>OY992533.1:115498980-116790314 GCA_963921185.1 Dasysyrphus tricinctus | reverse complement strand
ACACTTGCATCAAAACAAATCAGTTTCACCATAACCTCAAACGCCCAAGTGGGATAGAATGTGTGATGGTTTTAGAACCGATCCTAAATATTTTCAGGTATACACACTCATGTCAAATTGTGTCGGATGCCCTGTCAATTTTTGTGTGATGAATTTTCATATTTTGTTTCCACACTATGTGTATGTATGACATGTGTGTTAATACTCTCAGTGGGATAGTGTGGAATGGCTATTAGGCTATCCATAATCCAAAAAATTTTCACATACGTTGAGTTGTTTTTGCATCAGCTGACATCAGACAACAATCAAAGCCGGATCGCTAAAGATACGCAGCCGAACGCGCCCAAATATTTGACGTTTAACGAACAGCTGATTCAATTACACAGCATTTAACCAAATTAATAAAAAGATCGTTCATGCTAACTTTTGTGTAAACTTATCATTTTACACAATTTGTAAACTTACGACGTTACATGAATACCCTTAATATTTCAAGTGAATCTTATCAATTAAAATTTGATTTGTCCCTTTGGCATTGGAAAATCTAATATTCTCGTTTTCGATTTTCATTATTCAAAATAAAGTTTACTTAACAATTATTTCACGCGCTAAGTTTTCTACCGAAACTGTAGGTACCAGTTAAGAAACAAAAATTTGATTTTTTATTTGGAGTTCCATAACTGTCGGCTTAAATGCTTGGCAGAATTTTGGAGAGAATTTTGTATGAGAGCAAAATTTCAGTGCGATTTGCGTACTTGGATTAATGGGTTTAATAAATGTAATTGAGATATGCATGACAATGAGGAAACAAAATTATCCACAACTAAATGACAACTTTGACAAAAAAAAAACATGGAATACGTAATAAACTTGCACGTTTCCTTTCCATTTGTTGATTTTATTTTGCCTTTGCCTAAGAAGCTTTTTCTCTCCAGAGTATCTATACTGTGCGAATAAACGCATAAAAACACGTATAGGATTTTAATAATTTTATTACCATCGTAAAATAAGTGAGAGACTGGAGTAAGGTACTAATAAAATGACTTAATTACCATTTGAGTTATTAAACTAACTTTTGACGTTAAAAAAAAAAATGCTATTAAGATTTCTTTATGCTCCTCCAGGGATTAAATTCAATTAGTAAACATATACAAAGTCTACAAATAGACTCTTTATTCAGAAAATTATCCACCTCATAATAAAGCGCCACTTAATTAACTAAGAAAACAAAAAAATACCAAAAATAATACTCAACTCAACCCAAAAATAATCCACATTTTTTTAAATTTATGAGCACACCTCTTTTAAAAACAAAATATAATCAATTTATTATTTCCCCACCACCCACGACCTAAATATTATAAAAACAAAATCATATTAAATAATTCATTTAACAAAAATACAAAAATTCTTTGCAATATAAATAAATATAAAAAAATTTAAAAGCATTCAAGAAAAAAAATGTTTATTCTATCAACCTCCTATAGCTATAGGAACCTCTCTAGAGATTGCAATTTTAGAAAAAAAAAATCTTCACACAGAAAATCAAAGGCTTCTAAAATCTAAAACAAAAATAATTCCCACGAAACGATTTTCAAACGCCAAAGATCCTAATGAGATATATACTAACTAAAATCGATGGTAATTTATGTGGCAAGTTTGCTTTATAAGTGGACGACTGTTTCTTGGTTTTAAACTCGTAAGTTGGTTGCTGCTGCACCACCACTATGGCACCATCATCATCAGCAGAAGAAGCTGATCAATCTGTATCCGTACCGTAAATAGAAAAAAAACGTGTCTATTACGAGTTCGGTTTAAATTGTGCGACGCGACGTTAAGAAAAGGAAAAATTATTATTACAGATAGAAGCTTCATACATAGGTATAGGTTAGGTACTGTTTGCAGGTTTGGTTGGAGTTTTCACATCAATTTCTCAACAACTCCAAATGACTCCGTGCGAAAATTATCACGGAAATTGTTGCTTTACACTTTGTGACTTTTGTTATTATTTTTTTTGTTTTGCTACAAGTTTAGATGTGAGATATGTTTCTTCTTAGAGAACGTGATGTCACTTTTAATGTGCAATTCTAGAATGTTCTTCATTAAGGTGAATGTTTTTGCCCTCATTTTGTCAAGTTAAACTTACCGTGACTTGAAAAATATCACAGAAAAAAAATCCAAGTTCAACAAAGCTTAAGTAAGTTTTTATTAAATGGATCATTATACTTTCTTGTTCGTAAATGCTTATCTAGCAATTAAATCATATATATTCACCACGCAGAACTGTATGCCAAAAATGGCTTAAATACCAACCGACATAAGCGACGACCCCTTCAAAGTTTTTTTTCAGTCCCAAAAAAATCATCGAAATTAAACAATTTTCCGCACAATTTACTTCGAGGTTTATTTGTTTATTTGAACTTTTCTTGTTTCCATCATGAAAAACAAACAAAATAAAAATAAGTTACTTTTTTTCAATTTGAAATTCCATTGAACCTGTGGAAATATAGCGACAGTGTAGTTGACATACAAAGCCACAACAAGCAGGACATTGCTATTCGAACTTTTAACATCTCAATTGGATTTAAGAAAAGCCCTAACAATGCCAAAAGTCGTCCTTTTATTTCAAAAAAAGTCATTTACGCACGTATTGGAAACAACCAAGTACTTTCCCTTATAGGTTATATAGAGGGGGATAGAAAAAAATAACACAAACCACTTTGGGGTTAGACAAACAATTTCGAAAAAAAAACAGCATCAACAACTATTTCGAATGAAAAAAAAAACATTGTTGCGGGGGAATTACCTCTTACGTTTTTATGTGATGGTTGAAATAAATAAAGGATCAAGATGCTTTTATAAGGCTTAAGGTAACAGTGCTGCGGTGTTGTTGAATGTAATATACAAACGAATATCTGCGATGTCGATAGAGAGATTCGATTCACTTGGGGAATGGGATTGTATGGATATCATAGCACACGTAAACGTGCTTCCCAGAGATAAAACTATCTTTCTCTATACTTTTTTGCCTATGGGGTATTATAGAGTATAATAGAAATTGATATTGCTGCCGCTTGGGGTTCTTTCAGGGAGAAATCGCATTAGGAGAGAATTCTCTTACATCACTATAAGGAGCATCTTAAGATTTGAATGCTTTCATATTTGGTTGTTGTTGTCTTTATATTTACCATAAACTTGTCGTTATTAATGTTACAAAATATAAAGTCTCATTGGCTTTCCTGAATTATTTAAAAGTCATAAGTCAAAGAAGAATGGGAAACATTCGTTTCAAGAACTACCAAAATCAGTGGGGAGTTTAAAAGTTCAAAAGCTATGAAAATGTTCTTATGAAAAGTTAATGGAATTTTAAACATTTGGTAATTTCTTTAGGAAAAGTTTTGGGTATCTTAAACTTGATAGTTAATCACCCCGATTACAGGACTTAATATCAGTGAAATGTCAAAATTAAGTCTGAATCCCAGCGAAGCAAATTCATCAGATTCTGTAATCGTGTGAATATCTTCTCAATATCATTATATCTTAGGTACTTCCTACAATTGTTGAAACGGGCCTATTTTTTTACGAAATTAAAAAATGTTTCAAACTATAAGTGACAACTTTAAATGTGATTCTTTGACACCTGTCATATTCCGGTGTCCTAGACGGTGTTCATACCAACTTCACGTGAGTCGGCTCATTTTGACGTCTCTTATTTTTCATTCTCATCTTTTGGAAAGAACGAGATGGCCAAGTGAGGAAGAACTTTGTAAATTTTTTGAAAATGTCCGCCTTACGTTGCCATCTCTTTCTTTCCAGTAAATAGGAATGAGACAAAAAGGAGAAACGTCAAAATGTGTAGCCTCACTTAAAGCTGCTATAAACACCGTCTTATAAATTTTAACAAATCTGTTAAGTTGTAAGAAAATACTTAATAGCTGTCAAATTTTTGAAATTACATACAATTTGTATTGGTACATCATTTAATATTTCTTTTTTATAGCAAATGTCAAGAAAACCAAAAAGTCGCTCAGCATCCTGAAATGAAAACTTAGAAGGGTGAAGCCAATAAGGTTCGTTTGAACATCGACTTTTGATGTGTTATGTATAAAAAAAATTGTTTTTCCATATACTCAATTAAACAAATATTCAATATTTCTTTTTTTTATAGCAACTTAATTTGTTGTGAATGGAGAAAATTAATTTTTGTTTGTTCATGCGTATCCATACAAAAAATCAGTTTTTTTCCTCCAATTAAAAATATTCAATATTTCCATTTTTATGGCAACTATAAAATAAAAAAAAAATAAAACCCATCCATCACCCTCAAATGAAAACTTATGATGGTGAAGCCAATCTGGATCGTTTGTTCTCCAATTGTCCATTCATATTCATAGAAAATATCGTTCATCGATCTTCAATTCAAAAATATTCAATATTTACTTTTTTATAGTAACTTTAAGAAAAGGCGAAGCCATCCAGTACCCTGAAATTAAAACTTAAGATGGTAAGGCCAATTGGGGTCGTTTTGTTTGCCAAATTTCCATGCGTATCTAAAAACAAATCACTTATCGACCTTGACAAAATATTGAGTATTTCTTTTTTATAGCAAATATCAAGAAAACCAAAATGTAGCCAAGCAACGTAGAGGGGTGAAGCCAATTAGGTTCGTTCGAATGCCGAATGTTCAGGTGTATCTATTAAAAAAATGGCCTATCCAAGCTCTCTTAAATATTCAATATTTATTTTTATAGCAACTTCCTAAATAAAAAATTTCACATCCCCAAATAGAATTTTTAGTGAATGGGGGAAGATCGAATTCGGGTGTCTATCCGTATCTATACAAAAATTTGTTTTTCTCGTCCAGTTAAGAGATATTCAAGATTCAAGATTCAAGAAGTCATCCAGGACCCTCAAATGAAGACTTTAGGTAGGTGGGGATGATTAGGGTCGTTTGTTTGCTAAGTTTTCATTTGGATTTTCTTTTTTATAGCAACTATCAAAAAATCAGTCATCCGTTATCATTAAATGAAAATTTTGAAAGTTGGGGTTCGTTTGCCTACCGACTGTCGATTTGTTTGCAGCAAATATTCAATATTTTCATTTTATAACAACTTTTAAAAAAACCAAAGTCTTCTAGCACCATAAAATTAAAATTAAGGAAGCTGTTGTCAAATCGGTACGTTTGCCTACCGACTGTCAACTCGTATGCGAACAGAAAACTAGTTGTCGACCCTCAAAAAATATTTAGTACTTCTATTTTATATCAACTATTAAAAAACCAAAAAGTCTTCAAGCACCATTAAATGAAAATTAAGGAAGCTGTGGCCAAATGAGTTCGTTTGTCTACCGACTATCGTTTCGTATCCATACAGAAAACCAGTTGTCCACTCAAAAAATATTCATTTTTTTTATTATAGCAATTATAAACATCCTCAAAGTCGTCCAGGATCATTGAATACAAACTTAGGAAACTGTGGTCAATAGGGTTCGTTAGTCTATCGACTGTCAATTCGTATTTGTACGGAAAACCAGCTGTACACTCTCATAAACTATTCAATTTCTTAATAAAATATTAAAAATTCACTTTTTTTATGGCAACTGTCAAGAAAAAAGCTAAAGTCGTTTAGCACCTTCAAATAAAAACTAAGGAGGTTGAGGTGAATCGTGAATTGGGGTCGTTTATTTACCAACTGTTCATTTGTATCGACAAATAAAAATGTTTTTCAGTTAAAAAGAATTAATATTTCGTTTTTATAGCAACTATAAAAAAAAATCAAAAATACCTCCAGTACCATCAAATGCGAACTTAGGAAGTTATGGTCAGTTGGGGTTCGTTTGTCTGCCAACTGTCGATTCGTATCCGATCAGAAAACCAGTTTTCCACCTTAAAAAATATTCCATTTCTATTTTAAAGCAATTATAAAAAAACAAAAAGTCCTCCAACAGCCAACACTCTCAAATGAAAACTTAGGTACTCAGAAGAATGAAGTTAATTGGGTCATTTGTCTACTAATTCTCAATTGATATCCATACACAAAATCGATTGTCCACAGTTACTTAAAAAAATATTACCTATTCATTATTTTTTTTTATAGCAACTTACTCAACACATAATTCGTTCATCTTAGAATGGAATTTTGGGAAGTTGAGGGAAAAATGAGTTAGTTTGTATAAGGTGTGATATGCATATCCAACCCATGAAAAATCGCTTTACCCCCCTCAGTAAAAAAATTAATTGAATATTTATTTTTTATAGCAACTACAAAAAAATAAAAATTCGTCCAGCAACCTTAAAACTTGTCAGGGTCCAGTCAGCTGGGTTCGTTACTCCTCCAACTGTCTATGTATTTCCCTAAAAAAATAGTTTGTTAACATATAAAAAAGTTGGTATTAACTGTTATATTTTTATAGTAACTTTCTTAATAGAAAAAATTGTTTGGTTTCGTTTGTCCAACGAGTACCTTTGCATAATTTTTATCGATAAACAAAATTTATTCACCCTCTTAGTAAGAAATATATTCAATATTTTTTTATAGCAAATATTAAAAACCAAAAAGCTGTTCACCACCATCAATTGAAAATTAAGTAGGGTTAAGCTAATTTGATTTATTTGCCCATAGGCTGCCGATGTGTATCCATTTGTCCACCCTGAGTAAGAATATTTTCAACAATTTTCTTTTTTTTATAGCAACTATAAAAAAAACCATAAAAGTAGTCCAACATCGTCAAATTAAATTAAAGGAGCATAAGGCCAACTGGGGTCATTTGTTTATCAAAAAATATTAAACTTCTCTTTTTATAGCAACTTTCAAAGTAAAAAAAAATCGCTAAACACTCTAAAATTAAATTAAATTTTACGATGGAGGAGCCAATTGGGCTTGTTTGTCTCTATCAGTCTAACAATAATAAAGAATTATTTATAAACATGAAATCTGGCTGGGAAAAAAAATTGCTCTTGGAGTAAGTAGTTGCTGTTCCTTTGGGTTTGATTGTCTTCCAGATTCTTGAATATTCTGTTGGATAGTTTCCAATGTGCAGATCAATAGGAAAATGATTTCGGCAACTGGCTTTTAGAGCATTTTCTTTGGCCAGCAGTTTTTTTTGAGAGGGTGTTTGAGTTAAGCCTAGTGCAACCTCTTAAGATCCAATTTTTCCTTAGTCATTGTTAATGAAATGCCTAAGGGCCTGATCAGCTACTAGAAACATTTCTTTTTCTCTGATTTCATTAAGTTTCCTTAGTACTGAATGGATCTAGACAAAAGCAAAAGAGCAGTTTGAGTAATGCAACGACATGTTTGTTGATCTAAATGCTGTTTGTAAAGTTTACAAACAGGTATTTGGTGCTGTGTAATGGAAGGAATAACTGCAGTCTGTTAGGCTTATTTTGATGTCTCTAGCTGCAATTCTCCTCCATGATATATTGTTTCTGTATAACTAGCGTTGATTTTCTGGCTCCATTTAAGGAAGTTTATCCAAAAATAATGAAGTGGTTTTTGTATTCTTCGAGCTGATGTGGTGATAACTGAAGTTGCTTGCATGTATGTACATAATTTTTTCGTGGTTCCTAGCGTTTGCGATTGATCTTCAGTATAAATAATAAATATCTATAAATTGTCCGCATTTGAAGCCTTGCCGTAATTCTGTCTTAATGTAAATGAACTTCATGTTTGAGTTTTTTTATTTTTTTACTATGAGTCCATTAATTCTCAATTTATTTTGTACTCTTTAAACTCTGTTTCAGGTTTTCAATAACCTTTCTTTTCCAAAACAAAAAATACGAATTTCATTCAAAGTCTTAATCTCATAAATCCTTCAAACCAAATTTAATTGGCGCCCGGGTGGAAACCCATCAATGCTTTCTTTATTCCATTAAAACCAATGAAATAAATAAAAATCTTCTATAATTGGTTTTGTGCTGCCTTCCGCATAAAAGTATCGAAGCTTTCGAGCTCATTTAACTCTTTTTTTTTACAACGAGATAGCGATGGAACACTACTGTCGCCATCCATTGCCATCTATTCGGATATTCATTTCAATTTGTTTGAATAATTCACCTTTTTTTTTGTTAAACAATTATCATCTACCTACTGTTATTTATTCTGGTTCACTATTGACTCCTTGTGACATTCACTTCAATTTTCAAGTCTCGATTCATGTTATCAATTGCCTGTACAATATGAACTGTCTGTCTGTCTAAACTATTCTTCCTAGAATGAGTTTCACAATTTTCAATTAGACCACACTCCGAGACATTTTTAAGAAAGCAAAGGAACAAGAGCATTTGAACTTTGAAACTACAGATACTGTTTGTGTTTCTTTTTCTTCTTATTTAATTTTTAATTCAAACAACGAAAACGAAGAGACATTAGAGAATTTAACGAGCAAGAGCGAAAATCAAAAATGTCACAGGTCGAACGAACCTTGACTGTGAGAAGAGTTTTTTTTTTGTATTTATTTTTTAATTAATGAATGAATTGTGTCTGTGCTATACTATGTTAGCCACCCCCTTTGGGACTGTTGCAGTTTTTGTATCATTATCGTAGAACAGTTGAATGAACAAGTGAGTATCACTCGCCCAAATGATTTAACGACAACTTCGACGATGACAACGATGAGTTGCATGATTTGACCAATGGACCGTGTTTGGTTGTTGAGTACTGTATTTTGTTCCATGCTCCATTTATCCGAGGACAAAACTATATCTTTGAAATATTTATGCAGACATACTGTTATTTTATGTTCCATAAAGTCAAACAATATCACATAACAATTTCTACGATATCACACAGACTTAGTAATTGATTTAGATCTGTTTTTCTTTTATTTTTTTTTTTGCTGTTTGGTTCGTTTGTATATTGAAATTGACTGAAGCGTATACATTTGAGTTTAGTTAACTTTTATTATAAATTTATTATTGTCTCTGGTCGATGACATGACACGTATGGGAGAGTCATAGTCCACGAGGTTGTGATACAATTTGAGTTGTGATAAAAAAAAATCTATTTGTTTACCTTAATGTTTTACTAATAGGAAAATAAGAAAAAAAGGGAAATTCATAGTGCAATGCCCGCAATTTTGGATATCGTTTATTCAATCAAATAAAATATCACTTTAGTCAAGGTTTAGACAATCGATTCTGTTGTTTAAATTGAATCACTCTTTCGCGACATTGAAAAATGTAATGGAGACTGTCTAAAGTTAGACTAAGTTGGTTAGTTTATATGATTTTCTTGGACGCTTGACAAGTTAGACGGTGTATACAAATTTCATAACATCTGCATACTTATTCAATTATAAAAAAAATCACTTTAGTTAAGGTCCATTGTTGACAACTTTTGGTCAGCAGATAAAACTTGTTTATATTATTTTTAGAGTTGGATAACTGTCTTAAGTTAGACAGAGTTTGTAACTGGACTGTGTTTAATATATGTCAGATTTAATTAGACAGTTGGCAAATTAGACAGTGTGTTCAGTAGTTCTAAATACACAGTTGGAAATATGCTTTCTTGAATAAAATTTTGTGAGTTAAGTCAAGGTTTACACAACCGATCCAATACTGTTACCTAATTAAAACAACTTTCAGTTTAACAGAACAAAATATTTATTTATAACTGTTTAAAGTTAGGTAGCTGTCTAAAGTTAAACACTGTTTAAAAATAGACTGTATTGCTGTACATATATCTATTTGATTTTCTTAGACGGTTGACTAGTTAGACTGTGAATTAAAAAGTTCTTATTAGTTCAAAATACTTTATTTGAAGAGATAAAATATCACTTTATTCAAGACTTAGACAACAGATTCTACTGTTTAAGTAAGTCATCAGCAAAAATTAACCCACTCTTAAGCAACAGAACTAAATATTTTCGCTTTTTGCAGTTCGACGGTTAGTTTCCAAATTGCTGTGATTTTCAGTGCCACTTCTGTCAATTTTTTTCTTATATGAACTTCGACAGAACTTTGAACTAAAATTTGCAGATATTTACAGAAATTCAAAGTGAAGGAACAGACCTATTAGGTGAGGTGTGTTTGTGGGAAATTATCTATTTTTTTTGGGACAATTGTACAAAAATGGTTGAAATATTTGAACAGTGGTTCAGCAATTTAAGCTCATAGATTTTGGCGGACTAACAGAGGATTAATAATGGTTTAAGTATGTGATAAAGTATAAATACTAAAGGTTCATAGATATATTACGGAGAGGAACAAAAATTACCTCTATTTTATAGTGGGACGCACTGTAGTTCAAGATGTATGGAGTAGGGTCTTAAATCTATAAAATCTGAAGCAGCTTCCCGAATAAGATGAAATTTTGAGGAATGATAAATGATATCATAAGACATAATCAGAGGAAATGTCTGCCCACTGACACGCTCACTTGTTAAAACAGGTCACCAAATCGTCAAAAGTTGATGTAAATGAAGGGTATGTTCTTTAGAGAAGTTGTATATAATGTAATTTCAGTAACTCTGCCATACAAATTTTTTTTCACACCCACTTTTGGGGGCGTTTTGACAAAATATTCCTTGTTTGTCAAAGTAAAATAAACAGATAACTGATTAAGATGAAATTTTCAGGAATGATAAGGGACATCATAAGACATCATCAGAGAAAATTTCCGCCTACTGACACGCCCACTTTTTAAAATAGGTCACCTAATCGTCGAAAGTTGATACAAAAATTTTGGCCACGCCCAATTTTGGGTTGTTTTTTTGGGTAATTGAAAACAAATCGAATTGCCTTAATAACAGGGTAAGAACAAAAACTGATGCAAAATCTTTGCCCCGCCCACTTTTAAAGGCGTTTTTGACAAAATGTCTTTTTTTGAGCGTTTTCTAAAAAAAATGTGAAAAAGCTACATAGGATAAAACGTGAAGGGATTGCCTTTTTTAAAAATTAGGTCAAAGGTTTCTTACCATGTCCACTTTTAAGAGGTGTATTGTAGAAAAGCAATATCTACTAAAACTAAAAAAATTAAACATTCTTTTCCCAAACGATGGTATAGGTCGTTAAGGAAGTCATAAATTGGATTTTGTATGGCCCCTTAAAAATTTTCATAAGAAGGTGGATTGAAAATGGTATTAATGCAAAGATTTAGCTCTACAAATAACATTCATATAGATTTTTCCATTATTATACTTAATAAAATTGCGATTTCAAAAATCTAAATATTTAACAGTCCATAAAATGATTTTTGTCCGCCTCTGAACCACAGTGGGACGTTGCGGTACGTCCCACTTTGATCAAATTTCTGTCAACTACACATATGCTATATTTGTGATGTTAAAAAAAAAATATACTCAGAGATACACATAAAAGCAGAGCGCCAACCACCAGCCAACAGTAGTTCGATAAGCTGATTCAATTTTTGAGAAAGAACAAAAAGGGCTTGGAAATACAAAAATTTGAAAAAGTGGCAATTTTTGTTTGTACTGGATGCGATATCTATGTACGTTCATATCTGTGATAAAAGCCAATGACATGCCTAAAACCATCGTTGAACCTCAGTTAATTCACCGAATACTGTGACTTAGTCACTGAACCACGGCAAAAATATTTGAACCACGTTTGCACCTATACAACTGGCACTAATTGTGATTTTTTGTTTGAAAAGTGAGAAAGTTTATTAATACGAATCGAATATAGAAATTTTCAAAAAAATAATTTATATTTTGATTACCCTTTAATGAAAACATAAGTTAAACACTCTTTCCCGGACTAAAAATACATACTTTGAATGTCTCAAACAGAATTTTATAATTTTATGAGTTTAAGTTTCATATTTAAACCACTCAAACTCATGGTTTTATGTGACAAAGTTTATTTTTTATTTTTTTTTAGCAATATCAATAAATTGTTTATGCTTGTTCATGTTCATGACATCTATCTATACATTCATATATACAAACCCCCAAAGTTAATTGAATATTGTTCATTTTCATAGAACATCAACATGCTACAGAACAAAATTAAGTAATTTAGTTTTCGTGTTGTTTATGTTTAGTTAGTAAAATGGACAACACGAATATTGTTTGGTTTGTGTTCTTTTTTTGTTGTATTATCAAAATAAAAAAAAAAATTAAAGGGACTTTGGCATATGGCTGAAAGAGGGAATATTTTATTAGTAGATTCATGTAGTGTTGGTTTAGTGGAGTATTAGCTTTTGTACAATGGATTTGTATGGAATAAATGATTCCCAAAAGGTTAATAATGAAGGGTTTAGTAGTTCAAAAGACCCTAATAATTTATACGTAATAATTTTCAGGACAGTCGAAATAATGTATTTAAGGAAATGTTTTTAAATTAAAGGTTTATGTGAGAGAATCTGTAAAGACAAAATAAACAACTCTTGTTGTTGAAACACAATTTGCGGCTTTTCAAACTTAAGTTTTTTTTTTTAAATCAAAATGAACTTGTATAAGGAAAATATTTAGGAGAATGTGCTATTAAAATACTTAGTAGATCGCACAGCTAAATATGCAAGAGCGGAGCTGACACTTACACCTTTATTAATTTAATAAATTGAAGACTTGGTTATTTTGATACTCCACCACCTTTCGCAAAAAACATTCATAACTTTTTATTTTACTAACAATTATTAATGAAATGTTTTTACTTCGTTAGCTACAACACGGCGTTTATTTTAACATATCATACATAGGAATAAAGAATAATAGGCCCCACGAAACTATATAAAGGAGAAACATGGAAACCAATATGTTGAATATTTTTTTCTTGAAAATTGGCTGAAAGAATTCAGAAAATGTATTATGATTTCTTTCTTCTTAATTTTCAGAACTGAGGTGTGAAATAAACAGAACAAACAAATGCTTATATTTATAAAGGGTGTTTTTTTTAGAGGTATAGAACCATGAAATGGAATAGAACAATGATGAATTTTTTTAATTCTCGCATTATAATTTAAATATGATTTCTGGCATATGATCGCCATGGCTTGTTTGGACGTAGTCTAATCTGGATGTCTATGCGGTTACCAAACGTTTCCTTCAATAAATCAATTGTGGCACGAGTTGTGTGACATGTTGTGATGCTGTTTATTCGAGGCTGAGGTAGGCTCGTCGTAGGCTAGGGTTTTCCCGATGAAAAGCAAATAAAACTCGAGTTAAGAAGGAAAGAACTCGGGTTAAACACTTGCTTTATAATACTTTCTCTTTATTAATAAGAAGAGGTTTACAATCTTACAACTTTGGTTCTTTTTGTCTTAAGGTAACTAACACGGTATTTCATATAAATCTAGGCTTGGTTGCGCAGAGCTACAGGAGTAGACTCTGCCCACAAAATCCACTTAGAAGAAGCGAACCGGAGATTAACCGGTAGGAATCTGATTCCAGCCTAAGGCTAGTCCGAGGAAGAATAGCGGGTTTAGCCCTGAGCCAACTCTAAAGAACAGGAAGGGAGAATAATAGTAGGAATCTGATTCCAGCCCAAGGCTAGTCAACGGGTATAGCCCCGAACCAACGCCAAAGAGCAGGCAGGGAGAACAACGGTAGGTATATGATTCCAGCCAACGGCTAGTCAACGGGTATAGCCCTGAACCAACTCCAAAGAGCAGGCAGGGAGAACAACGGTATGAATCTGATTCCAGCCCAAGGCTAGTCAACGGGTGTAGCCCTGAACCAATTCCAAAGAGCAGGCAGGAAGAACAACGGTAGGAATCTGATTCCAGCCCAAGGCTAGTCAACGGGTATAGCCCTAAACCAACTCCAATGAGCAGGCAGGGAGAACAAAGGTAGGAATCTGATTCCAGCCCAAGGCTAGTCAACGGTTATAGCCCTGAACCAACTCAAATGAGCAGGCAGGGAGAACAACGATAGGAATCTGATTCCAGCCCAAGGCTAGTCAACGGGTATAGCCCTGAACCAACCCCAATGAGCAAGCAGGGAGAACAACGGTAGGAATTTGATTCCAGCCCAAGGCTAGTCAACGGGTATAGCCCTGAACCAACTCCAATGAGCAGGCAGGGAGAACAACGGTAGGAATCTGATTCCAGCCCAAGGCTAGTCAACGGGTATAGCCCTGAACCAACTCCAAAGAGCAGGCAGGAAGAACAACGGTAGGAATCTGATTCCAGCCCAAGGCTAGTCAACGGGTATAGCCCTGAACCAACTCCAATGAGCAGGCAGGGAGAACAACGGTAGGAATCTGATTCCAGCCCAAGGCTAGTCAACGGGTATAGCCCTGAACCAACTCCAAAGAACAGGCAGGGAGAACAACGGTAGGTATCTGATTCCAGCCAACGGCTTGTCCAAGGGAGAACAATGGGTATAGTCCTGAACCAACTCCAAAGAGCAGGCAGGGAGAACAACGGTGGTAGGAATCTGATTCGGGTTTTTAACGGCGGATGCCGAAAAGGTTTTCTCTAAATGATACACGGATGCACCAAGTAAAAAACCTAAGCTTATGAAGGTTGTTATAAACAATGAACCTTAACTCTCTTAAAATTTGATATTAATTAATAATTGGGAATTAATTCGAGGTAACAAGTTTCAGCTTTTCCGGAAATTTGTTCCTCCTTACAATGATTTTTGTGCCAAAAGACAGTGTGAATTGTAAGGAGGACATATGTAAAAATCGTATGATGGTGACACCACCGAATGCAGTGCGTATAGTTGTTGTTGCTTATACAGAGTGTATACAATGGCATTCTGTGTGCTGTGGCTGTTAATCATTCGGTGGGTGGTGGCGGGCGTATGTTGACATGGATGTTGGTAGATATTTGGTGGTTTGGTTATGCAGAGTGATGGTGTGTATAAATGCTGATATAGGATGCTGGTAGCTAAAGGCTGATAACTGGTCAATGGCGGTTTAATGGAGATGTAGGGTGCTGATAGCTGATGTTACTGGCGGTGGGTGTATTTATAAATAGACGGTGATGGATCGGTGATTAATAAATAAACACTTGGTGTGGAGGGGAGAGGGGGGGGGGGGGAGTGAAAAGTGTAACACTTCGTTACAATGTTGCCTCGTCTTGTTGAAACTACAGTTTGAAGAAGTTTATTGACGTATCCACTCAACCAAAAGAGAGCTTCATCGCTTCATCGAAAAGTGCGCGATATGTATTTCGAGTAGAACCATGATTTTCAAAATAAATTTGCACAATCTGGAAGCGTTGTTCAGACGTAAGTCTATTCATGCTGAAATGCCAAACCAAAGTAAAAATAAGTAAAAATAAATCACTTGACAGCTGACAAAATGGCCGCCTGTTAAAATAGTGTTGCCAACTTAGGCCCATTTCCTGATACGACACTTAAATATTAAAGTAGAACATAAGCGCTTAGGTGACAGTTTACGCAGAGGAAAAAGTAGAACATAAGCTTTTAAGTAGAACATAAATGCTTAAGTTTCGTATCAGCAAAAGGGTCTTAAAGCTCTAAAGTTTTATACCTCTAAAAAAGAACACCCTTTATATGCTTTAAATCCATCGTGTGTCTAATAGACTCATTTTTCTATACTCGAACCTATAGAATAGAGAAACCCACCACTCTCATTTGTTAAATGCAATGTAAAGATTTTCCTACTATTAAATAAATGAAATTCATAGATTTATTTTATTAAACAAAAAAGAAAGTCAATATTTTATTAAAAACAATCAAATAAATTTAATACAATAACCTTAATCAACCTTAAAAAAAAAAAAAAAAAAACAATCTCCATCCACTATATTAAAATTCGTTGTAAATATCATGCCCCAATTATTTTCTGCATTACTGCTGCATGGCTATTTCATTACAATAGCCAGTGGGGATGATGATGGTTACTAGGTTGGCGGTTATTATTATGGAGGACAAACAATAAACCTTGAATTGAAATTAAAAACTATAAAATAAAAACAAAGCAGAAACACAATAGAACAAAAAATGAAAACAATTACTTAATTCATATCTTTCTAATTGTTTTTTGTTTTAATTATTCAAATCATTTTAACATTTTTTTGTATTTTGATGGAATTTAAGTGAATTTAGTGATTTCATTGGGATTTTATTATTTTTTTTCTGCTACAGTTTTTTTTATTTCAAAATTCTTATCATAAAACTCAAATTTTTCTAAAAAAAAATCAGGAAATTCTTAATTCCAGATTGTTTCTTAAGAAAAGTTAACTTGAAGGTAACTTATAAGTTGTTCAAATACAAAAAAAAATATTAGCATAAATGTTTTATCGCGTGTGAAATTCCAGTCTGCTAATCGTTCACTTACTGATGGTGTTTTTTTTTAAATGAAATATTTTTCTTATCAGTTACTGGTAACCTCTTTGAAAAGTAACAAACAAAAAATAACAGGCTTGGGGAAAAAGTGTTAAAATAAAAGAGTCTAATGTTTTAAAGATTAAAACTGGTTTGTGGTTAAATGCTTTAACAAACAAACAAGTAAAAAAAAAAATACCTAAGAGTTTTTTTTTTTTTGTTTCTTTAATCAGTTACGTTTGTTTTTGCTAAACAAAAATAATCATAAACAAAAAAGAAGTTTATTCTTTTTTTTTAAATAACATTAACTACAAAATTACTTTATTGCCTTAAGAATGTTCCACAGCGGTAACGCAGGACTTAAAGTTTTCTAAGGGGGTTTCTAAAAGGTTTTCTAATGAAAAAAAACTGTGATAAGGAAAGGATCTATGGTCGTTTTAGAGAAGGCGTTTTGTGCCAAAAATATTCTTAAGCGCAAAAGTCAACTGTTCGAATGTACGAAAACCCAAACCTAAATTTTTATGAATACAAAAAAAAACATTAATTTCGATAACGCAGTTTGCTAGAGTCGAATGTTCGATAAGATCATTTGCGGCCGGCGGGCGTACCTTTGCAGTTAAAAAAATCGAGTTTAAGAAAAAAAAAAAGTTGAAATTCCAGAGAGCGAGTTCAAATAAATGTAAAATGTGAATGCAAAAACTTGATGTTCAAAGGGTGCATGCTAGAGGACACAAGCGTCCACAAGCTTTTTTCAAAGCGCACCGCTGTCTATGAATTCCTACTCTTACCTCCCCGTGGTGACATCCTTAGTACCTTTAACTGAAGATGGGGTTCCAATCTTCGGTGGACGGTTTTAGGCGGCAGCAAACGAGAGAGAGAGGGGGGGGGGGAGGGAGTGTTCCCATTAAGGCACTTTTTTTTTATCCAGTCGGCAGCGGAATATTTCTCCAGATGGAATCAACAGTGGTGTCTACAGTGCCAGTTACTTAGAGAACACCTTATATGGGCTACTACGACATATTCGTATAGCACAGGCCTATAAGGAGCGGTTTATTCGGCTCCCTACCCTTGGAGTTATATTAAGGGTTTGGTTTTTCAGGTTGGGGGTTATGCGTCGGGGTAACTTCTCTACCAACAAAGGTTCCGAAACAACAACAAGCCTCGGATATGGATGATTTTTATGTTGACGACCCTCAGCAAACGAAACAAGGACAATGAATTTTGGATCTGCACGTGAATGTCCGGACCTTAAACGTACGATAGGTGCCCTGCCCGAAGTACGACGTCAAGATCATTCTTGGCGACTTCAACGCCAAAATAAGAAAGGAGGGCATCTTTGGTTCGATAGTCGGAGGACACAGCCTGCACGACAACACTTCCGGTAACGGACTCATGCTGATTGACTTTGCGGCGGGGCGTATTGTCATCATATTACTCGATTCCCACACCTCAATATACACAAAGGAACCTGGTGGCCTCCGGATCAACAAACCGTCAACCAGATTGATCATGTTGCGATAGACGCCATATATGCTTCCAGTATCCTAGATGTCTAAACGTTCCGAGGGACCAACATTGACTCGGACCATTAATTGGTTGTTGCTCAAGTACGTATGCGGATATCTATGATGCCACAACGCCGAGCGGAAATTGTGAAAAGATTTGAGGTCGAGAAGTTAAAATTACAAGAGATCGCCAGGACCTTTGCTGACAAAGTCTCTCTTAACGTTCAGCAACTCTGCCATCAGCACCAACTGCAAAGGACCCGTGGAAACACTGCCAAAAAGCCATCAGAAATGCCACCAATGATGTGCTGGGTTTCACAAGGCGCCCTCAACGAAACCCCTGGTTTGATGAAGAATGCCGGCTGGCGCTTGCAGCAAAGAATGAAGCCTAACAATCAGTGCTGCAAATTAGAACCAGATCTCCTGAGAGAACAGCTCTACGGGCAAAACGAAGAGAGAAAAGCCGACCGGAAAAAGAGAGCATGCGAAGCGGGCGGTCGAGTCTATTGAGGACTGTAGCGGTAGGGGGGATGCTTAAAAGTTCTACCGAAGGGTGAAGCAATCTATCCAGGGCTATAAGTCCAGAATGGAAGCCTGCCGAGACGGCAGTGGGAATATGGTAGCAGGCACACAGTCGGTGCTGAGGTTCTGGAAACAACACTTTTCTAGACTGCTAAACGGCGAAGATGACCAAGATTTTACTGTTATATCCATTAAACCTGGACGTCGATGGTCACAGTTTCCGTCCACGCGACCTAAATGAAGTGAGGTTAGCGATAGCCAAACTTAAAGTGTACAAGGAAGCAGGGGGAGATGACTTATGTCCAATATTTGGTCGGATGAAAGTATGCCCGATGAAAGAACCTTGGTAAAGTGTGCCCCATCCACAAGAAAGGAGATGCTCTGACTTGTGCCAACTACAGAAGTATAAGTCACCTCAACGTCGCATACAAAATCCTGTCATCTGTATCTACTGCGTGATTGCTTAAAACCGTTTTGTCAACGATCTGATCGGGTCCTATTCAGAGAGATTTTAGGTCCGGTGAATTAACCGTCCACGAAATGCATTCCGACATATTTTGGAAAAAACACAGGAGTTTCAAATCGATACACACCATTCTTTATCGATTTCAAGCTAAAGTATAACAGCGTAGACAGAGACGACCTATACAAAGCCATGTCGCATCTCGGCATTGCTGAAAAACTCGTTGGCTTGTGCATGAGGACGATGGTGCTCCGTCAAAGTCAGCAAGAACACCAACGAACCTTTTGATGTCGAGAAAGGTTTGAAGAAAGGCGATGCGTTATCTTGCAACCTCTTTAACATCGCACTTGAAGTAATGGTAAGCAACTTGCAAGTCAATAACAGAGGTCCAATTTTTCAAAAGTCCGTTCAACTAATTGCTTATGCAGATGATATTGACATCATTGAGGGGTCGAAGCAAGCTGTTACCGGCGCGTTGGGAAGTATTGAATCGGAGGCGGACAAAATGGGTTTGACTGTCAATGAGGACAAAACGAAGTATATATATATTCGAGAAAGGAATCTGAACATCTTCGATTCGGGCAAAACGTCACAATGGATAGATACAACTTCGAAGTCGTCTAGGACTTTGTCTACCTGGCCTTACTATTACATCGCAAAATGACATCAGTGCAGAGATCAAACGAAGAATTACTCTTGCCAACCGCTGTTTCTTCGGACTAAGAAGGCATTTGAGTAGAAAAGCCCTCTCTCAAAGAACCAAAGAGACCTCATATAGGACCTTAAACATCCCGTTCCTGCTGTGTTTGGCAGAAGCATGGACCCTGTTAAAATCGGATGAGAATCTGCATGGGTGCTTTGAAAGAAAAATTCTTCGGGTGACCTTTGGAGAAGAAGATTTAAAAACAAGCTACGGGCCTTACAGCGACGTCAACCTGGTCAAAAAGCTGACAATTCAGTGGCTGAGATGGCTGGGGCACATGGACACCGACGCACCAGCACAACAAGTCTTCGAATCTATCCCTGATGACCTGCGCAGCATAAGAAGATCCCACCTTAGATGGCGCTCACAAGTGCAGAACTTGGAGTACTTAACTGGAGGCAGCTAGAGCTGGTTGAAGGGGCTTGTTGGTTGACGTCGTCGTAAAACACCCTGGCATCTGAGATATGTTGAATATTTTATTCTTTAAAAATAAAAGCCCCAACTTGCTTTTGAAATAGTTCAAAATGCTTAAAATGACATTCAGTCCAAGAACCATGATATTTTTAAGAAGAATTGACGAAAATATTAGCAATTTAAAAAAAAATAAAGAAGGGATTACCCAACAAGCATTTTTGGATCTGACAAATAATCTAAGAAAAAAAAATGTACTTGTAGAAACGAGAGAAACACAGGAAAAACGCGTTTTCCTCAAAATGCCAAAAATACAGCTACGTTTTTTCTTCTTAACACGGCAGTATACCCCTTATTAAGATTGAAAAATTTGAATACCAGAATTCTTTCTTTAAAATGTTTTGAAAATTTTAAATTTATAAAAAACCGTTCCAACTACTTCCAATTTTGTTTCCAGTAAATTTACATTTGTTCAAGAATTTACATGACATACCTTTTGTTCAGCTCAAACTTTTTTAACATTTTTAAAGAACGAAATTCACGCTTATTTTTTTATTTCTACTTATTTCTAGGGACTCTTCAACATTATTACGCACTTCACTAAATAACTACCCTCATGCTCATTAAACTAAATAATAATCTTATTTTTTGTATGACCTTAAGCAATAGTAGTTATAAACTCAACATTTTCACGGTCAATATCACACAAGAGTATTAAGTGTGCTTACGTAGGTACTGATGATGCTTAGTCAGTTGAATTTAATCTGCCAAACAACAGCTGAACTGAACCACCCTTCTTTGTCGCGTTATTCATGCGATAAATCATAGATGATGGTAATTAAAACGGATTCACATGAGTTAACTGCAGTGCATATACTTTTTATAATTTGTGTGAGTAAGGAATTATGGTGTGTGTGGGAGAAGAAACGAATATTCTAAAAAGTCACTGTCAGGATGTGAGATCATTCTTAAAGGTTAACAAAGGGTTTTTGTTATTTTAATAGTTTTTCCTAGAATACTTTTTAAAATAATTTAAAAAGGATTTCGTTTCGAACGTGCGTTGGTTTAAAAAAAAAATGAATGAACAAAAAATTTACCATCCGTTATAAGAGGCTTTGAGTAGCTTATATTTTGTCACTTTCACAGACAACTTTTCTGATTCAATACTATGACTGTTCTATTGGAAAGATTTAGGAAAATAATATGTTCTTGTATCTTAAAAGGAAACAACTTATCTTGAACGAGTTAGAAACAGGAATGAAAATTTAATTAAACAGAAACAATATTATTGATATAACATTATAGTCAAACATAAATAAAATATTAGATTCTTACAAACAAGTATATTCTATAATACTTCCAACACCCCCACTAGAATCTATATTTGATTAAACCCATTGACTTAGTGCAATATGTAGATTTCTCAGCTGGTAACCCCTTTGTCAAAATATCGGCAATCATTTCTGAAGTCTTCAAATATGTTATCTTGATAAGATGTTCATTGATAACGTTCCGGATAAAATGATGCCTCACATCTATATGTTTTGTCCTGGCATGGTATACATTTGTGGAAGATAGGCATATAGCGCTTTGATTGTCACAAAACAAAACTATATTTTCCTTTTCGTTTAATAAAAGTTCATTTTGAAGACCATTCAGCCACAACGCTTCTTGTATTGCCATGCTCATCGCCATATATTCAGCTTCAGTTTGCGATAAAGCTACTGTGGGCTGCTTACGAGAACACCAGGAAATCGCTCCACCTTGCATTTTGAATACGTATCCTGTGACTTATATTCGGTCATCAACATCTCCAGCGAAGTCGGAATCACAGTAACCAGTTATTATTCTTGTATTTTTTTCTTCCCTTGAGTAGCACAGCTTCCAATTTTAGGTACCTCTTAGGTAGCGCAGAATCCTCTTAGCTGCTACCCAATGAACTTTACCAGGATTTTGGTTAAAACGACTCAAATAATTAACTGCATAACTTATGTCCGGTCGTGA
The DNA here is from genome assembly GCA_963921185.1 of Dasysyrphus tricinctus. Lineage (NCBI taxonomy): Eukaryota > Metazoa > Arthropoda > Insecta > Diptera > Syrphidae > Dasysyrphus > Dasysyrphus tricinctus. The sequence continues at coordinate 116,768,506 of OY992533.1, read as the reverse complement.
AACCTGTGCAGCAAATAAAAGACTGCCAATCAACTCTTAATAAGGTATGTTTGACATCTCTTCACGCTCGGAGTCCGACTGCGGTGACATCATTTTCGTCAATTTTTGATTATTGTCAATTGGTGTTAAGCACACGTTGCTGTTGGTTAATCCAAATTTATCAACCATATTAAGAATGTATTTCTCTTGGTCAATCCAGATTAGACCTTTAGTTTTATCTCTTTCTAATTTGAGTCCCAGAAAAGAGTTCGCGGGACCCATATCTTTCATATGAAATTGGTTTAGTAGATTTAATTTTAAGCGATGTTTCAGTTGAGGATGATTGTCGAGTATAAGTAAATCATCCACATACACTGCAACAATTATTACCTTGCCATCATCATGTTGAATATAGATGCATGGATCTAGTTCTGACTGCTTCATTCCAAAATCTTTCAAAGCACCATCAAGTTTGAGGTTCCATATTCGGGAAGATTGCTTCAATCCGTAAATAGATTTTCTTAAACGAAGTACCCTCTCGCCATTCTTGAATCCCTCAGGTTGTTTGATGTGGATTTCGCCGCATACAACATCGCCTCTGCCCAAAAATTTTTCTCAACACCAGCATCCATGATCATACACCGGACTTTTTCGATAAGAGTACGATTCATCCTCTCAGCCTTCCCATTCTGCTGAGGCGTATAGGGAACTGTAGTTTGGTGTATTATCCCACATTTGCTAAGATATCTGAGGAAAGCATGGTTACAATACTCGCTACCGTTGTCTGATCTGAGTTGCTTTATTTTCTTGTTCGTTTGATTCTCAACTAACGTCTTGAATTCAATGAACTTTTCCAGTACATCTGATTTCGATCTCAAAACGTAAACGAAGACTTTGTGCGAAAAATCATCTAAAAACGTCAGAACGTAAAAGGCGCCTCCAAGTGACTTCTGTTCCATTGGGCCACAAATATCAGAGTGTATTAATTCCAATATTTCGCTTGATTTGGACTCTGATTGGGGAAAAGATTTTCTTGAGTGCTTCCCTTCGATACACTTAAGACATTTTTCATTTTGCGTATTTACAAATTCAAACCCAGTCACGGATCCTTTCATCATCTCCATCATAGCTTTATGACTTGCGTGTCCCAATCTCCGATGCCAAATCTCGTACGATACCTTTTTATCAGCAAGCATGTTAATCGCATTTGTCATTTGCCTAGGAACGTCCAATTTAAAGAGTTTACCGTTCACTCGATTACCACATGCTATTAAAATGTTCTTATCTGAAATTGTGCATTTATCAGCTTTGAATTCAACGACGAGACCATGTTTTGTCATTTGACTGACAGACAATAGATTCGCACACAATTTTGGAATAAATAACACATCTTTAACGGTAACAGTCCTTGGCTTGCCTTCAACAAAAATCTTCAAATCAATATCTCCTTTAGCTTACACATCCAGATTGTAATTGTCAGCAAGAGTCACCTCTTCCTTATTTACCAAGGTTAGATTTTTCATCCAATCTTTTCTGTTGGTCATATGTTCTGAAGCTCCCGAGTCGATAAACCATTCATTTGAATTTGTTGAACTCGCACTTGCAATGAGCGATGTAAAAAGCACCTGCCTTCCCTGACCTTCAATTGATTTCCGTTTGTTGGGACAATTTTTTGCATAATTTCCTTTTTGTTTGCATTCAAAACATTTGAAATCAGCTACCCGTCTTTGATTACCTTTACCAGAATGTTTTCCAAACAAAGCAATTGTGTCACCACCAGATTCACATCAATCGTCCTTGATGTCTTGTAGCAGTTTTGTTTTTATTGAATCTGCCGTAATTTTGATACCGAACTTTCTAGCCCCATGATCATTGGTTTGTATTCCTCACCAAGTCCAGCCAACAGTAACGAACCTATCCATTCATCGGAAACTGGCATCCCAATTGAAATTCAATTTATGCGCGGTCGTTATAACTTTGTTTACATATGATTCCACTGAATCGCAGGACTTTAAGTTGGTATTCAATAACGACTTCAGTAAACCAACACATCGACCAACACCATTATCAGTTAATGCCGCTTCTAAACGATCCCAAACGTCTTTCGCTGTTTCTGCCGTTCTAACATGAACATAATTAATCGGTTCGATTAATAAAATTATCTTGGACTTTGCTTTGGAAATTTTCATAGCATCTTTTTCCGTCCCTTGCACACTCTGCCACAGATTTTCGTGCCCCAGAAAATTTTCAACTGCGAATTTCCAGTCCCCATAATTTTCCCGTCCTTTTAATTTTTCAATTGCTGGAATTGACGACATAATCTTGAAATAATTATTTTTCCTTTAAATTTGTATCTTGCTGAGCGATCCTGGGCCCATAACCTATTGGAAAGATTCAGGAAAATAATATGTTCTTGTATCTTAAAAGGAAACAACTTATCTTGAACGAGTTAGAAGCAGGAATGAAAATTTAATTAAACAGAAACAATATTATTGATATAACATTATAGTCAAACATAAATAAAATATTAGATTCTTACAAACAAGTATATTCTTTAATACTTCCAACATGTTCCAGTACTTTGAATTTCTGTGATTTTTGCACATTTGTGTGAACTTTGGTCCAACGTAAGTTCATATACACAAAATTGACAGAAGTTTGGAGTTGAACTAAAAATCACCGAAATTCAAAGTAAAGGAACGGGCTTATCATTAGTTTTCGCCTTTAAAATAGTGAACATCTGCATCGCTTGGTCTGATATTTTGTCTTTAAAAAATTCAGAAACTTTTCTGGAGATTGTTCCAAAAAACAAAAATCTCTCAAAAATAGCCTTATTCACTTACCTAGTCTAACTTACTCTAAAATACATCCCTCTACTAGGTTTCATCTTTCATGATTATTTTTCATTGCTTTATGTTTTTAAGTTCGTTGTACTTTAACTAGGTACATAACATTATTAAAATACCTATCTATTACTGATAGTAGATCATATAAATGTGCAGTCATTAAAATTGTTATTCAACTTCTGATGAAAATGTTATTATTTCCAATAAAAACAAAAACTAAATCACCGAGTGACGATAACATTTAGCAATTACTTGGTTGACTTTATAACGATATATAATTATTTTTGTCTCAAATATTTCCATAATTTTTACATAACAAGTTTTTTTTTTTAGTAAAATGTTTCACACAAAGGGGGTGTGGCAGTTCATGCGATAAGCAGTGTGATTATTATTAATATTTATAAATCAAGATTTTCCAAAACAAATAAAAAATATAAATAATTTAAATATACAGCTTTTTGCAAAATTGACACAAGTGATGCTATACTTTACTCTTGCTACTAATTAGTACTGCAAAAAAAAAAAAACAACAACAAAGTTGCAATCATATAAATGAATTAGTTAATCGATATGAATAACATTTAACAAGACTTGTTTACGTCAAATGATTGTGTAATTATTAAAAGATTCAGTAATATTTAAAAAAAAAACAGGTTTAAAACAAAGAGTCAAGAAATGTTTACAGCTTAAGTTGACTTAATTTTGTTGTTTAATTAAAAAAAATGTTGATCACAAAATTCTTTTTCAAAAATATCTTCAATATTATTTCTGGAGCAATTCATTTTCTTATATATGAATTCAATTTAAAATTCAAATTAATTTTTCAACACTTATACTTGTTCACAAAAAAAAATAGAATTTTAGAAAAGACTTTTTAGGCTTTCCTGAATGAATCATTAGTTAAGTATTTTTGGAGATAATATTCAAAACTCAAGGTAACTATATTATTCAAAGATGAGTTTGAGTCAGATTGATTAATAATTCAATTGAAATTTATAAAAGCTTATAATTTTTCTATAACTAGTTCAAAAAATAGTTCCATACATTTTTTTACTCATTAACCTTGGGAAGGGATTTTTTCTTTTGCCTTATCAAAAGAGTTCAAAGAATATCTATATTCCAAGTGAATTAGTTAGAGGGAAATATTAAAAAAATTCGTGTTAGCTTTTAGTTCAATTTAAAGTCTTTAATGGTCAATCAATCAATTGATAACTGATTATGATTAATATTGCAATTTGGTATTTTACAACAAAATTTTTGTTAAAAAACTAATAAACAATTCTTTGAAAATTATCAATTTTTTTATTATTCAGAACAGACTGCATCATTTTTAATGATCAAACCCTTTATCAATTGAGTTATTAAATATCGAACTTAAATAGTTATCAATGATCAATTGCGAATCGACAATCGTAATAGGGTTGAATATTAATAGATTTATTTAAATATGGTAGAATATCGTTAGCATATAGATAAGACAATTTGAGTACTTCAAAGCTGACAAAAGATGCTTTATAAACAAAATATAAAAAGAATTGGCCCAAAATGGCTGCTTTGAGGAACTCCAGAAATTACTATTTAAAATAAAAACAACTAAAATTTCAGTCAAGCTACGATTTTTCGGCTCAACAAAAGTTGCTCAAGCTAATTTTGATGAAGGTTTGTCGAATGCAAGTTAAAAGTTCAAATGAGCTCAACTCCATAATTGCGTTCCTCCCAGGTACGATAGTTGGGCTCATCAGTTAGATGACTATCGTACCCTTCTAAGACGCAATTTTTATCGATGTTTACCGACTAATATAAAAATCATAGCATGAAGATACTGTGAATTTTATTATTCTAATTGAATTTGGTTAAATTCAGACACTTAGAATTTCAAATGCTTGCGCTTAGGCTTTTTGTAATAATAGTTGAGCTCACTAGAACTTTTAACTTGAATTATAAATATTCAGTCACTCCACTTAAACAGAAGAATTTTAAATTTTTTTCATATTCTATTATTGTTTGTCGATTGCTTTACTTAAATCTGAAAGAACACAATCAGTTTGTTTTTTACTGTTTCAACTGCATCCATTTGGAAATTTATTTTTCTCAATTTTACTTAAATTCTTTGAAAAAATTGCTTCTGAGTTAACTCAGGGCTAACTTATTTTCAGGATTAGATAATTCTGATTTCAGGGTTAACCCTGCTTAATTTTTTTATGGCTTGAGTATGATTTGTTGACTTTTAAAATATCGACTCCATAAGATCGACTTTTATAATTTCGACAAAACAAATGTCGACTGGTTAAAAGACCGACAGGTCAAATTATAGACAAAAATTAAAATCTCGATTTTCAAAATGTCGAAAGTGACATTTTAAAAGTCGACATTTTGAAAGTAGTCATTTTGATCAGATCATAGTTAGGGGAATGATGTTTGTTTGGAATGATGTTTGTTGTCGAGACAAAAAAATTGAATGGGGGGGAAAGTTGTATTCCCCCTCCTTTAGGCAGGGGGGGGGGTCAGTTTCTGAAACATTGACTTTAAACGTAACAAAAACATTAAAATATATGAAATATCGACAAGTCAAAATGCCGACTGGTAAATGTCGATTTATATCGACTTTATTGTATGGGAAAAGTACCGACAAGTCGATAAAAGTCGATATTTTTCTCGACTTCTTTCAGGCCTGTCGACTTTTTGTCAAGTCGAGATTTCAAAATATCGAGATTTTAGTTAGTCGGTAAGAACAAAGTTGGTATTTCAATTTTCAGAAAAAGTCGATAAAAATTGACATTTTAACCAGTCGACATTGTTTTTGTCGGTCATTCGTACGTAACCCTTTTTTAATTATGTTTTTTTGCATGATTTGACCAAATTTTATATTAAATTTTTTTAACAAGAATATTTGAAAAAAAAAACTAAAATTCTTTGAAAAAACTAAACAAAATGGTAGATATTTAATTAACGTTATTATTAATTAATTTTTGTTAATAGTAAGCCTTGTTCACACATGTACATACATCATATTATAAAACGGCAAACACGAATCTTGTGGTACAATTTACGCGGTCTACAAAAACCAAAGGCATATAAATTATTTATCGTTAGAAAGGTTTTTTTTTGGATAGAAGTGCAGAATGCAAAATTTAATTAATTAATTGCACCACAATCAAATAAAATTGCATAATAAGAGCGAGCGAGAGCCAGATCGAGACCGAGTATTTGTTCATGACACTTAATTTTTTGATATCCTTACATTTTTACCTTTTTACCTTGTTTTCTTTATAAAAGATTTGTGTTTTCCGTTTCACTATATGATATATTTCCTTACATTTTTCTTTTGTTTTATTTGTTATTATTCTTATCTTTTGTATTCACTTTCAGTTTGTTTTTATTTGTTCCTACTTGTCGGTGACGTTCTGATTCTGTCCACCCACCAACCAACAAATTTTCCAGCACTCACTGGAAAGATTATTGGAATGTCCGATGGCAGTGTTCAGTGCTGCCTAAATGTAGCTCTGTTCTCTCGAAGCTCAAGACTGCTTTTAAACGATGCAATATTATTCTTGCGATTTTAACTTAATGTTAGAGTACATCCAAAAATCTTATGCAAATACCCTGGCTCATTTAGCTATCGAAAAATTTTATACAAACGTCAATTTTGTCTAAATGTTGTCACACTTTGTTGTCAGGCTGACTGGCAGTCAGCGGATTCTCATACGTGATCGATAATAGCTCTGTTTTTTGCAAGCCCGAAGGGAATTGGATGAAAGAAACGATGACAGTGCTCATCAATTTACGGATAATTTTCGGTGCTTAACTTAAGTACGGAGAAAAACTGTCTTACTGGAATGAATATCAAAAATGTTATCGATAGTTTGAATGGAAACTCCATGTTTTTTCTGTGATGGCGTCGTCGGTAATCCCCAGTGTCGTTTTTTTCTACCGATTTCATTCATGCTTGCAAGAAAGCTATAAATTGTCAACGCACTTATAACTAAAACGTTTGTAGTGTTATTCAAAACGATAACACAGTTTATCTCCGCATACAAGTTAAGCGCTTATAATTCTCTTAGGTTGAATTAGCCCGAAGAGGCTGTCCTCTACCTGAGTGAATGACTTTTCAATCGATATATCACATGCGAATTCCACTTCTCTTGGTTTAGCTTAGCCCCAATTTTATGCGAACTTCACTTTTGCTACGAGTTGTCAACGACTACTACACGTCGGTAACACAGTTTTTATCCGCTTTTAAGATAAGTGCAAAGAATTCCATGCATTTAGGTTACCATGCCGGCTCCAAATGTCACCCAATTGCCTTAAAATCAACTTTTTCATTAAAAATTTGTGATTTTTGAGAGTTCTTTTATAAACCATCGACATCGTAGCCAGCCGTCAATGAAATTTGACAGTTGATGGCTTGAAATAAAGGGGACAAACTATATTTTGACATAGAAAGTATATTTCGATCGATATGTCACCCAATTGTCTTAAAATCACCTTTTTCATCAAGATTTCAGAATTTTTAGAGGCTTTTTAATCCAACGACATCGTAACCATCCGTCAATGGAGTTTGACAGTTGATTGCTTGAAATATAGGGGAAACACTATATTTTGACAGAAAAGGTATATTTTGATTCCAATGTCACCCAACTACCTTCGAATCGCCTTTTTCTGCGATCCAAAGGAGAATGGGCATTTTTGGGCGTTAGCGGCCATTGATGAAATTAGTGTCAAATGAAAGGTATGCTACTCAGGAACAACTTTCACTATGGACGTTACATTGCATTTCATTTAGAAAAGAAGATATTTCAATGTTTATATAATGCAATTGCATTGAGCAATATTGCATAGTGATTATATTTTTAGTGGTTGTAATGCTTTATTCTAACTTCATTACGTCTACTGATACTGTATTAGTGTGTTTAACGGGGTTTCAGAATATCCCAAGGATGCATTACGGGTTTAAACAGACCCAGTACCTACGTATTTCAACAACTTTATAATTTTTTTAAACATATTATTTTACTCAGGATTTTTGAATATTGTGAGGATTGTTATATTATAGTTTTATGGTAAATGTTGTTATTAATGATGTTATATGGCAATTTTTATATACAAAATATTCTTGGGACTGTCTAGATTTCTTGTTCCACTTTCTTTTTCTATTTTTGAATTAGTCAGAGGCCAGAAACTTAGTAAAACTTTATTAAGGTCATAGAACAAAAATGCATTTTTTTCGGTTTTGAAGTACACCACAATGAAAAAATTTCTGCACTCTGATTGTAGGACTAAAACACATCCAAAAATAACAAAACCATTCTTGGCCGCTCACGCCCATGTTTCATACAAATTTGCCCATTCTCCTTTGATTGTTTTTAAATTTGAATCAAATTGAATTCAGAACAGTATTGAATTGACTTCGTTAAAATCGGAGAGATTTAATTCCAGCGAAATCCAAATGAATAAAATTGAATCGGAAATAAATTGAGGGAAATGAATATGATCGAAAGATCGATTGATTGAAATAATCGAATTATTTTGGTGATCGATTCCTGAACGATTTTCTAGAATTTTGCCAATTAGACGAAATTGTTATTAGCACTCGAGTTTCAAGGGCTGGACGTACTAGTTATGTAGTATTAATTAATCAAAAATTATTTTCCTTGCTTAATATACAAATTCAAAAATATGATAGCGCCTCTTAATATTACAAAAAAAAAAAATTATCAGCCAAGAAATATCGGAAACACGAAAACAAAACACATTTAAATGCCTCTAATGTCCACAGATATGTATAATAATTCCTCACTCCCACGAGATAATAATTTTTGTGAAACAAAAAAAAAAACATTTTTCAATAAATTTTTGTCAAATAAAAACATCAAATTAAAAAAAAAAAAACAGTTTTTAAACAATGTTTTCTGTTTATTTATTAGAATTTCAATCTTTTTGGTCATGTCCATTTTGCGATGTTTATCATTTTATTATTTAATTTATTCGTGAACAGCAAGCTTAGAATGTTCTTTTTTAGCTTATGTATATCGTTGCAAAACAAAAAACAAATTTTTGGCTTTGCTTCATTCGCATTTTTCATTTGGAATTATACTTTCACTTTTTCTTTTTGTTCATAATATTATGTATTAATAACAACAAAAAAACTTAACACAAAATAAGGTAAATACAATATACCAAAAGTAGTCATGTTTCTCTTATTTTGTTATTCAATTATTTCATTAAAATTCAACATCTGTCGTTCCTTTGTTTTTGAGATATATGTTTAAAAATATCTATTCTACTCCTTAAGGACATAATAATAATAATAATTGAAATCCACCATTTAAAATAATTATTTACAACTTGAGCTTAATGCGCTCCTGCAAACGACATCGCACTTAAAATTCTCCTTCATTTTCCAAAAAAAAAACATCTGCCTTAATGTAGGTCATGTGTTTTTAAGAATTTTATCGCCACCCCAAATTCGTCCTTCCATAGGGATTCCATATAAATATCATTGCAAAAATCCAAGTTCCTCCAATTTTTCTCCCTCAAATATAATAAATCTTTTCTCATCTCGAATGGTAGTTTGTTTTTTGGTTAAATACCATAAGCATTTCCACATCCCACAGACAGATTCCGATATTGTATAGTAAATGTCACCGCGTATAACCTCTGGACAGATATGTATGTATTTTGGAAAGCCACAGATGCAGGAATGTTTGTTGCCAACAACGAAAATTCGTTGTCTTTTTCCTCGTTCCTAACTAAGTTCGAAAAATGTCGATGTTCGTTGCTGGAAATACATAAAATGACCATAACAATAAGTTATTTTGTCCTGAAATGCGCGCGGATTTAGTGCGGTCTTTTCGACATTGGCCTTTTATACAATGTTATTCTTATTATACTTCATACGGAAGGAATTTTCAGATCGATTTTCACATATTTTGTTTTCTGGGAAATTATAAACGTGAAATATTTTTGAATCAGCTGAATATTTACACAAAGAGCAGAGAGGCAAGGGATTTTTTTGTTTCTCGAATTAAATGTCAAGGTTTAAATGTGATATTCGTTGAATTTTAAAGTTATTGTTTAAAACGATACATAACATGTAAATGTTTACTAATTATTTCTTTAAATTCTTGTAACAAATCAAATATTCTAAAATATAAGTGAAAAAAAGGAAAAAGAAAAATTAATAGTTTAGAGAAGTATTGTCAAGTTGAATTAGAGTTGAATTTAAGTGGTTACGTGTAAGTCCAGTTGGATTAGAGCAGTAAACAATATTTTTATTGCGTTTTCGATTGAAAATTCGGATATACTACTTTTGCACTCAATTTCACTCCTTCTATGATAAAAGACCTCGCTTGGCTTTTCTGAGTAATGTTGTCGGAGTTTTAACTATAACCTGATTTAAAAATGGAGTAGATTTGGAACACGCACGCATACATAAATACAGTTTGTAGTCGGATTACTTGTCAAATTCATAAAAGCTTTAAGAAGCCATTTTGTAAAATGGCGTAGTTCTGTATTGTGTGTTTAAATTTGACAACGCTACGTTTTAGCCAGAGATTATCAAATAAAGATGGCAAACCTCGGTTGTCATTTTGATTTGCATACAAGCTGAGAACAGCTAACGTATTAGATAGGTAGTTGACTATTTATTTTGACGCATGAAATGTTTTTTTTTTTAAAGCACTAGTAATTGCTTCTTTCCATATATGGCGAGAGATACAATGTAATTTTATTTATATTTATCAGAGGCTTTTAACCCATATTGACATCCTAGACATCTTTCGATGGAATTTCACATTCCTACTTGACAGATAAATGAATTTTAAAATTGTCATACATATTTACAGTATTTAGTGCAAACTGTCACTTGAAAGCATTAATGTCATGTCAGCTTAGATTTGATGTCTAATAAGTGACAGTTCTTTTTCTTAAAGAAATAGAAAATGCAACTGGATTTGATTTTAGAATCGAAGTCAGAACTACCCTCACACGGCGACAGATTACACGTCAATGCGCCTAGGAAGAACTATATTTAATAATATTTATGATTTTCCTGACGTCTAGGAGTCAAGAAGTTGGCTATTTCCGTTGGCACGATATGGTTTTTAGAGGGAAGGATATATTTTGAAGTTGGCACCGCTATTGCAGGGCCTGAAGGAATAATTTTAATTATGCTCCAGATCTCTAAGGGCGTAATGATGCCGTTTCTGGTGGAAGTATTCAATGGATGTTTAAACATGACTTATATTCCATCCAGTTGGGAAGAGACGTTAGTATTATTTTCACTCCGAAAGCTAGCAAGCCCACCCACACTGAACCGAAAGATATTAGACCAATTAGAATGTCTTCATTTTTTCCTAAAACACACATTAGCCAAAAGCTAAATGATGGTGTTAGCGGGCCCAACATGCATAAATGAAGGGCAAATCTGTTGAGACGGCCGGCACTTCATGGAGTGGTCAGCACGATTGAGAAATCAATCCACTTTAAAGTATTTACCTACCTTGGGAGCATTTCTTGACATAAAATGGGCATTCAACAACGTTAAAAATGGCGCAATACGACAAACCCTAGACTCTGTCAGTATTGACCCAATTCTGTCAAACTTTACTGCCTCTATGCTTCAAACTAGAATTGTTAATGTAGAAATGGGTGAGAGCAATCTTAACGTAAGGACGTGTAGCGGTTCGCCATAGGGAGGTGTCTTATATCCCATCAAAAGAATGCAAAAGGCTTCAAAAGAATTAAAAAAATTCAAAGAATACAAAAGACTTCAAAAGAATGCAAAAAGAATGCATGAAGTCTCAAAAGATTGCAATCAGTTGATTGTGACAAAAGATTGGTAACAAAAAAAAATTTTTAACGAAAAAGGAATGGCGGTCGCATTCCTAAAAAAGATTGTAAAGAATGCAATATTTTAGTTGAAGATTGCATTCGCAAATGAATGCAATCTTTTAAAACTCTGGATAATGACATCAGGAAAATTTGTTCCCACTCTATGCGAGTTCCTACAAAAAACCAAGAGATGGAGACCCAGCCCTAAGCCCATTCATTGAATGAGTAGAGATGTATACAGCCGATTTGGTGGCCAGCCTTGGATAAGGCAATCAATCTTAAGACTATGACAAAAGTTCAGAGACTGGCATGTATCGGCACAGATAGTGCCTTAAGAACCACGAAAACCGCAACCCTCTTCTCTCAATTGTTCCAATTCATCTGTTCAAGAAGGAGTTGGCGTCGGCCAAAAGTGCTTAACGACTTAAAGAGTGTAAAAATTGGAAAAAAGGCCACTGTGGTCACAGAACTATAATGAACTCCACTGATAGATTTTAACCCAGTCGTAACAACAGATATCCCGACAAGGGAATTATGGAAGGAAAACCGGGTCCTAAACGCAAATCTTGTATCCGTCTTTACAGATGGTTCCAAAACGGAAACTGGGGAAGGGTTAAACGTCTTCTCAGACAATCCACCCATAAAAAGATAATTGAAGCTCTCAAAATTTTGCAGAATTTTGTGGAATTGTTTGCAATTTGCGACACCGCAAAATACTCTTCAACATACGAAGCAAAAACATTGATATTACTGATGGATAGCCAGGCAGCAATCAGAGCCATTTCATAAATTGTCAAAACGGGTTGATCGCTACCGTAGTGAATTGAGATTGCTTGGAGAAACAAGAAGGATTCTGCAGTACACCGTGACATTTATGGTAATGAAGTAGCTGATAAACTGGCCAAAATCGGTTATTTACTTGAACCAAACCAAACTGTGCCCTGGGTACTTATGCTGCTAGAGCACGAAAAGAGTAAAATTCAAGGCTGCTTATGACAGATGGTCAATAAACGACACGTATCGGGTTTCAAGGAATCTTGGCCAAATATTTCAAAGAACAATACAGAGTTTTAACTTAAGCTAAGCAGACCTCAATTGTCTATCTTGTTAAGAATTCCCACAGGTCACAACTCAGTGGAAACCTACATGAGCAGAATAGGCATCTGCATATCTGACATATGCAGAGGGTGTTATAGGACGTAGAAGTGGAGGAGGGCTCATTTCTCTTCCTCTGTGAATTCCCCAGCCTAGACAAAACAAGAAGAGCAGCCCTGGGAGAGTATTTTTTTTGAGGAACTCGGCGATGTCGCGCTTTTGTCAATAAGAAACAAACTTAACTTCATTCAGAGCACAAGATGATTCAGGGAGGCACCCCATTTCCAAAACTTTCACTTAAATCCTTCCTTTTACCCTTCCTATTCCTACATTACTCCCATCCTGGGGAGCACAATGGCTCCATCACCTCTTCTAGTCTAGCCTAGCCTGGCACCGCTATTTTCGTTTTCAAAAACAATTTTTCAGTTTTGTGCCCAACTTGTGTCTAACTTGTGTAGAGTAAAAGTGTTCATAACTTTTTTACAAAAACAAATGCCTCGAAGATCCTTTGAAGATCAAATTATTATTTTTCAAGTAACAGATTTATGAATAAACCAAGTATCGTTTTTTGTTATTTTTCGATAAAGTATAAACTTTATAAAGACAGCCTACTGTCTCGAATGTTGCATTAATTAAGTTTACATTATTTAAAAATAGCTTTTTAAGCATATAAATAGTTGAAACTATACATTTTTGTTTTCAAAAAATTCAGAAATTTTTCATATAATTTTGATTTTTGGTCTATCATGTGCCCTTCCCCAACTGCTACCCCAGCAATATGTATACCAAAATGTAGCCTATTATATCATCTTTATTTTAGCACCTTAACTTTGAAGATCCTGCAGTTAAAATTCAACTATGGGCTCCAAATAGGGAAACATTTCGACTATTTTGTATGAATTTTTGCAGACACCACGGGTGCATATCCGCTGAAGCTTTTATTTTTCCAATTTGTCTTGAATTTGAATTAAGTTTAATTTGTATTAAACTCCAACATCTGTGGTACTTACAAAAGAAAAATTCAGCAATGTACTTACAAGTCTCAAATTCAGATGGAAACATTTATTATTTTACAAATCTCATTATTTTGTGGCATTCCGTTTATTTGTATGAATGTTTCTTCATCTCAATTTCATTTCCCAGTCACAATAGATAGTTCTTTAATTCCATAATAGCTCAAACCTTATGATAGGTTGCTTATAGCCTTGAAGTTTATCGTGAGTCGTGACCCAATTAAGTACATAAATCCATTTTTTTTTGTTCTTGTTTCTTAAGTAAGCATTCATGTCGAACAAAAAGAATCCCACCAACTTAAATTTATTATGTAAATAATCATCTCTTTATTGTTAGCTTAACAAAACTAATCTAAACGATTCCATATTATATACAAAATATTCCCAACAAAAGTATCAAAAAAAACAAAAAAAAGATCTATTTTCTCAAATCCAATAAAAACATCCGCATTTATAGAGCGCGGGTGTGATAAATGTTAAGAACATTCTCTGAATACAAAAACAACATTAATTTATTTTCAAGGCCTTGGTTGGTAGAAACGGTGGTGTGGTAGAGAAAGCATCAAGCAAAAACTGATCCACAAAAAAAATATAACTTCCTCACAAACTGTATAAAACCAAAATAAAAAAAAAAAAAAAAACTGGAATAAAAGTCTTATCATTATGCTCCAGGGATAAAATGTGTATATTTATTCTGCAATCGCACATCCTTTTAATTCAATTCAAATAAAATATTATTCTTTCTTATATTTTGTGGAACGTGTATATATGTATAGAAATGATACAGAATAAACCGAGAATGTTAATCTAAAAAAGAAAGTCTTAACGTTATGCGGAATGACCCTTGAGACGTTGTTAAAGTTGCCTTCCTTCTTGACGACGACGACTATGACTACGACTACGATGACGACAACGACCAAGCTGCCTCCATTTAGTTCTCATAACCATAAAACCAAAGCTAAAGCAAACAGTTTTCTTCCTTTTTCCGGAAAATTGATATCGAAGGGTACAAAACAAAAACAACACAAAAATTTGCCAGGGGATTGTTAAGGATAGAAAGAAAGAGAGAGCGAGACAAAAAAAATAAGTTCCAAGACAAAAAAAAAAAACAATTTTTTCAAACCGCAAAACGATTAATTTTCCCATGAGATCGATCCCCAGCAGCAAAAAGCATCGCACAAACGCTTACTCTCATCGAATCGAGAAACACTGGTGTCTTAACGCGTCCCCATATAGCCACCACCGCTGCTTATGGCTGACTTAATCTGTATCTATTGCTATTTGACTTACCTCGTTTAACAACAATTAAAAGACACACTAAAGGCCTATACAAAGCCACAATTAACCACAATTTATGCGTGTTCATAGCTATCTGTATTTTTTTGTTTGTTTCAATTTAGTAACCTGGTTTGATGGAGGAGATTGTGAACCTATTTATTGACACTTACCTGCAAAGAGAAAAAAAGAAAAAAAAGAGATTAGCTTTATATATTAAAAAAAAGATAAAAATATTTAAACAAAGTCAGTTAAAAGATAAAAAATCGATTTATACAACAAAAGAACCTCAAAAATACATTCGAACTAGATTGCAATGAAAACTCCATCTTCGGATTGGACACAAGGAAACAAATTTGTAACAGAAATAAAATACTCAAAGATACAAAAGTATCTTACTGGGCATAATCAACAGTCCGGATCCGTTTTTTCTTTCTTTTTCCTCAAATATTTCTTAGCGGAAATAATTGCTTTTTCAAATGAAATTGGCTAAGAAGAGGATTCTTTTTGTTCTAAATCATACTGCGGCAGGCTATGGATCTAAATCTTTAGAAGAATATTTATGCGTGTGTGCGAATAGCTACTCACAGTATTAAGAAGAGATGGGAAAGTATAACGAACCCGATCTGATGGTTAAGGTGACCATATACATATGTGTATAGAAATAGAAACAAAAATCTAAGCAATGTTAAGCTCAATAAAGTTTAAAGTTTCTATTTGTTGTACGCAGGTTCCTTTTAGGGAGTTTCGTCAGGAAGTGCGTCTTGAGTACCCACTTTATATTTTCAATTTTAGGTATTATGGGGCGGCTTAGCCTGGGAAAAATTCAGTAAAGTCTAAGAAAAATGAAACCAAATGATTGTATTTGTTCAAATGTTCTTTTAGGGAATTTAGTTAAGGAATGAATTTTTAATACCCACTTTATATAAAACAATATTAGGTATTTAGGGCGGTTCCGTTTGGGAAAAGTTTTAGAAAAAGAAAACCAAGTGAGCATTCTACGAATTTTTTAAGGAATCTTGTTGAGAGGTAGATTTTGATTTGGTTTCTATGTAAAATTTTTCAATTTAAGGTATTTAGGGCGGATTAGTGTGGGAAAAAACCTCTATTTAGAGCTTTTTGAATGGATGGGCTGGTTCAGGTTGCTTAAATCTCAAAATCCTTCCTTAACTCAGAAATATAATCAGGATTCCCTTGTTAAATTACTCAGATTTTGTGTGCAAGAGATACCTACCTAGGAAAGATAATTTGGATTCGCTATTTTTTTTATAAGTTTGCTGTTAAATTTTTTCTCAAACTTAACTGTGAAAAAGTACAAGAAACAGTTGTTGAATTATTTCTCAAATTTCCAAAATAAAATTTATTAAATAAAAGAAAGAAGCTTCAAAATAAAAATAAAAATAAAACAGAACAGTTGGTCACCTTAAATAATGGTGAATATTTAAGAAAAGAGCAATAGGAAGTGATATAGTTACCGTTAATTTCTTTCATTCGTTTTTCTTTGAATTTAGTTCTATACCTGGTAACCTGTGTGCTGCTAATGTATTATTTGTGATAAGTTACAAGTAGATTAAAGAACAGAGAACACTTCCACCATAATGAACAACAACTTCCAACCAGGTGTTAGTTTGAGGCGTTTTAAGTATTCAAGAACTTCAGGAAGCACTTAGAGAGAGGTTGTGTTGTGTTTTTTTTGTTTTAAATAAAAATGGAAGGAAATGAAAAGTCAGACAATAAATATGATTGTGAAATCACACGAATTAGAATGGTAATCTATCATCTGGAGGGCAGTTTTGTTGCATTAATGTATTATATGAAGTTTCATTTATTTTAATTTAAATTGTTCAGTTAGAGGCGATAAAGATTAAGGAAATAGCTATATTAAAAGTGATTGAAAGGAGCTACATATAGGAAAAGTATGTTAATTTTTGTATTGAGAAAATTGACTTAATTTACGATTAAGATGGCGGGGTCATGAAGAAATGTTCTGGTGCGGAAAATCATTGAGTCCACCCCCAAGGCAAGGCACACTAGAGAAAATCCGCAACTCGAGTGACACTCGAAAGTTTAAGAAGACCTCAAACCAAATTGGAATACGAAGTTGCATACAGCTAGGGCTTCAGAATGGCTGGAGAAACATATTGGTTGAGACCCTGGCATGCACCGTTCTGAAGCACCGTTATATATAAGCAAATAATGTAGGCTTTCAATCACAAAAATATATGAAAAATCACAGTTTTATATGAAAGTGGGACCTTAGAACTTAGGAACTAGTAGTCCTGTTTGTAAAAAGTGTCCCAAATTGAAATTAAGTGTTGGCAACCCTTTAAGAACATTAAAATTTGACAGCTGGCCGTTTAAGGTTGGTAAAAAATGGAACATTTCACGGCAGAGCAACGTAATTTCAATGCTGACAAAATGTTTAAAAAATAATGAAAAAATGCTCAAGGAAAATTTCAACAAAATAGTGCGTATGCGCATGTGCCAGCAAAACCACGTGGAGGCAATTTGTCCCATGTACATAATCTTCTCTAGTAAACTGCGTTTTCAATAAAATGCAAATCTTGCTTAAGCTTCGTATCCATTTGAGAGTAAAAAGATTGCGAGTAATTCTCAAACAGCTTTCGAGAGTAAAACTCTCAAGTGGACACAGTCATGAAATTCACTCACAGAGAGGTAGACAGCTATCCAAGAGTCACTATCATGAGTTTTGTAATGAAAGTAAAAACAAAAAATAAAAATTCTGCAAGTTGCGTTTAAGCAAATTTCGAGAGTAATCTCGCAAGTGGAAACATTCGTGAGAGTAGCTCACGGAGAGTTGACCTTTCACTCTCGACACGAGATTATGAACTTTTTCAGAGTTACTCGCAAGTGGACACATGATTTCATCACTTTTGGAGGTGAACTCGCAAAATTCCAATACAGTTCGTATTTTGAGAGTAGCTGTCGAGATACATAAAGGTGCGCGTCCATTTAAGAATAAAAATGTTGCGAGCAGCTTTTTAGCACCTCTCGAGAGCAAATTCGGCTTGAGAGTAGCTCGCAGGGAGTTGACTTTTAACTGTCGACATTTTTGAGATTTACTCGCAAGTGGACACATGTTTTGATAACAACCGGAGACGAACGGAATTTTTACGTAAAATTTTACAAGATGTCTCACTTAAAAATTATCCGAATTGTTGAGCCCTTTTAATTTGAAGTACTCTATTGCAAGAGTGAACCCACCACTGAATTGGCAATGACAGTCTATCCATGCCTTAACCCACTATTTATTTTGTACTTTTTTAAGAATAAAAAGCTTCAAGGTTTAGCATTGAAAGAATATCGAAGCAGACACGGTTATGAAAATACTCTCAGAAAATAAACTCTCCAAATTCTAACAAGCAACTCGCGAAATCTCTCGAGAGTTTATAAGCGAAAGTACTCTCAAATGGACATGCACCTTTAAGGTGCAAATGGACACGAGCAAGTCTTTATGAGAGTAAAATTCGAAGGTTGTCATAGTCATGAAATAAGCTCACAGAAGGGTATACAGCTTTCCGAGAGTAATTCTCGAGTTTTTTCTGAAAACCATCAAAAGAAATACAGTCATCAAGTGGACAGGGTTGTGAAATTACTCTCAGGAAATTAACCCTCCAAATTCTTACCATCAACACTCGATATTGAAATCTTAAAAATATTACTCTCAAATGGACAGCTTCCTAAGAGTAGCTCTCGGCTCTCGGGAGTTTATTAGCAAAAGTACACTCAAATGGACACGCGCATTTAAGGTGCCCATCCAGTTGAGAGTAATCAAAGGGACCCGCACCTTTAAGGTTCGTATCTAGTTGAGAGTAATCAAATGGACACGCACCTTTAAGGCGCGTATTCAGTTGAGAGTAAAAAGACTTCGAGCAATTCTTGATGAGAGTAAAACTCGAAAGTGGACAAAGTCATGAAATAAGCTCATAGAGGGGTAAACACCTATCCGAGAGTAGCTCTCGAGAGTTTATTTCTGAAAACTATAAGAAGAAATATAGTCATCAAGTGGACACGGTTATGTAAATACTCTCAGGAAATTTACTATCCAAATTCTAAGAAGCAACTCTCGATATCGAAATCTCAAAAATATTGCTCTCAAATGGATGGATGAGAGTAGCTCTCAAGAATTTACTAGCTATTTACCCGAGAGTAGCTTTCAAGAATTTACTCTCAAATGGACTCCCACTTTTAAGTGAGGAATCTAAGTTGAAATAATTATTTTTCCCAACTTCCTTGTTGTCTTTTTTATACAAAAAGCATCAATTACACAAGTTCAAAACCGAGTTTACCTACTGTTTTGTCTCCATTACAAAATTAATGATCTAATAATATGTCAGCAAATATATGGAAACTCTATGTGCAAATTATATGCAACCATGGATGCCACTTAACCTCTAGACTCTAGAGAGATTGTCAGCTTTACCAATAATTGTGCAATACAACAGTCAATGTTGAATAAACCTTCAGTTGTGTTGGATGGGTTGACTAAAGTATAAAATCCATTTGCCGTTGAATGCATCCAAGTCATCCGCCTCAAAGCCTCTATATGATGACTTGTGTCGTTTCATAATAATAATATTATTATTTATATTTTTTTTTGTAAATTTAATGACTATTGCGCAATCAGTATACGCTCTGCCATCAAATGTATGCATGTATGCGTAAATTGCACACCTATAATGCATCTAGCATGTCTGCTTTTATGCAGTAAGACTAATAACACGGTTAAAAGTTTGGCACGTCAAATGGCCATCATCGTTGGTATATGTACAAGCACTGGAAAATCAGCACTCAACATGCATGTTCATTTCCATTCAGATGAAAAATCCGACAGTCTGATAGAGAAAACCCTAACCAAACAGAAAATTTTGTAACTGAAAATCATAATCCAACAAGGGATATAGGATGCAGATAAGTCTATATACACCACTCTTTTTGCCTCTTCACCATTGACCGACAAGTCATCACTGTAGTTGCTGATTAGATTACAGTGGGGCAGTATTATTGAGAAAATGGCATAGTGCAACTTAAGTTTTTTCATTTTCAATAATTTTGTTTATTTCCTACGTTATAGGGCAAGATGTTTAAAAGGTTTGTGCTGAATGATCTCAAAAAGTAACTGACCGATTTTCATGAAATAAATTTTGTTATATTCGTGTATTTAGTGAGAGTGCTTTAAGCTATTATTATTTTGTAAGAACGTATAGATTGACGAAATCATGAATATATTATTAAATTGGTATCAATTACCTTTCTCGAACAGTATTAAATTGATAAATGACAAAAAGATTAAGAAAAAACTATAATAAGATGAAAAATATAAAAGTGGGCGTATAAAGGGGCGTTTTGTTGGGAAACATATTTTTAACTAGATGAAACTCAATTAAAACAAAAAATAAAGTTAAGAAAATCTCAAAATTTTGATTCAAAAGTATGAGCAGAGCTTTAATTTGAAAAATTCATTTATGTTTTCATCATTTTGAAGCTATATTTTGACCCACTGTATGATGGTGACGGTGGCATGCACCTTCATCAGAGTACCATGCTGTGTTTTTATTCATGTTTACACGCTTCAAATGCAAAGATACTATACAATACATACATGTGCAACAGAGTGAGTAAATAATTTCAAAAGCATGAACTAAAGTAACACAACAAAAAAAAGATGATAAGAAATAAGTAACAAAAAACAAGTAGGGTAGAGCGGGGCTGGTTGGACCACGGGGCAAGTTGGACCACGCGAATAACTCAGAAATCACAAGAGCTAAATGAAGACGATCATACACGAATGAAGCATTGTTACTAAATCATACGTGCTAAACTAGTTAAAGGTGGATTTCTTCTGCCAAAGGAGAACCACACGTTACTATGTGTTTTTTGGGTACAAAAGTAAAAAAAACGAATTTGTTTCTTTTTGTGTTATCGTGATGAAAACATGGGATTTTTTTAGCAAAGTATACTAATTTTGTGAGTTCTGTTATTGAATATTTGCATTCCATTTTCGAAATTGAAGAATTCTAAGTGTTGTTTGCAAAGTGACGGAATATATTCATCAAGGTAGGTGTGGGGTAAGTTGGACCAGGCGGACCAACTTGCCCCGCTGAATCAAAAATAATTGTTTTATATTGGAAAATAGTATGAACATTTTTGATCAGATAAAGTTCCAAAGAGGAAGAAGAATGTTATGGCTGTATGTCATTATCGATGTGTATGGAAGCATATTCTGAGACCTAACCCGACGAGGAGTGGGGGCAATGCCATTCTTGCTGAAATCAGGCCCATACAAGATTCTCTATTACTGTTCATGGTGCCATGGGGTCATTTACGTTATCTTATGTTGTGATTTGAATTAAGTTATAGTTTGGGATCAAATTAAGTTCAAACTAACAGTGCTCTTGTCCTTAATAAAGCTCCTTTTTCCACTTTTTAGGCTTTGGTCCAACTTACCCCACCAACTGGTCCAACTGGCCCCGCTAGTGGGGCAAGTTGGACCACTTGGACTTTGTGCACTTAAAGTTAACTTATTCTTCTGCTATTAAATATTTTAAATCTTATCAAATTTATTTAAGAAGCCGAAGTTACATTCTTTCCATTAATTCCATTTTCATTGTTATGTAAGGAATAGGTAAAAAGTTATGAGACTTCAAGTAAAAAGTGGTCCAACTAGCCCCGCTCTACCCTACTATTGGAACTTTAATTGTTTCGTTACTAGTTACTACATCTTGAAGGCACTTAAATTAGCGCTATATAAGTGTTCCGTTGTTTCTTTGAAACTTTGCAAAAAAAAAAAACAATAGAGTGGCATATTGTTTTTATTATTTTTTTTTGCAGCACAATTTTTACGTAATTCTGATATCGCGAGATATGAATGGTTCCTATTCAGTGATAGGAAATCCACAAAGCAAAAAAGACACGAAAACCGGGAAGTATAGTGGATGTGTGCTTTGGTGGATGTTGTAGTTTCTCTTCTCAACAAAAATCACTCGAAAAACTAATTACTTATGGTGGCGGGTTTGTTCGCAAAAAAAAAGAAAAAAGTTTTTCTTTGCAATGGAGAACTTTTTATCAAATACTTTTTCGTTCTTTATTTCTTATTTGGGAATCCAGTAAAATAAAATAATGGAAAAATACTTACTGTATTTAGCTTTGTTTTGCAAAAAAAAATGAGAAAGAACTTTGGGATCGTTGTTTTTAGAAAATAAATCGTTCGTGTTGGACTTTTAAAACTTTTTGAAGTTTCAAGCAATGATGAAATGTAATGAATACAAAAAAACAAAAAAAGAACTCTTAATAAAGAAATGAAAAAGCAGACATTGGTGCTGACTTGACACAACTCTGTGCAAGAAATTCTAGAATAAGAAACTTCTTATTGGTTAAATCATGGTATTGCTCGCTTCTCTTTCGTCTTTATTACAGTGAAGTTGAACTGAAAAATGATTCGAGTTCCAGTCGAGACTTTTGAAGATATTACATAGTTGTTCCATTTCTCATTGCTCCTTAAAAACTCAAGAAAAGTGAGGGAATTGCGAAGTGAAATGGTAAGGTGATTCGTGCACCGATAATATAGTTCATCTGTCATTTGCATTCACAGAACTAGAATCCCGTTTTTGTGCCAAATGAATCGCAAATGGAAAGCAGAACTATTATAGGCTCCTTGACCGCATAAACAGTTCTTGTTATTCATAGCAATCATAAATTGGCATGAAGTCACTTCCTTATTTAGTACCACAAACTGAGTACCTTGTGTTAGGGAATACATACCGTGATCAGTTTACCCTTTAGCCCAACTTTGGACGTATTGTCAAGTTCAGAGATTATTTCTTAAGCCGCACTACAAGAATAAGGATTAATTAATGGATTAATGCCCTCCTAAGACTTAACAGAAACCTGGCATTACGGGTTCGGGGGATGTGTCGTCGGGTTAGCTTCCCTACCATGTGCAAAAATTTCCGTTATCAGAGAGACACGAGGAGCTTTGGATAATGAAAACCCTCAAATGGCAACAAATCGGTTAAGAACCATAAGTTATCGACTTTAAGCCGATAAGTGATCGCCAGGTTGCACCAAAGCCACGTTCTAAAATATAAGCCAAAGATGTGCACAAACCCCTCACAATGGAGTTTAAGACTCTTTAAAGCATGAAATTTATGACCTCTTGGACAGAACTTATATGAAACCTACCCGTAGTGCGATGTACACACTTTGCTCGGGGAGTTCAACGCTAACATAGAAAGGAAGACACCTTCAACGGATTAGTTGGTACGCACAGCCTCTATAATAGGCAAATGACTTCGGCCTCAAACTCTCCGACTAACAGTCTTTTCAGTAGCTCGTATTACGGTGATATGTGTAGCCGTGGTATGATGATGAAATGCGTGCAGCTGTAACATGTAACAGAAGATACACATGCGAACATGCTGCAGTGCAAAACAAGACCACAGAGGAGTATATCGAGCAAGGAGAAGAGAGGAAGCGGAAACTCTGCATCTCTCAGCTCTAAGAGATCAAATAGTCACGCGATAGAAACAACACCCGGAAGTTTTATAAAAAAAAAACAAGACACTGGCTGCTGGTTCTAAGACAGGAACGATGGCTCTTCGAAAAATCGCAGGTAACTTAGTCACCGAAACACAGTTTTCAAGGAAAAGTATTCAAGCAGCATTTCCAGCAGCAGCTAAATGGGCATCATAAGGTAGAGCGAGTAATAGGCAAAAAAGATAAGCCACCTACAGTCAATGAAGATCCAGTTCTACCAACCTGTATTATAGAAGAGATAGACTTGGCAATAGGGAAGCTTTTGAACAACAAAGTCACTGGATCTAATAGGTTACCAGCGGAGCTCTTCCAGCACGGAGGAGATGTGTTGAAAGGGTGCATGCATCAAATTATCAAACAAGTTTGGGTGGAAGACGGCATGCCCGATGATTGGTCTATTAGCTCCATATTTCTCATCTTAAAAAAGACTTAGGATCTATGTCCTTCAAGAATTATCGAGGCATATCCTTGATAAACGTCGGACACAAGATTCTATTCAATGCACTGTGTGAGGGCCTTAAGCCCTTCTTAAAAACTTTAATTGGCAAGTTTATACCAGTGTTGCTTGCGGCCCGGTAGATCGAACGTAGACCAAGTATTCACTCTGCTTCAAATCTTGGAAGAGACTAATGGATTTCACTATCAATGAATCCCACTATTCGAAGCTTTATATGGAGATGGCTTAGTGACACAATCTCACGTGACATTGGAAAATACTCGATACAATGTGCAACCAGGGAAAACCTCTTCCAAACTATTCCAAACATGCACACGCTTTTGGGAAAGAGATGTGATATCTTCAATTTCGTTTTGGACCAAATACTGCATAGGGCAGACGTTAACACAGAGTTAACTGTCAACTTTTAGGGTTAACCGACGATAATGACACCATCGGCCGCTAGCAAAGTGTCGTTATATAGTCTTTCACGTCAATTTAAAAAACAGGCAAAATTTGTTGGTCTAGAAGTAAACGAGGGCAAGGCCAAGAACATGATTTCAAGCAATCAAAAATCTGTCGACCGGCTAGGACAATACGTCACTATTGATAGCAACATTTTCGAAGAAGTTAAGGAGTTCATCTACCTCGGAGTAAACATTAATCTCAAAAACAACATACTTTTCATGACAAGAGATACTCTCGGAGGATTTGTCAGTTCCTCGCAAGACGCAGTACATCCGAAAAAAAATGTGTGTTTAGTTGGGCTGGGAATCAAACCCAGACCTTCGGAATGATAGTCCAACGCACTTACCATCATGCCACGAGACCTGATACTGGGTGTCTTCGAAAGAAAAATTCTTCCACTGATATTTGGCCCTGTGTGCGAGGAGGGCGAATGGAGGAGAAGGTACGACCACTAATTCTACAAGATGTAGTTGTAGTTCTGAAACTCCAAACACGTCGACACATCGTGCGAATGGACAATAATGATCCAGCCAAGAAAAGTCTTGGAATACCAGCCCCCGAGTTCGAGATAAGAAAGAAGAACGACCCTCCGGTTTAAAGACTAAGCCTTCGCGAATGCCAAAAAAGCTTGGTCGAGATTACTGGAAGTAGCGTGCTCGGGATCGTAGAGGATGAAACGCTGCCAGGCTGCGCTGGCTGTGTCTCAGGCTGTGATCTTTCATGGATCGGGATTCGGATAAGTATATAAGGACTAGTTTTTCAGTATGAAATCATCCAAGTCTCGGAGTTAAACCTGAGTTAACTCAAGAAGCATGATCTCAGTCAATAAAGATCCTAAGTTAACTCAACGAATTTGGTGAGTTAGCTCAGGGACTTCACTGAGGGCCTTTTCCATTGTGGCGCTTTATTTAAATAGTGAAAGTTATTGAAATCTTTGGAAAATGCAATTTCCGTTGTGGCGCCATCTCGATTTCAATAATGAAGGACGTCAAAGGGTCATTACCATACTGTCGTACATCGATAGCTATAGATTTTAGACAAATGAAGGATAAAGTTTATCCTTAACTGATTCTAAGTTAACTCAGGGTTAGATTATATTCAGGATAAGCTAACTCTTATTTAACTCATAGTTAACTCAAAACTAAAAAACTACTCCTAAAATATGAAGGGTGTTTTTTTTAGACGTGTGGTATTTCAAGAAGAAATAAAACGCATATAATTTAATGTTATGGACAAGAATTAAGCTTTATTATAAAGATAAGAGTTTGCCATTATGTGTATTAAAAATGATTTCGGACAAGTGGCCGCCGCACAGTGGGGCCAAACCTACGATTTAGGGAAAAAACCTCTAAGCGGTATCATTTCTTATGTATTTGCACCCGCTAAATTGAATGGTATAAACCGTTTTATGATCGGAGTTGGGGGGAAATTTTTAACTTTTCATAACAGTTGGGTATTTTGTACCAAGTACGGTCAGGTGGAAACTAAAAAGTAAATAACGATATCTCAGAGAAGAAAAGGCGAATTGGAGTGATTCAAAGTTATTTTTGAAGAAGAATTGCTTTTTGACTTCTGTGAAAAAACAATCACGTCTTTATTGAACCGGTTATATTCAATCAGAAATTATCTTATTTCTTAAACTGAATTTGTATTCACTGATCCCAAAACTGTTAGAATCTGGTGATGAAATTTTAGCAGGATCTTCATTACCACCAGGACTACCAGAAAAAGGCTGAAACAGACCCTAGGAAGGTGGCGCTTTTTTTTTCTTTTAATTTTGGCTATATTTTTCGATGTAATTGAAAAAATGGGGGAAATTATTTTCTCATCAGAAACATTGACGTATATATTAACACAGTACATTCAAAGAAAAATTAAAAAAATAATCCGTAAAATGAAGGAATCATGGAAAACATCAGTTTTAAAGGCTTTAAATTTCAATGGTCCGTTTTAACCCCTTATTTCGGCCAAAATGCAAATTTTTTACTATAAAATCATTATTACAGCTGCATTTCACATGAAAAATACTGAAAGAAAAATGTATCACAATGCCATATTAAACACTTTTATATATGAGGTTTTTTCCACTTCGGTCCCACTGTGCGCCGCCGAGGCCCAATTTTCGACCACTTTTTGCAGCATTTGGGGCCGTGTGTCAGCAATAACGAGTCGTTGATTGTTTCCTTGGCTGTATGGCATGTAGCGCCGTCTTGTTGGAACCAAAGGTCGTCAACATCAACATCCTCCAACTCAGGCACGAAAAAGTCATTTATCATGGCGTTCCACATTAACTGTAATATAACGGCCGGCTTCATTTTTCATAATTTTTCATCGCAGCGCGCAAACTGAATGATTATTTTGGTAATAAATTTTGACGATTTGCAAACGTTGTTCAGGAGTTAGTCTATTCATTATGAAATGGCAAGCCAAACTGAGCATAAATCAAGTGACAGCTGTCAAAAAGACTAACTCCTAAAAAAGAATTGCCACATTGAAGACCACATTTCTAAAAAAACACCCTTAACTTTCAACTATCACAATAATTCGGCTAATATCTTGCGCCATCACTGGGGAATTTGTGCATATAAATCCACAAGAAAAATAAGCAGATAAGGTTTAAAATTATCATATAAATAAATTTTAACAACGTGAGCCAAACCATTCACAAAAAAAAAGCATAAAACTAACTTAAAATACCTTTTTGTAAACAAACAAAATCCTAAAGAATAAATTTTCTCTTTGAAAATACATAATTTTCGTGTTAAAGTAAACTTTAGTTTAATTTTAATTTCCACAAAAAATTCTTCTCGTTCTGCAAATTCTATTATTTTTCTTAAACAAAAAAAAAAAAATAGTTTTCTTTTCCATTTCCTTTGTTATAATGTTTATTGGTTTACAATACTCTAAATTAAGATGTACGACATGTTTACTTTACACTTTGGTGGGCATGTTCACTCACACCAATTGTCTTAAAAGTAATTTAAGGTAATTATAAAAGTTCAAGGGTAAATTGATTGTACCGACATTTCTATATAGTGTACAAAATTGTTATAGAAGATTGTTCAGAATGGAAGCATGAACTATTTTTCTATGTTTTCAAATTAATTTATTACTTTTAGATTGAAGCCAATTCAAACTAATTGTAGAAATCGAGATTTTTCCTGGCCACAGAGACCCCATCAGAGTGTCGTTATAAGAAATTAATTAAATCATGTCTTTTGATTGAACGCATAACATATTTTTGAACCTTAAATTCACCGAGTTACTTTTGATATTTAAAACAATCTTCAAATAGAAGAGAGGTAAATTTTTATTTTCGTTTGGATACAGAAAATAAAAACGAACACAAAAATGGGGTCAAAGATACTTCCATCTGTACAAACAAGTCGCTGGCTCTGATACAGATCTTTCAATCCATCTGAATAAACACTGAAGCACCAAAGTAATTAATTTGGTTTTCGAAAAAAAATTGCAAAAACCTAATTACCGTTATAGAGTTAGTTTATTGATTTTCTGGCAGTTTCGTTCAATCATCTGTGCAGCACAAGCTGCGCACCAAACAGTCCGCCTTTTATTCAACAAAATCGAATTAAACGTTTTTTGTTTATAGTAATAATCCATACCCATTGAACTGTTTGATTTTGATTTATCGTTACTTTTTGATGTTTGCAAAAAGATCTGTTATAAATCATCTATACTCGATATACAAAAAGTTTTTGTTCTTTGGTGTGTTTTTTGTATGAAATATTTATTCACGATTCACGCAGATATCGACTGAAACAATAACAGTATTTCGAATGACCTTGTGCCTTCAGAGAGTTATAATAATTTTGATGAGTGCCAGTGCTATAGTGCCAGCGGGTGGGATTAATACGTACTCCTGGTGGGTGGATTATGATTATGATTATTAAAAGGATATTTGCCTACTCATTCGCAGTAATAACCATTATCATTGTTTTTTGTGTGTGTGTTCTGTTGTGTGTTTATAAATTCAAAACTCCCACACAAACATTATAAACACTCAGAAACTGTTATAATAACTATTATGTTTAATCATTGTAATCAATCTTTTGTTTTGTTGAGAGAGCAGGAGGCATACGTACGAACAATGTTTAAAGGGAGTATGGGAGGAGTCTTCATTAAAAATTAAATTCACTCAGTAAGAGAGTGTATATAGTTTTAAGGCTTTTATCGCATGCCAAACGCTATTGTGTCCTTAAAACTTTAGACCCTTCTGGTGGGGGAAAAGTGTGTGTGTGTGTGTTTAATGTAAATATAACTTAAATATGGGTAAGAGGCTT
The DNA here is from genome assembly GCA_963921185.1 of Dasysyrphus tricinctus. Classification (NCBI taxonomy): domain Eukaryota; kingdom Metazoa; phylum Arthropoda; class Insecta; order Diptera; family Syrphidae; genus Dasysyrphus; species Dasysyrphus tricinctus. Next base: position 116,739,705 of record OY992533.1, on the reverse strand, counting down.
ATGCGGATCGAGGATGCAAATATGGAATTTTTTTTTTAATAATTCTAGCTTACAGCCGAGATGTATATACGATGCCACCTTTTTTTTATTTTGGTATAGGTACATACATTCCGCCTTAAAAAATGAAAAAAGTTTTTGCCGGAAATAAAACTCAACCTTTTTAAACATGGTCACTTTCGATTTTTTTCAGTGAGAAATTTTTTTTTAGGTTTTGCTTAGCGACAGACCACTTATCGCTGAAAGAAAAAAAAATATTTTTTTTTTATTCGTTATGTTTAACACTCTTTAAGCATAGTTTACACAGTTTCCGTGCGACAAAAAAATATATGGAAATATTTTCGCATGTTAAAAATTATTTTTTGCATGATTGCTTAACAGTTTCATGCAAAAAAAAAACACTCCTCTCAATAAATGTCAAGCAAAACAATGGACCGGCAATCGTTTTGCATGCAAAAAAAAAAAAATGTGGTGAATAAAATATATTTTTTGGATGGTCTATTGACAATTCCAAAACAAAAAATATATTTACCTCGGGGCATTATTTGCATGCAAAAATAGTTTTTGCATCAAAAAATAATCGTTTTCCATTTTTAGGCTTATATTTTATTAATTAATGTTAAATTAATGACTTAATGGGTGGCTTAGGACAAGGCAAACATTTTTTGTCTTGAATAGTATACAATATGGTGCACAGAAAAGGTGGACAACTATTTTGGAAAATTAAATTTTTTTTTGTATGGGAATTGAAACACTATGCTTTAAGCTAAGATTAGTGGGAGTGCATAGTGATCGTTTGTGACTCTTATTATTCTAAGAGCCGACACCAAATTTTAGGAATATGCATTACTAAAATTCACGATCACAAGCATCTTAGTGGGTTATGGTCAAAGTCACGCAAGTCGAAATAACCACGATTCAAAATCCCGGACATCAAAATCAGGCCGGTTAAAATCCCGCCGCACAAAATCCTCCCATTTCTCCTATAAGGCGAGAACGCTAATAGAGTCTTTTTCATTGAATTTAATTCCGTTGGTGGAGATGGGATTGGTCGGACAGGTGACTGACGGTATTGCAGACTGACGAGGTGACGATGACTACGAGAACGCGACGACTACGCGATAATGACGATTTCTTGGCGTCATCTTTCCGAGGCCATTAACACACGTGTTTCTGTCGTTTGTCTTCATGGCATTCATCTCAAAGGCCGGTTACACGTGGTTTTCTCATTTACGAACAAAGTGTTCATCTCGTTGGGGTATCGCCATGGGTATTTACCCGAGGCTTTCTCGTTTATGGCTAGGTATAGTTTCATCTCGTTTTGGTCCTATTTGAAAAATCAGCTTAAATGGTTCTTTTAAGGATAGTCAACAGGTTTCTTAGACCACAGTGCCTTGGGTGGGATGCTTCTAGGGTTCTCATCTGGATTTTCACTTCCTTTTTGGGTCATCTGTGTTGCAACTCCATTGACCCGGTATGTTCAGTCGGCAGGCAGGTGTCAATGTCAACAGTTTTCTTGGACCAGTCAGACACACCGTTGTCATAGCTTGAAAATGTAACTTCAAGCTAAAATAAAATATTAATTACTATAATAGTTGAACCTTGGCGAGACTACAGCGATACTATAGCGAGACCAGAGCAAGATGACGGCAAAACATGCTCAAGGCCAAAAACCACGTGTAAATATCACGGTGAGATCATAGAGACCATAGCGAGAAAACAACAGCACAGATTCCCGACATGGCGAGACGTGCTTAATGACCACGATACTGAAAACCACGGAGAGAGATCAGCGAGATGACACCGAGACAACGAGGCGTTATTGTTGTCGAATTCGTCGTCCTCATACTCTTACCTATCCAGAATTGAAAATCAATTCTCATAATGTTCTTGACGACTTGAGTCTACTGAGTTCTGATTCTAAGAAGAACTGATATATTCCAGACAGCACCGCTTTATATTTACTTTTTTTTGAGAGAAAATGCAATTTCTGATTTATTTCTTTTGAAAACGATTTAAGGTTGATCATTTCCCTTTATTTTTGTCTAAGATAAGTCAATAGATAAGAGTTATTCTTGAAGTTAAATGATAAATCTCACCAAATAACATAAACATTTAATTCAGATCTTCCTAGTCTCGGGGTTAAACTTGATTAAACTGCATTAGCGTGTTTTTCAGTAAATTGATATCCTAAATTGACTACGAGTTAACTCCTCTAATATGGTGACCAAATTGAGGGCCTTTTCATCTCGATTTTGATAGTGAAAGTTATCTACAGTGCAATTCCATTATGGCGCCATATATATTTTGATACGTGAAAGGCGTAGAAGAGTGATATCCATAGTGTCGCACACTAATGGCAGATTTTTAACAACTGAAAGAAAAAGTTAATCCTCAACTGAAAAAAACTGTTCCTTAGTTAACTCGGGGTTTTATTTACTTTCAGGATTAGCTAACTCTGATTTAACTCCGAATTAACCCTGAACCGAAAAACTAGCCCTTAAACAGAAGAATTTTTTTTTTCAAATTTTCTTCATATTCTATTGCAAAAAAAAAAAATTTAAAAAATAAATTTGAAACCAAGCATAGAAGTCAAATTCGATGTCTCATGTCTCTTTCCCAGTTTTTAGGAAAACTGGTCATGTACTTGTGAGGCCCTTGCTAGTATCTTAGCTAATATTATGACAAAAGGCTGGCAAACAGTTGATCCCACGATTGAATCCCAGGTAAGATAACTTTTTTTTGTGACACGTCTCGAGGCAAAAGTTAACATAAGAGGCGAGGCCCTAGAGAATTTCTATGGTTACTTTTGCCTGCTCCTTGTTAGCAACAATGTAAAACTTTCTGGGGCCTCTTCAAAAACTAGATTGTTTTTTTTTTTTTTGGACAGGCTGACTTTATTCTGAACTTGCCCAGTTTAGACTTAGTGGACTAGAAGACAGAAGATTCCGGAATGGACTCTTTTTTTGTTGCCTCTTGAGGCTTAAGGTTACATAACTGGTGAGGCCCTTTAGAGAGTTACCCTCGCTAGGCCCTTGCCAGCATCAATGTTTAACTTTCTAGGGCCTCGTTTAAAACTAGATCGTTTTTTTCAGGCGGGATAGGTTAAAAATATAGGCCAAATGAACTCGAAACTAGTCTGGATATGACAATGATAAAGAAAACGAAAAAAGTGAATACTTATATTTTCGTCTAAATGTGATTTTCAGCCTTAACCACTGAAGCGATTTCCTTCAAAATTAAGGCCAGGAAAAATAGACTTTCATTCCGAAAAAAAATCCTCAAAAGCTGAATCTTGGTGAAGAGCTTTCTTAAAAAATTTTAAACTTTGTCATTTTTAAAAAATTACTCTTGATTTGGATCAAAACTTTTTATTTCGAACGAGGAAAAGAGAAGGAAAATTCAGTCTTTTTACAATCTTACGCAAAAAGATCATATAACAACACTTTTACCTATAAAAGCAAGAGATTTTGAGAAAAACGAGCCATTTCTTAATTCCTTAAACCAGCGTCACCGACCGCACATTGAAGTTTCACTGCGTGCCGAAGTTATATGAAACCAACCAAGGGCGTACGCAAGGGGGGCAGGGAGGGTCGCTTGCCACCAATATCAAACTATATTCCATACATTAGGCAATTTGTCTTTTTTGAAGCCATCTCAAAGCTAGTCTAGCAAGCTGTTCCAAAATTATTTTTTCAGAGTTATCTCCTTCGCCCCTCGAAATCCTTCGTACGCCATTGAAACCAACATTTCTGAGATCGTCAAACAACGTGCCTTTCGCCGAAGCTTTAACTCCGCTCATTCGATCAACCCATTTTTTTTAACACTATCAAGCCCTGGGGGGTTCGATAGATGGGTCAACCTCCTAGAAAAATCAGAGCCTCTGAAAATGTGCAGTTGGTTAGAGCATCGGAAGCATGCCGTTGCTTTGAACATGTCAAGTCGTTCCTTGAGGAGAATTCTTCATGAAGATTTGAAATTTCATCCCACACAGCTCGAATTTCACTAGCGGTATTGTGGCAAATGTTCCAAGATCGGCGATTCTTTTTCAGAGGAAATGTGATGTGGCCTCGCTTTATTGAAGCACTTGGGAGAATCTGAGTTTTGGATATTTTGAGTTTGAAAAAATTAATCTTGAACTCAATTTTGGAAGTAATCGCATTTTACGTGATTAATATCCACATATAAGTGCCTCCATCTTGAGTTAGTAGGACCTCGTTAATGAGTCGTTTTTTGGAAATGGGATATCACTTAAGAATCGTTCGTATAGATGGTTGTATGTTCTTAATGCTATCAAGCACCTCCAGGAAATTAAAAGGAACTTTAAATAATGAAAAGCTTCTATGCTAAGTGGGTACTTGCCAAAGTTGGAAAAAATGCAATCTTTTGTGAATGTAATCTCTTATGATTCATCTTAACGATTACATTCATTGACTTCACTTTAAGACTGCGACTTCAAATTCTACAAAAACACCATTCATTTGCCATTGAAATGACTGCAATCATTTGTTTTCCCATTCATTTTACATAGCAACCAAATTAATGCAATCTTATGAGAAGTCATGCATTTGCTGCATTAATTTGCATTCTTTGCATTATTTCCACTGACACAAAGAATGAATGGATTCCCAAAAGATTGCATTCAATTGATTGCTATAAAATGAATCGGGAAAAAATGATTGCAATCATTTCAATGGCAAATAAATGGTCATTGCAGAATTGAGGTCACAGTCTCCATATGAAGTCAATGAATGCAATCTTTTTATTGAATTTAATAAATGACTTTAAATGATTCCATTCACTAATGATTGCATTCTTTTACAACTCAGGAACTTGTAATTGAAATATGTGCATATTTCAACATGAAAGGTCGATTGATACTTAAGAAAATAGCTACTAATTGCCATTTTTTACTAGTCACCCTTTCCTCTAGCATATTTCAAAGACAAGGGGAAGGTAAATCTACTACCATTCTAATGTCCCTTCAAATATAACGTTAATTGTATAAAAATGTATGTCCAGCTGTCAAGAATGCATTTAGCCAAAAACAATGCTAAAAAAACTGAAATTTATAACGACAACAGCTAAATATTGTCTCTTGATTACTAACTGACATGATAAACTTTTATACATCACCCGAAAACTTAACAGCCAGAATATAACATTCACATCAAGGACAATTGTCAATTATTTTTGATGACATTTCTCCTTCCCTTTATGGTCAAGGTGATATGGCGTGTGTTGGGTGTAGTGGTGTATATAGTAGTAGTGGGAGATAATTTCACTTACACGATGAGATACCATAAGCTAGGACACCTCTTATAAATCCTTTATGTTATTTTTTGTATTTGTTTATTTTTTTTTTGCTGTTGCATTCACAAACACATGAACATTAAATAAACTACTGTCACTCTCACTCTCCTAACAAACAAGGAGGTGTGGTATATTAATTTTGATCGTGTGTTAATTATGAAGGGAAAGTCAGGAGAAAGGGTGATTTTGTTGAATGAAAATATACTTCACGTGCAATACATACATATGTACACATACAACGTGAGAGAGGGAGAAAGAGGCGAAAATTGAAGGTCATGTGTGAAATAGTTTTAAAAACAAGGACTCTTCACAAAACAATTTATACTCAACGTTGTTAGTTGGTGATGGTAGATAAGAGAAAGGTTGTATACATGTGATGATTATTTTCCACATTTATTGTGTGCGTCAATGTCAACCACCCTGGCACCTATACTCACAGAGATATTAAGGACATTTTCTATACCTATTTCAAAGTTTGTGAACACATTCAAAGGAGTCATCGTCGTCTGACGCCCCCCATTTGAAACATTGTTTTTTAATACTATGAATGAACTTTTTAGCTGAGCTGTGAGGCACAAACAAAGGCATTCGCTGTCACTCAGTTAAAATGAGAAGTGACTTTGTGAGAATGTGGGTGATGGGTTTTTGGTTGGTTTGACTTTTAATGTGTATTTTTGTTGGTGTGGTGTATTTATGCTTATATAGAATAAAATTGATATTTTTTTTATTTTAGAGTGTTTTTGTTTTGAAGGTAAAAAGTACTGTGGGTTGAATTTGTTTTCTACTATAATTAATTTGAAAGGGTTTTTGAAAGTAGCAAAGACCTTATGACCCTAAAAAGGAAAATTGTGGAATAAACGTCCTAGAAGCTAACAAGCATCGAAATCCAAAGGGTTTCGTTTAATAAATTTCTCTGTTTATTTGAAATATAAAACAAAACAAAAATGACTTCTACTGTCTTATATGCCTTCTTGAAATTTCGAATATAAATTAACATAAAAGCCTTGTTTTTCTGTGCATTTTTATCTTCGCTTAGGTTAAATACAACAACAATACGGAATTATACCAACTTGTTGTTGAATTTAAAAAGGGAATTCTTTTCAAGCGGAGATAGAAATTCACTTAAAAACACAGCTAATACTAACCAAGATTTTTATTAATTCATAACAAGGTTAAGTAAATGCCTTTTAAAGCAGGATTGGTCCGAGGCTTATTCAAATCTTGTGTCCTACTGTTGAATGAAGAAATTTTGATTATTGCAAGAGTTATTGTGTGTTAGCTTGCAATAACTTCTGAGTGAGTGACTGAATTTATTTGGTGAGTATTTCAATAGCAAGAAGGCTTAACAGCTATTATTTTGATATATCATACTCTACATGTTGTAAAGGAGTTACAAACGTAATTTCCATTTAATCGAAAAATCAATTGAAATTGCTTGATTTGTAAATTGCGTCATTTTTCTTTGATATATTCAAGAAAAAATGCAATGGGAAAGTGGAACTCGTTTAAAGCTCAAATTTATAATTTTGCTTGTTTAATATTCACGTTATATGCTCATAATTTAGTACCAACAAGTCCTTAACTATGATCTGATCATGATATCGACTTTCAAAATATTGACTGTTGGAATTGAGATTCATAAAATTTTGACCACTGTCAATATTTTTTTTAAATCGAAATTTTTAAAATCGACATTTTTTTTAAATCGACATCTTTTAAAATCGATATTTGAAAAAGTATGGAGTAGACATTATTTAAGTTCCCATTCCATTTTCCCTCTTGGGATCGGTCTCATGTTTGGAATTAAGTACTTGAGCCAGTAGAAAAATTACCAGGAAGTCATCAGAGATGCCGCTTCTGACGTGCTGGACCTGGCACGAACACCACAGCGAAACCCCTGCTTCGACGAAGAATGCTGGCAAGTACATGCAATCAAATAACAGGCATACACAAAAACGCTGCATAGAAGGACCAGAGAAAGCAGAAGAGATCATAAGAAAAAAGAAAGAGCATGAGGGATGCCTTTGCAAGAATGAAGTTTGGAAGTTCTATCAAAAGAACTTAGGTTACAAGGCCCGAAGAGAAGCCAGCAAGGACGATCAGAGGATCATTGTGGTAAAATCGCAGTCGATGCTGAGGGTATGGAAAAATCATTTCTGCAAATTGTATACTTTAGGCCAGGAAAGTCTACCATCGACCAAATATTCGCAGATCTTGGAAAAAACCCAGGAGTTTCAAATCGATACCCTTTTCATCAAATACAAGGCTGCGGTTGACAGCTTCTATAGGGACAAGCTATATAAAGTAATGTCATCTCTCCCCGACTCGTCTTTTTGTGCAGGATGACGTTGGAGAATGCACGCTGCTCCATCACGGTAGCCAAAGACCTCAATGTTGCCTTTGATGTCAAAAAAGGTTTTAGGCAAGGCGACGCGCTGTCATGCGACTTCTTCAACATCGTTCTTGAAAGAATAGTGCAAAACTCTCACGTCAACACTAGAGGCATAATCTTTCAAAAGTCCGTCCAATTACTCGCTTACGCTGACGACATTGACATAATCGGACGAACGAATCGTGATGTCAGTGGCGCTTTTGTGAGTATTGAGAAGGAAGCCAAGAAGATGGGTTTAACGGTGAATGAAAGCAAAACGAAATAAATGGTGTCGACAAGAAAGGACACCCAACACCAACGTCTCGGACAGAACGTCACTGTAAACAGCTATAATTTTGAGGTGGTCAGAGACTTTGCCTACCTAGAATCCGCTATAAACTCAGCGAACGATACCAGTGCAGATCAAACGAAGAATTAATCTTGCCAATCGCTGTTTCTTTGGGATAAGAAGGCAATTGAGAAGCAAAGCCCTCTCTCGAGCAACTAAACTGTCCCTGTATAAGACGCTTATCATCCTGGTCCTGATGTATGGTGCAGAGGCATGGACATGGATAACGGTGGATGAGAACGCGTTAGGCTGTTTTGAGAGGAAAATTCTCCGGGTGATTTTTGGTCCCGTCTGCGTAGATGGGGAATGGAGAAGAAGATACAACCACAAACTGTACGGGCTGTACAGCGACACCGACCTTGCCACAAAAGTGAAAAGCCAACGACTGAGATGGTTGGGCCACCTAGAGCGAATGGACACCAATGCTCCGGCCCGGAAAGTCTTCGAATCCAACCCCGTGGGACAGCGCAGTAGAGGTGGACAGCGTAAAAGGCGGCGGCGCACGCAAGTGGAAGAGGACCTCAACAAACTTGGCGTGCGAAACTGTAAACAGCCAGATAGAGACCGAGCCGGCTCGGCTGGAAGAACCCTTGAGACCCTGGTCCTCCCTGGACTGTAGCGCCACCTTAAGTAATTAAGTAACTTTACATGGGAAGTAACTTCACTACTAATGGGAAATAATTTCATTTTTGTTTGTATTATGTATGTTGTTCCCTAGATACACTCGGGAAATAACTTAACTTTTTTGTGGCAAATCCAATCATTTTGAAGTTATTTCGCATTCGAGATATAACTTCACTTTTCATAGTGATTTAGGATAGAAGTATTCTTTTTTTTTCAACAAACTGACAAATGGCAATATTTTTGATTGGTATTCTTCGATTAAGGATCTTTAAGTGGATTTTTGAGTAATTTGGAAAAGGAACAACGCTACTGTCCCGATTCTACGCCATGGTGAATGAATGATGAACGGAGGAGAAGAGCACTACGCGTTACCCGATACCGTAGTTCACGTGTAAAAAACGGCAAAGATGGACACGTAGCGTAGATTCACGTCACCTTTTGTTAACAATTTTGTTTTTGTTTTTTCTTTCTCGAAGCTCCTCATTAAATGGTGGGAAATTACTTCATAAAATTGCATGAGGTATTAATTTCCACATTCAATGGGAAATATCTTCACCTCTTTAGAGGGGAATATTATATCCCACTAGTGGTGAAGTTATTTGTTCACTAAATGTGAGGTTATTTTACACTAGTGGTAAAGTTATATCTTGTGTGAGGTTATTTCTCACTTCGTGAAGTTATTTCTCTGTATCTTTTAAGCAAATGTAATTTTTACACAAAACAGGTCACAATCTTTTACATCTTAAAGAAAAAAGACAAGTTTCTATGCAGCTTTAAAGAAAGTTCTGCACAAAACTTCAGCTTATGACAGGAATTTTCTTGCAAGTCAAATGTCTAACTTGACTTGGGTATTAGATAGCATCTAAAGTGCATTTCACTGCACTGCAATAGTTTTCTGTTAGCGGTAAAAATGCAATTAGTTCTTGAGAACTCATAAAAGTTCAAAGCCTTAAGTCATCTCTTATGTATTCTGTTTTTGTTTCATGTTAAGATATTGTATCTCATCAACGCACCACAATCCTGCGACACGTTGACGATTAAACAACAACTATGAAGCCAACAAAGACGACACGAAGACAACAGAGTGTCATTATCATTTTCAAGCAATTAAGTTTTAGTCCCTTGGCTCAAAACAGACAAAAAATAAAGAGATAAAGTTACAAAAAGACCAGAGCTTCAGAAATTTAAGGAATCCAGTTAGATCAGTGCGTAGAGTATATCTTCTTCAACGGAGTGATGAATCTACTGCTACTACCTGTGCGGCGACGCAGTAGCAGCAATTATAAACGCACTCACTTCGCTGCTCCCCATCAGCCAGAGTGGACAGTAGAAATAGTGGACACTGGACAGACAATCTTTATTACATATCTTCGTCTTCGCATAGGTATTGTAGCTGAAAGATGCTTCTAGTTTTTATATCAGTTATATCCCGCATTCAACACCGGTTAGTGCTACAAGTGCAGCAACTGCAACTGCAACACATTGCACAAAGACCTCGTTCCAATAATAGTGACCAACACACTAGCCTCAGAGATGCTGGATGTTATGTCTTTTTTTTTTAATGTTGATTTGTTGCATCTACGGAAACCGGCTGCACGCAAAAACCGGATTTGAGTGATTATCACACTGAGATCTGCACTCGAAATCTAAAAGTTAGATAGTTTTTTTTTTGTTTTTTAATTTTGTTGGCTTATTTGATGTGTGTGTAGTTGCTCTGTTGCTGCTGCTGCCTCGACATCAAAGATTATGTTGCCCCCAACTGTAGGTCAATAAGCGCGTTCAACTTGTTTGCTTATAATACGCCAGAGAGAGGCACGACAACGGCAACGACGACATCGACGAATGATGATGATGCTACCTATAATGCCATTACCCCAACTGCTCTTGATGCTGCTGCAGTTTATGCTTTGCGCTGGTTGATGCTGCTATGGTCATGTTGTTAGAAACTCGTTATATTTGTATCTAATTCTAATGCGAGATGCATTCGAGTTGACTTTGGCTGGCGGCTAAGAGATTATTTCTCTTCCGTATGTGATTTGAAAAACAAGTGCGGCATGAATGTGCGGAGATGTGGATATGGTGAAACACATTTGTATACACACATCACACATGCAACATGCATGGAATTGGGGGCGCCAAATCAGGTGTAGGTTGTTAGTTGTTGTGCAACAACAAGTGGGTGGACAAATGGACGAACCAAACGATGCGAAGACGACGACGACGACGACGGACGTAGAAGTTATATTCGATCTAGATACACATCGTTATTCTCTGGAATATAAATCAGTCCAATAAGAGTTCAGAATTGTTGTTTTTTTTTGTTGTTGTATTTTTACTTCGTCTTCTTGTTTTTCCTATAATAGGAAAATAGTACGGTTTTGTATATTCGTATCTTGTTGAATCTATCTTAATTGTTTGTTAGCTTTAGATGGGATTATTGATAATAAAAAATTGAACTGGAATTATTGATGTTGATTGTCAATAGATTGGGTGTTTGGGTTGAATAGAACTATTATCAGGGGAAAATATAGAATTTATAATTGCTCTGCTTCACATCGATCGCTGGGAAATATATGTTTTATTTCCTGAATGAGTTTTTTCACCCTCAGATATATACTCTGTTATTGAAGTTATCGAAACACAAATGAATATTGATTCAAAAATTTAAATTATACAATTAACGATTAGTTTGTTTGTTAAAGATATTAATTAAAAATTGAAGTATCAATCTATTAAGCAAATATAAATAATTGCAAGTGTTTATGAAGCTTTTAACATTTATAACCATAAGCTTCCGGAAACTCAAATTTTCTAATCCTATTTTGTTCATTTCATTTTTTTTAGTTTTTTCAAATAAATATTTGGGGCTTGTTTCGCACAATATCTCAGTAAAATGTCGATGCATTCGATTCAGGATATATTTGCCAAACGTCGAAGTTTGACACTTCGACAAGGTAATAAGGCCAAAGACCGAAATTCGAAAACGTTCTTTTTACCCACCTTAGTGGATTATAAACAACAAAATGGGCTTATTTCCCTCTATGCCAATATGTACGTTTCAGATAATTTCGTTAGTTTTATAAATATCAACTCCTTAGGGTCGATGGATGGATGGATGGTCGACTGATGGTCAGGAATTGACACGTGTCGGGTTTCGAGGAATCTCTGGCCAGATATTTCCAAAGAAAAAACAAGGTATTTACTTAAGCTAAGCAGACCTCAACTGTCTCTCTTGGTTGGAATCCTAACGGGTCACAACTCAATGGGAACCCACATGACCAGAATGGGCATCAGCTCATCTGATCTTTGTAGAGGGTGTCAGGACGAAGAGGTGGAGGAGGGCTCATCCCACTTTCTCTGTGAATGCCCCAGCCTAGCCAGAACTAGAAAATCAGCCCTCGGAGAATATTTTTTCGATGAACTGGGCGACGTCTCATTTTTGCCACTTAAAAGCATCCTAAAATTCATTCAGAATTCAGGATGGTTCAGGGAGGCACTCCCTTCCTATAACTCCCACTAACTCCCTCCCCTTACCCTTCATTTACCTACATCTTACATATCCTGGGGAGCGCAATGGATCCATTGAGATCCGAGTGAGGTGATGTGGGCCACCACATCAACACACCTTCTAACCTAACCTAACCTAACCTAGGGTCGATTTTTATAATATCGACATAACAAAAAAAACATGTAAAACAATTTCAGAGCAAAATTTCACCAGCTTTTATAAAATGTCGATTTTATAAAAATGTCGATTTTCAAAATATGTGTACTATCTAATATGAAACATTTAAAAATTTGACATTTTGATCAGTTAAGGGAATGATGTTTACAAGCATTGTTAACTCGTTTCGGATTGGCATATAAATCATCAATCAAGCACCTGCTTAGCGATTGGTTTAGGCTAAAGAAGAACATGTATTTTAAGCAGATCTTCAATTTTCAATGGCTTAAATTATAAAGTTACTGTTACAAAATCAGAAAGGAAGGAGTTTAAGATTCATGAGTTTGTGCCTATTTCTTACAAATTTTCAAGCAGAACGTGGTTCTTTGGGTTATAAACGAAGGACCGAAAAAATGTCGATTGGTTAAAATACGTCGATTCTTAACGACTTTTTTGTATTATACAAAACAAAACGAAATAGCATCCATTCAAGTGCAGTTATATATAGGCCATCAAAAATTAAAGTATTGTTTCCAAAATTTTGGGAATATCGTCAATAAGTCGATATTTATTTCAACTGCTTTCAAAACCGTCAACTTTTCGTGGAGATTTTCAAAATTTTCAACGATAGGCTTGGCTCAAAATGCTTAGTTTGAAAAAAATTCATACTGACATTTCATATTAAGTACTTCAAATTTTGAACCTAGCCTATCATTGAGAGCAAACAAAAACTGCAAATTTGGAGCCTTACTAAGAGTTCCTAGGATGCTTGGTTCCTGAGATACACGATGTGGCCTGCTTACATCACAGTGAAATTAGCAAGTCATTTGATTACACCCTTATTTGGCGACCTGCAAAATCAGGAAAAGAAATGCAAACAAAATGCAAAAAAGCTGCAAGTTCCTGTCAAGGTCCCATTTGCGCGGGTGAAAGTTGCACTGCTCACTTCACAGACGTGAGAAAAAACAACAGCCGCAAGATTTTTTTCAACAATTTTTAGCAATTTTTGTGATATTTAAAAAAAACTGTAAGTTCATTTTTTTTAAATATTTATACCAATTTATTCTTTATTACGTCAATAACTCGACGTCGAGTTTTCGAGATATTCAAGAAGCTAATAAGGCCACCAAAAAAAATGGTTAGAATCGAAAAATGGTTAGTTGGATAGTTTGCCGTTAGTTAGTCGTTAAGTACTTGTGAAAATTTTGAATTTGTAGTTCAATGTTTTCTATGTTTCATTTGGGTGCTTTGCTAACTTGATATCAAGCTCCCTGTCGAAAATCAGTAAAAACTTCTTATACCTGATGGTTTATGGGCTTAATAATTTGCCGTTAATTATTTGTGACAAATTCAATTTGATCGTTCAGTGTTTTCTATGTTTTTTTGGGTGCTTTGCTAACTTGATATCAGGTTAGCAAAGCAACTCTCACGGATCGAAAAATGGATAGGTGCATAATTTGTCCTTAATTAGTTGTGACAGTTTCAAATTTGTCGTTCTATGTTTTCTATGTTTTTTTGTTTTGAAAAGTGGTAAAAACTTCTAAAACTTAATATTTTAGTGCTTAATAATTTGCCGTTAATTAGTCGTTAATTAGTTGTGACAATTTTGAATTTGTCGTTACATGTTTTCTATGTTTTTTTGAGTACTTTGCTAACTTCATATCAAGCACCCTGTCGAAAATCAGTTGATATTTCTTATACCTGATGGTTAAAAGCCTTATAATATGCCATTAATTAGTAGTTAGTTAGTTGTGACATTTTCAATTTGATCGTGCAATGTTTTCTATGTTTTTTTTTTTGGGTGCTTTGCTAACTAGATATCAGGTTAGCAAAGCAACTCTCACGGATCGAAAAATGGATAGGTGCATAATTTGTCGTTAATTAGTTATGACAGTTTCAAATTTGTCGTTCTATGTTTTCTATGTTTTTGTTTTGATAAGTGGTAGAAACTTCAAAATTAAATATTTTAGTGCTTAATAATTTGCCGTTTATTATTCGTTAATTAGTTGTGGAAAAATCAATTTTGTCGTGCGTTGTTTTCTATGTGTTTCTGGGTTATTTGTTTTCTGTGAGTGTCAAGTTAGCAAAGCACCTTTGACGAATCGAAAAATGGGTTTGTGGTTAATTTGCCGTTAATTAGCCGTTAGCTACTTAAGACAAATAAAATTAGTTGGTGCGATGTTTTCTATGTATTTTCCTTCGAAATTACCTCATTTGACCCACTGAAAATGTAATAAAAAAATAAATAGTTCAATATTATCAATTGTAAACTCTTTTTGAATGTTATTTCATCATGAATTAAGGAATTAAAATAAAAACATAGAAAACATTGCACTGCAATGTTAAAATTGTTACATACAATCAATGGCTAGTTGAAGACAAATTATTAATCAATTAAAATTCAAAAAATAATAGGTCTTAAGAACTTTTCCGGAGCACTTTGCTGATTTCATATGAATTTAAGGAAATAAAACCAGAAACATAGATAACATCACACAAAACAATCAATTTGTAACAACTAATTAACGACTAATTAATGGCAAAATATTAAGCAGTAAAATATTAAGTCTTAGAAGTTTATACCATTTTTTGAAAAAAAAAAACATAGAACAAATAATCGAAATAGCCTAAACGTAGAAAACATTGCACGACACATTCGAAACTGTCACAATTAATAATTAACGGCAAATTATCCAACTAACCATTTTTCGGTTCGTCAAAGTTGCTTTGCTAACTTGGCACTCATCCCGATAACACTCTCCATTGGTGGCAACGACTGCGCCAACGTCGGTCGTCTTCGAAAAAGAACGGTCTAATGATCCTTTCCGCACAAATTTCAGCCCATGTCACGCTTTGGTCTGGAAGAGGTGGTTTGCAAATTCACTGAGGGTTTTCATTGACGAAAATGTTGTATATTCGCTGCCACATTCAAAGAAAGATGAGCCTCGTCCATTCATGATAATTTTTCGGCACAATTGAGAAGATATTTCGAGTGTGAATGGGCCAGGCGTTGTGGTGGCGTGTACTGTTCCATATGGCACAAATTCATTTGGACTGACGCAACGTTTCGTACGGGGATGTCATAAACTGATCGGACAACAAAGAAAAAGTTACAGGACTGCTAGATGCTGAAGGTTTAAATCACCCACATCGAGTCTGCTCAGTAGTTTTCTAGAAATGAATAACTCAAATAAATCAATAGTAAGCCTAACTACCATGGATTTTAAGACAAAAATGTTTGCTCATAGTTTTTTAAGGCAAATTCTTTTATCTCCAAAGATGTAAAAAAAAGGATTGTTTAGCAAATAATAAATTTCTTTTAGTTTTTGTTTCCTATTTTTTTGTTCGCAAGATTTTAGTTTTCCAGTGCGTGAATAAGAGTGATGTTACTGTGGGATTTGAATATGCAAAATTTTGATTTGCGAGAATTAGGTACGTGAGAAATAAATAAATTCCAAGATATCTCGCTTTCTTATATCCTCACTCATAATTTTAAGTAACCTCCTGGACGAAAGTCCAATTTTTATGGACCAAAGGTCTTGAAGCTTTTTTCAATAATTATTTTTTTCCAATTTTATATTTTGCTTATTTTTCGATAAATTCACCATCAATCATTGTCATTTTACCGATGACTGAACAAAGAGCAACCAACTCTTTATGAGTCAATTTACCACCTCCTGTTTGATTATTGAAATTGTATCTTGTAACTTTACAACTCACTAAGGTATACTAATCCGAATTAAACAAAAAAAAACATCCATTTTGAATTTCAATTTACTAAATCACATCTGTGGAAATAAACTTGACAAACAAAATACTACTGAACCTCGCCCTTCCAGCCATGTTTTGTCATTCATATATGTATGTAATGGCTGGGTGTATTAGTGGTACTTTGCCCTTGGCTCATTATGAATACTTTTTATTGTATTCAGGTTCAGGTATTTTTTTTTTTGTAAAACCTTCCTTTGTTATAAATCTTTGTGTATATCTATTGGATTTCATAATTTTTTTTCGTTGTTGGTTGTTCACCTGACGACACAACCGACAAAGCCTAAACAAACAAAAGATATTATAATTCATTCAAAAGACAAAGGTAGGTAATCTCTTATTTCATAATATAGTCGTCGTCATTTTGCCGGTTGCTGGTTCTCTGTATCTCTGTATGAGTAAGTATAACTGGAGGTGTATTTAGTGCACCGGTATTTAATCTTAATCTTTTTAGCTTGATGATGGTAGTCATTAATCTTCTTAACTGTGATTTGTCTTTTGTTCTAGAACTTGCCTACTTAGAGATGGTGAATGGATAAATAAGATATTTTTTTTTTATTTTGGCTTGAATTTAAATAAAAATGAGTGGAAGGGATATGTAGTAAGAATGAGATGTCAAAAAGTCAGATCTTTTTTTGATGAAGATATTTTTTGAGAATTTTATATAACTGTGGAGTTCGAAAGGTTTTCCCTATTCTTTTGGGAATAATTTGTCAGAAGTTAACGGTTGTGTAGGCACATAAATATCTTAACAGAGAGTTGAACTTAGATTAAACCTTACAAAATTATCTTACTTCAGTGGGGTATGATGTCCCAGGTTTATTGTTTTATTTTTTTCTGTAAGAATTTTGAAATTTAATATGTTTTTCAGAAATGTAATAGCAAGGTTAAAAGTTTCAAATTATATCGTAATTTTCGTGATCCACAAACAATTTGTCACAATTTTTTTCTGCGCACTTAAGAAAGAAGTAGATATAGAAAAATGGGAAGCTTAAAATATGATAGCTTCTATATTAATATTATTGCTCCAATGGGATCTACAGCCCTTCACTTCAGATAGTGTCAAGAAGTTAATCTTTTAGGAATGGACAGTCCTGTCATTTTCAAAAATATGATTTCAGTGTCTATTATCAGATTTATCATGTAGGATAGACAGAAGACTAGTTGGAATGTAGAAAAATAAAGCCCAAAATAACAAAAATTGAAGAGATGGAGCCATAATTATATTATTTCGAACTCTAATCCATGAACGTTGGGCGCCATTTAAGGCATATATTGGATCTTATTATATAACTCCTTTGTTTTCAATTTCAGATAAAAATGTTTATAACAAAATATTTTGCTATTTTATTTTTCTACAACTTTATTTATAAAATTTTATTTTCAAACGACTGAAAATTTCAGCGAAATTCGTTCGGTAGTTTTTGAATGTCCTCAACTTCAAACTAAACGCAGACATAATCAAAGTTGAAGAAAATAGAATTTGCCAACAACTTTTGTTATGTGCTATTTTAAGTCTTGAGTTATTTCAAAAACAAAATCAATTTGTATAGAATTTGAAATGGCGCCCAACGAAACTGAGCGAAAATCAATTTTAATTTCTAATATTTCAAATGTTCTTCATTTCGTTTGGACAATATTAACTGTTATTACTCCAGTTATATTTCTGAAATCTGTTCAAAGATACAAAGAAAGAAGAACAAAAACTCTTCCTTCATTGTGTCCCAGTGGTCAAGCCCAAATCTAAACGATTTCCAAACAATCATCTTGATAATTTAATCAAAATATTGCAATTCGCTTTAATTTTTATCAAAACAAATAGCTTTACCACTGGAACTCATTACATCAGCTCAAACAATGATGACCCATGTTACATGAAGGTTTGCTTGCAATACATATAAATCATGGCATAGATTTACGAAAGACTTCCTTCTTTCAATAGACAACGACGACGACAACCAAAAAATTTAAACCAAGTTAATGGAATGGAAAACTAACACAATCCTACATTGAAGACCATAGTTAGAGGAAGTCGGCGGCGCGGTGTGATGACGTTGATGATTTTCGATTACACAATCGAAAGACACAAGCACTTATATAAAATTAAGAACAATGGTCGACCGCCTCCTATACATAGTGCTGTAGGGGTAAAAACGGGAAAAAATGATTCAGAAGAGGAGAAACTGGGTGAATCTGTTAGAAACATATTGTATTGTATGTTAACATCGAAAAAAAAACCATTGTTTTGTGATTTAACAATGTCTATATAGGAACTGTGTGGAATATACCACAACCAGACATAGTTCAAGGAGGAGGGCGCTTCTATGCATTATGCTGCACTTCCTATTTCTTGTCAATTTTTTGTGGAAAGAGACAAAAACGATTTTTATAGAGTTTGGATAATCTTTTCAAGTTGCAAAGAAAACCACACAAAACCTCTGTTCGTGTACTCCCCAAAATAGCCCATTTTAGTACAAAGTTCTGTCAGTTTCATTTTTTTTTATGTGAACTTTGACAGAACTTTGGATTAAAATGAGTAAAAATCGACAGTTTTGGGAAGTACACGAACAGACCTCAAATCAATTTAGATTAGGTGTGACAAAATTAAAACAAAATGGCGGTCGGTTTAAAGTTATCCTGAAGGAGAATAGCCATAAATCCCGAAATGTAAATGCTATTAATGAATGTCTTAATGTCTTAATTAATGGAAGTGGTAATTGATTTTATTCTTTGCCAAATACATAAGACCAGTTTATACGAATCAGCAAGTAAATACTGAAAAAATGTGGCATATATTTCCCCTATAGATAGCGCCACTTTAAATGGTAAAAGTTATAAAAGAATTAAAGGTTAATTTTATTAGGTTTGTAGAGGTAGCGGAGAAATACAATTTTCAATAATACTTATACCACTTTCGCACTTTTTACTTTGGTTACTGGGTTCATAGAAAAGAATTCTTGTTTCTTTGTCTTAATGTTACATTTTTATATCGAATTTATCGACACAACAGTGATATTTTCCATGGAGACTTTCATTCCAATTACGATTATCAATTATCAATTGATAGTTACTTAATATTGAAATTTGGTATTTGAAAACTCTTTTTATTACAAAATTGGTCATTGTTTTATGAATAATTATAATTTTTCTTGTAATCCACCACGGCATGCATCACTCTCAAAGAAATTTGTATCAACAATAAGGTTTTTAAGTATCGCATTTCAATATTTATCAATTATAAATTGATAACAGACAATCGTAATAGGGCTATTTTATAAAGATTTGCACATTTCACTTATTTTAGAATTGAGAAAATTCATTTTGACATTTGCTGCTTCAACATTTGTTGCTTTGATGACATTTGCCGCTTCGACATTTGCTGCTTCGAATTTGTTGCTTTGACATTTGTAGCTGTGATATTTGTTTGGTTAACTTAATTGTTTTGACTCAATTTGAAAATGACTCATATTCAGATGTATGGTGTTACCTAGCAAGAAGTGTCATTTTTAATTTGTCACCCAATACAGGCAGTGTTTCAGGAGTGTTTGACATGTGGCGGTAGCATTCAGCTTAAAATAAATGTCATCCACGTTCAACATAAAAACCGTCAGTTAAAATATGTCACTGAAACGTTCAGACAACCCAAAAAAATAAAATATGTGCCCAACGACATCGTTTGTCTTACGGCTACATCAAACTGTCAACCGTTATGGATGAAGAGGTTGTTCCAGAGTTGTGTCTTTTGGAGTTTCAGAATATTGTGTTCAAAATCATGATCTTTCGTTCGTTTACTTCCATCAAATGATCAACGATATGTGCCAGAACGCATCAATACATAGTGAATAAATGTCTAGTTGATAACTACAAAATGGCGCAAAATTTAAAATGGCACCTCTGGTTCGGTGACTTTGAATTTTCTGTCAGAAGCGAATGTATGACTTTTATGATTGGTCATTTCGAAGCTCATACTGAACTTCTTTACAATGACAGTATAGTTCGTCCGTCTTTTTTAAAATAGAGGAAATTCTTATGAATATGATTTCAGAATCGGAAAACAGACCGGACAAGTTATCAAAAACTCGAACTGTCAATGGATAGTACTGAAATTGCTTTTTTCCGGAGCGCAAAATAAAATATATTTTGTTGACCTAATGAAATGGACATAAAATAAGGTTTCGAACACTTCAGCAAATTTTGATCCGTCAAGAGTCAGCAAGCGGATTCAATATTTTTTTCTCTTCAGTAATTCGACAGCACAACTAAGAAATTTAGCTAAGGAATCCTTTTCACGAGAATGAGGTTGCTGAGGTATCTGAGATCTCACTTCTCTGAACATGCCTAGTATTTCGATTTAATTTGATAGCTTAATGATTAAGGGGCCAATTTTATTTTGACATAATCGACTATTTCGTTCAAAATGTCAATCAAAAATCGTTAAACCTTTTTTTTCGGAGCTGTAAGGGGGGGTTTATTGCAGGTTATCTATTGACACTTAAGCCATCTCTCAATATGATTTGACCGTTGTTTGGGATGACAGATGGAGGATGACGCGTATTAAGTAAGAAATTAATAGAGTATTTCATACCAAAGGTCAGTCGAAAGTCTTAAGATCACTTATTTCCGGAGCAATTAATAAAATCTTAACAAAACTAAGATTTTTTGAATCTTATAGCTATTGACATATAAGCCATGTTTTAATGGAAATTGACTGTTGTTGAACTTGACAGATGGAAGGCAAAATATATGTTAAAATATATTATGCAGATTATATCTTTCCAAATGTCACTCAAAAGTCTTCGATGGGGTCAGAAACGCTTCATGTGAGGCGGATCATTTTGACGTCTCTCGAAAAGAGAGAGATGGTAAGGCAGACGTTTTAAAATTTTTTGAAAATTTCTCCCTCACGTGGCCATTTCTTTCTAACCAAGAAATAGGTGTGAGATAAAAACGTGGACGTGGAAATTATTCGCCCCTTGTGCAGCCTGCCTGAACACCATCTGCCAATTAAAAATTTAAAAAATTTACACATGAAGTGTTTAGAACGAACTGT
This sequence comes from Dasysyrphus tricinctus, assembly GCA_963921185.1. Lineage (NCBI taxonomy): Eukaryota > Metazoa > Arthropoda > Insecta > Diptera > Syrphidae > Dasysyrphus > Dasysyrphus tricinctus. The sequence continues at coordinate 116,718,569 of OY992533.1, read as the reverse complement.
CATCTTTTGTTTTCCGAGCAAGCATGACTTTGGTTTGAGGATACACGCAGGATTTTTAAAATTTTAAATGATAACAATAAAAGAAGACATCTCCCTCTTAATCCAAAATATTCAAAGTTTAACTTATGAATACTTTTCAATAACAACCGAATAACAGCGCCATCTTCATCTTCAATAGATTATTCTCACTTTTATTATTTTGAGTTTTTTATCCTCATTGCTTGTGTTGTTGGTTTCAACTCGTAAAAATTTGCTGAGCAGGCTATAACACATGACCCAATAAAATACAGCTAATGTATTTAAAAAAATATATTGAAAGTTTGTTTGGCATAAATAGTCAACTTGGACGGTGTTCAGACACACAGTACACAAATCTAAGGTATACTGCGCAGGTTATCAAAACTGAAACTGTCGGAAATAAAAATGGCTGTGAACGTCAGGACGAAAACACACGTAAATACAACAATAAACTAAAATTGAAATTGTCAGAAATAAAAAATAGCTGTGAAGGTGAGGACGTTAATGCACGTAAAAAAAAACAACAAATATTGACATTTGAGACAAATCTTGACATATGCGCAGAACTGAAAAAAATAAAACTTTAACGATTATTACCTTTAATATGTGTACTGTTGTTCAGACAGACTTCACGTGAGACTCATTTTGACGTCTCTTTTTATTACCTCACTACTATATTTATGTATGAAAGAGATCGCCAAGTGAGGCAGAATTTTTAATTTTTTTGAATATTCCTGCCTCATCTGGCCATCTATTTCTTCACAAGGAATGGTTGTGAGATTTTTCAAAATAAGTTCAAAATAAGTTTTTATTTCAGGCGTAGTTTAGATTAAGTAGATTCTTTGACAGATCTGTCAAATAAAAATAAAGATGGCAACGAAGATATAAAAGGTCTGTTCATTTACTTAGAATTTCTGTGACTATTATCTGTGCAATTGAGAGAATTGTAATCCAAGGTTTTGATAAAAAAAAAAAAAAAAAACAACGAGTTGATAGAATTATGGCATAAGATTCACCGAACCTCAAATTAAGGGATCATATCATCAAATATTGACTTGTCAAGTCAAGAAGAAAGTACTCACACTTATAACGTTTTACTATCCACGAAATCCACGGTCAAAGTCCATAAAAACTATGTATTCCAATATATTCCTGTGACAGCTCGATTTTAAAATGTTTAATTGATAATTAAAAATCGACTCTAAGTTAACTTTCACTCTAAAATCTTTAATAACATTTCAAACGAAAGTAAAAAACAGTATCACAATTTATAACTTCTTCAATTTTTTTGAATAAAGTAAACAAATCAACCCTTTCTATTTGCGAAAACAAAAAAAATCAAAGTCAAAACTTTAAAGTCAATTATTTAATCACTGCTGTCAAAGTTGACAGAGAAATCTTCAAAAAGTATAAAGAACCCACTAACATTGAACTACCTTTTATTTATATGGTCAAATCTTATCCCAACGAACATAAATAAAATTTCATTAAAACAATTGTTGGAATTCAGTGAAATTTATGTGACTGACTTTTGGGACAGATAAGTGACAGATAGCTGATTTGACACTTGACATTTGTTTTCTTTTTAATTGCATCCTGTGTTTTATGATGTGATGCGAAAGAGAGAGTGAACTAGTTAATGAATAACTTTTCCTGTTATTTTTTTAATTTTAAATGAAATTATGAAAATAACTATGCCACCATTTTGCAGGTGTAGCAAATTAAGGTTTGTTCGTAGATTCATGAAATTTTTGAGTGGACTTCCATTAAATGTCAAAAACAAAGAATGAGTATGTATTTCCAACACAAAGAGCAACATTATTTGATAATTTCCAAAAAATAAGATATGTAGAATGAAATAAACACATCAGTGCGTTCTCAGAATCCATCAGTATGTTCCATCGAACAAACCTATTATCTCACATACAACTGTCAAAAACAAAACAAGATTACGCACATCTTCATCTTAAGACTTTTTGCAAACAAACAAAACAAAAAACCCTTTGACAGAGAAAGATTTAAATATCAACGTTCCGCAGCCTTCTACATGACAATTGAATTTTCTGACAGCTGTCATTATAGAAATTCCCGTTTGCACATAAATTGCCATCACTCCTCTTATACAATCCAGTGATTATTATTATTATTAAACACCCCAGAATATATTTTTTCAATGTCATTTACAATTTCCTTTTGTGTTCCTTAAAGAAAATACAAAACAACAAACATCTATTTTCCATTTCTAATATCCTGTATGCCGACACATTTACACTCATACACACGAAAAAAAAAAATATCTGCACATAGACAAAACCACAACAAAAACAACGACAGCAGCTAGGGAATTTGAGGAAAAAAATGTATATCAACAACAACAACAAGGACTACGACTTTTTATGCGCGTGGGCTTTAACATTTTCAAGGTCCTCAGTGACAAGGACACACTCACTCTAAATTAAGACATATTGTTGTGATCACCATGCATGCATATGTTAGAAAGGAGGGTGGAATGTGGGAATAACCTAAACTTTTTCCACGCTTTCACTCCCTCCGTCCCTCCTCCTTACCTCATCGACCAACCTCAAATGAAGATGGGTGTGTTGTGTCACCCCAAAAGGAAGTGTCAAGACACAGAGAAGACAACGCAGATAACAGTATACCGTATACGACGAATATATATGTACGTTTGTTTGGTATATTTTCTACTTTTATTTTTGCATGTAAACAAATGGCTCGTCAAGAGTGAAGAAAGGACAACGGAAACGGATATTTTAGGAGTTAACGACAACGACGCACGGTGGCAGCGGAATACCAGTGATGATGTTCGCTGTAGTTGGGGGTGCGGGATAAGCACAAGTTTAGTGTTTCGAAGGATACATTTAAGATATGGGAAAAAAGTTTCGTAATACCTTCAAGATGGTGTACGAGTAGGTACACACACGGTTTCGATTTTCATTTCTCTATTTTGTTGTTCCTTCTTTGAATAAACAATCTTTTATATTTGTTTTTGTTTCTTCTTTTGGTTCAAACATTATGAATAGGTGGTACACACAAGTAGCGTGTTTGTTTAAAAGAAGCAATTGATATTCTTGAAGTGTGTTGAGAGATAGATTTTGTTTCTAAATTCAAGTGTTGTGGATTTTTAATTAAGACTAGCATCATTAGAATTTATTGATCTTGATATTGTAAGGAATATGTTCTATTGAATTTTATGTGTGGATGAAAGAAAGAAAAAAGATTGATTGGGTAAATTTATTTAACCTTATTTTATGTGGCTTTGGTGATTTTAATGAACTTGTTTCAAGGGCATTTGTGGAATAAATTTTGCATCAACCAAATAGCCCAAGAAAATTAGACAAAAAAAGGAGCAAACTTCGAAAAAAAAAGCTCCAACAAAGCTGGATTTTTAGTGGAGAGTTTTGGTTTGACGTCTTAAGACTTTTCTAAAAATACCCTTAATTTGAGGAGGGGCAGGAAAATGTAAAGGGAGGAGGGGTGAAAGGGAGTACGATTCATTTTTTTGCTAATTTGGCGTCAACCAGCAGTTTTTTTTTTTTTTAAGAAGGCAGCCATCTTGAAAAGGGGAGGATTCAACATGTTACTCAGTCGAATTTCATTTTACAACAAATTGACGAAAGGAAAGTTTTTTCAATTCATTTTTTGACTGAACTTGCTACACCAAGAAGCTTTTGCTCACGTTTTTCGTTAAATATGTACATTGATTGTATGGAAAAAAGTATATTAATCTTTTTGTACAATTACATAAGCACATAAGCTACAATTTCAACGCTTACATTTAAAAAAAAGGCTGATAGCTTTCAAGGAATTAGGAACAAATCATTTGAACCCCTTTCACTCCCCCCCTCCCTTCTAAATTTCAACGCCCCTCCCGAAATTAAGGGTATTTTTGGGAAAGTTTTAAGACGACTTTTTAAGTTTTTTTGCCCGCCCCAAAGGAGAATGGGCATGACTGTATAAGTGGCGTCCCATCGTTGTAACACTTTATGACCTATATCATTGGAAAGGTTTTAATGTTTGCTTTTTTTTGTTGGATAGGCATAAGCCTGCATCTCGTGTAAGGAAAGTGCAATTGCCCACAACATCTGTTGCACTTTGCTCTTTCCTTGCACAAGTTGCGTCCAAAGTGTTGCAGCACCTTTTGATTAATATCATTGGAAAGATCTAAATAAGGGTTATTTTTTGTGGTAAAGGCAAGAGTCCCTGCATAAGTTGCGTCCAAAGTGTTGTAACACCTGTTGACTAATATCATTGGAAAGATCTAAATAAGGGTTATTTTTTGTGGTAAGGGCAAGAGTCCCTGCGTCCAAAATGTTGTAACACCATCTGATTATTATCATTGGAACGGTCTTAATGAGTTTTATTTTTTGTTGTATGGGCATAAATCTGTACCTCGTGCAGGGAAAGTGTTACAGCCCATAATAACTCTTGCACTGAACTATAACTCTTTCCTGCACAAGTTGCGTCCAAAGTGTTGCAACACCTTTTGACTAATATCATTGGAAAGATCTAAATAAGGGTTATTTTTTGTGGTAAGGGCATGAGTCTGTATAACTTTTATAGGTGTTATAGCGCACTGCAACGGTTATGCGGTAAACCATATTTTCCCTGCACGAAATATAGATTTATGCCTGTACAAAAAATAATTGGACTCATTGAAAACTTTCTAACGATAAAGGTCATAAAGTATTACGACATATGGGAAGAAACGCCCTATCTCCTTTTGGGTAGTTTTTGGTAGAAATTCTGAAGACGTCAAAACAAAGCTCTCCACTTAAATTGAGCTTTGTCAGAATTTCTTTCGAAGAGAAAGTCTAATTTTCCTGGCCAAAATTGGTAGAAAGCTTGAAAGATATCATAATAATCTTTAAAAGTTATTCACTTGAACATGGGAGGTAGTGATGCTAACGTTTTTTAGAAATTATCCAATTCGTTTTTTTTTTTTTTCAAATTTCCCAAGAACTATCAATATTTTGGAAAAACGCTTTAACACCAACATTGAAGCCTCTTAACTTCTACATAAAAGGGCTATTTCATATAATCGAATTAGATTTTGAGAAAGACGTGTAAGACGCACAAGCCTATTACCGAACTGGTTATAAAAAAACAGCTATCAATGTGAGTAATAAGCTGAAAAATGCCGTCACTCGCTCATAGTAAAAGATGATTGTGACGTCATAGAAAGACTAAGCTGGCGACTTTTGTGTATCTAATGAGCACACTTCAAAGATCACATTTGGCGTAAAGGCGTTATCTTATCTATTACTTTACAGTTTCACAGAGCGAGGATTGACCCTCTATTTTTCAAAACTAGTTACGGAATCGGTGTTTGTGAAGTGATAAAATGATAAAACTATGTGAAAGCTGAAATGATAATTTTGTTTTCACTTCACAATTTCACAGATGGAGAATCGTGCCCCTGATCTACCGCAGAGCCTTAAGCTTGTAGCAAGGGGTGTAGAACCGTCTGATCCCGTTCCAAACTTGATGCCAGAATTCCCAGCACTAAATTGGATTCAAGTCATCAGAGTATCCGAACAAAATATTGAAATTTGTCATAAATAAAGCGTTTTTGAATACCAATGTAAGGGTCGTGATGGTCATGTTGTTTTGCTGATGCCATGAAGGACATTTTACATGAATAATTTGAGGGAGGGATTATATCTCGGAGAGGGCAAGTGAATTGATCACCAAGAACGTGCGGTTTGACTCCATTAAACTCTTTCTTTTGGGACTTTCTGAAGTAGCAGGTCTATGCCAATAAGTCCCAATCAACAAATGGCCTTAAAGTCTAAATTACCATGGCCATTTTTCATACTTCAGCTGGCTTTATGTGGCAGTCATTGAACGTTTTGAATCTATATAATGTCATATTCCATACCATAATGACATACATGAGCCTTTCAAATAAAAAAGGATTACGTTAATACCTCACACACAGCTTTTTTCATTCCACTTCAACATCAAAACCCCTTCTTTTCGATATCATTGACCGTTCCAAAGATATACGCGAAAAAACTGATATGTTCGACACTAGGCTTTGGAACCAAATGTTGTCGATATCAATATCATTTAGTTTAGGCCACAAGAAGTTGCTTATCATCGATCTGTGGTAATACCAGTTTCATTTGAACCTTTGATTGCACCAGACCAGTAGTACCTCGCCACGTGGCACAATGGTTATTGCGTTGGACTGTCATTCCGAAGGTTTGGGTTCGATTCCCAGCCGCTACCACCTAAAAAGAGAAATCTTTTTTCTGAGGTAGGTACTGCTTCTTGCGAAGAACTGACAAATCCTCCAAGAGCATCTGTTGTCTTCTCATCTAGCCGTTCGGACTCAACAAAAAAATTGTAGGCCCACTTCATTCTTGCCAACAACTGGCATACAGGAATGGTTGAGAGTTGTAAGTCACTAGGCCCTGGTTCTCCACGAGCTGTTGCGCCACCAAATTTACTTAATTTGTTTTTTATTCACCAGACCAACATTCATGGTGACAAAATCATATAAAATGCGCAGGACGTTTCTCGAAATGAATGTTTGATTTTGAAAACAAAATTTGATGATATGCACTTTTCATTGTGATTTCCCATTCACTACTGAGCAAAAGCCCGCCGTAAGTCCAGAAAACAAAAGTTCCGAAAGATAAAGTTATGAAAAAACGAAGTTCTAAAATGCCAAAGTTCGGAAAAGACAAAGTTCTAAGAAGACGAAGTATATTGTGTTAATTTCTTCAAATTTTGTCCGTCAGTGAACATTGAACGTAGTAGAACAAACATTTTTCAGATCATTTTTCACATGACTATTTATGAATCACGGCTACCGAAGGCATTTGATCAACTCCATCGTCTTCTACGTTTTTTTCGTTTTCTAATTACATTCATGCATTGAACATATCGGGATTTGCACTAGTTCTCAGTTTCCAGAAGTGTGCTACTCATTCGGTTATATTTCTCTTTTCTCCAATCGCGTTTTTATTCTACGAAACCAAAAGACAAACTCTTAAAGTGTATAAAAACCTTTTGCTTACATTTAAGCTCCTAAATCACATCAGAACACTTAATTTTTGTTCGCTAACACTTTTGACAAATGTATCCCATTTTTATACACTCGGGCTGATTTGCTTACTCAAATGAAAAAAAAAAAAAAAAAAAAACTTAATGAAACTGCGCAACATACTCGTACGTAAATCTAGGCTAACTTTGCTGAAAACATTTTCTTCTTCTTTTTTTTTCTTCAATCACGATATTAATAGCCGCTGCTGTTTTTTGCATCATAATTAGCAATGTGCCAGCACATCGTTGCCGGAAATTGTGTACGAGACGGGAACGGCCAAGTAACTATAAGTGACCACCCCGCCATATATCAGTACCGGCGGCGGCGGCGGCAGTGGCGGCATATAGGTAGAAAAGTACTTACGGTGTAACAAATTAGAATTTCAGAAGAAAACAAAAATTACAAAATAAAACAACGGACGAATATCTACTGTCAGAAGTTTAATTTCTTGCCTCTGATGCAGGCTTGTGCGGCATTAGTCATTTTCAAAACCCAAAGCCAAAAGCATTTGCATTTTAAATTTTAACCCAACTAAAACAGAAAAACAACAACAAAAAAAAACAAAAATTAAATCTTTTTGTTTTGGGCGCCTATGATGTATTTTTTGTAGTAGGTACCCCCCATGGTGAATATTAGCTTGTTTTGTTTTTATTTCAGTCACAAGAGAGAACACAAAACAATATAAACATTCAACCCTAATGGCTGATGGCCGGGTCGAGGCAAAACAATTTAAACATTCACTTTTGTCCGAATGTAGTATTGTATAGGTATACGTTGACAAATAAAGTGTCTTGTTCTTTTTTCAGGAAAGTATAAGCTGGCTTTAGTGTTTTTGGAGGGAAAAAATATTTCCTTCAAAAAAAGTCTCATTTAGCACGTTTTGCCTATGCGCCTGCAAAAATGTCAATAAAAAGTCAATTTTGCACAAAATCCCTATTCGACGTTTTTGATTTTTCTCTCTAATTGAATCAAAATGATAAAAGTTCAAAAGTGAAAATTGGTACATTGTTAAAAATATGTATATATATTCATAGATAGATAAATACTCATTGTACGTCTTTATCTATATGAAGCACACGTTCCCTTCTTCTTCTCCATCTTCATCTTCAGTCGGTAGATTCTCCAGTATCAAAAAAGATGAAACAAGAAAAAATACGAATTGAAGAAAAAAAAAATAAACTTTTGGCATTGATTCAATTTTAAATGTGCCAACAAAACTATCTTCAACAATATTTAGAAGAAAAAAAAAATTTACAAAAAAAAAAGAAAAATAAATAAAAACAATAAGAATTTTTGAAAGGAATATAAAAATAGCTTGGAGAAAGAAAATGTTGAGAAAAACCATAGTCAATTAATGGTGGCATATTTTTCAGATGACTAAAGTAATATATAGTATTTAGATCAGCCACATTTTATATCAATATCAATAGAAAAGAATGACATCATTTTTGAAAACATTATTAATTTTTGGCGAAAGCTTAGAGAATTAGTAAAATAAGTCTTTCCACCATATAAGTGTGAATGTGAAAACATTTCATCATGACGTTAAACACATATTATGAGCCAAAATTTGTTTTTTTTTTAATTTTAATAATTAACAAGAAAAAAAAATAAATATTTGTGGAATGATTTTCATAAACACTTTTTGTCATTCTCAGAAAAACAAGAACGAAATTGTGAATTTTGCATTTGGTTACCGGTATAAGTCCATTTGCATAGTTCACTTTTTAGGTCTCGACTTCTGCTAACACTCAACTTTTTAATGCCTAACCGAGCATCAGAATATGAAGAACAAAACTGCATACCTACTTTGTTTCAAAAAATCGAAAAAGTTACTCTGCAAGTAGAACAGCGAAATAAAATATGAAATTAAAAGGAAAGGTCCCAGGTGACTTTCCTGAGGTACACCCGAGTGAGCAATGATTGGGTTTGAAAAAGAGAGTTTCGAAATTGTTATCAAATCTTTATGTGGATTACATTTTTGAAAAGCAGTGTGAGCCAATAATGAAGCAAACCCCAACAAAATTATCCGAATTAGGAGTTTAGAGCAGAGCCCAAAACTAAAATACACTTTTCTTATGATATTTTAAGTATTAAAGCCTAGTGCGCAGCTGAAGTGAAACGAAAATTGTCTGGGGTCTCCAACTCGAGAACGAAATCAGAAACGAAGTGATTGCGAAAAAAATATGGAGAGTTTTATCAGAAAGATGTCAAAATAAATTTAAAAAAAAAAAAACAGTTCAAAATCTTAAGTCAATTTTTTTCTCGTCTGATGTGAATTCTTGTTTTTTTTTTGTTTTCGTGTCGTCCGTTGTGGTGCTAAGGGTTCCAAATAATTGTGTTCTGCAGTTCGTTTCGACGGTATTTTCTTCCATTTTCATTTTCAAATAAGATTCAACAGCAAAATATAACAAGTTGTCAAACTTTCGTCTGAAATAATGTTCCGGTCAATTAATTGTTTACGAAAAATAAGTGGAGGCTTGGTTTGAGTATCTGCTAGGATTTTCTGTTTTATTGACATTTTACTGTCGATCTGCGTACTGCATAACAAAAACCACTACGAAATTTTTCGTTTACGATTTCGTTGTGTCAATGTCTGTATGAGAATCTTCGCTTCACTTCAGCTGCGTACTATGCTTAAGAAAAGAAACGTTTTGTATGAATGAGGGACAATAAAAATAAATTCTAAGGAAGTTTGCATCTTCTACTAATTTTTTCAAAAGGCTATCAAAAATGTTTTCTAAGAACTACTTAAATTTTATGTAAATTATGTCAACAAAGAGGCAAATGTACCCGAAGCGGATGAGTAACAATATTCTATAAAATATTGACTACAAGTTCTTTTTTAAATTAATATTTAGTCCAGTGAAAATATATCTTTAATCTATTAAAAATTTGCGGAAAGACAAGACAAGACAGGACCTTTCTTTCATCACAATGAATCAATCACATAAAGTTCCGCATTCAATCCGATGGCGGCGCTACGTGTCATATAGAGCATGAGAAAATGTTTATATTTTTGTAATGGCAACTGATGTCGTAAGATTTAACGCCTTTAGACTTCTCCATTAAGGGGCTATATATCAAATTGGAAGTCTATTCAAACAAATCGTAATCTATTCTGAATGCACTTTTTATTAGTTTTGATCAAAGTGGGATGTATTACTGCATCCCTCGATTGAATGTTTCATCTGCTACAGTTAGCGGACTCAAATTTTAGGTCAGAATATGATTTCAAATTGCAGAATTAGTCAACTGTCATGATGCTTAAATGTATAATTTTATATTAAATTGGTTCCAACATCTAAGCTAGATTTGTACCAAATTTAGAAAACCAAGTCCAAAATGTTGAATGTTCCAAAAAGCTTGTAACTAATGGGTGCACTAGTTTTGTCAAATTATTTGTTTAAGTTTATCTAGTTTTTGTCATCAATTTTAGAAATGATTGGCAAATCTCGATTGTTAAAAATGTCAAAATGTCTATCAAATGTGATCAGAATTGGTCTTAAAATTATTTTTAAATAAAAAAATATTGAAGCAATAGTACAAACATTAGTTATAAGCTATTTAGCACATTTACAATTTGGACTTTTCTAAATTCGGTACAAATCTGAATTCTTTAAATTATTTTTAAATACAAACAAATCGAAGCAATATTATGTTTGTATTTAAAAATTATTTTAAGAATCCAGGTTTGTGTATTTAGAAAAGTCCAAAATATTGAGGAATGTTCCAAAAAATGAAAAAAAGCTTATAACTAATGTGTGTACTATTGCTTCGATATTTTTGTATTTAAAAATAATTTCAAGACCATTCTATTCGAATTTGATGGAAATTTGACATTTTTTACTTTCGAGATTTGCCAATGATTGCTATAATTGGTGACAAAATCTAGAAAAACTTACAAAAATGATCTTATAAATTGTACCAAATTAAAAAAAAAGAAGCCCAAAGTGTGGCGTAATGTTCCCAAGGGATTAGATGTAACTTGTATGCTATTGTTTTTGATATTTTTGTAGTACAAATTATTTTAAGACCAAATCTGATCAAATCTTATAGAGTTTTGACAGTCAAAAGTTTGTCAACGGAGTTAAAAATTTATGAGAAAAGTTTAAATCTTTCAACAAAATAATCTTGAAAAAAATGTTAGTTTTCTTGGTTAATTTATTTGAACTGTACCAAATTTACAAAACTCTGATCAAATCTGATAGAAAATTTGACACTTTTGTAGTCGAAGGTTGCCAACCAACTATGAAGTTAACGACTCAAAAACTTAAGATTCTCAAAATAATTCTCCAAACAAATTTGTATTTCTTTTTGTGGTTGCTGTATAAATTTAAAGAATTTTGACAGTTTTTAAATATTCTTCAATAATTGTCTGCTCATTGCATTGAGCTAGTTTATAGGTGCCAATATCGTAAATACATAAATAGCAACAAAATATGAATTGAAAACTTTAAGTTTTTGAGTCGTTGACTTCAAAGTTAGTTTGCACTGTCAGAATTCAGAATTGATCTGAAAATTATTTTTAAATAAAAAATAAAATAATAATATTAAAGCAACAGCACCAAATATTTGCAACAATTTGGACTTTTTGAATTTGACACAAAAAATTATTTTTCTTAAATAGTTTTTTTTTTTTTGTTGAGAATTTCAAACTTTAGACTTTGCCGTAAAAATTGGTTGGCAATTCTTGACTGTCAAAATTGTAAAACTTTTATAAAATTTATTCAGATTTGGTTTGAAAAGAAGTTTTAATAAGAAATAAGCAACAGCAACAACAACAACAACAAAAATTATTTCTAATCGTTGGGAATATTCTGCACCAATATTGACTTTTTTCTTTTCTAAATTTGGTACAATTAAACTAAGCAAAAAAAATTATATATTTAAAAAATTATTTTGCTGAAAATTTCTAGATTTTTTTATCGACTTAAAAGTTGGTTGCAAGTCTTGACTGTCAAAATTAATAAATTTCACTTTGAGTCGTTGACTAAAAAATTTGTTACGTAGCAACTTTAAACTATCAAAATTGTCAAATTTCTATTCAACTTGAAAAGTAAAATCTTAAAATAATTTTGATTGAAAATAATGAAATAGGAAAAGTACAAAAATATGTTCTAATCCTTTGGAAAAATTCAGTAATATTTTGGACTTTTTAAATTTGGTACAAATAAGCATTGAAATAGCACATTATATGTCTTAATTTTGCTGGGGCAAAACCCCCATTTATTCGGCTTAATACAAGCTAATTCTTAATCTAACTTAAAAACTAAGAACTTAAGCTAAGGTTTGTGAGGTGGAGAACGGTTCAAAAGCCGGTGTTTTAAGGAAGTAGTACTTAGGTTAAAGTCGAAGAAGCACATGTTTGATTTAACACGACAAAATGCTATGTATAAGGACCGGGTAACATAAAGGTTGGAGAATACTTTTGACCATCTTTTGACAAAGCCGAGCGCTGAGTTTGCTTTGAGAATGATATCGTCTATGTGAGTGAGAAAATTAAGCTCTGGTACAAATAAAATGCCAAGGTCGCGAATATTTTAAACGGTGGGTATGTGTTGATTATGTAGCAAGTAGAAACGAAAAAGTGAGTGATTGGCAATTGGTGAGGTTAAGCTCAAAGCTATTTTTTAGACACCAAACTGAAAAACTGTCAAGATCCTGTTGAATAAGGGAAGAGTCATGTGTTGAGGAAATGGTTTTGAAAAACTTGGTATCATCGGCGTACAGAGAAATAGAAGAAAGTTTGATGATCCTTTCAATATCGTTAATAGCGAGAATAAATAAAAGTGGGCCTAAGGTGCTGCCTTGGAGGACACCGGAGGTAGCTAAGAAAGGGCAAGAGGTGGCAGATCTAAATCGAACGCTGTAATAACGGTTTTCAACGTAAGAAGCTATCCATTTTAACAAAGATGTTCAAAGCCGAGAGTGGACAGTTTGAAAAGAATAAGCTTAAGGGAAATTGTGTCGAAGGCCTTGGTTGAGATAACATCGACTTCGTAGCCTTTCTCGAAGGCTGAAAGGGTGAAGGACACACATTCAACAAGGTTAGTGGTTGTAGACCGGCATTTGGGAAAGCCATGTTATGAGGAGGAGATAAGAGATTTGCAGTGGAAACTTAAGGTTTCATACAAAATACTTTCAAAGAGTTTGGGTATGTGTGAAAACTTTGCCATGGGACGATAGTTGTTAACATCGCTCTTCGGACCCTTTTTGTGTATAGGAGTTATGAAAGATGATTTCCATATCTGAGGAATATGTACATCAGTCTATAATTTCATAAAGGAATAATGAAGTTTCTGACTTAAAAATTGATCTTTTTTGAATGTTGTAATTGCAAAGAATATCTGCTAGATAGTGCAACTGCTGCATTCAGCATCAACAAATCTTTAAGTGTAATTCCTTTTCGTAATTTGATGTGGAAAATTATTTTTGTTACTGTGAGCGACAACACGCACACAAGAATAGTTCAGAGTGTAAATCATGAGCTGTCACGCTCCTTAATTTATTTACTTCGTTCTATGAGAAGAAAACAATCTATATGATTATGCGATCAGGTCAAGAAAATCTACTTTGTGGCTCTTAAACAAAACAAAAAACTACATAGCTCTAGAACGACCTAGTTGGAAAGACATAAGCTGAAAAAAGGAATGCTCCCTTAAGGGCCATGGAGACGCTGGAACATGGTGCGAGTGAACATGGTTCCAGTACTATGTTCGAGTTGATTTTATTTGTCTGCGGGCTGGTTCGAGTATAAATTATTTGGTGTCACTAAACAAAAATTTGGTCTCACCAAAATCAAAAGGAGAGTTTGATATTTTTCGATGTTCGAGGGCGGGGGTTATCGTTTGTCGTACCAGATTCGACTGTTTGCGGACCGGTTTCATATGTTTACTCGAACATTTGGGCTTAATTTTGATTTCAATATTAAAAATAAAAAGAAAAATGTCAAATAACTGAATAAAAATAAAATAAACGAGACAGTGAATATTGTGAATGACATATAAGTCGTAAGAATAATGAAGTTCGAGTAGTTTGGTTTCTGCTTGGTTTCAGTGTCTGTGGAGTTTAGTCGAACTATGTTCACTCGCACCATGTTCCAGCGTCTCCAGGGCCCTTTACTATGGTGTAGACTCATATTGAAATAAATCAAATTAAACTAATATCATCATCAAATATTTGTAAAGCACTTACTGTCAAAAAATATTTAAATCTTATTAAAAACAAATTTAAGAAGCTTTTTTTTTCAAACAAACATTAATCACACAAAACCACAAAAGAATCACGAAAATTTCAAATTAATATTCTCAACAAAAACGTCATGGGCCTTAGGTTTGTTTTAAAAATGTCAACACGCAATGGAATCTTATAAGTTATCTTTCGATCTTCCGAAACACATTTGATCCCATCACTCTTTTGCTTGGTGGCGTGGTTTTTTCCTCCTCACACAAGCATAGAATTACTGGAAATTCTTCTCCCGTTTGACAAATGTTAAATTGGCTTTTTGCTGCGTGCATACAATTTCTATTCGAGGAATCTCCACATTTTTATGCGCGCCACAATCATTCGTAGAATCTCTTCAAGGGCGGACAAGCGGACACAGATGAATCTGAATCTGTGACGCATTTCTCTATCTCGGCACCTAATTTTGAAATCCACATTACATCTCTAGAAGTAGGAGGGCGAAATGTATCACACGTTTGCCCCTTTCTTCATACACACACAAGTAAAATACTTCAAACGAGTTAATAATAACTTCGTTGGCTGTCGCAGAGTCCATTGGAGTTGGATGCAGTATAACACGACAATATTGCATAGTAAGCTTCTGGATAATGATAATGCACTCAAAGTACCTAGCAACGTATCTTCACCTAACCGTCCTAAGCTTCCTACACGGTATATAGCCCCGTAGAGAAATCTGTCATAGAAGCTGACACATTGTCGTCTTTGGTTAGTTGGTACGGTTATCGCAATAATTTATCCCGAACAATGTTGCTTTTACTTGGAAAGGGCACATCTGTAAGTAGGGACTAATCCCATCATTGACGACAGTTCCTAAGAAAAAACCTCTTTTATGGTCTTCCATAAGGAACTTTGCATCGTTGTGATTATTATTTCGAAATCATCGTTAAAGTTGTTTTTTATCAATAATCCATATCCCAACGGGTGTCCGTAGATATTAGATTACGTTTTAGGTATATTTAGATACTATAAAGGAGGAGTAATGCATTCATGAAAAAAAGAAGTCAGAACAATCAAAAAACTGTTCTCATCAGCAAAAGAAAGGTCCTGAAATATAAATAAATTGACAAAACCTAAATTATTGATGATTCACAATAATTCTTCTAAGGCGCTGAACCAAAAAAGGAAAGAAAACAAAAACAAGTACGTGCGACGCAGTCGTGCATTTTGTATTTCGTAACCTTATCTATTTAATGGTCAAATATTGTCCAAAAACGAAGGACCTTCTGTTCAAACACCCAATATCCTTTATGTTAATATCATAGTGAGGCAAAATAGAAAGAAAGGCGAAAGAAGAAAAAAAAAATATCAATCGAAGTGCGGAAATTTGCGATAAAAGAAATATTAAAAAAAAAAGGAACAAACGAACCATCATGGATTTACTTAGGATATTTTTATAGTGTGTGCGGCAACACCCCAGCACAACACTATTGTGTGCTATTTGATTACATAACCGCAATAAGTGAGAGATAAATGAAGTTCGATTAAGATAAGGACGATCAAAACGGCCATAGTTATAGGGATAAAGAATTCCTTTCGTATTTATATTCATTTATCTTATACTCGATATAGAATGTGGTTTTGAAGTCTATCACAAAATGTATCTTTTTATCATCATTGGTAAAATCTTGAAAGTAGTAGTAGTACAACAGTAGGTAGGAAGGTGGATATATTTCCTCATATTTTTTTATTATATTTTTGTAAAAGCAAAAGTACCTATCTATAGCTACTACGTGTATAGAAGATATAATGGCATGTATGGTTATTGGCTCCTTAGCTGACGGAGGGGGGTTTATTCTTTGTGGATTTTTTATTATTGTGATGAAAAATGGCATTGGTATACCTGATGGCTTTGTAGCCATCGTTACAGTGTCATATATATGGGAAAGTACCATATACATTAGGGTGGGCCATATTGAAAGAAACCCGCCTCTTTTTTTTTCTTGAAATCATGAAAAGTTGGTTGCCTAGGGTTCGAAGAAAAAGACAGTGGAAATATTATGCCAAAGTTTTATCGTTTGAAAGTTGCAACGATGCGTTTTATGTTACTCCACTTTATTTTTTGTTCTTCGTAGGAGACAGCCCTGTTTTCCTCCTGGCAGTTTATTTATAATTCAAAAATACTGTCAGTGCTACCATTCAGGTTGTTGGTATATTTTATTGTTTTAATAATTATTGATGAGAATTGTACTTCACTGCACATAATTCACACCCACCATGGACAATTTTTTTTTTTAATTATGCGGACTAAAGGGATGTAGACCCCTTAAAACGGTTTAATACTTTGCGAGCGTTAGAAAATAGGGACATGACCAGAATCAGATTTCGTTCATTACTTTTATAGTTCACATTCAGTCTTTACTGAAATTGTTACATAAGGGCCTTGCTTAGATGAACGGTCATACGAAAAGTCAGACGACAGAAGTAAACCGTATTTTATTGATCAACTCCGGCCGTAGACCAGTCGAGACGATCCGGTCATATAGGTTTATTGCTTTCTATCAGAACTGACCCCCCCCCCCCCCTTCCCCCCGGCAGCAGTGGTACGGAGATTTGTTGATAGACAAAGGAAAGACAGATTGTCCAGCTATTTCTTATTATGGCTTCCCCCTACCTAACGGACCTTAGCTCGAAGTCTACTGTCCAAATTGCCACCAGAGGCTTTGGTACTTGCTGATTTACCAGCGAGCGTTAAAGCCTGCTATTTTGAGTGCCACCATCAGGGGCGTAGTACCTGCTGATCTACCAGAGCATTTTAGCATGCTGCTTTGACGGCCAACAAGGGCGTTGTATCTGCTGATGTACCAGATCGTTAAGGTCTGCTGTTTTGAGTGCCACCAGGGGCGTAGTACCCTCTTGTCTCGTCCCGAATCTTGACTTCAGAATAAAAAAACTTTGTTTAAGAGTCGAATTTTTATAACGGGTGTTTTTTTTTAGGGGTATAGAACTTCAAGTTGGCAACACTATTTTAACTGGCGGCCATTTTTAGTTTAGTTTGGCATTTCAACATAAATAGACTGATGCCTGAACAACGCTTCCAAATTCGGTGAATGGGCTCAAGACAAGATTGCCGTTGATCCCAATTTTCATAAGCGAATTTTGTTTAGCGATGAAGCTCACTTTTGGTTGAATGGAAACGTCAATAAACAAAACTACAGTATTTGGAGGGATGATACTCCTCAAGTGTACAAAAACTGACTGCTTTGTGTGCTTTATGGGTTGGTGCAACAATTGGCGTCGTATAACCGTTTTGTCCGTTTTCTCAAAACTAATGGCAACCATCATTCTCGAGCGAATAAAAGATAGAATCGTATGTACACTCAAGAGGCATCAAGCTGGCTTCCGCAGTGGTCGATCATGTGTCGACCATGTTAACACCCTGCGTATCGTTTTCGAGCAGTCGATGGAATTTCAATCACTGCTTTACCTCATGTTCGTGGATTTGGAGAAGGCCTTTGATCGAGTTAACCGAGAATGTATATGGAGATCGTTGCTTGTTAGAGGAATTCCGCCAAAAATAGTTGCCATTATTAAAGAGTCCTACAACAACGCAAGGTGTTTTGTTTTACACAATGGGCAACGGCCTTCGTAGTGCAACAGGGTGTGAGACAAGGGGATGTTATATCGCCAATTCTCTTCCTGCTGGCGATGGACAACGCATTGACGGCCAGTGTTGGTACAGCTGACCGACAGGACATTCAATGGAAACCGTTCGAAAGGCTCAGTCATTTAGATAGACTATGCCGATGACATATGTCTACTGGCAAATAACATCAGTGGGCTAAATGGGATGTGCCAAACACTGCAAGTGAAGGGAGAGTCGAGTGGTCTAAGAATAAATAGCAAAAAGACAAAAATAATGCTCACAGGCCACTCCACACATCAGCGTATTATTCTACAGGAGACCCCAGTTGAAGAAGTCGAACAGTTTAACTACCTTGGCAGTATTGTCTCTGCAAACGGTGGTACGGATCTGGACGTTAAAAGTAGAATTAATAATACTCGTGCTGCCTTCGGTAATCTGTCCTCAGTTTGGAAATTCAGTCAAACTTCCTTACGACCAAAATTGAGATTCTTCAAATCCAATGTCAAATCCGTTCTGTTAAATGCTTGCGAAACCTGGAAAGTCACGTCTACCATTTCGAAGAAATTGAAGGCTTTTGTGAACCGCTGTCTGCACCATATTCAAAAGATTCGCTGGCCACAAATTATATTAAACGAGGAATTGTGGCGCAGGAAAAGTCAAGAGTGACTGGACGTTGACATAAGAAAGCGCAAACGGCTATTGATTGGTCTGAGGAAACCAAACGATGAAATTGCAAAGCAGTCCTTTGAATGGAATCCTAAGGATGCACGGCCGGCGGGTTGGAAGACCAAGAACAACATGGAAATCAACTGTCTTAGCGGAAGCAGAATCCCAGAGAAAGACGTGGCCACAGCTAAAGTACCTTGCAGCAGATCGTGAAGGATGGAGACGATTTGTTGACACAGATGTTACAGTCAATGGTGACCGCTATAGAGCCATGATTACTGACTTTTTCGTGCATCAATTGAACAACCAAGCTGTGGTTTCAATAAGACGACGCAACATGTCACACAGCTCGTGCCACAATTGATTTATTGAAGGAAACGTTTGGTAACCACATAGTTTCACGTTACGGACCCGTGAATTGGCCTCCAAGATTGTGCGATTTAACGCCGCTGACTATTTTCTGTGGGGATATGTGAAGTCTCTAGACGCCGATAAGCCCAAAACGATTGACCACTTGGAGGAGAAAATTCGTCGCGTTATTGCCGATATACGGCCACAAATGTTGGAAAAAGTCATCGAAAATTGGACCTTCAGATTAGACTAAGTCCGAGCCAGCCGTGGCGGTCATATGCAGAAATTATATTTAAATTATAATGCCAGAAGATTATCTTTAAAATAAAGTCAATTTCATATCAATTTAAAAAAATCATCTTTGTTTTATTTCATTTCAAAGTTATACACCTCTAAAAAAAACACTCTTTGCAAAACTTGAAATTGTGCGATTTTCTTTAAAAAAAAGTTTCGGCATTTTTCCTTCTACAACTACAACTTCACTTAGAAGATATTGTCATTTTCAAAAAAATTTTATTGATGAAAATATTGATTTTATGGGAACTTACGACCAACTATTATGTCGATGACAAAAATTTGAAACTCTTAAACGAAATTATCATAAAAATGTTAGAATTTCTGGTTTATTTATGCATTTCAATTGTATCTAATAAAAAAAAAAAAAAAACAAATCCAAAATGTTGCGGAATTTTGTTATATTGCGTTGTTATGTTCTTTTATTAAAACAGTTTTTTAGACCAAATTTGATCGAATCGATTGTAAATTTAACAATTTTGTGGCTAGGAACGCTCGCGGAATAGTACGTATGTTATCTGCTTCTGAACCGCGAGTTTCTTGGAACATAACATTCTGTAACAGCTTCACAGGAACGGCATCACAAAATGTGTCGGGTGCAGGATATTGCTTAAATTACGTCGTTCTTAAAGTATTTTAGGGAAAAAGACTGAAGACTGAAAACACACCGAATCATCAAAACGTTGTATTTGCGTTTATTAAACAAATAATTCATTGTGGCTCATAAACAAAGGCACACACAATAGGCGAAATAAAGCAAATGTTTTCACATCTCTTTCTGCCTTACGAATCAAAAACGATTCAAGCTTATAGTGAATTCACACTTTCAAATGTTTCAAATTTCTACCACAAACCTGGCCAAATCAATTCAAAATTCCAATAGTTTTTACGAAATCATATAAATGGGTTCCAAATTTTCTGGCAATTCGCGAGAAAAGAATGAGGAAGTTGATTATTTATCTTGTGTTTTTTTCATGATTTTGCAAAATGATGTCAGCACAATATTTACACGGTGCAAGTACCTATTGTAATGGAGCAAAATTATATATCAGTTTCACTTGTCAATTTTATGACGAAAACGCTGGCAGACTCAAGACTATTAACTCTATTAAGTCATATGGTACATAAATGGAAAAATTATGACAAAATGCCACTCGTGTCAGTCCGTCATTAGTTAATAACATGGTGAGAGGCCTCTCTATATGGCAGGATCGGTAATCGTTTAAATAAAATGTCAATCTAGTAAGCAACAACGCCTGGGACACAGTGAAAGACAGTTCCAAAATTCACAAGAAAATATTCTCACTTCTGAGCACGTGTAGAAGTACCAATATTTTTTTTCCTATCAGTCATATGACAAGTAATTAAAATTTGAAGTGACATTTGAATTTATAATCACCCTAATGTATGGACATACTCTTATTTCCATTGGTTTTGTGTCATTGAGTTATGAATACTCAACCAAAAAAAAAAAAAGAGAAAATATGTGTAATAGACTTAAAACGATTTAATCCATTCTGTCTGGCGCTAGCTATATGGAAATATCTCTTAAAGCTTACCTTGAATTTTCTATTGACTTTTTAATCGTAGCATAAAGCAAATTTGTGTTGTCTAAATATTTGTATTGGATTAATTATTCTTTTATTTGTGTGTTAATACAAAGCTCTGTTTGTGAAAGAATACGGAATGTTAAAATAGTAAATTCAACGCTTTTGACGTATTTAAGAAGTTGAACAAAAAAGTTCGTAAGACAATATAAGGGGCATTCTTTTTGTTTTAGGTTCAATACATATTCTAGTTCTTCCGTCAAACCTATGGTTGTAATTATGTAAGTTTTTTTAAATATATTCTCAAAAAAATCTCGAGAATTATTATATTGATTATTCTTGTAACTTTTTAAAGAATTTTGTTAATGCTGTGCGATTGACGCATTGAAAATTGTGACAAACGGCAATACAAAAATTACTTATGCTGGATTTACACAACTTTTGACAAGTTGTCATAATTCTTCCATTTTTTAATTTGTACTTAAATGGTCTAAGAGTAGGCTCTTTCCAACGAAAGATTCTGCAACTGCTATTCGGTCTTGTGTACGATGACAGCGGATGGTGGAGAATATTCAACCACGAACTCAATGAGTTGTACCAAGATGTCGAAGTAGTGTAAAATGTCAAAAAACTTCGACAACATTGACCCAGATACGTCAAGCGAATGGAGAATAATGACCTAGCCACGAGAGTCTTCGAATTTTAGTCCCCAGGTTCGGGGCGACAAAGAAGACCGAATCTCCAGTTTAAAGTCTTCTCAGATGCGATGGCAAGGTATAACCATTGTCCCTTTAATATCTTGAAATTAAAATATGTCTTATGGATAAACATACTTAAAGCTACTCAGTAGGTATTGAAATCGATAGGTTCACTCCTTAGTAAAAAATTAAACCTTTATTGATTAAATGAAAAATTAAAAAAAAAAACAAGTATACGCCATACATCACCTGATACATCTGTATCAAACAATAAATACCCAAACGAATATCAATCAAATTAAAAAAAAAAATGAAAAATATATGTATGTACATAACAAATTTTACATAATCTATGAACTATGGATCCCCAGCATAACAAAAAGCACTTGTGTCAACTAATTCTGGGCAATATTTCATTCTATTCAATTCTCATTCTTGTTTTTTGTGTTCGTATTCCTCTTTAAACTTCAAATGTAAGGATAAATACATGATAATCTGGTCATCCGTCTTTTTCTCTTGTGTTAGTTTTTTTTTGTTCGTTCAATATGTACCTTTACATAAATTCTTGATAACAGGAATACAAGAAGAGTACAAAAAAAAACAGTATAAAAGGGAACAAAAGAAAAAAACACGGAAAATCTATTGAATGCAAAAATGTGTGTAATAGATAGGACGAGGTACCAGGCAATTTACTATAGGAAAGTCCTCTGTCTAAAGGACTTGGTCATATAATCGTTGTACGTATGTATGAATGTAGTAGGTGTGTGCAAAACATGAAGAAAAAATCAATAGAAAATTCATATTTTAAATATAAATGTAGTCATACATGGTTACCACCCGTACCGACTGCCAGCCTAGCGGACGATACAGGATGTGTTTTATTTCTTTTTATTCATCAGAATTAATATGCAGATATGGAGAGAAGGGGAGGAATGATTTTTTCCAATTTAGTTGACATTTTTAAAGATTACCACATTTGTTTGTTTTTTAAATAAAATTTGTTTGTAAATACTCTGTCAAGGACAGTGATCTGATAAAAATGTAGGTAATTATTTTTTGTTTTCGGAAAATTTCATTTAAAGCTTTTTTTTGTTTGTTTTTCTTTTTTTTTATTTTCGATTATTTCCGACTTAAATTGTCTTTTATTCAATTGTTGGAAATCAATTTTCTATTATTTAAAAAAAAGGCTTACCATTTTCGGATTTGTAATAATTCAATTTACCAATATGGGATAGTTTTCAACACTTACCTGAAAAGAAAAAAAGAAAAGCATAGAATAAGTATTTGAATTGAATATTTAAGCTGGTGCTAGATTATCATAATATAAAAAGTTTTATTTATTACGCTGGTTCTTGAATAAAAAAAATTCTTCACCACCCTTCAATAATTTAAAAATTGAGCGAAGCCATAATCCGTTCAGATTTCTTTCTCCTTGTTTGAAAGATAAGTTTTATAGGACATACGAGTATGAGTTTAGGCAGTACGGGAAAATTTTCTAATAAGTTGACATGAGTGAGAAAAAAAAATAGAATGCATGACTTCGGTCGCACGTAGGTACTTGTTCTTTTAGTTCAAGATGCCTGGAACTTAAGAACTTTTAAAAATATACAATTAGGTAGGTAATTATAAAATAATTTGCAAGCCTGAGTCACACGTACTTGCCTTTATGTTCAAGAGGCATAGTGAAAAAAAAATTTGAATGCTTGAAATTCGATAAATAAATTCGATAAAGTTTGACTCCAAAAAAGAATGCTTTTTAAATACGAATGAATAAATTCAAATATGAATGTATGAAAAAACTGGAGCGGTTTTTCAAAAAAA
This sequence comes from Dasysyrphus tricinctus, assembly GCA_963921185.1. Lineage (NCBI taxonomy): Eukaryota > Metazoa > Arthropoda > Insecta > Diptera > Syrphidae > Dasysyrphus > Dasysyrphus tricinctus. The sequence continues at coordinate 116,695,271 of OY992533.1, read as the reverse complement.
AAATAAGTTTTTTGTATGTTAAACTCTCAATACATTTTTAAGGAAAAAATTTCTAAATTCAAATCTTAAGAAAGTATTAGTATGCACAAAAAAGAAAACCTTTAATACCGAGCTTAAAAAAATCTACATGGTCGATTCCAAATTATTTGATTAAAAAAATTTTATTTTATTTTTTATTTTTTTGAATATTTTGGTAAAAAAGCTATTTATATTTTTTTAAAAGCTTCTGTATAAAAAAAATTGATTGAAATCAGAAACACCATTTTGAAGGAAATCGAAATTTAAAAAAATGGTTCTTTGGGAGGTACCATTAATGCCTAACTATTTTTTGAAAAAGATTTCCTTTCTAACGGCAGCCTTTATGAAAATAAATTTATTTAATTTTGGTTCAAAGAAAAATAAAAAAAACCTGTTGGGAGTATCACTAAAAACCATTATGTACCAAGTTTTAAGAAAATCGATCCAGCATTTTAGGCTGTAGTCAAACAGACAGACAGACAGAATTGTCAGACCAATTTTTTTCGTCTTCCCTATCATCGTAATAAGTAAATAAATAAATTGGGTGGCGCAACAGCTCGTGGAGAGCCAGGGCCTAGTGACTTACAACTCTCAACCATTCCTGTGAGCGTGTTGTTGGCAGGAACGAAGGGGACCTACTGTTTATTGCCGAGTCCGAACGGCTAGATGAGAAGCACTTTTTCATGACAAGTATACTCTTGGAGGATTTGTCAGTTCCTCGCAAGAGGCAATACTTCGGATAAAACATTTCTGTTTTTAGGTGGTGCGGCTGTGAATCGAACCCACACCTTCGGCATAGATCGTAATAACAAGTGTGATCAAGATTTCCAGGATAAAGTTCATAATACGCTTGTCAAAACAATTAAAGGAAAAGGATTTTTTTCAATTTTTACTAGCGTTTTTTGAAGAGCTGTATCTTTGAGATGAGTGGTCGTATTGAGTTGAAACAAAAAGCATTCTACAGCTTTATATTTTTGTTTCGAGATTTGTTTGGACATTTTTTTTTCTTGAAGTACCATTATTGCACTCAAAAAAAAAATATTATTTTTGTATTTTTATTTTTTTGAAGGTCCTCATTTTTATGGATAGCTTTTTTTTCGAGTCAATCAAATGTAATGGGAAGATAACTTGTTTTTTCAGCTTCAATTCAATTTTTTTTCTGTCCTACAATTCTGTTTGCATGGTTTATCTGATTTTTAATGAAAAAAGACACTTTTGTCTTTGATAACCAATATCTCAGCAAATAATGACACCATACAAGAATTCATGGACTGTTCTGGAAGTTTGAGTAAGCAATTTACAGTATATTTTTACTTGCGATTATAGGTACTATAAGGCAAGTTTTGGATTCGTGCAAAAAAAAAATTTGAGATAACAATCAAACATGATATTACGATGATAGAGAACACCAAAAAAGTGGGTGGCAAAATTCTGTCTGTCTGTCTGTTCGTCTACAGCCTAAACGGCTCGATCGATTTTCTTCAAACTTGGTACTTAGTGGTTTTTGGTGATTCTGCCGACACATTTTTTTCATTATTTTTTTAGAACCAAAAATAACGGTACCTGTCATACATTTTTTTTTTGGCAAATTTACATAATCGTATTTTTCTCAAAAACGGCTCGACAACTTTTCTTAAAAAAAATTCAATAAATTTATTTAAGTAAAGGCTTTCTTTGGGTGGAAAACCATTTTTCAAAAATGGTTATTAATGGTACCTCCCAAGGAACCATTTTTTTAATTTTTGATTTTCTTCAAAATGGTATGACCGATTTCAATTATTTTTTTTATACAAAAGCTTCCAAGAAATGTTAATAGTTTTGTGTACCAACATTTTTGAAAAAATATTTTTTGGATTTTTAAAAAATATTTCAAAATTTTTTTTGGCAAACCAAATATTTCGAAAACGGCATCATAGATTTTTTTGAAACTCGATATTTAAGACTTTTTTAGTACTCTCTAAAATATTTTTAGAAAAAATTTTACATTTATGAAAAAATAACGGTACCTTCCATACAAAAGTGAAAAAACCGCAAAGGAAAATATTTGTTTCCTTGAAAACGACTCCTACGATTTTGATTAAACTTTTTTCATATACTAAAATTAGTACGATCTACCATCAAAAATTATAAAATTTTACACATTGCAACTATTAGTAGTACCTGTCAAAGAACGTATTTTTTTATTTTGAGTTTTCTCGTTATCAGCTTAACGGACTTAAATGAATTTTTTTATATACAAATTTCAGATAAGATTAAATAATATTGCATATCAAAATTTTCAAAAAAAAAGTTTTTGGATTTTTAAAAAAAGTTTCAAATTTTTTTTTTGAACATTCGATATCTCAAAAACGGGTTGACAATTTTTGTTTTTATATACACATAAATATATAGTTTAAATCTGCATACCGAAATTTGTTCTTAAAAATGTTTTAAGAATTTTATATATAAAAAATTAATTTAAAAAAAACCGCTCCAACGATTTTAAATTTTTTTTTCCCATACAATCATTTTCCATCATGAATTAAGATGGCATACTTTTTTTTCACCTCAAACTGTCAAAAGAGTTGTTTTAGCTTATTTAAATGTCGTATTTCATGCTTCTCTACATTTTTCTCTCATAATTTCCATGTTTGTATATACAATTTTCTTAAACTCGCAGTGTCTTGAACATAAGAGCAAGTACGTGCGACCCAGTCGTGCATTTTATTTTTAAGGTTTTGCAGAAATTATAGTTTTTCACCCTTTATCGTTAGTTTAAAAAAAGTACTAGATAACGACTTTTTGTGTTCTTTCGGTAAATCTTTGGTTTCTTTGCAAGTTTTGATATCATGACTTGCGTTGGTATGCAGATTTGTAGACTTTTATAGCATCAACATTTCTGTAAATTTTCAAATTGATTCACTAAACATTTTTTCTTCACCAAAAGATAAAAAAAAGCAAATTGTCTTGTACTTAAACATTGCGTTGTCATCATCGTTCACATTTTGTATTGGTTAGATACTTTTTTGACTAGAAATGAAATAAAAAGTGCATTTTTTTCAAAAAAATAAGTTTTTTGAATGAATTTTTTTTTTATTTTGTATTTGATTTTTTGGAAAAATTTACTTTTTATTCCAAAAAACATAGAGAATGTGGAATGCTTTTTGTTTCAACTCAGTAAGAATACTCATCACAAAGATACAGCCCCTAAACAAATACTTATAAAAATTGAAAAAAAAATCTTGTTTCTTTAATTTTTTTGACTAGTGTATAACAGGTAAAAATAAAAAAATCAAAGATTTCTTTTTTGGATCAACAATAGGCTCAGGCATTCTAAAACGATATAAAGTAGAATCTTAGAGCTGGCCTACATTGTTTTAAATGCGTTTAAAAGAGAAGGGCAGACTCTCTATCTCTTTTAAACGCATTTAAAATTTCTAATATAAGTTTCAGTAAGAAGACAATGTAGACAGGCTCTTAAGGCTTGCATACAGCATGTTCAAAAAGTCGCTTTTATTCAAAACAGACATTTACAAAAAAAAACCATAAGCTCATTGGTTTAGGCTGTACTTAGATCCAGATACAAACAGACAGACAACCGTTCATTATTTACTACCCACAGACAGACAGAATTGTGCCAACCACTTATTTGGTGTTCTCTATCATTGTAATGTCATATTTGAATCTTATCTCAATTTTTTTTTCACGAATCCAAACCTTGCTCTATAGTACCTATAGCGCAAGTACAAAAATGTAAAAGTCGCCTGGAAAGTGTTCAATACCTACCGCTTGATGCCAAACTTTAAAAATATAGATAAAACCCTTATCGAAATGTGTATTGAGCTACATAAAATAACAATATTTTTGAAAATTTAATTTTCGAAAATTTTGCCAAACACTACTTTTTTCAGAAAAACATCTTCATATTTTTTTTATACAAATTTTGAAAATTTCTCAAAAAGTCGACAGTAAAAAGACGGTTCATGGGAGGTTCCATTAGAACTCCTTTTTTAAAAACGAAAATTCTACCAAAAAGCTGATCCTTATTCACAGTTTTTTTTATTTTTTTTACGAGAAAAATAAATAAATATATTCTTAAACAGAAATTTCCAGAGAAGCTATAAGAAAGGAAATTTTTGTTCTCTCTTCATCTGTTAAAAAACAAAACAATTTTTGAAGTCTTGAACAGGACTAGACTAAAAAAGTTTACTGACTTTGGCACTAGGCCACCTAATGTTAAAATTGAATCTACTATTAGATATCAAATACAATACCATACAAATTGATACAACGGAAGCATCAACCAAAAATTATTATTTTATTTTAAGTTGGGTCTTGTGTGTAAATGGAAATTCACACACAAGTGCAGTGCATGCTGCGCATTATACATCAATATATATTGAATAATTTTTGAATGAACAACAACAAACTGTGTGTGTTACCACCAAGTATATAGGCTGGAGTTATAGCTATTTCACGAGAGCCACCTCGATCATTATTATTATTTTATTTGTCAACTGGTTTACTAGTCTTTCTATAAAACCTATCATGTGTCATGTCATCAATAATTTTTGTTAATAATGTTGTAAATGATTGCTTTAACAATTGACCATTAACTCTAGACAGCAGTGATTGAGTGAAAGAACAGTATAAATCCCAGGATTTGTACTGTTCTTCCACTCAGTCAGCGATCATAGTAGTGTAGTTAAGTATGAATTCGACTTTCAAATGTACTGTTATTTTGCTGATTTGAAGGTTTGCGTAAGCAGAACATTTAAGCATTTTCAGCTCATAATTCAATATTTGGCGCTTGTACTGTTCTTTCACTCACCGATTCAATTATAGTAGAAGATCCCGCCATAGGACGACCTACCCTCATAAAGGTACCAGATGAGCGGTATACAGTTTTGTAGGCAGTGCTTTAAAAAACAATTTACGCACGGGTTGCCTGTCGAAAAGTGGTCAAGGCATGGTTGCCAAGCAATTACTCTCAATTTTTGGGGTTTTTCAATTATCTGCCCCAGCTTAGATAATAAGCCTTAAGGATATACAAAAAAATACCATATAAAGAACATTCTATTTAAAAATTATATTTATTAAATGGAGTGAATTTTCGATATTTGCACATTTAAGATAATACAAGTATGTATTGTAGTATTGTACTTGTATTTAAAAATCCAAAATCATACAAAATGTTTCTAGAAACAATAAGTGTGTACATTTCAAAAATTCACTACACTAAAAATTATGGTTAAACACAAAATTTGAAAAATACGTGTAATATTTTTTAAAATTATCTTTCTAAAAATATATAAATATTTTTCAAAGAGCATCATTCTGATTTTTGGTGAATTATTTCTGACCTCTGTTTTGCAATTCTCGACCTTCAAATACTCATATTTCGGTTCAAAATTTTTTAATTTTTTTTTTACATTTATGATGATTTTCCTGTATTTCAATAATCTACCGATCGCAGAAGAAAAAACTTCCTATCATTTTTCGTTTGGAAAATAGATTCTAGACTTTTATCTTTGTTTACCCTCATTTACCCTACTGAAATTAGGAATTTGAAAAAATCACACAGTTTATAGGTAATATCACACAGTTTATAGGTAATTTTTAAATAAAATGTTCTTTATATGGTATTTTTGTATATTCTTAAGGCTTACCATCTAAGCTGGGGCAGATAATTGAAAAACCTCAAAAATTTAGACTAATTGCTTGGCACTATGCCTTGACCCCTTTTCAACAGGCAACCCATTCGCAAATTGTTTTTTAACAATTGTGTGTGTATACCGCTCATCTGGTACCTTTATGAGAGTAGGTCGTCCTATGGCGGGATCCCAGACTATTATTGCATCTGGTAAATCATCGGATGTGCTTTTTGACCAAAACAGTAATCAATGAATAAATAGTTTAAACCGTTTATCATCGGAATAGTTATTCAACTCGTTGTGATTGATAAACGCGATTTAATCAGACCCTATTCAAAATTTATCACAGATTTAACTCACTACTGTGAACAAACTGGTCCTAAGAGTTATCGCTAAAATATAAATCAGGTTTTAATTTGATGCCACCAACTCTCATTAATATAAGTCTAAGCATGTCTAAACAGCTTCTTCTACACCTTATAGGCTTTGACCCAAATTTAACGACCCAGAATGCAATTGTTAAGTGTTTCTAAAAGAATCACAATAGAACGAATAACAGAACAATTTTTCTTTTATTAAACTTTCTAATAATTTCCAAATTTGTCTTCCAAAATAAATAAATTTCATTTTGAACTGTCAAAAATCGAATGCCAAAATTTGCCAATCTCATTTTTATATTAATGTTTGTTGTAGTAGTTTCAAAAATTTGCATTAAAATAAAAACTTTCATTAATATATATTTCATCAATTAATATTCCTTTTCCTACTATATTGGTTTTAAGTATCAACACCATGCCATATTATTTTTTTTGCAGACTCGGCTATTAATAAAAACTGTCATGAATCACTTCTAACCATAGTTCCGAAGACACCTTTTTCTTTTTTCTTTTTTCTTTTTTGTCAGCAACACAAAAAAGGTTGTAATGTAAAGCACCAAGGAGATCTAAATCTGATACCATATATTATAATCAGTGATTTTTGCTAACATAAAAGATTCTTTTGTGCAAAAAAAAAAATATATAAAAAAAAAGTGAAAACTTTCCGTCTTAAAAAAATTGAATAAAAATTAAAATAATAGCACACTCTCGATTTCACTTTAGCTGAGGTGTTATTTTATGTTTTTTTTTTATTTTTGAGTGTGGGCTTCGCTTCGTAGTAGGAACATGAACGTGATTTTTAAGATAGAACCCAACCAAAAGAGATGAAGCAAAAGTCTGGTTTACAAAATTTAAAAAAGGAAAACCCTAAACTTAAGTTTATGAGCAAACATACCAAAAAAAAAAAAATTGTAAAACTTGTTTTGCAACTTCTGACTTTTTTTGTTTTTTATTTTTTGTTTGTGTTTACATCCTCAACCATTCATTATTTATACTACCCACAATCATTTTGGCAATAATATAAAAATGCTTTCGTAATAACCTAACAACCTGTAGCTCGTATGATCATGTGATTAAATAGATACACGTATTGAGATGGTAAAAAGAGATGAGACGTGTGTCATTCTAATAGTGTAGGCAGGGCTTAATGTAGTTGCTCTTAAAGTTGTTGGCCGTGAAAAAAAACATACGACATGCACTTGAAAATGATTGTTGTTCAAGTTTGGCGGGAATAGTTTTTTTGTTTAGTAATTTTGTTTAAAAATTCATAATAAATTTGAAAGGGCATTATATGCATTTGAAGTTTAATAACACATTACGATGACAGAGAAGCATGATACCAAACGATACACATAATTCCTGTTTTTGCTCAGTGGCTGATACTATTCTAAATTTTTGTAGCAGTGGTGAAATTGTGAATTTATTCTTTTTTTGTTTATGGAAAAGTTTTATTTTTAAGAAAAAATACGTCGGAGTTTCTTTTTCTGTGTTTTTTTTCGATTCTGGGTGAATTTGACCTTCCTTAAAATTCTTAGCGGTATGACGCTCATTTTGTTTTTCTTTTACAGTGTCTTTAGAGCATACCCCAACTTATTTGCAGTCAATTTCTTAAATGAGTGAACTATTACTCTTTTTGTATTTATTGCAATCAAAAATGCAAATAGTATTTTTCGAAGGTTTCTCAGTAGCTCAAAACTAAACTGTTGAAGGAGAACATTTTGAAAATTGTTCATTTAAAGTTGTGTCTATAAAAAATAAATTTCTTCATTCCTCGAATAGATTCACCTTCGTTAAAGATCTATACCCGCACAGTCATAGTCACAGTTCTTAATATTTTTATACAAAGTGCAGGTAGTTACTCAAACTTCCTTTTTCCTTGATACTTTACTTTCATTTCTCAAGTCAATTTTATATTCCAACTGATATTTGTCTTTCTCAAGTATCTATACCTACTTTACCTACTTGGCAAATATTTCAACGCCTCATTTTCAAACTTTATAAAAGATGAAGTCTATAACGAAAATGAAAATTCTATTATCCTCAAGAGAAAAAAAAGGAAAGGAATGAAATTTTTCATTTCAATTCCCTTGCGTCTAATATATAGAACCATTTGGTCATTTATTTTTTTTTTAAGTAAACTCAACACATTTTTGTGATTGTTTGTATTCTTTTTGGCAAATTGTCGACCATTACCATTATCACAGTATAATTTATTAGATGTTACATAAGATTTGAATTTAAATGATGATTTGAAGAAATAAACAGAGAATTTATGACTTCTCCCCGCAAACATTTGTTATAATTTTATATTTTTTCTTCAAGTGATAGAAATGTGTTGAGTTCATCTATTTTGATGAAACACGTTTTTCAATTAAGAAGAAAATGATTTAGAAACGGAAAATCTCAATTATGATTTTTTTCTTTTTTTAAGATGTTGAAAATTGTGTAAAAAAATCTTCATTTATGTGAAGATAGTAATAGAAGATATAAATCTGTGATACATTTTTGTGATATTTATATGTAGGATAATTAAAGATGTCAGTAATTACATCTGGAATGAAATAAAGAGATTTTTTCTCTAAAGCTTCTGACCGCCAATGAAAAACAAACCCCACGTTGATATAATTTCGAATAGATCAATTAAAATGTAATTATTGAGAAATATCAATATTTTACGAATGTTAGGAATATTAATGTAGGTATATATGTACCTATGTTTTTGTATGCATTGCTATTGAAAGAGTTCTAATGAAAATATATTTCAATGAATGAATTCCAAGTAAATCATTTGAAAAACATATTGCATTCGGTTCAATTAGTGGAATTCATGGAAAAATTAAATGGTTTTTCTGATTTCAATGCAGAGACCAAGTGCTTTCATTTTGTTGCTAATCTGTGATACTGGTCTACATTATGGTTTTGAAAATAACAATATCATCACGGCTACTTTTGTTATAATCCAGATGGCATCGCTTTTCCTGAAGTTTTCAAAATTTTTAACCAACACACATTGCGTTCGTGTGTAGGAGTTTTTGCAGTTGTTTGATAATCTCACCCACGTTTCATCGAACGAAAAAATCTCACAACGCTGATTGAGTTCATTATTTGAATTTCCTAGGAAATAAATTAAAGGGAATTTATGATACTCATTCGATTACGGCAACAGAGCGATGATGTTGGATTTGTCTTTGTGATTCAATTATCTCGGAATTTTTCTTGCGAGCTCCTAATGTTTGATCGCCATATCGACAGCATTATAATAAAGTATTGAATGAAAAATGTCATAACCGCCAATCAATATCCATCAAACATGAATTGGTCTTTGACAAAATACCTTATTGAATGTATAAAAACTAAAATTATCGAATCGCAGAAAAACAGGGGAACAACAAAAAAATTTGTTTTGATACAACTTCGATATCCTCAATTTTGGATATCGTGATATTGTGATATCTGTGATATTGTGTTCTGGGAAAAAAGTAAAATTTAACACAAATCTATTGAATATCACTTGGTCTACGAACTATGAGTAAATACCTTTATTCACTGCGTGAATCAAAGAACAAAACAAAAGTGAGAAAAACAACATTAATCTTAACTCACTATATTGAGATACAATCGCTTCATATCAATCATCAATGTGGGAAAATCAAATATGCTACTCAGCTTTCAAATGTATGAGTCTGAGAGTGTTTAAGGCTATATGTTGTCGATTCCATTTTCGTGATGAATAAAATTAGCGAATTTTCAATTCCATAACGCGTTTCATTCCTTCGAATTAGGGCTGACTACGTTACCAGGAAAGACTCCATATCGTTTGGTATCGGTATAGGGAACCGAAACGATACCGAGACCTCATTAGTAACATTTGGTTTCGGCAGAAAAAGTTGATTTTTAAATACATATTATTATTAATAAATTACAAAAAACAATTCTTGTAATTGGTTTCTGGAAAACGGATCAAACGATTTGAATGAAATTTTAACAATTTGTTTTTGAGAAGGTTTAGGCAATTTCAATTCAAACCGCCCACTGCCACGCCCATTTTTCTAATGCTTAGCTGGTTCTTTTTAGCGAGAGGAAGTGACTTAAGGTAAATCCACCCACTCCACGCTTATTTTTTCTATCTTGGGTTTCCGGAATGGAAAACGGTTTATTGCAACAATTTTATCAAAACAATTTTTTTTTTTAAACGAAAAGTTACATCGATGGAACTTTTTTTTTTCGATTTGTTCATTTTAAATGCTTAACTTATATGGATCAAACGATTTATTTGGCTTACGGTATACAACGTCTGAGTAAAGTTCTGATTACTTATAAATATCGCATATATTTTGAGACAGAGCCATTCAAATGAGCATACAAAAGTTGTTCTTTTCCTGTGGACTTATGACCCTAATGGAACTTTAATTTAGACACTATGAAACAAGCCCTAAAAATTGTTTTGTCAACAAAAAACCTTACATAAAAAGATTGTCTTTCATTCATTATTCCTACTTCATTTATAATAATTAGCTTTTTAAATCTAAGAAAACCAAGCAAATTCAACTACAAGATCAAGAGCATGTAGCCAAGTCGGGCAATTTATTTTTGCTTGTGCCTGAGACCAGACCGTAACCAGGCGAGACAGATACCGATACCGATAGCGATAGTGTTAGTGATAGCGATAGCAATAGTAATAGCGATACCGATAGCGACATCGATATCGATAGCGATAGTGTTAGTGATAGCAATAGCGATATCGATAGCGATAGCAATAGCGATAGTGATGGCGATAGCAATAGCGATAGCGATAGCGATAGCGATAGCGATAGCGATAGCGATAGCGATAGCGATAGCGATAGCGATAGCGATAGCGATAGCGATAGCGATAGCGATAGCGATAGCGATAGCGATAGCGATAGCGATAGCGATAGCGATAGCGATAGCGATAGCGATAGCGATAGCGATAGCGATAGCGATATCAATATCGATAGCGATACCGATAACGATACCGAGACGATACTGACGTTTTTCAATTTTGATTAACGATACCGAGACGATACTCATAAAAGTATCATTTGGTTTGGTATCGTGCCCAGCCCTCTCAAAAGTGAGTCTGAAAGCGTATAACGCCATCTGTTGGCGATCGCTTATTCGTGACGGACAAAATTTAGCCAATTGTCAATTCAGGAGTGTTTGCCATTCCTTAGAATCAATATTTTCTCCTTCACATACTAAATGGAATTTCTACCCCGGAAATCATGCAATACCAGATTTTCACGATCTAACTTTTCCTGTAGAAATTTCAAAATTTTCAAGATTTTCCACATTTCTAGATATGCTATATTTTCTTGCTTTACTTTATTTACTGTAAACGGCACAATTGAGGAAGCTTTTACTACATTTTTCTCTCAATTATTTATTCCAGAAGGAGAAATTCTAAGATAAAATTTATGAGCAATCATAAAGGAGCGTTTTGTGAATCATTTTTTTGACCTATATGCTGATTCTGGTCAGCTAGCTTCACTTTTCTTAATATGACATTTTAAAAAAGCCATATTATTTGAAAATTGACAGAGATATAGCCATTCAAACTTTACCATTTCTTATCATTTTTCGCGGTTTTTGGTACTTTATGACAAATTTGACGTTCCTAGCACCTAGTACCAAATCTTATGTTAATCGGACCAGCCGTTCGGTCTGTGGGTCTGAAAGCATTTAAAAACAGCCGAAAAACGAAATTGCGAACCTATATCCTTTTTATTAATTTTTTATAGTTCTAATGTCATATTATAACAAAAATTTGATTTCGAACATTTTTATGAAAGTGAAATTGGCCTATTGTACCGAAAAAAGGACTTTTGGGCTAAAACTGCGAAAAATTATAAGAAATGATAAGGTTTGAATGGGAATTAGCCCGATAAATCTAGGAATTCAATCAAAGTTAAATGAAGTACAAAATGTTTTGATGCAGTTTTGTTCCAATGATAGATAAGAATATAAAACCACAGTTTTACACCAAAATTTGTAATGGCGTCTAGGGTAAAATGGGGTAAAACTGAAAAAGGGCCAATTCTAAACGGGAGTTTCTAGAATTTTGTTTTGTTTTTTGTCGATAGATGTTAAAAATATAAGAAAGTTATGCATATATTTTAAAATTCTTTAAAAATTTTTGAAGGAGTTATGATTGTTTAAAAGTTGAAAACAAGAAAATAGTTATTTATAAAATAATTCACCAAAAATCAGAAGTTCAACCGACTTTAATTAAATTTCTATTTTAAGAAAGATAATAAGAAAAAAAAAATTAACCATATTTAAGGATATTTTAATGCTCCTTTTTTACAATTTTTCTTGATTTTTTTTAAAAACATGCTTTTTTAGTGTCAATTTTTGACACATTTTTGCCTATATCTTTCTAAGGGGGCGGTCTAAAAACTTCAAATTTTCACAGCACATACATAATGTTGATTTAAATTTTTGAGCAAAATACCGTTAAACAGAGATATTTACATTTTACAGTTAGTTTAAAAAACACATCATATGTCTGGAGTTTATGAATATATAACTTTTGTTTTTTTTAGTTAAAAAGTTTAATATCTTTTTGTTATTCAAATATATAATACATAACTGTACATGCTATACAAGCTTCACAAATCGAGTCGAAAATCGAAAAAAATATCACCTATTTTACTGTCTTTTAAGGGTAATAACCAAAAATAATAATAATAAAAGATTATAACGGTTGATTTTTCGTGAAAATTTTGTCTTTCCAAAACTTAGGTATTTGCATTTAACAGTTAGTTTGAAGACAACTCATAACTCTGGAATGCAGTAGCGTATACAGGGGGGGGGGTATATGGACTAAAGCCCCCCGGGCTATATGGACAAAAGGCCCCGGGGCTATATGGACCCAATCCCTTCCCCACAGGTGATTTAAAAAACTCAAAGGGAGGGGTGGGGGCTATATGGACTAAAGCCCCCCCCCCCCGCATCGAAGTTGATTCTTTAAAAAATTCATTGTATACGCTACTGCATTCCAGAGTTATGAGTTGTCTTCAAACTAACTGTTAAATGCAAATACCCAAGTTTTGGAAAGACAAAATTATCACGAAAAATCAACCGTTATAATCTTTTATTATTATTATTTTTGGTTATTACCCTTAAAAGACAGTAAAATAGGTGATATTTTTTTCGATTTTCGACTCGATTTGTGAAGCTTGTATAGCATGTACAGTTATGTATTATATATTTGAATAACAAAAAGATATTAAACTTTTTAACTAAAAAAAAACAAAAGTTATATATTCATAAACTCCAGACATATGATGTGTTTTTTAAACTAACTGTAAAATGTAAATATCTCTGCTTAACGGTATTTTGAAAAATCAAAATTTTGCTCAAAAATTTAAATCAACATTATGTATGTGCTGTGAAAATTTGAAGTTTTTAGACCGCCCCCTTAGAAAGATATAGGCAAAAATGTGTCAAAAATTGACACTAAAAAAGCATGTTTTTAAAAAAAATCAAGAAAAATTGTAAAAAAGGAGCATCAAAATATCCTTAAATATGGTTAATTTTTTTTCTTATTATCTTTCTAAAAATAGAAATTTAATTAAAATCGGTTGAACTTCTGATTTTTGGTGAATTATTTTATAAATAACTATTTTCTTGTTTTCAACTTTTAAACAATCATAACTCCTTCAAAAATTTTTAAAGAATTTTAAAATATATGCATAACTTTCTTATATTTTTAACATCTATCGACAAAAAACAAAACAAAATTCTAGAAACTCCCGTTTAGAATTGGCCCTTTTTCAGTTTTACCCCAGTTTACCCTAGACGCCATTACAAATTTTGGTGTAAAACTGTGGTTTTATATTCTTATCTATCATTGGAACAAAACTGCATCAAAACATTTTGTACTTCATTTAACTTTGATATATAGTCAAATATTGTCTAGGATGATCGGGCTAAATATCTCTGTCAATTTTGAACAAATATTAGTTTTTGAACATGCCATATTAAGGCCTTTAGTCTCTACTTAATTTTGTCTCTGCATGTCTTGACCCTATCTTTGCTTCAAAAAAAGTTATGCACAATTTATTAAAATACTTAGGTATCCTTGATTTTTTGATTTTTTTAGGTTGTTTTTTGTTAACTTTTCCTGCTTAAATTTTTTCGTAAAATTTTTTGAATTATCCATTTCAATAGAAAATTTAATTTTGAACAGAAAGTATTATGTCTAAATTTGTCAAATTCGGCTTAGTTTTCAAGTTACACCAAAAATATTGAAAAGTGGCCAGTGTGACCATTCTCTCATAAACGCATGGGTGAATTTAGTAGCATTTTCGGTTTTAAGCGTGCTTATGGGCCAAACAAATATATTCAATAAGAAAAACCCTTGCACGTAATTGTTCCTTTATACCCCTCATTTTCCGGTCTATTCAATAGGCTATTAGGTGATTTGTTAAAGTCAAACATTCTTTATTTGAGGAAAAAACTTGATTTGAAGTTAGAAGTATAATATGTGTAAATAGATCTTGTCTTTGTTCTTCAGTAATGATTTATTTAAACACTCCAAAACAATCTTAAATACACAAAAATAAATGTAAATAAATACAAAAAATAAATAAATTTTCAACAGCGTATTTTCGTTTTGCGAATGCGCCTAGTGGAAACCTTGACTGGAAAGCGGAAGGACCCAGTTCAAATCTCAGAAAAACTCAGGTGAGTAAAATAAGTTTTTTTTTGCACATAAAATTAAATTGTATAGGTATCTATTTTCATTTCAGAATGACAAAAGCAATAATAAGCAACTGCAAAACCAAAACAAAAAAATATAATGGAAAACTAATAAAATACCATTGAATTCTTAAAATGAGTTTGATTTTGGTTTAATTTAAGCTCACACATTCTGAAAATTGCCGCTAAGCAGTGTTGAGACAAGAATTTTAAATTTGTGCACTTTTTTTAAGAATTTCTGATCTCTGAGACTTTTGTCAACGAATACGCTTGTTGGAAAGCGCTGTTTATTTTTATTTCAGAGTGTAATTACAGCAGAATCATTATTTTTGTAGTACGTTTGTTTAAACACAATTTTAACATACGTTCAGCGATTCTTAGACGATCCATATTGAAAAGCCCCTAACTTATTTATGCATACAGTCCCGGATGACAGTTCGGTTTAACGTATGTAATTAAAACAGGGACGTCAAATCCAAACCAAAAATTTATTGACACTTTGTATAGAATTCATGACTGGATTCCTTAAATTAGCTGTTATGGTTCAGCCATGCCAAAAATTATTGTTTTTTGTTTTTAACAGAACAATAAATATTTCAAAAGCGGTATCATCTTATAGCTTCAAATCGGGGCATGAAGGCACACAAATTACTGGGTCATATTTTGGTATGACACTACGACCAAAACCACTTTTTTATATTTCTCTATCATCTTAATGTTAAGTTTGTTCATATCCCGCAGTTTTTGTTTAACACGAAACCAATACTAGCCTTAAGAAAAAAGGACGTCAAAATCCTTAAAATGGTAGTTTTTCTGCAACACTTACCTATTTCATTCCACATTCTTTTTAAAATCATAAATTAACAACTAAATGAACAACTAGAGTTAATGGTTAGTGCATTGGATTGTGCACGTTAGAGGCTTGGGTTCGAGTTCGAGTCCAGTAAAATCTGCCTTTAAGTTTTTACTGGGGTACCAACTTTTTTTTTTTTATAAAAAACTCAAGGGAGGTTATGAAAAGGCTTTAGCTGCTATATTTAACACAGTCCGAGCCTTCAGGAAGAAGTAGGAGGATTGAGTAGGTTATAACGATGCACATTTTCCTTAAACGTGCAAATATCAAAATGGGAAGGAAAAATACTTAGGTACTTACTTACTTAAGGTGGCGTTACAGTCTGGGGTGGACCAGGGCCTCAGCCAACAAGCTTCTTACAGCCGGCTCGGTTCCTCTTCCACTTGCGTGCGCCACCTTTTACGCTGTCCACCTCTACTGCGTTGTCCCGCGGGGTTGAATTCAAAGACTTTCCGGGACGGAGCATCGGTGTCCATTCGCTCTAGGTGACCCAGCCATCTTAGTCGTTAGCTTTTCGCTTTTGTGGCTAGGTCGGTGTCGCTGTACAGCCCATACAGTTCGTTGTTGTATATTCTTCTCCATTCCCCATCTATGTAGACGGGACCAAAAATCACCCGCAGAATGTTCCTCTCAAAACAGCCTAACGCGTTCTCATCCACCGTTAGCAGTGTCCATGAAAGGAAAAATAGAGCTGGGTAAGGAGTTCTACATTCGTGTAGTACGGCTAAACAAAAAATATCTGTACTTAACGGTACGTCCAAAGTTAAGCTTAAGGGTATACTGATGAGCATTCCTTGCTGAGAGGTTATCATAGACTAATTATTATTCAAGGGGAGGAATGCAGCTGGCTATTTCACTAGAGCACTGTTTAAAAAATAAAACGACAGAGAAGTTAGGGGCTAGAGACATTTCGTCGATGGTCGAGCGATACAATAGTTCCAAAATTGATCTATCACCGATCACTTTTAAGGCTCAATTAAGGATTCTATCCATAGAAGGTCTTGAGACGTTGTTTTGGATGCACCAGCCCAGATCGTATGCCTTATAAATTGTAGCCAGGTCAAAAGGGAAACAAATTCGTACGTCCGTCGTCTGAATAGATCTAGGCATTTCCTGAATTCCAAGCAATATGTAATATGTGATCATTTTATGAAAGTTGGTTATAAATGCACATCACAAGACTGAAAGGTTTCTTTGATGCAAGTTATATTCATGGATAATATTAAAGGATGTATATCTTGCTTTAACGAAAGCTAACAACTTTGAGTTTGTGAAGCATTAAGTTTCTCACGATTATTGATATCCCATTCAACGATACTGTTTAAATAGACATTTAACGCCGCCATTTTATTTATAAATTCGAAGAACAGGGAAGTGAATCTGGAAATGAGTGTGCTGTCGTCAGCAAAACAGTTAGGCAAGTGGATAAGTAGTTTCATACAAGAAATCTCCTTGTATACAAATTAAAAAAGAGTTGGAGATAGAGCAGAGCCTTGTGGGACACCAGCATTTATCTCGCTATCTTCAGACATAGAACCAAACAAAACAAATTGGATTGAACGGTAAGAAAGGTAATTACTAATCCAACGAAAAAGATGTTCATCAATGCGATGAAATGACAAATTCTCTAATAGTATCGATTGTCATGGCAAAGTGTCTCTCATCTTAGCCGCTCATATTAAACAGAAAAAATTGAAAAGTTTCCAGCTTCTAACCGAATAACAATACGTCGTCGCTTACACATAAAACATCCAAACCTATCATTTAATTTTGTTGACCCTTTTTGTAAACAAAAATAAAATTGTTTAAATAAGAATATTTAATAATTTACACCATTAGTGAGTTTAAAATAAACATTACGAAAACTGTATAATATCCGTAAAGCATGCAAAACAAAAAAGCCTTCACTCCGCTCCAATGTGCAAAAATGATTCAAGCTTAATTTGATTTACTTTTCAATTCTTAAACATCACAGACATAGGTAAAGGAAAAAAAACATCCAAACTGATCCACTTATAATGAATAAAAAAAACAAAAACAGAACCTAACAGCTGATAGTTTATTATAAATTCATAAATGTTAGCAAATAAATGTT
Organism: Dasysyrphus tricinctus; assembly: GCA_963921185.1. Taxonomy (NCBI): domain Eukaryota; kingdom Metazoa; phylum Arthropoda; class Insecta; order Diptera; family Syrphidae; genus Dasysyrphus; species Dasysyrphus tricinctus. The sequence continues at coordinate 116,677,571 of OY992533.1, read as the reverse complement.
TGCAAAAGCTTGAAATGTTGTAAATTATATCGCAAAATGCTTGCTTTGTATTCTATTAACGTTTTAATCGAATCGTCGTTTCTTTGACATCATCACGTTTATATTAAACAGCCGCTAACATATAACGACAGAAAATATAGTTCTAGTTACTCATTCCACCACCATTACTTTTTAAAATTAAAATTATTTAAAATGATTAATAATAATATGCATAATGTAGGATTAAGCAATTGATTAAGTATTCCACATGCATGTCTCCTGGGAAATTACGTCCACCAAGTCACTTCGAGCAAATTAATCAAAAGAAAAAAAAATTGGCTTTAAATTTAAGTGCATCAGCAGCTAAAAGGATATATGAATTATGCCATAAGCAGGTGAGGTGAATCCTTTCCTCAAATAGTCCTTTTTGGTTGACCTCGTTGGAAAAATGCCAGACATTACATTAAAATGTCGGTCACAGTGTATGATGATGCATCATGTAGGCGATGGCATGGCGGTTGTTGGTGGTGATGCCCTTCATATCCGTCCCTTCGTCATTCAGTTTTCAGTCCTTCATAACTATACCACCCACCTCTTGCGACAGCTCCATCTATACATTCATTGAACGAACGATTATTTCAACCAATGGTGTTGATGACACATATTGATGGGGTTCCGTAGTTCCGTTAATGGTTGATTTTTTATGTATGGGTGATGCATGTCATATATAAAATGAAAGGGACATGTGACACTCTTGGGTTTGCATCGTTGTCGCTGTCGACTACGTTGCGTGGTGTGTGGTTTGAGTTGATTCGAGGGGAATTCAATATCATCGAAGGACAAATCGTGCCGCAAATTGTATTTTGCTAAATCAAAAAAACAGCACACATTACCGGCACACTAAACTCTCTCAAGTAACACGGAAGTTTGTCCTTGTTTCGACTTCCGGTCTTTAGGAGGAAATTTTTTGTGTAATTATTGTCTGTGCTGGTTTTGCAAGTACCACCACAGGGGTGGGGGGTGAGAAACCTAACTCGTTGTCACGTCATCTTAGCACATGGTTATTCTAAGAAAAGGAAGTAGCACCAGTAGTTTTGTAGAGGGTTGCTTGCTACTAACTGCTTAGTGTGGTTTTTATGACAATGCTTCCGCAAAATGTTACAAAACATTCTTTAGGTTAGACATCAGAGTGTTCTTTTTGCAAACAGCTGCTGCTTTGTATATTATTATATCTATTTAGTTTTGCAATTAAATTGCATTAAGTGGAGTGTGAGAAAATAATGATAAGATGACGAAGTAAATAGATAAATTTCAATTAAACAAAGAAAATGTTTATCTTTCGAATGCACAAGCACATGGAAGTGTCTCTGTATGTGAGTCACAAAACAATAAGAGGCTTCAAGTGAAATGGTGTTTGCAGCGATAATGTACGACGGCAAAGTTGGGAAAATTCTTTGCTTGTTTTTCTTTCGAGATAAGTTGAATAGTTGCGTAGTTTTGTGTTGACCGAATGAAGACCTTGAATTGAAATGATATCAACACAAATAAGTTGGGGATTGGTGTCAAATAATAGTCATCATTCTTGAATTATCAACTTTAACTGGTACAACACAATAGTGTAGCTGTATCAAAGTAGAAAAGTTCGAAAATAGTATACAACGCTAGCAATGTATGGTGTTGCAGAAAGATAAACAAAATTTAACTTTCGCTACAAGCTACATGCATTGTGTTCAAAGGGTAACTCTTTATTCATCAAATCACATATGATTATGACTATCAACTTACCGTTTAGTCCAATTCTTAAGATAAGACATTCCTGCTTTGCAAAATTTCCACCGAGTTAAAATAAAGTAGAAAATTGTTACCTTTTTTGCAAGTTTAGTCAAGTTTTAGGTATTTACACGGGAACTGCCTAATTTTTTTTTTTGGGGGCACTCTAAAATTTCACTCAAGGCTCATACGGATCTTGGTGTAACTGGTTCAAGTGAATGAAGTATTGCAATTGTACCTGTCTCATTTGTAAATGTAGCATCAATCACATTTCCTGCTTGAAATATACTATGAGAGTAAGGAATGAAGAGTTCTGGACCCAAAACAGAACCTTGTGGAACCCCAACTTTATAAATCCCTTGATTACCTCCAAGTTAAACTTATCAATTTTCACATTCCGACCCAGTCTATGGTGTTAGGTGGCTCTTGTTGATGAAAGAATGTACTTCATCTTGTCCTAGTTAATTACCAGTCTTATCCTGCTGTCTCATTCTGTTTCACATGCTAGTGAAAGTCCCTGAAACTGTCCACTTTGTATTTTCAATCACTTCAATGTCATCAAGAAGTTGTGTAGATCTTTGAAAGATAATCACGCCGATTACAGAATCCGACAAATGAGCTGCGGAGAGAATTTGACTTAATTTTGACATTTGGCTCATAGTAAAAATGTCAAAATTGAGTCTGATTCCTGCCGCAGTTCATTCGTCGGATTCTGTAATTGGGGTGAATATCTGATGAAGTATTGACTTGGGCATTGGATATTGAAAAGAATTTTTACAAGACAAATTTTAAGCAGAAAATAATATTTGTTACTCTATTTTTAGTCATAGAAGCTTCCATTGTTACGGATGTGACATAATAATCAATTTTTCGTATAATACTAAATAAATTCTTCAAATGCACAATACACAAACTAATGAAATAAAATGCATATGGTCCTCTATTTAAAAATAAGCCTAATTATACTGCATTTTTAAAGGTTAAGTATTAGAATCCATTTTAAGTTGTGTTACGGATGTGACCTTAGAAAACTAGTGATTTGCGATCAAGGTATCAAATCTTCTTGTGGTATAAATTACTTCATGAAGAAGTCATATACATTTCAAACATTAACATAAAAACTCAAACATTTTAGTTTGAAATTGTTACGGCTGTGACACGTTTATAGACTTTGTCATACTTTTTTTTTAATATTTATAGGAAAAACTCGAAAATTTTAAGTTGAAATAGTTACGTGTGTGACGAGTTAACGTTACAACTGTGACAAAACATGAATAAAGGTTATCTGTACATATATTTTTTTTTAAATATTAACATGAAAAACTGTGCACTTTTTTCGTTTAAAATTGTTACGGGTGTGAGAAGTTTATGTTACGGGTGTGACTAAAAAAAATGATATGCATAAATAGAATACAATACAAATAAATTAAATGGAAACCATTGTAAATTTCATATGGAGTTTTCCATTGTTACGGATGTGACAATGATATTCACAGCTTGATAAATTATTCACATATTTTTAATTGATAAATTACGGCGCAAAATATTTACTATAAAAATTAAAAAAAACTTAATAAAAAAAATTCTTCGTTAAGTTTAAGGATCAATTTGAGTTTTGTTACGGGTGTGACACTAGGAAACTATTGACTTTAAATGGGACATCTCATTTTCTTGTGCTGTAGGTCGACAATATGTCGTTCTGTTTTCAAGTATTTATATGAAAAACAATCCAAGATTTTAGTTACGGGTGTGACAAATTTATTGGGTGCGTAACATATCATAGGTAAATCTTACGCATTGCCAGAATATAGCTAACGAAATTGTAATGGGAGATAAATGTCATCGTTGGTGTAATCACTTCTTACACGAAAAAGGAAATACATCCCATTATGAGGTAAAATTTGTTACTTGTGCCACTTAAAAGTGAAATACTTGGAATGAGCATTTATACCTTTTTAGAAATTAGCCAAATACCCACTTAAGATAAATTAAATACCCATCTTGTGCCATAATTCCATTTTATTATTTTTCTTCAGAGCCGTAAATTGCATATGAGTGTTTTTTTATTGTTACGAGTGTGACACTGTGCCACTATTAGTATTCACTGAGTATTCAATTCATCCTTCATAAAATGTTCAAAATCAAGGAAATAAAACTCATGATGTCTTTTAAAGGAATTAATTTACTGAATTTCAATTTTTGTGTATTTTGAAAATTTTAGGTTCTTAGTCAATGGGCACCTAAATTTGCGAATAACTTTTTAAAAATTAGTTTTAGAAAAAAAAGTTTTTAACAAAATGTTCAGAACTCTTTGTTTGCCATCGGGAACTCTAATCAGAACTCCTTTTTTTCGATTTTTGTGGATTTTGAAAATTTTTGGTTCAAGTCAATGGGCACCTAAATTTGCGAATAACTTTTGAAAAATTAGTTTTAGAAAAAAAAGTTATTAACAAAATGTTCTGAACTCTTTGTTTGCTATCGGGAACTCCAATCAGAACGGGAGCGGGTCGGAATTCTGGTTTTCAAAATTCTGTTTGGTCAAAGTTCTGTTTTTTTTTTGTAAATTCTGTCTGGTCAAAATTCTGTTTGGCCAAAATTCTGTATTTCAAAATTCTGTAAATGCAAAATTCTGTATATCAAAATTCTGTGTGTACAAAATTCTGTATTTCAAAATTCTGCCTGGTCTAAATTCTGTTTTCCAAAATTCTGCTTATGAAAACTAAAATTCTGTCTAAGAAAAATTCCACTTCCGACTGTTGTATAATCTGACTCATTGGGAGACCACTTTTCTTAGCTTTATCTTTTAGCAAATTATTTGTTAAAACTACATTCTTTTCCGTTGCAATTTGTTCATGTGTATGACTTTTCGGGTTTTTCACAACTTTGTGTACACTTTCTTCAAGCTTTGTAACAACTCGGGATTTACATTTAAACTTAATACGATGACAACAAGCCCAATTGTATGTACCAATTTTAGTCATTTTTCCCAAATAATACGAAAAACCGTCGATAAATAATTTATCTTTTCCTTTATTTGACTTAATAATAATTATTGATACATTCATTTTGGAAGAGTAACACGCACTTTTTAAGGAAACTATACAATTTTAATAAGATCATAGATCAACAACAAGCACGTGGAAATACTTACTGATCACGTTGATGCAATTATGTATTATATGACTCAATGACGAAAACATAACTCATACAGAGAATGAGAGAAAACTAGAGAGAACGATAAAATATGTATAACAATATCATATGTTTATGATTTCAATCAAGCAATGATGAATGTGTACCTATGGTTCTCTTGGAATATGAAAATTGTGTATTGTAGGTACTACATATTTGGTTATAACTATACTGTTTATAGATAGTATTTAATAAATTAAAAATCGTTTTAATTATATAATATATTCTTACCACGTTTGATAAATGTATTTTCCATTACAAGAAATCTATTTTTCATAATTCTGTATTTAAAAATTCTGTAAATCTGTTGTAAAAGAGAAATCGTTTTGATAATGTAAAAAAGTGCGCACTTTTTTACATTATCAAAACGATTTCTCTTTTACAACAGATTTACAGAATTTTTAAATACAGAATTATGAAAAACAGAATTTTGAAAAACAGAATTTTGAAAAACAGAATTTTGAAATACAGAATTTTGGACAAACAGAATTTTGAAATACAGAATTTTGAAAAACAGAATTTTGGTCATGCAGAATTTTGTACAGCCAGAATTTTGAAAAACAGAATTTTGACATGCAGAATTTTGAAAGCAGAATTATGACCCATACAGTATTTCGACCCCAACCCAATCAGAACTCCTTTTTTTCGATGTTTGTGGATTTTGAAAATGTTTGGTTCAAAGTCACTGGACACCTTAAATTGCCTTAACTTTTTCAATTTGGTAGAACTCTTTACAAAACCCACCAAGAACTCTAGAACTCTTGATTTTAAGGTGAAAAACATGCTCAGAACTCTTTTTCTCAAAAAAGTCCTTGCTGCGTGAAGTAAGCGAAAAAAAACTTTTTTTTTTTTAATTTTAACACTCCATTCGCCAGAACTATTGAAAAAAAGTATGAGGAACTCTAGAACTCTTTGTTTGCTACCGGGAACTCTCATTTTTTATTCAATTTTAAACAATTTTTTTGCTAACTTCAGAGGACTAGGGTCGTTACGGTTGTGACCTTAAACAAATGGTTTTTTTGAGTGGTTCATCTAGTAGTCTTGTGGTGGAAAATATTGCATGAATATTATATCTCTTCATTTTCAGTAAAGAAATATGAAAAACTATCAAATAAATTCTAGTTTGACACTGTTACGGGTGTGACATGTAACCGTTACAAGTTTGACTGAGTATAATAAAGAATGATATTATTATAGAAAAATGTTGTCATTGGAGTGTATTCATATCTCACGCTTAATGGGAAACATTTCACTATTTTAAAAAGAAGTTTTTTAACTCCAATGAAATTAGAACCCTATTCGCTTAAGAAATGCAAGATTCCAACTTAAAGTGAAATTAATTTCCATGTATGTAGGGTAGATTTCCCTAGCATCCCCTATTTTTTCATCGTACGTAAATTCCAAATCATGAAGCAAAAAAAAAAAAAAAATGAGCAAACATAAAGGTAAAGCTTTGAAATGCCAACTTGTTACGGATGTGACACACTGCTTAATTTTTTAATGTGAGCTCAGTAAAATATCCACCACTAGTCCAGTCAATGAAGGGAAAAATATAACCTCACCTCAAAATAAATTTAACAGTTTTGAAACTTGGCACAGTTATTAAGAATAGTCTTGCGATGAAGTGTTAAAAAGTCCGAGGCGAGCTCTAGCGGCAGGAAAGTGCAACATTTTAATTTTTTCGTTTTCGTGTTTATCTTAGAAATTATTTGTTATATTATTTGAAGCGGCGTATTGTCCACTTTATGACTGCTCTGAAGTGGTGAAAACCTTTATTGATTGGACTACACAGTTGATCACACACCTAATTATATGGATGAATACAACAGCAAAGAAAAAAATAAAGCGATGTGTACATATTCAATATGGATGTGATTTATTGCAACACAAAACCGATTTCCGTCCGAGTGCGACTGAATACGAGTTGTTGATGATGCGTACTTCTGCGTCAGAGGACACTTTATTTTAGGACACCCAACTTATTATTTATATTCATTATTGCGGGACTAAAATGAAACCCCTAATGTAAAATTTAATTATCAAAGTTTTCGCAAAGTTTTTCTCCATCAACAAAACTTGATAAAAAAAAACACAATTTATGACACATTTCTATAATTCAGTTGTTGAAGAACTTTAATTAAGTCACCAAAGATTCAAAACAATCTTCAGTTGAATAATAATTTTAAACATTATCAGAGAAGTAATATACTTTTTAAAACTTGTGCAACAAAAATCAACTTACAAACAAAAACAACACTAGTTTTGTCTGAAACAAAGATTTAAGAAAATCAAGTTTCAAGTTAAGTTTCGAAAATGATAAAGAAAAAGTTGATATCAGTTTTGGTGTGCAAAACTATATGTAAGTTAAAGTTTTCTTTTTTGAGGTCATATCATTTGTAGGACACTCTTGTTGTTGCATTCATAAAAAATGCAACAAAAATACATAGAACAAGAAAAAGAAATTACACAACAAATGCATTCATTTTACCAAGTCGTTGTGGTTGGAAATAAATTAAGAAAATTAAAAGAACCACAAGTCATAGGAACAGTAATGCTAAACACACCCGCACTATATATTGCCATCAAACGGAAACACGAGGAAGAAGCCATGTTTTTATTGCATTTTGCTGTGTGGAAACACAATATCTGGAGTGCTATTGTGTATAGTTAGTAAATTGCAAAATAGGGTAATGCGGTGCAAATTTTCTTCTACCAAGAATACCTTTAGATACAAAGAAAAAAACACAAAACTCCAGGGGCTTTTCTCTATGGGGACTGGCTGGCTATGGAGGTTATAAAACGACCGACGCAATAGCTTTAATTATTTCAGTTTGGTAGCACTAAATTGATGTCGTAAAAATAAAATACAAAAAAAAAAACATAGAAAGTACAATCCTGCAGACAGAGTTTATAGATACAATGTTCATGTTATGTCGAGTAAAATAATGGCAATTAAGAAACAGGACGACCGACCGACGACCATGACAGGAGGAGAGAAAATTAATTTAGTTAAATAGAACTTTTATGTTTTTATTTTTTATGTTGCTCTTGGTTGGCCAAGGTAAAGTGTCAATTTTAAATAGAGGTTACCTAGATTCAGAAATCCTTAAATATTGAAGGACTGAATTGTTATTAGGTGTCTCCTTTGAAGCTTCAAGTAATTTTTCTAATTAACACATAAAGGTCTTGTTTCAAGATAGAGTAATGTAATTCTTAGGTTTCTCTGAATTACTGCTAAGGAACTACTACCAAACATCTTGAGGAAAATGAAAATAAATAGCTTGTTCACGTTTAACATTAAATAACTTTGAGTCTTAGCCGCTTACACACGACTTTTTATTTCCACAACCAAATTGATCTTGGGCCATTTTTTTTTTTTTTGTATCTACACTTTGCACTATGACTAGAATATCTTAGTCGACGGCACTGGTACAAAATAGCGAGAGGGTGTGTTCAGCAACATCTCTTCGTCTACAGAATTAAATTGGGATAAAAACAGAATTGACCAGTCAGCCAGTTACTGATGTCATTTCTGGTTTTAACCGGTAAATCCTAGTTTTACACCATTACATCGGGTTATCAGTTACATTTAACCAAAATTTAGTAAAATTAAATAAATAAAATTTTTATAAAAATTTGTTAATGCCAATCAAATAGTTTTTATTTCTATTTTTTTACGATATGGAGAAGAGCCAGTTTGTTCAAAGTGAACTGAACCAAATTTTCACGGAAATTAAAATTCACCCAGTGATGGACTTTGTTGTACCAATGAATAGTCTTTCTTAAGTTAATGGAGCTTTTCATTAAAAAAAAAAATTAGGGAAATTAGTTCTGTTTTTTTTTTGCTAAGAACATGTTCAGAGAGCGCTCTACAGTTTTATTTGAAAATTCTTGAGGAGTTTTAAAGGAGAGTGGTGCCACGCCCACTTTTCTTTAATATTGGTTTATTAATAGGTATAGATGAAATTTTTATGATTGGTTATAACCACCGATTAAAATCCTGCCACGCCTACCGCCACGCCCACTTTTCTTATTTCCTTGTTTCTCAAAAACGGTTCCAACGACTTCCATGAAATTTTCGTATTTTGTTCTAATGGACGCGAAAAAATAGACAAATTGCTTTTGGTAAATGCCTGCACTATCACGCCCACTTTTCTTATTTCTGTTTTTCTCGGAAACGCCTTCTATGATTTGCATGACATTTTCAGAGTTTATTTTTTATGAACGAGAAAAATATTAAAAAAAAAAAGGTTAATTTAAATCTGCCCACTTAAACGCCCACTTTTGTTATATCTTGATTGGTCTGAAACGCCAATGATTTGGATAAAATTAGCAGAGTTTGTTCATATAAGCGATAAAAAGAACTAGAAAACACTTTTGGGAAAACCCTGATGGTGTCACGTTCACTTTTCTAATACGAATCTATATTGGTTTCTGTACTTCGTGGCATGATGGTTAGTGCGTAGGACTGTCATGCCGAAGGTGTGGGTTCGATTCCCAGCCGTGCCACCTAAAAACAGAAATGTTTTATTCGAGGTACTGCCTCTTGCGAGGAACTGACAAATCCTCCAAGAGTATATTTTAAGTTGGGTCTTGTGTGTAAATGGAAATTCACATACAAGTGCAGTACGGCTGCGCATTATACATCAATTTATATTGAATAATTTTGAGTGAACAACAACAACTTGTCATGAAAAAGTGCTTCTCATTAAGCCGTTCGGACTCGGCAAAAAACTGTTGGTCCCCTCCATTCCTGCCAACAACACGCACACAGGAATGGTTGAGAGTTGTAAGTCACTAGGCCCTGGTTCTCCACGAGCTGTTGCGCCACCCAATTTATTTATTTATTTTATTATTCGTTTCTGACAAAACTGTCCTAGCGAGCAACGATTTAATTTGCAAATAAAAAGTAAAATCAGGCATCAGTCTTCTACCAGATCGAAACAAATAATTTATTTGAGTTCTTTCATAGCTTGGGTATTGCTTTTAGTGTCGCTGATAAATGAAGAATCACTGATATGCAAAGCATCTTTGGAAAAATTTTAAGCTGACCGTCTAGGTCAACGTTAATGGTCAACGCATTGACTCCTTGACGTCATCAGAAATATCGACACTATACTGTCAACGTAGACTGTGTCAACGCATGAAACGTTGACGGTCACACGAATGACGGCATTCTGTCAACGTTTTCCCAAAATGCATTGACGTGGTATCTGTATCAACGCAAGTGGTACTTTCTGGTGTCAACATATTGACACGTGAAACGTTGACAATTACACTACTTGACCACACCCAAGCATATGAACGTTGACGCGGAGTTGACAAGAGCAAAATTGAATCATTTTTTACGTCGACGATCACACGACATTGACTGTTATCGGGCAATACAATGTGGATGGATTAAAAAACCTCTAAAAAATCATAAATTTTTGAAGTTTTTTAACTGTTCAGGAAAAAGATGATTTTAAGGCAGTCGGCTGACATTTAGATCGAAATACACTTTTTAGTCAAAATACAGTTCATCCCCAATCTGCCAAGCCATCAACTGTCAAGTTCCACTGAAGGATAGCTACGATGTCGATGGATTATTAAAAAACAGCTAAAGAGAGAGGAATTTCTTAAGTTTTTTTACTGCTCCGGAAAAAAGTGATTTTAGGTCAATTGGGTGACATTTCGATCAAAATATACCTTTGCTGTCAAAATATAGCTTGTCTTTCATCTGCCAAGCCAACAACTGACAAATTCCCTTGAGGGATGGCTACAATGTCGATGGATTAAAAACTTGTAAAAAGTCAAAAAAGTAAACAAAAAATGAAGTTTCTTTACTGCTCCGGAAAAAGACATTAAGGGCAATTGGGTGACATTTGCATCGAACTATACTTTTCCCGCAAAAATAATGGTTTATCTTCCACCTGTCAAGCCATCATCTGTCAAATTCCTTTGAAGGATGGTTACGATGTCAATGGATTAAAAAATAGCTAAGAAATCAGATTTTTTTTTTTAATTATTTTACTGCTCCTGAAAAAAGCAATTTGAGGCAATCAGGTGACATTTGATTGAAATATACTTCTGCCAAACAAAACAAAATTAATCATACTTTTGCCGTCAAAATATAGTTCGTCCCCCTCATATGTCAAGCCATCAACTGTCGATGTATTAAAAATCTTCAAAAAATGCCAAATTTTCGAGATTGAGTTGAAAGTCAACGCAGGGTACGTCGACATAGCAAAAACAATCCGCTGTGTCAACGTAAGAATTCAGTCAACGCGTTGTTGAGCAGTCTTTCATAGTGGCCTAACTGCGTTGACAGGGTGATTACACAGCCAACGAAAATAATCACGCATTGACCCTTACACTCGTGTCAACGCAGCCGTCAACGCATCGACAGTATTTTGCGTTGACGATCACACGACAAGACAACTTTGGGAGAGAATTTTCCGTCAGAGAGTAAACGTGTTGACCATTTGCGTTGACCGTCTAATCATAGCTTTGGTAGTTAGAGAAAAAGAGGTGGCCATGCTTTTTGCGGTTAGTTATGCAAGAGGCGAATTTACCTGCAGGGAAACACTTATGCTCAAAAATATTTTTTTGAATCCACCCACTGCAACGCCCACTTTTATTTAATCTTGGTCAGGTACTCAGCAAGAGTTCTAACGATTTGGATGAAATTTTAAGAGTTTGTTCTTTAAAGCGATAAAAAGACTTAAAAAGTTTTTTAATAGTAAGATCCGTGCACTGCCACGCTTGCATTTCTTCACTATTATTTCTTAAAGACGGCTTTTTTGTAAAATATTCAGATCTTGTTTTTTTCGAGCTTAATATAATTTATCAGTGTACATAAGGGGGCAGAAAATCCGAGCGCGAAACAAAGAAATAAGAATAGTGGGCGTGGCAAACTTTGAAAATTTCATGGAAATCATTGGAGCCGTTTCCGTGAAACAACGAAATTAGAAAATTGGATGGATTTTACTTAAACAATTTTGTTTTAATTTTCTTCGCGACAAGCTGTGAAAATTTCATTCATATCGGTGCAGCCGTTTCTTCATAATTCAAGATTGAATAAAGGTGGGCGTGGCACCACCCCTGCAAGGAGTAGAAGGTCGGCAACTTTAATTTAAGCTGTATAGCTACCCTTACCAATTCTTATTTTACTGTACTAAGAAGGTTCTGTACAAGTATGACGAGAGAAAAGAAACAAAAAATACAGGCAAACAAAACAAAATGGCTGATGAGTATGACAGCTATCTACTCACATCACTGCACTTAGAACACGACATTAGGCGTTTTTCTTTTTTAGCTCCGAGCATAGCACTGAGCTGTCAAAAAAAGACCTGTGTTTCTTTTTTAGCTCCGAGCAGTAAGAGCGCTCAACTTGTATTTATTTTTTAAATCAGAGCTAGCTAGGAGTACGCACCATGAGGACAGAATAAAATGACCAAGGGACTAGAGCAAATAGCTGAGCGCAGCCAACTTCACATCAATTTCAGTTCATAATTTTTAATTTTTAGAATTTTTGATTGGATTGAACACATGGCAATCGTATGACAGTTCAGAGCTCAGATGTGTTTCAAAATAATATCGGAGAGCTCTGATCATACTCTGCTCAGAGTTAACTCCTATAGCTCGAGCCCTACTCCATATTCTGCTCAGAGCTAAAAAAAAAAACGCCATTATTCGGAGCTCTGCTTTAATGCTTAGCAAATTTAACAACACCCTCCAAATATCAATATTTCGTTTATTTACAAACGTCAATATCATCACTATGTGGGATATGTCAGGTTGGAGGAAATTATTTTGGTATTTGATTTTTTAAGAATAAATTGCGGGATTTTTGCTATTGAAATTCCTAAACATCAAAATTTAGCACAAATTCTTCATTTAAAATATATTTTCTTTAAGATTTTGCATCTGACAGTTTCCACAAATTGATAGCTATCAATTTTGACTTAGACAGATTCGTAAAGTTCCGTTTATATGTGTGATGAAAATCTAAACTTCTTTATTTCAATTTTAAAGATTTCATATGTTTAATAATTCTCCTTTTGACCTTCAATATGAATCGTAAATCAACCGCATTCAAGCATTCAATTCAATAAAAATAAATTTAAATTTATTGCTAATAATTAAACGTTCACCAAAAAGTGCACTCTCCCAGAAATAGAAGAAACAACAACAAAATAAAAACATCTCTGTAACATTCTTGTTCACCTCCATACATCAGATAAACAAAATTATTTCTTTTAAAAGACACAAAAGCTCTTTTTTGCCAGCAAAGCGTTAATGATTTATTCAAAGTCTAGCGTTTTTCTGAAATTCAAAATTATTAAAAAAAATAAAATAAAATACATACATCGAAAAAGAATTTTCCACTCAAACAGACTCTTCTTGAATCCGTGTATTCTGTTTTGTACTAGTTTTTTCCTTTTAAAACATCTCTAGGAAGGCATAATGAGTCTCTCTGACTGTATATACAGAAAAAAATATAGATTCTGAAAAACAGCGAAAGTTTTTGATTGCTAATTAGCTACCTTATTGTTTTTGTTTTAAATTTTGTTTAAATTTTTATTTTAACTTTTTTTTCGATTCGATTTATAATTTCCTCAAAAAGAAAAATATCATCGAGGATAGTATTTTGTTCCTTTTTTTTATATCATCCTTTTCAATATACAACCAAAGAAGACATAAACTGTCTTTGACCATAGGAATTTACTTTTGATATTTTTTTGCAGAGGTTTAGAGTACCTAATTCAATAAATTAAATGATGATATCAATTACATGGTTTTAAGATGGTTTTCGTTCTAAGAATTTTTGTATCAAAAGTTTTCTTTTCACAAATTGTCATTTTATTTTAAAGAAAAAAAAAAGAGATAACTTTTCTGTCATGTTAACAAAAAAAATTATTTCCCTAACCACCCAAACTTTATTGTACTTTTTTTTTGAAGTTCTACACACAGCTGATATCGTGGTCCTCAAGCTATAATTACAAGGATACGAATATAATGTTGTAGGTAGAGCATAGAGTAGGTAGTAAAATTTTCTTTTGTTGTATAAGAATAATGAAAAAATTGAAAAAGAATGTGAAACTCTTGTGATTTTAAACCATCTGGTAGAAGTTGGTTCAGAACTTCAAGTAAAAAAAAAATTGTAGAAACCCCACAGACAGTAAAGTCTTATAATATCATTCGAACTTTTTTTTAATTTCCCAACGAAAGAATTTCCTGTGCGAGCAATTAAATGTCCTTGAAAAAAGTTTTCTTTTTCTTTTCTTCTTTTTCCATCCGTTTTTATAAATCGTTTAAGCATAATTTGGGGAATTTTGTAATTCCGATGAGGAGGAGGTAGTTACCTACAATTCTACCGGAAGGAAATTTCTAATCCGAAATAAATTATGAAATAACCTTGACCGCAGCAAGTCATTGTTTTAAGGAGTAAAGTTAGCATTGATTAGTTATCAGCATCATGCTTCATCAACAAAGTAAATATTGATATTTTTTTGAAGGAATTTTTTTTAATGTTGAGTTTTTAAATTAAAAAAAAAAATTAAGTCTTTATTGATTTATTTTAGAAAGTGAGATAAATTTAAGAAATTTTGTTGCAGAGATCAGTGAAATGAAAATTGTTTTGAAGTAATGATAATTAAAGAAAATCGAAATTTTGTACAAAATACTGTCAATCGTAGATAATTAAATTGAAAATTAGGATACCACATCCGTTTTCAGTGCTTCGACATCCGGCAGATAAGATGAAGTTTGATCGAAAAAGGTAACAAACTGTACATTTGTGTTAGAGCCTCTTAATGCACGTCTACTTAAATACACGTGTTACCCGTGTAATTAATTATTCGTGCATGTACACGTACCCGTTCCCTTATATTTACACGTATACAAAAATTGATTTACGATACGAAATTCTACTAGTCCATACATATAACACTGATTTTCTGTATGATTTATATTTATTTGGTTTTTCTGAAACGAATGTAATGATTTTTATGAAATTTTCAGAGTTTGTTTTTCTGAACGGTAAAATAATTAAAATTGGTTTAAGAAACTTCCACTTCCCTGCCACGCCCCCTTCGCTTTGTTTCGCTGAGTTAATGTTACTTTCAAAGATTTATCATGACGACTGCACGATGGCGATAATGACAATTTCTTAGTGTCGTCTAGCTGAAAGTGTTTACATGTGGTTTTTTTGTTGCCATGTCATTCGTCTCGCCATGGCCGTTAACATGTAGGTTTATCATTTGCGGCCTTGGTGCTTATTTCATCGTGTTCTCACCGTGGGCATTTACACTACGTTGTCTGGTTTGTAGTTATAGTTTCATCTCGTTATAGTCTTATTTGAAAGATTTGCTTAATTTGTTGACTATTCTTTTAATGAAAGACAACATCTGTCTTGAGAGACAATGCCTTGGATGACTAGCTTCATTGGTTCTCATCTGGATTTTTTTCTCCATTGACCCGCTTAGGATTTCTGCAGTCGACAGGCAGGAATAAATGTCAACAGTTTTCTTGGCCCAGTCAGGCACCGTTGTCAGCAGCTTGAAAAATGTAGCTACTAAGCTTAAACTTAAATTTAATTGCTATGCAGTCGAACCTTGGCGAGACTAAAGCAAGACGAATAATATAAGACTGGCACAGTGATAAAACAAGGTTTATATGAAACGGCTAGACTAAAGCCAGACCATATCGAGAAAACCAAGACACAGATAAATAAACGTGTAAATGGGTACGGCGAGAACACAGTGAGACGGACACAATGATCACGACACAGAAAAGCACTCATGGATTTAAAAAAGCAAGGTTTAGCTTATTTTAACCTTTTTCAAAAACCTATTTATGAAAAAAAGAAAAGAAAACCAAAGCGAGAAAACCACGACACAGATTCAAGTGTAAATGGACACAGCGAGACCACAGTGAGACGAACTCAATGATCACGACACAGAAAGAAACGTATGGACTTAAAAACCAAGGTTAAAGCTTATTTTAACCCTTTTTCAAAACCTCATTTATGAAAAAAAAAAAAAAGAACATTTTCGAGACTCTAGCGTGACCAAATCGAGATGATGGTAAAACATGACAGATGCCAAAAAAACATATGTAAATGTTTTGGCGAGACCAAAGCGAGACTATATAGAGAGAAAACCACGACACAGATTCCCATGAGCACGACGAGACCACAGTGATACGAGTTAAATGACCACGAGAGAGAGATTTAGCGAGATGACACCAAAACTCGTCGTAGTCGTGGGAGCCATCGTCGTCGTCGTGTCGTTGGCCGGGCAATCATCCAAAAAGAAGCACTTTCTTTTAAATACACGTGTTTTTTATTTACACATATATTTTAGAAAAAAATTTCAAATTTTCGGCACTATATCTTAAAAACTGTTTTTGAAAAATATCCACTTATTTCTCAAAAAACCATTCACTTAAACAGCTTGAAGTCAATATTATTGACGAATTAAGGGACACCCTGTTAAAAATTTCTTAAACCCTAAGCCTCTTGACCAAAAGAGCAAGTACGTGAGACCCAACCGAGCATTTTCTGTTTTTTTTTTAATAGTTATATTAGTTATATTACAATTTCAAAAACATAAATTTTCATAGAGGAAGAATGGTTTCTCGTCATTAAGAGTTTAATTACAAAAAAAACTCTCTTGATACCACTTGAGATATAATTAAATTTCACAGCGCATTTTGTAATCTCACTTATACCATCACTGATTAAATACTATTAAAAATACTTAAGTATTATATCCTTGCCCCATCCACTTGAAATCTAAACAAAATATTTGTTTACCAAACAAAAAATAAAACTTAGAAAAAAAGCAAAAATGTAATTAAATCACAAAATACGAGTAGGTATTTTACTTTGTGACTCAATTTCAATAAACTCCTATAAACTGCATCACTTTTCCTTCTCTTCTTCGGGATAAATTAACGTTGGCACAAACTCAAAAGTATCAAAAAAAAAATGTTATTAGCTTCATTGGGTCAAACCAACGTACCTCTCTCCATCTCTTCTTCCTTGTTTTTTTTTTAATTTTTTTAAGAATTTTTTTTTAACTTAAACACTTATCCCTCTTTTCCTTTGGGTCATTTTTAGAATTGAACACTAAACAGTGCCGACTTTTTTTTGTTGTTAAGAAAGAAACAGGAGACTTCTTGAAGAATACAATTTGAAAGTGAAACAGAATTTCAATTTCAAAATGTCAAAGTGGTGCGACGCAATTGGGCGAAAGGGGGAATTAATGACGCTTGAAAAAAAAAACACAAACTTAAAGACTCTTTGTTCCATTAGCCCAGAATGTAAATAAAAAAAATAAAATATTTTCTATTACATTGTTCTTCACGGGCAGACGACGATGACATCAGTCCTGATGGTGATAGTTCTGTTTGTTTATTTTTTTTTTATTTTGTGTCACATTACGAACAATGAACTAAAGGGTGTTAATTTTTTTTTATGTAAAAGAACTGTCATATGACAAATACATTGAACTAGGTCTGTTTGTTTACATAGGAAAACTGTCAATTTTTACCACTTTTATGCCAATTTAATAATGAAATAGGAAGTTTTGGACGGTGTTCACATTCGACTAATAAACTTGATTTTTGTTGATGTTTCAGTATTCACATCTCGCTCCTTCAGTGAAGTGAGATGTGAGTATTGAAACGTCAAAAAAAAACTTCAGTTTTTTAGTCCAATATGAACACTAGCTTGGAAAGTAAGCATTTTGACATTTAAGACTTCAAAGAAGCTGTCAAGCTGAGAATATATATTATATACCTTTGGAGTTGATTGAAGTACCTGACAGCAGTGGAACAGTCAGACAGTTTTCAAGGCCATAAGATATATTTAATGTTTCTGAAAAGTTGTGTTAGATTTCTTCTTGAATTTCGAATTATAAGACAATTCTCCAGAGATGTCAGGAAAAGTTGTGAGAAATTGAATTTTTGTAATTTCCAGAAATATCTATTTACAAAAATTCCAAGTTTTGGTTTCAAAATACTGAGATGAATAAATATTTGTATTCACTTGGCCAATTTTTGCGGAAAAAGTATAAAAACAAAAACACCCTTTAGAAGAGAATAGGACTTCATAGCAAACGAATTCGTTCATCGAAGAATGTTTATATCGATTTAATTTGAATTTATTGCTACTTATGTCCCGTTCGATGATGCACGATTCTTTAAATTAGATAAACACCAATGCAGTATAGAGAGATAGGACCGAGAAGGAATCCTAAATATCTAAAACTATTTATGTTATTGGCCTAGATAAATAAAATTGCTTTGGGAGCATGCAGCATGATTTCGATGTGATGTGATGGTGTTGTTTCGTTCCATACAGCTTTGATGAATACATTTTTGGGGGGGTTAAGATACATAATACATAACATATAGGACTATAGGTTATCAATTGTGTCGATTGACTACTCCAATATCGAAATACAAATGAGGAAACAAATATGTAGACAGATAGAAGCTTTGGGAATTAATTATAGCCAATAGGTCGACAAGTTGGGGGTAGAAGTGAATTGATATTGTGTTTCCGGCAAGCTAATGATGGTAAGTTGTTGTTGTTTTTGTTGTTAAGGTTTTATATAGGTTTCGAAATAAAGTTGCTGTCATTAAAATGGATACAAATTAAGGTCTTGGATGGTTTAAATTTTATGTTGTTTGGTGTTTGCAATGCAATAAATTATTAATGGGAACTATGGTGTGTGCTTATGTGGAAAAAATAGAAACAAAGGGACCAATAGTTTTGTGAGAGGAAGGTTAAATGAAATACGGCTGTGTCAATCAGGAACGATTCGATTTTTTCGATTCGATCATCGATAACTACTGATAATTGAAATCACAAATTTTCATTTCAATCGATCTCAATCTCAATCATTTCAATGAATCTCTATTTTCGATATCAATCTCTTCAAAAATGTTTGTGATTTTTAGATGTTTTTTTAATCTATCGACATCGTAGCCATCTCTTAATGGATTTGAATAGTTGATTTCTTGACAGATAAGAGATGAACTGTACTTTGACAGAAAAAGTGTATTTAGTTATAAATGTCACCCAAATGCCTTAAAACCACCTTTTTCTGGAGTCGTAAAAATTCATCAAACACAACGGGGTTTTTAGGTGTTGTTTAATTCATCGAAATCGTAGCCATCCGTTAATGGAATTTGACAGCTGATGACTTGAAAGATAGGGGGTGTACTAAATAGTGTATTTCGATCTAAATTTCACGTTATTATCCTTAAATCACCTTTTTTCGGAGCAGTGAAAACTATTCAAAAATTTCTGATTATTTTGAGGTTTTATAATCCATTGACATTTAAGCCACCCTTGAATTGAATTTGACAGTTGATAGCTTGACAGATAGGGGACGAACTATATTTTGACAGAAGAAGGTTATTTTGATCCAAATATCAACCAATTGACCTAAAATAACCTTTTTCTGTGAAAAATTCAGATTTGTTGAGGTTTTTTAGGGCCTGTATCACATTCTCTGAGTAAAGTTCTGATTAGTTATTCGACACATAAATTCTGAGGCAGGGTCATATGTTCACAGATAAAAAATTGTTGATGAATTTATTACTTAATCAGGTGGATCATAAGACAATAATTGTGAATTTTTCTTCTGTGGACTTATTACCCTGTGCTAATATTTATGTGTCAGATATCTAAGCAGAGCTTTATTCAAACATTGTGAAACAACCCCTTAATCTATTTATGTAATTAATTCGTATTTTGTTTATATTTGGATCAAATTGGAATTCGATCAAAATCGTCACAGTATTGAATTGAATTCGTCAAATTCGGAATGATTTAATTTAATCAAAATCGAAATGTTAATTTAATCGGAACTGTATTCAGAGAAATTAAGGATCGAATGGATCCATTGAAATGATCCTTTGGTGATAGATTTTCGAGCGATTCCATCATTTGAAATTAACGATTAACAAAACTCTAGAATGAAATATGTACATTAATATAGATATATATTTGGGAGACACTTTTCAAAAAATGTCTTTGAAGGATTTTTAAATTGCCTGATGAAAAACAAACTTTGACAAAGCACCATAAAAAAAACAAAGAAAAAGAGAAATATTTGTTTGACATCAGCCATCTTGTTTTGGTTAAGTTTTCTGTTTCAACAAGCAGCCAAGATGATGTTGTCGTCGATGGAAGGCGCTAATCCATTCGGAGTTCCCCTACCTTCCAAGGAGCCAACATTGACTCATCTGGTTGGTGCTAAACTGCGTATGAAAATCAATGAAGCTCGAAGAAGACAATCAACATCTTCCCAGATTAAATTAATTGTTGGAAGGGTTATGCCAAGCGCGTTTCTCTTGAGTTCGCAACTCCATGGCTGCAATAAACACAAGCCCGGAAGGCCAATAGCAGCTATGTATGTCAAGAAGCTCGAAATGCGCGCCGCCCGCCTCAGAAATGTTGGAATTCTCACAATCACCGCCGAGAAATCAATGGGTTTGACTCCGATTGCGCGCAGGAAAATATTATGGCTCCATTAAAAAAACTAGAGTTTCCCACTAGCTCTCTGTTGACTCAAGGAAGAATAAGAAACACTTGCTTAGGAGGGAGAAAAAATATCATCAGCAATGTGAAGTGGAGGGGATGTAGTGGTGCTACAGAAAAAAAAGAGGTACGGAACTTTTATAGAAGAGTGAAACAAACTACAACAGGATTCACGAGCTGCCTGGACTCAGCAAGGATAAGTTGTGGGAACACCACCGTGGTTAATACACAATAGACGCTTAACATCTGGAAAGACCATTTCAACCAGTTTTTAAATGGTGATTACAACCATGATTTCCACCAACGAGCAACTGGTCCCCAGTCAATCTGGATAATAACCAAGTGTTTCAACCACCCGCCGACCAGCCAGAATAAAATAAAAATAGATATTTCCAGGCTTCGAATGAACAAGGCAGCTGGAGCTAAACTTTTTGAATTAACTGGAGATGACCGGGTCAGGGACATTTACCAATTCATCGCTACAATATGGTCGGAGGAAAGTATGCCCAACGATTTTAATCTCGGTACTGTTGCGACAAATTTTACCACAATAAGTTTCCACTACTCATTTCCTTCCCTTTTTAACACTTACGCTCCTCTTTTTCTTGACACTTACACTCCTCTTTTTCTTGTTGTGCCTCCAAAATGATAGCAGAGTTCATGGTCTATAAGCCAAAGGCCTGCTCCTAAAGAATTTTGGAAAAAAAATGACTCAAACAGGTATTCGAAAAATAATCGTGTCAGGTGGACAATGAAAATCACAAAAACCCAAAGTTAGACGGAAGGTCAAATTTTTATTAAGGTCTGTACAAATAGTCCTTGTTCAACGACAGTTGTGTGACAGGCGGTCTACACCAACGATGACATGCGACAGATGATCCATTGTCCAGCGACGTGTGTGACAGGTGGTCTACATAATTCATAACATGCGACGATGCAACAGGTGGTCCATCGATTGTCCAACGATATGTGTGACAGACGGTCCACATACAGCTTTACATTGACAGACATGTCAATATTGGCGACGCCAGACTTCGACCCAGACTAAGATCAAGGAAATAACCATGACGAATGCACTTCCACCATTTTCCAATCGTTGATGGTGAGGAAAAATTCAATTCCTAAGGCGAAATTAAAATTTCCCTATTAGGGAAATTTTAATTTCGCCTTAGGAATTGAATTTTTCCTCACCATCAACGATTGGAAAATGGTGGAAGTGCATTCGTCATGGTTATTTCCTTGATCTTAGTCTGGGTCGGTTTGGGACGGAGACTTTGATCATTAGATTTTTTTGCGATCGTCTCCTCGGCACCAAGCGATTCTATACAGCGTTTTATGTGAAAGTCTCAAGCACTCTGCTGATGATCTGATAGGTCTTTATCGATGTGGCTTCACATTTGAAAAATCTACCATCGACCAAATCTTCGCATTGAACCAGATCTTGGAGAATATCCAAGAATTCAATATCGATATCCATCACCTGTTCATTGATTTCAAGGGAGCCTATGACAGTGTGAATGGAGAAGGGCTATATGCCGTGCCAAGTTCAACCATTAACATCCCGGCCAAACTGATAAGACTAATCAGGATGATGCTGGAGAAAGCTCAATGCTCCGTCAGAATTGGAAGGAATTTTACTGAAGCCTCAAAAATTACTAGAGGGTTAATAACGGGTGATTTTTTAAGAGGTTTAGAACTTTAAAAAAAAAAAACACAAAAATTCGAAAAAATTAATGAAATATTTATTTGAATCGATAGTTTGAACCTTGTAATTTAATGTTTAAAGATAATTTCATGCAAATGTTGACCGCGGCTGCGTCTCAGGTAGCCCATCCGCTGAGTCCAATTTTGGCATACTCTTTCACACATATCGGCCGGTATCTCACGAATGAATGCATGTATGTTGGCTTCCAGTGCGTCAATCGAAGCGGGCTTGTCCCTATAGACATTAGCCTTGACATACCCCCACAAAAAATAATCTAATGGTGTCAAATCGCACGATCTAGGCGGCCAATTGACCGGCCCGAAACGTGAAATTAACTGTTCACCAAACTCGCCTCGCAATTGCGCCATTGTTTCGCGTGCTGTGTGGCATGTGGCACCGTCTTGTTGAAACCACATATCATGCAAGTCAAGAACTTCCATTTCGGGCAAAAAAAAGTTTGTTATCATCGCTCGGTAGCGTTCACCATTGACAGTAACGCTGCGATTCGAAATTTCGCGGTCTTCTGTCACACTAGCTGATACGGCCGCAATATTTTCTTCACTACGTACAGTACGTAAACGTGTTGGTGGTTTAATGTCCAACAAAGTAAATTTGGTGCGAAATTTGGTCACAATCTTCCGAATAGACTGCTCAGAAGGTCGAGAATGCCGACCATAAAATGGAAGCAGCGCGCGATGAACATTTCGAACCGAGCACGAATTTTGATAGTAAAATTCAATAATTTGCAAGCGTTGTTCATTTGTAAGACGATCCATGGTTAAATTGCAAACCAAACTGAAGCTGTTTGACAGTGACACAAGGTACTAAACACACGTCAGCTGTCAAAACCAGTGTTGCCAAAACCAAACCAGCTAAAAAATCACCCGTTACTAACTGCACTGTCAGTTGTTTCAGTATCATTTATGTTATGTCCCGACAAAGCCTCTTATATCGAAAATGCGTGCATATGGTATCGATGAACCTCTTCTTCGTCGGATTAGAAATTACCTTAAGCACCGTTCAATACAGGTCGTATTAGATGATTGCAGGTCTGATATTCATAAAATAAATGCTGGTGTGCCCCAAGGCTCCGTTGTGTGTCCGACTCTCTTTCTCATTTTTATTAATGATCTCTTGTCTGAAACTTCGAATCCATTAAATTGTTTTGCTGATAATATAGCACCCTCAGCTTTTCATATTCGTTTCTAGATGTACATCCCTGTCTTAAGCTCATTAAATCCAGATCTTGAAAGCATTGTCTAGTGGGGATTTAAAAATCGTGTAGAATTTAATGATTTGTTTCTGTTTAGACACAACTCTTTGCTACAAAAAAAAAAAGAAACAACAATCAATGGATTTCATTTGCTTGATTATGTTGGAATTATTATTTTGAAATTTGCTCGTCTGCTATAAAATTGATTGAAAAATAACCTCAATGTACTTCAAAAACTTTCAGGTCTCTGTATAAATAATTCAAAGCCTTCTTAACAACTTTATCTCACGCAACCAATTTTCAACAAGCTACTTTACAAAAATTGTGCTTATTTAATGAGAAGTCATAAAAATTACAAATTTATTTTGTAAAATTGCATCCATTATACCTACTCCTACATATACCTACCCACACCCATATATAGTCAGTCACGGTATCCCATTACGATAAAGCGTTTAACTTTCAGACTTTATATGTTTGGTACTTATAAAAATTAAGTGATGTTATTGTTATTGCCTCGCAACCACTTACCACATTTTCTAAGAAAAAAAAAATAGAAAAGAAAACTCCTTTAGGTACTCACACAAATTTCCCAGCCTCTCCCTAAGAAAAATGCGGAAAATAAGGTAGAGGCACATCATAGAACGAAAAAGAAGAGACCACCAAGGCTGAAGATACTTTTTAAAAAGATATACAAACAAACATTAACGTCACATCCAGTCGATACGGAAAAAAATATCTATCGGTAAGGTATTTCTATCTCTATCTTCGTATTGAAGGTACAAATTCAACAACCTTTGAACAGAAATTCCCTTTGCCATTAGGATATAGGAATAGCAGAAGAGATGAAGGGATATGCAATCATTTCACGTAATCGAATCGTCATTTTTTTTCTATCTTTCTTGGCTTCTTTAACTTTAAAAAAGATGTAAACAGGAAAACTACTATACAGGTAAGATGAATAGTCTGGGATGTAAAGTTATTTTTATAAAGAATGATTTTGACTATTATGAAAAGATTCGGTATTATACCATTAAAAATTGAAAATACTGTCTTTGGCTATTCTTAGAAAAATCTCAATCAAAACAGTTTACATTTGAGGTCCCAAATTTTGTATACATCACCTTAAACCACTTTGCTATCTACGACTGTGAGATTATTAAAGGGCTGACAAATATTTTCTGTACACTTACAGAGTAGATAGATAGAAACTTTTTTTTTTCAACCCAGACTATCGAAGGTTGTGGTTTTTATGACTTTTGGTTTTGGTTATATCTATCTGGCGAAGTTAAGTTTCCCTTTACCTGGGTTTTTTGTCAATTTAAGAAGAACATCCCAAAATATTACACACACCAGTGACGATATAAGGACCAAAAAATTACACATCTTCTTCGTCTTCTTCTTTTAGGTAAACAACATGAAAGCATATCAAATTGTAAAATGTTGAATGAATTGGGAGTTTTTTTTTGTTTTTCCTTTGATTTTCTTGAGTAGAAAGATAATTTGGTAAGGTAAAGACGTTTAGTATACTAAAGACGAATATATAAAGAGATCCGGGTTCGTTTACAATAACAAAGTTTTCAAAAATGAGAAAAAAAATGAAAAGAAAGAACAACATCATAAATGGAAGCAATTCAATAAATTTTCAAAGAAATTTCAACTACGGAAGAGATGACAACGAAGAACATAGAAAGGGTTTATCCGAGTTTTGTATGAAATTTGTTTTATTGTAAATTTTACTTTGGCAAAATAAATATGTTTAATAGAAAATTCTACCTGAATGTAACAAACGACAAACAGCAAGATATTTTAGAATAATTTAGATCAACTTCCATTTTATTTTATGATTTTTAGAAAATGTTAACAAATTCACAGGGGGGCCAAAATGGTAATTTTAGGATATAGTTACGGCTTTCACATTTGTACTATAACGATTCATAATAGCAAACAATCGGGCACAAAAGATCTTAAGGTCGCAGTGCACATATAACCTTAACTAATTCATATCGACTCTCGAATGAACTATAACGACTCTCGAATGAAGAAGCGCCATCTTCCGGATTATACCTGACTCAAACCAACCTGGGGAGAGCTTTCGTGAGCTTAATAACTTTGGTGCTAGATGTCAAAATAAAAAGCTTTAAAAAAGGACAATATGGAAAATTTCCCCTTTGCAAAGCTCTAGAAGCAGATACCAGAATATTCAAGTTATATCCAGAGCTTGTCAAACAAGTATAAGGGCACGTGTTTGATCGGCAGTGGATGCAGTTTATTTTTAATCGTGAAAGAATAAAGTCTCGATATCGGTATTGGTAACAGTTTCGATGAATGAGTTGTAAGTCCAAAACCTATGGTTTTTACTTGTGGACTATGACCCTGCCTCAAAATGTATGTATATTTTAAATAAATAATCATAAACTTACTCAGACATTGTATGCCGCCCAAGCCTAAATCACATTATAAGTTTGATCCATATCAGTTAAGCAATTAATGAACAAATCGAAAAAAACGGTTCTGTCGTTGGTACTGGTCATTATAAAATTGTTTCAAGATCGATGGAATGGTTTTCAGAAAACTAGTACCTATGTATGTGGAAAAAATGGGCGTGGCAGTGGGTGGATTTCAATAAAGTCGGAAAATTTCATCCAAATTTCTGGTTTCCGAGAAACCAAGCATAAGAAAAATCGGCGTGGTAGTGGGCGGTTTTTTCAAAAATCATTTCATCCAAATCACTAGAGCAGTTTCCGAGAAACCGATAAAAAAATCATTTGCTTGTTATCCTAACTAATGTAATAAATACGTATAAAAAGTGAGTTTGTTTGATTATGTGTTTGTGACACTTTCAAGCCTAAACCGTTGAATCAATTATTATAAACTTTGATACAGATATAGATGGGACTTTGAAGACGGTTTTAGGATCTTTTTTTTAGATAAACTTATAGAGGGTGTGACGAGCGAAGCCGTTGGTCAAAGCTTGTAATTAATACTAATATTCAAAAAACCATTTTCCTGTCAATACTAATCGATAGTCTCGGTAAATGTTGGTCCAAAAATTTCGGTATCGGCTTGGTATCGTTTCGAATGCTTTGGAGGTAGTATCGATTCGGTTTCTGATACCGATACCAAACGATACCGAAAATTTTCTGATATCGCGGCCGTCCATATAAAGCACACAAAAATTCAATACAAAAATTCTCTGAATAGTTAAGTTTAAGTTAGTTTTAAAAAAACTGTTGCAAATTCAAATGAAAGAGAGCCTCGAAAACAGGTTTTTCTTAACTTAAAAGCTGAAAACTTGTTAAATTTATTTTGGTATTTTGACTTCTCAAACTTGGTTATGTTTGGATGAGATGGAATTTACATTCTATTGAAAATATTGGTAAGAGTGGCTTTCCTAGAAATTTTTCGGCAGAACAACTCAACTACGGCGTGTTTCTTACAAGTAACCTTATGCGTTTTTAATAGGATAGAAATAAAATAGCCGCTGGAAAAAGTTAAGACTCTGGTTTAATATTGTGGAAGTAAAAGAGAACACTAGTGCTTTTTTATATTTTTACAGATCAATAAAAATGCAATCAATGGCGTATGTAAGGCTAGGAACGCACTTGCGATTTTCTGTCGCGTGATTATTTATTCGCGAAAAATAGAACACATGAGTTTAAATGTGAATGAACACACATGACATCAAGAAATTATATCAATTTTTTAGTCGCGACGAGAGAAAATCGCAAGTGCGGTCCTAGCCTAAGAGGTTAGAGCATCAAACTTGAATCTTGAGGTTTTGAGTCAGTTTTACTCCAACTTAAAGCAGTTTTTTTTTCAGGGGTAAAGCATCTTGTGAGGGAGTGCCAAATTCTTTCGTTCATGTCATGAAAAAGTGCCTATTATCTTAGACGTTCGGATTCAGCAGAAAATTTCAGGTCTTCTCCATTTCTGTGGACGCACAACACGCACACAGGAATGCTTGAGAGTTTTGAGTCTCCGGGCTTTGGTTCTCCACAATCAGTCGCATCATTTTTTGTCGGCTCCAAGTATGCCTACTGAATGCTCTCAGAACAGGGTTACACGGCTCGAAGTAAGCCCACTAAATGCTCCCAGAAGAGGGTTTCGACTTAATTTCGTCATTTCCCAGTAATTAATTTTGACCTACATATATTTGCATTATAAGAAAACAACACCTCATGATTCTTATCTTTCTAAGTTGCACGCGATTCAAAGTCAAACAAAGATCACTTGCTTAAATATTTAGAGGTCTTTGCCACATAAAAATAACTCAGCAAATAACTATTTACTCTTATTTGTGTTTGTTAACAAATTGCCTCAGTTTGAAATCTTAATCTCAACCATGTTGTCAAAGACTTAAAAACATCAGTCAGTTGTGTCAAGTCTGACATAACAACAAGCTCACAGAATAGATAACAGATAACCCAAGTATAGAATAAACAAATCTTCTATATTTTGACAGAAATAAGTTATCATAGATACACCAAACACCGATAGTAAAAAAATTAAAGATATACAAAAAGTAGTAAATAAATATTTGACAAAAAAAAAAAACATGTGTTCAACACTTACGCAACAAGTCCGCCAAGGAACGCCACGGGTCCGCCACCAATTAGACGTATTTTCCGATGACACGAGTCAAAAAGTGACGTTCGTGTTGTTGTTGTTGTTTGTGTTCCACCAGTGCCACCACCGCCATGATGACTGGCTGTGGCTCCCCCTGTCGTCAATGACGAAACAGATGAGTTTGCCGATGCAGCCGGTGATGTCATGTGGTGGTTATTGTTGTTGCTTGTATTATTGTTATTATTATTATGCGATTTACCACCGCCAATAGCACCACCGTTTAGTAAAAATCCATTTTTAAATCCATTCGTTGTTCGAGTTGTTTTTGTTGTTGTTGTAGTTGTACCATTTGTATGATGGCTACGATGTAATGGTGATCCTATACCATTATGATGATGTGAATTCACACCACCACCGCCACCATTTTGAGATGATGAGTTTGTCGAATGTGATGTTGGACCATGTCCCACAAGATGTGTGGGCGATCGCAACATCTTTTTACAAATTAACAATATGACTTCCACACTTATGCTGTTTCAGTAAGGAATTGATTTTTCTTAAACTTTTTTCACATTAAAAACACCAGTTTTTTTCTCTATCCCGAACCACACTTTCACTTTTTTCTTTTTTTAAACTTTCACATTTGTGAATTGAAAAAAAAATATAAAAAAAAAAAACAAAATTAAGAAAAATAATTTTATGAAAATAACTTTTAGCGACACATATTTTTTAGCCGGGGTTTATCCTGGAAAAAGAGAAAATATTCATAGATAAGTACAAAACGAATGTGTCCTTTGGAGATCCTGTTTTGTTCTTCTTTTTATTTCAAAAGAAGATTTGTTCTTGGCTTGTTGAGAAATAAGGATAAACACAAAAGCTAACCAGTCACATTAAACATTTATATTGAACTCAAGGCTCTTAACATTGAATACCTACCTAAAGCCTTAACATAAGAAAAGTTTATAAAAAAAAAGGACTTTCAGTTAAAAATAATACATAATTCAATACCTAACACTCCTACACACATAAAAGCCAAAACGTGATTATGTGCAATAACATTATGAAAATCCTCAAATTAACTCTTTATATTTCTTGAAAAAACATCCCACGCCTATAATACCTATTTCGTGTCATATAACAACGCCAACCAACCAACTCCTCTTCTACGACCGACGCCCGCCATGCCTTATCAATTTATCGCATGTCAAATCACCAACCTTGAACAAAATCATTATACTACGTGTAACTTTATGTCATTCAACACGAAAAATTGCTTTTAGAAATAAATTTAGCAAACGAAAAGCAAAAAAAATATGTTAGAAAACGAGTATATTAGAGATATTTAACCAAAAGAAAATGTGTCTAACATATGAAACTGACTGCCTTCATTACCATCCAAGACACGAACTTCAATTTAAAATAAATAGATTATTGCATTCTATCAAAATTGGCATCGCAACAATCGTTAAACTTGATGTGATAAAAAATAATCACATGTTCGTTGATATTTTTAATCAAGCCAATATGTAGTTTAATCAACTTCAACTTGATCCTGGAACATCGATTAGTCCAGTTTGACACTTCATCGGTTCCATACGATACGACCCGTATTTGGTTCGCATTGGGTTGCGTTTTGTGTCCGACAAGTGTGAACCGCTTACATATGTACCTGATAGACACCGGTGGGAAGGACCGAACGGCTTTTTGGCACGAATTGGTTTCATGCGGTTTTATACTGACACGAACTCAAGACTAAGGCCTAGCTCGCACGGCAATGCACTCGGACAGAACTTGACGTTGAACATTTGCGTAGTCTTAGGCCTAGTTCACACGGTATTGTACCCCACGCTTTTTCGCCGTATAAATCCATGCGAGTGAGCAGTGGAGTACGTATGGGAACGGTTCTATGTAGAGTGTATACGCCACTGCTCATTCGCACGAATTTACACGGCGCGTGTAAAAGCGTCGGATACAATGCCATGTAAACTAGGCCTAAGACACCGCACAAGATCAACGTCAAGTACTGTCCCAAAGTTGTCTTGTCGTGTGAATACTGTCTATATGCGTTCACGGCTGAGTTGACACTGTCGTTGACAAGAATGTTAGGGTCAGTGCTTTGATAATTTTTGTTGGCTCTTAAATCGCCAAGTCAACGCAGTAGACATAGATTGATCACCAGCGCCTTGACTTCAATGTGCGTTGGCGTTCATCGAAATCTCGAAAATCTAAGAGTTTTCTTCATAAACATCGTAGCCATCCTTCAATGATAGAATTTGACAGTTAATGACTTGACAGATAGTCATCTATCTTTATTTTGACGCTTTAAGAATTTTTAAGCCCAAATATCAACCGAAAGCCTCAAAGCTGCCTTCTGCCAGAGCAAAGACAAAATGGTTTTAGAAAATTCGGATGTATAAAGTTTTTCAATCCATTGACACCCATCTTTCGGTTGGAAGTGGGATTTGACATTTTGCTACTTGACAAATAGGGAACGAATGGCATTTTGTTACGGGAATACACAGATAGAACGTCAACGCATTTCGGGACAATATTAACCGACTGCTTCATTCGTGTGACCGTCATTAAGTCTGATCCTTTACTTTGAATTTCTGTGATTTTTCATCCAAGCTTGTGTCGACAATTTTTTGTTTATGAACTTTGACAGAACTTTGGACTTAAATGCGCAAAAATGCACAGAAACTCAAAGTAAAGGAACAGACCTATTGCTTCATGCGTTTACATAATTCTCATTAACAGTAACTTGAAGTCATTTTTGGTGACGTAAAGGATCCAGTGCGTTAACAATTAACGTTGAAAGTCTAATCGTTGCTTAAAGGCACACAAAGTAAATATTGGCTTTATTAAATTAAATTAAATCATTCCACGCCTCTATCCCCCCAGAGTCAGCACGCACTGGGGTCCATTTACACCGAGTATGACGGCAACTGTTGTTGCGAGTAAGTCTGAGGCAAACTTAAGGTCGAATTGTACACGAAAATTTAGTTGGACAGCAGTAATTGCTGATTAGTAAATGTTTGTACTTACTGCTTTCAAAATACGTTCGTGTAACGCGACATTAGTCTGGATTTAGGCCTGGAAGTCAACTGTCAATTCAAATTACAATCTTCTATGACAGCGTTAATAGAGACAAAACAAAATCAAAGAAAAGGTAAATCGCAATCCAACAACCTCCTTAAAGTGACTTTTGAACCAACTATAAGCTACTTACAAGCCTACAACCAAAAGTAAAATTTTTCAAAAATCAACAATTTACTAATGCCGATCGTAGAACATTAAAGTAAGATGCAAGAAAGCTTTCGTAGTGCCATTTTTTGAAGTGATGAAGCATAGGCAATAGATATAAATACAAAAGACCCAAAATACAAGCTGTGTGAAGACATAACTCTGAATTCATGTTCGTTTGTTCAACTTTTGCACACATATCTCATAAGCAACCAACCTAAGTTTTGATCCTCTTAGTTTAATGAATACACTGTGCTTGAAAATGGAACTTTTTTTCTTCGACAGATGGCGCACATATCTACTAAAGATAATTCGGATATGCTGAACACGATGGCGTACTTAGTTTTTCGAGATTAGGTCAAATAAGAAAGATTTTCGATTTTTTAAATTTGCTTACAAGCCTGAAATAAACGATACAAATCTTGATATATTTGATATGTTTTGATTATAAATCGATGTTAATTGATCAAATATGTATTTTTTTAGTTATATAACAGTTTTCAAAATTTATAAAGTCAAAAAAACTTACAGTTCGCCACTTTAAACCACGTTTTTCGACAGAAAAAACACCATTTTTTTTTTCAATTTTACCTAAAATTTTAAAATAAATGAAGTTTGTTCATTTTATTTGGCATTTATTACTTTATATTTATTGTTAAAATATAGGGCAGCATTCATCAGAACCTATACATATACTACACCATCGATAAATAAGGTGTTATATCAATTTGTCTTCAAAATTTAATAGCCCAGGAAAATTAGACCAAACAATGGCAAAACTTCGAAAAAATTCCGAAAAAGTTGAATTTTGGTGGAAAGCTTTCTTTCGACGTCTTAAGCATTTCCTAAAAAGTTCCGTAAATTTGGGCCGGGGTTAAATTTGTTTAGGGGGGTAAAACGGGTTAAAATTATTTTTTTTAATTACTCGAAAACTATCAGTTTATTTGCAAAGAGGTAGCTTATGTAATTCTCCACAAAAAAGATTAAAATACTTTTTTTCGTAGAAGCAACAGATTTAGAGAAAAACGTAAAGAAACGTTTTAATAAGAGCTTTTTATTGTAATGTTGTAATTGCTTGGGTAAAATAGGTAATGAGTAAGTTTGTGCCCGTTTTTCTCAAAATATGTTGCTCCCAAGAAAAAAGTGTTACAATCTTTTTTGTGTAGAATTTTATGAGCAACAATATAAATTTATTATTTAAAAAAAAAAAATATATTTGTTGAGATATTTACAAACAACTGTAATTAATTTCTTTTACAGTACAAAATCATAAGTGTTACTTTGACACGCTATAACTTCAATACTAAT
This sequence comes from Dasysyrphus tricinctus, assembly GCA_963921185.1. NCBI lineage: Eukaryota > Metazoa > Arthropoda > Insecta > Diptera > Syrphidae > Dasysyrphus > Dasysyrphus tricinctus. Next base: position 116,645,051 of record OY992533.1, on the reverse strand, counting down.
TTACCTACAGAGTTGGTTAATAGCTCATTTTTTAGAAAATTTTATTAAATAAATGTTATTGTCTCATGATTTTGTTGTAAAATGAAATTCTATGAATAAAAACTACATCACTTTCTTTTTTAAGATGGTGGCTTTCCCCTTACCCCGGGCACCCAAGAATTTTGGTTTCATTATTGTGAGATGTAGCCAAACATAAATCGTACAAAAAATTTTGCCCATCGATTCATGAAATTTTAATAAATATTTTGACAAATTTACTCCATCATGAAGTTCTTGAACGATTTTCTCTGAATCTATTGATTGTATGAAAAAAAGTATTGTAATCTTTTTTGTGGAGAATTACATAAGCTACAATTTGTACCTTCACCTTTTTCCAAATAAACTGATAGTTATAATTTTACCCCGTTTCACCACACCCCCCCCCCCCCCCCCCCCTAAAAAAATTCAACCCCGGCCCAAATTTACAGAAATTTAAGGAAACAAAGCTGTCCACCAAAATTCAGCTTTTTCGGAATTTTTGCCATTTTTTGTCTAATTTTCCTAGGCTATTAAATTTTGAAGAACAATTGATATAACACCTAACCAATCGATGGTTTAGTATTTGTATAGGTTCTAATGAATGCTGTCATATATTATTACAGTAAATATAAAGTAATAAAGGCCAAATAAAATGAACAAACTTCATTTATTTTAAAATTGTAGGTAAAATTGAACAAAAAATGATGTTTTTTCTGTCGAAAAACGTGGTTTAAAGTGTCGAACTGTAAGTTTTTTTGACTTTATAGATTTTGCAAACTGTTATTTAACTAAAAAAATACATATTTGATCAATTAACATCGATTTATAATCAAAACATATCAAATATATCAAGATTTGTATCGTTTTTTTCAGGCTTGTAAGCAAATTTAAAAAATCGAAAATCTTTCTTATTTGACCTAATCTCGAAAAACTAAGCACGCCATCGTGTTCAGCATATCCGAATTATCATTAGTAGATATGTGCGCCATCTGTCGGTTTTTTGAACTAGCACAGTGATATTAAACTTTGTTTTTTTATAGCAAACATCAAAACACTAACAAGCCGTCCAGCACACCCCTTTTTTTTTGGAGGAGGGGCTGAAGCTGAATCACTACCCATTCATGTGAATCCACACAAACATAGTTTATTCACCTTCAGGAACTTCAGGAATTAAAAATATTCAATATTTCTTTTTTTTTATAGCAAATTTTAAAAATCGTACAGGATCACCTAAAAAAATTTAAGAGGGGCCCAATGGGTTTGTATGTTCACCAGTCGTTCATACGAATTCAAACAAAGATCATTCATTTACTTTCAGAAAACAAAAATAATCAATATATTTCTATTTTTTATAGCAAACATAAAAAAAAGTCGTTCCGGGCCCCCAAATAAAATTTAAGAGGTGTGGGTTCGTTTGTCCAAGAATTTTCTATGTTCCGTATGTATAAATTAAATAACCTTCAGGATAAAAAATATTCAATGCAGTGAAATTTTATAGCAAACACGAACAAAATTGTCCAGCAATTAATAAAATCCAATGAAAGGGATCAGTAATTTAGTTCGGTTAACTACTAGTTTACTATCATGTGGGTCCAATTTAGTTTTTATAGCAAACATCACATTGAAAAAAGTGTCCTAGCACCCCAAAATGAAGACTTAGCAGGTTGTTGCTAATTTAAATCCATAAAAAAATCAAGAGTCCACCCTCAGGAAGCACAAATATTCAACATTTCTTTTTTATAGCAACCATTATTTAACGAAAAGTCTTTCGGTAACCCAAATGAAATCTCAGCGAAGTGGAGTCAATTTTTTTTTTTTTTTTATTAACCTGCTGTAATTGTGAACCCATAAAAATGAATGCTTGGCTAGATTCTGGCAATATATTTAACATTAATTTTTTTATAGGATATAGGGAGAGACATGAACAAAGCAAAACGAATAAGCCCAATCCTTCCACATATAACATACATGTGACCTTTTAGTTTTTTGATAGTTGCTATAAGAAAGCACGGTGAATATTTTTTAAATGAGTGGTTTTTGTATGGATGAACATCGATAGTCAGTGAATTAAAGTAATATTCTCACCCAAGCGCCTAAAATTTCATAAGGGGGTGCTATGGGACTTTTTCAGGTTTGCCATAAAAAATTAATGTTCATTTTTTTTTTTTTTACTAAGCGTGGTAACAAGCTTTTGGTCAAGAATTCACATGAAAAGCTGGTGACGTACCCAATTATCACCAGCAGCCCCCCTCCCCCTCACCGAGATCACATTTCGGGTGCTAAACAACTGTTATTTTTCAGTTTGCTATAAAAAATATTGTGTATTTTGTTTTATTGAGGTTGGATAAACGATTTTAATGGTTGGAGAAAGGAACCTGATATATAACCCCCCCTCCAAAGAATGTTCAGTACTGACTTCAAACAGCGCAAAATGTATCAACCAGGAAGGATTTGACTGACTATGACAAGATGTAAAGTTTCGACAAAACCTAGATTTTGGAGGATAGATCTTTTTCGACGGAAACTTCAAATTTTTTACAACTGCTTTTTTGTTGAAAGAGGGCAGAGTGCATAATTTTGTAAATCTCTCAAGCTGTTTATTTTTCAACAAAAAAACAAAGGATACCAAATATTAATGTGGGTTAGGCCTTGAGCCGCTCAGACTGGGCTCTATATTTACAGCTTATAGTTTCTATCGAGTCGTTTTTCAAAAATTAAAACATTAATAAAAGCAAATAAGCTGAAGAACCTAAAAATTGACTATAGAATCATGACCTTTTGACCTTTTATAATGAAAATTAATATTCATGATAACTCCCGTTTATATTTGAACTACTACCTTTTTTGTATACATCAATCATTTCTTCTAGCATTACTGCCCTACCCCATGTTATCCTTGACGAACCTGCTAAAGAGAATATAATCCATTTTATTATACGAACATATATGAAACACAATTATGAAAAACAAGCTACATTTGATTCTTCTTCAACATGCTACTAACCCATTAGCCAGCAATTTAGCTATAGTGTGCTTCTATCTACAGTTGTATATATTTTAAGATACAACTCTCATTCTTGACCTAGTGAAGACAATTCTTGCTGCTACTATACTGCTCCCTTCTATTTAATTTTTTGTTTGAATTTCACCACACCTTTCACTTTATATTAGAAAAAAATGCGACGCAAATTTTTTGACCTACCTTAGAATATTTTCAAATGTGCTGTCTTCATAAATAATAAAAACAAAATATTTTTATTTTATTGTTTTTGAAGTTCTCTATATGGAATCTAATAAATCATCTTCATTAATCAAAAGAAGTATAGATAATTTGTTTCTTAATTAATATTCATTTGGGAAAGAATATTTTTTTTTCTTGTTATCTTCACCCAAATCAAGAACAACACAAAATCAACGAATCTATTTTTTTTTTATTTTTTTTTTAGAAAAGAAGATGAAAATTGAATTCGATACGGCAAAAGGGTTAATTAATCATTTAAATCGATGTTGTAGTATAATTTAATAGTTATGATGTGATGACTTAAGGGTGGAGTTGACATACACCAGCAAAGTGATGTCATCGTCGACTTTTTCTAAATCCAGAAATAAAAATAAGTTTAAATTAATTTTTGTTAATGCTGAGGAATTTTTAACAAGTTTGAGGATATTTCTTCGATTGAATCATCACAATACAGATTTCTATTATTACTGCTGGTTATATGTACATTGTTTTTGCATTTGAAGGTTTTTATTATCAAGTTTTATTCTCTTCTTCGATTTGAATTAATAAATTACTTCGGTGGCAGCTTGTATGGAACTTGTTCAACAATTCCTGTGTGCATATTGTTGTCAACAAGTTGAAAAGGAATTAAACAATTTTCTGTTGAAACCACATGGCTATGATGAGAGGCACTTTTTCATTACAAGAGATACTCTCGAAGGATTTGTCGCTTCTTTGCAAGAGGCGGTACGCCCGAGAAAAAAAATGATGCAAAATAGGATGGGATTTGATTTCCAAGCTTCTGCAGTGAGTGTCCACTATCTAGATATATGAAACAGCTGAGAATAGCGATCCGACACTATCCGGATAGTGTCGGATACCAGGATCTAAGTCTGAATACGGGTATCCGGCACAATCCAAATGGTGTGGAATCTCAACTTTCTTATACAACTACCCAGATACTTTGGATAATCCTGGAAACGGATCTGATTCGAATATCCAGATACCAGAAATAATCGGATAATTTGAAATACACTATTCCGACAGTGAGTGTCCACTATCTAAATATATGAAACAGTTGAGAATAGAGGTCCGACACTATCCGGATAGTGTCGGATACCAGGATCTGAATCTGAATACGGGTATCCGGCACAATCCAAATGGTGTGGAGTCTCAACTACCCAGATACTTCGGATAATCCTGGAAACGGATCTGATTCGAATATCCAGATACCAGAAATATTCGGATAATTTGAAGCAAACTATTCCGATAGTTTCGGATATCTACCCGAATCTGAATTAGGGTACGGATATCCGCCACAATCCGAATGATTTCAAATCTCAACTGTCTTATTTAACCACCGGGATAATTAAAAGCACACTATCCGGGTAGTATCGTTAACCTACCCATATCTGTATCTGGGTACATTTATCAGGTAAACTGTCTTTTATAACTATCCGGATAGTTGAGATATCCAATCCTGGACACGGATATGTTTTGCATATCAAGATACTTGAAATACTTGGATGATTTGAAGAACACTATCCGGCGTCGGATACCTACCCGGATATAAATCTGGGTACAACTATCAGACACAACTGTCTTATTTAAATATCCTGATAGTTCGGATATTCAATCGTGGTTGCGGATGTTTCGGATACCCGAAATTTTCGGTGAATTTGAAGCACACTATCTGAATCTGAATCTTGGTTCAAATATCAGCCACAACTATCTTATTTAACTATCCGGATATCAAATGCTGGATCCAGATGTTTCGGATATCCGGATAGCCAAAATATTTGGAAAATTTGAAACACACTATCCGGATAGTGTCGGATACTTACCCGGATTCTTTATCTGGGTACGGATATCCTGCACAATTAGTATGGTGTTGGATCTCAACTGTCTTATTTAACTATCCGGATAGTTCGGATATACAATCCTGGATCTGTTTCGGATACTTCTAGGTACAAGCACTTTCATTTTCACACGAATTTTATTTTTAATTTCATAACCAACCCTTACTTGCATAACATACTTTTTGGAAATTGAACGTCTCGCGTTCATTAAATATCAAACAGATCCAGGAAGGGTTACGAAACTCAAACTATATACGTAGTATGTGCCATGAACTACCTCACCCTAACCTCAGACACATGCACATTTCACAGCACACCTTAATAATCCACTCGAATCAAATTTACCTACCTCACACAAAACAAACTATCGCCAACAACTCACGAATTAAAAAAAAAAAAAAAAACAACAACAAAAATAAATAAACACTTCACTTCCAAAAAAAAAATAGCCAAATCCATCACCGATAAATCTCAGTCGCTTCACTAGGTCCTAGTTCATGCAGAACACAAAAACAGAAGAAAAAAAAACTCCCAATCAATTGTGCCCTAGTAAATTTTACCCGAAAATTATGAACAATTGTTATGGGGGGGGGAGGGGGGAGACGGGGGGCTGTTTAAATAAAGAAATTCAATCCCAGGAAGAAGAATATTATACTGCGAATAAAATGATTTCCCATTATTATGAAATTTCCCGGGGCCTATAGGTATTGAACGAACGAAAACAAAAAGCAGATCACGGGAAAGGCCATTGTGTGGAGCGGGCGCGGCATGGCGAAGAGGCGCGGTGGCAAGTATCACGTCGTGCAATAAATACTACGCTCACAATCGTGCATCACCTCAGGTGGAAATCAGTTCACGGTGTTAGCTGAATGAAGAAAAAACAAAAACAACAACAAAAAATCCCGAATGCATTTGAAAGATACACGTTCTCATAGTTTGGCGTCGTCGTCGGCGTTGTCGTCGTCATGGCCTCCATCGACTTTGTCGGTTGTTGTCGTCATCGTCATCATCATCATCATTTATCGATTGTTTTCGCATCGTTTTCTCAAGTATTGTGCAAGAAGTCACGAAGTCTAAATTTACATATTTCTGACTGGATGATACCTTTGACAAAAAAATCGACCAAAAAACACAACGACACACATTTCGAGACACAAATTGGAACAGCAACTGAATTATTATGCACAACAGAAAGAGAGAAATATTTATGAGTGACAAATTGGACAAGCGCATGTGTCCTGTCCTGGTTGTTTTCTTTTTGTTTGTTTGTTACAATTTGTTTGTTTTTAACTACCGACCGGGACCAATACGTGCGGAATTCCTTCAGGTTTGATCGAATAAGGACGCGACGCACCCGCCCGCCACCGACCACCGCCATTTTAATATTCAACGTGAGTTACGGAAGAGGAAGTAATCGTTACTCTTTTGCGGATTGTCTTTTATATACGTATCGAATCGCATAGACTACAACCGACGCGACATCGCGTCATATTCAAATTAAATGCTAACGAAGGCTTAAATGTCACACCAAGAATAAGCCATAAGAAAGGCTTTAGACTGGCGTAGGAGGGAAAATTATTTGAAAAAAAAAATGTGTTGGTACGAAATGTCAACTTATCAAGTTAATAGAGTTGATTAGATTTGAGACGATTTAAATTTTAGGGATTTACACAGCTATCAAATCTTTAAAAGACATGTTCGGAGCAATAAGTGTATAAAAAAGCATTTAAAGACCATTTGTTAGAAGTGTTAAGTGTGACGTAGGTGTTTGTATGGTTCTTGTGCGTTTTTGAACTTAACTTAGTGCAAGCGTTATCGACGTAAAATGCTTATTAGCTGCATGTTACCATGGCTAGTGGTTACGGAAGAGGTTACATTTAAGCATTTAACTGCAAACTAATATCTCTATAATACCTTGAGAAATATCATACTTTCAAAATATCGCGTCATCAAACAATTTCTAGAATTTTCAAAATCATCTTACTTTTAAAGACAAGATCAAATTTATGCGTACAAATTAATATATAGAACTGTACCCAGCTACATGCAAGATAGTACTAGATTAGATAACGATAGGTTTCGATAGCGCTAGATTTCGATAACGCTAGTTTTTATTAACGCTAGTTTTCCATAAGGCTAAATAAGGCTATATTTCGATTACGCTAAATTTCAACAGCACTTAATTTCGATAACGAAAGATTTTGATAATCCAAATTTTCGATAACATAAGCTTTGAAAACGCTGGGTTTCGATAACACTAGTTTTTAATAGCGCTATTTTTCAATAACGCTTGTCTTTAGTAAAGCTAGATAAGGCTATGTTTCGATGACACTAAATTTCGATGACGCTATATTTCGAACACGCTTTAATTTCGATAACGATAAATTTTCATAATAGAAATTTTCGATAATATTAGCTTTGAAAACGCTGGATTTCGGTAACACTAGATTTTGATAATGCTTATTTTCGATAACGATAGTTTTCGATAACCTTTGTTGTCGATATCTATTTTCAATAGCGCTTGCCTTCGGTAAGGCTACATAAGGCTATGTTTCGATGACGATATATTTTGATGACGCTACATTTCGATGACGCTTTAATTTCGATAAAGATAGATTTTGGCAATTCAAATTTTCGATAAAATTAGCTTTGAAAACACTGGATTTCTCGTTCTTTTAACACTAGATTTTGATAATGCTTATTTTCGATAACGCTAGTTTTCGATAACCTTTGTTTTCAATATCTGAAAATTAAAAAATTGAATGAATGACTGGGTCGCACGAACTTGCTCTTGAAGTTGCTTACAAAGCTAAGATTTTGGAACGTAAATTTTAAGTATTTATTAATATAACGTTACGGAATCCCGAAAACCATAATGTCACAATTTTTTAAAGATCCCGAAACATAAAATCGCGCAGATTAATAATCCTGCTATGTATTCATAATATCGCAATTACAAAACTTCGCATTTACATTTCAAACCGAAAATCTGGAAAATATTAACCGAAATCTTACAATTTAAAATCTCGCATATCAAAATCTGGCAAATCAAAATTTCGCAAATTCAAATTTCACACTGAGAAACACTCTCAGTGTTGCACTTAAAAATAAATAAAAAAAAATAAATAAAAAAATTAATAAAGGAAAAACAATCGACATATGTTCTCTTTCTCGTTCTCTTAGCAACAATTGAAATGTAAACAATTACAGTTTATTATGAACAACAATATTGTTTAAAGTTAGTAGGCACTAAATTTGTTTTGCATAAGTTAAGAAATCTCCCAACATTTAATTGCGCTGGAACAAATACATTTTTAAAATCAAAATATCGCATATTCAAGACCTGCGCGAAATTTAAATTTGCTAGATTTTGATTAGAGAAAATTTTGTTGCAATGCAATTAAATTTTGTGAGATTTTAATTCGGGAGTTTTTAGCTTGCGGAATTTTGTAATTGCGAGTACTTCAAATGCTAGATTTTGTAATTGCGAGATTATGAAAAGTGAGATTTTGTAATTGCGAGATTTTGTAATTCCGAAATTTTGTAATGCAAAATTACAAAAGCCAGACTTGAATTTGCTAGATTTCGTACCCAACTCATTAACATGCAGAAAACAAAAAATGTACCAACGCCATTTTGAGAAATCAAACTTTGCAAAAATTCAAAGAATACTTTTTTGAAAATTTTGATATTCGATATTAATTTAGCTTTTTTGCAGTTTTTATTTAAAAATGTAATTCAAATCCGTTCAGCCGATAATGAAAAAATTCAAAATCTTAAATACAGTTCTGTGAGAGGTAAGGAGCAAAAAGTCACGAGCTGTGATCATTAACCTATGAGCTGTGAGTAGAAAATCACAATTACCAGCATTGAACAATATTCACGAACATACCGTGACTACCTTAAATGTGATTTTATTTGTTCTCTATGTTCTTTTCGCATTCTGTGAAATATCACAAATTCACACTCGCAGTGCTAAAATCTCAACGAAGAGGAGAAATTCAGAAATCACGAAAAGAACTGTGATAGTGATTCATTTAACTCTGTGATCGAAATCACGACCATAATACAATCACAAAAGAGATGAAAAAAATATCACAGATAAAGACGAAAGTCTGCAGAATGAGAACGATATATTGTGATTTTCTAAACATTTTGAAAGATTTTGTTTTCTAATTTGGTAGATTTTTTAACTGAAGTTTCTGAATTTGACCAACAAAGCACCAGCGAACCATCTACTTTCACGCCTATTTGTATCATATTTATATGAGATTTCTTCTAAATCCGTTGCTCTAAAGAGCTTTCAGCACAGGATGTGAAATTTTTAGAAATTCACTCACTGCCACGCCTACTTTTGTATATTTGAGTTTTGTCCCTAATCCATCTACTTTCACGCCTATTTGTATCATATTTATATGAGATTTCTTCTAAATCCGTTGCTCTAAAGAGCTTTCAGCACAGGATGTGAAATTTTTAGAAATTCACTCACTGCCACGCCTACTTTTGTATATTTGAGTTTTGTCCCTAATCCCTTGCACTAGAGAGCTGACATTTTGTAAATAAGTTGTCAAAAACCTTTAGCAGAGTAAGTGAAACTTTTAGAAATCTAACCAATGCCACGCCTATTTCTTTAGACCTCAGTTTTTGCTAATTCGTTGCTCTAGGTAGCTTATATGTTTATCAAATAAGCTGCTTAAAACCAAGCAATACAAGTGAAATTTTTGAAAAGTCACCTACAAGCACGCCTACTTTTTTTGCTTTTTTTGAGACCTGACATTTACTAATTTAATTTTTTTAAATCACAAACACAGGTTTAACTCACCTGTGATAGACGTAGGTCAAAACCAAGATGCTTGAAGTGTTATTTTTCTGCTAAAAACTAAATTGAATTGTTGTTGTATAAAATATTGGAGTTTTTTTTTTAAGAAACACTTTCATTTCCTTAATTAATTATGCAATAAACAAAAAAAATATCAAAATGTTCAAATTCAACAAAACTATAAATTACGAGCCAATCCATCAATGTCGTCTTTGCTTTTCCGGTCCGTATATTTTGTTTTGTTCCTGAAACGGATAATATCAAGCCGTCCAAATCCGACTATGACCTTTGTGGTAAAGTGATTTACTCGCTACGTATACCTATAATTATTAACATGTTGCTCGTGCATGAGTGCTACAACAAAAAAAAAAAAACAAAACTTCGCAAAAAAAGTTCCTAAAGGAAAAAAAAAATGTATTTCATCGACGACGCACATCACGCCATCATCGCCACAGCGTCAACTCCTAATAGTACGGGAGGCAGCGTGGAATTTGAAAAGTCATTTCATACCGGCTGAAAATTATACCAACAATAGTTTTCCGCATTCCCAGAAGACATCTGACCGTCAGCTACTCCGGTTGTGGTGGGTCTAGGAGTAATGGGGTCTTGAAGTTGTAAAAAAAAATGTATTTTCAAGTCATTTCATACCGCTCCAAAATGTGTTGGATAGTTGTTCAGATAATACTGAATCAAAAAACAATCGTCAGCTGCATGGGAGGCGGGGGATTATACGTCAGTCGGGGGCATGAACTGGTAATTTTTTTCAAAAAATAAAGTCATTTTATACCTTATGAAATTTACGGAGCTGAATATTGATGTTTTATAAATAATGAAAACAGCCGTCAGCTGTTTGGCTAACGGGGGAAAGACCGTCAGTCGGCGTCTTAAACATTCTTCGCCTATAGCAGCTCTGTGCATTTCACAATCACTGTAAAATATAAAGTAACGACCTTTACCTCCACAAACATTCAACTGACACCAGTTTTTATAAAAAGTTCGTTCCGGAAACCGAAACCATTGATGGATACAGGGGTTCATAGAAATCATAACCCTCCCTTCCTGAGACTTTACCGAGTTATAAACGCATTTAAAATATGTATATGAAATCAATTATTTTGATTTCACCACAACAAATTAATTAGGTATATTTTTATTTCGGTTGTCAATAAACCATTATTTGTATAATATTTTAAGAGATAAAACCCGAACGTTCGAACGAAAAAAACGCATAGTTTACTAGTTAACGAAAAAAAGTCGTACCTAATTATTTTCCTCCAGAGAAATACGAATAATTTTCTTTTGTGGATAAAGTTGCAAGCAACAATTGCGGTTTTTGTTCAGTTTATTTTACTTTACAATAAATTTTTAATTTGTTTTAAAAAATATAGTCCAGTCAACGAAGGAAAAATAAATCATGCTCTCTCGGTTATTATTTTATGTCATAAGAGTGACCCCAGGTATAACACACTAAAAGTCCCCTTCTCAGGGCCGCGAGCTTAAGGTAGGAGTTGAGTTGGGGATAAAAGTAGTTTTTCGTGAATATTTTTAAAACTTAGTGTATTAGCGGAAAAGTTTACACTACGAAATGAAAGACGATTAAATTTCCTAAAAAAAAAGCTTTATTCAAATTTTCGGTAAGAGCGGGATTATGAAAGGTACGAGGCGTAGAAATGTCAAACATTTGAAAAATAATGTTACTGTCTTATATAAATGTAGGGTTAAAGGTCTAAGTGAGAAATTTTATTATTAAGAAATATACAATAAAAACAATACAAAAAACATTTCAATTAAATAGTCCAGTAACCTTGTAGTTTCATAGAATTGAGACCTTGCGTCAGTTCCGGTAGCTCTGAATTTTTGCTGAGTTGTTTATGATGTTGGCCTCAAGCACCAAACGCAATATTGGTAAAAATTAAAAAAAAGCACGATTTTCTCACGGTTTTTAAACTTATTGGCCATTTTAACCATTACGCCTTAATTTCCGAATAAAAAATTGCTCTAGGATTTCAACCTTATCTACTAAATTTTATTCAATTTTAGTCCAAAACTGTTTTCGTAGACACAACAGTTTCCAAGGGACCACTTTTCATAATATAGCAATACAAATTTAAAACAACAGTATATTAAACAGTATAATAACAAAAACATGGTCTTTGACATATGCTGCATCAAAGCAATGGGGCTTGTAGATTGGGTCTAAAGAAGAAAACAACTGCTCTATTGCTTTGATGCAGCATATGTCAAAGACCATGTTTTTTTATTATACTGTTTAATATACATTGGACGCCCAATATACCGAATACCCGATATAGCGAATTTGCGATATAACGAACGTATAAATAAATTGACATAAAATGTAAAATGTTTAAAATGGGATATGTTTATGCCACTCAATGTAACACCGTTGAAACAAGTTTTTTTCTTTTATTTCATAATCCCAGTTGTATATTTGAAACAGAAAAAATGTAACTGATGTTGTTGTAAGTTTTAGTTGTATGATGTAGTTGCAGAGGTTTGATAAGCAATATTATTTGATCTTATCTGAATTTTGTACATAAAAAATTCACCTAAATCCGTTAAGCCGATAACGAGAAAATTCAAAACAAAAAAAATACGTTCTATGACAGGTACCATTAATAGTTGCTAAGTGTACAATTTTATGATTTTTGGTAGTAGATCGTACTAATTTTAGTATATGAAAAAAGAATAATCAAAATCCTGGGAGTCATTTTTAAGCAAACAAATATTTTCCTTTGCGGTTTTTTAACTTTTGTATGGAAGGTACCGTTATTTTTTCATAAATGTAAAATTTTTTCTGAAAATATTTTAGAGATTACTAAAAAAGTCTTAAATATCGAGTTTCAAAAAAATCGATCATGTCGTTTCGAAATATTTGATTTTCCAAAAAAAATTTTGAAACATTTTTTTAAAAATCCAAAAAATATTTTTTTCAAAAATTTTGGTACACAAAACTATTTATATTTATTGGAAGCTTCTGTATAAAAAAATAATTCAAATCGGTCGTACTGTTTTGAAGAAAATTAAAAATCAAAAAAATGGTTCTTTGGGAGGTACCATTGATAACCATTTTTGAAAAATGGTTTTACACCCGAAGAAAGCCTTTACTAAAATAAATTTATGATTTTTTTTAAAGAAAAGTTGTGGAGCCGTTTTTGAGAATCTTACGATTATGTAAAATTGTATGGCAGGTACCGTTATTTTTGCTTCTAAAAAAAATGAAAAAAACGTGTGGGCATAATCACCAAAAACCACTATGTACCAAGTTTGAAGAAAATCGATCCAGCCGTTTAGGCTAGATGAACAGACAGACACTCCGACAGACAGACAGAATCGTGCCACCCACTTTTTTGGTGTTCTCTATCATCGTATTATCATGTTTGATTGTTATCTCAATTTTTGTTTTGCACGAATCCAAAACTTGCCTTATAGTACCTATAATCGCAAGTAAAAAGAAAAACGCATATTATGTCACTGAGCAAGTTATTGCGGTAATGGAGCTATGTTACATGGATAGCATTCTGGGGCCTATTTCAGCGCTAAAAACCTCACCAACTACATCATACAACTAAAACTTACAACAACATCAGTTACATTTTTTCTGTTTCAAATATACAACTGGGATTATGAAATAAAAGAAAAAAACTTGTTTCAACGGTGTTACATTGAGTGGCATAAACATATCCCATTTTAAACATTTTACATTTTATGTCAATTTATTTATGCGTTCGTTATATCGCAAATTCGCTATATCGGGTATTCGGTATATTGGGCGTCCAATGTATATTAAACAGTATAATAAAAAAAACATGGTCTTTGACATATGCTGCATCAAAGCAATAGAGCAGTTGTTTTCTTCTTTAGACCCAATCTACAAGCCCCATTGCTTTGATGCAGCATATGTCAAAGACCATGTTTTTGTTATTATACTGTTTAATATACTGTTGTTTTAAATTTGTATTGCTATATTATGAAAAGTGGTCCCTTGGAAACTGTTGTGTCTACGAAAACAGTTTTGGACTAAAATTGAATAAAATTTAGTAGATAAGGTTGAAATCCTAGAGCAATTTTTTATTCGGAAATTAAGGCGTAATGGTTAAAATGGCCAATAAGTTTAAAAACCGTGAGAAAATCGTGCTTTTTTTTAATTTTTACCAATATTGCGTTTGGTGCTTGAGGCCAACATCATAAACAACTCAGCAAAAATTCAGAGCTACCGGAACTGACGCAAGGTCTCAATTCTATGAAACTACAAGGTTACTGGACTATTTAATTGAAATGTTTTTTGTATTGTTTTTATTGTATATTTCTTAATAATAAAATTTCTCACTTAGACCTTTAACCCTACATTTATATAAGACAGTAACATTATTTTTCAAATGTTTGACATTTCTACGCCTCGTACCTTTCATAATCCCGCTCTTACCGAAAATTTGAATAAAGCTTTTTTTTTAGGAAATTTAATCGTCTTTCATTTCGTAGTGTAAACTTTTCCGCTAATACACTAAGTTTTAAAAATATTCACGAAAAACTACTTTTATCCCCAACTCAACTCCTACCTTAAGCTCGCGGCCCTGAGAAGGGGACTTTTAGTGTGTTATACCTGGGGTCACTCTTATGACATAAAATAATAACCGAGAGAGCATGATTTATTTTTCCTTCGTTGACTGGACTATATTTTTTAAAACAAATTAAAAATTTATTGTAAAGTAAAATAAACTGAACAAAAACCGCAATTGTTGCTTGCAACTTTATCCACAAAAGAAAATTATTCGTATTTCTCTGGAGGAAAATAATTAGGTACGACTTTTTTTCGTTAACTAGTAAACTATGCGTTTTTTTCGTTCGAACGTTCGGGTTTTATCTCTTAAAATATTATACAAATAATGGTTTATTGACAACCGAAATAAAAATATACCTAATTAATTTGTTGTGGTGAAATCAAAATAATTGATTTCATATACATATTTTAAATGCGTTTATAACTCGGTAAAGTCTCAGGAAGGGAGGGTTATGATTTCTATGAACCCCTGTATCCATCAATGGTTTCGGTTTCCGGAACGAACTTTTTATAAAAACTGGTGTCAGTTGAATGTTTGTGGAGGTAAAGGTCGTTACTTTATATTTTACAGTGATTGTGAAATGCACAGAGCTGCTATAGGCGAAGAATGTTTAAGACGCCGACTGACGGTCTTTCCCCCGTTAGCCAAACAGCTGACGGCTGTTTTCATTATTTATAAAACATCAATATTCAGCTCTGTAAATTTCATAAGGTATAAAATGACTTTATTTTTTGAAAAAAATTACCAGTTCATGCCCCCGACTGACGTATAATCCCCCGCCTCCCATGCAGCTGACGATTGTTTTTTGATTCAGTGTTATCTGAACAACTATCCCACAAATTTTGGAACGGTATGAAATGACTTGAAAACAAAATTTTTTTTACAACTTCAAGACCCCATCACTCCTAGACCCACCGCGGGCGCGGCGACTGACTTGCATTTTTTTGATTGTTCGATTGTAATCTTTCACATACAGTAGGAACCATTCGGGGTAAAATGACTAATAAAAATTAACGCTGCCTCCCGTACTATTAGTGGTTTCAATAATACAATGTTCAGCTACATACATACATATATATATTCTTAATTTGTAGCCAAAATCAATTTGGGTCATCTGGACCATAAACAAAAAAAAAAGAAAAAGCAAAGGACGAAATGAATTACCTTTAACAGTAAAACCCCACGAGAGTGGTAAAAATACATCAACCTACCACCATGAAAAACAACAATGAAAGGACCTGGGCTTGATGGATTCAAAACTGTCAGTAAGTCAAACAAGGTTCTACAGAGAACGCAAGGTTGAAGGGTTTTTTTTTTGTGTGTATATTCGGTTCGAGGAAAGAAAGGATACAATATAAAAATACGAAAGCAGCCTATTTTTGTCCATAAGGAATTTATATCTTTTGTTGGCAGTTTATTCCACTCTGAGATAACATTTTTTTTTCATAAAACTATAAAGTTCCTTATTTTTGAAAAAAGGACAACAGTATAGAAAACAAAAGAAGCTGAGTTACAAAAAAATAATAATTATACGCTATATTGTCTTGAATAAATGGAAAGGGGAAGAAAAACAACAAATGGACATCGGATGGACAGGCAAAACAAGACCGTAAAACATATGCATTTTTGGTTTCATATTTCCTTGTGTTGCTTGCTCCCTGCGGAGATCAACATATGAATCACCAGGCGGTTGTCGCCGCCAATGCCGTGTCGGTCGGATCCAGGAATAAGAAACGACGACGGACGCATAGTGTTGTGGTTGGTCTACTATATAACAAATTAAAGATTAATTCAAAAAAACCTATTTGGAAAGTTATGATGTCAACATTTTTACTTCATCATGAGCAAATGCTTTATTTTTTTAAACGAACACTGCCATAAGCTGAATTTTTTTTAACTGAAAAACTTCAATGTGGCATATTCATAGATGTTGTTTAAGCTGTAGGTAGACAAAACTGTCGTTTGCCTGATGAAGTTTCAATTAGATTATCTCCTGATTTTCCTAGTCGTAATATCTATGAATATGCCCCAATATCCTTGAAGGCGCTATCAATTTTGAGAGTAAGAAGACTGCGAACAACTCTCAAGAAGATCTCGAGAGTTAAGCTCGCAAGTGGATACAATAATGAAGTTAGCTCACAGAGGGTAGACAGCGGTCAGTCTCCAGAATTTTTAAGTGAATTTACTCTCAAAGGGTGTGTATTATTTTAAGAGCACTACCCCTCTGTGAGCTAATTTCATGACTGTGTCCACTTGCAAGTTCTACTCTCGACAGCTGGTTGAGAGTTACTAGCAGTCTTTTTACTTTAAAATAGATACGCACCTTTGATAGTAAAAGGATTGGAAGCAGCTCTCGATAATATCACTCGCAAGTGGACACAGTCCTGAAGTAAGCTCACAGAGGGATAGGCAGAAGACAGCCTTCCTAGATTCACTTTCGAGAGTTTTGTAGTGCAAGTATTCTCAAACGCACCTTAAGATGCGTATTCATTTGAGAGTAAAAAGACTACGAACAACTCTCAAGCAGCTCTCGAGAGTAAAACTTTCAAGTGAACACAGACATGCGATTAGTTCACAGAGTGGTAGACAGGTATACGAGAGTCACACTTGCAAGTTTTGTAGTGAAAATACTCTCAAACACTCAATTTGAGAACACTGCAAGTAACTCTCAAGCAACTCTCGAGAATAAGGCTCTGAAGTGGACACAGTCATCAAGTAAGCTCACAGAGGAATAGACAGAAAACAGCTTTCCGGGAGCAACACTCGAGAGTTTTTTAGTGAAAGTACTCTTAAACGCATCCTAAAAGTGCGTATTCTTTTGAGAGTAAAAAATCTTCGAACAGCTCTAAAGCAGCTCTCGAGAGTACTCTCCTTTTTCTCGACAGCTGCTTGAGAGCTAGTTACTCGTAGTCTTTTTACTTTCAAATAGATACACACCTTTGAGAGTAAAAACACATCGAGCAACTCTCAAGCAACTCTCGAGAGTTATACTCACAAGTGGACACAGAGGAAAGTTACTTTCGGGGGTTTTGTAGTGAAAGTACTCCCAACTGGATACGCACTTTAAGGGCCAGGTTTTCCGTTTGAGATCATCATAATCTTGGGGTTAAACCTGAGTTAACTCTAAAAACGTGTTTTTCAGTCAATTTAAATCATAAATCAACTCCGAGTTAAATCACCTTATTTTGAGAGTTAACTCATCGACTAAACCGAGGGCAATTTTCGTTGTGGCGTTATTTCGATTTTCATTATGAAAGGCGTTAAAGTTCAAAGTGTCACACATCGATTTCCATAGATTTTTGACAGCTTAAAGATAAAGTTAATCCTCAACTAAAAAACAGTTTGACTTGAACTGGAATGTCGAGTGTATCCTGAAAAATTACGTCGAAAAAAAACTATAAGTGCAACTGGGAACCTTAATATTAAACTCGTTTACAACATAACTGCAAATTTGATTGAAAGAAAAGGATTTAAATTTTTATGGATGAAATATTATGGCACATTATTTTCTTCTTCTTTCTTTTGTCAAAAAGGTTAGATAATATTAATATACCTTGTTAAATTTGGTCAAGCCCAAGGGTATTTGTGAAAGATTGAAATACATATATTAAGGTCAAGATGAAAGGAATAAATAAATACCTACACAATACAAACATGACTGTGTGTTTGTTTAAGTAAACAAAAGAGCTTGTTTTCCGGGAATATTGTGTGTCTTGAAATAAAAAAAAAACAATAGACCAAAAGGTAAAGCAAATACCATAGCTAATGACACAATCATATATTGTATAGGATTTTATTTTTCTGTCTGAAATAAGTGTAGGTATCACAGGTTCAACAAAGAAATCCCTTTATAGGAAGTTTTTTTGTTTTTTGTGCTTCTAAGGACTCAGGGGATAAGTGACACGAGGCTAAAATCAATGTCCAGAAATTTCATTCAACAGCTTTTTAAATGACAAAAAAGGGTTATTTTTTGTTTGTCTCTACATTTGATTTGCATAAAATTTTCTGTTTATTTGACAGTGATGGGAAGGTACTACTGAGAATTCCATTTTTTTTTTTTCAAGTTGAGAAAGAGATCTTCTTTGAATCATTGTTTTAAATCGTAGGTACATAATATCAATGATTGTTTTGTCTACCTACAACCTATGCAAATTTATACAAAACTTTATCTGAATGTATTTTACATATTTAACTTTTTATTGATTCGGAATTGAGTTTTGCTAGCAGTTCAAGTGAAAATTAATTAACCTACGAGTAAAATGGAGGATATTTCATTTTTGCTAGAAATGTCTACTTAGACTTACCTTTCGAATAAGAAAAACGCAAACAGTAAGAAAATTATTGTTTTTGTTTT
This sequence comes from Dasysyrphus tricinctus, assembly GCA_963921185.1. Lineage (NCBI taxonomy): Eukaryota > Metazoa > Arthropoda > Insecta > Diptera > Syrphidae > Dasysyrphus > Dasysyrphus tricinctus. The sequence goes on along the minus strand of OY992533.1, from coordinate 116,626,201 downwards.
TGTGATATTTATATTATTAATTTACATGGTTTTAAGTCTGATATGAGTTACATCATTGACAAAAGGTCATTATTTTACCTAAGCAAGATAGGCCACCATGAGAAAGCACATCATCCAGAGAGACCAATGTCGTTTATATGAAATTGTCGTTCAATGTTTCTATGCTTTCTAAGCAAAACTTTTTTGTAAAAACCTCATAAGGCAAAAATTAAGAGAACGAGTGGTAGAAAGTTTGCAAACCAAAATCTAGAATAAAGAAATCTCGCATTTTTTTAAATCTCGAAAAACAAAATCTTCCAAATTAATATCTAGTCCTGTTTTTCATAATTTTTCAATTGTAAAATCTCGCTTTTAACATTCTCGCACCAAAAACTTTCGAAAATATCAACAGCAATCTTGCATTTTAAAATCTCGTAAATCAAAATCTTACAAATCAAAACTTCGCAAACTAAAAAACGCTTTCAGTTCGCACTGGAAAAATAAAAATCCTGGGAACCAAATCTCGCAAAATTTAATTGCATAGCGAATTTTTTATTTGCGGGAATTTGTAATTTGCGAAATTTTGTACAGTGAGGTTTTGTATACGAGATTTTAATTTGCATGATTTCGCACCCTACCCAAAAATGTAAGTGTTCAGAAAGGTTTTAAAACTGTTAAATAGAACCAGAAGGAACCATTATACGGTTACGAGACATTTGTATATTTGGATTCAGTGAATTTGTTTATATATTAAATTGTATTTTTAAGAATTACAAAGTTTAGATAGAAAGCTGACGCTAATATTGAATTGTTCGTTGCTTCATAATATGGTATTTACTAGTCGTTAATTTGTTGTTCAATGTTTTCTATGTTTTTCGATATCAAGTACACAAAAAACATAGAAAATCGTGAAAGACAAAATTGAAATATTCACAACTAATTGGCGACTAATTAATGGCAAATTCTGAAGCAATAAAAAATGCAATAGAAGAAGTATAGACTGCTTTGTGAGATATTTCTTTGCTAAGTTTTTATCAAGTCATCGAAGCAGTACAAGAAAACTAGAAAGCATTGAACGACAAAACTGCAAATGGCCAAAGCTAATAAACACCTTATTAACAGCGAATTAGAAACCTACTATTTACTTTTCTATCGGCGAATTTTATTTTGGTAGATTAACATTCAAGAAAATCACTTAAGTCAACAATTGAGAATGTTTTCGAAAAACTGCCTTGAAAACCTAACAAAACCACAGAAGGATTAAGACCATTAAGACCATTTAGGATTTGAGTGCAAATTACCTCAGGATCTACTTAGCCAGTACTTCGAAATACTGAAATCGTGTATTTCAAACGGACTCTTTAAAGAAAGGTTCTAACAAGAACAATAGGAAACTCAAGATAATTGAAGCTGGTATACCACAAAGATATATCCTGGGACCAATTTTGTTTCTGATATCAAGGCACACACTAATGGACCAACAATATTATTATAACTAGTAATTAAGAAGAAGAGTTTTTAAGAAAATAAATAGAAAAATTATCAACAATGCGTCTTAGATTGGGTATGGTGGCATCTAACTGATGAGCCCACCACCATACCTGGGCGAAACGCATTCTGGAGTAAAGGCCACAAAAACCTTTTTAATTTAATTTTATTCATAAACTCCACAAAAATTAAGAAATAAATGGATTTATTGTTTATAGTCTTTGACCATAGATAATTTTTCTATTTATTTTCTTAAAAGCTCTTCTTCTTTATAACTAGGTACCTTAATAGATGATAGGTACTGCAATATTTGTGCGTTGTGAGGGCAGCAGAAAAAACTCAAAAAATATGTCGATGAAGTTAGATATAGGACGCAACAGACGCCTATCAAACTTTAGACCATTTAACCTTAACAACGGTCTTAACTTGGCCCCAAAACAATATCGAATTTTGTATTATTTTTGCGAAAGAGACTTTTTGACCACCCCCAGTTTTCGGCAAAATTGAAATACAAAAATGGTAGGCGAAGGAACCTCAAAAATCGATTATTTTTCCTTTTAATTTGATAAGATTACTAACCACATTGTAACTTTTTTTCAATCCATAAACATTTTTATTTTATTTTATTTATTTTTATTTTTTATTTTATTATTTTTTTTTTTATTTTATTTAATTTCATTTGATGTAATTTAATTTAATTTAATTTAATTTTATTTTATTTTATTTTATTTCATTTAATTTTATTTCATTTAATTTTATTTCATTTAATTTAATTTAATTTAATTTAGTTTAATTCAATTTAATTTAATTTAATTTAATTTAATTTAATTTGATTTAATTTAATTTAATTTAATTTAATTTAATTTAATTTAATTTAATTTAATTTAATTTAATTTAATTTAATTTAATTTAATTTAATTTAATTTAATTGAATTTAATTTTATTTAATTTAATTTTATTTGTATTTATTTTTATTTATTTTATTTTATTTTACTGTATCTATTTTATTTTATTTTATTTTTTTGTTTTTTTTTTCACTTTAAAATATTTTTTTTATTTTGAGCCCATCAATTTATTTTTTTTTAATAATTATTTGTTTAAAGAATTTTTTTATTTTTATTCTTTTTGTGTTATTATTTTACCTACAAATATTTTGTATTTCTTTTATTTTCTATTTTTGTTATTTTTTTTTATTTTTTGTTTCACTTTTTTTCATTTTCTTTCATATTTTTTATTTTCTGCACCTTTCATTTTTATTATTTTTTTTTATTTTTTTTTTATTTTTTTTATTTATTATTATTTTTATTTTTTTCCTCATTAGTATTTTCACTTTTTTGTATTATGTACATATTATTATTCGAATTTTGAAACATGATCATTCTTAAAAACACAATTTTCTAGAATGTGCACCCTTTTAAAAAAGATTATCCAATGGGATTCAAATTTATGAAAGAAAAATCATATTTCGATTCTTTATAGATTGGGCCTGGATCGGGAACGATATTTCGACTTTTTAATTATTCACACCATAAGGTCGATTTTTATAGTCTCAACAAAAAAAATCGACTCTTTCAAGAAGCGACTTCTGATCAAAAACTATAAAACAATTATACCGACCCTTTAAAAATGTCTATATTCAAAACATCGACAATAATCGCCATTTTATGAAACGACTTTTCAACAGTCGATATAATGTAATCGACATCATCAACTTTTGTATATCTCATACTTTCTTCAAGGCAGTTGATTTCATGTTAAGTCGAGATTTCAAAATGCCGACATTTAATGAGTTGATAGAAAATAAAGTCGTTGTTTAAGCTTACAGAAAAGTCGATTCGTACGTAACCTTTTGGTCCTGACTTTCTTATGGTTTTTGGTAAGAGCCCTACACCGCCTAGTTATGGTAACAAATATTTTTCCAAATGTCTTTTAAACAATATTAAGTCCAAACAAATACAAAAGCAACAAAAACAAAACTTAATAAAATAAAAATAAAAAAAATGAAATAAAATAAAATAAAATAAAATAAAACAAAACCAAAAAAGAATAAAATAAAACAAAACAAAAACTAAAAAGAAAGAAAAAGAAACGAAACAAGAAAGTGTTCTTAGTCTTATTTTTTATTTAATTTTAATTTTTAAAACAAGAGAAAAAACAAAACAAAAAATTAAAAATAAAAAGAAAAAAATTAAAAATAAAAAAAAATTAAGAAATTTTGATATTAAATTAATTTTTTTTGTTTTTCTTTTTTTTTCTTTTTTTTTTTTTTTTTTTTTTCTTTTTTTTTTCTTTTTCTTTTTTTTTCTTCTTCTTTTTTTTTCTTTTTCTTTTTTTTTTTCTTTTTCTTTTTTTTTCTTTTTTTTTCTTTTTTTTTTCTTTTTTTTTTCTTTTTCTTTTTTTTTCTTTTTTTTTTCTTTTTTTTTCTTTTATTTTAAAAATTAAAATAAAACAAAAAAACAAGACTAAAAACACTTGCTTTTTTTGTTTCTTTTTTCATTCCTTGATGGGAAAATCTTCAAAGAAAAACTGGGCATACCTACTCCTATTACCTTTAAATTGTAGAATGAGACACACCTTACCAGGAAGACATTCTTTTTTTTTTTGTTTAAATATTTCAACCACATAAATGTTTAAGCTGCTTGTAAATTCACTTTTTCTCTATCATTATTGTCTTTAAACATGCAAAGCCTATTAAACACTGCATCGCAGCACTATACCTCTCATTGCCTTGAACTCTTGCGCATTGATATTATTCCAATTATTTCATTGATTATTCAAAAACAATAATAAAACTATACTCGTACAGTCGATTCTATAATATAACAACCCTATTTCTATTGGTCAGCTGTTTTACAATATAAGTCTCTTTAATTTACTTAAAAATTCACTTCATAGTTGAAAACTGTTGCTGCTGTTTGCTGCTAGTCTGCTCAGACTATTTTAACCTTCACAATGAAAATTACCTCAATAGCCCCTGCCAAGGCGTACTTTGGATATTATAAGTTTTTTTTTAGTCGAATGGTGTTGTGGAATTTTCTAACTAATCATCGTTCAATAAAGAAATAGAAAAATAATATTCACATTGCAAAATTGGTTCAAAAAAAAAAATAAAAGGAAAAAAAAACTATTGCAAAATTTAAGCCTATTAACAGAAATGAAATATAAATTTGCTTTAATAGATGATAACGGGGTGTATGTTTTATCGAATTTTGATGATGGTGATACTGCAAAATGACAAGGTTGAAATAAATTCAGCAATGTCATGTTCGAAAATTGTGTGTTTTTTTTTTTGTCTTAAAGGTCAAAAACGGGTGATTAGTATTGTTCTCCAAAGTGTAGACATTTATACACTTGCTGTTTCTTCTCTTCTCATTAACTCCCCCAGAGATTCTAATTAATCCAATTATCTTTTAACATGACGACGGACGGACAAAGATTGTTAATTCTATATCTAAAGTAGGTACTTATACTGACTTGGTGGGAGAATTTTGTGGCAGGTAAACTTTAAGTTAGATATTGTCTGTGTTACAACGAAAGCTAATTAGAACATAAATACGAAGGTTATTGTGAGATAATTGTGTAGCACGATTGTGTATCTCTAATTAACACGATAAATGTAAGAAAATCACTGTTGTTTGTTGTTGTTTTTGTTTTTTTTTTTTTGAGTTTATAAAAGAAGATACTTTTTACGTAATTTGTACGTCACTTATTCCTTTTTTTATATTTTTATTTAAGGAACTGAAAGTTGTTTTCTTTTTTTTTTAGTGAAATAGACATCAGTAACGTTGTTGAATGTTTTCGATATTGTTGCTGCTAATGGTGTAGTTTATAATTTTTTGTGTTTTCAATTAGCAAGTAGTTCAGAAATATAGCTTAGTTTATCTACATAAGTCACGTTATTTTATATTGATTTCATGTTTTAATTATCGTCATTGATAATAATCACTCTTTCATAAATAAATAAAAAAGATCGTGCATTTGAGTTGATATATGATATTTTCATGAAACCTTTGCATCTTTAATAATTTAAGTCGATATCTTAGTAAGAAAATAAAATAAAAATAGAAAATATTAAAAAAAAAATTGTCATTTACTAAAAAAAGAATCTGAATCCAGTTGAATGTTCAACATTGCAAGTGAATTTGGTTGTCTTCATGGGAATATAATACAGTCGGAATGGAAATTAGCAGTACAAAATTTAAAACGGCTTGGTTTCTTCATCTTAGAGGGATCAAAAGGAGTCTAAACTATACTTTTCTGGTACACTTTCGTTGGGCGCCATTTAACGAAAATTGTATCTTTTATGAAATAACTCGCTAGTTTTCAACTCAAGGTCAAAATGCATATTAAAAAAGATGTTGCTAATGTTGTTTTCTACAACTTGAGTCATTCATAACGAATTTTGGCATACGATTGACATTTTTTGACTCAACTAAAAAAAAAAATATTACTCTCGTAAAATATCATTAGAGAGAGCTTATTCAAAAGCTACTGAACTGATTAAGCTGAATTTTATATCTTGTTCCTACTAGCAGCAGACTTAAAAAGTAATTTAGGTAAAACCGACCTGTTGCCACGCCCATTATTCTTAAATTCTAGTTGACGCACTCATTTCAACGCACACTTTCCTTAATAATACTTTTTCTAAATTGTAGTTTTACTCATATTCGACGTCTCTAAAAACTTCACTGGTATTCATTGAACGCCTATGATTCTTTTTCCACTCATTTCCCTACCCACTATTCTTTAACATATTTCAGTTTTTGTTTATTGAAAGCCGACATGTTGTAAATAAGCTCTTTTTTACCTTAGGCATAATAGTGTGATAGTTTTCCTGGTCAAAAGTGGTCATGTTAGTGGGCGGGAAAACTAAGCTATCAACCTCCCTTAAACACTAGACTTGGCATTGTAGTTCTTTGGGCTTGTTAGTAGGCGGTTAAACAACACTATCATTACTAATATAAGGTTGTTGAATAAAGATGAAACTAAAATATAAGAAAAGTGGGCGTGGCAGCAGGCATGATTTACTGAAATCTTTATTATAAACTTTCAGCTTATGCTAAAAAAAACTGACTGTGAAAATTTCAGCAAAATCAATTTGGTAGTTTTTGAATCAGCTCAATTTCAAAATAAATGAGATATCACGACAATATCTTGGATTAAGTTAGAAATAACAAATTTATGCCAAAATTTGTCATGACCAAAGTTGTAGAAAATAAAATTTGCTTCAGTTTTTGTCAAATCCATTTTTAGTCTTAAGTTGAAACTGAGCGAGTTATTTAGAGAAAACTAATTTGCCTTGCATTTGAAATGGCGCCCAACGCAAAGAAAAAGTAAAATTTTGATATCTTCACAGAATAAGCAAACAAATAAACTAATATTTATTTATTTCCAGTTATTATGCGGGTTACTTATTTAAAAGTAAATTTTTTTTAAATCCAAATGGTACCCAACAAAATGAAGTACAATCCTGCAAAGTATAATTTGAACTCCTTGTGATTCCTAATGAACCACCTAACTAATGTGAAATGTCTTGAAAGTAAAATAAAATTTGCAACACCTTTTGTTATTATGCACTTTTTATTAAAGTTGAAAATAAGAACATAAGTTACTAAGAGAAAGCCAATTTACAGAAAATTTAAAAATGGCGCCCAACGCAAACACTTGAGTCCCAACACGTATAATTTAGACTTACTATGATCACTCTACTGATCAAGCAGACGATTGAACTAATATCAAATGTTTGTTTTTTCTAGTTATTTAATAAAAAGTAGATTTGCCTAAATGGCGCCCAACGAATATGCAGTAGAATCCTGAAAAATATAATTTGAACTCCTTGTGATTCCTTATGAAACGAAGTCCACAGACGTAAAAAATCCCTCCTCACTTTAAGACGATTTTGTTCATCATTCGACTATTAGACTAAGAGCTGGCAGCAAATTTTGTGGGTGAACGCATAACCAAAATATGAGTATGAGGGTTTGTAGAGGCAAGCATCTTGATATCGAATATCAAAGTCTGGCAGGATTTTTTTGGCGCCCGTAAAGAAGACGAGGGATTGAAAATAGCGGTTTTTCCATTTGTTGTGTCAAGGGTACAATCACCTCATTTCATTTTTTTTAAATGGGAAATGATACTCTGTCATTTTCCCTAAGTCCAAAGATTTTATTTTTAATGATCCAATTGATAATACTCAAGATACAATCATTTCAGGCACACCATATCGAGAGAAATTTGGAGATTTGAAAAAAATTAAAAATCAACAAAAAAAAGTCTCCAAAATAAGGCGGATAAGGTTCGCTTCAAAAGGGCATATCTTGAGTTTTATTAATCAGATCATTAAAAAGAAAAATTGTGGACAAAGGAAAAATTACCGAGCATCATTCCTCATTTTTAATAAAGGAATTGAACTGGTCTTACTCATGACACAACCATTGGGAAAACCGCTAATTTCGATCTCTCGTCCCCACTACAGGCGCCAAAAAAATCCTGCCAGACTTTTATATTCGATATCAAGATGCATGCACCTACAAACCCTCATATTCAGATTTTGGTTATGCGTTCACCCACAAAATTTGCTACCTGCTCTTAGACTATATTAAGTCGCCTTTGGTAGATACTCTTTCCATGCTTGGCCAAATACTCTTACTTACATTATGATAACTAGGAAACTATGTATCAGTTTGAAACAAAAATTATCTATTTTCTTTAACTTGTAGTGCCCTTGGCAGCATCGTGTTTTTTAAACTGTTTTGGCTAGACTCCGACTTGGAGTATCTAGAGCGTCGAATTACATTTTCCTTCATATTGCTTGGTCACATGAACATTAGACATTATTTCAAGTACTTATCCAGCGCTAGGAATATTCAAGACGACTTGAACGGAGTTCTGAAAAGAAAAACCGTCAAGTTCTACCGCTTTAGTACGTCTTATAGTAGTGCTTGAAACAATATTCTAATCCGGATGCATATGGAAACGATCATTGAGATCCAACACATATCCGGATAGTGTCGGATATTCAGACAGTTAAATGGATATTCAGATAGTTAAATGAGCTTATTGAGTTCCGAAACTATCCGTACAGTGTCGGATATCTGGATCCAAGTAAAATTGATTGTTTTTGAAACTTTTGTCTTCATTAGGCTTAGGATCTGGATCTGGATGCAGGTATCCGACACTTTTCGGATAGTGTAGACTATAACTATATTTCAGCTTTCCGGTTATCCGACACTATCCCGATATTTCGGATATCTGATCGTGGATCTAGATAACCGAATTATCCGTATCCTACAAGCACCACTCTACTGCTTTGATATTAATTCTTTGTATTTATCACATCCAGCCAAACAGTCGGTACACCTTTAAATACTTTGTCCGTATATATAATTCAAGTAATCATCAAATATTTTAACTTGAAAAAGTATCCGATACTATCCGGTATCTGGATATCCGCATAGTGTCGGATTACAACTGTAATTTGACTATTCTGATCCTGGATCCGTATATGTTTCGGATAATAGAAATATCCAGATACTATGTAGTACTGTAGTATCACGTCTAAACAAACAGTTGCTACAACTGAAAATACATTGTCAGTATCCCCTTTTTGAGTAATTATAAGGAATTTTTTTACTGGCAATATTGTTGCTTAAGAAAAAAAAGAACAACTTAAGGTCTTCTTCCTAAAATATTAAAATAAATATTTAAACTTCAAAAAAACGTTTGAGAAGTTATCCAACGTTATCCCTAACTTCTAGACACGAAATAAAGGTGAATGTCATTTAAGTCAATATGTACACTGTGCTCGTAACTACCTTCATTATGTAATCTATGTAGGTTTGTCTGTCTAAAATAGAAGATATTCATAGGAGCTCATCGTGTGTGTGTCGGCGACATTGGTGATGATTGCAGTCGGGCTGTTTTCTATTGACAGAAAATTATTCAAATCAAATATTCCAGACGAATATTTCACTCTCGAATGATGGAACAAAAAAAAGTCCCACTTCTTTCTGAAAAAAAACAAAGTTCCGAAATCAAATTACTCTCTACAACACATTTAAAATTAAATTTACCACAAAAAAAAAAAAATAATAATGACGAAATGGTTTAGGGTTTACCATACCAATAATGTCGTCGACTTTTGCTTCTCCTTTTTTCTTTGTAGAATTTTTGTTGTTCTTTTCGTGATAGTTGATTCCTGTCCGAAGCAAAGGAAACCTGTATCGGGAAGACCTCCTGTTGATGTTTTTTGAACCGCATCTCTTGTTCCTACTGTAGAATTTGCTTTTTTACATATAGACTCTTTCCATGAAAGGTATAAGGGAGATAGATATTAGTATTCTTTATGCTACATGGATCGCACTCTTGAAGAACGCCAGATGCGCAATAAATGCAAGTATCTACTCACTCCGACAACTTTACCATCAGAAACTAAAGAAATACCAAATGCAAAAAAATCAAAAAAAAATTAAACAGAAAGAACCAAAGAAGAATCATCTTGAAGATAGATTAAGAAGATGAAGCACGATCTGAAACACCCAAAGTCATCGTCATCGTCGTCGTCGTTGTCTCTCTTTAATCGAGTATAGGTACATAAACACACCTAACCATAAGTCCATACGATATTTCTATAGCATAAAGGTAGTGCAGGATGAGGATGTGATGCATCCATGCATCCATCAGCTATATGGGATGCTTGTATCTTATTAGCAAAGAAAATGTAACAAAATGTAATGTAATGCTCCTGCTACACATATTGTCTCTTCTCTTCTCAAGTTTTCAAGATCCAATTCGTTTATTTAGTTAAGCAGTACAATGAGTACAGTGAGTGAGCATGATGGTGGTGGAGAGCTTGAAAACAAGTGTGTGTTTGTTTAAATTGCCGCAACTTCCAGCAAAGGTTCTTGCGTCTTACGTTTTTGTTTTTTTTTTTTAACTTTTTTATTTATTTTATTTCATTTAGTATTGTGTCTGTTGTTGTTTTTTGTCTGCTTAGTCGTCTGCAGTTTCTACTTTGTATGTGTCTCGGTCTTCCTGGAGCTGTACCAACAGGTTTTCGGAATTTGGTAGACCTGCAGAGATGTGATGAACAGTAATTGGCTAAATGAAGTATAAAGTTCAGTGAAAAGAGGAAAAAAACTGTGAAAACTTATCCAAAATTCCTATAAAGCTGAAAATTGGTGCAGACCTTTTCGTCATCATAACAAAGAAATTGCAAAAAAATCCCCGCCATACTAATTGGAGACTAAGAAGTCCCTCAATGTCAAGTGTCTCAGTTTTTCTCATATAACTTTCAAACGGGGAGTTCTATCGAAAAGTAGTCGGAAAATTTAATTGAAAGTGTAAAAAACCAGTATTTTTGAAGGAATTTTTTTTTTTTTAATTTAAATTCTTAAAATAATAATATTTTTTGAATCCTACATTTTATCATCAAATCAAATGTATCAAATTAAATCTACAAACTTTGCATAAATTAGGTAATTTTCGATAACATTCATCGTTTAAAAGTTGTTACCGAAAACCAATTTGCTAAATTCGAAATGGCGCCCAACGCAAAGGAAAAGTATAATAAGGGTATTCATACAACAGCGTAAAGTCGTCGTAAACGTTGTAAACTTTTAAACTTCGTAATTCTGTCACAATTTGTATGGAAAATTTGACAGATTTACGAAGTTTAAAACTTTACGATGTTTACGACGAGTTTACGCTGTTGAATGAATACCCTTAATAATGATCCCTTCTCAGAGCAAGCAAACAAATAAAATAATATTTTTGTTATTTTCAGTTATTATGATAGCTATTTATTAAAAAATACATTGGCCAAAAATCCGAATGGCACCCAACGAAACTCCTGAAAAGTATACATTGAACTCCTTGTGATTCCTTACGATCTACATAACTAATGTTAAACGTCCCTACAGAAAATATTATTTGCAATAACTTTTGTTATTATGCACTTTTAGATTTAAGTTGAAAATAAGTACCCAAATTGTTAAGAAAAAAATCACTTCACAGAAAATTTAAAATGGCGCCCAACGCAAACACTTACGACCTAAAATGTATAATTTAGGCTCACTATGAGCCCTCTACAGATCGAGCAGACAGAACTAGGGTTGGGGTCAGAATCCCGAAAACCGAAATCCCGAAAACCCAAAATCCCGAAAACCCAAAATCCCGAAAACCCAAAATCCCGAAAATCCACAATCCCGAAAACCCAGAATCCTGAAAACCCAAAATCCCGAAAACCCAGAATTCCGAAAACCCAGAATCCCGAAAACCCTAAATCCCGAAAACCCAAAATCCCGAAAACCCAGAATCCCGAAATCCTGAAATTGAAATCCCGAAAAATTATATAAAATGAAAAATTTGCGCAAATTTTTCATTTTATATAATTTTTCGGGATTTCAATTTCAGGAAAAGTATTTCTAGATTAAATACAAAACAACATGCTGAAGCTCGGAAGAGGGTTTAAAAACGATTTAATTATCGGAATTCAGTTAAGATTCAGATTTGTGGGACAAAACAGTCATTCATTTGTTAAAACTATTTGATTTAGATTCAGTAAGGCCAGATCCACACTATTTGGCCGATACCGATACGCTATCGCTAAAATAAAATATTTTTACATACGAAAAACTGAAAGGAGCGAAAGCGTATGTGAATGTGAATGTGTAGGTACTCATTGTGTCCTATTTTAAAATACTTTATCATGTATCGATATCAGAACTTTAATGTGAATTTGGCATAAGACTTTGTCAGAAACGTCACAGTAATGGCTGTAACCTTTTACCTTTTTCCTTTTTTTTTTCAAGTAAAATTTCGGGATTTTGGCCTTTCTGGATTTTGGGTTTTCGGGATTTTAGGTTTTCGGGATTTTGGGTTTTCGGGATTCTGGGTTTTCGGTATTCTGGGTTTTCGGGATTCTGGGTTTTCGGGATTCTGGGTTTTCGGGATTTTGGGTTTTCGGGCTTCTGGGTTTTCGGGATTTTGGATTTTCGGGATTTTGGGTTTTCTGGATTCAGAATTTCGGGATTTTGTCCGTCTCCCGACAGAACTAATATATAATATTTTTTTTTCATTATAATGTCTACAAACGGAGCAGCAACCTGTTGTTGCTGTGTTCAAAGTTTTACACCATGGATCTCCTTATATGAACCACAATAACACCATGGAAATGCGACCCCACTTAAGTCGGTTTCTGGAACCCATTCGACAGTTTGAGTTGGAAATTAATTTGGGCAACTATCAGACCAATATATTATGGGTACATGAAAGGTTTTCAGAGGTATTTTAAGTCCAGGCAGGGCGGTACACAGTAACCCATATTGTTTTTTTGTCGATATAAAGTTTTGTTCTTCATTGTAGTTCGAAGACTGGAAATGTAGTATCTAGCTTCTCAACTTAAAAATCATGAATGTCTATCCAATGACAGCAAATGTAAAGTAGGAAGCATAGACACCCACAAGGCGACAAGGTGCACGTGTTGCCTTTGTTCTGGACTATACAACGCTACCAAAATATTTTGTTTTATTTTTTTGGTGTAAGGACTTTTAACAAATACTTGTCTTGTTTCTGTCAAAGGTTTTTTATAATCTAAGAAAAGTCCCCAACTATCCCATGACCACTAGGTCCGTTAGAAAGGGTCAAAGGTCATGTAAATTGGTTTTTAGCGAATATCTCGAAAACGGTAAGATTAAGAACAATAAATTGTTTCACAAACAGGCGGCTGTGGTTATTTTCCACAAAAAAACGTTCCAAGATTTTTGTTCGTACCATCAACTATCAACCTTTAAGAAGATATATAGCACTTCAAAGTTTCCCAAGAATTCTCCAAAAATATGCACATTCTTTCGCCCCAACATACGCACCTATCCTAGAACTCGATCTCGATGTTGGAAAATAGAAATCGGCTGCGTATTTTTGATTGTTGTTTGAAGTTCTATAACTTCTTAACGGTTAATGTTATGACCAAAATTCCTGGGACGTTTTGCATGGTAAATAACCTCAGCTACTTGTTTGTTAAACAATTTTTTGTGACCTTTGGCTCCTTCCAACAGACCTAACGGTCATCGGATAGTTGAGGACTTTTCTCAGATTATAAGTATCTTAATTGTACCAACGTACAAGTTTACCAAAAATAGGCCAGTTACTAATGTTTTCCTTGAAAAAATCTATTTTCACTGCCGGGCTACTGCTTAAAAGTCCAGTGTTGAAAATATAGGTTTTTTGCTAATAACAAAATACTGTCGAATAATGTTTATATACAATTTGTAGATTATTTAACCCTCTACGAAAAAGTATTTACATTATATTTTATAAAAGCGAATATTTAGGATATCAATTTTTCTTAAATTTGTCAAAAATTAAAAAAATACCGGTTTTTTATCGATCGATATCGATATTATTTAAACAAAATACGGTACTTTTTTCGATGTGAGCTCACGGTTTCAAAAAATTGACTTTAAAATATGCTGAAATTTGGAAAAATACAGGTTTTCGTGGTCTTGATGTCTTTTTTCAAAATTTTGAATTTGAAAGTGTTTTTCGAAAATGATTAAAAAACTTGATTTGGAAATACAATAAAAGAACAGACTTCTGGTTTAAAAAAAGTAAAAATTTTCTGTTGGAAGAGATTCCGTTGTTTTCAAATATTTTTTTCTTTTTTACCTAAAGTATTTTACTTTAATAAGGTACCTGTTTCGTCTTAACAAAGAAGATTAAATCTTATTCTTTAATGAAAAATGCTTGAATTGCCGTCTTTTTAGGAAAAAAACAGGGATTGTTTTGGGCTGTGGTACGTATCGTAATGTCTCTGAAATACCCGTATTTTCTTAATTTTTACCATTATTAAAATCGTTATGTCTAGGAACTGAGCACTCTTTTGGAAAATTATTTCTTTTAGATAATGTACTATCCATATAGTAAGAATAAATTATTTTGAAGGAGATTCCCGTTAAGAAGCAAAGAGAGAAAAAAACAGTATTTTTAAAGTCACAATAGTTCTGAACTGAATTCCCGCATCGCAAAACGTGTCATGATATTTCTTTTAGAAAATATAATTGTCTATACAATAAGTAAGTATAAATTATTTTTTGAAAAAATTGTCAGTCAAGAGGAATGATACAAAAACCCGGTATTTTTAAGTTTTGATCAATTTTATCATATTTGCCCACCCATAAAAAGATTCCCGAGTGAAACACTGATTTTAAAAATAATATTCGATGGTTTGCACACGCTGTTAAATGCTGATGTTGATTTTTTATTTAATATTGAACAATTCACAACAAACTCAAAAGTTGTTGTAACCTTAAAAATTTCTAGCAGGTCCCTATTGAAAGACTCCTTACTTTTTCGCTCGAATTTTTTTAAAAATATTGTTGAATATATTATAAAATGTAAGCCCTGAAAGTAGTTAAATATTCAATTGGTACAATTACATATTTCGTAAGGAAAAAATTCCCGAAAAAAACCCACCATTTTATGAGATCTTACAGAACCTTCAAAAACTATAAAACGCCCTACAAACTAGGAAAAAAAAAACATCTTTTTAAGTACAAATGCTTGTTGAATTTTAAACATAACCAAGAACCTATAACATTCGGTTTATCAAGGAAATTACTTAACTTAACTGCATTAATGTTTTACGATCACTAAAAGAAAAGTTCATTAAACAATTAACTTTTAACTTTTATTGTATCTTGAAAAAGCATCATCTTTTCTTCAAACAAGATGTCTCATTACATTCTAACTATATGGCTATACAGAAGAAGAATACCTCTCATTTTCTTTCTTTACGAGTAAATTTAAATTTCATCGTCATAAAACGTTCTTCTAAGCTTTTTTTATTGGAATATCTAGAGTCGTAAAAACAAATGTCATCGCATTTTATTCACTCATTGTTTCAATTCTTCTATTTTTTTTTTCTTTCAATTTTAATGTTCTTAGTTCGAAATTTAGGAAACCCTTTGGGACAAAAAATTTAATTACTTTCAAACTGGCATTTTGCACTGATATCTCTTTTTGGAGAACTTCTTACTTTATATTCACCATCATCGTTTCTGGCTTTCACGAATATTATCGTGTCGTTCCATAACATATAAAAAAAGATACAGAAATATCCATAGATACAAAGATGGATGGATGTATATTATAGGAACTTTTGTCTAAACAAAATACTACGACTTGAGATTTGATTACGAGATAATAATTACTTCAATGAAACTGTATAATGCATTTTCGAATTTATATTCTACCATCAAAACGTAACACGGATGAAGATATGGACAAAAAAAAAGATACAAAACAGTAAGAAAGATAGATGGAGAGCCAGAAGAGAGATTGGGGCATGGTGGGAAAAATTTGCTGATTCAATTGTATATTATGCATTCGTGAGTCCCGTGCACACATTGCACAATCAAATTGAAAATAATCACATCAGCTTTAGATACTTTCTGCATATAGTAATTTTAATTTTGTTGTTGTTTTCGTTGTTTTTTTTGATTTTGTAAACAAACAGAGAGTTTGATATTAAAAAACAAAGAAGAAGGAAAATACGTCTGCACTTGCAATTGCGATGGTCTGCAGTTTTTTTTTTATTTTTTTTAGAAAATTGGATCAAGATGGTGTTTTGTTTTCAACTGGAGTGTTTTATGCAATTCGATTTGCGATTGGAAGAATTATTGCAGCACTTCCAACGAATTCAATTGCTGGTTGTTTGAGTTCTATTTTAGAGTCTTAGCAAACGATAATAGAACTATCCAGCAGTCTTGTTGATTGAAGCATAGTATTTAACGAAACTTTTTTTGTTTGTTAAAATAAAGAAGATCTAATTACAGTTTATTTTCGGCTGACGTACATATGTATGTTGTCGACATTATGTACAAGGTCTTCCAAGTAGAGGGTTTCATTTTAAACTTCAAGTCGTTTTTTAACTATGAATTGTCATTGCGATCACTTCTGATTAGTAATAACAAGACGATTATCAAGCCATAATCGATGAACACTCGCAAAACATGTTGAAATAGTAAAAAATCACTACAAAAATAATGAACATATCGCGGAAACGTTTCTAAAAGTCCATACTGCTTTTAGTCATCATAATGGATAAACTTGAACGTTCTAGGCAGCCTGAAAATAATGCTATTGACGTCAGCGAGATTTACTTTCAGTAAAGCTTAAGGAACACATCAGAGCTGTTATTCGAGAAAAGCCATAACAATGAAAGCACGTACCAAATGCAAAATTTCATCAAAAGAGCCACCATTTGTAAGCAGAGCCTAGAAGTCTTTAAGGTCTGTGGGATAAGTTACATTATCCGAATCATCCTGAGCAGGAGAAACTTGTCCTAAACACTGGCAAAAATGTTGGATAAATGAATAAAAAGTGGACCTCCAGAAACGGATGCAATAGAAACTAGAATTTCTTTTATGGATAATACTTGGATATCAATGTGATACTTCAACAACGTATGTTTTTCTCTGCTTTCATCCATTTCTTTTTATTATTATCATTAATTTTTGACATCATATTCAACAAAACAAAATAATAAATGGTATTTGGGAAAGTGTAGGCTAACAAATCCACTTCGGATAAAGCTTCCAAGAACACGGATAATCGTTAAACTCGTATTAATTTTGCGCAATGTGAGTCATATTTGTTTTTGTTTCTTACAAACAAATAAGAAGTTGAGTGGATAAAACTACGTGCCTTCGTTGAAATAAAGTAGATATTGCATTATTCAGTTATTTGTCTGCCATGTAGCTAAACCTAAAGTCGATACATTTTCTAGAACCCTTTGATTAAAGTTATACAATTTATAGTAACACACCACATGTTTCCCTTAAGATATGTGACATCCTGCCATCGACATCCTTTCACTGTTTACCACCGGAAGGAAATTCCAGAACTTCAAACTATAACAATTTCCTCAAAAGCAAAATAAACAACAACCCGAAGACAACAAAACAAAATTAAAAAAAAAAAATGCATCGGAAATCAATTCTCGGATATCCTGCCCTATTGCATTCTAAATTGAGGTAAGGAACCTGAATGATATTAAAATGAAAAAAAAGCAAAGAAAAATCAGAAAATCAAGTTCTGTACATTGGCTATATCTCCATCACATGCATAACACATATTTTCATGATTACTTAAAATGCTCACTTTTTATGAGTATGTATGTTGTTTCTTGAATAACCTTCAATATCAGATATCATCATAAGAACACTACGTAGACGTTTATATAAAAATTTCTAATAAAGAAGAAGCAAAAATGAGAGATGATACACGGTTCATAAAAAGAAGGTTATAGACGAAATAAATACGGTACCTATACCGCATTATATATACCATCATCTTGAGAGGATTTCTATGGGACATTGTTGTACATAGCTTGGAAGTAGGATCGTCCTGTGTCTGTCTGATATTTTCTCCCCGATTGATTAAGGAGATTTATTTTCTTTCTTTTAATGTATCATCGATTTTTTTTTTTTTTTATGGTACCTATAGCTTGTCTATAATATTTTCTTTAATGAGACACTGTTGACCGTTTGTGTGTCTAGCAAAACGTGCTTCGAAGATAGATAAACTAAAGCTGATACAGAATTTTGTTTTCATTTTTTTTTATTACAAAGAAATATGAGTAGGTATCGAAAAGAGTTATGGTTTTTTTTTATAATTCTTAAATTAGAATAATCTTATTAATTTATTTTGAAGTGTATCAAGACTCCTTCTTATTGTGAACTTTTCTCTTTCTTTTTTAGCTGAAACATCAAAAATTCCCGACCAGTGAGAAGAGGAGACAAAAACAAAAACTTCAATTCTTTAAGTTAAAATGAAATTCAAAATATAGGGCTATTGGAATATATCCGGATAAAGTTATTTACATTCGGATAACGTTATGCAAGGAAAATATATTGCCGGATAACGAACATTTTGGTTTGAAATTTGTTTACTTACCAAGTTTGTCAAATTTGTACTTTATTTTAACAACATTACTAGAGTAGAGAGAATTTTTAATTCATTTGAAAATGTGTCTTTTTTTTAATTTTTCTATGAAAATATAATAATTTAAAACTAAATAACATTTCCATTGGATTTGATTTCTTATTTTTCGATTAAGAGATATTATAGACAACTTACAATATTATGAACAAGGTTTTATCCTAAAACTTATTTTTCTTAATAAAAAAAACTCGGATAACTAACTATCCAACATAAATTTAACAAATGTAAGCTTAATGTACGTTTAAAGCAGCGAAAAATGTGAAAATGACAATACGGATGAATGTTTTTAAAATCTTCACACAAAACGCTTGATTTATTTAAAAAAATAATTACATTGATAATTTCAGAATAAAAGTCTCATTACTTTATTTATCTGTTTCTCTACTCGAATTGCAAACCTCGAAAAGAATTAAAAGCATAGATTATAAACTTGATTTTATGTTTAATGCGAAAAGGAAGAAGAGAAAATTTGTCAATGTAATAAGCAAGTAAATAGCAAATGAAAAAAAAAGAAAGCTTTCGGATATAACTTCTAAGAATGCCGTTAGTGACATTTTCAAAGAAATAATAGGAACCTTTTTTGGGATAATGTCCGGATAAGGATTCGTTTAATTAATTAAACTAAAGAATTTATTAAAAAAAAATGTTTCGGATAACGTCTTTTAACAACATTTTTTGATTTACTTAGTCCTTATTCGTCAAAGAATAGGGTTAGTATTGTTCGTTTCGTTGATCAAACTCAGGGATGGAGATGCAAAAATGTTTCGGATAACGTCTTTTAACAGCTTGTTCTTAAAATCTAAATCTGTGCTCAAAAAATCCATTTGGCTCGTTTTTTTGATAGACCTACAGAATTGAGTTGCTAGTGTTTCGGATATCAGAAAACAGTTTCGGATAAATAATTTCGCCTTATGTAGTTCTTCTTCATCTAAGAGTAGGTAAAATTTTTTCGTTTTTTAATTCAACTACAGAACAGAGTTTGCAATAATGTTGCATATGACTTCTTATAACAGATAGACCCACCTTGAAACAATGTTTTGGATAAATAGTTACACTCTATTAAGTTCTTATCCCTTTAAGGGAAGGGTGAAATTTGTTCGGTTTGATAATTAAACAGAGGAATTGAGTTCCAAAAATATTTCGGATAACTTCTTTTAACAGCTAGTTCCTTACATTTCTCTATCTACCATGAAATAAAATTCAGGAAAACAACCACGCCTTTATAAAATTATTCGATTTGTTGATTGGACTAAGGAATGAAGTTGCAAGTGTTTCAGATAAAATTTGTTAACAGAAAGTTCTTTATCCATCATTAAAGAGTGCTTTGGATAACCAAGTTTTTATCCGGTAGGGTTAAACTTGTTTGTTTTGTTGAGTGAGCCACAGAACCAAGTTGCAAAAACATTTCGGATAACGTCTTTTATCTCTAATCTTTTTATAGATTAGGTAAATCTCTTAAATGTCTTCATCTACCCTGAAACGATGTATCGTACTACACAATAACACTTTGTTAAATCGTTATCCGTCATTGGATTGAAATTAATAACTGAGCTTCAAATTTGTTAAATATAACGTGTTTTGATGGCTTCTTTCTAAAATGTCCTTATCCACTTCGAAACAATATCTCGGATAAAGTATTTTTTTCAACTAACTTATGCATAATATCCTTTCCAGGTAAACATAAGGTCAAATTTTATTCATATTTATATTTTGTGAAAGTTCTTAAACAATCAACAATCATTTTCTCAGCATATCTTGAATAATGAATGCGGAAAAATTCATTCTCTTCTCTATATAAAGCAGTTTTATACCATCAACGACGACGTGATTTCTACAAAATGTTTCATTTCACTTGTCTCTCCATTGCTTGAATAATAATGATTCATCAAGAGAGAATAAATCAGCAAACTAATACTATTATGTCCAAAGACAGAACTAAATCCCAGCACTAAGCTCATTCATTTTGTATGTTGTTGTTTATTCTATTTTTTTCTTTTTTTCAAATGACAACTGAAGAACTTAAATTGTAGAAACATATCTGACAGAAATACAAATGACCAAAAGTTCTTTCACATATTTTTTTTTTGTTTCTATTTCTGCTTTTAGTGTCACACTATATCTAAGAGTGAGAAAAGAGGCAAAAATGTATACAACTCGACCCATAAAACATTAAGAATCTAGAAATTTTCCATTTCATCTACAACAACATACGGAATACACTTCACCCCGAAAAATGAAACCGACTGGAAACACAAGAAGGTTTTCACAGTAAAAAAAAATGTCAAGAAATAAAAACGATGTGCCGGACAGATGAAAAGTAACGTCCTGTTTCTTTCTTGCTCTCAAGACATATAGTAATGTCCTCGTCCTCAACGACTGACCACAATCATCGAAGAAGAGAATTTTCTTTCTGCCTTCTGTCATTGTTTTCTGCTATCCAAACCTAAAATCGTTTAAAAACCGCATAAATATGCTGAGTATTTGAATTAAAATTCATTGCACATTCAATTAATTCACTAGATACATTGTTTGCATAGGAAATTTGTTGGTTACTAATCTTAAAAGCAACAAAAAACATTTGCACTTTTTTAGTTTTTTTTTAGTTGAATCTACGAGTATATGTCAGCGCCCATATGGATACGGTGACCACATTTTTAAATAAATGAGTGAACATTTATTGTTTCAGCTTTTGTTTCTGTGGGTCTTTTCAATTAGAAGAAAAAACCATTGATTTTAGGGACGGATAAAAATATATATGAAAAGAGTTTTTATCCGGAATTTGAAAACGATTTTTAAAATTTCTCAAGTATATAATGGTTAACAAGTTCTCTCCGTGCCAGGTTTTAGAATCTTATCCACGTTGAAAATATTTGAAAAAAGGAATGTCATTAAAAAAAAGTGTGGATGGTCACCTCATTATAAGCTTTAAGTTTGCCGGGTTTTGATTTCTTGTTGTTGTTATTATTTTTATTATTTTTTTTGAACAGTCACACTATATTTACATTTGAATGCGCGTGATTTGAATTTTTAGCAACTATAAGAAGTTCAATAATATTCCCAGGTGGAATAGAGTCACCTCACCAACAAACAGACAAACGATCCGCATGGATATGCGCTCGTATCCATTGCGGTTTAGGTTAATTTTTGAATTTCAATTACAGCGTCTGACTCAGAGCCAAGTAAAGTTGCACATAAATTCATCGGATGGAGGTTGACGCGTCCGCCGTTGTCGACGTCTTCGTCCGTATCGATGGACGGGAGCGGGACACAAACAACCAAAAGACCCCCTCTACTTTCGTTTTGTGAAGGTTTAAATATAGGCTGATGGCGGCGCAGCAGAAGCAATTACATTTCTTAATTTGGGTCATTGTGTGACATTTACTTTTTGTGTTTTTTTTTTCGTCCAAAACAAAAAAACGTTGCTGGCCGTCTTTGTTCACATAATTTAACTGTTTAACTAAGTTGTTCATACAAACAATGAGAAGTTAAAGAAAAAATTGGCAACTTGATGGTCCCATGGCCTTGTTTTGACCTAGAGAAAGTGCTCCTGGCAAAATATGGATTTTTTAATGGATTCAAATACATGTCGATATTAACACCTACAAACTGGGTGTTTGTTTATTATGAGTCATTTGGTTGTGTAAAGAAGAAAAAACAAATGACATTAGAAGTGTGTCAAAATAGACAATATACAACAATGAGTCATACTCGCTGTAAAAATTATTATTTTCTTGAGACGAGGTCGCAATGAAAAGGAGTGTTGTGAGTGCTGTAACGACGACATTAAAGGATATGTGTGTCTATTAACTTGATATAAATCTCTACATATTATGTATATTCTCACAGAATATTGGTCGTTAAATATATAACACGACTTTGTTATAATCCACCATAAGATACTTTATATTGTGTTGAATATGATTTGAAATTCTATGACGCATAAGACATTTTTATTTGTATTTCTTGTGGACAGAGAGCTGAAATTGATTGTACAAATAGATACCTTCAATAAGGAGTAGTCATAAGCAAATTGACAGCTTGATGAGGAGCGAACAACAAGTCATGGATAATAAATTTGATTTTATCCGGATTAAATAATTTGGAAAAAATATGTATTTTTTATTGGAATTGTTCCAAATTATCACGGATAATAAATTGATTTTATTCGGAGTAAATATTTTGGAAACAAATATAGATATTTGGATATAGAGTAATAAAATTAATGGATAACTTTATTTTTATCCGAAGAAAAGATCTGATGGTCACATCAGCAGGTTAGAAGTAAAAGGTCCTATAACTCTATATATATAAAGATGGGTATTTACTGTAAACTGTTAAATGAGTGTCAACAGAAGTCACGGATAATAGATTTGATTTTATCCGGAGCAGATATTTTTGAAAAAAACATTTATTTTTCATAAAAACTGTTTTTCATCATAATTCCTTCGAATAGAGAGACTAAAAGAAATTCACGGATAATTTTTTTTGTTTTATCAGAAAGTCAGGTCTATTGACTGAGAAAAGCTGGATCTTGTAATAGGAACAAAATGATAAGATATGGAAATAAATTAAAAAAAGTGACTTATGTTAAGATCGGCTTTATCCACCTAGAAGATTTGTGAGACAACTTTGTTTTTACCAAATAAAACGTAAACTTATCTTTTAACACTGAAATGAAGGACAACACAAGTAAAGAATAGTAAATTTGGATGTTATCCGAAGTAAATATTATCTATGTTATTTGAAATAACAAAAATTCGGGGATACTCGAACGAGAGTCATCTATAGCTGAGAAGGGAAGATCTTATAAAAAGAATAAAATAGTAAGACATATCACTAAAATTAAAAAGTGACGCAAAATGTGTGAAAAGAACTTAGCTTGACAATACTGTTCTTAAATATCTACAGTGTCTAATGGAGTACAATACGGATAGTAAATTTGATTTTATCCGGAGTAATTTTTTTGGAAAAACATTAATTTATTTCTTAGAAATTGTTCTTTGTCATTAGAAATTTGAATAGCGTGTAACACAAAGTAACGGATAATAGTTTTGATATTATCCGAACGAAGTTTTGCTAACGATTTTTTTTTTTTCAGTATATGGTATTCATAGCTATATAAGGATCAACAAAAACTGTAACGTTTGAGTCAATCTTATGATAAAATTGTTTCTATGCTAGGCTTAAGAGTTCTTTAAAGCCAATAGCGTATTCCCCACAACACTTCCCCCAAACGTCTTTTTTAAAAGAAAAAAAGTCAATAATTTTTGGTTTCTATTATTTTAAGCGAAAAATTGTGAAAGTAAAAATATATTCAGTTTAGCGAAAAACTGTGAAAATAAAATATATTCAGTGAAATTGCTCAAAAATAAATAGGGCAGCAAATATTGAACAATCTAGTTTAATTTTGGGTCAAAAGAAGGAGACAATAATTTGTATACGGTTTTTTCGGAGAAAAAAGGACACCGGTTTAGTCTACTTATAACCTTATCAATATAAAATACAGTCGACAATCGTTTATCCTGTATTCATTTAACTACGAAATGTTTTGCTCAGTAATTTTTAAATGAAGCAATCGATTATCTGGATTTAACTCTTTTATCCAAATCCTTTTTAAACTCATTCGTAGTTTTCCAATGGCATTGAGTGGAACTATACCGTGGGCTAGACGCTAGAGAGTCTATGAATTATTTTATTTTTATTTGTTTGGCTTGTTTTGTTGTATTTAGGGTGAAAATAATGATTTTATATAGAAGAAGTTGTTCACTTGTTTAACAGAGATATTTGACTATCTGACATGAGGACCACGATCAATTGAGAACTAACTCTACTTTACTCTGAGCCAATGAGGAAGTGCTAAATAAGAAGTTTAACTTCAAATAGATTTGTTTATAGTTACCAAACAATGAGAGTATAGATAAGGAAATAATTTCCAAATGTCAGTGAGGGCTTATCTATTCATGGATAATAACATTTATATTTATCCGAAATATGAACTGTGCTATACTACTGCTAAATTTTGCACCCCAAAATTATGTTAGGCCTCAATTAAGAACGGATAAGGATAAAAGTAGCACGTAGCTAATTTCATAATTCTAGAACAACTTTGAGTACCTTTCTTTCTAAGAATCAATCATAGAAGGCATAGATTCGAATCCCAGTAAACAACGAAATAAAGTAGATAAAAATTCTCGGATAAAAAATATTTTTTTATCCTATAGATAGTAAAATAGATAACACATTTTTATAAATTGTTTAAGTAACATAGGTCAGCAAAATTGAGCTTTCTTGCGTCAAAGTAACCAGCATATAGTTTTTCGAAACTTTTGGATGTCCTGAATTCGTATCCGACCTCAGAATTACTCCATCAGTCAAGCATTATCGTAAAGATAATTTATAAAAAAATTTTGAATCATTTTTTATAAAAATAAATTATCCGGAGACTATCCGAGTCCTCAATTTTGTACGGATAAGAATCAAATACTATAAAAGGCCAAAAAGTAGTCTATATTGAATATGTACCCAGCACTTAATTTTGAAAAAAAGAGCAAAAAAGCTTTTTTTATAGCAACTAAAATAACGGCATCTTATAGAGGTCAATTTGAATGCGAGTGAGGTATTATCCATTCATGGATAATGACTTTTAGCATTTATCCGGAATAACAAAAATATTCTTTTGAAACTGTTAATCAAATATTATGAAACAAAAAAATTATCCGAGGTCTCAATTACGTAGAGATTACCAAAAATTATATAGTGAATCGTATATTTTGAAGAAAAAATTAACTAATTTTATTATCCGAAGCCTCAGTTGCGTTAACGGTCATAATTTAATCAGTCATACATTTGAATTCCTGGGAATTCCGTACCTTTATTTCCATCAAAACTATTATAATTATTGTTGGGGTATCCAATGTGCTGAATTTTGCATAAATTTCAACAGGAAAATAATTCCAAAACCTAATTATACAAAATATGTAGCTTTGAAAATAGTACATGAACCTGGATAAAAGCAAATTTATGTACATATTATGAGTTAATTCTTTCTTTTATTGATTTTTACCTAGGCTGTTGATGTTCGTGCCTTATTATTAGTGTGATTAGCTTGCTTTACATAAAGGTATTAACAGCAAAAACATGGTGTAAAATATAAAGACCTTCAAGTTTACACGCACAAACAAATCCTCTTAAACACCACCACTATTGAACTCTTTAAGGGTATACAAAAATTCAAAGAGATATTTTTATACAAAATTTCAATAACAGCCAGCAGGTACCGACAAAGCTTCATATACATAAGTAGAAGTTACATTTATTTCATTGAAATTAAAATAAAGAGCCTAAGGAAAAATACAAAAAATTCCTCAGTCTTTTTCCATCCACTTGAAATATTTTAACCAGCAGGTATTTCGAACATAATTAAGCTTACAATACTTCAATCCTTTCCTTCCATCATCGAACAACAACATACGAAATGTACATCTGCATCTTCTGTTCATTTCGTTGGGCATTTAACACAGCCACATCACAATTTCATAGCATAATACCGACAACCGACAAAGTAATGACAGCTTCAAATCTGTCATTCGGAAAATTGTATCTCAAAAGCAAAATTAATTTCTTTGCACAACCAAAGTCCGTCACCATACCAAACCAAGCCATCACAACATCACAAAATGAGATGATGGTAGGTAGCCCGCTGTTGTTTTTTTTGTTGTTGTATTTTATATGCAGCAGCAAAATAAGCTTACAAATCTATTGTCTTGGAAATGTGCATTTCATTCAGCATTTTCAACCAGTTTCAGTTCCATTGCCAGCATAATGTTGTTTAGCTATGCGACGATGACTTACGTAATAAAAAAAAACAACACTAAGAAGGAAAAAAAAAACAAGTCGAAAACAAAAATCGACCTAAAAACGCGGGCTACAACTAACTGTGTGCTGCCGTTTTAAATGTTTGTGTGTTGGGATGACGACACGACATACCTACATAAGTTCTGCATTTATTAACTTTTTCTATAGCCTATAGGTTTGAACGTACATATAGCTCTCTTTCGCATACCCACTGAACGTTTTAATACAGTGTCGGCTGGGGTAGAATAACATTTACAGAAAACACGCTATGTGAAAAAAAATTTCAAATAGCCTCAAGGGAATCTAACCTTAGGCGTGATTCTATGACCAACAACAACCACATTGACCACTTTTCTAATCAGCATGTGAGTTATGCCCTCAAAACTTGTCAAATCTGAATGGTTTCTAATTATTTTCAATAATAAAGATTGACTGACAGACGTAGAAATGACAGGTTACAGCACTGTCAATTAATTTCATGCTTGACTACGTGGAGTTTATCGAACGCTGAGAATTTTTGAGATAACCCTAAAGACAAAACATCGGGCTAAGATTTTTCAGGATCTTAAGACTATGACTCTAAAAATTCACGGTCAAACGTCTTCAAGACCAATAGACACACATAATCCACGAAGGATAAGTCTTTTCAAACAACAGTTACCAACTTGTTTGGATGGTGGAAGGCTAGTTTTCAGCCCTTTATCATCATAATTTCGGGATTGAATTAACTTCTAAAACATGTTTATTTATTAAATTTAAATCTCGTGGTGACTGGGAGTAAACTCTCCAAATTTGGAGAGTTTAAGTCTGGTTAAGCTTTAATGGTATTTTTTGACAAATTGTGAAATAGCAGTTCAGTTTTACTATTTAATGCATATGGAGGGTAAGCTAACTCTAGTTTAACCCAAAGTAGATTTCTTCACACAACAGTTATCAACTTGTTTAGATAGTGGAAGGCTGGTTTTCAGTTCCAGATCATCATAATTTCAGGATTTAAATCTAATTAGCTTCTTAAATATGTTTATTTAAGAAATTTAAATCTCCAAGTAACTTGAAATAAATTCTCCAAATTTGGAGAGTTTAGGTCTGGATAAGCTTAAATGGTTTTATTTTTGACAAATTGTGAAATAGCAGTTAATTTTTTACTAATTAATATATATGGAGGGTAAGCTGAGTTTAACTCAGGGTAAATCTCTTCACACAACAGTTACCAACTAGTTTACATAGTGCAGGGCTGGCTTTCAGTTTCAGATCATCATAATTTCGGGATTAAACTCGTACTAGCTTCTTAAACATGATTATTTATGCAATTTAAATTTCGAAAGCAGCTCGGAGAAAACTCTCCAAATTTCTCATATTTTGATTATCGTTAACCAAATCATAGATAACTTTCTCATAAGAACACAATTTTGGCTCCCTCCCCTCCAAGCAAGAAAACCTATTTATAATAATTATAGAAAGAGCCGAAGGCCCTTAATTTTCTGTCTATCATTCCCTATTTCTATCCTTCAAACCAAGAGTATTTTGATCTCTATTGTTAATTTTTTTTGGAGAAACTCATATTATAATTAATATTCTCTATATAATCCTATAAACTTATATAGTGTACCTCATAAAATATGTATTTCATTATTAAAATGAAGAAATATGACACCTAGTAGTTTGTTGGTTTATCCTCTGCATCTACATACATATATAAAATTTAAATTATGATAAGACTGCTATAGGTTCAAGAGCACCAAAGCATTAATAACTAAAACCCAACAACCTCCCCATGTCTGATAGATAATAATTAAATTTACACCCTCTTCGCTTGTCGTTTCCTTCAAAAATATTTTCCTATAGGAAAATTTTCCATCAATTTACTTATGAAGAACCTACACAGGCGGAATGAGGTCTGAGGTAGACGTTTGGGGGTTGAGTAACAAAAAAACAAGATACTCATAACAAGTGTCGCCGAATTAATTGGAATTTACCATAACAATTAAGCAATGTTATTTAAAATGAAAATTAAGAGGAGGTGCATTGCATATAGAGTCAAAGCAGGAAGTATGAGTTGATTTAATCGACAGCCAACGACCGACGACCGATGATGAGGACAAGAGTAAGTTCTGAACAAGTAATTTGACTTTTCGGTGACTTTAGGGTGGTGAATAGTGATTAAAAAGAGAGACACGTGTTGATGTTTATATTCCTATTTGATCAGACAGTGCAAACAAAAAAAAATAAAACAAACCAAAAAAATAAATCTATAAACAAAAAAAAATATAAATTTACTCGAACATCGTCAATCTTGAGTTTTTTTTAAAGATTAAAGTTCAAGATTCATAAAAATCAAGAATTATGTTTTAAGGGTTAATTATGTCAAAAATGAAAATTTCAAAATATTTAAAGCAAAGAAAATATTTTTGTTGACTATTATTTATTATTTTATATCTTTTATGGTTTTATTTTCTATTTTTATTATAATTGCTTCGACATTTTACTACTTTAAATTCTTAAATTAAGAAGAATATTTTTTTAAGAATATTTACGATTTATTCTGACATATTTCATAAATAAAAAAAAAATATGTAAGAAAACAAAATTAAAAAGAAATAAGGAAGAATTTGTCAACATTCTAAGTTTTATTTTAAAACGGAATGACGTAGGTACCAATCTATGTAGAGTTGCTGCGAAGATTTTATTTAAATAGTAAAACAAAATGCAAAAAATTGAAAATGTTGAAATTTTAAAAACAAATTTAACACAGAAGTACATGTGAAAAGGATGTTTAGTTATTCTGGTCACCAAAACTATTTTCCATGCAAACTTTTTACAAATTAATGAAATTTGGAACACTCGATAGTACTGAATCCAGTATTACTGCCTGTTATTTTTTATCCAAAATAAGCTTAACAATTTAGTCCAGAATTTGGGACCAAATTTCCAAACATAAAACAAAAGTATTGTCAAAGTTAGAAACTAGGTCAAATTGATGCCTGACATGTTAAATATGGACGAATACTTTCATTAAAAACTGAATGCAATGCAGATTTGTACCAAGTTTAGAAAAGTAAGTTCAAGATATTAATATTTAAATATTCATAAATTTGCAACGAAAATAATACAGGAAGGATAAATCTCTCCACACAACAGTTACTTGTGTAGATAGGGGAAGGCTCATTTTAAGTTCCAGAAATTCTAGATTAAACTTGAAATAACTTTTAAAACATGTTTATTTATAAAATTTAAATCTCAAAGTAACTCGGAGTAAACTCTCCAAATTTGTAGAGTCTAACTCTGGATTAACTTAAGTGGTATTTTTTAGTAAATGCTGAAATAATAGGTCATTTTAAAACAAATAATTTATATGAAGGTTAGCCAACTCAATTTAACTCAGAGCTAACTACAAAATAATGGAAATGAGTCTGAATTTTCAAGTAACTTCAATGGAGCTTGGAAGCAATTTATGATAACCAAAGTGTCGAGATGCGAAATGATATATTTTTGTGGTCCCTCCAGCAAAACAACTAAATACATACTTACGAAAACACTGCGAAATATACTCATGGAGACTTTCATGAACTGCAAAATTATACAAAAAAATAAACGCAAACAAATTACAGAAAGTCATGTTGTTATTGAAAGAAACAACATAATCAAGCACGAGTAACACCAAATGACATTTTCCCACACACTAAACTAATTGTCCGGGCAAATAATTTTATGCGAAAAAAGAGTGGAGACTTTTTCAAAAATTCTGCTACAGTTCAAAATCTAGAGGTATAGCATAGATGAGCTAGTTCGTTGGTAAAATTTCACAAAATTTTTAATTAATCACCAATTCTTGCGTCATTCATATTCAGATTATCTTTAACCAATATTCATTAAGAACCTCCTCTCCCTTCCAAGGAAAGAAAACAAAATTAAAACAAAACCCGTTATAAATAAATAAATTGGGTGGCGCAACAGCTCGTGTAGAACCAGGGCCTAGTGACTTACAACTCTCAACCATTCCCGAGTACGAGTTTGTTGGCAGGAAAGGAGGGGACCTACAGTTTATTGCCGAGTCCGAACGCCTAAATGAGAAGCACTTTTTCATGACAAGTATACTCTTGGAGGATTTGTCAGTTCCTCGAAAGAGGCAGTACCTCGGATAAAACAATACTGCTTTTAGGTGGCACGGCTGGGAATCGAACCCACACCTGCGGCATGACAGTCCTACGCACTAACCATCATGCCACGAGGTACTACTGACATTAGAGTCATAAGTAAATATTGAAAATTTTATTTTATTCAATATTCCATTTACTGTTCATGCACTCCTGACGGATATTGTGTTGCACAACACACTGATTTTCACTATGCCAGTGCTGTCGGGAAAATATTACAGCACTAATTTTTTAAAGTTTGCACAAAATGTTAAAAGGAAACAGAATTGCTTGAGCGAAGTTCAATTCACGTTGTGAAAAATAAAGAATCATGAAAATGAAAATTAATTTGCTATTGCTGTTCCCATCTTCACTGAGAAAAAACTCTGCGGGAGTATAGAAAGTAGTAAATGCAACAGGGAAGTCGGTAGGAGCAATTATTTTTAATTTTAACAACAATTTCAAAATTTAAATCATTTATTAATCTGAAAATATTGAAATTAATTCGCTATAAGAATAAATATAGGAAAGAAATTAACGTGAAATGCTAGTTGATGGTAAAAATAACTTAAAACAGATGTCTTAGATGATTTTTTTCTATTTGCAATTTTAAACCAACAAATAATTATTTTTTTAAAACTATTTCTATTTATTAAAAACAATGATTATTTTTTAAGTTTTAATATTAAATGATTTACTTCTATATATTTAAATATTGTTGCATTCAATATACCATTTTTTTAGTACATAAATAAATAGAAATTAACCTTTATGATATCGAACAATAATCATGTTAAAGTGAAGCTTCCAACGAGAATAATTGCATGTGATTGTACCTACCGATTCCAGCACTTGTATCAAAACAGAGCCAACATTTTGCAATGGTGAATGAGTATAATGAATGAATTTAAATATTATTATTTCGTTAAAAATACTTGGACTTCAACAAAACACCAACTGTTTACTAGTCCAGATAATAATTATTATTAAAATAACTCAGAAATCTAACTATCTCTAGTTCCAATTCGCAATATGTATGAATTTTGTTTTTAATTATAAAACAACAAATAAAATGGTTAACTTTAACGAAACAAAAATGTAAAACGTGTCGTGCTAAAAAAAACTATCATAATTATTATTATTATGTATTTTTTTAAATTGCAAAACCTTAGGTACTATTTTTAGGCTGCATTTAAAATTTATTAACAAAACAGAACCAAAAAAAAAATAAAAAAAATAAATCAGTATCTTTTTGTAATAAAGATTACGAAGTGTTCTATCTATTTTTCAACAAGCCAAAAACAATTTTGTAAGGTTTATAACAGGAGATTAATAATATATAAATAAATGTTATAAATATTTGTATTTAAAGAGTTTATGAAGAAAAGATTACACAGATATTACAAGACAATAATTAAATGATAAAGAAATAAATAACATTAAGTTTAAAATAATTATACAAAATAATAAATCTTTTAAAAATATTGCTTTGGTAAGTTGTGTGATTTTTCTTGCCTAAAAGATACTAAAAGAATTTTTTTCAAGTCTTATATTCCTATTGCAATTGACAACTAACAATTCACAATTGTTAAATATTGAAGCTCGATTTTTTTAAAAATTGAAAAAGTTTTTATATTTGAGAACAGTGGAAACTATGTTGTGAATTACAAAAAAATTGATAATATTATCAATAAAAAGATCATCGCCCCTATTACAATTGTCAATTATCAATTTGATAGTTGATAAACTTTAAAATTTGGATTGTTAAACTTAATTTCTCAAGAAATTGATCAACGATCTGCATTAATTCAATGATCAAAACTTTTATCAGCTGGGTTTTTAAAGATCGAATTTAAAATGTATCAATTGTCAATGGTAACACTAACAATTTTATAATTGACAATCGTAATAGTTAAAAAAGCTAGTTTTTAAATACGATCTTTCATAATTTATCAATTGATAGTTGATTATTGCAATCGAGGTATTCGATTTTAACTAACAAAATGACAATTTCTATTATGAGGTCCAACATATTTCCTATAGTCTAGTCATATTAGCCATGGCATTCCAAGGAAACTCAAAACGGTCCCCATCGATATGAGCACCGCTTACAATTTTATGGGGGTTAAGGGCCCCTCAAACGGTTTTTAAGGAATATCTCCTGAACCTTTGAGGTTGAGTACAAGGTGAGTTTTTTTGCTTGGTATCCCCCAGGAAAATTTGAAAACAATTCAAAAAATAAATATACAAGGATTTAAGTTGATGTTTTGGGAAGACTCCCCATCGATTCGGGCCCCACTACATTTATCATCGGCGCCAAAGGTCATGAAATATGGTATTTCGTTCATACAGGGTGATTCGTATAAAATGTGACAAAAAGCTAGAGCGTGAAAGGTGGGTGGAGAAAAAAATCATATGGGAGAGGGGTTCTATTCTCCTCTGTTTAACTGGGAGGGTCTATTTTGTAAGAAATTGACTTAAAACAGAAAAAAAAAATTAAAAACAGCGGTAACTCTAACAATGCCAAATTATGCCTTTTTTGTAAAACTCTTTTATTTTAATTTAAAATAAAGTTGTTTGAGTGAATAGTTTCTAAAAAATTAATTTTCAAACTCAAAATATTGAAAACAACCCATTTGACATTTTTTCTTTAAGAGTTACCGTTCGGGAGATATTAATTAAAAACCGTTTGGGGGCCTTTGATCCCCCGTAAAATTGTTAGCGACAGTCATATCGATGGGGACTTTTTACAGTTACCTTAAAATGCCATGGAAATGCTATGTTCCAAAATCCAGCTTTCCGCCATTTTTTCCGTGGCAAAAAGCTTAAATGCCTTGACTGCCTACTATTCAATTGTACAGTTTATACTCAAAAGTGGCCATGCTACTGTCACTATCAAATTTATTTGAGTTGAGTGAATTTACATATTTTTTGTTGTTTCAAGCATAAAGAATCACTAGCCACCACAAGTCTCCAAAATGTATTTGTATGGAGTGGACCGAAATTGTTTGGTTGATTCAGTTTAACAGCTGCAACTATCAATTATTATCAAAGATCTTCATGGTTTTTAATATTAACATGCTTTTTCTCTAATAATCTAAGCTTATTCTTTGTTGAAACTATTTTCAATATTAAAGAAAAAAGCCGACTTCACGAAAACAAACAATGTGTCTTCAAAGAATCAAAAAAAACCCATTGATCTCTTGCTCAATTCCGTGATGTAATTTTTTTCTTTTTTTTTTTTCAAATCTCCCCCAATCGAGAAAACAACAGATACTTATGTAACTTTTTGATAGTTCAAAGGCGGATAAATCTTTTAGTAAAAATAAAATTTAAATAATAATCAAAAGCATTTATGAAAAAAAAAAAACATTTACATAATCCACTCCATCAGCTCCCACATAACCGAACGAGTATTTTCCCTTATTGAAGGGATTTCAATTGATTCATTCGATCACACTATCAATTCTAATAATTCAAAGTAGTCAAGTCCAATCGATCATCAAATTGAAATATTTGTCCAAAACAAAAATGTTTCTAAATCGAAGCAAATACTCGTAGAAACAAGAAGTGTTTATTTTTGAATTTTCCCTCAATTCCAATATAACTAGTTGTTTCATCGACCGAAAAACAAACAATTTCACTCTCACTTGAAGCTTTTTTTTGATTTTTTTTTTTTACATCAGCAAAGTATTCTGCAGACCAATAAATTCAATTTGAATATTTTGAAACACACTAAGCACCGACTTTGGCAACTTCAGATACAATATTTCTATATAGTGGCTGTAGAACAGCCCTTTGGATATATTTTTTTTTTTTTTGGAAAGTGTGTCAGACTGCAGTTGTTCATGGGGGATTCATTCATTCGTACTTGTACTTTTTAGCTTCTGCAGGACGTGAAAGTAGATCACAGGTGTTTTAGTATTGTGTACCTTCATACAAATAACCAGCTGCTTTATATTCATAGTCATAAGCATAACTACTGTTAGTAGGTCCTTAAAATACCATTTGCGTGTTATATTTTCGGTTTTCAAGTCTGACTTTCTGACTCATTTGCATTGTGTTTTTGTTTTGTAAAAAAAAATAATACAAAAAACAACAACAAAAATAACAAGACCAAAAGGTCGATTTTATTATCAGATTTTGTATATTTTCTCCTTTGAGGCGATTTGATTATTGTTGTTGTTTTTGTTGTTGTGTGGTGGTTATACCTGCAAAGGTATTCTAGATATAATATTATGAGGGTTTATTTTTTTTCTTGCTGTTCTTTTCTTTATTTTTCTTTTTTCGTTGAATGAATTACGAAAATACTGTTTTTGACGACTGCGTTCCTGTTTTTACGGAAATTCCCATGCTAATGTTGAACCAAAAAAAAAGTGTTTACCAGGACATTAAGACTAAAAGATAGAGGGAATACAGGGGTGAACCTATCCTATCCTAACCTACCTTATATGTATGTAGTAGGTATAGAGGTATTGTATAAATAAAAACAGGTTAATTCATTTATAGAGAAAGACCAAGGAGAAGAGAGAAAAAAATTAATTTGCTTTGTGTTAAACCTTCTTTGAAGAGTTCTTGGAAATTTTATACCAGTTTTTAATTTTAAGTTATACCGCCGCCGCAGCCGCATTGTGGATAACTATTTTTCATATCCACTTAAAAACTCCCACACTTTGATTTTTTTTTTTTTTTTTGGAAAAGTGTTATTCCTTGACTTTTAAATTTTCTTTCATCATTTTTATTTTATTTAAAGAAAGGCGGGATTACGTCGGCTTAGTATGTAAACCTCTAAGCCCACTTTAATCAATTAAACGTTTTTCAACCTTTTAGCTTTAAGTGAACACAGTGTAAAATTAAAAAAGTAATTCCTGCTAGTGATTTTGGAACGGTTTACATTTTTGGTTCTTGTATTGGACATTACTCAGAAAAGAAAATATTTCTATAGCATCTTTTAAGAGCTTAAATTTTTCCAAATAAATTAGGATTGTTAATGTTCTTTAGGACTTGATTCGTCACGTTATGGGAAAACAAAGAGTTTTTGTGAAATTCACTGAAATTCCGGAACTTCTCTTTCGAAACAAGACAATTTGAGCGACCTCTGTACACATTTTAGACCCTGCTCGGAAAAGTGGCAAGTTTTTTGTCAAGTTAAATCAGGGCCCTAGAAACGCTTGCGTTGGAACATCTATGTATAGACGAGAAAAACTTGTCAAATACTCATGAAGCCTTCGCTAGAAATGGGAGCGGTATAAAATCCTGCAAACCAAAATTCCAAATAATGAAATCTCGAATTTTGTTTTTATATCTCGAAAAACGAAATCTCGCTAATTAATAATCCTGATTTTAATATTTTCGCAATTACAAAATTATACTTTTAACAATTTTGCATTTACATCTTGCAACAAAAAATCTCGTAAATATAAACCAAAACCTCATGATTCAAAATCTCGCAATCAAAATCTGGTAAATCAAAATTTCGCAGATTCAAATCCTACAGTAACATCGCTCTCATAAACTAAGAGCCCACATTTGATTCGCCCTGCCAGACTGTTTAAAAAAACCGTTTTTCACTTAGAATTTTGATTTTTTTAAACGGTCTGGTAGAGCAAACTATACACTCAAATGGTCTCAGATTCCGTGATATGTTATCCGAGGAGCTTATCTAGGGAGCAGTGTAAACCAATTTCGGCTTTCACGAATATCCTCGAAGTTGCATTCATATTTTTTTTTCGATGCACTGTTTCTCGCAAAGGCCCCACTTGTGGACCGCAAGACCTTGATTTTTTGAATAACCTTTAATGAAGTTTTCGACGCCTATACTTCTTTTTTTTTTGCTATCACTCACACCCAAAATCTGCTGTGGGCTCTCGGTCTATCAGTTTTGCATTGAAAAATAAAAATTATGTGAGCAAGAAAAAGAATCTCGAAAACGAAAAACAAATTTTTTGACTTTTATAGCTTTGCAAAATGTTTTTCTAACAATTAAAAATTTTACCCAACATTACAACTGGATATACAATTTGTATGTTCTCTTTCTTGTTTTCTTGTTCTTAACAAAAATTGGAATTTGAAGAATAACAACTATGAATAACAAGATGGTCTAAAAGTAGACAGGCAAGGCACTTGAATTATTTTAGCAGAAGTTAGGAAAGCTCGCAAAACTTAATCACATTCCAACAAATATTTTTTTTTTTTTAGGAAAAATTTATTCATGGAAATGCAATTAGATTTTGCGAGTTTCTAGTTTGCGGGATTTTGTGATTGACAGATTGTTAAAAGCGGAATTTTGTATTTGCGAAATTATAAAAAGCGAGATTTTGTAATTGCAAGATTTCGCAATGCAAGATCTTCATTTCTTTTCGATTGTAGAACAACATTTTTTCTAAAACTTAGCGTTTTTTTAACAAAACCCTATTTTTGCGAACTTTTACCCCTTATAACTGACCTAGAGGTCATCGGATAGTTGAGGACTAATGATATCCCTAAATCCAAAGTCTCGAATAACGGAATCTCGCATTTTTTTAATCTCAAATAACGAAATCTCGCAAATTATAATTCATGTATTTCATAATCTCTTAATTGCAAAATCTCGCTTTTAACAATCTCGCAAATACATCACGCACCAAAAAATCTCGCAAATTAAAATCTCGGAATTTGAAATATTGCAAATCTGAAAAATCTGGTGAGAGATTTAAATTTGCGAGATTTTGATTAAAATAAATTATTTGTTGCAATGCAAATAATTTTTGCGAAATTTTGATATGCGAGATTTCAGTTTGCAGCATTTCGTTATTCCAGGGTTTTTAAAAACCGGAATTTTGTTTTTACGAGACTATGAAAAGCGGATTTTTTTAATTGCGAGATTTTAAATTGCGAAATTTAGTACCCAACTCAATCCCAATTAAATACCAAAAATAAGCCTGCTAAGAATTTTTTCCTTCAGAGTCTATTCTTACTGGGATCTGCGTAGTTAGCTCATTAGACTGGTAATCAGAAGAACCTAGGACCAAATTTTAGCAAAGACTTCTTTTTTGTTTGCTTCTTCTCAAGACAGAAAGTTACATAACAAGCGAGGCTCAAGAGAATCTCGATAATTACCTTTGCTAGATCCTCATCATCCTGGCGTTCCAGAAGTGAAATAAAAATTTAGCAACTCATCATTTATTAATGTCGAAACCTCAGTCAAAGTTTACATTTTGATCATTTTAAAATTCACCAACGAGCCATTGAGACAGTTCACTGGTCGAAGACCGTAAGTGCTTCAATTCAAAATAAGCCAAATCAGTTGATTCCGCGCAGACCGTTTACAACAGGAACTGGGAGTCTCCCAGTTCTTATGGCGGCGAATTTTTGCATTAAGAAATATTTTTAAGATAATTTTTAGAGAATAATTAAGACATCTATCTTCTTAATGTGATTCGGCGCCTATAAATTTCATTGAAAAATCATCTGGAGCTATTAAGCTCATTTTTACCCATCTAGAACAACAATCTAGTTTTTGACAAGGCCCTAGAAAATTTAACATTGATGCTTACAAGGTCCTAAGGGTAACTATCGAAATTCATTAGGGCCACGCTAGTTATGTAACATTTTACCTCGAGCGGTAAGCAAAAAAATATACCTATATACGGGGAATTTCTGATGGGATGGCAAAACTTACCCAACAAGATATTACTAGCAAGGGCCTCACGAGTATTTGACAAGTTTTCTTTGAATAGATTTCCCTTACGGAAACTTTCCAGTACCTTGACTAAACTTGACACAAACAAAACATTGCATACACAAAAGCGACCCGGTGGTGTGATTGGACCGAATTTTTTCGTCGATGCAACTGGTGGCTGTATTACGGTCATCATTGGAGTTCGCTATCATGCCATTTTGGAATGATATTTTTGACTAGAATTGGATGGGACTTGGATATGCCACTCCCAGTCAACGAAATTGATATTTTGAAGGGGAAGTTCGGTAATCGTGTAATCGAGAAATTGTCTGTCCCATCGCCATGCTCATTCGGTGTAAGACCTTTAGGATTCCTTTTTATGGGATTACATTAAGTCTTTGCTTTAGGCTTACAAGCAGCTCAGGAACAATATCAAAAGCAAAATTGCGAATATTCCGTTCATTAAACATGAAAGTGAAGTGGAATTGACTACAAACGTTCTCGCGGATGTCATATGAACGAGTGATCTTAAAATTTCACGCAAATAAACAAAAGAGTTTGAACTGAACTCAGCCTGAATTTGAATTACTCTAGTTAACAGGTCAAGTCAGGAGACTGACCTTTCCTGCTTACTTTAACCCACAGGCATAGATCTCAATAGATGGTAGATGGCGTGACCTATTTTTTAGAAGGAACAGTTCAAATAGTTTGATTGAAACAGACCATTTTCAATCAAACTATTTGAACTGTTCCTTCTAAAAAATAGGTCACGCCATCTACCATCTATTGAGATCTATGCCTGTGGGTTAAAGTAAGCAGGAGCAGAGAGTTTATAGAAGTTAAGAAGAATGTTCCCTGATTTTCGAATTATGGTGTCATAACACGCCCATCCAAATCTTCACACTAAAAAGGTATTTACAAGCTTTATTTTTCTTATAAATGTCTGACTTACATGTATAAAGTTTAAGAATTAAAAAAAAAATTAAATCTCTCCAAAGTCTCCAAAAAAAAAACTTGTTAGTCTTATCGCAGCAACTTATCAAAGCAACTTAAAAATAAAAAAAAAAATCCTTCAATTACTTTTCTTCATAAACTCTACATAAAAAAAATAATAAATAGCATTATTTTTTTAAATATTGCAATGTTTTTAAAAAGTATACAAAAATTCAAAAAAATTACATTAAAAATCCACTAAATAGCTGATTCGAATAGTTTGGAGGTGTTGATATCCCGCCCCCCATACGCCAAATCTTTGAACTTCTGTGGCTGCTGTTGATGCCACCTTTGTAGTCAATAAAGAAGATTATCTGCCAAAGCAATAACCCAAAAATATATCCGTTTTTTTTTATTTTCTGTTTGATTTTTATTCAATTTTTAACCAACAAACACTTTTTTTCCAACACAGCACACAATATTTTTCGTATAACTTTTTAATGGAAGACTTTTTTCTATATAGATTTTTATTTATTTTTTTAAATTTTTCATTCAATACAATAAATTTGTCTTCCTTTATTTCATTGCACACAGGATATTGCGGTTAAGCGGAAACGGAACTTGAATATTTTTGCTGAATTAAATTAACCCGCGTCGTCGTGGGTCGGTCATCAGTGTGTAAATCTTGGTTTAAGCATAAAAAGCAACGATGACGGCAATAAAAATGAAAATAAATGTTAAAGGTCACACTATACAGCAAAAACACACAGCACAGGAGGCATAGCTACACATATAACAAAGGGACAACAACTACGACTATACACTGCCCCAAGGATCAGGAAAAAACCAGTAAAAACTATCCCGTCAACGCGCGGCGCGGCCGACAAGAAACTATGAGTGGTCGTATCTTGTATCTCTAAAATGCAGCAAAAAAAAATAAAAATAAAATGAAATCTCCGACGACGACGAGACTATGTACAGAGATTGCGAACGCTGAAGCTGTGTAGCTCTGATGCTGATGACGAAGCGAAAAAACGAAACAGAACGCGAAAAATGAAGCAAAAATGTATATCAAACAAAAATTGGAAAAAAAACAATAAATCCGAAGAATTAATCGAATTCAAATTGAGAGGAAAGTTTTATAAATTTTTTAATCGAAAGAGAAGTTAATCCAAAGCAAAAAAAATTATTTTCGAAAAAAAAACCGTTGAATTGTACTTTTATTATTTTTATTTTTATTTTTGTGGGTAAAATGAGGTTTCCGACGTTTGAAACTAAATTTGGAAATAAATCGACTCCAATGCGACACGAATGGAGCAGCAGTAGAAAATGTACTGAAACGGTAAAATTGAAAGCAACCTCGAAAAAGATACACAGAGAAGAACTTTACCTACACACAAAATATTCCACACAGATACTCGTCGGTAGTCGATACTGTGCTGCTATAGTTGGGTGCAAAGGCAACACATTCAGAGAAAAACCACCATCAATTAGTGTGACCATGGTATAATTTTTGAGTTTTCTGTTGTTTTTTTTTTTTTACTTAAAATGAGAGGTAATAGAGTAAACTAGATATCGTATCCAATTATGACTTTCCCGCCTTGGAAAGTTCTTGGGAAGTTTTTGGCAAGTTTTGACAAGTTTCTTACAAATGTTTGGGAAGATTTTTTTTAACTTAAAATGAGAGGTAGTAGGGTACTCTAGATATCGTATCCAATTATGACTTTCCTGCCTTGGCAAGTTTTTGGCAAGTTTTGACAAGTTTCTTACAAATGTTTGGGAAGATTTTGCCCAAATTTTTAGCAAGTCTAGCCAACAACTAGGAAAGCTTTCCCTAAAGGAAATCTAGTCGAGAGAAACTTGTCAAATATTCTGTAGACCCTTTCCAGCCTTGACAAGTTTTTGACACATTGTTGGCAAGTTTTTGGCAAAATTGTTTAGCCAACACCCTGGAAAGTTTTCCGAAGAGGAAATCTAGTCGAGGAAAACTTGTCTAATATTCTTTAGAACCATTTCAGCCTTGGCAAGTTTTTGACAAGTCTTAAACACCTTGTTTGGTAAAATGTTTGGCAAGTCTAGCCAACACCCTGGAAAGTTTTCCCAAGGGAAAGATTTCGTGGAAAACATACAATGGTGTGTAACATACTTCACTTTAAACATTGTACAACTGTATTTCGAACTTGCTTAATAGTAAGCGTATTGGACTGGCAAATAGATGATCCCAGGATCAAATTCCAGCTCTTTAAGCATCAATGTAAAACTCTCTAGGGCCTTGTTGGTAACTAGATTGCTTTCCAGGTTGGTTTCCTTTTCACCTTTCTCAAAAAATCTAACGGGCTCATGTATACTAATGGCTGATAGGTGGTATTTTGGAGTAGTGAGGATTGTGTATGTTATAGGTTAGATAGTCAAACAAATCTATAGAAATATTTTAATCTGGAACTGGTGAACTTTGCATAGATACTAACAAGGGGCTAGCTAGCAAGGGTAACTATAGAAATTCACAAGGCCCTTGCCAATTGCCTGGAGTACCAACTGGAAAATGACAAGTTTTTGTCATTCAAAGCCCTGGAAAGGCTTTTTTAGACGAGGAAAACTTGCCAAATACTCGTCAGGCTCTCGCTAGTAAAAACTTGTTAGATAAGTCTTGTTATCCCGTCACAAACAACCCATATATAATGAAATCCAAAAATTTACAACCACCATACAATTGTATGAACAAATAAAGTAAATAATTATGCTTTTTCAACATTGCACTGCGAATAAGCTCTGTAGTTAGTGTTAGACTGGTAATAAGAAGATACGAGGATCGTATTCCAATTAAGACAACTCTTTCATTTTTTTTTTTTAGTTGACCCTCGAGGCAAAAGGTTACATTAACGGGAAAAGCCCTAGAACCTAGAGAATCTCGATCGTTATCCTTGTTAGCACCACTGTGAAACTCTCTAGGGCCTCGTCGAAAACTAGATTGTTTCTCCAAGTAGTGTCAAAAAAAAATCCACCAGAAAAACAATCTTGTTTTTGACAGGTCACTAGAGAGGGAGCATAATGCTAACAAGGGGCTAGCAAGGGTTACCCTCGAAACTTACTAGGTACTCGCCAATAATGAACCATTTTGCCTCCAAATATTTTAATCATTATTTAAACCATTGTATGATGGATGTTAACTATTTTTTGTTTTTTTGTTATCTACGGGGAGTATTACTAGCAAGGGTCTCACAAGTATCTGCCAAGTTTTCGTCATTTAAATTTCCCTTGCGGAAAACTTCCCAGGACCTTGAGTAAATATTTTCCAAAAATATCAATTTTTGTTAAATTTTGACAATTTTGTTTCCCTAGCTCCAGAATTGTTGTTAAAAAATGTATATTGAACCCTACGTCTCTTTTTAATATCTTAAATTCCACCATGGTCACCCTACAAGTAGCAATATTCATGCTGAAGTCGATAAGACGGTGAGGTCTGAGTCTGAGGTGATGCGCGAATAATACCTAATTTAAAAAAAATATATATAAAGAATCACTCTCCCACACAAACACAAGTGTATCCAGCAGCACAGCAGCAGTCAGCAGATGAACTTCATAGGTATATCGGGAAAAAGGTAGAAACAGCTGCTTCACGAGATGAACTCCAAAGCAGAAAGAAGGAACAACAGAATTACGAGATATGTAAAATTAGTTCTTCTATATGTGTTGTTTCAAAACAAGTTTTTCCCTTGCAATAGTATTGGTCACAGATGTTTTTCTTTATATCAAACACATCTTTAAGTCTTTGGAGATGGACTAACACACACAATTAACATTACTGATTTTTCGTCAATATTTGCACACACTTTGACACACAAAGAGCAACAAGAAGCACAAGAAGATGCAAAGAAAGCAAAATCGGAGAGAAGCAGAGGAAAAACTTCATCATGAGACAACGATTTTATGGAAAATGAAAGAATGAAAAGAAAAACATCGAATCAGCTGATTTTCGTGTGGTAAAAAATTATATCAAACCAATATTGTGAGAATAAAAACTTCTGCAAAGTGCGTGTATATAGACAAAAATGTTCTTTCTCTTTTGTATGAAAAAGCTATGTGTGTGGGTTTGTGTGTTGTGTTTAGTGTTCATTATGGAAGCTAACTCGAGCTCGATATGCAAGGTTGCTGCTTTGCGCTGCACGTACTCTCGTATACTTGGTACAAGGTTATTTTAGGTTTAAAGAGTTAGGGAAATTTACTACTTTTTTCCCATCAACATCAACTATGTTCAACAATGTTCAATACAAAAAAAAAACAGAAATAACTTCACGGAAAAAAAATGTATCGAAACAATGTTTGTGACGAAAATGTTGCTTTACAAAATGTTGAGGATATTTATTTTGTGGAATTATAGGGAGACGAAAAAAAAAGCTTTTTTTTGAGGGGTTTCGTTGCTTCGTTTGGTAGTAATGCGGATTTTTTTTTTCCAGATACAAAGTTATGCAACGATAGGCAAAGAAATCAAATCGATTTTGTATTGAGGAAGTCTTTGACTGAAAAAAATTAGAAAGAACTAAGGAACTGGAATGTTTAAAAGACAGAGGCTAGGTTTGTAGACATTTTGGTACAAGAGCCCTGCAAATAATTTATAATTAATAAACATTTGATAGTGGTGTGCAAAAAGAAATCAATTTAAGACATTTGCTTTTCCAAAGTTGTACTTTGGCTTCTTTAGATTCCTTAGAAATTTTGTAATGGAAATTTGTGTCTTGAAGAAGTGCTGATATCGAATAATTCTACTTTTAGATCATTGGCAAACATAAATTAGAAATTTGAACGAGTTTCGAAGTGATTTTATTTGGAAACTTTAAAGAAGCAAGAAGTTCTATAAAGATTCCATTAATAGAACTTTTTATTTTATTGTAGTGATTAAGCGTG
The DNA here is from genome assembly GCA_963921185.1 of Dasysyrphus tricinctus. NCBI lineage: Eukaryota > Metazoa > Arthropoda > Insecta > Diptera > Syrphidae > Dasysyrphus > Dasysyrphus tricinctus. Next base: position 116,582,248 of record OY992533.1, on the reverse strand, counting down.
GAAACGGATTCTTAAAAAAGCTCTTAACCAAGAATATGAAAAGTTTCGTAAGTGAAGTCTTACAGAAAATGTGGATGGAAGAAAGCGAATCGATATTTTTGATAACTCTTTTGCTGATTGAGCATTTTGCGGGAAAAAAACAGAAAGTCGAAAACGAATAGAAAAGACTTTTAGGGACAGCAAAATCACTGTCGCCTTGAACCTGAGTGCTGGGGCATATAACAACAAGTCAACTAGTCTTATTTGTTTAACTATGTTTGTTCAACAAGTTAAAATAGTTTCCACTACACAATAACAACTAAAAAAAAGAATTTTCCTCGACTTGTTGAACCGGTAAAGCAAGTAATTGTTAGTTTCCGATAGAAAAAAACTTTTTCTATTTAATCAGCACTTTGCTTTTTATTGATGGGCGAACGTAATTTGTAGGGAAGACTTTCAGTAAGATATCAAGGAATTATATGCCTCACACGGACAGCACATTAGGCTATATTTCACAGTTAATTTTTTATTTGTATACTTTCGTCTGTTTTTAATCCTCATTATCACTGTTAGATTCAGAATTAAACAAAAAAAAAAGCATTTTCTAAACCAAATTTTTGACCATTAAAAAATTCTTAACGAATATTCCCGAATCTATCACTGGTGTATTTCTAACTTGTTGACTTCGAACAAGTCCACAGCCGTCAGTCGCGTCGCGTCGGTTGAAATTTATCAACTATTGTTTCCTATTACAGAAAAGGTGAATTTATGAAATTCCTTACTTGTGGAAAGAAGCCAAAACAATAATTGTTATATTTCTCCTAGACTTGTTGTTCCGTGTTACAAAAAAATTTAAAAAGTTGTTGAATTTAACTTGTACAACAAGCACTTTATGTATTGTATTTTAGGCAACGGTATAGGCAGAGTTATTTTCGTCGGGATTTGCCAAAGGTGCAAACAAAAATAGTCTATTTGAGGTTATAAATAAAATAAATTTGGTGGCACGACAGCTCGTGGAGAACCAGGGCCTAGTGACTTACAACTCTCAACCATTCGTGTTTGCGTGTTTTTTGCAGGACCTATAATTTTTTGACAGATGAGAAGCACTTATCCATGATAGCAGACATCGAACCCAGACCGTCAAGTCAGCATGACAGTCCAACGTACTAACGATTATGCCACGAGGTACTACAGCGAATTCGAGGTTATTTATTCACCAATCTGAGATAGCAGACGTCATTAGTGACAGTCTGAGATAGCAGACGTCACTTAATTACAGTTTGAGTTAAAAGATGTCACTAAATCACAATCTGAGATAGCAGACGTCACAAAACTACAGTGTGAGATAACAAACGTCACTGAATCGCATTTTGAGATGGCAGCCTCTCAGACAGAGATAACAGTCGTCACCAAATCACATCTGAGAAAACAGATATCACTTAATCACAATCAGAGACAATCGGACATCACTATAAATCACAGTCTGAAATAGCAGAAGTCACTGAAACACATTCTCAGATAGAAAAGATCTTTAAATCAAAATCTGAGATAGCAAACGATACTAAATCATAGTCTGAGATAGCAGACGTTACTAATAGCCCAATTGTCCCCCTTGTGAGGAATCACAAGTCACAAGCTCTTGTGATTACTCCTTGTGAGGATTGTTGTGACTCGATAACCTGCTCTGGAGGAGATCACAGTTTCAGTTGTTTTTATGACTCTCACAAGTTGTGACCTTAGGGGGAGAATACGAAAAAGTCACAAAATCAGTTTCATCACTTCATGTGACTTGTGAGGTATCAGTGATGATGGGGAGAATAGCGCTATAAGTCACAGTCTGATATCGTTACAGTCTGAGATAGCAGACGTCACTTAGTCTCAGTCTGAGATAGCAGACGTCACTAAATCACACTTTGAGACAGCAGACGTCAATAAATCAGAATCTGAGATAACAGATGGCCCTGAATCACAGTCTGTGATTGCAGATATTACTTAATCACAGCCTGAGAGCGCAAAAGTCACCTACTACTAATTTTAAACCTAAACCACGGCTATAACTGTCACTTTTGGAACCAAGGTCTTCCAAAAAGTGAAATCCTCTAGTAAGTGCATGACGTTGAAGAGTGTAAACGGGTTTGATGTCAAACGCTGGGCTATTTTCTAGAGTCATTGGTAAGACTCATTCCACCACTATTTATAGGCAGAGGTCTAATCATCAAAACGATTTAATGCAAGCTTTATAGAAGTTCTAACTTCCATATCTCTTTCATTGAAATTATGGTCTCGATAATAGCTAAATTTATTCTACAAAAATATTCTCTCTAAAAATAATGGATTCGAATTTACGAACTTCGAAACGTGGATATATGTCAAAATTTTCGATATGAAAAATCGGACTTATTACGATAACTTCCAATGGGAAGTTAATAATTTGAATGATTTTCACTCATTTACATCAGATCTTAAAAATTTTAAGAGCTATTAAAAAGTTCAATTTCGAACTATTCAAAAGGCTAGGTAGTTTTATTTTTGTATGTACCTTTTCGAAGACTTTTCAGACAACCAGTATCTACCTAAAAACTTTATCGAATCCTATAAGAAGCTAATTGGCTTCGATAACTTTCTTCTTTTCATCATTCGGAAATTTTAGCGAATAAATATGCTAAATGTATCTTTTTTTAATATTCTAAGCTTTTAAATAGTTAAACTATGCATTTTTAACTTTGTATGTATCTGCTCTCTTAAGAGGAAATGGAAAGTTATGAAATTTCACACCAAAGTCTATTATTTAAATTTAAAAGAGGGACATTCATATTTATAATATTTAGCACATAATTAAACTAACATTACTACTGCATTTTCATAGTCTTTAGCAAAATAAACATAATAAACAATCATTGTCCATTTATCAACATCATTAGCGATTCACTGCTGTTTACTTGCTTCAAAGACCCACTTAAGCCCGACTTAAGTAAACAAAAAAAACATTGCTACCAACCAATAAGTATTGATATCTATACTCGGTAGCAAAAACGATTGTCAATTTTTTTGTTTAACTTCACATTTTAACAGTTCATTCAAAAAGCAATCGCTTTCAAGTTTACTTTGCGCGATTCCAAAACTGGTAATTTACAAATAACAACAACAGCAGCAAAAAAAAGTAATTGAGATACAATTACTCAAAGCAAACACTTAAATGAGTTTATTTTTAACCCCATTCACCTCCCTTGCCAATCTGACTGAGCCTTCTTTTTTTTCCTCATCTAATGTTACTAACAATCATTACAACAACAACAAAATAAATAACTAGTTATGTTTGGTGACACATTACGAACTTAAGCTATGTGCGCACCTCAAGTTTCTGACATCATCAACATCATCATCATCATCACAATGTTCCACCATCCATGTCCGTTCAACTTTACACACGAAAGTTACAAACTGTTTGGTTGAATTTTTTTTTTGTCCAAATTTTCTGCAGAGTCAAAGATTAAAAAAAACAAAAAATTAACAAACAAATAAACGGTTGAGCAGTCAAAAAGTACAAAACATACAAAAACTTTATTAGTGCAATTTTTATTTCTAGCACCCAAAAGCTTTAAGCGGAATGAAAACACGAACAACTCTAGCGGAGCATTCAAGAAAGTTATAATTATTATTTCGGGCTCGTGATGCGGTGGTGTGTAACAGTGGCCCCCAAAGACACCAAAATATATTTTTATAAATTATTCACTCCTTAGGTTTTTTTGTTTCATTGATTCATCAAGTAAAACTTAAACTATAAATATAAACAAAGTTATCGAAGCTAATAAGCTTCTAATAAGATTCGGTTAAGTTTGTGGATAGATACTTGTTGTCTGAAAAGGATTCATAGAGTTTTACGAAAAGTAAAACTAGCCTTGAGAATGTTCTTAATCTTTTTTCTTTCATTTATTCATCAAGTTAAACCTTAACTACAATCATAAAGCAATTTACCGAAACTAATTAGCTTCTTATAAGTTTCGGTTAAGTTTGTACGTAGTAACTTGCTGTCCGAAAAGCTTTCACGGAGCTTTACGAAAAGTAAAACTAGTCTTGAGAATATTCGAAAATGGAACGTTTTAATAACTCTAAAATTCTTAAAGGTCTGAAGTAAATCATTGGAAATTATTCTTATTTTCAACTTACCATTGGAAGTTATTATAATAAGTCCGATTTTTCAAATCGAAAATTTGGCACATCTTTTTAGCTTCAAGACAGTTTCTAGTTAAACTCTCCACAGCTATGAAGTGTGTTTCTTTGATAGTCCGACATGAACAACACAAACTTTTCTTGTGGTTGAGCCTTAAGCATTTTTTAAATATTAGCTTTCTGCCACGCCTACTTTTCTCATAGTTTGGAATTCCCATTGTTCAAAATAGGCAAGAAATTTTGTACTTAAAATATTTTGAACCTTAACAATCACAATTTTTCGGAAAATCCGCCCACCTATACGCCGACTTTTCTTATACCCATCATTTTCCCTTTTCACCCCAGGAAAAATTTATTTTTTTTTATACAATCTACGATAAAAATCTACGTGCAAGTTTTTAAATGCAATTATCTTCACTTTGGTATAAGGAATATTCGACTATAGTTTAGTGCCACTTCATACAAAATAATACTGCCCATAAAAATATTATGACACTTCTTTCCATCAGTTTAGAGACATTGCTATTTCAAAAAACTGAAGTGTTGAAAACATAGGTTTTTCGCAAACAACTCTCACACAGTATTTTTTTTTTATCAAAAATGTTTGCATACAACTTTTAGATTATGTGACTCTTTACAAGAAAGTATTAACATATATTTTCTCAAGAGCAATGCTTAAAAGAAATCATTATTTATGAAATTGGTCAAACTCAAAAATACCGGTTTTTTATCTTTGCTTTTAGATGGTGAAGTTCTTCAAAAAAATGTATACCATTTGTTTGAATGATAAAATTCTCTACAGGAAGTATTGTCACATTTTATCTATCAGTCAAGATATTGATATTGTTTTTATAACATTACATAACAAAAGTTAGTTAGTTATGGTGGTTATAGGGTATCATCGTTAAACAAAAAATTCGAACACAATTGACCTCGACAGAAAAGTATAAACAATTTTCTACAACTCCACCATCTTGAGCAAGAAACGTATTCATAACAAATGTTTGTATTTAGTTTGAAGCCTATGTGACTTTTTGTCTCAAAAATACCGGTTTTTTGCTCTTAGATGGTGAAGTTACTCGAAAATAGGTTATACTAATTTTTTAGATAGTAATATACCAACCACGAAGTAGCCTCCCACTAATTTCGATCAGTCAATATATTGCCACTTTTGAAAATACCAGTTTTTAGGACATTACGTGTAGATGTAAGTTGGATATTGGGGTTATAGGGAATATTTCTGTATTTTTAACTTTTGCTTCTAACTTCTTATCGTCAGATAAAATTAGAGCACGATTTACCACCGTAAAAAAAGTAATAATTATGTTTGACGTCTTTGCCATCAAAGAGCAAGTAACATAAACCAGTATTTTTTACTTTTGTCCATTTTTTTTGTCCTTGCTCTTGTATGGAAGTTTTTCAATATTGCCACTTGGAAAATTATCAAATTTCAAAAATACTGGTTATTAGGACATAACGCATAAAAAAGTACAAAAGGTTTATTTCAGTATTGTTTGCTTCTGGTTCTAAAGTCTCATCGTTACACCAAATGCACAACACAAAAATTCAAAAATATGTATAACTTTTATTTGACTTCGCCACCCAGAGAAAGGAAAAGAAAACCAGTATTTTTGACTCTTGTCCAATTTATGAAATAAATATATCTTTTGAATGATCGCTATTTAAAAGAGACTGGTCGACGTTTTTTTTTAATCTACAAATTGAGTACACAAAATATTAATACAAATTACTGATAAAGAGTTGTGTGTGGAAACTTTATATTTAAATACTTCACCTTTTTGAATTAGCAATAACTTTTAACTGATCGTTCACATGGAAAAAAGTGTGATGATATTTTTTCAAGAGAATACTTTTATTTATAAAAAAAAGTACCTATAAACAAATTTCCAACAGCCTCACCACCGTTTTCGAGTCAAGAGCAAAAAACCAGTATTTTTGAGTTTTCAATGATTTTGAAAATGATAATATCTTTAAATGATCGCTATTAGAAAAAAATATGTTTATACTTGCTTATAGAGGTTTACATAATCAACAAATTTTAAATACAAATTTTCGAAAAAAAATTTGACATTTAACCTTCAATAGCAGCACTTCACTTGCATTTTTTCCCCAGTAAAAGTCAACTTTGCTTGGGATATTTATTGAAAGTTCCTTGAAAGCTCTTTTTAAACCCAAAGTAGAACACGTGTATTTTTTTAGAAATCCACCTACAATCCCAAGCCTACTCTTCTTATATCTGAGTTAAGTGGGCGTCAAAGATATCGGAAATTGAATATTTATTTTTTTCCTCTAGTGGAAACTATCATGCTTGAAAATTTTGTATTTATTCAATGGAAGCTTTTATCTATTTCTGAGAGTTTTATCAAATTCGAAACAGTGATTGAGATTTTATGGATTTTTGACTTCATCTCCTAACACAACTTGAACCACTGTGCGGCAGCGCGATGGATCGAAAGAGCCTCGTGTTTCTTTGGCATGCTATTATTTATCTGTTCATCTTTTCTCTTCTTGACTTCTTGCACATACATATACATTAGGTATACCAAGATTACATAACCTAATCTATGTGTTAAGACAGTATAAGCCTCTCGGAGGCTTACCTTATTAAATCTTTATAGTAAGAGTATCGGTATCAGTGGAAATAGACGAACTCCATTCTCCATTACAGACGTCAACCAAAACAAAAACAAATAAAAGTATTTAGATACACGAGAGTAGCTATTATAGAGGTTAAGTAGTGTCTTCTATACAACTCTACTATCATAACGTAAATCACTGGTAAAACTGGGAAACACTTATTTACCAGCAGTTATTTAAGTGCCACTACACAAGTTTTTCATGACGAGTTTTTGGTCGCCTGTGGTGCAGCATTCGAAATTACATATAAGGATGATCGGAAAATTTGAACGAACTTGAATTGCACCAAAATCACAATAAATTCACAATTATTAGCCTAAAAATAAATATAAACAAAAATTCACCAACACAACTGTATGAACTTTCGAGTTTGTGTTATGTGTTGGAAAATATGGGTTTTAATGCTCGACTAGTAGGTATCAAGTAATAATAAGTGAATGGTTCGTTTGGTTTCTTTTTTTTGGTTTAGTCGTAAAGTTTGGTTCACAACTTTTTTGTAAGTAATCGCGTCACGAGGCTGGACAAATTTTGTAATGATTATAGGTTTTTTTGGTATTTTGGTGAGAAGAGACTCGGTGAGGAATTCAATTACCTAAGTTTGTTGTTATAAGTGGGTCAGACACGAAGCAAACTGGTTCGATGGAGTTCGAGTATATATTGTAACGAAGGCACTCGAACATGCTGAACGTGTTCAATTGTAATGCACATATTAAATGATATTTATAGTTACGTACCTAAGTTGTTGAAGATTAAAACAATCCTTTAAAAGATTCGATTGATATGTTGTATTGAAGATTAGTATCGTATTGTCTTTGCTCACCTTGAAGAAAGTCTATAGTTTTCTCTTCAGGGTCTGAAGTTCACACAAGGAGGTTTGAAAGATTAATAATGCTAGATCACAAGTTATTTCCTTTAAAAACAAACTAAGGCCATCTGCACACGACGCGTCTCGTCATAGACGCGTACTGCGCTTGTATGCAGATTGTGTGCAGATTGTGTGCAGCGCACATTGATTTAAATGAATAACTGCACACGAGGCGTACGCAACACATATTCGTCACAGCACACAAGCCGCAAATCGCTTGTCGTACAGCAGTGTCAGTGTCTTCGATGACGCCAGTCGTAAATGTTTCATTATGTGCATGGACAATCTGTTGAAAATGTCAGATTCATCGAAAAATTTGTGTTATTGGTGGAGAGTGAGTGTTTGTATAATAATACATGGAAAGAATACTCCAGAAGAGACTTGAAAGAAAAAGCATGGGCAGCAATTGCAAAACAAATGCAATAGTCAGATGAATTTAATCAATAAAAAGATTGATATCTTTAATACAAATGACATGAAATGAAAAATCAAATAGATTTTTGCAAACAATATTATTTGACGTTGACGATACGCTTCGTGTGCAGAAGATTGGGCGTAGAGAAGTCGTCGCTGCATGACGAATCTTGTACACGTCTATGACGCGACGTGTCGTGTGCAGAAGGCCTAAGTTGTCCTCTTTCCAATTTAAAAGATGAAAAGAAGATATCCCCTTGTCACTCCAAAGATAGGAAAATATTTATACAAACATTTCATCCATTAAAGAGTGACTTTTGTGAAGTTGCGGACGGTGTTCAGACCAGGCTTCATGTGAGTGGACTCATTTTGACGACTCTCTTTTTTATCTCACTCCTATTAATTTTTGATAAGGAAGAGATGGCCAGGTAAGGCAGGAAATTTCAACAAAATTTAAAAAACTTGGCCATATCTCTCTTTCTAATAGATGAGTGTGAGATAAAACAAAGAGTCGTCAACATGAGGGGCCTCCCGTGAAGCCTGGTCTGAACACGGTTATTATTTTTTATTTCAAACAATGTGTCATATTGTGTTGCGTCTTCTGCTGCTGCTGAAGAAAGCAATTATTCATATTAAATAAAACCAAGAGTTATCATTAATAAATTATGATAATTAATTATTGAAAGTATTAAGGCTAGTACAAGTAACAACTTAACAAAAAGAAGGAATTAGAAAGAAGAGAATGATTTTAGCAAGAAAACCTTAGAAGAAGGAAACGTAAGTAAATCAGAATTTTTTTTTTTTTTTTTTAAATACGCGCACTAAAGGGGTTGTGACTACCCTTAAAATGATTTAACACAGTGCGAGCGTTAGGAAAATAGGGAAGGATTAGAAAGGAGATACCGATGCACATTAGTTTTGAAGTTCTGAATATCAAAATGGAGGGGAAAAATAGAGCCGGGTAAAGCATTCCACATTCGTGTTGTTCGGCTGAAAAAAGAATCTCTGTACTTTACAGTACGTCCGAAATTGGGCTCAAGAGTAAACTGATGCGCATTCCTGGAAGTGCGAGTATTACGGTGGAATTGTTTTAGGGGAGGAATGCAACTGGCTATTTCACAAGAACACTGTTTATAAAAATAGCGATAGAATAAGGATAGACATGAAACATTACGACGGTGTTCAAGAGATGCGAATGTTTCCGTTATATTACAGTCACCTATCATTTTAAGAGCTCTTTTTTGGATTCTATCTAAAAGGCTTAAATGAGTTATTGGAGCACCTGCCCAAATATGAGAATTATATTCAAGCTTTGGACGAATGAAAGCTTTGTAGATTACAGCCAGATCAGAAGGGGAGAAAAATTTCTTGCATCTTCGAAGAAAACCTAAACACTTAGCAGCGTTTTTGGCAACATTGAATATGTGTTCATTCCACAGAAGGTGATCTGAGATGCACATACCCAGAACTGAAAGCTGTTCAGTTTCATCGATGCAAGTACCACCCATGGATAGTGGCATAGGGGGTGGGTTCTGCTTTAGAGACAGCAAACAGCATTGTGTTTTTGAAGCATTAAATTCTACACGGTTTCTTATTCCCCACTGAACAATGCTGTCAAGATCAGAATTTAATGAGCTTATCATACGCTGCCGTTCAAGTTCCACATCCGAAGGACAAGGATGTGAATCAAGAAACGAATATGAAAAGCTGAGGGTGCTGTCATCAGCAAAACAGTTTAATGGATTAGAAGTTTCAGACAGGAGATCATTTATGAAAATGAGAAAGAGAGTCGGAGACAAAACGGAGCCCTGGGGCACACCAGCATTTATTTTATGAATATCAGACTTGAAACCATCCAGCACAACTTGTATTGAACGGTCCGAAAGGTAATTTCTAATCCAACGAAGAAGAGATTCATCAAAACCAAATGCACGCATTTTCGATAAGAGAGCTTGGTGCCAAACTCTATCAAACGCTTTTGAAATATCAAGTGCAACAATCTTACTTTCTCCAAAACGATGTAAAGATTTGTTCCACTGCTCGGTGAGATATACCATCAGATCACCAGTGGACCTATTGCTACGAAAGCCGTACTGCCGGTCATTAAGAAGCTTCCGTTTTTCAAGATATTTCTTAAGCTGGTAATTAATCAGCGTTTCCATGACCTTAGAAAGAAGGGACGTAAGTGCAATTGGTCGATAGTTGGAGGGAGACGAAGATTCACCTTTTTAGGGACAGGCTGGACAAATGCTGTTTTCCATCCACTTGGAAAGAGACCAGTAGAGTAGGACAGATGGAAAAGCTTACGCAGTGGCTTTGCCAGCGTTGAAGAACACCTCTTCAGAACAATAGGAGGGATACTATCCGGGCCAGCGGATTTGTGTACATCAAGAAAATGAATAAGATATACATGTGTTATATACGTATAAGATAATTTTGACAGAATAATTGGTAGGTCTGCGTTCTGCGTTCAGGGGTGTAACATATTGAGTTCACTTTCTGACATTTCACATTCAGTATAGTCTAGAAAATGATCCTGAATTGAAAGACAGAAAAACAAAAAAATAAAAAAGCTGTTTCAAATTAACTAATAGCAATAGATTCGGTTGAGAAAGTTGTAATTTAACTGTTTAGATGCGAATCCAATTTCTTGTTCCATATTATTTGACAACAACTGAGAAATTTACGAGGTTAAACTAATGAGATCATAACCGCACGATGATTTATGAATTTTTAGTTTATTATTCCTTCTAAGACTAAAAGATGATTTTGAGGAAAAGATTTCTCAATTAACTGACCCAAAATCATTTTGTTTTAACAATTATTTTTTTGTTTTTAATGCACGTTATCAAAACGGCAAGAAAAAAACGTTGGTTATTTTTCCGGAGATTATATCTAATTGGTATCACACACTTTTTAAAGCGACAGATTTAAGTAAGGTAGCGTAAAGGAAAGCAATGTTAAGTAAGATAACGTTAAGTAAGATTATGGTAAGGTTATGGTAAAGTAGCATAAAGCAAAGAAAAGGAGCGTAGACTAGGATAGCGTTAAGTAATATGACGGAGTTATATAATGTAACAAAAGGTAAAGTTACATATCCAAAAGTAACATAGCGTAAAGAAACAAAGCGTTAAGTAACAAAACTTAAAGAAACATAACGTAAAGTACCACAACGTTGTTACATAACGTTAAGTAACATAACGTTAAGTAACATAACGTTAAGTAACATAGCGTTAAGTAACATAAAGTTAAGTAACGAAAAGTAAGGTACCACAACATAAAATAACGCAACGTAAAGTGACATAACGTAAGGAAGCATACGAATATGAAGAAGAAAAACACAAACAATAAGATAATTATTGTTTTTGTTTTTATTTTTGTGGCCTTAATTGAATTTTATTCAGTTTTAAAGATTTTTTTTTCAAGATTTTTTGTATGCCTTTAGTCCAAATATGCGTTTCGCCCAGGCAAGACAGTTGGGCTCATCAGTTAGATGCTGTGTTTTGGTAAGGAAGCATATCGTAAAGTAAAATTAAGTTAAATAACATAACGTTAGGCAAAATTAAATAAAATAACCGTAATATTTCTTGGTGTAATGATAAGTGATTTGCACTTGAAAGCCAAAAGTGATGTGCTTTTTGATTTCCAGCCGAGATTTTGCTCCCGGTTTTCCAGGGTTGGTTTTGAAAATAAAACACTAAACTTCAATTCAAAAGTTCTTATTTCCTTATAACAAATTCTTTATTAGAAACGAAATATGGCATACAAATTCATATAGTAGTTATTCAATATCCAATGATAGACCGGCTTATCAACTTACAATAAAAGATCAACAGGTATACGCCCCTGGTGGCAAGATCACAACGTTTACGCACTAGATACTAGTAGATTACAGGTACCGAAGCCCCTAGTGGCAATTAGACCTAATCGACCTCACTCGTCCACAGTTCAAGTAAAACTGATTTACTGAATCGAGTTTACTCTAGCTCTATTGACTTAAGTTATGACCGGGTGCAGGGAATTAACTCCACGGGAACTATCTTCACATGGGAATTTACTTCACCACTAGTGGGAATTAATTTCACCTTTTTTTTTGTGAAGTAATATACCACTGAAGGTGGGAAATAATTTCATCCCAAAATTGTGAAAAGTTATTTCCCACGAATGATATGATAAAAATTACAAAAATGTAAAATTGTGTTTCCTTAAATCCCGATTCTTTAAATGCAGAAGAAACTTGCATACATCCAGCCTCGCACTTACCCGAAATCCTATAATGTGCCCAAGCAGGGGGGTTGCAGGGGGCAGCATGCCCCCCATACATACCTCACTGTTTATTCGCCATAATGCTTGCTGCTAGCACTGTATTTATGTAAGGCAGAGCATTATGGCGAATAAACAGTGAGATATGTATGGGGGGTCATACTGGCCCCCTGCAACCCCCCTGCTTGTGCACATTATAGGATTTGGGGTAGGTGCGAGGCTGGGTGTATGCAAAGTTTCTTTTGCATTCAAAGAATCTGGATTTAAAGGAACGCACATTAAAGTGAAATTAATTCCCACAAAAAAGTGAAATTATTACTCACTTTCAGTGGGTGAAATTAATTCCCACTAGTCGTGAAGTTAATTCTCATGTGAAGGTAGTTCCCGTGAAGTTAATTCCCTGCACCTATGACCGAAAGGGTAAATATCATTCGCCGGAGTAGCTCCTCATGATACCTTTTCCGTAACCAGTGAGTGTTAATTGTAAGTAGGTGAATGAAAATATCCTGTGTATGTTGTTTATGTGTTGGCCTCATATGCATATCTCCTTGGGTATTGCAGGGTCGCTGGTTATGAATCCCTAATCTTAAAGGTACCTGTTGGGTATAGCGATGTTAGTGGTAATGAATTGAAGTGGTAAGCATGTAACATCTCGTTACACTTCCCAGGCCCTGCCTCCTATAAACAAAATTGTTTCAGGGGTACTATCTACTGCCTATTGCGAGAAAGTGGCAAAAATATTTCTTGCCACATAAAAATTGCAGAAAATTGAAGGCCCACTCCATTCATTTTGACTCACGACAACCACACATGAATGATTGAGAGTTGTTAGTCACTAGGGCCTGTTTTTTTATGAGTTGTCAAACTACCAAATTTATTTAAAGCAAAACTAACGTTGGGGGACTTAACGTAAAGTTAGATAAAGTAACAAAACAGTGTTAGATACCGGAACAAAAGTAAAGTTACTAAAGTAAAGTTACTAAAGTAAAGTTACTAAAGTAAAGTTGCAAAAGTAAAGTACAAAAAGTGTACTATCAATAGTAACGAGACAAAAGTAATGTAACAAAATAAAAGAAACAAAAGTAAAAAAAATAACCAGGGCCTAGTGACTTACAACTCTTAACCATTCATGTGTGCGTGTTGTTGATAGGAATAAAGGGGACCACAAATTATTCAAATATTATAACAGCAATTTCAATAGAATTATAGATAATAAGAAGCAAGCCTTTCAGAAAAATCCTTTGGCGACTATATTTACCCCAAGAAGCAATTTATAACAACCAACTCACAAAGATAATTACACTGGTGGAAATTCCTGGACTGTAAAAAATGTGGGTAGGAATAAGGAAACATTAATAAAGAATTGCTGGAACGAATCTTAGAAAAGATTGACAAACATGATTTTAACTTTGAACATTTAAGCTCTAAAAAAACAATGAAGATAAGCAGAACACTTAACACCGCAACATGAAATGTAAACAGTTTTTAACAACATGAATCAAAAATCAAGTAATTTTTTCAGGTTTCCGAAATCCACTTTGCAATAGTTTGGATTAAGAAGAAAAAATTTCAACGATAGACTTAAGTGCGTTGAATTACGGAGCTGGTGGAAAAAACACTTAAGAAAAAAGTTGGTATACCACAAGGAAGTGTCTTAGGACCAATTCTTTTTTGTTAAATATGTACCAGCGATATTTCAGTGAATAACAATCCAATCTTCTGTTATACCATCATGGTTACCTTGGCAGATGATATTGTGATATTGTTGCCATATAAATGCGTTGTGAAGGCGGCAGAAAATTACAAAATGCAGTCGATTATGTAAGAGATTGAACGCAACAATGGCGTATCAAATTGAATGAGTAAAAATTAATACAAACTTTCTTACTTAAAACAAAAATAGATCCAAAATTTTATCAGAAGGTAAGCTATACCCTAGGTCTACACCAATACTGCCAAAGTCTTTGAAATTATTTTGTATACTAAGCTAAAATAAAATAAGCACACCAAAATGTTAGAGATGAACAAAACTTGCAGAAAGAAAACAAAAACTTCAAGCCTCGAACAGTGAATCGTAGTTTCTAAAATATCTGCCCCAATAAAATTAAGGTCTCAAAATGTATGTGTTATTTAATGAACATTTCTTTTTTCAATGTCAAAAAAGATTTTCCTCCAAAAAATTTTCTCAACATTAGATACAAGTATTTAAAAACAACAAAGCTCTCACGGCCATTGAAAACCATGGCCAACATGTAACGTTTAAAATTACAATTACAGATAGTGTTTTTTTGTTCGTGTGATTTTTCAACTACTGTTCAAACCAAATGTGCTACCAAAAAAAAATTTAATTAAAAAAAAAAACATGGTAAACACCCACAACTGTAATTGTAAGTGAATTTACCCAAGCTGTTTTACTGGCCTTCTTCATCGCGTCGTCGGTCGTCGTCGTCATGGCACAAATTACACCTTTTTTTCATTAGTTTTTTCTTATTTTATTTTTCGTTGGGTTGCTTATAGGAATCTCTCAAGGAGGAAAATAACAGCTATTGGTCTGCTATGTTCCCATAGTTGATACAATAAAAAGATACACTTTAACGTAAAGATGAAGAAAAAAAAAACCCATATTAGACCACCAGACAAGTATTTATACGAAATAGGAAATGGGGGAATAAGTAGAGTGTGAACTTTATAACAATTTAGCAAAGATATCGCATTTGTATACAATTTCCTCGGTTGTTAACTTAACTCTATTGCAGCTCTGTCTGTCTTTCGGTTGATGGTGTTGTTGTTGTTGTTGCAGTATTTTTTTGTTTTAATTCTTTGAATTTGTAGTCTTTTTTTAAGTAAGTTTTGTTGTTTTCTAGATTCTTCAAGCGAGGAATCTAAGAATTATTATGTTTTGTTAGTTTTCTTTCTTTATTTATTTATTTTTCTTCTTTTTTTTCAAATTAACTTTAATGTTTAACTTACTTTCTCTTCAATGAAAAGGGAAGACCCTTGGAATTTTTCCAATTATTCAATTAAATGGTTATCTTCACTTACCTGTAAAGAGAAAAAGATAATTTAGAAAAAAATTGTTTTATTTCAAATGAAAGTAAAAAATAATAATATATGAGAAATAGAAGACGAAGCACAGTCGAATCTGCTTATTCGAAAAATGCTTTACTGAAAAAAAAACTGCGACATAAAATTAATAAAGCAGCATTTGTTCAGAAATTTATGAGGCTAGGTGCGCACCATGCGATTTTGATCACGAGACTATTTAGTCGCAAAAATATAGAACTCATTAGTTATACCAAGACATTATTCTCAGCTACGAACTCTTTTCAGTCGCAACGATAAAAAAATCGTTCGCTTTGGACTAGAATCGCACTTGTGATTTCAACTACGCAATTATTCAGTCGCAAGAAATAGAACACATGAGCAAATAAGAATTAACGCACATGCTACCAAGAAATCGTGACGGTTAAGGTTAGGACCGCAATTTTTTGTCGCAGCGAGTACAAAAAGTGATCGCAGCTCAGTAGGATTTTTAAATGTCATGTGCGTTCATTCACATTTAAGGTCATGTCTTCTATTTTTTGCGAATTGAATAATTGTGCGACAAAAAATCGCAAGTGCGTTCTCAGGCTAAAAGTCTAAAATTTGTTTCATGAAATGAAATGAAATGAATCAAATGCACGTATGTACATGTTTGTTCTCACAATTGCGATATTAAAAAGTGCGACTAAAAAATCTAAGTTGCAACTAGAAAAAAGTCATGCACGCACATGTCATTTTCAATAGCACGATTATTTAGCAGCAGGAAATGAGACACATTGTTTTAAATGTGAATGCACACATATGCGACTTTAAAATCGCAGCGATTACAAAAATGAAACCGGTTCTATTTGTTGAGCGTTTTTTCAGTCCCAAAATTAAATAGATTAATAATGAAATAAAATTAATTTGCCCGCACTTGCGACACGTTGTATTTGTTTGATATCATATGATAGCGCGACAGAAAATCGCAATGACAGACAGGTCGTTCTTGGACTAATCGTCAATAAGATATGTATTTTTTATCGTTGCGATTGTTTTGACGCATGTGTGTGCATTCATATTAATAGCCCTATTTTTTTGTTTGCGATTAAAGAATCGCGCGACAGATAATCGCAAGAGAGCGCATAGCAATCATCGCTATTTCAGAATCCGATGAATGAGCTGCGGAGGGAGTCAGAATCCATTATGGCATTTTGCTCATAGTACAAAGCTATGTGATTACTTCTTTTAGTCGCTGTGATAGAAAATCGCAAGTCCGTTCTTACCCTAAAACACAGTGCTAAATTAAAAAGACACAATTTGAAATTATGTGTTTTATTTACTAAATAGTATTAATTAATTTCATTTTTAACTAAACAAATTTAAGACACCTACTGCAAACTTTACAGTGACAATTGGAAGAAAAAGAAATGTCCATGTCTGTCGTGATGACAGCTGGTAATGGGTGTGTTCGTGGAGTTTAGGTTGTGGAGCAGTCCTCTTTTGATTTTGTAGTGCGTTCTTAAATTGGTCAATAGAACTTGAAGCTACAAGAAAATAGTTGTGAGGAAAATTTTGTTTTAATATTCAAAATTCAAAATAAATAATGAGAAGTTGTTGATGGATGATTGACTTCATTCCCAAATAAATTAAGATGGCAGCCAAAACGCAACAGAGTGGAAAACTTGGATTCAAGCTGTCTGTATTGTGCCCTAACAATACACATATTTCTATTTTAGTTTAACTTATTTACTTAGGTTCTCGAACACGTAAGGTCTGTGAGGTTCCCTTGGCGCGGCATAGAGCCTCCGTTACACCTACGCTCCATCGTGTACGGTTTCTGGAGATGTACCTCAGCTCCCTATAACTCTTCCTCAGTTGTGCTGATTCCTCTTCGAACGTTCTTCGCCAAGTACTTCTAGGTCGGCCCACTCGGTTGCCTCGCTGCGTGAGTGGATTATAGCATCACTTGACTCGTAATGCAATCGTGATCTTTTCGAAGCTTATGTCTAATTCACTGCCACTTGCGTATTCGTATCATAGATTCTATGATTTCCTGACCTGTCCTCGCATGAAGTTCATCATTGGAGATACGGTTAGGTCAGAAAATCTTATAGCTTTCCTTTGACAGCGGGTGATACTTTCCAAGTGCTGCACTGACATTGCTGGATTCAACATTGGAGCGGAACAGTTGAAACAAGGTTTTTAGGCTTATGGGATTGTTGTTGTTTTGCTTTCCTGCTCAGTACCGCCATCAGAGAAGATAATACTCTCAAGATATTGAAAGCTCTGTACCATCTCTACTGGTTGTCCAGAAATATTTACTTCGATAGAGGAGGAAGTTCCAAGGCTGATTCTTTTTTGTTTTGCCGTATTGACGTTGCCTGTGTTCTCTATTAACATTGTCAAACGCCTTTTTAATTCGATAAACAGCAGGTGAAGTGGTGATCGATATTCAATACACTGTCCGATGATGATCCGCAAGGTGTTAATGTGGTCCACACAGGAAGATCCAGTGCCGAATCGTGCTTGTTTGGCGTTAAGCTTGTCTTCTAGGTGATCTTTTATTCGATCCACGACAATTTTTTGCTCACTTGCTGCTCGTAAGAGCTCTGCGGGAATGAAGTCCAATCGCTTCGTTGCTCTTTAGTTCTCTGATTGCGGTTAAGATTTCTTCTCTACTGGGCGATACAGTGGGTATTCGGGAAGTTGTTACTACAGACGGGTCATTGAGTGTTGGGTTCACTTCACTGGTGAAAACACGATTTAAAACCGCAGAAAAGTGCTCCTTCCAACTTTTGAGCTGATCCTCATCCGAAACTGGCATGTGATCCGTCTGTATATTTGTCCAGGTGTTGTTTAGAGCTTTGGTAATTCTGTAGACACAACTACTTGCAACTTCTTCTGCTTCTTTAGCCAATGCCTTGATATAGTTACGCTTATAACGTCACACGGTACGGTAAACTTCTCTCATCGCAGATACGCAGACTCTAGCTTGTTTCTCCGTGCTGCTGGAGTAGCTGCAATGCGAGCTCTAAGCTGTTTCCTTTGTTCGATCCTAGCCTAAGTTTTTTCGGAAAGCCAGACACTGTTTCTTTCTTGCGATCGACAAACTTTATTTCAGCACCGGATATGAAAACGGTTTTCAAAGAATACCAATGGTTTTGGATGGAGGTGGGTTTCTTGCTACTGGATTGCTTTCATTGAGAAAGGTGGTCTTCTTGTTGTTGGCGGATTGCGAGATCCTAAAGTTTAAAGGTATTGAACTTGGACATTCGGGTATTTTCTTTGGATCTTCGAACTGCAACTGTGCGGAATCCTATGGTAGCAACTATCAAATGGTGATACCAGGCCATTTCTATGTCTGAAACCCATCTGTTAAGAATGTTCTAGAGACTGCTTCTAAATCGACGACAGATCGCGAAGTGATCAATTTGGTTAGAAGTTGCTTGTCTGTGTGTCAACACAGCCTGAGCAAACCATTGTCATTCAAATCTCCCATTACCATTATGATGTCTCCAAGTTGTGTACCATCATAAGCAGCACTCAACCATTTATAAAAGGCCTCCTTCTCCTTGACAGAAGAGAGCTCTGTTGGGGCATAACACTAGGTTTCTTGTAAATTTCATTTTTTTTTACAATTTGCTGTCAAAAACCATAGGGAAAAAAGCCCAAGTTTGGGAAACTTCGTGAAAATTTTACGTTACCAAACAGGCAGACTGTTTGATGGTGACGCGACGTACTCTAGCCTGACACCTGGCTTTCAGGATCCTTTCAAGAAAACGCTCCCAGGAAATTAAGCTCTTGAGAGCTGTTTTGGAAATTCGAAAATTCAACGCCTGATTCACGATAACTTACAGGCGCCTTTCCGGAGTAGAGTCATACAGTGTTACGAGACTTAAACTTACCCAAGCCCAACCATCTAACTTAAATAATCCGTAAGGTGTCTATCTTATACCGTATAAATACTTTCGCTAATAGGAGGAATCTGGCATTTTGAGGAGCTTCACTTCCGTTGTCAGGAAGTGTCTTCACATTTCAGAAATCAATATTTGTCCGGGTAAAATAGCCAAAAGTCTTCAAGTGTTATTATTTCTTATCCAAGACGTAGTGTCGATTTGATTAGCAGTTTAGATTTCAGTTTCGAAGAATGCTAACCTCCGTAATCCTCCGTAGTACCTCGTGGCTTGATGGTTAATGCGTAGGACTGTCATGCCGAAGGTGTGGGTTCGATTCCCAGCCGTGCCACCTAAAAACAGAAATGTTTTATTCGAGGTACTGCCTCTTGCGAGGAACTGACAAATCCTCCAAGAGTATACTTGTCATGAAAAAGTGCTTTTCTTTAAGCCGTTCGGACTCGGCAAAAAACTGTAGGTCCCTTCCATTCCTGCCAACAAACACGCACACAGGAATGGTTGTGAGTTGTAAGTCACTAGGCCCTGGTTCACCATGAGCTGTTGCGCCACCCAATTTATTTATATTTTATATTTAACCTCCGTAATCTAGCCTAGAAAGCTAAGCCTTTCACAGGTGTAATTGTAGTTGTCCGTGGACCACCAAGAGGAGGTTAAACAAGTGTTGCATAACTGGCCCAGACCAAGTTCTCAGTAATGAATAGTCTCCCGATCAGGCACAATGCAGGACCCAATTAAAAGAGAATGGGCATAATTGTATGAGTTCTGTCCCATCGTTGTAACCTTTATGACCTTTATCATTGGAAAGGTCTTTTTTTGTTGTGTAATTAGAGTGTAATTATCCATAACAACTCTTTTCCTGTGCAAGTTGCGTCCCTTATGTTCTAACACTTTCTTCAACTGTATATCATTGGAAAGGTCTTAATAAGTGCTATTTTTGTATTGCACGTGAGTATAAGTCTGTATCTCGTGCAAGGAAAGTGTAAAATCCCATAATAACTGTTGAACTGCACTATAACCCTTTCCTTGCACAAATTGCGTCCCAAGTGTTGTAACACCTTCTGACCAATATCATTGGAAAGGTCCTAATGAGCGTTTTTTTTTGTTGTATGTATAAACATAAGTCTGTACTTCGTGCAGGGAAAGTGTTACAGACCAATAGCTGCTGCACTGAACTATAACTCTTTCCCTGCATAAGTTGCGTCACAAGTGCTGTAACACCTTTTGACCTATATCTGTATCTCATGCAGGGAATGTGTAATTGCCCATAATAACTGTTGCACTGCACATAATACCACTCATAGACCCCTTTCTAATGATAAAGGGCAGAAAGTGTTACAACATATGGGACGAGACACCCATTCTCATTTGGACAAAATATCCAGTCTCTACTTGGGTAGTACAAATATTTTTGAGCGATATTTCCAAATTGATTTGGACACTTCCTTGGGCGCTTTTTTCAAACGCCCACACATTAATAACATATCAAAAAAATTCAAAAAAAATCTTTCTATAGAAACCTTCTCTTTTTTTTAATTCCTTCAAAACTATTTCCTTGGGAAATGAATTTAAAACTCAAACAAACTTTGAAAAAAAAAATAATTTTGTAATTAAAAAATTTGTTTTTACAACTGGAAGAGTTTCTCGTTAAATCCCATTGAAGCGAATCCTTAAAAAATTACATTAAGTTCCATTTGAACTTTAAACAAAAATTATTTCAACAAAACTAGCTGCAGCCAACATTAATGAGTTGAGTACTAATAAGAAAAGGAAATTATTTTAATTTTTAACTAAAGTTCAAAGCCACAAGAAGCTGCTTGCTGACTGTAAAATTCATTTTCTTAGAAAAGCATTTTCAAGCTCATGGATAATAATTTGCAACAGAAATAAATCTTTCGAAATATGAAATTACGAAATAGTTCAAGCATGAGTTTTACACAAAAAAAAAACAAAACCCACCTGTGAAAAACACCCAAAATACGCCCACGAGTACCCATTCCTGCTTGGAAAAAAAGTTCTGATTTTAACCTTTATAACGGAGGTCAGGTCAGTACTGAATGCATTTCATACGCCACGAGTTTCAGTTTCTTTCTTGATCTCACTTTAAATTCTCGTTAAAAGAATTTCTATGGAATTATCAATTTGCAAAATTCGTTTTAAATTATATTTGTCTACAAAATTTCCTTCTAATCGGAAAGTGAGAGATTATAGTAAAAAAATCCGAACAAAATAAATACTCGTATCCTTGAAAAAGGACAGAAACACCTCTTGGCTTTAAGTGTGTGTCTGTATGATTTCCTGTTACCGTCTTCACTATATACGATTACCGAGACACGTTGCCAAAAAGAGCAAACACCTCGTCGGAAAATCTAATCAAAAAGCGCAAAGTTCATTGGGGAGAAATAAAAGGAAATTCAATTCCTTAAACTCTAAGAAATGAAAAAAAAAATAAAAAATAAAACTACACTTCCCTCAAGTTCTATAGTTTTTTTTTTTTTGTTTTATTTTTCATTTCCAACTTCAAAAACATTAAGTGAAACACACCAAAAGTTGATAGGATTCTTTTTGAACGTCGTCGTTGTCGTCACTTCCACTAGGCAAGCTTCTTGTTGTGTTAAATGTAAAATTTATAAAGTTTCTCAGCAAAATTGAGGGTTTTTCTGGAGTGAGATTTGCGGTTATGTTGGTGGTATGGCAATGGCAACAAATCAGCAAATGGATGTGAGGATGAATAATTGCACAAGAAAAGTCGAGATGTTTTTCAAGGACTTCTTGAAGCAATGGAATGTGTTATTTTGCCTTGAATTTCAGGGTTCGCAGGCATCAACATTAAGAACAGTGAACACCAAGGAAAACTTGTTGTATTTCGTCTCTTAAAAATTTTAGTTGCCTGCATTATCTCTCTCGCTCTGTATCAACCCCTCTCTCTCTCTCAGTGCTCCATTTTGATTTGGAAATCAAAAAAGCCGGCAAAGTGTGAGGTTTTGTGGATTTTGATTGCGGAATGAATGGTGAAAATGAATATTAATTTAAATGTTGATGATGATTATTATCAGATGTGAATAGACTGTGAGTATTTTTTTTTTTCGTTTTGTTTTTTTAGTGAGATAGATGTATGTATGTGTGCATGGAAATTTTGGCTTGAGGCTTATTTAATTACTTTTAAGAGTATATTTTGCTTTTTTATTCTTTAAAGTTTTTGAAAGGATTCGTGGTTTGGGTTGGTTCTTTGTATAATTAATTTTATGTGGGAAACCTTGAGATTATAATTGATTTAAAATGTTTAAAGTTTAATGTTGAATTTTGTTTCAAGAGAAGAGGTAAGTAAGAGTCACCCACAAGATTTTTACCAGGGACGGGAAAATCTTTCAAGAATGGAGCAAATCATGGAGTCTAACAGAAAAAGAAAAGTACAGTGAGATCTCCCATAAGCGGTCAACAATTTTTGCCCGCCTAGGGAGTTAGTTATCCGTTTAAGGGGAAAGCAAATAAATTACAGTAATTTTAAAGTATTAATTTACTAATAGGACCATTTAAAACCAATTTTATTTTAACTTCCGCTCGAAGACACAATAAATCGCTTTATATGTGTTGAGTCTGGTTTGAGTTCGGTTTGAGATCCGTTTGAGATCGGTTAGATCGGTTTCAGCTCGTTTCGGTTTGAGTTTGGTTTGAGTTCGGTTTGAGATTGGTTGGAGATTGGTTGTAGATCGGGGTTTGAGATCTTGTTGAGATCGGTTTAGAGTTGGGTTTGAGATCGGTTAGAGTTCAGTCTGAGATCGGTTTGAAGTCGGTTTGAAATCGGCGTTTTAGATCTGTTTGAGATCAGGTTGAGTTCGGTTTGAGTTCGGTTTAACTTCTTATATTCAAGAAGCTTAGGTTTTTTGAAAATCGTGTTTAAAAGCATGAAATTGTGAAATGAAAGTGATAGGAAACTCTAACGTTATAAAATTTAAAAAAAAAACCATGTCGTTTCGAAATACATATATAAAGTTTTTTTTTGGAATATTTTCTAAAAACGTGCGTCTACTCAAAACCTTTCTTTTAAGACATAAATCGTTATTTTTATCATGGAAATTTTCCAAATAATTTACGAGTTTTTTTTAATCTACCAATTTTTAGAGATTGGGCGCCATTATTTTAAAATGGCGTCCAAGCAACAGTATTAGGAAAATGACTCCCAAGCAAAATAACAAATATAAAAATTTGTTCTGAAATACTATTTTTATAATTCCGAATGGGAACTTGAAACTTTTTATCGAGCAATTGCGTGGGAAACCTTGTAATTAAGTAGGGCTAAAACCCAAGATCTTTTAAACAAAAGAGACAAAGAAAAATGGAAACTAAGAAGATGGACCGTTAACACCGGGTCCTGAAAGAACAAAGGTTTTTAGAAATGGGTCAGGAGTTCCGCTTTACCGGAATTTAACGTTAAGTCTTCGGAATTTTTTTATTACACGAAATTATGTTAGAAAATAAGCTGATTTGCCATGAATAAAAAAAGAAACACTCTACTTATCTTTTGATACTGCCAACTCCTCCTTTCCTGATTATCAATTTTCCCTCTTTCTTCACTTAGCTGTAGGAACAATTTCTTGTCTTTTCCATTAGATCCTCCACAAATTTTTTAAAGCCTTTTTTTTTACTCTCAATCGAAGATAATTAAATTTCCTTAATTTTTTTTCTCAAACTTTCGTTTCTCACAAATTTTTCAGAACCTCTGGTTCGCTCTACAAACGGAACGGGTAAGAAGTTCCCTTCCAAGCTTTGACATTGCCTGGATTACCTCTTCTTTTTTCCAATGCCCAATACTTTCGCCCAATCGGTGACCGTGGATTTCGGTCGCATCATCATTCAGCAACACTCAGCATACTTGCGTGAGTGAGCAAACGCAGTTGAAATCCAGCGGGCTTTCCTACTCGCACTTTAACCCCAGCTTTATGCACAGTCATCGCCATTGAATTCGCCGAACTCTGGAATGACTTCTAGTGGAAGACAATCCAATGGGTGCATTCAGCCACCTATTCACCCCAACTCAATACGAAAAGAAAGTTGCAGGAAACTAAAAGGAAACTTAATTTTCTGTAGCGTGCATTTTTCCTCTCCAGTTAAAAGAACAAAAAAATAGTGGAAAATCGAGGAAAAGCCAGTTGCAATTATATTAAGTCGAAAAGGAAAGGTTGGCAATAATTTCTTACTCCGCGAATCTACTCTAGTTCGTTGGGATTTTGCGCAGATTTGGGGGAATGGGGACTATCGGTTAACGTTCCATCTTTTACATTTGTATACATATATATATTATAAAATAGGTTGGGCACGCAGCCATTCTCACATGAGTGACTTCAGCACTCGGGGACCAAGAGTGTCTCCCGTGCTTCTTTTAAGTTTTGATTAAACCGCCCGTCTTTCAATTTTTGAATTTGTTCTCGGGGACCAACTGTCACCCGAACTTAAGATCAACACAGACCGCCCGTCTGTCTGTGAGTGGAACACATCCACTTTCACTGTCAGAATTGACATATATCGATTTATATTTCTTCAAGATACTGAGAGAGTGAAATAATGGCTGATGGACCATGGCTGCCCTTCTCTCTCTCTCAGTAGGTTGAAAGAAATACCTGAAAAGAAAATTGGAAAGAAAGGAACCGAGGATCGGGAGACGAAAAAGATTAGTTTTTGTTACGGTAAATTTTCATCATCATCGTGTCCTGTATCCCCGGCTGGGGCATAGGGCGTCAACAAAACGTCTCCATCCTTCACGGTCTGCTGCAAGGTACTTAAGCTGTGGCCACGTCTTTCTCTGGGATTCTGCTTCCGCTAAGACAGTTGATTTCCATGTTGTTCTTGGTCTTCCAACCCGCCGTGCACCCTGAGGATTCCATTCAAAGGACTGCTTTGCAATTTCATCGTTTGGTTTCCTCAGTGTGTGACCAATCCAACGCCATTTACGCTTTCTTATGTCGACGTCCAGCCGCTCTTGACTTGTCCTGCGCCACAATTCCTCATTTGATATTATTTGTGGCCAGCGAATCTTTAGGATGTGGCGAAGACAGCGATTCACAAAAGCCTGCAATTTCTTCGAAATGGTAGACGTGACTTTCCAGGTTTCACAAGCATATAACAGCACGGATTTGACATTGGATTCGAAGAATCTCAACTTAGTGCGTAAGGAGATTTGACTGGATTTACAAATTGGGGACAGAGTACCGAAGGCAGCACGAGCTTTATTTATTCTACTTTTAACGTCCAGATCCGTACCACCGTTTGCAGAAACAATACTGCCAAGGTAGTTAAATTGTTCCACTACTTCAACTGGCGTCTCCTGTAAAATAATACGCTGCTGTGTGGAGCGGCCTGTGAGCATTATTTTTGTCTTTTTGCTGTTAATTCTTAGACCACTCGACTCTCCCTTCACTTGCAGTGCTTGGCACATCCCGTTCAGCCCACTGATGTTATTTGCCAGTAGACATATGTCATCGGCATAGTCTAAATGACTGAGCCTTTCGAACGGTCTCCATTGAATGCCCTGTCGCTCAGCTGTACCAACACTGGCCGTCAATACGTCGTCCATCGCCAGCAGGAAGAGAATTGGCGATAGAACATCCCCTTGTCTCACACCCTGTTGCACTACGAAGGAGTCGGATAGCTGCCCATTGTGCAAAACAAAACACCTCGCGTTGTTGTAGGACTCTTTAATAATGGCAACAATTTTTGGTGGAATTCCTCTACCAAGCAACGATCTCCATATACATTCCCGGTTAACTCGATCAAAGGCCTTTTCAAAATCCACGAACATGAGGTAAAGCGGTGATTGATATTCCATCGACGGCTCGAGGACGATACGCAGGGTGTTGATATGGTCGACACACGATCGACCACTGCGGAAGCCAGCTTGATGCCTCTTGAGTGTAGACTCGATTCTATCCTTTATTCGCTCGAGTATGATTGTTGCCATTAGTTTTGGGAAAACGGACAAAACGGTGATACCACGCCAATTGTTGCAATTCTTTAAGTCACCTTTCTTTGGCAACTTAACAATCACACCATCCTTCCAGCCCCTGGGATAGCTTTCGTTTTCCCAAATGTTTTGTATCAGCGGATGTAAAATACTAGCCGCTGGTACGGGATCGGCTTTCAGGAATTCAGCTGGTATTCCGTCCAGTCCAGCTGCCTTGTTGTTTTTGAGGAGATTTATTGATGTACGAATTTCCGATTCTGACGGGGGTTCGATGTCAATACCCCTATAGGACCTGCGCATCTCGTTTAGTTGGGGCACTTCAGCACTCTGCTCAACTGAATCCTCATTTAGCAGGGCACAAAAATGGTCCTTCCATCTACGAAGCTGATCCTCAATTGATACCAAAAGTGTGCCATCCACATCCATTACAGGATGATTGGTGTTGCTTTTTTTCCCGATAACATCTTTGGCTATTTGGTACAATTCCCGGATATCTCCTCTTCTGGCAGCGCTTTCCGCATTATCTGCGAGTCCATCCAACTTCACCCTCTTGTCATGTCTCACGCAGCGGTAGACCATCTTATGTGCAATGCGGTACTCTCTTCGCAAGTCAGCCTTTCGTTGAACATCAGCTTCGGCATTTATTTGGATTTTCAACGATTTGCGAAGTTCGATCTTATCCCAGGTGTCTTGGGATATCCAAGAGTCTCTACGTCTCGTTCGCTTGGGTACAGTTTCGGATCCAGCCTCCATAAAAACACTTTTAATTTCACCCCACATCTCATCAATTGTTGAATTCTGGATTCCATTTAATGACGAGGCTCTGTCGTTAAGGGTGGTGACATAGTTTCGACATATGTTGGGGTCATTTAAAGCATTAGTAATGAATTTTGTGCTCCTTGCTGCATCCTGCGCTGGTTTTTGTACGGCAGCGGTTCGTAGTTTGAGACTCATCAGAACCAAATGGTGGTCGCTTCCCACATCGGCATTTCTTATACTCCGGACATCACACATAGACTTCCTCCATCGCTGCTGAATCATTATATGATCAATTTGGTTTTCGGTTTGACCATCCGGATGCACCCAGGTAATTTTGTTGCACGTCTTATGCTTAAATACAGTCCCACCTATCACAAGACGATTCGCGTTACAAAAGTCGACAAGCAAGTCACCATTTTCATTCCGTGACCCCACGCCATTTCTTCCCATCACGCGTTCCAGTCCGTAATTGTCTGAACCGACTTGGGCATTAAGGTCTCCCATAACGACTATGATGTCGGCTCTCGGAACACTACTGTAAACCGAGTTAAGATGAGTGTAGAACGCGGTTTTGTCTTCCTCGGTCGCTTCATTTGTGGGGGCGTAGCACTGAATAATTGTGACGTTACGAATTTTTGAACGAAACCTTGCTGTCATTAATCTCGCAGAAATGGGCGCCCATGAGATAAACTACGCCTCGCTTCTTCATTCAACATAATTCCGACACCATGCATTCTTTGGCCACCCTCTCTTTCATCTTCGCCGGAATACAGCATTGTCGTCTGTCCAGTGTCTGATCTGTATTCAGCTCTTCCTCTCCACTTAGTTTCGCTTATGCCCAGGATACTGATCTTTAGGCGAAGCATTTCACGCTCAACCTGCTCGTATCTACCATCGCTGTACAAGGATCGAACGTTCCATGCTCCGATTTTCGTACGTATGCGGTAGCCAAAAGTAACATTTGCGCTTCTTGAAAGACTTCTTCTATTTGTCAACGATTCATTTATTATTATGGCGTCTTGATTGACGCTCGTACATGAAGGATGCCGCACCCCCAAATCCGATGTGCGGTTTACTGCAGCCGAAGCTACAGAAAGATTTTCTATAAAAAGATTACCTCTTGGGGACTCATTTCCATTTGTTGTCATAATTCATGTATTTGCATATATCCTTCCACCATGGTGTAAATTTTACCGTAACAATATTAACTTTCAAAAAAACAATAAATAATACGGCAGATACCTTATTTTTGGTTCTAAGAAAAATGAAAAAACGTTTGGGGTAGCTCAACAGACGGACGGAATTGAGAAACCCAATATTTTCGTCTACCCAATCATCTTAATGACAAGTAAGATCCAAATCTCTATTTTAATTTTTTACGCATGCATAATTTGCTATATAGTAGGGTAGGGCGGGGCTAGGTGGAGCAGCTTAAGCTTAGATAAGACGGTCAACGTTAATGATCAACGCATTGACTCCTTGACGTCATCAGAAACATCGTCAATATACTGTCAACGTAGACTGTGTCAACGCATGAAACGTTGACGATCACACGAATGAGGGCACTCGGCCAATATTGTCCTCAAAATGCGTTGACGTGCTATCTGTGTCAGCGTATTGACACGTGAAACGTTGACGATTACACGATTAAAAAAAACCTCTACGAAATCAGAAATGTTTGATGTTTTTTACTGCTCAGAAAATCAGAAATTTTTTTATTTTTGTACTGCTCCTGAAAAAAGTGATTTGAGGGCAATTGGGTGACATTTGGATTGAAATATACATTTGCTATCAAATCATAGTTCGTCCTACGCATCTGTCAAGCCATCAACTGTCAATGTATTAAAAACTCTCAAAAAAAATCGAGATTAAGATGAAGGTCACCGCAGGGTACGTTCGCATGTCTGAAAAATCCGCTCTGTCAACATAAGGATACAGTCAACGCGTTGGTGAGTAGTCAGTCATAGTGTCCTTACTGCGTTGCAAGGTTGATAACACGGCCAATGAAAATAATCAACGCATTGATCCTTAAATGTGTTTCAACGAGAGTTTCAACGCAGCCGTCAACGCATGGTACAACCAAAAACCTGAAAATTTTACGACGTCAAAATTAACGTCTCCACAAAAATTCAACTTGTCGGAATTGTTTTGAAGTGAAATTTCTTGGGAAATTTTTTCAACGCTAAAATCTTCCATTGTGATTTGTCATATCCAACTGAACAATTCACAACAAATTTGACAGATGTTGCTATTATAACATGACGACAATAACCTTACAAATTTCGAGCGCCCTTATTGAATGACCTTTTATACTTCGCTATTATTTCAGCAGATTTGACCTTCAATTCGATGTCGAAAAATGCAAACTTCTTGAAATTGAAAGGATTCAATCCGTAGTCCTAGGATAATCATACTCTCAACACTTCATCAACAGTAGGTACCTAGGTACTTGTAGTTACTTAAATAATTACAAAATTAATTCACTATTTTATATTTAATTGTGTAATTTACGTGGCGATGTGTGGCATAATTAATTCCCCTCCCGGGGCAGCCTTCCATCATCTTTTGTTTTTTGTTTATACATCAAAAATCTTTTGTTTTTCATTATAAAATCTAGTTCAACTGCACAAGGGAATATATTTAATCGTCTACTATTATTTGCTTTAATTGTTTACTTCCCACGGGACCTAACTCTTCTCTATAACTCAAGCTCAGCGACTCGCTGAACCCTCATATGTACATATATTTGTTCCGAGTGATATGAAAATTATACTCCACGTGTGCACATTTATAATGTTCCCGAACTCAGTTGCAGATGCAAATAATCCCCTTTAGGGCACAATAAGAAGTCATTAGAAGTGCATCATCTCATATCATTAAACAAATTTAACTTAATCACAACTTTGCTTTCATTTTTTTTTTTTCATAACAAAAAAATAAATAAAAATAAACTTTGGAATGCGTGAAACAGTTGACGCTCTGAGGTTCATTCACACTCCGCATTTATACACAATGCGGTTGATTCCTTATCTCTCTGTTGTTATAAACCAACTTACAGAAGGACAGCGCAGTGCGTTGCGGTGGCAAACTATGGAAACATTATACACTTGGACTCTGTGATGTGCAGCACAAAATTCAAAATGCTCTGAACATCACCGCACATATACACAAATCGAGGAAGAAGAAGATCAGGACAAAGGAAATTAACGTTCATTCCGCCAGGGTATCACGATTTTTGGTTGATTTCCTGGATTCTGTTTCCCTTGAATTGCAAGGCAAAATATCATTGACCGGTAACATCAAGACACAAGCTTGCACTTATTCATACCGAGTAAGCTAACAAATTTTATGCGGGGATGCCTTTGAACAGCCATGATGGCCGCTAACCAGAACCAGTTTCCAAGTGCAACAATGATGATGAGCGTTTCCATTGAGAGATTCAATTGGGCTTTGGTTGGTTACTTTTTGATCAAAATCAATCATACAAATAGCGACGACGACGTAATTACCTCGTCAATTTGGAGAATAATTTTGGAGTTCTTGTTTTAGTTCTGGTCTTGTAGAGCCAATTTATGTCAACAGTGAGTGCATGGACTGCCTTAAGTAGTCATCAAATTTGCGACGTAACTGGCTGAATGGAGACGGAACTGCAGCTGGAATAGCTGTCAAAATGTTGAATACACACAAATTAAATGTTACGAACACAACACAACATGACGCAGCTGGACAAGTTAGCCAACTTTTAACTTTTGCTTGCAGCTTTATTGACGTATCAACATTCCGAGCGCAACCGAGTATTTACATGGGGCTTGAAGTGAGTTTCAAACTCTTTTCAATCTCTTATTGAGACTTAAAGTAATTTAAGCGCTTTTTCATCATTATTAATATTTATTTTTACTTTCGTAATTCGCAAATGAAAAGCAAACTGTCTCAGCAAGTATTGCCGTAATCGGAAAATTAAAGTCACTAGGCAAATCTCCAAAAGTCGATAATTTGGCTGAAATTTTGGAAACAAAAAGACTCTAGAAGTAGCCACAAAAACAATCTAAAAATCTACAAAAGAGACTTTCTGAACATCTATTTATTTTTGCACACCAATAATAAAAATAATAAAAATCGCGCAGAACAATACAATGAAAAGGGAATTGAATTCCCTGAAAACGCACGAAGAATTCCCATTCCCAGCCAACTAGACAAATCATACCTCTTGAACAGAATGGGATAAAGTTTTAGCTAAAGTAATCGCTGTAGCACAAGCTGTTCACAATAGTAGGTGTGTTTGGTAACCTGAAATACAAATTTTCACACTTTGCTGTCAGAAGCCATAGAAGAAAAAAACCCAAGTTTGGGAAACTTGGTGAAAATTTCACGGTACCAACAGTTGGTACCTAACTGTCAAAAAATTACTGTGCCGCCATATTTGGGGTGCGTTCAATGTAAATTTCAAATGTCTGGAATTGCAATTTTTTGCAAGAAGTGTTCAATGTATTCCATGCTTGAATATTTTCACAATTTTTCGTACCCAGCTTTCAAAGTTATAAATTGTTTCTTCAAAAAATTATGTAAGCCTAACATTGTACACAACTTGATAGTCCATATCACACAATTTGACATGAATTTATTGGAAACATTACGTATCTGTCAATGTAAAAAACAAAAAAGTCGTACTGAAAGAAAATCACTACGTTTACATGGAGAATTTAATACAAATTGTATGAGAATGTTTAAGGTCCTTGTAAACTTGAAACGAATTGAATTCACTCGGTGAACTACTTCACCCGAGCTCACTCGCACTTGTATTTCGGATACTACAGTTTGCTGTGTAGAAAGTTCTAAATTCCAACAATTGGAAATAGCAAATGTGAAATTTTATTATTCCAATGCCAGGGATGTTACATTACCAGGGTCATAACATGAAATAAAAACTATTCACCCCGATTACAAAAACCGACGAAATAGCTGCGGAGGGAATCTCACTCTTAACATTTGTCAAAATCGAGTCTGAGACATTTGTCAAAATTCAGTCTGATTCCCTCCGCAGCTTATTCGTAGGATTCTGTAATCGAGGTGATTATTTTGATTTTTTTTTTAACTCACAAATTGTTAGCTTCAAAAGTGACTAAAAATTACGGGATATGGCTGTGTCAATCAGGAACGATTCAATATTTTTGATCCGTTCACTGAAAAGTATTGATGATGGAAATCACAAATTTCCAATTCAATTGATCTCAATCTCCAAAATTTCGATAATTAAATTTTTTCTCTCAATTTCAATCGATTCCAATCTCGATGATTCTTAATTTTCCATCCCAATGTCATTCAATGATGAATCACGATTTTCGATATCATTCTCTTCAGACATTTTTGATTTTTTAGAGGATTTTGTAGCCATCCGACATTGTAGCCATCCGTCTATGGAATTTGACAGTTGATGGGTTGACAGATAGGGGACGAACTATTTTTTGACAGAAAAAGTGTAGTTCGATCTAAATGTTTCCCGAACGCCATAAAATTTCCTTTTTTCAGAGCAGTAAAAATTCTCCAAACATTTTTGATTTTTTAGAAGTTATTAGTCCATCGACATCGTAGCCATTCTTCAATGAAAATTGACCGTTGTTGACTTAACAAATGGGGGGCGAACGATTTGATCAATAAATGAACGATTTACACAACTCTATGACAGACTTGATTTTGGTTTTAGCTGTTTCTCAAAATCTGAAGGGGAGCTCCCAGACAAATTTCCAATTTTCAGAAAGAAAACATTTTTGCATACTGTGCTGCCCACTTTCTTCTTAGGAACTAGAAACAGATAAATTGCACTGAGAAAAGAATTTCAGCAGCCGGAATATTAGTTTCTCTCTGACCTCGAATAACTTGAAAAAAATTAGTTAGGGTTTATATTTTCTCAAAAATTTTACAGAATTACTTAAATTTTACACTAATATTCTGGAAAACTATAATTTCTTACTCAAGAACTTAGAGAAATTAGGGCCAGTTTGTTAACAGTGGGTTAAATCTGCAATTAGATTATCACTGATTCTTTTTAATCCATAGTTATAAATCTGTGATAATCAAACAATAGGTTTGTTTTTTTCCTCGTCCGAATGGGCTTGGACGAAAAAATCGACAGCCGGCTGAGCAATTTACATGTTAAATGCAACAACAACTTAGCCCAGAGTTTTCGGGGCTTAACTTAAGCCCAGATAAAAACTGTGTTACCGGCACGAATTTCATACTTGTTATCGATAGTTTGAATGCAAACTCCTTTTTTTCTGTGATGGCGTCGCTAAGCCTCGATGTAGTTTTTTTTTGTCCGATTCCCCTGGGTTTTAAGAAAAAACACACCTAATGTTTGTTCACTCAATTTTCAATTTGATTAATAAATCATGGCTTTTCCAAAAAACCTTCCATTTTCTAGTCTATCTGTCAAATCAACTGTCAGACGTAATCTATCATCTACTTTGTTTGTCATGAGTGAGCTTTCGAAAGAAACATTTTGGTATAAACACGAACAATCCGTGTCTTGTTGAAGTGTAGGGTAGTGCTGGCATTTTGTGATACCTTTTTTTTTCTAATGACGGACGAAGTTTGGTTTCTCTTTATTTTTCTTCGGAAATCTTTGATTAAATCGTGCGCATCAAACAAATAACCTAGTTGTTTCTCCACTTAAGTGCTCAAATCATGGATTATCTGCTTTAAATTAAGCTGAACAAACGCATTTGATGATAACTAGGGCTAGGATTTCCATGCAAATGCATGTTTTTTCTCACAACATTTAGAAGCCTTAGACTAAATTATCTTTACGAATCATAAAATTTCCTTTAAAATGGCATTCAATCGTTAGTGCATATTTTGCATATTTTATGCAAAATGCATATTCTCAAAATAAATGCATATTTTCATAATAAATGCATATTTTAAGAGCATATTTTCATATTTTTCGTGCATATTTTTCAAAAAATTGTCAAATCGAAATTTCAGATGAAAATCCTGGGTCGATTAGTTAGTTTAAGAGATAATGCATTATGTGCCCCGACTCTAGATACTCTAACTCAACCCTATTGGTGCAGTTATAAAAAAAGACTGTTTTTGAAAAAAAAACGAAGTCTCTTCTACAATGAAAATAATGCATTAAATCTGAGCAACAATAACGAAAGCTGTTTCATTGAAATTCGTTTAAAAACACTCAATTTACTCTGTCAATTGAAGTAAAACGTTTTTTTTCTTTTTACAAAAGTTTTCAATGGCCAAGTAGGTAATGTTTTGTTTTTGAAAACTGTAAACATATGTAGTTTTCTTATTTACATCTACGTATGTGAATGAAACATATGAAAAAGTGTAAGTGAAAGAGATATGTATTGTTAACGTTTCTAATACAAATATTTATTATTTGTTTTTTATTTAACTTTCGATGTTATCTTTATTTTGTTATTTAAGACTGAATTAAATTTTGATTAATAAAAACTAAAAGAAAAATTATTTGTTCATTTTATTTTTCGGAAAAATGGTCGTTTTAAGTGCATATTTTCCATTTTTTACTGCATATTTTCCATTTTTAAGGGCATATTTTAAGCGCATATTTCCGATTTTTAAGTGCATGAGAATCCTAGCCCTAATGATAACCAACTAGAATAATCATTGATTAAAGTTGACTAGATGTAAACAAACTGGCCCTTAACCTCGTAAAGGAGCGAACGTGAATTATCACAGGACAAGTTTAATTGAAGTCAAATTGTGGATAAAATAAATTGAATAAATAATTCTGTTTAATCTTATATTTAATCCAGTGTATACACAGTCACACACATAAAATATTTAACACGTATGCATCCATCAACATCATTATTCAAATCTAATCTGCCTACTCCTTCTTTTGTATAAAGAACGTGTCCACTCCTTTGATTTTTTGTTCTGCATATCAGCTATAAACATCACACAAAAAAAAAGGTTGTGATAAAATTTCGCATGCAAATCCTTACAAGGATTGTGCTTTTGTTCATCGCATATATACCACACACACACATACCTCGACTCAGTTTAAAAAATAAAAAATAAAGCTTAAATAAACAGAACGTGCATAAAACTTTATTAACCTAAGAGCTAATGTTTTGCATGTCAGGAAAAATAAACAAAAAAACACACACACAACATGTGTTCGTCCATTAATACTAATTTGAATAAATATAGGATTGTTATGTTATTGAAGCAAAGGTTTAAAGAAAAAAAAGAAATATTGGACGTTTGAAAGAATTATTTTTTTTTTTGTGAATTTTATCTTAAAATTATGATCTTTTTTATTTTTTTTTTTTAAATAAGAAGCACGCGCCTGTAATTAATTCTTGAAATGCCAAATATTATTACTTTTATATTAATGTGAGAAAAATATATAAATATTTTATGTTCGTGTATGAACTATAAGAAAAAAAATAAAACATAAGGAAAATGAATGACACAAATAGATTTCATGGCATGACAGCTCGTGGGGAACCAAGAACTTGTGACCCATAACTCTCCAACATTCCTGTGTACATGTTTATATTCAGCAGGAATGGAATGGACCTATGCCGTCATCTTGTATTCTTTGATTCATGAACCTACTATCGATTACTTAAACCCATACCGCCATTTCAATCAAAAAAGTGCTCAGATATGTTCTTATTCACAAATTTACTAAAATGTTCATCAGAAATTATTTCACAAATGAAAATTTCATAAAAAGTACTCATGGTTAGGCACTTCACTAGCTATTCTCAATGGAACGCATAAAATTAGCTTTGTTATAAGCAATCTATTACAATTTTTATTGATTGTCAAGTGTTAATATTCTGTAGAATCTCTAATAACAACTAAATTGAAGAATTGTACACACACTTTCTCAGTTTAGTGGATTTTCACATGGATGTATGTTAGGGTGTTTCATTTCGCAAAATTAAATGTAAAATTTTGCCTAACTTTGCTCACGCCCTGAGTCTTTCTGACGAAAAAGATATTTATGCCAAATTTCGAGAAGATTGGAGAATATTTAGAGGTTGCGCATTTTGATCACTTTTTTAAAAGTAGACAAAAAATATGATTTTTATATTTTTTGCAGCTCTTAGAGAAAATATTTTTTTTTCTAAAAACACAAAAGTCTTGTTCCCATCAATCTTGACAGTGGGTTGATCTTCAAACAAAAAAAATTGCGTCAGTTTGGGGAGGGGTAAGGGGACAGGTGAACCCGATGTGGTCAATTTCGACAATTTAAGCATTTAAGCAACGGGGGCTTCTACCAATAAGGGATAAACAATTTCTTTTGGCCAAAATTGGATGATATGGATATGTGATTGACAAATTGTTCTAAAAGGAAAGCTCTTCGTATCACACAGCTTTTGTAACAAAAGACATTCTACATAAACGATAACTGTAAAATAGGATTGTCTCTCGAGGAGGTGACGTGAATTGGCCACCAAGATCGTGCAATTTGAACCCATTAGACTTTTTTTTCGTGGGGTTTTCTGAAGGAACAGGGTTACGCTCATGAGCCACAATCAAATGATGGCCTCAAAGTCAAAATAATTTAGGCCATCGTTCCACCGGAACTATGCGGCAAAGGCATTCAAATCTATACGCCTTGGATCAATGCCACCGTGCGAAGCCGTGCCGGATATTTTGAACAATATCATATTCCATATTAAACGTATGTACATAAAGTATAGCATACGTATAGGTCCTTCAAAAAATATTAAAAATATCGTTAATTCCATACACAGCTTGTTGCTTGTTTAATTATATTTCAAAATCGATCTGCCCTAATTGGAAAGCCATGTATAATGCTTGAAGTTTGAATGCACAGTTCGAAGAGAAATAATTTTAAAAAGAATTACTGTAAATAGGGATGTCACGAATTTACACATTGCAGTCTAGATTGTACGTGTAGACACGCTACAAACTGCATAAGATGAAACAAGTGCATGAAGAACCCTTGAGTACAAAGGACTTCAATATTAGAATATTCGATAGTTTTAGAAAAAAGTGATCAAAATGCGCAACCTCTAAATACTGTCCAATCTTCTTGAAATTTGGCATAAATATTTTGTCCATCACTTTGACTCGGGGCGTGAGCAAAGTCAGCTGAAAATCACATCTTTGGAAAAATGAAACACCCTAATGTATGTGTCCAATAAATTGAGAAAGTGTGTGTAGAATATTTTTTCATAGTATTCTTGCAGGCAATCTCAAGTAATTTATACTATTTAGCTAGATAGACAGATTCTTAACAAATTGAAAACAAAATGGCGCTAGCAAGGAGAATCCTCAAACCTAATCAGATGCTCTCTGGTGGATTTAAGTGGCGTAACTACTCTGCTCATCTAATCGCTTATAAGAGCACGAGTACATAGAAGTTCCAGATCATAATTTTCATCTACTCATATCATGAGTACTTTGCCACACCCAAGAAACACGGCCAACAATGCTAATTTTAATAGCTTATCCTCGTTAAGTTCCAAATTTTAACGAAAATCTTCTAAGTACAATCGACAAGAACTCTGCTGTTTACCAAAGAGTATTTATTGAACTGAACATGAACATATTTTACTCTCGTTTTTATCCAAATTCACTGACTCAACTTTGTCGGTACTTTTTGGATTCTTTAAAAAATGAGTCTCGCACAGGTATTTTATTTGTTTTCCTCCACTTATTTTTTTAAGTTTATTTTTGTAAATCGATAATTGAAGATAATTCCTTGTTTTAGTACCTACTTTTTGTTGTGAAAATTGTGTGTTTTTTTGTAAATATTTGTACAAATAAATACGCCTTGGAAAGAAAAAAAAGTTTTTGTTCTTTGTCTGTTTTTGAGGCTTGTAGATAATGTAGAAATCGATAAGGGAAATTCCATTTCATACCTCTTGGTTTCGGTACTTGCTAAGCATGATAACATTTTTTATCTCACAATACATGCGCAAGTGGGTCCGCGGTGATTCTAATTTCCATATCTACTAATCTGAGACGTAAAACGCAGTTTTGAGAATTTGGATCCGGAAACGAAGTCGCTAATACGTTGTTCACTACGTTTGAGGATCCAAAATGGAGTCGTTTGCTTAAAGGGTTATAGAGAATAAACGTCAAATGATTCAAATGAAATTTGGAATGAGTGCGTTCAGCACAAATGGCTTTGTTTGATTTAAAAACAAAAGAAACTAAAACAACTTTATGTGCCTATATTAAGAGACGGTTCATCATAAATCAAAGATTTATTGCAAGGAAGAGCCAGTTGTACAAACATGAACGATGTCCAACATCCAAACCATAATATTATCAGCAGTCTGATATGTATGGATATGTCACTGCTCGGACATTGCGGCTCCATTGTTTTTTTTTTTTCAAGACATGTTCATAGTCCGAGCATGGCTCATGCACAGTTGAGCCGGCATGAAATTTCGTGGTCCAATAATTTAAACTAACCGATTGTAGCGGACTAACTCAGGTTTAACGATCAAGTGTTCGAGTGTGTAATTGGTTACTTACTATCACTTGCTTAAACCTTTAACCGTGTCATTGAGTTTAGTTAATCTGAAGAAATCGAGAATGAAATTTGCTGAACCACAGATCAAAATTTGAAACACGTTTGTACAATTGGTCCTGAAACATGATCGTATGTACATATTTGGTCGCCAAAATTCAATCAATGAATTCATAGTTTAGATTGTTAATCATGTTGGTCGCTAATCAGGCGATTTTACTGGATAATCGCCTTTTAATTGGAAGTTGTAAAAATCAGGGGAGGAATCGGCTAAGGTGATTTGTGATAGTTGACAGTCACATTACCATAGTTTTGCTATGTGTTGTGACTGTCAACTATCACAAATCACCTTAGCCGATTCCATCCCAGATCTTACCCACTGTAAATAAGCTGGCATTGACCAACCACCAACCATAAACATTTGTAGAGGTAATCTTCATATTTGAAGAATATTTAAGATAGGTACCTACGTTACATATGCCTGTAGTTTAAACTAACTCTTCATTAAGTGATTGGTAGATATAAGCAAAGTGTAAGTCCAATTTTAAAGATCTCAAGTTTATAAGACTATTTCATACAGTTCCTTTCAAACCGTGCATATAAATTTCATCCATTTCTTATATAGAAAGGAAATATTGATGTTATTTTAACAACTTATTCAAAACACAATTATTCGTTCAACTATAATTCATTTCATTCACCTCCAACAACAAAGAAAACAAAAGAACAAGTCATTAGGTCTTAGTATAGAAATGTCAAAGGATCTCGTTTAGCAATAAATCTATTATGTAACAACAATCATTATTCGAATTCCTTTGCACAAAAGTACAATCAATATCACACAAAATTCATCACTCTCTTTTTCTTCATTCAAAGCCAAAAGCCCACACACAAAGTAGTTTCTCATCAACATCAACATCAACATCAACACCCGCCCGTTTCAACTTCCTTTTCCCCTTATTTATTGATGCTTTCTTTCTTTCCATTTCACCGTATTGTATTGTTTTCTTGTTTTGTATATTTTTTTGAATGTCCATTGGGCTTTTGTGTCAACTCAAGACGAAATCATGTGGAAAATAACAAAACCACAGTTAATAGGTTAGTGCGGCAGAAGCTAAAGCAAGAGCAACCCAACCAAGCAAATGAATGAAAAAAGCAAAAAAATCAATGAAGGAACCCCAATTTTCAATTTGCATTCAAATTGCTATGCCATTTTATATGTACGACAGTTGACATCTCTATGTAAGAGAGCGCGTGTAAATTTGCGAGAGTGAGTGCAGAAGATATACCTCAAGTTTATAGAATCACGTACTTTCCACCTGCAGTACTTTTCAACATTCCATATCAGCTGTTCTCTGTTTTGTGTTTTCCTTTGTTGGAAAAAATCAATAAAATGAACACAAATAAAAAAAATTCTTTCACTATCACAGAATGTAATGGAAAGTTTTTGAAAATGCTTTAAATCTATATTTTATTATTGATTTTTCAATAAAAATTTAAAATCTTGGTAGGTTTTTGAGCTTTAAACAATAAAGGGTCAACATTATTATTGATTGATATTTCTTTTTTCTTATATTTTATGTTTATTGCAATCAGCTGACGTTTGGAATTATATAAATATACATACTTTGCTGTCACTGCAGAGAAAGTTTCATTAAAGAGCGAGCTTTTGCAGTGAGAACAAAGTTCCGAAGTTTTGTTCTTTGTATTTAAACATTTTAAAGAACATGTTGCTAAATACAGTCTGAAACAGACGTGACTAAAATATTTCACTAAATGTTTTACTATATTGAAAGGGGAAATTTTTAACGAATGTGATCCGTGGTTCAGCAATTTAAACTCACAGATTTCAGCGGATTAACTGAGGCTCGACGTTTAAGCATCTTATTGGCTTTTACCATATACTTGAATCTTAAAAAATCGTAGAACCTCAATTAATCCACCGCAATCAGTAAGTTTAAAATGCCAAGCCACGGATAAAATGTTTAAGCCCCGTCTGTAAGTCCAAATTTGGAAGAATCAACTTTGAATTATTTTTTTTTTAATTACGTAGAAATAGCTCGTCTGTAATCAGATTTATATTCCGTAATTTTTCCAACACGCGTTTACATCTGAAGGCATTTACGCAACTTTTTTCATGTTAAAAACTCCTAAAAAATGGGAACTTTTACATTTTGACATATAAAAATAATGTTCCTGAAAAGTGGCAACATTGAAATTTTACCCGAAGGTGCGTCTACTCAAAACCTTCTTTTTTAAGACATAAATCGTTACTTTGATCATGGATCATTGTTTAATTTACCATTTTCTACATATTGGGCGCCATTTTTGAAAATGGCGTTCAAGCAACAGGATTACAACAATTACTCTCAAGTTAAATAACATCCTTAGTATGTCTTCCCCCACAAAAAATGGAGGTATTTCGGTTTCCGCGTCCAAGGATTACAAAAATGACTCACAAGCTTAATTTCATCATTAATGTGTAAGGAATGAAATTCCAGTCATAAAAAAAGTCCACGCCGAAAAACGAACGGGATTCGGTTTCCTCACCGGACAGTTATCAGGCTTTTTCTTTTTAGCTTCCGAGCATAGCACTGACCTGTCAAAAAAGATCTGATTGTCCCTGATCACACGTGAAGAAATTGAAGCATTTTCTGCGATTTGTGATGGTGAGCGGGGGAACTTGCAGAAGAGGGAAGGGGATGAAATATTTTAAAATATTTGAAAATATTCGGTGTAGAAAATTGACGTTCTCTTTTGTGTTGATTTTCCTATCCAATCCAACCAATCAAATCGTGTCTTTCATTATGAAAATACGAAAAACACAAAGAGGAGAACAAAATCTGCACAATAATTTTCATCACATCTGAACACTTTCGTTCTTCACGTGTAAGCAGGCACATTTAGATGAAAGGTGAAAGGCGTTTCTCATTTAGCTCACAGCGCAATCAGAGCACTCAACTTGTGTGTCTTATTTCAATCAGAGCTAGCTCGGAGTACGCTCCAAGAATTCTGAATATATATTTCTGAGATCTCAGAGGGCTCAGGATACTCAGATATATGTATAAACACGAATCCTCACAAAAATCCTTTAAAAATTGAGAATGAAATTTTTTGGATTGGTTTGCTAAATTATTTTTTGTCGCAGTAAATTACACAAGAAGAAAAGAAAAAGAGACTTGTTTTGACTTCTATGTGAGGGATCCTGTTTATAATTTATTCCTTTATTCTATCAAAGAACAGGGGAAAATTACTGAGTGCTCAAGAAATATAAACTGGCTTAGTAAAAACTAGAGGACCGAGAGAATAGAGCAAAAATCTGAGCAAAGCCAACTCTTTTTTTTACTCATTCAAATCGGCGCATTCAACTAATCAGCAGTTCAGATTTTTTGAGTTTTTGATTGGCCAGCTTTCAGATGAAAATTAAAAATCAGTACTAAATTTTTGGATTTATTTCGAATTGTATGACAGTTCAGCGCTTAAATGTGTTTCAAAATGACATTGGACAGCTCTGATCGCTCGAGGTCTGATTCATGCTCTGTTTAGAGCTTAAAAAGAAAAACGCTTAATATTAAGGGTTTTAATGCAACGTCGTAGAACATTAGATAACTTTACAATTTGATTAAGTTTAACATTGGTTAATGAACTGTCAAATTTTGTATGGGGAATGGTTTACACAATTCAGTTAATATTAACCAAGGATTTTGCTGCGAAAATAAACCAAAATTAATTGGTTAGAATTATCCAAACGTCATTGTGACTTTTAGAACTAGGCGTGTTCAAAAATATGACCTCAACCTAAACCAATGCGAATCATTCGTAGACGACGACGAAACTACATAAATAACGTGTTGTTTTCATTGACAACAACGTGTTGTTATTGTTGTTTTCGTGATGCGCATTGGTTTGGGAGATGCTTAATAATCGGAAGCAGATGTCATAACCCAATGAAAAGTAGCTTTCTGAACAATCAAAATCAGAACTGAGCCATAATTCACTTTGTCTCTATTTTTCGTTCCTACCTCAACAGTTTCACTTCCGTGGGGTGCAGTCGAGGGTGCTCTTCACTTCCGAAAGCAAAATTTAACGAAAACAAGAAACCGAAGTTATGGGCCCCGTGAGTTTGTTCCACCTTACAACACGAATTTCGCTTGAAACGTAATTATTAATTGTCGTGTAGAACTATAATAGTCGATAGCTCACTAAAGTGGTTGGATGAAAATCAGCCAACACATGAAAGCCCAATGGCGCACCCATAATAGCGTTTGGTACTATTCGTCAGGTTTCGTTAATTTTTGCTTTCGGAATAGAAGAGCGATCCCGAGCGCAACTTACGGAAATTAAACTGACATTTAGTGAAGTAGGAACAAAAAAAGAGAAATAATTAATTTTACTTAAGTGGAATATAGCTCACTTCTCCTTTTGATTGTTTGGAAAGCTACTTTTCGTTGGGTTTTAAAATTAGCGGGCGACAGCTTCCGACTCTTCTACCTTCACATTTTTTTCCTCGCTCCGGGACTCAGAACTCTCGTTGATTCGGAACAGGTTCTTCATTTAAAAATAACTTCGAAATCTGAACACGTCTAATCTGTCAAATAAATGTTTTACGTTTAATATTTGACATTTCACGAGGACCTGATTCATTACACATCATTAACTAAATGAATAAAATGTCGTTCATGATAAATTTGGCGTAAGCTTATCACTTTACACTATTTGTAAATTTACGACGTTGGATGAATACCCTTAATCTATAATTCGAACTCGAACTCCAATAACCTTCAGAAATTTACGAATTGGCTTCTTTTATAAAAACTTTGTTGACCAGCTGAATACGCCCTTACTCGGAGAGTATTACCATACAAAAGCATTAATACAATGTTTCACACACAATTTGTCAGTAATTGCATACAATTACCAGCCAATGACATACAATACCACAATCTGACAATCTGTAAAATACATTATCGTTATAAGTCATCAACCTTGTAAAGTGTAAAATGATAAATACAAAACATACCTATGCTTTTTACCAAAACCACTTTTTTACCACAATGAAACAATATTCGTCA
The DNA here is from genome assembly GCA_963921185.1 of Dasysyrphus tricinctus. Classification (NCBI taxonomy): domain Eukaryota; kingdom Metazoa; phylum Arthropoda; class Insecta; order Diptera; family Syrphidae; genus Dasysyrphus; species Dasysyrphus tricinctus. The sequence continues at coordinate 116,538,675 of OY992533.1, read as the reverse complement.
TTGTTGAGTCCAACAAAGTATAAAAACTAACCATATTCCTAGAAAATATTTGCTTGTAATTTGTTGATGATGATAACAGAAATTAATTATTACATGCATCGCAGTAGTCAACAATCGCAGTCAAAAGGGAGCTTCCGGTTAAATATCACATTTCCAAGAGGTAAATAGTTGAGTGTTTGCTCTCATATTTTCAAGTTTTTTTTGGTAATCAACAAGAAGTGATGATAGGGGACACTTTATTTAAAAATATTTCTTTGAATGAACTTTAATAAATCTGATAGTTTGACAACTTCCGTGTACAAGTGTCATTTTTCACATCATAAATCAGTTTTTTTTTTTATTTTTTTCTTTCTTTAGCATTATCAATTTATGATGGAACGTTTACCTCGAACTACATTTTTATACTTTTTTGATTTATTAGAAACAAAAACAAAGAATAAATTACATACAAAGTAAGTTATCTTCAAAGGCAATGAATGACGAAGTCTGAGCATTTCAGAACTGAATCAACTCTAAGTTAAATGAGAGGATTCCGAACCTTGCATACAAAAAATTATTTAATAATTGATTAAAACTTTAGTTAAAACAGAGTTAACTCAAGATTTAAATAGACTAAAAACAAAAAATTTATTCGAAGTTAAACGCGAAACTGGAATAATCTCGCACGTAAAAATTGGGCCCAAGACTTCGATATAGAAAATAAGAAAAAACATGTCGGAGGAGCTGCCAAAAAATAGCAGGTACAAAGTTTAATTTTAAGTTTGATCAAAATTCCGAGTTCTATTATTTTACGAAAGCATATCGGCTCTGGGACTTATACAGATGGCATAGGTTTTTTTGCAAATATCCCACAGATGAGATGCCAAGATTTAGACGGAAAGGTGACTGGATCGTGATAAAAAGTCAACTAGTTTCAGTAATTGGTTAGACATACACTCTTATTGCTACTGTCAATTATCAACTGATAATTGGTAAATATATTCAATATTTAACGAGTCAATTGATAAAAAAATTTGAATGAGAATCGTGCAGGCAATTATGAGAAAAAAAATTGATAATTAACAATGAAAAATTGAGTTTTAAGATTTCAGTTTTCAGTATTTATCAATTATCAATTGATAGTTGCTGACAATCGCAATAGATGTTTTTTTATGAATTTCTAAAGTTTTCTTACAGTAAAATTGTTTTGACCTAGAGCAAAACTTAAAAAATCTATGCCTGACCATTTTTTGAAACCAGGGGCCAAATTACCGCTTCAGTGACCGAGTGAGTGAGTGCCATCAGTGGAACGAGTAACCACGTCAAATTTTTGTATACTAGATTGCTCGAAACGTGAGCGGTAATGCCAAACTCACATAATTCAGTCACGTATTACTCGATAATTGAAGTGGTAATTTGGCCCAAGCTGACCTTTTATCACTATCCAGAGACCTTTCAGATGAAATATATTTTTCGCGAATATCTCACAAATGAGGTGCCAAAATCGCACGTGGCGTGACCTTGAAAATTTTTAACAATTACATAATTACAAATTTTCTATGTCGTCGAATCAAATTTGAAAACTTTTGAACTTTTTTGGCCAATTGTAGTGACCAATTACACGGCATCCTTTTTGTGGGAATATCCCATATATGGGGTGACGAGATTTAGATCAAATGTTCCAAACCAAAAGAGTAAAGCTTAGATTAGATCGGACAATCAACGTTCATGGTAAACGCACTGACTCCTTGAAGTCAACAAATATGTCGCCGAAATATCGTCAACGTAGACTGGGCCATCGAATGAAACATCGACGATCACACGAATGACGCATATCGGTCAATGTTGTCCCAAAATGCGTTGACGTATAATCTGTGTCAATGCGATTTGCAAACCGACTACACATCTTGACCACATTCAAAAACCATGAACGTTGAAGCGGAGTAAAAATGAATCATTTTTCATACTGACGATAACCAGACATTGGCTGCGAGTGTTATCTCCCATATTACACAAAAATTCTTTGCGTCTGACTCTTTTCGAATATTCATGAATGCAAAGGAAAAAATATCCAATTTTACCTTCGTACTCATTGCCATTTGAAAAGAGTCAAAGATGCAAAGAGTCATCGTGTAATACTCTTAAAAATCTGAAATTTTCAGTTTTTTACGGCTCCGTTAAAAGGTGACATTCGATATACACTTTTTCCGTCAAAATGTATAGCGTCCTCCATACGCCAAGCAATCAATTATCAAATGCAATTGAAAGATTGCTAGGATGTCGATGGATTTATAAACTTCTAAGAAAATAGAAATGTTTGAAGTTGTTTTACAGCTCCGCAAAAAAACTAGTTTAGGGTAATTGGGTGACATTTGGATCGATATATACTCTTGCCGCTAAATATAGTTTGTCTTCCAAGCTATTAACTGTAAAATTCAATAGAAAGATGGCTACAATGGATTAAAAAACCTCTAAGAATTCAGAATGAGGTGTCAAGTGCGTCCTTCATCTGTCAAACCATCAACTACCAAACTCCATTAAAGGTTGGCTACAATGTCGACGCATTAGAATCCTTTAAAAATGGAAGATTTTCGAGATTGAGATGAATGTCATGTCAATGTAGGCTACCAGACACGTTGACATGACAGAAAATTCCTCCTGTGTCAACGTAAGGTACAATCAAAGCGTTGGTCAGGAGTCTGTCAATGTGTCTTCACTGCGTTGGAAAATAATCAACGCATTGACTTTACATTCGAGTCCACGAGATTATCAACGCAGCTGTCAACGCATGAACATTATTATGCGTTGACTATCATACGACAAGACAACTTTGAGATAGAATCTGATGTCAGAGAGTCAACGCGTTGTAATTTGCACTAACCGTCCAATCGTAGCTTAAGGGAAGTAACACACTTGTATTTATCTAATTCTTAACAAATATTAAATTAAATTTTTAAAATTGCCCACATTAAGGGTGGTATTCATCAACGTTCATAACTTAAAACCTTCATAAACCTTTTAACCAAGCAATAATAGTGAATATTTATGCGCGCTCATAAGAGTTTTGAGTGGTCCCAACCACTTATAAAATTATGAGCGCTCTCTCCGAAAACACATTAGAAAACCTTCGAAGTAACCCTCCAAGCAAATTCACTGACCCAATTTTGTCAGTACTTCTTGGATCCTTACAAAAATCTGTGTCGCAAACACACATACTATAATTCTTTTTGTTTCAGGTATATTTTATTTTTTTCCCCACTTATTTATAAAGTTAATTTTTGTAAGTCGCTTATTTTAGTCCGTTTTGTTGTGAAAACTTAAAAACAAAATCGGTTAATAATACAAATCCGTCACTCCTCTTCAATCAAACGAGGACGCTTTGGATCCGCCAACGTAGTAAGCAACGTATGAACAACGTTTCTAACGAAAACAAAAAGTATTAACAGAAAATTTCCCTTAAAGCTTGCAATGATCTTCATCCCGGGAGTAACTAAAAAAAAATAAAATCACTGTAGTCACAAGGAATTTGTGTATGCAATACTCAGATTTTTAAGGATCCAAGATAAAGTTAGGCCAGCGAATATGCTTGGAGGATCATTTTCGAAAATAGTTTGATTTCCCAGTTTGGGGGTGTCTGGTTAAGAGAGTGTAGTTCTCATTTTCAGACTTCGAAAAAGAGCTACGAGTGGTTGGTGAATAGCACACATATAAGGTGTGTTTGTTAACGTGAAGTTTCTTGCAAATTTTCACAAAAGTTTGGGAAACTTGGTGGAAATTTCACGTTACCAAACAGCCATATTATTTGAGTTATGAACCTCATAAATTTAAGAGCCGTTAATGAGTGCTTGATGAATACCGCCCTAAGGGACCTACCATTTTCTAAATGGACTTTCAGTTATTTTTCTTTTTTTTTTTTTTTTCTTTAAAAACGCCCTCTCTTTGTTTTTTTTCCGAAAATAATGGCTTTTATGCTTAGGTTTGCTTAGAGACCCTCATTATTATTTCGGAAATTATTAATTTTTAAAATAAAACCTTCTATGTTGTTTCTTTCTTAGAAATGTGTAGTAAAAAATAACGATTCTTTATTCGTTCAAAGTTATGATTATTGCGACAAAAAATTTCAACGCATTACATCTTCAAAAAATGTCATTAAAATCGGTTAATTGGTTCAGTTTTATGGAATTTTTCCCCACCCATAAAAATTGTTCCACTGCTAATATCTTAATTTCCCGGAATTTATTTTCAAATGTCAGAATAGTTTCAAAAGAATTGACAATTCTATGTTTTATGTATTTGTCAAATTCACAAATACTAATCAAATATTGTTTGCATGCTGGAGACACGTTAAGCAAAATGTTTTTTTTTACCTCCCAAATACATAATGGCTGAAAAGCTGCTGTTGACATCAACATCATCTGTTCTCTCTAATCAGTAATAACTAGTTGATCGAAATCAAAGAGCAAGCATCAAAGAAGCGCAAAACACACGCCCAACTCACAACACTGATGGATATGAACATCATACATGTGAACATAAAGTGAGTGATTTTTTCCTCTGTTCTAAATCATTTTCTGTTAGATAAGTTCTTTTTCGATGTTGTTGTAATTGTTTTCTATTTTTTTTTCCCTGAGGGAGCTTTGACATTGCAGACCCAGGCCACAGCCCAGACCAGTGCATATTTCAATATGCTTATCACAGTTCAGCGATTATAGAACAATGCCACTCAATCGTTGGGGTATTCAACTTCTCCTCCAACACATGTCTATAGCTTCTAATAAATGTGCTAGATATGTACGTAATGTTTTAAAAATTATTATTTATTTTGTTTTTCATAATTTGTTTTTTTGTTTAGGTCCAAAGAGATGTGTGAGTCGTAAGTCTGCGGAATTGTGTAATTACGATTAGGCTGCATTGTATTATATGATAATTTTTTATATCTTCAGATTTTTAATGGGATTTTGTTGTTGTTTGTAAATTGTGCGTGAAAATTATTTAAAATCACTCATAATTTGTTTGTGCTTGATTTTTTCAAATCACTCATAGTTAATAAATAAAGATCAAGGGAAATTTTTAAGATACGAAAAAGAGAGATTATATAACAGAAGCGACAGATTGTGTGAACAAAATAACATCTTAATGGATGTTTTAAGCAATAACGCAGTTCATTATAAATTTGAGCTTAGCTTGCTCAAAAACCGTTGTTTGAAATGATTGTTCAAAAGATTGGAAAAAAAAATTTAAATTATATGAACTGACCTTTAACAAACTTAAGCTGAGTTTAAACTCTTCGTTAAATTGACAGTGTTCTCAAAATTGTCTTATGCTACATTTCCACCTAACACTAATCTGAGATTTAATAAGATTTACCTCAAATCTTCTTCAAATCTCGCGAAGATTTACCTTACAAAATTTCGTTCGTATATCTTGAAGGTCTTAATCTTAATCTTGTTAAATCTTGCAAGGACAAATAGTTTTACAAATGAAACTAACCTATTCTTATATGGCGCTGAAGGATTCATTAATGGCTGAATTCAGTTCTACATTGTTTCACACAAATGAAATATTCTTTCTCACTTGCACGCCATAAGAAATTAAAAAAAAAATTGCATTTTGTAAGGTGCTGTCAAAGTAAATCATCTTTACTACCGCATCTTTTTGTGCGGTGGAAACATTAAATAGATCTGAGCTGAGATAAACCTTTGGTGGAAACACAGCATTAAACGAATCTTTAATCTCGAATCAGCGCAACACGGATCTTATCGACAGTCGTAATGTGTGCGAACAAACCAAAAACCTATATTTGTTCTTTCATTGGTGAACGCACCCAGAATTGGTCCGAAAATTTGTTCCTAATTTCGCTCCAGAGTTTCAAGTGAGGCGGACATTTTGGGTTGCCATATTTTGTTTTGTGTGACGTCATAGCGAGTGCTTCACCACACATATCTTAAAAAAATAAATTATGTATTGTTTTTCCTGAAATTTAACAACTCATAATTTCAAAACATAAATAATTTATTCTGTTACTTTTAGTTTTAATAACAAAAGGCTTCAAAACATAGATAATTTATGGTTTACTTTCTTTTCCATGTGTCTAACAAATTGAGATCATTCACTCGCAATGACGTCACGAATCAATTGCCTTAGCTGTCAAGCATACCTTGTTATTCTTATACTATGATTCGCTTTCATGGTAAAAACCAACCAAGAACTACATTGGGCGTGTTTGTTGACCTTCTTAGTGTGAACATTGAGAAATATTTCACATTAAGGCAAATTTTCAAATGCAAATTCCAACAACAACAAGTTAACTTCACATTTCAACTCCAGTAACTCTATGGCGGAATGTGGAACGTTTCTTATGTCGTTTTCGTTTGGTTCTGTGTTCTGTTCCATTCCTATGGAATATGGAAAATTTGTAGTAGAAGGAGTGAAAAAGGAAACGAAACGAAAACACGCCAATTGTCAATTCCTAAAACCATTTCCGAACTTATCAATCCTGTCAGTTTTTGCCTTTCAATGTCATAAGAACGACATCTGAAGGTAAATATGGGCAAAAGTAGATTGATTTACATAATTTATCTAAAGACACATTTAAAAAAAAAACATGTCTTTTTCGGATTTTTAAAAACTCGCAATAACAATCTTGAAGACATGATTATTGATTCAGATTTGTAACGTACGACACTTCAAAATACACGTTCTAATTCCGTCTATTCCCCATACATAGAAGAAATTCCTTATTCAACGTTCACATTGGACTGAAAACTGAGTTTTGTTTACGTTTCTCACTTTAAGCATAGGTTACAGTTCCCACCCAAATAAAAATCAACATTTTCATAATTGTATAATGCGAAAAATGTTTGCCTTGGCATAAGCCACCCATTGCGTCATTAATTTACCCTGAATTGATAAACTATGGACCATAAAAAGGAAAACAATTATTTTTGAATGCAAAAATCAGTTGCATGCAAATAATGCTCCAGGTGAATTTATATATTTTTTTTTAAGTGTAAGCCGAACTTCCAAAAAATATATTTTATTCATATTTTGTTCGCATGCAAAACAATTGCCGACCCATTGTTTTGCATGACAATCCATTACAGCAATGGTTTTTTTTTTTGAAACTGTAAACCAATCACGCAAAAAAATATTTTGTATTTCACCTAAATAATTTTTGACAAGCGAGTATTTTTCCATATATTTTTTTTCGCCGGGAACTGTTAACTAGACTAAATGTAAAAAAATAAATGTTTAGCGTGCGAGAAAATATAGTGGTGAGTAAAAAATATTGTTTTGAATGGTCGGTTTACACTTCAAAAAAAAAATATATTCACCTCACAGCATTATTTGCATGCAAATGATTTTTGCATCCAGAAATATTTTTTTACAAGGTTTGCGGCTATATTTTATTATTCAAGGGCAATTTAATGACTCAGTGGGTGGTTTGGGCCAGAGAAAATATCTTTCGCCTTGAATATATACAATACTATTTAAATAATAGGAGGACAATTATTTTGAAAGTTTTGATTTGTTTTGCATGGGAACTTTTTACTAATTATGCTTTAAATGGCACCAACAACCTTTACTCGGACCAACCTGTATTAAATTCGAGTGTTCACAGAGCGTTTTTGATCTATGTGACGCTAAATTTTGGTTTAATGACACCAACAAATTTTACTTCAACCAACCCGACGACGACAAGTAAAATCATCTTAAACATTGAACTGGAACCCAGTTCACTCCCAAAATGTTCGAGTGTTAACAGATCGCTTTAAATTTTGGTAACACCAAACTTTTGGTTTGGTTACACAAAAAAATTGACTTGAACCAGTTCACAAACATGTATGAACTGAACTCAAACATAGTATTTTAACCAAGTTCACTCCCACCATATTGGAATGTTAACAGTGCTCTTTTGATTTTGGTGTTACCACGGTTTTGGCTCGTGATACCAACACATTTCACTCGAACCAGACCGCAACAAGTATGAAATCAACTCGAACTTAGTACTCCAACCAAGTTCACTCACATTATGTTCGAGTGTTTACCCTGCGCTTTTGATGTCACTAAACTGTTGGTTCAGTAAGACCAAACAATTGAACTCAAAATAGCCAGCAGACGCAAAATCAACTCAAATATAAAAACGAACTCAGTTCACTCGAACCATGTTCGAGTATTTACAGAGCGGTTTTGATTTTGGTGAGATGAGAGTTTTGGTTTAGGCCAAACCAAAAAAATTTTGGTTAGATCAAATTTTGCGTTTAGCAGCACCAACAAATTTTTCTCGAACAACCTTGAAAACAAGTATGAACTCAAACATAGTATTCGAACCCATTTCACTCAAACCATATATCCGAGTATTTTCAGAGGACTTTTGTTTTTAAATAAATTAAAATTGAAATTTTAATTTTGGAAAGACCACGGCTCAAGGTATACCAATGAATTTTACACGAACCAGCACATAGCTAGACAAGTAAAATCAATATAGTACTCAAATCCAATCAATTGAAATCATGCCCAGTAAACTCACACACAAGGCCTTCTAGGTTTAAATAAAATAATTAAGAAAAAGGAAGGGATTTCGAAAGTTTAAAGAGTCATTAGAAAAATATTAATATATAAACTTCACTCATTTACTTAAAATGTCACAAACATCTGAATTGGTTCCGAAGGCGTCATTAGAAGCTTGAGTCATCCTCTTTTCGAAAGAAACAAAAACAAAACAAAAAATAACAAAACAAAATCTAGCACAATCTAAAAGAGAAAACAACTCGTGGGCTATTTCAATGTTTGGATAGTATAAATCTTTAAATTGACTTCGATACGCAGTAAGAAGGAGTAAGTTATTTTCTTACTATTTCTCCTCCTTCACCTCCTCTCTCTGGCACCCACAATTTCTAAGGAAGAGAATAAATGATTTTTATAAGCACTCAAATGAAAATCTCATTCCCTATTACCCGTCAGTATCAGGATATTGTGAATTATTGTCACCCACTTATATATATATTTCTTATTTCTTTTTGTAGATATGTACTTAAACTCATCGATCCACCACCACCACCAGTTGACACTTTATTTTTCTGTAGCATGAGTTCTTTAAATTGAAAGCCATTTTCACAGACGACAAGATACGCATTAAGAAAGAACCAACAAACTTTGAACTTGGCAAAATCATTAATGAAAATCAAATTGGATTTTCTCACGAAAAAAAAAAAAATAAATGCGCATATATGAGAGGGACATTTTAATATCCTTAACAGGTGTGAACTTTTACATTACTTTTTTCTATATAATTTTATTTAATTCTCGATTTCATAGAACGAGCATGATACATCAACAAAGAAGGTTTTTCAATAAAGATGCTCGAAATTCGTTAGGTTAGGTTATTTTGTTAAACCAGCATCTTCTGTCAGATTTTCAGAGGAGTATGACCAATCAATTTTATTTTCCAAATCAGTGTTCCGTTCGAGAAACAATTCTGCATATAACGTGATAACAAAGTCATCCTTATGGTGAGAGTAAAAATGATGTGAGCAACTCTCAAGAAGCTCTCGATAGTAAAACTTGCAAGTTTACACAGTCATGACATCAGCACACAGAGCGGTAGACAGCTATCTGAGAGTCACTCTCGAGAGTTTTGTAGTAAAAGCACTCTCAAATGGAAACGCGCTTTTAAGGTGAGAGTGAAAATACTGAGAAACAACTCTCAAGCAGCTCTCGAACGCAAGAATTGCAAATGGACACAGTCATGAAATCAGCTAACAAAGTGGTAGACAGCTATCTGAGAGTCACTCTCGAGTGTTTTGTAGTGAAAGTACTCTCAAATGGAAACGCGCTTTTAAGGTGAGAGTAAAAATACTGCGAACAACTCTCAGGCAGGTCTCGAAGGTAAGAATCGCAAGTGGACACAGTCATAAAATCAGCTAACAAAGTGGTAGACAGCTATCTGAGAGTCACTCTCGGGAGCTTTGTAGTTAATGCACTCGCAATTGAAAACGCATCTTTAAAGGTGCGTATCTTTTTGAGAGAAAAAAGACTAGCAACTCTCAAACATTTATCGAGAGTAAAATCGCAAGTAGACACATTCATGCAATTGGGAGTAGAAAGCTATCTGAGAGTCACTCAAGTGAGTTTTTTGAAAGTACTCTAAAATGGAAGCACACCTTTAAGTGCTTATGCATTTGAGAGTAAAAAGCTGCGAGCAACTCTCGAGAGTAAAACTCGGAAATGGACACAATTTTAAAATAAACCCACAGAGGGGTAGATATAGCTATTCGAGAGTAACCATCGAGAGCTTTCTAGTGAAAGAACTATCAAATGGAGCGCACCTTTCGCTATGAAGCCCATTATTGGATGAATGGATGTGTGAAGAAGCAAAATTAATGGATCCCGAGAAAGTCACTATTTGGTGTGGGTTTTGGCTTGGGTCATTTAGCCGCTTGGAATCGGCAAAAAATTGAAGGGTCCTCTCCATTCCTGCCAACAACACGCACACAGGAACGGTTGAGAGTTGTAAGTCACTAGGCTCTGGTTATCCACAAGCTGTTGCGCCACCAAATTTAAGACCCTTTTAACAAAAGCTGTGTCCACGCTCTGTAACTCTAGCATCGTTAAATTTGATGGAGAAACAATGAAAATTGAAAGAGTTTTGTTCCATTTTCAATGTTTCTCGACTTATTTACTCAACGTGGGCTCTGGATAGTTGGAAATATGAACCAGCTGTTTAGACTGTAAATAATACTACAACCAAACTAAGGATGATGACAATTAATTTGGTGAACTCTGTTATTTGGAGGGGTCCACTGCTTAAACAGACAAAGACTGGTGATAAGTAGTTTTCAAAAATAATTACTCTTACTATTACTCATCACACTTTCGAATTTGAAACATGCGATTAAATCTTAATCATGAGCAACTCCAACCTCGAGATACATGTTATCCAATAATTAATAATTTATATTGCAATTACAAGTTCGAAGGCGCGGCCGGCGGTGGCTGTGGTGGCGGTCATTGCATAAAGTACAAAAAGTATAATGGTGTCCTTTAGTGACAAGTATATTCTCATTCGCCCGCCCCTCACAAAAACCTTTAATTTTTAATTAACTTTGGTTGGCCTGAACCAAAAAAGGGTGCCCGCAATAATAATAAAGGAGCTTTACTCCTTGTCAGCTCACAAAAAAAACCCTAAATGAATAAAAGAGAACTCCGAGAGTTGGATTTTCTAGAAAAAACAAATTATAATTATGTAGGTATTTAAAAACCCATGGAAATTATATTTTGCCTTTGGTCCTTTTTTTTACCACGCGGCCACATTCATGAATAAATAACCACAAAACAACGAAAATCCTTAAAATAGTAATTGAAGGAAAATCTTTTCTCCCTATAATATAAGTGGTGTGCAAAGGTTATTTTTTTTCGTTTAGCTTTTCGTTTTTTTTTTGTTTGTCAACTTACACCTTGTCCCTTAAATAAATATATGTGTTGTCCTTTGTATACCATAAGCCCCTTGTTGACTTTTTCTCATAGTTTGGATAAAAACAAACAAACAAACATTGAATATGTTAAAATAAAAAACTTATAGAACTTCCCTTAATTATTTCCTTTTATCTCTCTCTTCCTGTTAGTTTCAAAGATTGACCTTTAAAACTCCTGTCATTTTGAATCACCCCATGTCACCTGTTGTATAAGTTGGAAAAGATTTAGATAAAAGCATACAAAAAATAATTATTTCGGATGAAGGTTGGTCTTGATAGTTGCTTCCTGTTAAAATATTTATTTTTGTGTGTGTGTGGTGGTGATAGATTGAGTGTAGAGATCGGTCAATAGATTTCCAGGAAATATACATCATTAAGGACGAAGAAAATTTAATAAATAAAAAAGTTTTGATACTTTTTTGATTTTGTGTTAGGTAATGAGATTTTCTGAAGGAAAATTATTTGATCTTGATTTGAAATAACTGAAACTTGAACATTCGACCTTTAGAACTTAAGTTTAAAGGTTCTAGCAAACGGGAAACCTTTTGACTTTTCCAAGGTTTTAAAAGTATTTTTTAATTTAAACTTTTACAGAGTGCCGCTGCCGTAGAGTGGTTTATTAGTTAAATTTTGAAGACAATATCATGTACTGTGCCAATTCTTGGTAAATGTTATAGAAACTTGGTACAAATAATGATTTGGACGATAAATTCAGTGGTACTGCCAATTTTTGTTTTCTTCCAAGCGGAAACTTCACAATTTAGGTAGGAAAATGGCCCCAGAATTTCAAATAAAAAAAAAGCACTGTCCAAGTCAGAAACTTCGTCAAATTTTATTTTAAAATATCTTTAAAGAATGCTTGAATGTATAGTTTACAGTGAAAATGATTCCAATACGGACTTGTACCAAATTTAGAAAAGCTAATCCAAAATATTGAGCAGTTTTTTCAAGGAATTAGAACTTCTTTAAGTGTTATTAATTACCTTTAATTATTTTTAGACCAAATCTGATAGAATCTGAAAGAAAGTATACAATTTTGACAGTTGGAAGTTCCCAACCAAATTTTAGGTCAACTACTCCAAAATTCGAAATAATCAAAAATGATCTGAATTAATACTCTTAATAATTGCATTATTTAAATCTCAGGTCACGCTAGAATTCTAACGGTTGACAGTTGAAAAAATGATAAATTATCTTCATTTATGAAACCATTATTAAAATAATACTCCAATTGTCAAATTTCTTTCAGATTCAATTCTATTGGATCTAAAAATAAGTTTTAATAAAAATATTTCAAAAGAATAGTAGGTACCTACCAAAGTTAGTTCTAGTCTCAACATTTTGAACTAGCTTTTTTAAATTTGGTACGAATTCAGATTGGAATCACTTTCATATGAAAGTCTACAATTTCAAGCTTCAAGCACATATTCTAAGACATTTCAAAATTTTTTGGACCAAGTTCAGAGCTAAATTGTTAAGACCTGAAAAATAAACAACACCAATGAGTTAAGCCTTCGCAAATCATTAAAAGTGCAAAATTTCATTAATATTCATTAAGAATTGGCGTAGGAAATAATTTTGTTCGCCTTAAATCAACAAACGAACCACTGTGTGCAATCTCTCCCGTTTTATTGTAATTCTAAACGATAAGTGAAATTTTTGTAGAAGCGAGTCGTGGCAATAACTTTGTAGAATATTGTTTTTTTGGTGCAGGGAAATAACTTCACTGGGAAATAACTTCACATGGGAACAAACTTCACCACTAGTGGGAAATAATTTCACTTTTTTAAAGTGAAGTTATTTCTCACTGAAGCTGAGAGATAGTTTCACTTTTTTGTGGGAATGAATTTCACTTTAATGTGCGTTTCTTAAAATCCAGATTCTTTAAATGCAAAAGAAACTTTGCACACACTCAGCCTCGCACCTATCTCAAATCCTATAGTGTGCCCAAGCAGGGGGTTGCAGGGAGGCAGCATGCCCTCCGTACATACCTCACTGTTAATTCGCCTAATGCTTTGCTTTACATAAATATACACTGAAAGCACTCAGCATTACGGCGAATAAACAGTGAGCAGCAGCAGTGAACTGCAACCCCCCTGCTTGGCACACTATAGGATTTGGGGTAGGTGCGAGGCTGGGAAATAACTTCACACAATTTTCAGATGAATTTATTACTCACTTTCAGTGGGAAATAACCTCCCTTCAAACAAGTGCAATTAATTCCCTCTAGTGGTGAAGTTTTTCCCATGTGAAGTTATTTCCCAGCGAAGTTATTTCCCCGCACCGTTTTTTTTTTTTCAAAAATCTGAAAATATTCATCATTTTTACTTGCGATACATACCTATAGGCAAGTAATGCATTGGTAAAAAAAATTGAAATCGAGATTTTGATCAAACTTGTTAGTACGATGATAAAGAAGACGAAAAAAGTGGGTCTCACAATTCTGTCGTCTATCTGTTTGTCCTTTGAGCTACAGCCTAAACGGCTGAATCGACTTTCTTCAAACTTGGTACATGGTTGATTCCGTGCCAACTGTGATTCTTTGTGTTCAGTGCTTTATTTGTTTTTGAATGTAAAATGTTCGTATATATTTCTGGTTTGAATTGGGTAAATGGCTATTTACTACAATCTACATTCCATATCATGACTTAATTTGTTACTTATACCACATGGCCTCGAAAAGTGTAGTCAAAATGTCAGTGCCGTGATGGCATTTCCGTTCCTTGTTTCTCCAATTAAGTTTACTATATATTTTCTAATTAAATAACTCATTGCATAGAAATGTTGTTTTTAGAAAAGTTTGAGTGCACAAAATTTTTTCAAAATTAAGACAAAATACTTATTGCTGAATAAAATAATCAAGAGTTATTTAAAAGAAAACAAAAAGAAAAAATTATTAATAGTTAAAAACTATCAATATTAATTCCAAAATATATTCTTTTTGTGGAGTTTCATGAATAAAATTCAATAATAAAGGTTATTGTGGCCTTTACTCCAATGAATGCGTTTCGCCCAGGCATGGTGGTGGGCTCATCACGAATGAATATTGTCCGGGATTTAATTTTATTTTTAAATTCAATTTTCCGCTGAACCGCCATTTTGTTTTCGTTTTAAGACATTTGTATGGTGTTCTTTAAACATTAATTGTATTTGTTGTTCGTTGACCATTTTGCTCTTTATCGCTTCACGTTTCAAAAATAATGGATCGTGGTACATTTAGCGTTAAGGCCAATTTACGGTACGAGTTTTTATTTTTGATCCAAAACATGGTAAAGGCTATGTAAACTTCACTTGAGTATGAAATTCTTACTTAAACTAAACACTTTTACCATAAGCAATATTAAAGCAACACTTTTTTAAGACAAATCGGAAGAAAACCCGGAAGATGGTGATTATGGTACATACCTGATTTAGTAAGTCCATTTTATCTTTGTATTTTACTGTAGGAATGGGTTGAACTTGTTGGCTTTTAAACATTTAATCAATTTTAAAATTTTTAAATGGGACTTAAACCATTTTTAAAAAATAATTTTTTTGTCGTTTTATTAACTGAGCAATTTGTGACTTACAAAATCTAAATGATTTCAAATAAAAACAAGTGGTTTGTTCTTATTAAAATAAAAGATTACGTTGTTTTTAGATGACTCAATCAATTATCTCGATTTTTTTGGAAAATGGACTTCGACCATTTTCAAAATAAACGGCTCATATATTCCCATGAGTTTTGCTATTGCATTAATTTTTAACGTCCATATTCACCTCAGTATTTTCCAAAATTTAGCCATGGGATCAAATTTAACGCAATTGAAACAAGGCTTAAGAATAAAAAATTAATCAACCTACAATCAAATCAAATATTTTCATGTTTAGAAAAAAGTCATTCTAAATATCTGAATGCGTTCATTTTCCTTTTTTAATTGTCCTAGACTGTTTCATAACGTGACACATCTGTGGTGAAAATTTCAACTCACCGCACAAATATGTACTAATGATAAAATTTCGAATACGAAAAGAACAACTTAACACTTGCCATCGTGAATTTATGAGTGCGGTTTGTTTTTTTTATTTTTCAGGTAATTTGTTTTGATTATTTTAAAATTTAAAAAAAATGTTAGTAAAAAAATATTTATTCCAGATTAATGTAGGAACAAGGTAATAAGAAAAAAGAAAAAAAAGAGGAACTTAAATTTGCTGCTTGGTTGAGGCCAAACCTACGAATACAAAGCATTTTGCAAAGCATCTTTATGTCCCTCAAGTTAGCAAAGCAAGGTGAGCAGAGCATATATTTTGTGATGGCATTATAAAGCGCTCGCCCAAATGCAATTAAATGCTTAAATGCGAGCATTTAACTAATCAAAAGGATTTGAATCGAAAAAGTTTGAATTTTTTGAGAAAAACCGATTTTAAGCTAGCAGAACTTGGAAATGTACCTATGTAAAATTGAATTATTTTTTTTTTGGCTCAGATCTTGGAGTATTTAATTGCATTTAGGCGAGCATTTAACTAATCAAAAAGATTCAAATCGAAAAATTTAAAAGAAAAAATTATTTAATTTTGTTTTCAAAATTGTGACAAAACTTTTTTTTTGTGAAAATCAAGTTTTTTTTAATTTTTTAATTCGTAGAGCATTTAAATAGCTCATTAATAAAGGACCAACCCCAATTTTCATACTTAATGTTTTAACCATTTTAGGAAATTGTTCTGCTAACTTTAAATCAAGTTAGCAGAACATTGATTTTTACCAAAAATACTTGAGTATTTTATTTTAATTGTTGGGCATTTAATTAGCATTTAATAAGCGCTTTATATTGCCATCACAAAATACCTATATATTCTGCTCACCTTGCTCTGCTTACTTGAGGGACATAGCATAGTTGTATAATCAATGTATCTTGTACTTTTTCATAATTAAAAAGACTGAATTTAATGAAATACATGTGTTTTTATTTTATTATTTCGTGGTATAAATTTTTTAATTTTGGCGAGAGTTAAAGGGATTTTTTGGGTATAACCATGGGATAACCTGCTTCCAAAGTCAGGCATCACTGACCTCATCAATGGGCCTTGTGAATAAAAAAAAAAGCTTAAGCTATTTTCGGAGCAAGCTAAAGCTAGCTAGTCATAGCTATTACTAGTAGCTAAAGCTAGAAAGTTGTAGCTTAAGCTTTGTTTCATGCGAATAAAAAAAAGATTACGCTTAATAGCTTTAGCTAGAAAATTCTACTTAAGCTTAATTTTTTTAGCTTTCGTTTGTTTATCCACATGTTTTGGCTTAGAAGCTTAAGCTAAAACTATTAATTTTGGGACTGAAAAGCAACGCATGGAGATTTTTAAAGGTCCAAGTTTTAGCTTAAGCTATTATTTTTTTATTCACAAGACCCATTGTTTTCTTGTAAAAAGAACTAGTCAAAGCTTTCTAGTCAGGGGACAGGAATCTTGATATTTTTGAGGGTTTAGCTTTAATATTCTAGCTTAAGCTGTTATTAATCACACCATTTGGAGCTTAAGCTGGAAAAACAAGCTTAAGCTAAAAGAATCTAGCTTTAAAACTAGCTATTACTAGAACACATCTTTTAGTTTCTAGCTAAAGCTTGTTTTTAATCACACAAGACTTAGCTTCGACTTAAAAATCCAAGTTTTAGCTTTAGCTTTTTTTTTAATCACAAGACCCAATATTATGTAGTAATAAGTTTGTTTAATCGAATCAAGGATTTTACTTTCACTAACAGCCTTCGAAAGCAGGATGCAATTAATTTATAAACTCCTACGGTTGTTTGCGATGAAATCCACAGCCTTCCTCCACTGAATTGCAATAAAACATCACCGCAGCATTGCAGTATTATCTCCTATTCAACGTGGAAATCAATGCAATAATAACACTGTATTATGATGCTAAGACTTAACCATTAGGAATACTTGCATTGGACTATGACACACCTTTAAGCGTTCCATCTTATAAAACAAAAACATAATTGCAACTGCAATGAGCGCATTGTGTTACGTTAGAAATTCCAATATCCGACATCTTTCCTCTTCCTCTTTTTAAAGCCTTTCAATTCGACTATTGATTTTCAAAGCCTTTCCCAAAAACACACTAGCTAGTGATTCTAGTGAACGAGTATTTGTATAGTTATACTCAATGTTCATGTTTTGTTTATTGCCAAATATTTGCGGTAGAATTGAGGAGTTAACCACTGAAATTTCAGCACCAAATGTCCTGCCAACAAAATCAACCACAAATTGGAATTGAAATACGCATACATTCCAACCAAACCAAAAAACATGGCAAACAAATTTACTTGAAACCACAATATTATGCGTACCTATGGCTGGTTATATGTGTATAAAACGCAGAATTAACAATGTATACGTTCGGGACAGGACATCATTGTGTAAATATCTCCCTTAGATTTAATTTTTGATTAGGTTTACTGACAAGATATGCAAATAAGAAATAAAAACAAAAAAATGTAGGTATGTAGCCTTTAAACGGATTCTGTACAAGTTAACTCCACTGACCTACTTCGAGGAAGTTAGTCAAAGTGAAAAGTGTTGTAGCTTAAAACATACTGATTGAATGAGTTGAGTATTCTTAATTTCTAGTAAGCCGTACATTATAGCACTTTCCGCACTGTTGAAGGCTGGAAGATACTATAAAGGCATGTGTTTTCATGTTGTACCTATGTAGGTACCTACTTATTGATTTAAGAATATAAAGAAGAACTAGCATTAAAGCCCTTTGCAGTAGTATTTACATACAGAATGTTGTCGTTCCCTTATGATTCTAAGCCTTCAGACTTTCCCCGTGCAGGCACCTATATCAGTGTATCTATATACCTAAAAGCATAGGTATGGCTTTGCCATATTATAACAAAATTTAGACATATATCACCACTATACCAGATTTATCATATTTCCTCTCTTCTCAAAATTCATCACTATAATTATGTAACAAAAGTTCTTATAGCGACTCTGCGGTACAAAGTCCATATAGGATCCAGAGGATGCGGTCTTTGAAAATGTATCTTCATTGCAGATTTATAGAATTCAATCCTTTTCCTAAACTGCATAATTCTACAGATACACTCTCTCCATATCTACCAGCACCACCGTGTGTCCTTTGGTGCACCACTTACCTTTCTTTGGTTTCGAAAAGGTCTGCTTCGTACATATCTTTAACGTACATACATGAATGTATAGTATGAACACTAAAAGCATAGAAATGAAAATCGTCCTGGGAGGATTTTTTTTTTTTTAATATTTGTTCCGATGTAGGTATTCCTATCAAGAGTGGAGTAAATTTTTGGCCTTGTGGCCTTGTTCCAACTTCAATCTGGAGGAATTTAAATAGCACCAAGCAATGGCAACCAAATATTTGACTTTTGTCCAAAGTAGTAAAAAAGTAAAAAATAAAATAAATTGTTAAAGAAATCTATGAAAAGAGAAAGAGGATGAACAGTTTCAAGGACTTGTGTGCAGTGCTGTCGTTTCGGTCCGAGACAAAGCAGAATATGAAAATATTATATAAGAGGCAGTATAGGTAGTCCCAGTGTTTTTTATGAGGTTTTCCATTGGTAAAGTAAATCAATTTATTTTTAATTTGGATCTGTCAAAATCAGCTTTTTGACAGATCTAAATCAATTTTAGGGTTCTATTGGGCGAAAAAATTGATTTATTTTTATTTCATGTTTTTTATATGAACTTTGACAGAACTTTTGGCTAAAATCGATAGAATGTTGGTAGTTTTGGGAAGTAAACGAACAGACCTATTGTGTTTAACTTCCTTAAGGTTTATACAGAAAGCTTAAGGTTAGGAACGATTTTCTGTCGTGAGATTATTCAGTCGCAAAAAATAGAACCCATGAAAATAAATGAACGCATATGATACCAAAAAAATCATACTAAACCCTGATGACTTTTTTTAATCGCTGCGATAACATATATATTTGACCTTAAAATTTATGATGCTTTTGCATAATTTCTGCGACAGTTCTAATAATGCTAGAAGCGAACTTGTGATTTTGTGAAGCGCTGTTGTTCAGTTGCAAAAAATAGAACACATGAGTTTAAATGTGAATTTAACTAAACAACTTACACTCAGCAAGTACAACGCCCTCGATGACACTATTCAGCAGGAACTACGCCACCGGTGTCACTAATCGGCAGGAACTACGGCCCTGGTTCCACTATTCAGCAAGTACCACACCCTTTGTGACGCACTATTCAGCCCCTTGGTGGCACTGTTCAGCAGGAACTATGCCACTGGTTGCCCTAATCAGCAGGAACTATACCCTTGGTGGCAAATAATCAGCAGGTATACAAGGTCCCTTATGGCACTCAACACCTAGACTTTCGATTTGGTTATTCAGCTGGTACCGAAATCCCTGTTGGTAATTAATAAACAGGTATCTGAGCCCGTAGTGGCAATTGATCACCAGGTACTACGCACTTGGTCACACTCAATCAGCAGGTACTTGGCCCCTAGCGGCACTCAGCACGGCAAGTTTTCGCTCTGACAGGTCAGTAGGTACCGAAGCCCCTTGTGGCAATTGATCAGCAGGTACTACGCCCCTGGTGACACTCAATCAGCAGGTACTTGACCAGAGAAGAAATTTTTTGTTGGACGCTTTACCATTTCATGAGTTGCCAGAGTCTATATAGAGAACTCCCTTTCACGCAAAAACATTTGCCTTAACAGAGTTTGATTTTTACTCTGTTAAAAAAAACTCGGTTAAAATCTGCTGAGTTTCGGTTAAAAATACATGAGTTTCTATTGTTAAAAACAACTGAGCTAAAACGGTTAAAAAAAACACGGTTAATTAAAGCAGAGTAAACGGTTATTATCTGCCGAGTTGCTTGCAAAAATTTTAACAGATCCACTCGGTTTTAAACTCTGTTAAAATCCAACAAGTAACTTGATTGAAAATAATCAACTTCGGTTGCTAATTTTAACTGAGTGTTTGGTTATTAATAACCAAGTTACTTATATTTATTTAAAAGAGTTAATGCACTGCTGAAAACTCACGAGTATATCTGTTGTTAACAAACGAATAGTCTCGTTTAAAAACAGCAGTCCACTCAGTTGTTTTTAACCGAGTTACTCAGGAAAATTCTAACGAGTTGCGTGTGATGATTTTACACGAGTTTATCTGTTGTTAACAAACGAGTAGTCTCGTTTAAAAACAGCAGTCCACTCGGTTGTTTTTAACCGAGTTACTCAGGAAAATTCTAACTTGTTGCGTGTGATGATTTTATCCCGAGTTTATCTGTTGTTAATAAACGAGTAGTCTCGTTTAAAAACAGCAGTACACTCGGTTATTTTTACCCGAGTTACTCAGGCAAATTCTAACGAGTTGCGTATGATGATTTTACACGAGTTTATCTGTTGTTAACAAACGAGTAGTCTCGTTTAAAAACAGCAGTCCACTCGGTTGTTTTTTAACCAAGTTACTCAGTCAAATTCTAACGAGTTGCGTGTGATGATTTTACACGAGTTTATCTGTTGTTAACAAACGAGTAGTCTCGTTTAAAAATAGCAGTCCACTCGGTTGTTTTTAACTGAGTTACTCAGCCAAATTCTAACGAGTTGCGTGTGATGATTTTACACGAGTTTATCTGTTGTTAACAAACGAGTAGTCTCGTTTAAAAACAGCAGTCCACTCGGTTGTTTTTTAACCAAGTTACTCAGTCAAATTCTAACGAGTTGCGTGTGATGATTTTACACGAGTTTATCTGTTGTTAACAAACGAGTAGTCTCGTTTAAAAATAGCAGTCCACTCGGTTGTTTTTTAACCAAGTTACTCAGTCAAATTCTAACGAGTTGCGTGCGATGATTTTACACGAGTTTATCTGTTGTTAACAAACGAGTAGTCTCGTTCAAAAACAGCAGTACACTCGGTTGTTTTTTAACCGAGTTACTCAGGCAATTTCTAACGAGTTGCAAGTGATGATTTTTCACGAGTTTATCTGTTGTTAACAAACGAGTATTCTCATTTAAAAACAGCAGTCTACTAGGTTGTTTTTAACCGAGTTACTCAGTCAAATTCTAACGAGTTGCATGTGATGATTTTACACGAGTTTATCTGTTGTTAACAAACGAGTATTCTCGTTTAAAAACAGCAGTTCACTCGGTTGTTTTTTAACTAAGTTACTCAGTCAAATTCTAACGAGTTGCGTGTGATGATTTTACACGAGTTTATCTGTTGTTAACAAACGAGTATTCTCGTTTAAAAACAGCAGTTCACTCGGTTGTTTTTTAACCAAGTTACTCAGTCAAATTCTAACGAGTTGCGTGTGATGATTTTACACGAGTTTATCTGTTGTTAACAAACGAGTATTCTCGTTTAAAAACAGCAGTTCACTCGGTTGTTTTTTAACCGAGTTACTCAGGCAAATTCTAAAGAGTTGCAAATGATGATTTTACACGAGTTTATCTGTTGTTAGCAAACGAGTAGTCTCGTTTAAAAACAGCAGTTCACTCGGTTGTTTTTTAACCAAGTTACTCAGTCAAATTCTAACGAGTTGCATGTGATGATTTTACACGAGTTTATCTGTTGTTAACAAACGAGTAGTCTCGTTTAAAAACAGCAGTCCACACGGTTGTTTTTTAACCGAGTTTCTCAGGCAAATTCTAACGAGTTGCGTGTGATGATTTTACACGAGTCTATCTGTTATTAACAAACGAGTAGTCTCGTTTAAAAACAACAGTCCACTCGGTTGTTTTTTAACCAAGTTACTCAGTCAAATTCTAACGAGTTGCGTGCGATGATTTTACACGAGTTTATCTGTTGTTAACAAACGAGTAGTCTCGTTTAAAAACAGCAGTCCACTCGGTTGTTTTTTAACCGAGTTTCTCAGGCAAATTCTAACGAGTTGCGTGTGATGATTTTACACGAGTCTATCTGTTATTAACAAACGAGTAGTCTCGTTTAAAAACAACAGTCCACTCGGTTGTTTTTTAACCGAGTTACTCAGGCAAATTCTAAAGAGTTGCGAGTGATGATTTTACACGAGTTTATCTGTAGTTAGCAAACGAGTAGTCTCGTTTAAAAACAGCAGTTCACTCGGTTGTTTTTTAACCAAGTTACTCAGTCAAATTCTAACGAGTTGCGTGTGATGATTTTACACGAGTTTATCTGTTATTAACAAACGAGTAGTCTCGTTTAAAAACAACAGTCCACTCGGTCGTTTTTTATTCGAGTATTATAAATTTTCAGACTTAGAATTTTCACGAAACTCCTATGCTTTTCATAAAAAATTCACTTTTTTGAAATCTGAAAGCAGATTCTTGTAGAATTTGGCAAAACAAAAAGAAAATATATAAAGAACAAAATTGAAATTATTCGTAGATTTCGAGATATTTAGCCTAGACAATAATTTTTGGACTTAGAATTTTCACGAAACTACTATGCTTTTCATAAAAAATTCACTTTTTTTGAAATCTGAAAGCAGATTCTTGTAGAATTTGGCAAAACAAAAAGAAAATATTAAGAGGAAAAAATTGAAATTATTCGTAGATTTCGAGATATTTAGCCTAGACAATAATTTTTGGACTTAAAATTTTCACGAAACTACTATGCTTTTCATAAAAAATTCACTTTTTTTGAAATCTGAAAGCAGATTCTTGTAGAATTTGGCAAAACAAAAAGAAAATATTAAGAGGAAAAAATTGAAATTATTCGTAGATTTCGAGATATTTAGCCTAGACAATAATTTTTGGACTTAGAATTTTCACGAAACTACTATGCTTTTCATAAAAAATTCACTTTTTTTGAAATCTGAAAGCAGATTCTTGTAGAATTTGGCAAAACAAAAAGAAAATATTAAAAGAAAAAAATTGCAATTTTTCGTAATAATCTGTTGACTCAGAAATTTCATGAAAGTTCTGTTTTTTCAGAAACAAAACTAATTGTTTTTGAAATCTGAAAGCAGATTCTGGTAGAATTCGCCATAAGAAACGAAAATGTTAAGAGAAAAAACTAAAATTATGCGTAGATTTCGAGATATTTAGCCTAGACAATAATTTTTGGACTTGGAATTTTCACGAAACTACTATGCTTTTCATAAAAAATTCGTTTTTTTGAAATCTGAAAGCAGATTCTTGTAGAATTGGGCAAAACAAAAAGAAAATATTAAGAGAAAAAAATTGAAATTATTCGTAGATTTCGAGATATTTAGCCTAGACAATAATTTTTGGACTTAGAATTTTAACGAAACTACTATGCTTTTCATAAAAAATTCACTTTTTTTGAAATCTGAAAGCAGATTCTTGTAGAATTTGGCAAAACAAAAAGAAAATATTAAAAGAAAAAAATTGCAATTTTTCGTAATAATCTGTTGACTCAGAAATTTCATGAAAGTTCTGTTTTTTCAGAAACAAAACTAATTGTTTTTGAAATCTGAAAGCAGATTCTGGTAGAATTCGCCATAAGAAACGAAAATGTTAAGAGAAAAAACTAAAATTATGCGTAGATTTCGAGATATTTAGCCTAGACAATAATTTTTGGACTTGGAATTTTCACGAAACTACTATGCTTTTCATAAAAAATTCGTTTTTTTGAAATCTGAAAGCAGATTCTTGTAGAATTGGGCAAAACAAAAAGAAAATATTAAGAGAAAAAAATTGAAATTATTCGTAGATTTCGAGATATTTAGCCTAGACAATAATTTTTGGACTTAGAATTTTAACGAAACTACTATGCTTTTCATAAAAAATTCACTTTTCTGAAATCTTAAAGCAGATTCTTGTAGAATTTGGCAAAACAAAAAGAAAATATTAAGAGAAAAAAATTGAGATTATTCGTAGATTTCGAGATATTAAGCCTAGACAATAATTTTTTGACTCAGAATTTTCACGAAAGTTCTATGTTTTTTCAGAAACAAAACTAATTGTTTTTGAAATCTGAAAGCAGATTCTGGTAGAATTCGCCATAAGAAACGAAAATGTCAAGAGAAAAAACTAAAACTATGCGTAGATTTCGAGATAGACAATAATTTTTGGACTTCAAATTTTAACGAAACTACTATGCTTTTCATAAAAAATTCACTTTTTTTGAAATCTGAAAGCAGATTCTTGTAGAATTTGGCAAAACAAAAAGAAAATATTAAAAGAAAAAAATTGCAATTTTTCGTAATAATCTGTTGACTCAGAAATTTCATGAAAGTTCTGTTTTTTCAGAAACAAAACTAATTGTTTTTGAAATCTGAAAGCAGATTCTGGTAGAATTCGCCATAAGAAACGAAAATGTTAAGAGAAAAAACTAAAATTATGCGTAGATTTCGAGATATTTAGCCTAGACAATAATTTTTGGACTTGGAATTTTCACGAAACTACTATGCTTTTCATAAAAAATTCGTTTTTTTGAAATCTGAAAGCAGATTCTTGTAGAATTGGGCAAAACAAAAAGAAAATATTAAGAGAAAAAAATTGAAATTATTCGTAGATTTCGAGATATTTAGCCTAGACAATAATTTTTGGACTTAGAATTTTAACGAAACTACTATGCTTTTCATAAAAAATTCACTTTTTTGAAATCTGAAAGCAGATTCTTGCAGAATTTGGCAAAACAAAAAGAAAATATTAAGAGAAAAAAATTGAAATTTTTCGTAGATTTCGAGATATTTAGCCTAGACAATAATCTTTTGACTCAGAATTTTCACGAAAGTTCTGTTTTTTCAGAAACAAAACTAATTGTTTTTGAAATCTGAAAGCAGATTCTGGTAGAATTCGCCATAAGAAACGAAAATGTCAAGAGAAAAAACTAAAACTATGCGTAGATTTCGAGATAGACAATAATTTTTGGACTTCAAATTTTAACGAAACTACTATGCTTTTCATAAAAAATTCACTTTTTTTGAAATCTGAAAGCAGATTCTTGTAGAATTGGGCAAAACAAAAAGAAAATATTAAGAGAAAAAAATTGAAATTATTCGTAGATTTCGAGATATTTAGCCTAGACAATAATTTTTGGACTTAGAATTTTCACGAAACTACTATGCTTTTCATAAAAAATTCGCTTTTTTTAAATCTGAAAGCAGATTCTGGTAGAATTTGGCAAAACAAAAAGAAAATATTAAGAGAAAAAAATTGAAATTTTTCGTAGATTTCGAGATATTTAGCCTAGACAATAATTTTTTGACTCAGAATTTTCACGAAAGTTCTGTTTTTTCAGAAACAAAACTAATTGTTTTTGAAATCTGAAGATTCTTGTAGAATTGGGCAAAACAAAAAGAAAATATTAAGAGAAAAAAATTGAAATTATTCGTAGATTTCGAGATATTTAGCTTTAAATATAATTTTGTTTCATATTTAATTTCTATACAAAAATGTATGTAGTCTTAAGCCATTTTCATGTTCTCGGTTGTTTTAGCAGAGTCTCGGTTAGTTGTAACAAACTTACTCTGTTATATGCTTAGACCTTTAGCGCCAAAATCAAAATCTGTTCGTATTAACTTAGCTGATATTAACAGTCAACTCAGTTAATTTCAACAAACAGACTCTGCTAAATGTGTAGCGGTAAAATCCAAACCTTTATATATATATTTAGCTTACATCAGCCATCAACTTATCAAATTTTAACTGAGATACTCTGTTATATTCTTAGAGCTCGGGTGATTTTAACAGTCAACTCGGTTAATTTCAACAGATACACTCTGTTATATTCTTAAGGCTTGGGTAATATCAACAGTGAACTCAGTTAATTTCAACAAACAGACTCTGTTAAATTTGTAGCGGTAAAATCCAAACCTTTGTATATATATTTAGTTTACATCAGCCATCAACTTATCATATTTTAACTGAGTTACTCTGTTATATATTCTTAGAGCTCGGGTGATTTTAACAGTCAACTCGGTTAATTTCAACAGATACACTCTGTTGTTTTCCCAAACATTCACACACATACTAATATACTTTTTGACTCGCTATACAAGAACCCTCCATTTAAGTGTAGCCTTAGGTAAGTTTTCAGATAAATATTTTTAGCTTAACAAGGATTCAAATTAATGTATTAATGGGTAAAAGCTTTGGCACAAAATTCTAAACTACTCTGTACGATGTTAAGGCATTTTAGTGTTTATGATGATAGGTTAAAATAGCATTTTTCAAACTAACTCCTAATGTGACTTTTACAATTAAAAATGTGAAAATTGTAGGTTTAATTATTTGTTTTCAAAGACTGTCATTTTTTAGGCATATTTAGCTGAAATTTGGTAAGAAAATTGATTAAGTTCGATTCTAGTTGAAAAATGTTTAAAACTAAGAACATTTTACTTAAGAGCTTCAAAATTATTAAATTATTTAATAGTATCATGAAATATGATAATACTTTAACATCAGGCATTTTTCGCCTTTGGGTTTAATGTAATTCATAATGATTTTGTTGTTTTAATACAATAAATACTTTGAGCTAGGCCTAAAACATAAAATAAGTAAAACTTGGTTATAACTTTAAAGATACTTTTATTTATTTTATTATCTTAAATGTCCCAATTTTTAGTTTGTACCAATTAACAGTGCTTTAAAATTTTATAAAAACATTTTTTTCAAACAAAAAATTATTTGTGGAATAAAAATGTATAGAATATAAATAATATTCAACCCATTTATTTACTAACATAGATGAACGCGATTGAATGTATGTGGCAACACTTTTTCTCATCCACACTCTGTTTTGTTCTGCAGCGTCACACATACAATCACCAATACGATACCAACTGAACTGCCACCCAGGGTTGGCCGAATTAACTACACTATATTTTCTACGTTATTAACTACGCGTAGTTAATTGAATTAACTACACGCCTAATT
This sequence comes from Dasysyrphus tricinctus, assembly GCA_963921185.1. Lineage (NCBI taxonomy): Eukaryota > Metazoa > Arthropoda > Insecta > Diptera > Syrphidae > Dasysyrphus > Dasysyrphus tricinctus. The sequence goes on along the minus strand of OY992533.1, from coordinate 116,511,414 downwards.
TACTACAATTTGTTACGTCTGCTACATACGTAGTTAATACAGAAAATCAATAGGATTATTACAAATTACAGGTATAGGTAATAGGAATGAAGTATGGAATAGTATCTTATATACGTTAAAGCTTAAAACCTTCGGGAAAGATGAAAAAAATTCTTAAAAAAAGACTTAAAATCGTTGGAACGATTTTTAAAACAATATTCTCTTATAATTTTTACAACATTTTTAAGAAAATTTGGCTATGCTAATTTGTAGTTATATTTATTAACAGATAAAAATTAAGATTAAAAAAAATTACCAACTTTCTAAACTTTTTGAAAACTTTTACATTAAAAAATATGACCAAAATCAAGAAAATTGAATATATAATAAAATGTTTCTATGGGAAGTACCATTACTATCCATTTTTCGAAAAGTGGTTTCTCACTAAAATTTAGTATTTACTTTAAGTTCCTTATTGATTTCTTTTTAGAAAAGTCTGTTGACCCGTTTTTGAGAAAATAAGATTTTATTAAATTGCTTACAAAAATTGCCTACCGTTATTTTTGGTTCTTAAAACAAATGAAATAAAACGCTAAAATGCCCGACTGGGTCGCACGTACTTAGTCTTATGTTCCAGACACTGTAGATCTAGAATATTGTTTATAAAAACATGGAAATTATGAGAGTAAAATGTAGAGAAGCATGAAATACGACATTTAAATTAGCTTAAACAACTCCTTTGACAGTTTAAAAAAAAAAATATTTTTGTATGTATACAATTCTTAAAACATTTTAAGGACAAATTTTGAAATACAATTATAAACATTTTAAGGACAAATTTTGAAATACAATTATAAAGTATATATTTATAGGTAGATAAGAACAAAACTAAAAATGACTGTCTACCCGTTTTTGAGATATCGAATTTTCAAAAAAAAAAAAATAAAAATTGAAACTTTTTCTTAAAAATTCAAAAACTTTTTTTTTTTAAATTTTGATATGCAATATTATCTAATCTTATCTGAAAACGTTCTATGACAGGTACTATAAATAAGTGCGAAATTTTATAATTTATGGTAGTAGATCGTACTAAATTTAGTATATGGAAAAAGTTTAATCAAAATCTTAGTAGTCGTTTTTGAATAAAAAAATATTTTCCTTTGCGGTTTTTTAACTTTTGTATGGAAGATACCACTATATTTTCATAAATATAAAATTCTTCTAAAAATATTTTAGAGAGTATTAAAAAACTCTTAAGCATTGAGTTTCAAAAAAATCGATCAAATCGTTTTCAAAATATTTGATTAAAAAAAAAAACATTGAAACATTTATTAAAAATCCATTTTTAAATTTTGGTACAAAAAACTATTTATATTATTTGGAAGCTTCTGTATAATAAAAAATTATTGAAATCAGTTAAACCGTTTTGAAGAAAATCGAAAATAAAAAAAAAAAAAGGTTCCTTGGGAGGTACCATTAATAACCATTTTTTGCAAAATGGTTTTCTTCCCAAAGGAAGCCTTTACTCAAAGTAATTTATTGAATTTTTTTAAGAAAAGTTGTGGAGCCGTTTTTCAGAAAAATACGATTTTGTGAAACTGCTAAAAAAATTGTATGGCAGGTACCGTTATTTTTGGTTCTAAAAAAAAATTAAAAATTGTGTGGGCATAATTACCAAAAACCACTATGTACCAAGTTTGAAGAAAATTGATGGAACCGTTTAGACTGTAAACGAACATACAGACAGAATTGTGCCACCCACTTTTTTGTTGTTCTCTATCATTGTAATGTCATGTTTGATTGCTATCTCAAAATCATTTTTTTGCACGAATCCATACTTGCCTTATAAATAGTACTTATGTATATCGCAAGTAAAATGTATCAAGTTTGAATGAAATTGATTCAACCGTTTAGGCTCACTGTATAATAGTCCCTATACATCGCAAGTAAAAACATACACACACACATATATGTAAATAGGAAAATAGCAAATGATACATAATATACATTATTTAATGGTATTTTAAATTTAACGCTGAATTTTCAGTTCATTCGTTCAGTGATTAAATATTACGAAAAACTTTTTGGAAATAAAAGTCCGTTGATAAAAGTTGGTACTTGAATTTTGTCATACATTTTAATTTGCAATGAATACTAAGAATTTGGGTAGTTGTATCGTTTTAATTTTGCGTTTTTATAGATCAGCGTTGAAAATTCCTTCAAATCACGTACCATATTCCATGTATATATGTACATTATGTTTGTACTTTGATTATTCCAAGATCCAAGCTAAATTCGGAAATCAGGAACTCATTTTTTCTGCCCCCTCATAAAAGTGTCTGGATAATATTAACCTTTTGTACTGAAAATATTGTCATCTTTAATAAATCGATTTTTTTTTAAATAGTGTTAACAGATTGTTTTTGGCGTCATTGAAATTAGCATTAAAAATACCTCAAATCATGTTTTATAATATGCTAACATTTTGCAAAAGTAAATTTTGTGGTTTGGTATAGCACTTTTACATTGTTCTTCTATTTTATACTAAGCATCTATTAACAAGATTCAAACATTTTTAAAAGTACATAGTTTGCAACTGCACGCAGAACTGCAGGAAAAACTTTTTCCGTCTTCAAAATAAGCCCAATTTCATCATCTTTAATCTTGTTTAAAATAACCAGCTTGATTTAAGAAATTATATATACATACATACATACATATATGTATGCCGATACTTACGCATTTTTTTAATTTATTGTACCTAAAAATATAAAAGTAAAAAATTAAGCTCAAGTAGGCATTCAGTTCAATATTCGTCAGTTTTATTAGTGTCATTCATTTTTAAAGTATAATGAATATAAACCAATTTTTTTGATTTTTCTTGAGAAAGTCGATTTCGAGACTTTGTGTGAACAAACGACCAATGGGAAAATAGCCTTTCAATTGATGCAGAAGATGCTGGAATGCTGAGAAGACGCGTTGCATACTTCGCAAGACCAGGATGTTGTCTGGATGCAAAATTCCAGTAGGTCTTTGGAAGCAAACGACCTCCAACGCTATCGTCCTCTTTGTTGATCTTCGCATTTAAAATTGCAAAAATGCCTTCCCCTTTTGTGAAGCTGTCATAGCTATTTAGCTCATCTGCTGTGAAAAGCACAAGGAAATGCATTTCCACTTCATTCTTTTGCTCTTCGGAAAGATTTTTCCCACGATAGGTTGGATCCAATGTGTATGCAGCAAGGGAGTGAATCGTTAAGGCCATTTTCTTGCGCTTGTTTAAGCTGTCGGCAAATCTTTCTGGCACTTTCAACTGGAGCCATAGGTTAACAGCTTCAGAAATATTTGTAGTGTCATCTTGACACTTATTAATTAATTTGCAAACCGGATCATAAAGGAAGATTTCTTCCTCAACCGATTGGATAAAGTTGTCATCAAAAAGAAGTTGTATAACTTCTGATTTAATAATTTTTTGGCTGTCTTCGGCTGCCAAACTTTTCATGTATTTTAAATTAAATAAAAAATTTTCAAATGAATTTCTATAGGTGCACCAACGGACTTCACAGAGTAACATCATGCGCTTACCTCCACTATCTATAATTTTTTTTTCCAGGCAAGGATGATTTTTGAAGAATTTTAAAATTCTTACAACGTTTTCGTTTATTTTGAAGTTTGTTATATCCTTTGCCAATAGATTTGCCGTATGACTGCTGCATGTGATATGCATTAAATCCAAATTTTGATTTAAAACGCGACCCATTTTTAGCATATTTGCTGCATTGTCGGTTACCAAGCCAAAAATTTCTGCATTGTGCTTTTCTTTACAAATTGTTATAGACTTTTCGAATACTTTTGCTAACTCTTCTCCTGTTTCACTGATTTTCGTGAAATCAAAGGAATCAACAAAAATATTTGAGCCAGACACCGTTCGCATGATTGCAAGGACATTGTTTGTGTTGTTGCTGCTATTTTTTCAGCCATCCATTAGCAAAACACCTTCAGTTTCGTTTCCTTGAGAAAATTGTACTTCTTCATAAACTTCGTCTAGAAGACTTGTCGCCAGGACTTTTCTGGAAGGTGGCTTATACGATGGACGTAAAAGCTTTTCCAAAGATTTAAAGTGGTCAGAATCGGCTGCAGCAAAAGGTATATTGCAACCAAAGAAGAACTTGGCCAATGCAACGTCTATTTTCTTTCTTTCCTTTTCATCAATTGTGTCGATGAAACTTTTCATAACAGATGGTGTGGATGAAGACTTGTTTATTTTCCTGGGGTTAAAAGCTGTGCTGAGTTTCTTTGATGGAAGTCTGTTGGAGTCATTGTCTGATGATATGGAAGTGCTTTTATTTAGGGAAGATGAAGAGGCAAAGATGGGATAAACAGAGGAAGTACTGGACCTCGAATAATCCAACGAAGATTCCGAAGTTGATTTGGAAACAAGTGAACTTGGCGTTGACGGTGGCATAGGCATTGAAAGTGTATCTATACCCATTTCGATTTCATCAATACACTAATAAAAATTAGAATCGATTACCAAACAAAAGAATTTTTTAAAAACTTTTAAGACTTACTTCGATATCCAGAACTTGAACTTTGCTTTGGAATTTTGCGATGTCAAACGGGATAGGAAGGGTAGTAACATCTATTATATTTATCGATGTGTTTTTGTTACTATTATTATCTTTATCATTGATCTCTTTCAATGGATTTATTGGTTCGTGTCCCTGTCCAGGGCTGGAAACAGAACTAGCACTGGGTGAGTGTGAGACTGTGTGAGAAGGAGCTTGAGTTCTTGGGAAACAAATTTTTCTAAAAATTTAAGTAAATCACATAAAAACTGATAGTTTCAATATCTACAATTATAAAGTTGTATACCTGTGAGCCTGAAGCCTTGAAACTGTTGTATTCTTAAGTATAGACGCACACCTGTCGCAGAGAGCTCCAATCCTATCGTTCTCCATTTTAACTGGAGTGAATCCACCCTCAACCCAGTAATTATGCAGTTTTCGACCAGCCATTTTTTTAAACAATTATTGAAATTTTAATTTTTCTTGATTTTTTAACCAAGCAAAGCACTAAGAAGACCGAAAATATATCACCGTCCTTGCGAATAATTTTTGTTTTCACTTTTCGTCAGCCAATTTGAAAGAATAACTGCACATTTGATTTAAAAATTAAAACTTCAAAGTGACAGCTGCATCTGACAGCCATCTGACAGATCATTTGACATTTCAAACTACGTCTGCTACAATTTGTTTCGTTAACTACATTAACTACATTTAACTACATTTAACTACATTAAATACGTAGCAGACGTAACAAATGTAGTTATTTCTAAAAAGTGACAGTTCGGCCAACCCTGCTGCCACCCCTTGCTATACTATCCTACTGTTGCATAGAGAGCGTCCGCCAATTTCATTTCAGTTTAGTTTGAATCGTTGCGTCGTGTGGTCCTCGTTGTGTGGTCTTCGTCCACCCCTAGTTAACAAAAAAAAAGTTTAAAAAAAGTTTCGTCGTCTCGTGTCGTGTTGGATTTATAGGTAAGTGTTTTTGTAATTACTTTTATAAAGTAGAAACCTAAAAATGAAAGCATGCTTACGTGAAATTATTGCATCATCTATTCAATTTTGTGTTAGCAAATTTATATTAGCCAAGTTGTCTCGGCTTTTTCGTAGTTCAAATATGATCGGGATGTTTTTTTAACTTACGTTTCATTCATATATCTGATTGTACCTATAAAATGCTGATGCAATAATTTCAAGCAAAATGTTTTTGCATATCATATATATATAAAATATATTACCTACATTTTAAAATAAAAAATACCCCACGTGTTTTTCAACTCAGTACAAAACAACCGAGACAACTCGGCAAAGTCAAAACCAAAATATGCTTACGTGAAATTATTGCATCATCTTTTCAGTTTTGTGCCGACAAATATTTGCCAAATTGGCAAGTTGTGCTGTATTTTTCTTGAATCTACTCTTTTATCATCCCCACTATGTTTTTTTCTGCAGCCTCACACATATATAATCACCAATACGATACCTACTACCTGCGCAGAATCTAGATTGGGAAACGTAGCTGAAATAGATGTCAAAAATGCTGTAGTAAAAAAATTAAAACTTGTTCTATTTTAAGCTCCGGCTGAAGCATTTTTGGTATCTATTCCAGCTCCGTCAGTTAGTTTGAATCGTTGTCGTTGAGTCGTGTGGTCCTCGTACCTAGTTAATTAAAAGAAGAAACAAAAATTAAAATTAAAAAAAGTCTCGTCGTCGCCGCTGGCTAGCGTGTCGTGTTGGAATTGTAGGTTAGTATTTTTTGTAATTTTTTTATACAAGTAGCTGGCAGAAGTAAAAAGTTAATATTTCACAAAAACATTATCATTATTAATATTCAATAGATTTGAGCCCGGTGATGATGCAATAATTTCACGTAAAATTTTTTCCATATTATATAATGTACATTACCTACAAATAAGCTCAAAAACGAAAATATGCTAGCGTGAAATTATTGCATCAGGTTTTCAGTTTTGTGTTTGATAATTTTGTATTAACAAACATTTTTCAAGTTGTCTTTGGTGTTGAAATACGATCGAGTTATTTCCTAACTTGCTTACAAAAATAGGTGTATTAAAATGCAAGCAATTTTTTTTATAATCCTAATGAAGAAAAGTGGATTAAATACGTGAAATGTGTGAAATAAGTGAATAGCTAGTGAAATTATAATTTTTTAACTTCTAGTGGAATTGAGTAAATATGATAGTTCATAGTTTTAAAACAAGTATGCGATATATTTGTGTGCACAAAGAAAATCAAGAATTTTGTTTTCATAGAACCCAAAGTCAGAATTTCATATAAATTTAATAAAAAAAAAGAATGTTTTTGCTAATGGCTTTTATTATTTGACAGATATTTTTTTATATTTTCTACGCCATTCACTTATTTGCACAAATTTTACCTATCTACATATCGTTGGCTTAGAGTGAAAAACAGCTAACTCCTATTTTTCATTTTTAAAAAAATTAAAAAAAAAAAAATCATTTGAAAAAATCCAAAATTGCAATAAGTATTTTTCTACGATCATTATTATTAAATTCAGTGGAATTAAATAGACTCTTTCTGTAATGACAAAAAAATGTGGAGTTAGCCGCTTTTCACTTTAAGCCAACGATATTTATGTAACTTAATCAGAGTAAGCATAAATTTCTTATTTTATGAGTGTGTACGTTTTATAGAAAGGTAAATTTTGTGTGCGTAAGAAAGGAGGGTAAATACTACCCGCAATCCACCGAAATGACAGTTCACATCACTTCCAAAAATATGCCTCCAAGAGATCATGAACGATTTTTGTATTGTGTAAGTGAAATACATAATTTGGATGGATGGGTACGATTAGGTTTAACTTTGACTTCCGGAGACTCTTCTGGTTGTATATGGTTTTGATTAAATCATTTGTCAGATTGTTTGTTTTTAATTTGCTGCTGGAATATCTGTCAAAATTTCAAAATTGCGAGCGTAACCGAGTGTTTACATGGGGGTTGAGGTGAGTTTCAAACTCTTTTCAATCTCATAAGGACGCAAAGTAATTTTTGCTTTCATTTCATAACTATCAATTTTTATTTTTATTTATTTTCGAGACTTCTTGTTGTTGAATTAAACTCTAAAAATATTCACTTCAAATGATATCAATTATCAGAAAACTACAGCTCATTGTGGGCACGTAAAAAAAACATTTACGACATTTTTGACAGCCATTCCAGCTGCAGAACTCTATTCTTTTCAGGCAGTAAACGTTGACAAGTAAGTAAGTTGACAAATGATGATTTCACCATTCACTTATTTCACTGATTTTTTTATTTAAGTTTCGCACTGGTATGTTGTGTGAGAACTATGTACTGAAATCAAAAGATTAATTGGTTTGAAATATTCAAAAACTAGATATTTACTTTTTCTCTTTATCAAAAAAAAAATAAACTTGAAAAGACGAAAAATCATTTATCTAGTTCAATTAAGTGAAACTTTCATATACAAATTATTTCATTACCAGTCAAGAAAAATACGTTCTAGAATAACTTTGTTTTGCTTCAAATGAAATACAAACAATAGTGTCTTGATGAATAAAACTTCACTTGTCAATTAGTATTCATAATTGAATTAGAAAACTACACTATCCAGGAACTCTATAAGCTACTTTGCGTGAATAAAAGTTTTTCATAAATATAATTTATGTTTATAAAATACATACTCTCAGATATTACTCCTTATACATAATTATTTAGAACAAATTATATTTATGAAAAACTTCACTAGCGCTCGTGGGAAGTTCATGTTTTATTGCAAAGTGAGTCATAAAATGTATATGTAAGTGCATATCAACTGTTCAATAAACTTTTTTGATAGCTTTCAAATGTTTAGTTCTCTTTATGAACTATAGATGCCTTAAAACATACCTCTTTGCAATTTTACATGAACTTCTTCAGTCACATAAAACCTGTTATTATTAAAAAGTAATAATATTCTTTGTTTTGAAACATATTTCACAGCTCATGGATGAAGAAGTGTGCAATTTACTTCAACAGTGGGGATTGGAGTCTTATATAGCAATTTTCAAAGGTATGTAGGTATGTTTATTAACAAAAGTGCCTTTTATTATTTCATATTTACTTGTTCTTACTTCCCCAATATATGTATAAAGTAAGTAGGTTACATAAAATTCAGGCACGATAGTTCTTCTTTCGACTAAGAATTTCAAAATATATAATGCAAATTAATTAATTTAAATGGTTTTCCAACTAAATAACGAATAGGTATAATCTGAATTTCATTTAACCACATTTTCACTTGATGATATCTAGTTGGAAGCAGCGTTAAATCAAATTCAAATATCTATAAAATAATATTTATCAATTTCGATGCAACTATAAGTATGTATCCTAGATTGAAACGCATACAACATTGAATGTTTCAACTTTAATTTTATTGCGTTCAGTTATCTATGAACATATTAATTCTTAAATTCTTTTCTATATCTCCCTTTTTAACTGAATAAATGGCAGTGCATTTTCATAATTTTTTATTTGAAAGCTATAGCCAATTACTCTTGCAAAATCAAATTTGATTACTTATTATTAGCGATTTAGACAGTAATAGAGAAAGGTCGAGTTTCGGGCACTAGCGATACTAGTTTATATAAAATGGCAACGTTCAATTTTTTTTTTGAATTGGAGTATTCATTTGTAAGAACTGTGAATCGTTTCGTAGATTGGATTATGAATAATTTAATATCACCAAATGAAAAACATTTCTTCAAAATTGATTAAAAAAATACATCTAAATGTTAGTGTAAATACGCACTAACATTTAATCGTCCACTGAAATCAAAAAAAATCTTGAAACGTTTACTTTAAATTAAGTAAACAACGTTTCAATGTGAAATTTAATATTTTACACTGAAGTTAATATAATTAAGAGTAATATATGATCGTATTCGATTTTAAATTGCATTTATTACGACAATGCAACATGTCTTCTATATTTACTTAGTTATAGTTTATGTTTTGGTTTGAAGAAGTTTTGGTAAGATGCTTTTATAGATTTGATTTACTATATAAAGCAAAAACTTACGAACAAAATATAAGTAATTTTCAGTAGCAATGCATAGATTGAAGAAGCCATAACACTTCGACAAGATAAACTTCGGCGGCTGGGGCTCACACTACAACCATTTGTGCTCGTACTTGGTACGTCAATTCTATATTTTTAATTGACCAGTTATTTCGTGATTGTTAACGAAACTAAATTCTTATTAACAACTGCTTTAGAGGGAGTTAACATCATTTGTTATAAAATATTTTTGTAGTTAGTGCACAATATCCTTCTGAAAGCAAATGCACTTGCATGTCTATACAAAAAGCATTTTTTTTTAATTGAAAAAAAATCGTGTCTTCATGATTTACTATCTACTTGTTAGTTGATGATTTTAAAAGAATGCTTTTGAAGAATTTGTACTATGTAAAGCAAAAAAATAACGAATAAAATGTAGCTACAAATGTTTGAAAAAAAAAATGATTTAAAAAATAACTTGCAAGATAAATACACATTCATACGTAGGTACATTAAAATAGTTCAACCGTCTGAGCAGATAAAATGAATTCAATTATGCAGACCTCGAATTAGCAATATCGGCAAACAAAAAGATTTTTGGCAAAATTTGTATTTGAGTATCGTAAAAATCTTATGAAAAGCTTAACAGTAAGAAACTTAATACTGACTTAATCAAATTAAATTTACTTTCTGTAGACAATGCCATAACTTCAATGTCTCTGCCGCTACTGGGTGCTACAGAGATAAGGGAGATGTTTCCAGTCATAGGGCATCGGGTAATTTTCACCAGAAACTTAGAAGAGTGGAGGAAAGCAATGCACCCTAATGCTGTTAACCCTTTGGTTAGTTAGTTAAATGTTTGTCGTTTTTGATAGTAGTAATAAAAGCAATATGTGTATTACAGGCACTCGATTCTCAGCAAATAGGTGTTGGTAGCTCTCAAGACGTGAGCGAAATAAGTTTTGCACTAAGTGACTTTCTCCCTGAGTATCAAGTAGTTGGTGACAGTATTCAATTGCAGGATTCAATTGTTGCATCACCACTTACTACAAAAGAAAAGATATCAAGCGAAGTCATAGATGTAAGTAACTATACAAATTTGTTTGAGATAGACAGCGAAAATCTCTACCCCTAATCGCCATGTAATAATTTTAAAAGACAATAAACTATTCAATTTTTTCCTTAAGCCTAGTTTATACATCAATTCGAAGTGCACTCAAAATCATATTACAACAAATTAAATTTCAGGTTTTCATAAAACAAATTTTGCTCATCCTTGATACCAAAGTATATAATTGTAACTAATAATTTTTATATTATTTTCCAAGCCTGGGAAAAATGCTATTTTCTATTAGATGTATACATTAGGCTTTAGATTACATTGTCGACATTCAGTTAAGGTACTTATTGCAAATAATATACAATCTGGGTGAATAACATAAATGATTTTTTCAAATACGATAGTTTGGCGCTTTGGGCTTGATTTATTAATAAACACTTAGTGGTTTACGCTCTTGACACATTTCAACTGCATGTTTTTTTTTTTACTATTATAGGCTCTACCCTATTATAAAATGTATTTTTACTCTTGGTTCTAATTGTTTCATACAGTTCGTTACGTTATCGTCTAGATAGATAACTTTAATGGAGCTTTCTTAATTCGACGTTATTAAAATTAAGAATGAATAAATGCGTCTACAAGAATCAAAAGCAACGTATTCCTCAGAAAAATTATGCACTTTTACTCTATTTCTTTAATGCTATCTTTGGCTGTATTCAAAAGTTTCAAAAGTTTACTTAAAGTTTTGAATCAAAACCAACGTATTCCTCAGACCTTTTTGAATCAAATCAACTGTATATCACGTTAAAATGAAAGCAGCGCTATTCCAATGTCAATTCCATTTTTTTTGCCAGTTTGAATCAAAACGAATCTATTCCAAATTTGGTGCAAAAACACAAAATTGCAAATAATTCCCACATGCAACCATAGAAACGGTGCTTAAAAATACAGATTATCTATTGGAGATTGTTTAAGGCAACGTATTCAAAAACTTTTTTTTCGAATATCTCAAAACTAGAAAAAGTGGAATAAGTTGCTTTTGATTCTAATAGACACAAATATACATATATGTATATACATATTGTTAAGATAAAAACGTCCAAATTCGAACGAAACGTATGAGGTGGTTAGTTAATACAAAGGCTAACTTACCTTCGTATGTAAATACGTTGTACTGCATAAGAAGGTTGGGTCAAAACAAAAAACTAAATCGTAAGGGATGACACCGTTGAATAATCATAAAATATACTTATTTGCTTTGATTTTCAAAATGTTTGGTTTTAAAATTAATAAAAAAAACAGTTTACTAAAGCAACTTTATTTGAAATTAAATTAAAAGTTGGAGTAATAGCTTTCAAAAAGCTATGGCATGATATTTTAAATGTTGTTTTTTAAATTTCTTTTTTTGTTCTTCTATACTATATTTTCCGGTTCTGACCCAACCTACACATCTTATGTAAAATACCGTGTATATAATTTGTTTTTCACAAAAAAATAGTTTTCTCAAGTTGTGAAAGTTTTACGATGTGAACGCAACACACACATTATAACAGAATTTGAAAATAAACTATTCGATTCGTAAATAACCATAGTTAAAAACAATCAATAAAATACCAACATATTTTTATTTAAGGGTCTCAATAAACTTCTTGAATGTTCTTTAGAGGGGAAATGGATCCTTGCATTAGATAGAAATCAACCTCTTGAAAACAAAGCAAGGCTGAAATTGGTGCGGATTATATGCACACAGATTCTTAAAACAAACCCAGATCGCAACATCACAGCCCAAATTTATGGAAAGTGGGCGAATGAAATTGTGCATTTGTTCCCTTCTGAAAATAGGTCAGTTTATTTTCACAACAAAATTGTAGAATCGAGTCGTGGGATTATTAACCGGTTGGCTGGCAAGTTACCAGATAACGTTAATAATCTTAAAAGAAAATATCGTGAAACGGGTGTAATAACCAAACGCCAGCGTTCCTTATCTTCATCACCAACCTCCAGTCGAGTTGAATCTCCGAGATCCAACAAACGCCTGAGAACAGCATTGCAGATTGGAGAAAACGAAGAACTGTCAGATGCAAATCTAGAATGGCTTCGAAATTCTAGCCATCCTTGGGACACGACAGAGGAAAAATGGGAGAGAACCACTCGTGCTCGAATGCATCTTTTAAAAGACATGAGCATATCACAATATTTTGATGAGTACCCGGCCCTGAAAAATGTATTAGGATATAAACTGGTAATATTTTACTTAAACATTTCAAATAACATTTTTGCATTTAACGTTTTATAATAGTGCTATTATACTCAGTACATTATTCAGGAATATTATACATATGTTCATTCATATGGACATATATTCATACTCCACATAAATTAAAACTTATATTTGAGGGGTATAGTTTCAAATTTCTTCTTTCCGCTTTTAGAAATTATGAGTCAAAAATTAGTTTTAAAGATAAAATTTAATTTAAGTTAAGTATAACCTTTTGGTTTCGATTAGGGGTTATCTTCCATACAAACATGAACGTAATCTTCAGATTAATGTAACAAAACTGTCTTTTTTGGCAAATTAAGTGGAGTTCAATGATGGTTTAAGCATTTGATTGGCTTCTATAAAATACTTGAGCCTTGAACTATCGTTGAACCCCAGTGAATCCGCCAAAATAGATAGCAATTGAACCATAACAACCGAAATGTGCATCATAACCTATATGAACAAAATTAATAAACAATATTCGAATACATGATATGTATATTAGACTATTTTAAACCATTTTCTAAACAAATATTTTTCATTGAATTTAAAACAGCTGGAAAAGGACTTTGACAGTTTATACGCGGACAACTGTATGGGCTTATGGGAGAATTTTCCCAAACTGAAAAAGGACATATACGCGCTTGCAAAGAAGAAACTGAGCTGTAAAGACAGCTCCATCGTTGAAATACTGTCACTGGAAAACTGTGAGTATTTTACAAAATCTATATTAAAAAAGTCGTAATTAAAAAATAGTACATACAATAGTATATTTTATTATTTTTGTATATAGGTTTAAATTTTAAGATTCAAAAATATTTTAAAAATTAATTTTTAGGTTTTAATTTAAATGCGAGCTTGTGAGTTGTGACTTGAGAGAACTAGGTAGTATTTCTAAGCTGTTGAATACCCAAATAACCTGTATTAATTATACTGGGAAATTGGGTGTGTTCAACCGCTGAACATTTATAATCGAAGAGGACCAGTTCACACACCGTGATTATGGGCACACCGCACTCGGACCAGTGCGGACCGCTCACCGCGGACTGAATGCGGAGTGCCTAGTACGTTAAGGCAAGGCGCGGATATGCAATTTAATTGCAATTAGATAGTTTAATCATCAATGGTCAGTTCCTTTTCTCTACAATTGTTGATGTGTCAAAAAAAAAATGTCATTGTTAAGAATTTTACACTTTGTACCATCATTTAGAACGATCGATGTTGAAAATATTGTTGATCTGTCAAACGGCAAGGTTGAAAAAACAGAAATGCATTTAATGAATGAATAATCAGGAAAAATACGAATTGCGTTAAATTTATTGAAACAAAAACAAATATAATTTGAAAATTTCATTTCTATTTACTTAAACTAACTATGAGCTTACATTTCTTTAGCAAAAATCACCAAATTAATCGAAAAAAAGTAAATTCATCAAAAAACAATTCAAAACTCAAAAACAATAAAACAATCAATTAAATTGAAAACACATATGTATATTTACAAATATGCAAACACTTAAAATCAAAAAAACGAAAATTAAACAAAAGATAATCAGAAAATGAAAACATTGTAGCTTCAGTTGCTTTTGACAGATCAACATTTTCAATTCATGTCGAGGAGATGAGTTGGAAATTGTTACAAGGTGTAACATTCTGACACTTCGACATTGAGTTTAGGAACAATTTAATGAAGTCATAATGTAAAGGCCACCTTACACGATAAAAGAAGTCATATGACTTCTCATATGTACTGTCAAAAAAATATCCAATCATCTGAACGCACTCATAGATCTCATATGACTTCTCAAAAGCAAAAAGCATACGACTTTTTTGACATTAGAACTGCAACTAATACCATTTGAGAAGTCAAGCGAGATTTGGTGTGTTCATGGAAAATAGTGAATTCAGAACTTTGAAAATAAAAATTTTCTTACAAAAAAACTGAATTTTGATTGAAAACAACAATGGATAATCCCAATAAAAGGAATTTTGTTTAACAGGCAATTATGCTTTAATGACTTTTTTTCTTTTATTTTGGTTTTGACAGATAACCATAGAGAAAATCAAATGCGAAGTAAGGACGTTTATACACAAAGATAGGAAAACCATCATATGACTAGACTTGAAATAACAGCTCATTTGAAAAATCAAACAGAAAATAAAATGACAGGTCATGACTTCTATATCGTGTAAAGTGGCCTTTACACTTTGTAAAAATTTTAGAATTTAAGAACGATCAGTGTTAACAATTATTTTCAACATTGTAGATAAAAGGAATGAACCACAGTTGCTAGATGAGCAACTCCTCTAATAATCGACAAACACACATATATTATATTTTGATAGTTACATGTGCGCGCCTTGCCTTATACAACCTATAACTAGTTATTTCGTAATTGTTAACAAAACTAAAAATTAAATGTGAATCTATAACGATCAATACCTGTGAAAAACGAGAAAGTTAGCTCTTATTTTCATAAGGTTTCTTTTTATGAAAATAAGGCAAAAATGTCAACAATAGAATTAAATGTTTCAGAGTTTTCTTCAAATAACTTCTTATATCTTGTAATATAAAAGAAGTAAGAAAATGATTTTGGTATCAAATGAAATGTATTTATATTGCCATCATTTAAACACAAGAAAAATTACATTGCTATATATGATGTATTTTTAGATATTTGGATTTAACTTCTTAAGAGAAATTCTTTCTTAATCTGGCTTTTGTACATTGATATCTTTAAAAATTTTGTGAAAACTTTAAAAAAAATATTATATTTTAGAAAAAATCACCCCCGAAAAAAACAAACAGCACGTAAGACACCGTAGAATTGTTGTTGCTTGTGCCTCCTCCAAATGGCCGAGCCTCACTTTTGAAGGCTATATTGGCTATTTAGATACAGTCACTCACAAAATTATTCGGAGTAAAAAGTTTTTTAAGCATGAGTTTTGTTATTGTAACAATTCTTTTATGAAAAAAAACTTAAAATTTGATAAACTTAAAATGTTTTTTTTATTTTTTTATTTCATTTTTTATTTTACATTTATTATTTATATTAATTATTTATATTAATTAATTTTCATTAATAATTCTTGTTCTCAATTATAGAACAAGAATAATTAATGAAAATTTTTGAAATAAATGTAAAATAAACATTTTCCTTACTTAAATATTTGTAAATATACTTTTTATATCTAAATTTTGTATACAAAACAACTGTTAAATTTGTTGTCATTTCTCGGCAGACGGCTAAGCCATGCTTAAATGCACTTAATATTAAACAATTACAATTGTAAATTTTATAAATGAATTAATAAAGTACCAAATAATACAAAATAAATAATAATTTAATTTTTTTACAAAATATAAAAAAAACTTTAAGTTTATCTTTAAGTTTTCTTTCATAAAAGAATTGTTACAATAACGAAACTTATAATTAAAAAAAAACTTTTTTTTCCGAATAATTTTGGGAGTGGCCCTATATTGTATATTAAAATCTATGGTCATTACATATTTTTCTTAGGTAGTTGATATTGGTTCGAAATGATTTCTTTAGGCAACCTTGAATTATCCTTCTTAAAAGATATAATTTAATGGCATTACTATAGCCGTATTTTTGAAATAGTCAGTACCCAGCTCAGCAAACAATATTATATTTATATGTTATTTAATTCGAATATTTTACACTTTTAAAATGTTGTTCTTTCTGTTTTGTTTGTCTTTATCACAGTATCGGAAGATATCAGCAACCTTGGGGCTTTCCTCCTTATACCATCACTTTTAACAATATCATCTGTGCGCCTGAAGGGAGTCAGTAAGAAGGTTTGGCGGCCTTCAAAAACGGAAGCACGAGACGGATTTGTAACACACGTCCACAGCGATGCAGAGATTGAAGAAGCCATAACACTTCGACGAGATAAACTTAGGCGGCTGGGGCTCACACTTCAACCATTCGTGCTGGTAGTTGGTACGTCAATTCAAAATATATCTAGTTATTTCGTAATTGTAAACGAAACTAAATTTTTATTACCAACTGTTTTAGAAGCAGTTAATATTTGTTTTAAAATATTTTTTGTAGTAAACGCACAATATCCTTCTGAAAGCAAATGCACTTGGATGTTTATCCAAAAAGCATTTTTTAATATTGACACAAAATTTGACAAAGAATCTACATCTGCTAATACCTTGCTCGTTGAGTTAGGAATTACATCAAAATAAAAGAAAGTTTATTGTAATTTTCATAATGGTTGTTTGTTTTCTTTGCAAATCTAACCTCAAGAGTCTTAAGTGTCTCAGACAGCACTTTGCTTTTATTCACAGCGGGCATAACTTTATACACTATAAGTGCATTGAAGAAGATTGCATGCGTTCATTTCCTACTTTCTTCTCGTTTAAGAGACACTTCCAAAAAGAACATGATCCTGAAATTTACAATCAACAATCCTGTTCTGCTTTAAATGTTGAAACCACCCCAAATGAAGCTGTACTTGTTTCCGAAACAGAAGTAGAAAAAACTATTGAGCCTAAATTAAAAGAAATGACATCAGTTACTTCATCCCTTTCTATTTTTATTGCTTCCCTATATGGAAATGTACTCTTGCCTAGAAATGTAGTGCAAAAAGTGATTGATGGTATGAGAGATTTATTTGGTTCACTGAACCCAGCAATTAAGAACTGTGTAGATAAGGTTTGTCTTGAAAACTCAGTTTCAAATGATGTTTCAAAAACATTAGTCCAAGCACTTAATCTTTCAATAATTTCCCCAATAGAACAATTTTCAACCGAACGAAAAAGGTTTGCTTATTTTTCTAAGAAATCTTACTTTGAACCTCAAGAAATTGTAATTGGTCAAAGATTCGATCATGTTAAAAAAGATGGAATGACACGTATGGAACCTGTCACATGCCAAGAACATTTTATTTCATTGAGACATGTATTACAAACTTTTTTTTCACTTGAAGATATACTCTCTGAAACACTGGAATATATGGACAGTCTTAAAAATAAAAATGTGACGGAAAACTTTATCCAAGGCTCTTATTGGAAAAACAGACAAAAGCATCATTCCGATCGAATTGTTTTACCTCTATTTATGTATTTCGATGATTATGAAACTGGAAACGTTCTTGGAAGTCATGCTGGTGTTCACAAACTAGGGGCAGTATACGTTTCAATTGCATGTCTTCCACCTTGGCGTTTATCAGTTCTGTCCCACATATTCCTTGTTTTGCTATTTCATTCAGCTGACAGAGTAGATTTTGGGAACAATATTATATTCAAACCAGTTATTGATGAGTTTAATTTTCTTAGCGAAGTGGGCATAGAAATAGATATTTCTACTTTCAAGGGAACTTTGTTTTTTGAACTGGGTCTGATTCTGGGTGACAATTTAGGTATACACTCTATGATTGGCTTTGTAGAGAGTTTTTCGGCAAATTTTTCCTGTAGAGTATGTAAAGTTCAAAAACAAGTGTTAAAAAAACAACTTTATGAGGATGCCACCCTTCTTCGGACAGCAAACACCTATGAAGCTGATTTGGCTATAAATAATTCTTCTTTAACTGGTATAAAGGAAAGGTGTATATTTTTAGAAGTAAAGAACTTCGACATGTTTCAGCAGGTGGGCGTTGATATTATGCACGATATCCTTGAGGGTGTGGCGAAATACATTTTGAGTTTTCTTCTTTTGCAATATACTGAAAATCACCAATTTTTTTCTTTATCTCTTTTTAATGACAAATTATTAGCATTTGATTATGGCCCTGATAATAAAAATAAGCCTTGTCCTATCGAAAGAGAACATATAAAACGTGGAAATGTGCGTTTATCTTCTGGAGAAACACTTACTCTTTTGCGGTTTTTGGGATTACTAATAGGCGATTTTGTACCGAAGGACGATTCTACTTGGGCTATGTACATAACATTAAGAAAAATTCTTGACATACTTCTCAGCGTAAAAATTTCGGTTGGGACAGAAGACTTATTGCAAGTTTTAATAGCTGAACTTAATGAACAATATATTAAGATTAGCAAAGACTCTCTTAAGCCGAAATTTCACAACCTAATTCACTATCACGCTGCTCTTAAAAAACACGGGCCATTATCATCACTTTGGTCAATGAGGTTTGAAGCAAAGCATAGGCAGTCCAAAATGTCAGCTAGATCTTCGTGTAACCGAAAAAATGTCACTTTAACTTTAGCAATAAAACATCAACTTCAATTAAACGAAATGTTCCTCAGAGGAAAACTTTCAAACATACTGGACGTAGGACCTAATAAAAGTGTTTTGTTATCTGAAATTAAATTTTTGCAAGCTAGTCTTGCACTGGACCCTAAAAAAACGTTGACTAGGGTCAGTTGGGCGACGATATCTTCCATCCATTATAAAACTGGATCCGTTTTGGTAAAAGGTCTCAGTTCTGATTGCTATCTTTACGACTTTTTTTTACTAAATAAAATGTATGTATATGAGTCTAATCGCTTAATATTTTCTGGCACAGTACTGAATACTTTATGGTTTAACGAACATTACTATGCGTATGAA
Source organism: Dasysyrphus tricinctus (assembly GCA_963921185.1). Lineage (NCBI taxonomy): Eukaryota > Metazoa > Arthropoda > Insecta > Diptera > Syrphidae > Dasysyrphus > Dasysyrphus tricinctus. The sequence goes on along the minus strand of OY992533.1, from coordinate 116,491,971 downwards.
GTTGAAATACCATCAATGCAGCAACAAATGTACTTATTTCTTGAATCCTTCCTTTCACCAATTCCAAACACAATGAATATTTTAGGAAACGGCAAGAAATACATAACCTTAAGAAGCCCTATATGATTACCGGCTGTGGTGATTGGCAAATTTCTAAGCAATCGAAGAAGTTCTGTTAAAAAAAAAAATGTTTCAATTCAAATTGTAAATTAATAACAAAACTCATAAGAAATAAGCTAAGTAAATGTATTTAACTTAAAGTATATAACTGTAATTATAAATTTTAATATTTAAAATATCCTAGAAAATAAGTAATTATTTGTTATAAATCTAAGCTACCGTAGTTTAAGAACTTGTTACATTATAAAAAAAAGCGATAAAATAAATGTGTACCTACCCTGTATGTATGTACTAAAAATCTAAATTCATTATGTTTAATTTAATAGCTAAAATTGTTTTTTTAAAAGACACTATCCCATTTTCAGATACATAGAAGTTTTAAGAAGATGATAATATTTAAAGGTAAGCATTAGTAATGGATGGAAAAAACATTCGTTACACCAGAGTATCATTGCTGATTACGACCAAGTGGATTTGCTGCATTCAACTGAGTAAATTGTCTTAATTCAACCGAGCAGATTGGCTAAATTCAACCGAGTAGGTTGGCTGAATGCAACCGAGTACGTTGGTTAAATTTAACCGAGCAGATTGGTTAAATTTAAACGAGTAACATGGCTGAATTCAACCGAGTACGTTGGTTAAATTTAACCGAGTAATATGGCTGAGTTCAACCGAGTAAAACGGTTAAATTTAACCGAGTAACACGAGTGAATTCAACCGAGTAAAATGGTTAAGTTTAACCGAGTAACACGGCTGAGTTCAACCGAGTAAGTTGGTTAAATTTAACCGAGTAACACGGCTGAATTCAACCGAGTAAGTTGGTTAAATTTAACCGAGTAACACGGTTGAATTCAACAAAGTAGGGTGGTTAAATTTAACCGAGTAACATGGTTGAATTCAACCGAGTAGGTTGGTTAAATTTAACAGAGTAACATGGCTAAATTCAACCGAGTAGGTTGGTTAAATTTAACAGAGTAACATGGCTGATTTCAACAGAGTAGGTTGGTTAAATTCAACAGAGTAACATGGCTCATTTCAACCGAGTAGGTTGGTTAAATTAAACAGAGTAACATGGCTGAATTCAACCGAGTAGGTTGGTTAAATTTAACAGAGTAACATGGCTGAATTCAACCGAGTAGGTTGGTTAAATTTAACAGAGTAACATGGCTGGATTCAACCGAGTAGGTTGGTTAAATTTAACAGAGTAACATGGCTGAATTCAACCGAGTAGGTTGGTTAAATTTAACAGAGTAACATGGCTAAAATCAACAGAGTAGGTTGGTTAAATTTAACAGAGTAACATGGCTGAATTCAACAGAGTAGGTTGGTTAAATTTAACAGTGTAACATGGCTAGATTCAACCGAGTAGGTTGGTTAAATTTAACAGAGTAACATGGCTGAATTCAACCGAGTAGGTTGGTTAAATTTAACAGAGTAACATGGTTGAATTCAACAGAGTAGGTTGGTTAAATTTAACAGAGTAACATGGCTGAATTCAACCGAGTAGGTTGGTTAAATTTAACAGAGTAACATGGCTGGATTCAACCGAGTAGGTTGGTTAAATTTAACAGAGTAACATGGCTGAATTCAACCGAGAAGGTTGGTTAAATTTAACAGAGCAACATGGCTAAAATCAACCGAGTAGGTTGGTTAAATTTAACAGAGTAACATGGCTGAATTTAACCGAGTAGGTTGGTTAAATTTAACAGTGTAACATGGCTAGATTCAACCGAGTAGGTTGGTTAAATTTAACAGAGTAACATGGCTGAATTCAACCGAGTAGGTTGGTTAAATTTAACAGAGTAACATAGTTGAATTCAACTGAGTAGGTTGGTTATATTTAACAGAGTTACATGGTTGAATTCAACCGAGTAGGTTGGTTAAATTTAACAGAGTAACACGGTTGAATTCAACCGAATAGGTTGGTTAAATTTAACAGAGTAACATGGCTAAAATCAACAGAGTAGGTTGGTTAAATTTAACAGAGTAACATGGCTGAATTCAACCGAGTAGGTTGGTTAAATTTAACAGAGTAACATAGTTGAATTCAACTGAGTAGGTTGGTTATATTTAACAGAGTTACATGGTTGAATTCAACCGAGTAGGTTGGTTAAATTTAACAGAGTAACACGGTTGAATTCAACCGAATAGGTTGGTTAAATTTAACAGAGTAACATGGCTAAAATCAACAGAGTAGGTTGGTTAAATTTAACAGAGTAACATGGCTGAATTCAACCGAGTAGGTTGGTTAAATTTAACAGAGTAACATAGTTGAATTCAACTGAGTAGGTTGGTTATATTTAACACAGTTACATGGTTGAATTCAACCGAGTAGGTTGGTTAAATTTTACAGAGTAACACGGTTGAATTCAACCGAATAGGTTGGTTGAATTTAACAGAGTAACATGGCTAAAATCAACAGAGTAGGTTGGTTAAATTTAACAGAGTAACATGGCTGAATTCAACCGAGTAAGATGGCTGAATTACCGAGTAAGATGACTGAATTACCGAGTAACATGGTTCAATTCAACCGAGTAGGTTGGTTAAATTCAACTGAGTAACATGGTTAAATTCAACCGAGCAGGTTGGCTAAATTCAACCGAGTAAGATGGCTGAATTACCGAGTAAGATGACTGAATTACTGAGTTACATGGTTGAATTCAACCGAGTAAGATGGCTGAGTTCAACCGTGTAAGTTGATTGATTTTAACAGAGTATGTTGGCTGCATTCAACCGAGTAGGTTGATTGATTTTAACTGAGTAGCTTTGCTTAACTCAACAGAGTAAGGTGATTGAATTCAACAAAGTAGGTTGATTAATTTTAACTGAGTAGCTTTGCTAAACTCAATAGAGTAAGGTGATTGAATTCAACATAGTAGGTTGATTGATTTTAACTGAGTAGGTTGGAAAGTAGGTTTTTTTTTTAACAGAGTTGGGCTTATATTTTCACCCGAGTAGCCTTCGGAGGGGAAATGATATCAGTTGTTTCTAATAGAGTAACTCGGTTGTTTTCTACCGAGATTTTTTAAACGAATTGGCTCAGTTGTTTTTAAACGTTTTACTCTGTAGGTGCTATAGTAATAGAGTTACTCTGTTGTTTTTAAACGAAATATTGTTAATTTTACTAGTGCAATGTTTTTGCGTGTTTGTGCATTCACCTACCACAGATGCCAAGTCAGTGGCACCATCAAAAACGTAGCCGAAACCACCGTGTTACGATCTTATGTATATCCTGCAAAAGTTATGAGAGCATATCCTTTCTTAACGTCACATATAACATCCTATCCACCGTTCTGTGTGACCATCTTAAGCCGTTCTGGAAAACTTTAATCGGCAAGCACCCAAGTGGAGAATCATCATCTTTTCATCTACTGCAAAGCCGCATGTGATAGAAATCATCTTCAGAAGCTCTTTATTTCAATGGCCGAATTTGGCACCTGGGAAAAGTGCTCCAATCTACTACATTTTCTTCGTAAATAAAATCTACTGCCATTAAATCAAATCTACTGCACATTTGGTTTTACGAAAGTAAAATTTTCATTCAACAAAATTTAACTCACAAATAATTTTTCAATTTTGTCTTTGAATGCAGTCATTCTTATATTCTTCCTGAAACTCACCCATAACTTACGGCTTCGGCGGTTATCAGCTGATTTTAATGACAATTGTGACAGCTGACACAATTAATGGGCGGGTTCGGCTGCGTAGTCGAACTAACCTATTCTTGTACGGCGCTGATGAAGGATTAATTCATGGCTGAATTTAGTTCTTGATTGTTTGACACAAAAGAAACATTCTATCTCAGTTGCACTTCATAAGAAAAAAAATGAAACACCATTTACATTTTGAAAGGTGCTGTCAAATTAAATCTTCTTTAAATCTTTTTGTGCGGTGGAAGCACCAAATAGATTTATTAAATCTAAACTGAGATAAACCTTTGGTAAAACCATCTGGAAGCGTGCGGAAGCATTCCGAATGCTTCTGAAAACGTTCGTTTGGCATTGTACGACAGTACTTCTTCTGAAAATTTGAAAATCGTTTCTGGATTTGAAGAAAGAATCACAAATGGATTAATTAAAGCAAAAAGTGTGAATAAAATGTATAACTTAAACATTTCATCCTCTTCGTTCATGTGATGCTGTGGAATTTTTGCTTAGGTAAAGAGTTGACTTAAAGTAAAAGACCACATGTAAAGAGAATCCTTGAAGTGAGGAATATCAAGGAATATCAAGGTTCAGCAAAATAGCTGTGTGAATGTTTCATCACTCAAATGCGACTATGCAACAACCAAACGAAACCCAAACCTCAGAATCAAAAATAAGTGGTGCACCTTATTCGTTTAGCATTCAAGATGGGAGAGTTCCGGAGACTATTAATATGCTTGTTTGGTAACGTGAAATTTTCACCAAGTTTCCCAAGCATGGGTTTTTTCTATTATCGTTTCTGATAGCGAATTGTGAAAATTTGTGATAATTTACAAGAAATTTCACGTTAACAAACACACCTAATTAAAAATTCAAATTTGAATCCGAGGCATTAAATGTCAAAACCAACTTTCACCGAAAAGAATAAATATTTGGAAACAAAAAAATAATTTAAACGGTTTAAAGTGGAACCTTGTTGGAACTTCGATCGCTGGCGCCTATTCATATCTAATCGGCTTGTTTGTACATTTTTAGTTTACGTTTTTGACATTTTCTACTATTTTGTATTGAAATTATTTGAAAATAAAACATAAAATATCTCAACTCATAAACCAGTTGACTTGTGAATAAATTAAGGGATGTGTTGGAAAAGTATTAATTTGTATGTCAATTTGAATACGAGTTGAAATAAATGATGGTTATGTGCAGGTCTAGTTGGATTAGAGCTGAGTATGAGCCTAAATATTTTTTTTCTATTGAAATAAGATTTTGTTTTTAGGTGTGTTTGTTGAAGTGGAATTTCTTACCAATTTTTATAAATTTTCAAATTGTCAGAAACCATAGGGAAAAAAAACCAAATTTGGGAAAATTTGTGCAAATTTCACGATACCGAACAGGCATTTGTTTAGACAGAGTATCTAGTGAAAAATAATATTTAAAAAAAAAAAAACTTCACTTCGTCTGAGTTATAAATTAAACTAAAAAAATAGATTTTAAAATACATTAAGGGTATTCATGCAACAGCGTTAAGTCATCGTAAACGTAAATTGTAACCTGCGTAAATCTGTCCAATTTTCCTTACAAATTGTGACGGATTTACGAAGTTTTTTACTACGTTTACGATGGCTTAACGACGTTGTATGAATATGAATACCCTGAGTATAAAATTTGTGTTTAAAAAAATAAATTTCAAAACCTTCAATTTCAACCAAAACAGAAACAGATGATCTATGCTAGATAAACAGGACTAAACTGCTACAAAACTAACAAAATAATGGACAAATGTCAGTTCCAATTGTCAGTTTTTATGACGAAAATACTTGAAATTTTTTTTACAAAATCGACAGCTCTGTAGTTTGGGTATCGAAGTAAAAAAAAAAACTAAGACCTACAGCTATTTTTTTTATTACATATTTATTTCCCCAGTGGGTGTATTAAATCGCTTACGTTAAGGTTTTCCTTCCCCGACACCAAAATCCTTCAGTTGTTTTTTTTTTTGCTTTCATTATTATAATGTAACATGACAGTCATATTATTAGAATCCAAAAAAAAAAGGTTTAAGCAGAGTTATAGTGTAGAGAAATGATGGTAGCATTTTTCTCGTATGTCAAATGACATATGGGAACTTTCATATTTATACCTTTTTACATGCTGGCTTTGTATAGAAGAATCTGCTGATGGTGATATTTTTATTTTTTTTTTTTCTAAAGAGAATTCCTCCTCAACAAATATCTATGTAACCAGATGTGAATGAATCAAGGAGTAAAATATGTGAATTTGTTTCTTTTTTTTGATACAAGAAGTTGAGAAAAGGATTTAATGATAAAATCAAACTGTGAGAAGGTTTTGATGCTTGAGGAACTTAGATGGAATTTGAAAAGAAGAAAAATGTTAAAGATATTAAAAAATAGTACAGGTACAAGGTTATCTAACCATCAGTGAATACTAGGGGTTTTATTTAAGAGACAAAAATACTACACTTTCACTTCTAATTTATGAATCTCCAATAAAAACAGTCCTGACTAGCTTATGGTCTTGTTAACTTGGTAGACATTTCGACAGTTGAGTTCGACTAAGTTTAAATGGTCTAGATTAAGGTTTGATGTTTTTATTCAATTGAGACATAAGTCTCCAATTATGTAGAATATGTAAGGGAAAAAGTTGCAAAATGGCGTCATATTTCACTCTCACTTTGACATTTACGTTGTTGGCCGATCATATATTCAATTGAGACACACATAAGTGCTCAATTATGTAGAATACACGAAGTGGACAAAATGGCTTAATGTCAATGTAGCTTAATATTGGCAAATGATGCCAAATGTCACTGTCACTTTGACATTTATATGTTGTAGACAGATAGAGAATTAGTTATGAAGTCAAAAGCACCAATTTGGTGCCAGATGTTTTACGATCAACAAATTCAAAATGCCAAAAAATCCACCTATACGATTCGAATTTTCTTTTGTAAAGGGGTCTAAAAAATTAGACGTGTGGTTTTCAAGAAGAAATAAGACGCATATAATTTAATGTTATGGCCAAGAATTAAGCTTCATTAATTATAAAGATAAGGGTTTGCCATTATGTTTTAAAAATTCGGACAAGTGGCCATCGTGGCTGGCTCGAATAAATTCCAGCCGAGAGGCCCAATTTTTGACCACTTTTGCAGCAATTGGGGCCGTTTGTCAGCAATAACGCCTTGTTGATTGTTTCGTTGGCTGTATGGCATGTAGCACCGTCTTTTTTGGAGCCAAAGTTCGTCAACATCAACATCCTCCAATTCATGACCGAAAGTCATTAATCATGGCTCTATAGCGTTCTCCATTGACTGTTACATTATGGCCGGCTTCATTTTTCATCGTTATTCATTGCAGCGCGCGAACCGAACCATTATTTTGGTAATAAATTTGCACGATTTGCAAACGTTGTTCAGGAGTAGGTTTATAAATTATGAAATGGCAAACCAAACTGAGCATAAATCAGGTGACAGCTGTCAATAACACCAACTCCGAAAAAAGGATTGCCAGATTGAAAACCCCACCTCTATAAAAAAAACACCCTTTAGTTCCGACCAGATCCCGAACTGTCCAACAAAAATGTTTGTTTCTTTTTTAGCTCAGAGTGTTCAGATCTTCGGATATGTGCTTCCTTTTTCGTTCTGAGTGTGTTCTAAACGTGTTTAGAGTGTTTAATTGTGTTCTAAACGTGTTAAGAGTGCACTCTATGAGCTCAGAATAAAATAACTGAGCAGACAAAATTAAAAGCTGAACACAAGCATTTGAAAGGTGAAATGTCAAACGGTGACAGCTAAAGTTTGGTACACACTTAAGCCTAGTACATACTTCCTCGTGAAGTGAACAATCACCAGCGGAGAAAGTGAATTCCTGACATTGCTCACTGGTACAGACTTGCTAATTTGCTGTGAACGTTTGACGTTTAAAACTACAAATCCTTCAGTGAGGCATTTTTCTTTTGTAATTGAACTGTCAACTGTTCACCAAGTGTTCCCGTACATTTTGCACGGGAATTGCTGGTGAACTAAAACTCTCTACACAGCTTCACGAGCACGTTCACGGGTGAACAAAAATGCAAATTTTGTATGGATTCCCGACATGATTCACAAGTATGTACTAGGTTTTATGAACAATGTAGTGAATCCATACAAAATTTGCATTTGTGAAGCTGTGTGGTGAAAAAAGTGGAGAGTTCTCGTTCACGAGGAATTCCCGTAAAAAATATAAATTCTTAAGGATTTTGTAGTTTTGAATTGTCAAAAATTACTTTCACCACTGGTGATTGTTCACTTCACGAGGGACTATGTACTAGGCTTAGGTATTCAGGTGTTTTAAAACTAACTTAGAGCGTTCAGAACGCACTTCGTTCAGAGGATGTTCAGAACGTGCTTGACATGACATGCTCGGACTCTGTTCAGAGCTCTATTCCAAACTAAACAAGAAAAACGCGAAATGTCATCAATTTACAACTTCAAAGAAACTTTACGTGAAAACAGCATCTATTTTTTTTTTGTATTTCTAACAAAATGGCAGTATTTGGAGACTTATGTCTCGATTGAATAAAAACATAAATTCTTTATGTGGGAAAATACTAATTTTATTGAACTGGACTGTAGAAATTTCTGTCCTACGACTTTGTAGAAATTACATAAATCAAAAAGACTACTTTATTGGAAGCTAAACTTATCTATAAGCTTATTTTGAAGCAAAGTAATAAAAACTAATATTATCTTATGACTTTTTTATTTGAACTTGCAATTCCTTATATGTATTCTGAGATCACACCCTTCCGAATAATTCATAGTTCAATTTTTTGCTAGAAATGTCGTTTAACCCTAGAGGAAAGCAACAGAAATACTCTCGATAGCTATAAAAATGCAGAGCAAGCATCATAGCCATAAATATTACTTCTTCTGTCAGGCCAACAACGTACGATGTTTTAACCTCCTGCTGATGCTGTGCTAGAAGGGTTTGGATTTCATATTTCAATAATAAATACACCCACAACAAACTATGTGTATTATACCACAGCACAGGATCTAAGCAAACCATAAAAAATCCTACAAGAAAAAACAGCAAAATAAAAAGATTCAATTGCTGCTGACCTACAAATATGTAGTTCCATCTATCATTGAGCCTTTTTTTTTCTCTCTGCTTCTTGTTCTTCTTTTGGTATTACTGAACTGACTGAATATTCACGCTTGGGGTAGGTGTGTAATGTATAATTGTACGGGTACATATACATTTACAGGCATTGTCGTCATTCATGGGGAGGTGGATGGAGTAGTAGAAGTACCCTTTTCCTATATATGATGAGTCATTTGTACCAAAACTATCAAACTCATTGACGAACACTACTAGCAAACATCGCACAATACCTTAGATTGCGAATTATTTTTTTTTGTGCATGTGCAGAGATACTTTTGTATCCTTTCATGCTTGTGTGTAGGTTTTGTATTTGTATTTTATTTTTTTTTAACGATGTGTGCGTGTGTCGCCAGCTTGGCAGGCGTTTATCTAAAAAAGAAGAAAAAAACAATAACAACAAACCCTTGGTCGTTCTACTTCCAACACACACTATTTCTCTGGGCTTAGCCACAATTTAATGGACTTTGATGTTGATTTATGTGGTTGCAATAAACTCTTGCTAATGTTACATCATCGGGAACGCTTGTTGATAAAAGTTGGTCTAAGTACACACAAATGAATTTAATCCTAATTTCTATAAACAGACTGCGTTTTAAAATTGATTTTTATTTCAAACAAAAGTAACACAAGTACTTATTTCTCTGGTGACTAATTCTTGTTTCAAGGCTTTCAGGTTCGGAAGTATTTAACTTTCGTATCGTATGGGAGGGAGGGTTCGATAAAATTGCATTTCAGACGTATTGATAATAAAAAAATATTCCTGCGTGTTGATGTGGTGTCCTTTAAATTCTGATGATGAACTACCATAAAGGCATTGAGCGATAACTAAATTTGGTGGCGCGACAGCTCGTGAGGAACCAGGGCCTAGTGACTTACAACTATCAACCAATCCTATGTGCGTGTTTTTGGCAGGAATGGGGGAGACTTACAGTTTTTTTCTGACTCCGAACGGGTATATGAGATGCACTTATTAATGACAGCAGATTCTCTTAGAGGATTTGTTAGTTGTTAGCCACAGACAGTACTTCGGTAAAAACAATTATTGTTTTTAGGTGGTGGCGGCTGGGAATCGAACCCAGACCTTCGGTATGACAGTCCAACGCACTTACCATTATGATACGAGGTACTACATTGAACGATGCGTTTACTTCAAAGCCAACAAGTTTCGCCTATTCATCAATCGTTGTGAACGAATATTGCGGAACCTTGTTGAGAACGACCGATTATGTCTATATCGCCCGCATGCCATAGTAGTTGGACAGACTTTTTGAAGATAGATCCTGCCCACCATCTGCTCTAGAATAAGATTGAATAAATCACATAATAGCACATCTCACTGTCAAAAATCTATGTGAATGTATTTTTGCACCACGTATGTCACATAACAGCGAATTTTCTAATATCACTGAATCAGTTTTTCCTGTATTTAAAATTCGGCCATCACCATTGGCACCTACTGACGATGAATGCTGTATTGTGTGGCTTTGAAGTCGATGAATAGTTGGAAGGTCTTCGACTTGAAATTCTCACGCAGTACGTTAGATAGGATTTGTGGGCATAAGGTGCTGATAGACTAGTCATCGGGAATAATTCCTTTCAACCATACTTGTATGCTGAATTGATGTAAGCAGCCTATCAACACAGCACCTATCCGTTAAAGAATTCTGCTGATAAGCAATTCAAACTGGCCGGCAGCCATCTTGTTGTCAAATTTAATCCTTCGTCTTACACGGTGGTGGAAATGGGTATTCAATGACTGGAGATCGGGTTTCGTCTGCCCTATTACTCGCATTACACGATTCATATTTACATCTGATATTCCCTGTGTTGTATTAAGCTTGCGGTCCTTCTCCTTATAACAAACAAGCCAGTAGTGGCTGATCCTGTGTCGATCATATTAACACCCTGCGAGTAATTTTTGAAGAATCAACTGAGTTTCAGTTGCCCGCCCCAATACCTCATGTTTGAGAAGGCATTCGACAAGATTAGTCCCGTATTATCAGGCGATCACTTATCATGAGAGGTATCCTTCGAATATAGTTGTTAGGTATTATTAAGCAGTCATAAAAAAACTCAAGGTGCTGTGTGCTGCACAATGGACAGCTTTTCAATTCATTCGAGGTACATCAAGGAGATGTGTTGTCACCTATTCTGTTTTATTTTTGCAATCGAAGATTGCTATGGTTGGTACGAAAGTGAGGAATGGCATCGATCCAATGGAATCCTTTCAAAAAGCTTAGTCATTGGGACTACACTGACGATATACATATGTTTAATGTCAAACAGAGTCGTTGACCTGGACCAAATATTCCAATTGCTGCAAGAGCTGCAGCTGGCTGATCTCAGGATCAACGCCAAAAAGACAAAAATGCTGCAGACTGGTTGCAACACACAACAGCATATTAGGAAGCTATTGAAAAGGTCGCACTATTCAACTACCAAGGCAGTATCGCATCAACTTATGGTGGAACGGACTTTGATGTTGTCAATATAATTAGTAAAGCTCGTAGTTCATTTGGAATGCTTTCTCTCGTGTGGAACTCCAGCATTATAACGCTACACGCCAGCTGTACGCCTGTGAAATCGGAAAACAGTCCGCCATCTCAAGGAGACATCTCGAGGCTTTTATCAACCGTTGTCTTCGAATAATTCTAAAGAATCGTTCTTCACAAATCATAAGTAATGTTGAGCTGTGGAATAGGATAGGAGTCATCAAAATATCAGACAACGAAAATGGCATTGGATTGGCCATATTTGGAGGAAACCAAAGAAAACATAGCGTTCTTTGTGTGGAATCCTCAGGGTGTAAGGCGAGTTGGAAAACCAAGAAACACTTGGAGGTTAACTGTACTTAACGAAGCTCAGTCCAATAATATTCAAACGCGGACACAGCTAAAGCACCATGCCACAAACGGGGATAGATATAGAGGGAATTTGTTGCTACCCTATGCTCCAGGAGGTGTTAAATTTTTGCAGCGAAGACTGCAGAAAGGGCCACATATATTCCTTGTGCTTTTATGGATATGTTACCTTCGCTGTTTGGAGAGCCTGTCTGCCGGATTTAAGACTAGTAGCCAGTTACTGTTTTTTTTTTGTACTAAACCCCGGGTTTTTTGATCTCGAGACGAGGGGAATATTTTTTTGAGATGGGAGGCTGTGAGCTGAGACCAAAGAGCTGAATTTTCTTCTCATCTCTTCTCCTTGCTCGATACTCTCGCTGCTCTCGTTTTTCGCAGTTTATCTTTTATCACCTTTTTCCGGTACACGAACTCATCATCATACCAAGGGTATTGGCTTCTTGGGTGACTGGTAGCCCATGGAGAGGTTTCGGCTATATAATTTATGATGTCACGATATTGGGATCACTGATTGCCGGTATCTGTAATAGGTGAAGAGACCGGTTCAAAATGTTGTGGTTATAAAATAATACCCTCCTTTCCAACCTTTGCATTGGATTTTGCGAGTACAACTTTGAGACAACGTAAATCTTACAGGCTCTTACTATTCTCTTTTATGGCAATTTTGTTGGTATGTTGCAATTGGGTGTAGTGTTCTCAAGTTCCAGGCAAGGTGCAAATTCGCAAATCATTATCCTTTGACGTTCCCTATCTTGTTGCCATTTTTCGAGGATAATAATTATCCGAGGCTCTTAGTGTCTCTAGTAGTTTCGCCTCTCTGGGGACTGGAGTCATTACCGCTTCTTCGATCTACAATTTTGTCTTCTCTCCTTTCGAGAACGCCTTGATGGGAACAATCTTCCGTTGCAGGATTATTAGTAGCAAAGACAAGAAATAATGATACAAAAATTCAACTAGGTATACAATATTACTTGTTCTTAAAAACTCCGATTGAAGAAATTCAATTAATAATTACATGTAATTGAAAAGTGTCAATTACTTGCAATTAAATTAGGTTAATGTAATTGAAAACAAATGTAATCATCAAAAAATGAGAAATGATTTCTCTTTTCAGTATTCATTACACAAAAATGCAATTAACTAATTGCTTTTGTTAATAATTATTACATTTTACGTGATTTTTAATTTAAAAACAAAACAGGTAATGAATTACACATTGTAATTAAAATAGTGCTTTCCTTCAATTACTTGCAAAAACCCATTACTATTTTTCATTAAATGTAGTTTCCTAGTGATTTTTTTCAATTATAATAACAAGTAATAGGAATTCATGATTTGTTCAATTACAATTATGTGTTATTGTAATGGAAATAATTCAATTACTAATTACATATAATTGAAATGAAAGTTAAAATTTCAGAATTAATCATTATTTCTCAACTCTGATTAGAAGTTACCCAACACTTCGATCTGTCGACCATTGGTGGCCCTTCAGTAGAAATGAGTTCCGCGCTAGCTCCAAGTTTCAAAGTAGTGACCCCCCCCCCCCCCCCCTACCACTCTTCTACGTCAAACCTTATCCTATGGTGGTGTAAAATCAAATCACCAGTCAAATACTTCAAAAGACTATAAAAGACTTAAGGAGTTTAAAGTCATACAAAGACGAAAAGACTGCAAACTAGGTACTTAAAGATGAAGAATAAAATCCGATGCTTAGGTAGTTCTTTTCACTGCATTCTTAAGAAAAAGGCTGAAAACATTTTTTTTACCGACTTTAACCTTTCTTATATTTTTGGAAAGTTAATGTTTATCTAAATAAATTTTGTATTATGTTCTGAAAAGTTTATTTCTTCAAGGTTAATAATTTCACTCGTAATACCTATAGCATCCTATTACCCTATACCTTATTTTATTCACGTAATTTATATTGATTTTTATAATGCCCTCTTGCCATTGAGCTAATCAATGTCAAATTAAAATCAAAAATCTGATTCAGCACTTTCAAACATCAGGAAAAAGGATGAAATGTCAGAAAAAAAAAATTAAATTTTACAAAGACAACGTCAATTTCAATAAATAAACCCCTGGCTTTTCGACTTTATGATAATGTCTTAGTTGTACGTTCTATACAAAATTTAAATAACTCACTCAATTTCTCTCTTTTTGTTGAGAAGGGACAGAAGGGAGGAGGATATTTATACAAAAATTCCCTTAAACTTAAATTTTATAAGCAAAGGACTCCGTGCTCTATGGCAGTCTCATTCCATATCGAACTTTTATTTTTACCAAGTTAATCCAGCAGCTACACCATTCTACTGCTGCATATCCTTTCGTTTGAATTATTCAATTGGATTCCTTCCAAGTTCCAACTTTTTATACAAAAAAATGACAGAATGTGTGTGTGTGTGTGGTTGTGTTGTCTGATGATGAGTGCTAGTATACGAGGCCAATTTAATTTTAAGTCGAAGGTCAACCATGGCAGCAGGATCTGCTGGTTGATGGGATGGATATGGAAAGAGGAGCGTGTGTTTCACCTCCTTTATTTTCTAATTCTTTTTTTTTGTGATTTTTCTATGGAAACTTTTTCTTCGCATCCTTATAGTAGGTATACAATAACTTTCAATGCGGATGTAATGAGTTTTCAAGTTTATAGTTTTGATGTATACAAGAGAAGACATCAAGCGTAGGTAAGTATATCCCTTTAGTGATATGGAAAATCCTTAGACGTTTAAAGTTGATTTCTGAACTTTTCTATACGAACTCATAACAGTTTGTGTGATGTGCAATGTTCGTGATTCTAAACAATTTACGAACACTTAAGGTCTGAAGTTCATCAGGCATGTGCGTGAAGTTAAAACTGGTATTTTCGATTTAAGTTCGTGTTGTATTCTTGTTTATACAAAATATCGCAAATTTGCAAATTTTACGATTTTTTTTTTTTTTTTTGTTAAATGTTGACATTTTTCTGTAAAAAAAAGGTTGTGCTGTTTTATGCTGAGTTAATTCGGTGAGGAGACTAAAAAAAATCGAATAACTGCAATTTTTATGGCCAAAACAAAACTCTGCTGTTGCGTCAAGTTAGCACCGCCATTTTCGATTTCGAAATTTTACTGTATTGTGCCCAACTTGTGCAGTCTTGTGCCGTAAATATTTAAAAAGAAATGCAAATTTGCTAATTTTACGAACAAAACTTTTTGACATTTCTTAAAAATAGCAATTGTGCTGCTTTGTGCTCAGTTTGTGCTAAAATAAATGCCAAAGAGATAAAATTCGCATGCTGTAACTTCATGCACCACCATTTTCGATTTTCAAAAAAAAAAAGTTGTGCTGCATTGTGACCAATTTGTGCTGCCTTGTGCCATATTATTTTTTTGAAATCGCAAATTCACAAGTTATAGGAATGACATTTTTTGTAATTTTGAAATTTATTAAAAAAAAAAGCTACTGCTGTTTTGTGCTCAGTTAGTGCTGCCATGCGCCAAAAATATAAACAAAAATCGCATACATAATTGTAACTTTAAGGTCGAAAACAATTTATTATTTTTGTTTTTAAGTTTTGAATTTTTTTTCTAGCTAAATTGGGCTATTTTGGGCTCAGTTGATACTGCACTATGACAGAGATAAAACAAATTTGCATATTTGCTACTTTTACAGCCAAAAATACAATTTTGCGAAGCATTAAGTTAGCACCACTATTTTCAATTTTCAAAAAAAACCGGCGCTGTATTGTGCCCAACTTATGCTGCCTTGTTCCGTTAATATTTTTAAAAAATCGCATATTTGCAAATTTGACGAATGGTATTTTTTTTAAATTTCTTAAAAATAAAAGTTATTATTATTATTATTATTATTTATTTCATCAAGCAGATATACATTGAAAATATATAATCTTAAAGACTACTGAATAAATTATAAGCAACATGCGATACCTTACAAGTTTATATAAATACCTAAAAATACTTAAAAATAATATAACACCTCACCACCAGAGTTTAAAACCGTTAAAAAATTAATAATATGACTTTTAAAGGTATCACGACTAATATTGCTATGGAAATCAATATAACTAGCAACTGAGTTGGCCTGTCTAAGGCACCTAGTTATTGGCTCATTTAGACCATAATTAACCCTATGAAAAGGTTCAAAAAATATACTATGTACTCGAAGATCTCTCGTTGGAGCATATATTCTTATATAGGACAGAAGAAAAGGGCATTTTATTTGATTTTTGAGAATGTCTCTAATAAAAATTATTTCAAAATACTTCCTCCGTGTTTCTAAAAGCTGGAGATTAATTAGATTACATCTAGTAAAATAAGGAGGCATTCGTATATTCCAATGAAGTCTGTAAATTACTAGTCTGGAGAAACGTTTTTGGACACTTTCGATTCGATTTGAGTGGATAGCATAGTAGGGGTTCCATATTACACAACAATATTCAAGGACCGGCCTCACATAGGAATAAAATAATGCTCTGAGTGTATAAGGATCGGAAAATTCCTTAGAGTTACGTGATATGAACCCAAGTAAAGAATTTGCTTTCGCAACAATAAAATCTATATGAAGGCAAAACGATAGCTTAGGATCGAAGATGACACCTAGGTCTTTTTTTTTGGTAACTTCTTGCAATTTAATACCATCAATGTTATAAACATAATTTATCTGCGAAAAATTACGGCGAAAAGATAGAAAATCACATTTGGAAACATTTAAAAATAACTGATTAGAGTTACACCAGTCGGCTAGATTATTTATATCATTTTGAAGGAGAAAGCAGTCATCGATGGATTTTATGCATCGAAATATTTTTATATCATCGGCGAACATAAGGCAATGAGAAGATTTAATACAATCTGGAATATCGTTAATAAGGAGCAAAAAAAGAAGTGGACCTAAATGACTTCCTTGAGGTACTCCAGAAGTCACAACTATGGGATCAGATATTAAGTTATTAATACGCACATATTGAATGCGCCCCTTTAAATAAGATTCAAACCATCTCAATAAGTTTGAGTGAAAACCTAGGGCAAAAAGCTTCTTAATTAAGACTGTGTGATTTACCCTATCAAACGCCTTTGAAAAATCAGTATAAATCACATCACTTTGATAACCCTTTTCAAGATTTTTTATTATATCATTGGCTAAAATTGTTAAATTCGTTGTAGTTGACCTACCAGAAACAAAACCATGCTGAGCAGGGGAAATAAGTTCCCGAACAATGAAGGTTAACTTTTCATAAACTAATTTTTCAAATAATTTAGGAATCGTTGAAAGTTTGCTTATTGGACGATAGTTAGAAATATTTTGCTTAGGACCTGATTTATGAATCGGAACAATAAACGATACCTTCCAGTCATCTAAAAAAAGTCCCGTATTTAAAGATGCATTAAAGAGTCGAGTTAACGGATCTAAAAGGGAGGCTACACAAGATTTTAAAATTAAAGGAGGA
Organism: Dasysyrphus tricinctus; assembly: GCA_963921185.1. NCBI lineage: Eukaryota > Metazoa > Arthropoda > Insecta > Diptera > Syrphidae > Dasysyrphus > Dasysyrphus tricinctus. Next base: position 116,474,738 of record OY992533.1, on the reverse strand, counting down.
ATACCATCAGGACCTGGTTGTTTATCCTGGTTTAATTCAGATATAGCCTTTTCGACATCAATGTAATTTAAATGTAAGGAGCCGATATTGATCAGACTCTCAGGTGTGCCAGTTGAAAAATTATTTGGTAAATTAGATGGAAAATAAACCGACTGAAAAAAATTTGCGAACATGTTGCAGACCGTCCTAAGATCGCTTGATATAGTCCCTGAATATTGCATGGAATTTGGAATACCATTGGAACATTTTTTACTTTTGACGAAATTCCAAAAACACTTGCTATTCAGCTTCAAATTTGATTCTGTGCGATACAGGTAGTCTTTATATAGGAATTTATTTAGTACATCAAATTCTTTTTGAAGTCGTAAGTAATTACTTAGCAAAATATTATTGTTATTGGATTTTCGGAAAAGTTCATATGCTTTATTTTTTTTACTGCACAAGTTACATAATCTTTTATTGTACCAGACTGGCTTCGAGTTATTACGAATGACTACTTTTGGTATATAAAGGTTCATTGCCTCAGTTAAAGAACAGTGAAAAAGGTTATATGCATCACATAATTGATGGTTATCAACAATATGGCTCCAAGGAAAGATATTCATATAATTATTAATAGAGTTAAAATCAGCATTTTTATAATCAAATTTAGACAAATCATTGATAAAAGGTTTAAAATATTCATAAGATTCAAAATTAATACATAAAGCTAAATGATGAATAGTGTTAGGAAAAATTGGACAAATATTTTTATTTATATCAGTGCGAAACTCTTTATCGACAAAAACCAGGTCAAGAGTACGATTTAAATCATTATAGAATTTATTTATTTGAATAAGATCATATTCAGCAAACGAATCAATTAATAAACTTTCATGAACATTATTAACATTAAAAGGTATAAGGCACAACTCATCTGGATCTAAGATCCAATTTACATGACAAAGATTAAAATCACCTAGTACGATTAAGTTTTGATTAGAATTAGTAGCATTTAAAACAAATCGAGCATTTTCTATATGTAAATTATATAAATCAACAGAACTACCTGGTGGTATATAACTTAGGGCCAGTTTGTTCACACCTTGTCAACTTAAATCAATGATTATTCCAGTTGGTTATCATTGAATGCGTTTGTTCAGCAAAATTTTAAACAGAGAATCCATGATTTGAGCACTTAACTGGAGAAATCACTAATTCGCCGATTCTGTCTGATTAGCATGATTTAATCAAAGATTTTCTGGAATTTCGTTTGTTCATCATTGGTTATTTCCTGAGCGTAGGTATAAAAAAGAGAAACAAAATCTATTAAATTCCTTCGAACAAAGAACATGAATGAAGAGAAACCAAGCATCGTCCATCTTGCAAGAAAAAAATAAACAATTTGTACAGATTTTACTACAAATTGTAGTTATTTTATTTACTATCGAAAAATAAAGTGCTTTTTTGCAAGGCCTAATATAAAATATGCATAGAAAAACTACAACTGGGAAAAAATCCCATCACTAGGTTTCACAAAATGCCAGCACTACCTACACACTTCAACTATATATTTGGAAACAAAAATCAATTAGCCGCATTAAAATAAATACAAATTTCACGTGTGTAGCTATGTATTCTGTATAGTAATTTAACAGGAAATAATCTTAAATTGAACACAACATTATATTTCAAGCACTGATTTTCCGTGTTTTTTTTTGCACAAAAAATGTTTTTTTCGAAAGCTCACTCACACTGAAATAAGTTAATGACGGAATATGTCTGACAATTGATTGACAGATAGACTGGAAAATGGAAAGATTATTGGAAAAACTATGATTTATTAATCAAACTGAAAATTGAGTGAACAAACACTCTCTGATTATCACAGATTCATAACTATGGGTTTAAAAGAATCAGTGATAATCTAATTGCTGATTTAACCCACTGTGAACAAACTGGCCCTTAGTATAATAAAAACATCCGTGGAGTTGTTCAAGTTGACACATACAGCTAGTTGATCAACGTCGATTTCTGATGAGAGAGACGGTAGTTCAATTTCATGACATGAAAACGATGAACGGACAGCTATTAAGACACCTCCTCCTCTTGTTTGTTTAGTTTTTGCAAAGCTTCTGTCTTTTCGGAAAACGTAGTATAAATTATCATTGAAAATTTCGGAGTTTAAATGTTTATCAGTTGTGCTATTTTGTGCCTAGCTTGTGCTACTATATGCCAAAGAGATAAAAAACTCGCATGTTTGCAGCTTTTACGGCCAAAAATAAGTTTTGCGAAGCGTGAAGTTAGCACCGCTATTTTCGATTTTCAAATAAAATAATGTGCCGTATTGTGCTCAACGAGTGCTGCCTTGTATCGTAAACATTGAAAAAAAAATCGCAAATTTACATTTTTTTAAAATGTTGAAATTTATTTAAAAAAGAAAGTTGTGCCGTTTTGTGCTCAGCAACGAAGAGATAAATAAAAATTGCGAGGGTCTGTAACATGAAGTTAGCACAATCATTTTCGATAAAAAAAAGTGCTTTATTGTGTCCAACTTGTGCTGCCTTTAAAAAAAATCGCAAATTTGAAAATTTCAACGAATGTTATGCTGCCAAGCACCAAAGAGATTGCAAAAATCGCATAATTGCAACTCTTATGACCAAAACTAAACTCTGCGAAGGGCTGTAGCGTGAAAAGTTTTGAAATTTGTTAGAAATGAAACATGTGCTGCCATATGCCAGATATAAAAATAAAAGCATTTTGCAGCTTTTACGACCAAACAAAAATTTTGCGAAGCGTTAAGTTAACACTACAATTTTCAATTTTGTTTTCTTAAGTTATGCTTTGTTATGCTTTGTTATGCCCAACTAATGCTGCCTTGTGCCATAACTATGTAAAAAAATCGCAAATTTGCAAAGTTTACGAATGAATTTTTGTGAAATTTCTTAAAAGTTTAAGTTGTACTGTTTTGTGCCCAGTTTGCATTGCCATATCCCAAAGAGATAAAAAAAATCTCATACATATTTGCAACTTTTACGAACAAAAACTAATTTTGGGAAAGGAGAAATTAGCGCCATTTTGATATTCGAAAAAAGTGTTATTTTGTGCCATACTTGTGCTGCTTGCTTCAATATTCCAAACAGATAACAAGAAAATCGTTCATTTGCAACTTTTACGGTCAAAACACTATTTTGCGAAACGCGAAGAGCACCTTCATTTTTGATTTTCGGAAAAAAAGTTATGATTTAATGTGTCCAACTTGGTCTGCCTTGCGCCGTAAAAACGCAAATTTTGAAAATGAAAATTGTGCTCAAATTTTTGTTGCCGAGTTTCAAAACAAAAGTTTTTCTGTATAATGCCTAACCTGTGCTGCCTTATGCGGTAGGCAAGTATTAAAAAATAATTCGCAAATTTGCAAATTTTACGAATGAATTTTGTTTTTGATATTTTCGATTTTCTTTAAAAAACTAAGCTGTGCTGATTTTTGCGAATGAACACCAATGCTTCAGCCAGGAGAGTGTTCGAATGTCAGCCCCACGACTAAGACATTTGGATTGATGCCAGAACGTTTGGTCTGGATGACTGGAAGCGGCGTGCATGGGTATAAAGTTAAGTATAGAATAGTGAATTTTTTTTATTTAATTCACAAGTTCATATGGTATACATATATAACTCTCAGATCTTCACGTTGAAGGATTTAAATGAAAAATCAAATGTAAGGGTATATTTTTGTACACAAACTAAAGGGTGTTTTTTTGGACGTGTGGCTTTCAAGAAGAAATAAAACGCATATAATTTAATGTTATGGCCAAGAATTTAGCTTTATTATAAAGATAAGTGTTTGCCATTATGTTTTAAAAATGATTTCGGGCAAATGGCCGCCGCGGCTGGCTCGAATAAATTCCAGCCGAGAGGCCCAATTTTCGACCACCAATTTTCGACGCGATGGCGGATGGACTCATTCGGGTCTTCTTCTTCGATACTCTGCTCCACAGCAGTAATAGCGTCTTCGGTACGCACTGTACGGTCTCTGAGGATGCGCATTATCCACTTGAGTAAACGTGGTGCGAAACCGATTCATGGTTGCTCGAATTACCGACTCTGCTGGGCGATTATGTCGACCGAATATTGGACGCAGCACACGATGCGCGAACCGAACCATTATGTTGGTAATAAATTTGCACGATTTGCAAACGTTGTTCAGGAGTAAGTCTATTTTTTATCAAATGACCAACCAAACTGAGCATAAATCAAGTGACAGCTATCAAAAAGACCAACTCCGAAAAAAGTATAACTAGATTGAAAACCAAACGTCTAAAAAACAACCTTATTTTTAAAAATTACATATTTACAAATTTTACGAATAAAATTTTTTGACATTTATTAAAAATAGCAATTGTGCTGCTTTATTCTCAGTTTGTGCTAAAATAAATGCCAAAGAGATTAAATTCGCATGCTTGCAGCTTTAAGGCCAAAAAACAATTTTGTGAAGCATGAAGTTAGCACCACCATTTTCGATTTTCAAAAAAAAAGTTGTGCTGTATTGTGCTCAATTTGTGCTGCCTTGTGCCATAATTTTTTTTAATTAAATGTTTTACGAATGACATTTTTTTTGAAATTTAGAAATTTCTTAAAAATTAAACTTGAGCTATTTTGTCCTCAGTTTGTTCAGCCATGCGCCAAAAAGATACAAAAAAATTGAAAACCTAATTACAACTTTAAGGTCGAAAACAATTTAAGAATATTTTTTGTTTTACGGCTACAAAGTAATTTTGCGAAGCGAGAAGTTACCAACACCGTTTACGATTTTCAAAAAATGGCAGTGCTGCATTGTACTATGTACTACTTAGTGCTGCCTTGTATCGTAAATATTGAAAAAAAAAAATTCGCAAATTTACAAATTTTTCGAATTAATTTTTTTTTTTTAATTTATTAAACAGTAAAGTTGTGTTGTTTTGTGCTCAGTTTATGCTGCTTAGCAACGAAGAGAAAAAAAATCGCAAGGTTGCAACTTTTTGTGAAGCATCTTTATTTTAGATTTTCAAAAAAAAAAAGATGTGCTCTATTGTGACCAACTTATGCTGCCTTATGCGGGAAATTTTAAAAAATATTACGCAAATTTGCTATTTTACGAATGAAATTTTTTGAAATGACATGTGCCCTGCTGTGCTCAGTTTGTGCTGTCATATGCCAAAAAAATACAAAAAATTCGCACCATTTTCGTTTTTTTTTCTTAAGTTATGCTGTGTTATGCCCAACTTATGCTGCCTTGTACCATAAATATTAAAAAAAAAATCGCAAATTTGCAAATTTTACGAATGAATTTTTTGAAATTTCTAAAAAGTAAAAGTTGCGCTGTTTTGTACTCAATTAATGCTGCCATATCCCAAAGAGATACAAAAATCGCACATATTTGCTACTTTTACAGAGAAAAATAAATTATGCGAAGGGTGAAAGTATCTAGTCATTTCGATGTTCAAGCAAAAAAAGTTGTGCTGCAATATTCAAAATAGTTAAGGAAAATCGCAAAAGCCCCATATTTGCTACTTCTTCGGCAACAACACAATTTTGCGAAGTGTGAAGTTAGCACCACCGTTTTTGGTTTTCTAAAATTGTCATTTAATGTGTCCAACTTGTGCTGCCTTGCACCGCACCTAAATAAATAAGAAAATAAAAAAAAAATAAGTAAAAATCGCAAATTTGCAAATTAAAAATTAAACTTAAATTAAAAATGAAAATTGTGCTCAGTGCTGCCAATTTCGAGTTCAAAAAAAAAGTTGTGCTGTATTGTGCCGAACTTGTGCTGCTTTATGCGGTAGGTAGGTAAATATTAAAAAATAGTTCGCAAATTTAAACAGTTTACGGATGAGTTTTTGTTTTTGATATTTTGGTTTTCTTGAAAAAGCAAGCTGTGCTGTTTTGTGCTGCCAAAACATAACAACAAAATTCGCATTTTTGCAACTTTTACGACCATAAACCAATTTTGCGTATGAACAACAATGGTTCAGCCCCCAGGTTTAAGGTGACAAAGAAGACCAAGACTTCAGTCTAAAGACCAAGCCGTTTGGATTGATATCAGAACGATTAGTCTAGATGATTTGAAGCAGCATGCTCGGGATCGTAAAGTATGGAAGGTCTCAGGCAGCGATCCTTCATGGATCGGGGACCAATGAATTGTTTTGCAAATCAGCTAATTACTTTTTAATTTGTGTAACAAAGTTGCTAATATCCAGCTAATAGTTCATCAGGGGGATTACGATTTGTACGGCGGGCGCTGGAAAATAGTAGTTGATTCTTGCAGAGGGGCACAATACAAGTATATTATTATTTTAGGAGGAGGGTTTATCTCCTACCGTTTAGGAAGGATAGTCTATTAGCTCGCAACATATTTTTAGCGTGAGAGAAAAGCAGACGATATTAATATTAGAAGTAGTCCCTGTGAAGGTTATAACAAATACGTTCGTCTGCCAGCATGTATTGGTACCGTTTACGAGAAAAAGTGCATCAAAAGTACAAATTTTTCCAAAATTAAAAAGTGAGGCAAACAACTTTCATACATCCTGAAGCCCTCGCTTTCTGATTACAAATATGGTCACGAAAAATTTAAGGAAGCCACTTGAAACATATCTCAAATGAAAGGTCTTGAATCTTTGAGTACGAATATATAGGTACGTGACAGATGCTTAGTGGTCCAAAAACCCCTGACAGACGTACTCGATTTTGGGAAACCACTTGAGACATGGGTACGTCAAATGAAAGGTCTTGACTTCCTGAGTACCCCCGCGATTTAGGTCGCGGTGCATATACATTTTTTTTGTATGTAAGTGGTGTGCCATTATAACATTTTTAAGTTTAGCTTTCATCGTAAAAATTCAAAAGCTCCTCTTTATTTTCAAATTAGTGTTTCTAAAGTTGCTCATTCAGAAATAAAAACTAAATTTTGATATATAATTTTTATTCCTTTCACTAAAACTTTTAACAATTTCCACTTGATTAACCAAAAGAACCCAACAAAGCTCCCCTCCGCAACTAGAATTTCAAATTAAAAAAATTGGACTTTCAAAAACTCATTTTGGTTGAATAAATCGCAAAAAGAAAAACTTTTATTATCATACGAGAAAGAGGCCTGATTTATGACAATCCGAATCCATTCATTCGAAACGTGATGAGAAATTTTTATTTTGAACCATATCGACTCAATTTGAATATAATATATTTCTGTGTTCATATATATATACAATTTTATACCTTTTTTTTTGTAAATACATAGATCCTGGAAAATTCCGCTTAATAGCTATGGAATTGTAAATATTCTCACATCAATGACAACCTCTAGAATACCCATAAGTGCACCTTATATAGTCGTTGCGTTGTCTTCGTCGTAGTCATCGTTATTATTCGCTCAACCACCCTTGGAACGCTTTCCACCCACTTTTATCTATTTTTTTTTTTTTTTATTTTAAGCAAACTTCTCTATTTCTATTTCTCTTCCCTCTCACTTTAGTTTTCATTCAAAGGGGGTTGGCAATTTATTATCTTGATTTCAATGTCGTCAGATGACGTCAACAAGAAATCTACACTCGTTCGTATACTCGTAATGTAAAGTAGAAGATGACGGAGAAAAAGAAAAAGAAGAAATAGTAATAAGAAAGGTCTTTAAGTGTCTTTAAGATACCTACCTTCCAACAAGGAAGTCAAGCAAGTGATGCAACATTATCGTCATCTGTTTGCGTATCTATGTTAAGATCTCTGGAGGATTGTTATTGCTTTTTTTTTCTTTACTTGTATTCCAAGAGAAGTTCTTACCGTAGTATACTGAATGATTGATTAAAGAGCGAGGCAACAGCATCACGCTTGACAAATTTACTCCCAATCCTATTTGGTCCGCGAGGGTAGCAAGCATGGTTGCCACTGTGAATTTTTTAAAAACATTTTTCACGAAAATTCTTTTGAAAAACAAACCTTAGGACCTGTTTTATAATGTTCAAGTAAAGTTCTGATAAAATTTCCGACACCAATAATGTCATAATGTCCACAAGCAAAATAAATTAACTTGTGGATTTATAACCCATGGTGAGTTTTTTCTTGTGGACTTATGGCCTTTCGCCGATATTTGTGTGTCGCCTAACTAATCAAAACTTTTTTGTCGACCATCTACATACGCGACGTTCAGAAGGGTATCTTTAAGGACTTACAGCATCGAACGTCGCGATAAGTGATTCGGTTGATGTTTAAGTTTTTTTTATGACATTTGCAGAGATAGCAGCCCGACCTGTTGTTTCAGGTCCAGCCGCAGCCACACATACATGGTTGACACCAGTCTTCTAGGGCTAATCGATTAAACTTCGCAGTGTAGGTCCCGATCGATTTAAGAATCGATAAAGACAACCATTTTTTTTTTTTTTTCAGAAATTCCTAAGAATTTTGAAACGCGGCAACCCTGGGTGCAGGAAATCTATCAGGATTTTAAAAGGAGATAATTTCTCTTTACTTTTGAATTTTACTTTTTTGTTTGTCAACTTCGTTATTTTTGTTTGTTTTTTTTTATTATTTTTTGTATTTCTTGGATGCAATTGATTTTTCTCAATGCCTTTTTCAATGAGCTTTAATTGAATTTGTTCGTTGTTTTGTGTCGAATTCAATGACAAACAATACGAATTAACACTGTAGTACGATTTTGTGTTCAATTAACGTAGCCATTTTCCAATATAGTAGACATGTAATGTATGATTGAAAATCAATTTGGTAACGTGTTTGAAAGTAGGATGGCTCATATATATGTATGCTCTCATTACATATTATACACGGCAAGCTTACCCAGTGCTTAAGCATTCATTACGTTGTGGTAGGCCACAATTTCCGCACATACAAACCTCCTGGATATAAAATACATATACAATACATACACGCCTACAACAGGATATGTGTCCTGCTAAATCAATAAATCAATTAAAGTTTAATTAATTACGCTCGATTGTTAACCAACTTTGACACTGAGAGTGCAAAGTATATTGCAGTAATCACCTCAGTGGCGTACAGTGGGACAGCGTTACATAAATATTGGAATAAATCATCAAAATAAAGTAACACACTAAAAGAGTAGGTTAAAAGATATTTTGAGTAGGTACACAACAAATATATGAATAACACGCGACTCATTTTCAAAAACAATTACAGTGGAGGTCCAGTATAACGAATGATATAATGTCCAAGGTCCATTCGTTATATCGAAATTTCGTTATATTGAATACTTTATTCCACAAAAAAAGTAGCAATTATTAGTTTTTCAACACTTTATCTACAGCATTTTCCAATACAACCCAGTTTTATCCCCAATTCCGTGACAAAAATAAAAATGTTAACATTTTCATACTTTTAATAAAGCCCGTATGACACTACATTTTTTTCTCATTTTTAATTAACTGAAAATGAAATTAGAGCACAACTTACAATTTCGTATTTAAACTTCGATAGGTATGAGTGGGTACGCACTATATCCATTAATGTAAAAATGTCATACACAATTTATAAAAAATGTGATTTTCAAATAATATTTGTCAGACCCTGGCAGCTTTTTCTTGACATTCAGAATTAAAAATTAAAAATAATTTCAAGGTACACTCAGTCACTAAAGTAAGTATACACTGAACCCTAGAGAACACTAGTTTATGATGTACATATATTCACTTTAGGGACACACTGTAATTGTGAAAAATAATTTAGAGAAATGCTATCTCTTTTTAAAAAATCTTTTTATACCTTATTTCCTCTGCTGACACTTTGATTGATTTAATGAGAAATAAAATGAATACAAAATGTAGTGTCATACAGGCTTAAGCAAAGATGAGAGGATAAATTTAGAAAAAGAAAACAAAGTTCATATTTTAAGGATACACGGATACAAATCAAGAGTGGGTTTACACAAATTTCTTTTCTTTATTTGTGTCCGTAACAGAAAAATAAATTGTTCTTAAAAGTTTTTAGTTTAATTTTGAAAAATTCGTTATTTGTTCGTTATATAGAATACCTAATGGGCTTCCAAAAAGTGTTCGTAATATCGATGATTCGTTATATCGGCATTCGTTGTACTGGACCACCACTGTATAAAAAAAAATTGGAAGCACAGGACGATTAGCAGTGCATTTAAGCATATATAAGAAATTATTCTGATGACCTAAACACTGCATGTCCTTCAAATCTGGAGTTCATGACACCATCAATTGGTGGTAATAGGCAGCTTTTTAATGGGTTCCATCGATAAAATTTGCAAAATTTGCAAACATGCGAAAAATTTGCAAATTTGCGAAAAATTTGCAAATTTGCGAAAAGTTTCTTAATCTCTGTGGCAAAATGTTGCACAAGTTAAACACATAACAGCACAAGTTCTTTTGTTAATCGATCGAAAACGGCAGTGGGTCATTCTTTAGGCTTCGCAAAATTTATCATCGACCTTCAAAGTTTTGCAAATATGGGATTTTTGTATGTTTTTAAAAAGATCAAAAAGTCTAGAAATATTTACGTACATACGAGTATACCTAGTTCGTTCGCAAAGATTTCGCATATTTGCGATTTTTCTTTTCAATATTTACAGTACAAGTCAGCTTAAGTAGGACAGATAACAAAATAACTTGCTTGTTTTAGAAAATTGAAAATGGTGGTAATAGTTAAACGCTTCGAAAATTTGGTGGTTCTGCCGTTAAAATTGCAAATACGAAACTTACTTAAACACAGCATACCTTTTGTTTTTAGGAAATCAAAAATAGTGGTGCTTATTTCACGCTTCGCAAAATTTATTTCAGGCCGTAAACGTGTAGAAAATAATAATAATGCTCACAGGCCGCTCCACACATCAGCGTATTTTAATACAGGAGACGCCAGTTGAAGAGGTTGAACAATTTAGCTACCTTGGAAGTATTGTTTCAGCAAATGGTGGTACTGATCTGGACGTTCAAAGTAGAATAAATAAAGCTCGCGCAGCCTTCCGTTCTCTCTCCCAAATTTGGAAATCATATCAAATCTCCTTGCGCACAAAGTTGAGATTCTTCGAATCCAATGTCAAATCCGTGCTGTCTACCATCTACCATCTCAAAGAAATTGCAGGCTTTTGTGAACCGTTGTCTACGCCATATTCTAAAAATTCGCTGGCCACAAATTATATCAAACGAGGAATTGTGGCGCAGGACAAGTCAAGAGCGGCTGGACGTTGACATAAGAAAGCGTAAATGGCAATGGATTGGTCACACACTGAGGAAACCAAACGATGAAATAGCAAAGCAGTCATTTGAATGGAATCCTCAGGGTGCACGGCGCACAGTGGGCTCAAAAGCAAATCTAGCGGGTCAAAAATCCAAATCTTTGTAAACGAGTGGTGGGTGTGTCCGTTTCTTATTTAAACACCTAAATAGCCTAGCAGGTACCAAATAGAGAGAATAGTTATTTCATGGTTATGTGGACAGTTAAATATTTTTAATAGACAAGAAAGACACAGAAATAATGATGAAATGATGTCTCAATGCCAGTTTTTGGACTAAATTATGGTTTGAACATAGGTAAAAATATATTAGCTAATATTATGTTGACCTCCGAGATATTTTCCACTGATAATTTTTCGCTTTTAGCCGAAGAATTTGGACCACTGTCGTCAAATAACCTGTAAGATGTTATGTTTTACTTTTCTGAAAACGGGCAAAAACGGGCAGATGAAATATAAAAATATGTTATCTATATTATTCCTGGAACTTAGTTTAAGTTCAATCTTTTTGTACAGGTTTGTACAGAAAAAGTTGCAGCCTATAGAATAAATGCTTTATCAATTTTTTTCTTACCAATAAAGTCAATGCCATGGTTCGTTTAGTTAAAACACCATAAATCATAAATAAACAAAATTATTAACCTTCTTAAATATAGTACATTTGGGAATAAAAACAAAAAAATTTATAACTTTTCAAACAAATAAGAGGTAAACAAAGTCCTACCATCATTAAATATTGAACGAACAACGACTAAATTATGTGTCTGCAATTAACGGTATTATTGCTTGAAAACTCAAGTCTTCTGTCAGTTAATTTGACTCTAGTCATTGTCTCTGGCATGTGTTCAATCAACCTATGTACTACCTGCCCTGATATAAAATGCATATTTTTTGGACTTTTGACCCGCTAGATTCGCTTTTGAGACCACTGTGCGGCGGGTTGGAAGACCAAGAACAACATGGAAATCAACTGTCTATTTATGCCCAGTAAGAAATTATTTTTCAAGGAAAAAAACTTGTAACTGGCTGTGATTTGCAGTTTATGACATTGGGATTGAGGTTACTTATAATCTGAGAAAAGTCCGTTAGGAGTGGTCAAAAGTCACGTTAATGGGTTTTCACCAAATATTTCCAAAACGGTTAGTTTTAAAAAAAAATTGTGCCACAAACAGGAAGCTGAGGCTATTTTCCATAAAAAATGTTTTCACAATTTTGTTAGTAACATTAACCGTTTACCGCATTAAAAATTTCAAAAATAATGCCACCTGTGTTTCTGCGTACCTTATGATTCAATGAAAAAATAACAATCCGAAAAAAATTCTCTTCTATTTAATTGAAATGTTGCGTAAATTTTGGGACACACTTTCAAACTGTTGCCGCCAAACTTTACATATTTTTGAAATATTGTTGAGCAATCAAAAGTCGTTCTCTCTTGCAATATTTACTTACCTACTTACTAAAGGTGGCGCTACAGTCCGGGGTGGACCAGGGCCTCAACCAACAAGCTTCTTCCAGCCGGCTCGGTTTCTAGCTAGCTGTCTCCAGTTTCGCACGCCAAGTTGGTAAAGGTCCTCTTCCACTTGCGTGCGCCACCTTTTACGCTGTCCACCTCTACTGAAGAAACAGCGATTGGCAAGAGTAATTCTTCGTTTTATCTCAGCACTGGTATCGTTCACTGAGTTTATAGCAATGCTCCATTTTAATTAGCTCTAAACTGTCAGCTGTCAAATAGTTTTTTTGTTTGTTTAAGGTTGCCAACACTTGAATAAACAAAGGCGGCAAATTCAAATCTTGTGTTAATTTTGGGACACTCTTTAATTATGCTCAAACTTGCTAATTTTTTCTTAATCAGTTTGCGGCACTACACCCTTTTTACAAGAACAAACTCAGGCGATTTTCAACTCTCTCTGTAACTTCAGTACCAATAAAGTCAGAAACTTTAAATTTGCAGTATTTGCTAACATACATAGGTGGTTCACCAAATTTCAACCCGGTAGCATCAGTAATTCCCAAGATATAGGCCTTCGAAATTCGCAAACCGTAACTGACTGACTGACTGATTCACTGACTGACTCACACACTTACAGATCATAAAATTTATGGAGCACTTCCCAAGACCGTAGAATTTTGTAATTTCGCACAACGGTAGGTCTTGTGGTCTATATGCATACAAAGGAAAAATCGAAAATCTGCATTTTATATTCAAGGGGCGTGGCATCCACCCACTTTCTTAAAATTTTGTATAAATTATATAGAGCACTTCCGATTGTTGTAGAACGGTAAAAATTAGTAGATCGATAGGGCTTGAAGTACCTAGTTAGAAAGAAAAAAAACGAAAATTTGGAATTTTCTGTTCAGGAGACGTGGCATCCACCCACTTTCTGAAAAATTTGTATAAACTATAAGGAGCACTTCCGATTGTTATAGAACGATGGAAATTTGTAGAGCGGTATGATTTGAAGAGCATACAAAGAGAGAAATAAGAAATTGAGATTTTCTATTCAGGGGGCGTGGCATCCACACACTTTCTCAGAATTGCTATTATTTACGTAGAGCGCTTTCCGTTGTCGTAAAATTATGAAACTTTGTAGACCGGTAGGGCTTGATTTTCACCTGGAAAAATAAAATCTTTGCAAAAAGGAATGAAATCACAACAAAAACATAAATCTTAAAAAAGAACCAAGTTCTTATATGTACAAGAAACCTGTGCGTAAAAAGTCAGCCTGAAAAAGTAATGATATCTTAAATAGGTATGCCAAGTTTTAAGTTCATGAAGTTTGATATCAAATATCTTGAGCAGAGTAATGTCGAAACAACTCCAAATTATGACAGAAATTTGGTATTTAATGATTACTGATTAAAATTTGGTGGATTTACTTGGCAAGTTTTCTCTTTATTACTTACTTTATCCTGACCCTGAACTTTGCAGACGAATTGAGTATCATATTTTGGATTGTCACCAGTGGCGTAAAAGTGGTTCGATTTTAAAAAATGAAACGGCAATCGATTTGTCACGACAAAATCTCGATACTCCATTTTTTATTTTTTTTTATTTACCGTAATAAAAAAAGGAATGATGAAAAATGTAGGAAGTGCGGAGAAAAAAAACTTGAACATTTTTGGAGTGTCACCAGCGCCGTAAAAATGCATTGATTTCAAAAATTGAAACGGCAATTACTTTGTCACGACAAAATCTCGATACGCCATTTTTATTTTTTTTATTTACCGTTATAAAAAAAGTAATGATGAAAAAAGTAAGAAGTGCCGAGAAAAAATGTTTGGACTGTCACCAGCGCCGTAAAAATGCATTGATTTTGAAAATTGAAACTGCAATCACGAGCCAACATAGGAAAAAACGCTTGGAATTCGAACAAAAATACGTGCATTTTTCCTATGTTGCTGTAAAGGGCTTGTTTTTTAGTATCCGTCCAAAGACGCTAGTCTCACGCAATCTTTTTTTAACATAATCTGGAGACTGTCAACTCTTTGTTTTGTCACAAACCGCTTCTTTAATTTCTTTCGCAAATTTTGTTTGCGTTTCCGAACAAAAAGCCAATATTTTCGTTGAGAAGTTAACCTTGCTTTTGGCTCGCGTGGCACCTTTTCTAAAGGTAAATTGTTTTTTTAAATATTGAACAGCATGAAATACTATCGTTTAAGAGCATTTTTATATTTCAGATGTTTCGCCGTATGATTTTCTATCTGCATGACTCTTGACAATGAGGAGCCGAGCTTTTACATTGCAGGATTAATTTTTCTCACTATGCAAAACTCCTGAAACAGCACGTTTTCATTATTTTGAATGCGTAGATCTAAAAACTATAACCTACAACTTTTTAAGCCGCTTGAATTTTGAAAACATGCATAGTTTATAACCCATTTTTAATTATGTGCACGATCGACTTTTGTGCATTTGGACAATTTAGGGGTTTAAGCATAGTTTAAAGTTCCGATGCGAAAAAAAAAATCAAAATTATCAAAACGATTTTCCACCTATTCTGCGCAGCAAGTTGAATAATATTCAAGGCGAAAAACGTTTGCCTTGGCCTAAACCACCCATTGAGTCATTAATTTACCCTTAATTGACAAACTTTAGAACTAAAAATGGAAAATAATTATTTTTGGATGCGAAAACCATTTGCATGCAAATAATGCCTTGAGGTGAATACATTTTTTTTTTTTGAAGTATAAACCGACCATCAAAAAAAAAATATTTTATTCACACTTTTTTTCGCATGCAAATCAATTGCCGGTCCATTGTTTTGCATCACATTTCATGACAGCATAGTTTTTTTTTTGCATGAAACTGTAAACCAATCATGCAAACAATTAATTTTACATTTCACCTCAATTATTTTTGACATGCGAAAATAAATAAATAAATAAATAAATTGGGTGGCGCAACAGCTCATGGAGAACCAGGGCCTAGTGACTTACAACTCACAACCATTCCTGTGTGCGTGTTTGTTGGCAGGAATGGAGGGAGCCTACAGTTTTTTTTTGCCGAGTCCGAACGGCTAAATGAGAAGCACTTTTTCATGACAAGTATACTCTTGGAGGATTTGTCAGTTCCTCGCAAGAGGCAGTACCTCGAATAAAACATTTCTGTTTTTAGGTGGCACGGCTGGGAATCGAACCCACACCTTCGGCATGACAGTCCTACGCACTAACCATCAAGCCACGAGGTACTACACATGCGAAAATATTTGCATAGATTTTTTTGCGCACGGGAACTGTAAACTAGGCTTTAATGAAAAATAACGGAACTATATATCAATTTCTTTGTTTCATCGTCTAGTTAGTAGGGACACCACTTAGGCAGGACAAAAAAAATTGAGAGGTTTACTGCAGAAACATAGGAGATACGGAAGGAAGAAATGTGGCTTTGGAAACGTTTATAATTACGTGCACGCCACTGTAAGTGACGATAAAAAAAATTTAAATTATTGAAAATTTAACTTTTAAAATCGTCTTACGGTATTATTTTCAATTTTAAGTCATGTGTTTTTTCGTAAAGGGTCGTTTTATTTGGATTGGAATCACCCATAAGCTGTTGCATGGCAAAACTGGAATTTAACTTATGGAAATTTCATTTGAAAAACTCCAGTTTTGGTTAGCAACAGCTACAACATCTATAAAAATGTCCCGTTGTTATGGCTGAAAATTTCATAAAATACGGGAGACTGATTTAGATTTAAAAGACCTAAGACCACCTCCCCATACAACTGGAACCACTGTGTGGATTTTTTGCTTATCACGACTGTTGGCTTTTTGGACCATAGTACGGCATAGACGTTAGTACTTTGTGTGTCACAGACAACATTAAACGCAGAAAGTTCATGGCCCAACAAATGTTTTGTTTTGTTTTGTTTTTTTAAATGGATTTACTTATTATAAATGAATCGGGTTGTTTATAATGAATTAATTCCATGTATTCACGCTGTGTTTCTATCACAGTTAATAGTTCGATAAACTGTAATTAGGTATATCAACGCATGATTTTAGGGTTAGTTTAAAAGGCACTCGTTAATAAAAAAAAAAAAATCGGCAGATTGGGATGAGCCACTGCATGCAGGACATTTTATTGTGGGTTTCGTATTTTATTGACAACATGTAAGAACATTCGAGTACCTACTTATTTAAAAATATCTTTCGATTTTTCGGAGAGCAAAGCAAATAAATTAAATTGCCACACATTTTCTCTTATGCAATATTTCTGCGTTGGTTATTTTGTTCATAAAAACATATTTTTTCCTCAACTTTACCATGCACCTGTTTCGTTGGTGAACTCATAATAATTATGAATTTTTATTTTTACAAACAATGATTCCAGATGGGGAAAAGGAAAAAAAACATGACGAGAAAAAAAAATAAACACAATTGGAAAAGTTAATGGAAATAATATAAAATGTAATCGCGTATAACAGAGCATGTTATTGTTTCTTTTTTTTCATAATGCAAAAAATTCATTTACATCATTGTAAGTGAAATTATGTCTTTGTTGTTTTACAGGGAGTTTGAAGTTAGGAGTTATGAATGATACTAAAGATGGCAGTGAAGTAATATATGCATGTGTGTACATAACACGAATGTCAATCTTAAAAGAATTCCCAAATTTATTCAAACAATTTCTCATTATAATAATAAAGAGAAAAGTGTGGTTCCATAGTAACGCATTTTTGACCTTTTGTCTGTCGGTGGCATCGCGTTGTCCAGTGTAGGCACCCTGTTCAATGTTTTTTGTTCTCAATTGCCATTTTGCTTTAGTTTTTTTTTTTTTACACTGGCAGACCAAGAAATTTTAAATAGAACTTACAGGTAAACGAGAAATGTAAATTTTTAAACCGTGGGAACTAGTACAATTTGCATTGTTTATTACTTTTATTGTACATTTTTAGGTTAAATATTGAAGCAGGGCAAAAAGTATGTTTTTTTTTACTATTTTTTTCAAATTCCAAGGTTAATTTTCGTAAACCTACCGCCACCGCACTAATTGTGAACCCATTAAAGCTTTGGGGTTTTTCGAAGTCCCAATTTTATATCAATAAACCGCAATCGACTAATGACCAAAAAATCGACATAACATAGGCCATCGCTCGCTCAAATTCAGGCGGATCTATGCGGCAGTCATTGAAAATTGGAACTCTCAGAACCGTACCACCTTGAAAAGCCACGTCGGACATTTGAACAATGTCATATTCCATACATAAAAGAAAAGTGAATATACCTTTGATCTTTTGTGAGCATTTCTGTGCAGAGCATATTCATCACTTCACACATCTAGAAATACTACATGGGCTTTTTAAATAAAAAATAGTTTCGTAAATACCTTACACTTTACACACAGCTTTCATTATCCCATTTCAACACCGACAAGCCTTTATTGGAAACACCTTTAACTGTCTGATAAAAGTCATAAACATAGAACTCTCTTTGAAATCGTAGTCTTTAACTGAAGTGTAAAACATAGAATAATATTTATTCCACTGAAGTTTCCAAAGATTCCTAATTTGCATAACTCCGATTCACTGTACCTATTCAGTTTTTCTTTTGGCTTTTGGTAGAAAAAAATATAACCAATGCCAAAGGATTTTTAATTTTTAAGCTTTTCAAGAATCACATTTTTTTACTTAATATCCTGTGAAATTAATAAAACTATGACTTAACCGAATCAAAATTTTAAAAGTTCTGATTACTCCCATTTGATTCCTTAAATCATAGCTTCATGCAAATGTCTTTCTTAAAATTACCTGCAAAAACAGGTGACAGTTTCTTCAACATCCAATGGCAATGTTATTTGTGGGGCATGTCTAGGTACTGCTCTTCCGGGTATATTCCTTGAACGACTGTTAGCCGACGATGATGACGATGTTGATGCAGACGAAACAACAGGAGTTGGTGGTGTTGAATCTGTATCCAAAGGAACAGCCGAATAACGCACAAGAATAGCCCGACTGACTCGATTACTGCCAGTTAGGTTTGAAAGAGCCCACATCATTGTTATTCAGAATTGTTATACAAAATTATCGCGGCGTTTTTGATAAATTAATGTGAAATAAAATTAGAAACGTATTATTCTAACTCCGTTACATAATACCAAACCCCGTCTCGATTTTTTTTTTCGTTTTTTGTTTTAATCTCTCTAAAGGTTCTTCATAGAGTAGATTTTTTAAATCAAGAGTATAATACAATTGAGGTTAACTAAGGAAGAAGCTTTGTAACTGTGAAACTATTCTTTGGCAAAGATAACTATAGACTAAGAGAGCTGTTTTTTGCAAGCAATTTTTCTGCCCCTAACATTTTACAAACTGCAATCTGCATAGAGCTACTAATTAAATTAAATGTCAAGGATTTTTTATTTTTTATTTTCACTTGAGTGGGTGATGCAAACAAATAAATAAGAAAAAAATATTCGTATAGTCTGTTACTAAGTTGTCAACTGTAGGGTTGGATTGGAAGTAGGTAAAAGCTTAAAAAAAAAAGCGGAAGAAACTATTGATCGAGTGCCAGTTTGATGGCGGGTCGGCGTTGGTTGAGAAACCCTTTTGTTTTTTTTTTTTCAGAAAAGGTGTATGGCATTCAAGCTGGAAATCAGAAAATTAAATAAGAATAATTGTTTAGTCGGTCATATAAGGTCATTATAACTTATAAGCTCGGTTTATTTTTAAAGCTGTGTGTTCCTCTATATTTTGCGTAAGCACATAAGTGTGGTATATTGGAAATTTACATTCTTCTAATAAAAGCCAATGAATCACATTTTATTTACCTACATAGGTACGACTATGATGGCAGGTTGAAGGGTATTAAAAAGATTTTTTGAGAAACCTATGACTTGATATTAAAGAATGATTTGAAGAGAGGTAGGAACAAAAATTGACAACAGTTGGTGACTAGTGTGAGATATGTTAAATAAGTTAGCAAAGAATAGGTTTAGAATAGTTACCTACTAAAGTGAATTGTGGATATATGTATATTTAACCTTATGGCGACTGAAGTTGTCAAATGTCTACAAATTATCTTTTTTTGAAGTTGTTAAATGTCCACAATTTATCTCTTTTTTCAAACTCATACTTACATTTTCTGAACTAAATGTTTTTTTTTCGAGTGCATTCGATCGATAGATTGAAAGTAAATTATATAAGTGTCCATTAGAATATCATGTCAAGGAGAAACACTTATATTTATTTTTCGGATAAAAAAAAAAAAACAAGAAGCAAAATTGTTAATTTTTCATATGATTTCATTTAAAAGCCTGTCTTTGGAATAACATTTTTAGGGTTCAATTTTAACTTTGAAATATTAACTACGCATCAGAACATGAAGAAGAAAACTGATGCAGTTCAAAAATGGGTTGCTTTTGGTTTTAAAAAAGGTATAATAGAAATAAATGTCTAAATAGACATTGGCCAGTTCAGAAAAATAAGATCTCACGAATTGAGGAAGCGAATCCAAAATTGTTTCCCAGGGCAGCTACTTGACAGCAAAACTGAGAAACCTTAGATTCTCTTTCAAGTTTCTGAGATTGCTGGGATTGATCTAATACCTGCGGATTCTTTTGTATTTCGTAAATAAAAATCTGTCAACCGTGTGAACGTATAATTTTCAACCTGCCAACTTTGTCAGAAAAAGTACCTAACCTATCCTAACCTACAAACCGTATGTAATGTCTTACAACTGGTAAAATATTACCGAAAACTCTTTGAAAATAAGGGTACCTATGTTAATGAAACTTGGAATGAATTTTTCATTGGTCATACGAACTAAGAATTTTTAGAGGGAGGGGCAAGTGTAGAATTATTACCATATCACCCACGAAAAAACTCTTCCACTCATGAATTCGCAAAAAATATTAAATTTGTTCCGTTATACACAAATAGCATTCAAACTGAACTTTTTTTCAGGATAGGTACCTACGTTCACCCTTATTACGATAGTCGATTTACAAAAACGCCGGTAAAACGACACGGCTCTAAAAGCGACATTTGGCGTTTCAGTAAAACAACTACCGTAAAGAAGTCAGAATAGTGAAGAGCGAAGAGAACGCTTAACTTGTAATTTCATTCAAACACCAATTGTCGTTGCTGGAGCCTTGTCGTTTTTCTGGAGTTTCAGTAAAACGACAATCTTAATAAGGGTGATCCTCACATATATTTTTTTTTCAGAATAGACAAATTATTTCATACTAGAGAGCAGTTTGAGTCCCACTTCGATTTGATTTTCCTTTTTCAAAATGCAAATGTGAATGGAAAATTTCACAATTTTGAAAAATTATGTTTAAAAAGTTACTGCCTCAACTCTCCTCCATAAGTGGTCTTCTATAGTTTAAAGCAACAGGAGAGACGGCTGGGCACTTATCTAAATTTTCCACTTAAAATTAAAATAAAGTTAAAAACAACATTTGTGTATAAAAATTATTGGGGAATACCCAAAAGTGTATGTGTATTTCAAGTGACGTCCTGCACATCTGTTTCAGCCAAAAAACTCTCATGCGGGTTTCATGTGACACCAAGTAGGCTGTTTTCCAAAATGCAGTACTGCAGCGCATCATGATTTCTTAAATTTTTTATATTTTTACTTTCTTAATACCTACAATTCAACATTAACTGTTGCAATGCATTAAAAAAACACAACACTAAATTAAAGCTCATTTTTTTACGTAAATTTATCTCAGAATATGACTATTAAAAATATGATGCACTGCAGTACTGCATTTTGGAACTCAGCCATACCTTCCCCTAGTTCTCACGGTTAACGATTATTTTAGCAGTCATGTAGTAGGTATGTAGATTTGTATGTTTACATTTAAGAACTCGTGGTATGCCTAGCTTACGGCCCGAAAAGTTTTTGAATCCAACCCCGTAGAGGAGGACAACATAACAGGTGGTGCATGCAAGTTGGCAACCAACTTGGCGTGCGAAACTGGAGACAGCTAGCAAGAAATCGAGCCGTCTTGAAGCTTGTTGGTTGAGGCCCTGGTCCACCCGGACTGTAGCGCCACCCTTAAGTAAGCTTATATAGGTAAGTGCCAGTTGTACAAACAGGGTTCTAAATTTGATCAGTGGTTCAGCAATTTAACTAGTTGATAACGACGGATTCACTGAGGTTCAACGATGGTTCAAGGCTTAAGTATGTTATAGGTAGTAGGAAAAAATGCTTGTCATCGTTGAACTTCAGTTAATTCGCCAGTTGGTGGTTTAAAATTGCTGAACCACGGATTTAAATATTTGTACAACTGGCCCCAAGCTAAATTAAAATTTATATTTTTGTTTGCATGAATAACCCTGCGACTGACAGTACACTGTTGTTTTCTAAAAATTGTGAACAACGAAAACTAATAAAAAATAGCTACATACATACCTACATACCTATAATAAATTATCATTTTTCTCCCCGTTCTTGTTTGCTATTTCTTGTTTTCTTTTTTCATTTACTTCATCAAAAATAAAAACAACAAATTTAAATGAATCGATAATACCTACATATTGTGTGTGGCTTTGGCTTTTAAGGATAACCCCCAAGAGCCCCCAAAGACTATTTTGTCACAATCAAAACGCAAAAGAAAAAAGTGAATTAAAGAGCATTTCCTATTTTCGTCTGTTGAATAATTTGAAATCAGCAGAAATGAAATATATAAATTATACATTTCCTTCATAAGAATTTATTTTCGCACATGAATAGGAATTTAAAACAGAGAAGGGGTAATGTAGTGTAGTTTTTCTTACAGTGCAAATGACCGATAATGAGATGATTAGAGATTGTCACAACAACTACATGACTAGGTACCTATGTATGTATGTTTTTTATGCACATTATAAAAATAATAAGAGATTTTCCTCATATGAAAAAAAGTAAAAAACTTACCCCATAAGCCAGTCGACAGTGTCGCGTAAATATTCCGGTATACGCTCCAGCTTGACAGATGTCAGATTCGATGTTGATGTAAGAAAAATCCCTAATTTATCTCACTTTTCGCACGATTAACACTTTTTAATGAAAATTTTAATTTTTTGAACTAAATTCCAACAAGAATCCCCTATCCAAACACGGTTTTTTTCGAAAGTCAAAGTACGACGTTGTCTATGTTGACAGTGTTATTAGTTTTCCCGTGAAAATTCAATACACTTGTTTTTCTTTTTTTTTTATCCAGCAAAAAAAAAGTTATGTGACAAGCAGATAAACTGAAAACAATAACAAAAATAATAAGAAAAAAACGGTTATCCCTTTCTCATGCACAATATCAGCGCAGCTGATTAGAAATAAAACAACAACAAACAAAAGTTTTTTCAATCCAATAGGGAAGAGGGAAAGAGATCGAATGGGAAAACTACACCGTTCACACCACCACCGGTAAAAGATTTTTTTATTGGATAAAAGAATAAGGTACACTTTGCATTCCAAAAAAAGTAGGTATTAATGTGAAAGGAAAGTTTTGCTTTATTTATTTCAAATTTGAATGCACTCAACCAAAACAACACTTAATTCCTTTCATTTATGTATTAATTATATACACGAAAAAGTCGCAAAGTAATTAATAAAAATAACTTTTCTATTTCATTACTCTTTGCATTAAGCACTGTATTATCAACGATATCGACTTATTTTAAGCTTTTACCTCTCATTTCTCTCATTTGCATAATTTTTGTGACAACAGAAGAAAAACAACACAACAGACTGGGAAAACACTATTTTATTTTCTTCATACACTAGCCTATTCTTTCTGTTATACGGGTCTGTATTTCATTTGAACTTTTGTTTATAAACCACTCACACTCATTGACAGAAAAGCCTTTAAAAACGAGAAAGCCATAGAGGGTCAAGGAGAGGAGATAAAAAGAAAATTCACTTTTTCAATCGATTTGATAGAAGCAAATTGTTTTTGTTATATTTTCTTTCAATGAACTTTTGGATTCACTTTTTGTTTTATCGATATCTAATATTTAAAATTGATTAAAGAAACAGAAATTGAATAAGAAAAAGTCTTTCGATACACAATTTCATAATTTTTTCTCGTTACTTAAGTTGAAGTACAACTGCACCTGACTCCTGATTGATCCCGTTATGGTTTTGTACAGAGCAGACTTTCATTCGTTTGCGGAGGAAGAAACAGAAAAGAACGTGACCTTATGTGATAGAGAACGAAAACTTTTATTTTAATACAGCTGTCCCGCTTATACCTAATTGGAAAATGCGGAATGAAATTTGTATGCAAAATGGAAAAATATTTTAATCGAACTTTCTTACCGACCTTTGAAGGGTATGGTAGGATTTAAGGTTTGTTCAAACGCGGGTTGGCATTTGCATGACCAATTTTTCCAGTGCGATTTTTGTTTTTGTTGGTGGAAGGAAAAGGAGGGAATTAAAAATGATGGGAAAGTTAATGCATTACAACAAAAGCAAAAAGATCGTCATTCGAAAATATCGGGTCATGTGAATGCCGATCGCATGTTAGACCGCACATGCGATGGAACTATACTTCAGCGGAACTGAACTTCAAAATATTTGTTGTATCAAATTGTAACGCTGTGGCTCCATTGGCAATTTTTGAGGCAATCGCAATTGGAATAGGAATGGCAATCTATTGCTTGGGTGGGCATATTCATTGCCAGGCAATTTCAATTATAAAATGTGTTTTTAGAAATATTTGACTGCAAATGCTGTTCAAATCCCCTGTTTTTAATAAAATTTAATTTTAATTCACTATATTTTGTCATGTGCGTTCTCATATTCTACGATTTAATTGAAAAAATCAATAAAGAAGCCATTCACAACTACGGGGAATCCCATTTTTCCTCAATTTATTGCTTGAAGATGGAAATCAATAATTGCCACTCATCTTCTAGGCAATATTGCCATTGCCATTGACAAAGCGTCTCCATTTGCATTATTAAAGGCAATAGCAATGAGTGAGGCAATTTATCGCCTCAAATATTGCTAATGGAGCCGCTGGGTAAGAGCCGTATCGCACTAAGAGACAACTGAACTTCACGGTGCGGCACCATGCGGCAAATTTGATAATCTGACCAAATGCCAAATAATCAGTTCCATCGCCACAAAAATATTTGAAGTTCAGTTGCGGTGCAGTTCAGCTGAACAGTTCCAGTGCTGTTTTACCTTTATAAGCCTAATACGCAGATCGAGCTAAAATTTCGCTCCCACATTTCTCTCCAAACACCAGCTAATATCCAAGCTAAATTTTGACATACGATTTTTTTGGAGATTACATCACAGAAAACAGCTGTTCTCTGAAAAGAAATTTTATTCAATAATTTCATAGAATTTTATTTCAATATTTCAAGTGAATCTTATCAAATAACATAGATTTTTCCCTTTGGCATTGATAAATCGTTTGTCCTTGAATATTTCTGGTTCTCAATTTTGATTTCCACATAGTAAAATTCACACAAATCTAACAAAAAAAAGAACCTGGCACAATTTAGCTCGAAAATTAATGTGCCGAACAATTATTTCACGCGCTAAATTTTGATAGATAAGAGCTGTACAGTAAGAAATGAAAATTTGATTTTTTAGCTGGAGCTGCGTACATCTCGGCTAAAATGCTTGGCTAAATTTTAGCTTGGCTAAATTTTGGAGAGAATTTTGTATGGGAGCGAAATTTTAGCTCGATCTGCGTACTATGCTATAGAGGAGAGAAAACTCATCTGTTTGATTTGCGCTGGCATTTATATCTTCCTAGTTCTTCAGTAATCACTGTGCCCATATATGTAAATATTTTAGTTTCTTGCTCACACTATTTTACTTTTGTACGTCGCATTTTTTTTAGGCTCACTTCTCTTGTCCAACTTCAATAAGAACGGCACAGTATGATTTTGAAAAGAGAATGGGACGGGCAGCATTTTTGCCCGCACAGCTAGCCCGTTTGCTGTTTGACTACCCCGAGGCCACACACATGAGCCAATACTGGATAGCCAGTTGGCTGTCAAATTACTGGCTTCACAACTTGCTTCGAAAAAAGCAAGCCCATGCGTGTATGTGTTAGTAAAAAATGTGAGTGTACTACGGCTAGCCAGTACAGGCTCATGTGGCCTTAGGGTTAGGGCCAGCTTTTTTGGCCAATAAATTTTCTAGTTCCATTTGCGTTCTGTTCCATACGTATGCAATATGGAAAATTTGGATTAGTATGAGTGAAAAAGGAGTATAAGAGAAATACTCTGAACATCCAACCGAAAACGACATTGCGATACATGACAGCATTTACACTGAAGCTATGCGACATTACTAACAAAACATGCTCGCTTTAACACCACATGTAAACGTAGTAACTATATCTAATTTCCCAATACTACGAATTTCCACGGATTTTAGTACAATTTTATTTTTTAAACGAACTTTGATAAAACTTTGGGCTTAAAGCCTTTACTACATTGGCCACTTTTTGTGAAATTACAAAAGTAAAAATATTTTTTTCTCCTGCTAGCGCAGTTGTTTTGTGGAAAAAATATACAAATTGTTTTTAAACCAAAATTTAAGCTTTCTGCATCATTTTCCAGTGAGAAACATTTTCCAAAAATGAATTGGAAAATTTGCACTTTGGTACTTTTTCACTTTTTTGGCCGACTTAGTTAAGTCTTAATTCGTAGAAATTCGTAGTTTTAGAAAGTACGCGAACAGACACACTAGCCGTTTTCCTTTGGAGGTGGCAAAGTACTTCTGAGTAGATAAAAACCCATGGTATAAGAATAACAAGGTATGCTTGACAGTATTCACACAATCGAGTCGTGACGTCATTGCGAGTGAATGATCTAAGTTTTTTGTCATTTATGGCAAAGAGAGTAAATAGAAATTGTTTATGTTTTGAAGCTATTTGCTATTAAAACTCAAAGTAAAACAATAGATTATTTATGTTTTGAAGTTATGTTATGTTAAATTTCAAGTAAAACAATAAATAATTTATTTTTTAAAGTTATGTGTTGGTGAACACTCGCTATGACGTCACACAAAACAAAATATGGCGACCCTTCATCTCATATACAACATACCTTGTATTTTTATACCATGATAAAAACCCTAATCTAGTACTACCAACTGCACATGCTCTCATGTGCGAGTAGATAATTTTTACATGGGAAAGCAGTTTGATGTGTTCTATTGAAAAAAGCTAGCAAAGTACTTGCAAGGTTGCAAGTACTTCGCCGCCTTCAAAGGAAAACGTCTACTGATAGCATGCCCAACAAAAGCCGTTTTCCTTCGGAGGTGGCAAAGTATTTATGAATAGATGAAAACCCTAATCTAGTACTACCAACTGCACATGCTCTCATGTGCAAGTAGATACATTTTACATGGGAAAGCAGTTTGATGTGTTCCATTGAAAAAAGCTAGCAAAGTAAACGCCTAAAATTAAAGGTGGAGGTCCGACTTAAAATACAAAAAACTTATGTCACCTGAACGAAACTACCCTACCGATTACACTTCAGTTCCATCAAATTCCATTAATTGTCACCTTTGACACATCATATTTTTAGCCGGGTTTGTTGTTTGGCTCTTTGGATCGCAGAGAAAATTTTGTCATAACTTTTTCGTCTGAAAATTTTTCAATAACAGACCAAAATAATTTATTAAAATAAATATGCTGCTTCTGCGGACGGTATTTATCTTTGCCCTGGTGGTTATCGCTTTTTTGGTAATTACCGATGCCCAGAGTAAACAAAAGGTAAGTCGAGAGAAAGAAAAAAATTGTGCTGGGGTGTGCTCCAGTCTGGGGCCACGTCACTTGTAAAATGTGTGTTGAAAATATAAAAAAAAAGCACTGATAAGAAATCTATTTGATTCTCTTTTAATTGTACATATATAAATGTATATAAAACGAGGATCGTGCTTTGAAAGCTGCGAAGCATAGCATAATGTTGGATCCATGCTCTACTTGTTTTCAATTGTGCCCCATATAAGTTCATTCCAAATTATCGATTTCTTAAATGAAGTATCTACTATTTTCCTTCAGGGCGGGCTAACCATCTCCGATAAGGTTCAAAACCTACTCGACATGAATATGAAAAAGTCCCTGCTACGCTTTAACGGTCAGAAGTTCCGCGACTATGTTAAACAATCCCCCCGCAACTATTCTGTGATAGTAATGCTAACTGCATTGGCACCCTCCCGACAATGTCAGATCTGCCGACACGCCCACGACGAATTCAACATCGTTGCCAACTCTTACCGCTACTCGCCGATCTACTCGAACAAATTATTCTTCGCTATGGTGGACTTCGACGATGGCTCCGATGTATTCCAAATGCTTCGTCTCAACACAGCGCCAGTGTTCATGCATTTTCCAGCAAAGGGTAAGCCAAAAGGTGCCGACACCATGGACATCCATCGAGTTGGATTTGCTGCCGAATCAATTGCCAAGTTCGTTCATGAACGTACCGACATCCAGATTCGCGTATTCCGACCACCAAACTACTCTGGAACTGTTGCTGTTATTACACTGGCTGCATTGTTGGGTGCTTTCTTGTATCTTCGTCGGAATAACCTAGAATTCTTATACAACAAACAGTTGTGGGGCTCAATAGCTGTGCTATTTTGCTTTGCTATGATATCGGGACAAATGTGGAATCACATCCGTAGTCCGCCTCTGGTTCACAAAAGTCAAAACGGTGGAGTGGCTTACATTCATGGGTCGTCACAGGGTCAATTGGTCATTGAGACTTATATTGTCATGTTCCTTAGTAAGTAACAGCAACGAATTCTCTTATGTCCTTGAGTTTCTTATTTTGATTAATTTCTACATAGACGCTATGATTGTCCTTGGAATGATTCTACTCACTGAATCTGGTTGGCAGAATGATATGCGCAAAGGACGCATCATGGCAATTGCTGGCTTGATCCTCGTTGCAGTATTCTTCTCATTTTTGCTATCCGTTTTCAGATCGAAAGCGCAAGGGTATCCCTACAGGTAAGGATCTTTTTCTTTTGTAATACAAAAATGAATTTTAAAACTTGCGTTTTTTTTTCTTTTAAGCTTCCTCTTTAAATAAATTGAGATATCTGATGTGTACTATTTTCTATAAGGTTTTATCCCTATGAAGCAAGGAAGTTTTGTGTTATTTTGTTCTTCCTTTTTGATCACAAAGTCACGAGTTTTTTCTTTTATAAAGATGAGTTTTTCAATTAATAAAAATAAAAGGGATAAACTTCAAAGAGTTTAACACCGAAAAACAAGAAAAATATAAGTGCATTTTTATTTTCTTGGAAATTTGTTAACAATAAATAATTGCGTGGACTGCTACTATTTTTTAAAACCATATGTTAAAAGCTTAAGCTCAATTTCAGCTTTGGCACATATTAACGAACAAACCGTTGTATGGCGCCATCGATTAATAACGCACTAATGATGAAATAGAGAAAAAAGCTTAAACGAAATTCGGAAAAAATAGGATAAAAAGGTCAGCTATAAAGTATAAACCTATTCCGGCTATTACTGTTACTTGGGTGGAAGAATAATATTCGTGTGCAGCGGTAGATTTCATCAGCCTGCGGAACTCTGTCGCCACTGTCGAATAAATGGATTGGTTTTGGCTTTATCAGATTACACTGATTTTTATGTTTAAAAAAGCGATGATTCGACTGCGAAGATGCTTGCTCAGCTTTGAACAAAGATTGGCATGAAAAGATGGAAACGTTTACAGTAAAAACTAAGAAACATATCCAGTCAGCATGCAAATACGACGTTTCTATTTATCTCAACCAACTTCCATGCTTGGAAGCACCAAATTTACTTATGTGGCAGCGGTTGGGAATCGACCCTGACCTTCGGGATTACAGTCCGCGCATTAACCATTATGCCAAGAAGTACTACGTGGGGGGGGGGGTTGATAAGGCAGGCTGATTATATCCTAGCTAAATCATTTTTCCTGCGTCTTTATTGCTTGTGTTTTTTGCTTTTTATAAACGACTTTTGTCGAGAGTCGTTCATCATAAAAATTAATTTTACGTTTTGACTCGTTAACGAATTTGGTTCAATTCAAATTTTCAACACCAAAATTAATTTAATATTATATTTTTTTAAATTCTCAAATTTGTTTCTTTTAAAATACCAAAAACTAACATCTCATTGTCATTTGAAGCGATGATTCAAGACTTAAGAAATAGAAGAACTCAAATAAATGCAACGTTTTGTTTCATTAAAATCAATACTTTATTGATTTTAATCAACCGAACGTTCTTAGTATTTTATGCTTTCATTTTAATTATAACTAAGCCATTTAAATGCAAAATATTTTTTTTCAATATTAAGTAACTAAGCTTGTGAACTTAAAAATATCTTATTTTTGTTTTAACTTAAGAATAGCACCTGAAAAGGAATCAAATGAAGATAATATCGAAATTCTTAAAAACTATTGCACTTATTACTATCAGCCCATCAAACACAGACCATGGAATGTGTTCTATTAGCAATTTCAAGTCCAATTAGAGAATGTAAGGATATATGGCATAACGCCTTTTAGGATAGTTCTTGAAGTTTTCTTTGTACCATTTGTGCGTTAGCCAAGCGTTTTCAGTCTGTAAATTAAATTCAATTTTAGACTCAATCTGATATCACCTGATGATAAATGCTAGTTTACCTGATTGGCAATCACCCAAATTACAATATATGCCCAAGTGCTACTAG
Source organism: Dasysyrphus tricinctus (assembly GCA_963921185.1). Taxonomy (NCBI): domain Eukaryota; kingdom Metazoa; phylum Arthropoda; class Insecta; order Diptera; family Syrphidae; genus Dasysyrphus; species Dasysyrphus tricinctus. The sequence goes on along the minus strand of OY992533.1, from coordinate 116,444,382 downwards.
CTGGAATCACACCTGAGATAGCCACGTACATGGCAACTTCGAAGAACATATGAGGCGATGAAACAAACTCAAAGAATCCACCATGTGGCATGAGGTGCTTGTCAGTGATTGTATTGCCAGCGGGGTCTTTACGCAGATTGACTAGAATCATATTTGATTTGTATTGCTGTGACCAGCTGAAGTGGAAGATGAAACAGCAAATGTACTGCATGAACGTGATCTTCTGGAGTGAGAATGACGATGGTGTTGTTCCTGAAACGATAAAATTCCTTTAAATTAAGGAATCACTCTCACAATGAGAGCCAACCTTGGCCAATACCGCAGTAATACATCCGAAGTAATGAAAGAACCCAACGATGTAGTGCGACAAATTGATTTTACTCTTCGGCGAGAAGATTTGGATGAAATTCGTCTCGTAGAATCGGCGAACACACTGCATTGTGATCAGAACAGTTGCTACAAGCCCTGAAGTTGAATTCACCAAGACCTTTCGATCTTTGCCACCAGCTACAAAGTCTAAAAAGGCAACAACACAATCTGGCGCCGAACTGCCATGAATAAGAACTTTTAGATTGAGACTGAGTGCCAACAGGGACCAGCCGAAAGCGAAAACATAAAAGTGACTAAACCACGATTTGGGCACTTCTAACTTCCCGATGAGGGCATTCTGTTCTCCTTTGTGACTGTGCTTGCCATAGCGAAACGATTGTGTGATAAAGGCCGGCAGATGAGGTTCGATAGCATTGATTAGCAATCCCAAGAGGATGATGGTTAATGTAAAATTTATGAATAAGGAATTCAATAAATTGATTTCGTATTTATCAAGAAGATTTTGTACGAATTGCACTTGTTCGAAAATCATTGTATATTTCTTTCAACTTTTTGCCTTTTTGGCTCTATAAAGGGAAACTGGACGCTTTCTCTTTTTATGGGTTTTTGGATTTTAGTGCTTCTGTGAACTTGGACCGAACTAACTGCGACCTACGTCACTTTTTGGTGTGGTAAGTTCTTGGTTGAAAATGGGGAGTTTATTTATGAAGTGACAATTAATTGGGTGTGTTCGTGAATACGTTGTCTAGGCATAGTACACATATTAAGCCCCGTCCAGACCAGTCAAATTTTACGTTGTGCGCCTTGAGTTTTGTAACTGTGGCAAATATCTTCGACGAAAATTCAAATTTATTTCGAAATAAATTTTTGCGTAGTTTGAAGTGCGTGAGTGCTCAGTTTGCATTAAAACACATATGCGCCATGAATTTTTTCGTGTGCGCCGAAAATCTATTGGAATCGGATAGCGTGGGTTGAATGTGACACAAAAATTTGTGTGTGCCTGGACATTCAGAGCGACGTATTTTTTCGCACCTACAGACATATTTGCACCGAACCGTTCAAATCCATTTTTCACTTCCGACACTTTCAAATCAGTATAGTGCTCAGCGAGTGCTCAGTTTACATTAAAATATTTTATGACGTCCGCATCAAAGCACATTTGCACCGTAATTTTTTCGTGTGATCTGACGCGGATTTAGATTTGTATACTGAGCAGTCCCTAAGGTACCTTGCATTAGCTACGAATAGTGAGCTGCGAATTGTCACGAGTTTTAACATTTCTTTCATATGAGTGGTCACTGACAGACGTGTATTGTCATCCGATCCATTTGGCTAAAAATCCAAATAGACCGGTGGCTGATCCACCCACACGACCGTTTTTGGGTCGGGACGGAGCCATTTGGCTCGTTGGCTCTGTCGTGTATAGCCAGCTTAAGACGGTGTTTGTACCAGCTTCACGTGAGGTGACTCATTTTGAAGTCTCTCCTTTATCTCATTCCTATTAATTGGAGAAAAAGAGATGGTGAATTGAGGCAGAAATTTCCAAAAAATTTCAAAATTTCTGCCTCACTCGGTCATCTCTTCTTTCTAATAGATGAGAGTTACAGCCCTATTCTAGCAAACCTCACTGATACCTCACAAGTCACAACAACCTCACAAGGTGAGGTTAATTTTATTTTATGAGGTTTTCGTATTCTAGCAGCAACCTCACTGCTTGTGATCCTCACAAAAACTATCGAAACTGTGATCTCCTTCGGAGGAGGTCACAAATAAAAAGTAGCACTTGTGATTTCAAATTCTACGACATTTCCATGTTTGTTTGTGTTTTTCTTAACTGCTTCCTCCTTGTATAAAATAAATGAATCAAAAATAAACACTCTTGCATGCGTTTAGCTTATTTATTAAAAAAAATCAGACAAATCATGTTTCTTTTGACGTAGTAAATATGTAGGCTCGTTCAACATAAATCTAGAACATTTTGAAAGTTCACTCATATATCTTTTTATGACAGTCGGCCAATCAGAGCCCAGAAACCATGAAAATCCGACATGTTTGAACGTGCCCATTGAGCCTGTTTAGATTGAGTCTGGACTCGTGAGTCTCATCGTGTCTACATTAGAAAATATTAGGCGCCTCAAAACACATAGAAACAACAACAACTTCAATGTTTTGCGCATTGAAACAAAACAAATGAGACGCATGAGTAGGATGTTTATGTTTTTTTCATGCCTCACAACATCCCTGACCCCCCACTTCTCTTGTCCAGAAACCGCCGTGAGACCGGTCTCAGCCTTCCCAATCTAAACAGCGTCATTCACCGTGGTGAGTTTCTTGTGAGGATTTTCCCAGAATACCGAAAATGTTATCGAATCACAGCAAACCTCACAAGGAAAACCTCACAAGAGCTTATGACTTGTGAGCCCTCACAACGCCAGAATAGGGCTATTAGAATAAAATAAGAAACTTCAAAATGAGTCACGTCACATGAAGCTAGCAAGAACAGCGTCTAATGTAGACAGGCACTAATGCGGAATTTCCTGTGGAGTGGGAGTTTAACAGCGCCCTTAGCGAATTCAGCAACAAAGACGCACTCTTCTGCGGACGCCATTTTTTCCGTCATTCAGCCATTCAGCTCTAAATTCACCACACCAAATCGCATTTGTCTTTTTTAGCTTTTTTCTCTTGGCCTCTCCGTATTTTGTGAAAATTTTATTTCTTCTTCAATCATAAATTAACTTAGCATCGGCCTGTAAGTGTGTTTTTTCTGTTCGATCCTTAACTTAAATTAAAAAAAAGTTTTCATTTGTTCTGAAAAATCACAATTTTACATCTTATTCAAAGTAATTGGAATTTATTTTTTGTTTCTGACATTGGATAAATTAATTTGATCTATTTGGAAAAATAAACTTAAGTCTTACAATTTAACGAACCGCAAGTATTTTTTCCTAATAAATTTCTTTTTTGTTCACTTTTCCCTTCCATATATTTTTTTTTCGTGTTAAAGTGAACTTAGAAATTACCTATATTGAACAAAGGGTGTTAATAAAATAGAAAGTATCTTATTCTGTCATTTTTCTTAACCTGGTTACACTTCATTATTTTCTGTGGAAATTAAATTAAATTTATATATATATTTCATTTTATTAAAAGAAAAAAACGGATCGAAAGTTCGTAAGTAGAGAAAATATAAGAAAAAAGAAATAGAAATTTTTCTCAGTTCTTTGTGGGGAATTTTAATTTTTTTTTCCTCCATTTCATCTTGTGTGGTTTTTCTCCTCGTTCGTTCGTTCCAAGTTCTCCGAACATGAGTTTTTGTTTCGTGTGTGAGAGTGAAAGAGTGAGAAAAAACGTTTGTGTTTAGAGGGTTGGTGCTGGTGGCTGGTGGTGTCATGGCTCATGGGAAGAAGTACGATGTCTGGGAAGCAAGTGGATATAGGTATAGGATGATGGCGGCACTGGTTTGTTAAAAAAGGAGTGACAGTGCGGGTCGGTTGGGTTGGCAGAATCGGGATTAAAGTACATAATGCAAGGAGAAGGAAACAACGAACCCATCCCCAGCCAGGACAGGAGCAGGACAAGAGGACGACTTCATTTTGTTTTTCCAACACAAATTCGAAAAAAGGATTTCGCATCCGTAGGGATTGGGTGGGGGTGAGCGAGCGAGTAAAGAGCATTTACTGTTAGCTAGCAGCAGCAGTTTGCTGGCCTTTATTCTTTGGATTTTCCTTCCTCGTCTTGCAAACATGAAATTTAGGGTTGAGCAGTACGAGCAGTACAGTACACGAGCTAGCCAAGCTTTAACAAAAGATCGTCATCTCTTTGTGCTCAACGACAACTTGGTCGTCGATTCGTCAGATTCTTCACTGTTCACTTGACGACGACGTAGCGGCTAAGGTGCGGTGACGAAACAAGTCCAACCAACTCCCTTCCTCCGTCGTCTCGTTTTGCCCGTGATACCATCACATTCGGAGACAGTGACAGTACAATCAGTCATCTCTTTTTGTTTCTTATCAAACTGCCCATATTCATTCATGTCATTTTTTTAATTGTATTTATGTGTATCTATAGCAAAAATACACCTTGGCCTTGTGGTCTCCGCTTTTCTGATAATTTATAATTTCATCTTTTTGTGAAATGTATCTTGCTTTGATTAATTAAAGTTGATGCTTTGTTAAAGATTCTATTGTTTCATTTTTCACTTGTCTCTTCTCTGCAATTCTTATCTTAAGTCTTTTTTTGTTTCTGATTCTGCTGCTTAGAAGGCGCAAGAGGGATGTCACTAGTCATCATATTCACGTACCTAAATGAACAAGTAGATAAAAACTATTTCTCAGAAAACTAAAAAAAAAAAAATTAGAGGGAAATTGAAAATTCCATTCTGCATGTTGCCAAATTTCTGCCTTTTTATTGTTTTGGGAAAATTGGATTGTTTTTGTATCGGAGATTTTCTTGTTTTTGTAGGTATTTAATACTTACAGCAAAACATGTAAATTCTTTAGTATAGGAAAAAATAAATTTTGGTAGTAGTTCTTATAAGTTGTTAAGTTTCAATTGTACCACCTAACAGAAAAAAAAAATCGTGGAATTAGGTCAAAGAAAATGAGGCTGAGTTAGAAAAAGTAGGTATTTATTTGGGTTTTGGTCCTTAAGAGTTTATTTTTTCTTTTATTAAGGGGTTGGGCTTTTACTTATATTTTATATTGATTTTTTATTTGGCTCGGAGTAAATGACAAATCTGATAAGAGATGCCATAATCAAGTGTTGTTAGCATGTTTTATTTTTTGGTTTGTGTTTGATATTTATTAGGTAGGTACCTATGTGCCTGCAAATACTTTTTTTTTATAGTAAATGTAAAAGTAAAATATTAAATAAAATATTATTAATTATTATTACGAAGATAAATACCTAGGTACCTATAAATTGATAAACAAATGTTTAAAATTAAAACTTTCCCAACCATCTAAAGAAGTTGGTTGAAGAACCTCCATTATCAGACTTCAAAAACTCAAAATAAAGTTATGCGCGGCTTTTATTTTCCAATTTTGTATGCTCGAGTCTGAGGATTTCAACTGAAAACGCAGCAGGTACATACCTACCTGAGTAGTTATATCATTTACCTAATTTGTTTAACGGGATTCAAACTAACAACTTGAATATGATTTTAAAGAGCCTCTTTATCACTATAAAATAACACAAAATATCACAGTACCTACACAAATAATATGTGTACTGTGACAAAATATGATTATGTGGCTATAAGGGGGGTAAAACTCTTTCTTACTTCATATTTAGCTGGCCAACGATACCAAAAACTATTGAATTGGAATTTCAATAATTTTAAAATACATATTATCAATAGAAAGCTAAGATTAAATTGAATTAATTTAATGTTTTCAAATTCATTTATAAAATAATTCGTGTGAACTTAAGTACAGTAGTATAAAAACTTCAGGCTTAGCAAAAGTCTTAGTTTAATCCTCCAATGAGGACATAATTAGGTGTCTGGAAGTAAAACTCCTCAAAACACGTCATTTTTTATCATCAGTGAAAACAAAGAGGTTATTAATTAACTACAAAGCAGCCCATAATCTAGTAAATGCCTAACTACAATTTGCATACTTCTGTTTTCGGCATGCAGCAGTTTATAAAAGGCCTTAGTAGTGATTAGTTGGACTTTTTAAACCTTTGGTGCATATGATTTGTAGTTAGGGCTTTTAGAAATTGCCATATTCTACCTTATTTGACGATCTAGCGTCATGAAATAAATACGAATAAATCAGATACAAGGTCCTAAACCAAAATTTGCCAAACAAACTCAAAATCGGAATTTGTGTAGATAGGGCCTTAATGAGATTATGGACAGAAGGGTGGTCGTCAAATTTTTAGAAATGTGTTATTTTTTCAGAATTTTATTTTGCCTATCCCTGTATCTTATTACATTCGCTCCATCGGAGTTCGTAAATCGTATTCATACAAACCTGGCATAGGTATCTGGTGCTCAACAAAACACAAGTGAATTTTGTATACTATCATATTTATAGACACTTTTTGTTTCCTTGTTGTTTATCGATGGAAATTCTACTGTGCTTGCTTTAATTTGTCCAATAAAACACGCCTAACGTCTTTTTCGTGACAAATTTAAAATTACAACTCTTATCACCCTATTTTTTAATTTTTACAAATTTCAGTAGTCAAACATTTATTAGTTTTCGCAGAAGATAGTGTTGGCAAGGCATAATAAGGAATGACTTGGTCCTATTTACATATGTATATACTTGATCTTATGTTTAAGTGGCTTAAAATTTAAAGATATAGAGGTACAAAATCATGTTTTTATTAGAAAAAAATGTAAAAACGAAATCGCACGTTTTATAAATATGAAATTATTCAAATGAAATTTAAAAATCGTAAGGAATGGTTAAAAGGTGTTTATGTATACGTACATAACATATTATAGGTAACATAAACAAAACATAATTACTATAGGTATGTAGTTTGTTAAATATTCATGGTGTTTTGCATAAGAATGTGTTAGTTATGTCAAGGCAAAACAAAAAAATCGTATAGGAGTTTAGGCGGAAGGAGCAATTTTCAAACAAAAATTAGTAAATACAAACTCGCTCTAAGTCGAATTTTTCACGGGATGTCATAATTAGTTCGAGTTAGAGAGAAATAAATACAGTACCTATGCAAACTTGAGGGGAGTACAAAAATATGGCGAGAAAAAAATCGAGTTAGAAGAAAACTCGACTTAAAGGGAGTTTGACTTAGAGAGTTGACTGTATACAAAAATTAAATAAAAAACAACGTCAACACTTACAATGTCTTGCTATTACTTTATTTTTTTTTTTATTTTGAACCAAGTTTTTTTTAAGTGAATAGTTTTTGAAAACTCATTTTGAAATGAATGAAAATTTATTGAAATATGTACCTACATATATGTGTTCAGTTCAGTTTCTCTTGTCTTCGCATTGGTATTAATATTTGTATACCTACCTATTTTTATTTTGCAAAGAACGTACATTGAATTAATACATTGTCCCATGCGTGTTTGATTTTTGTACAAATGAAACTTTTATTACAACAAAGTGACACCACTGGGATCTCGACCCCTATGTATCGATGATGTAGTCTTTGACTTTTGATGAGAAATTATATTTAGACTCCTCTGCTTCTTCAAAGTGACAAAGAAAAAATTTATAAGATCTCAGAGATGTGACCTTGCCAATTACAATACAAATTTTGGATGAGTAAAACCTGATGTATTCTACTTTCCTATCCTTTTCTGCATACCTATATGCATAAATTGTCGCCATCGCCAGCTAATCAAACGGGTGGATAATTTTTTTAATGAAACAATCAATTTCAATTATTTAAATAAAAAGTTCAAAGACAACAAAAGCTATAAATACAGCATAATACTGATCTTTATATAGAACACGTTTTCCTAAAGTAATGGTTTTGCAACGTGACGGCACAATTTCGCTAGGTATCATATTTTATATCATCATACATTGGATGTCACGAAATTATAGTCTCATTTTCTACAAATATTTTATCGTGAGTCTCTAGTTACGATATCCATTTTTCAGCAAATTGCCTCTACCCACGTTATAGCCGCGTTTATGATGGTTCCATATTCCGTTTTTGGAAGATGAATTTGTAGACACATTTTTCACGACCAAAACGTATACTGTTTACGGGTATACATTGTTAGAAATTTGAAATATAATACGACGTTAATCAAACGACGCAGAGTGTGTTTCAATAAATAGTTGTTAGGTATGATGAATTCATACGTTATGCTTAGGACGGTAATGAAACTCTTCCCGATTTTCTAATTTATTTTTTGTTTGCTGCCTCACATGTTTCTAACATACAGTCTTTGAGAAAAAATAACGTGATAACGTACTGGGGTTCATTGATTTTTTCTTTTTTTTGACAAGCGTGGTTAAATTTTTCTCAATAATAAAATAATAACAGCAATGTCGGTTCGAGAAGAGAACTTGATTTACAGCGCAGTGCAGTAGCATAAGAGGAAATCAACAATAAACAACTAAATACCCTGTGATGCACACACTCTTGTATGTCTATACATTTCTCTATGTATCTAATAACCCCACTTTTATGCCTCTGCGTCTTGGTGATGCACCATTACAATACAGGCTAGGTATTTACATGGGAAAGAAGAAGAAAAAGCATGCAAAATAAATGTTTTCCGCTTTTGATATTCTCGATTGGCGTTGTTGACGACGACGACGTCCTTTTAGCTCGTTTGTAGCTTTCTATGGTGTTCCTGCCAATTTTGGTATTTCGCCTGCCTTTCTGTTTTTTTATTCAATCGATTTTCAAAAAAAAGATGCACTCTATAGAAGGCTGAAGGTTAGCAACCCACCACAAAAACACACGTTTTGTGTTGGTTAGTTAGTTGCATCTGCAGCGTCAGCTTTAGTTGAACAAAATAGCAACGAGAACAAAAAAAAAAAGCATTCCAGATAAATTAAAATTAATTATTTTGCGGAGCGATTTCTGCTTGTTTGTGCATCTTTTGCCCACAAGCTGTTTCTATTGGTTGTTTCATTAAAAAAGAAAGAGACTAGAAGTCTGTTTTATCTCGAAATTAAAATTTTGTTTATAAACCGTATAAGAGAACCAGATCGGCAAGAGGAAAGAATATCTCAAGTACGTTGATGTGTCGTTTGGTATATTTCCGATTTTCAAATGACGATAATAAAGTGCCTCCAATGTGCGCAACGCTGTTTACCATGGAAATTCATATTTCTATTAATTTTATCTTATTTTTTTTTTGCAATTTCATTGAGATTGTTTTCAGTGTGTATGTGCAACTTTGTAGTGGGCTCTAGAGTTGTTGATGTCAAAAGGCCAACGTCAAAAGGTCGATAGGCACAAGTCAGGTAAAAAATGAATAAAATTAAATAATTATTTCTGTGCAATGAAGTGTTGCAACGGGAAAAGTCTCGATAACGTTATATTTTTGACGTTATAAATATTATACGTCATGCGTTAAAATCCATTGGATGGAATATACTTCGCTGTGTTGATGTTTTCTTAAAGTTTTTGATTGAAATTTGATTTTATAATTTCCTTAAATGCATTTTAAATGAATGCAAGAACTTTTTGAATGCTTTTGTACATTAAACTATGTATGTATTCATTTTGAAGCCCTGAAAGGATAAACTTATTTCCAACAAGTTGTCTTCTTTTTATGCAAATTACTCTCTATCCCGGTTGGAATTTTTGCTTATCATTTTATGTACTATGCACTTCCATCTGGTTTTTGGATAAATTTTAGTTTTTTTTTTTGATAATATGTACCTAAGTAGATTTTAAACTTGAATAACTTTTTTATGAATTTTGACTAAATTAGAAGAATATTGAAATTTAGAGCTTTGCTTTTTGTCATGCTTCTATTTTTGCGTCTAAAGAAATAGATTCCTATTCTCATAAGAGAAGTATGGAGGCATCAAGAACTGTTAACGGGGTTTACACATCTAGAATCACATATATTTGACGAAGAAGTGCCTGGCAAGCAGATGGAAACTTAATTGAACTTTATATGGAAAATATTTCAAATGACTGCTAAAAATTCTACCAACGGTCGTCCGTGGGAAAGACGGAGTCTCGAAAAGTTTGGGCGTAGGTAGGACTCCCCGTTTTAGACTAAGAGCCCACAGCAGATTTTGGGTGTGAACGATAGCAAAAAAAGAAGTATAGGCGTTGAAAGCTTCATTAAAGGCTATTAAAAAAATCAAGGTCTTGCAGTCCCCAACTGGGGCCTTTGCGAGTAACAGTGCATCGAAAAAAAAATATGAATGCAACTTCGAGGATAATCGTGTTAGCCGAAATTGGTTTTCACCCCGCCCTAGATAAGCTCCGCGGATCCCATATCACGGAATCTGAGATCATTTGAGTGTTAAATTCGCCCTGCCAGACTGTTTAAAAAAACCGTTTTTCACTTTGAATTTTGAATTTTTCAAACGGTCTGGTAGAGCCAACTATACACTCAAATGGTATCAGATTCCGTGATATGTGATCCGAGGAGCTTATCTAGGGAGTGAAAACCAATTTCGGCTAACACGATTATCCTCGCAGTTGCATTCATATTTTTTTTTGATGCACTGTTAATCGCAAAGGCCCCAGTTGGGGACTGCAAGACCTTGATTTTTTTAATAGCCTTTAATGAAGCTTTCAACGCCTATACTTCTTTTTTTGCTATCGTTCACACCCAAAATCTGCTGTGGGCTCTCGGTCTATTTGTCTTTTATTGATAACTTCTTAAACATATTAAAGTGAATGCACAATTTGGCAACGTCTTTTCCCTTTTTTAATCCTCCGGTTCCAGTGAACTATTATAAAGGAGTGAAATATCTAATATCAAAAAGAAAAACAGGAGTCGCTTTTCAATTTAAGTTATTTGCCAGAAAATCGAAAAAATCGAAATTTTGAATTTTCAAATGATTGCAAGTTTAAGGTGTCAAATGTCGAAATCTCAATCCTGAATTATTGGGTTAAATTTGAGCTTGATTCCTAAAGTTCTTGAGTCTACTTTTGTAAGTAAGCTTAATCAAAATATGAAAAAAGTTGTTTTTCTTCATATTAAACAAAAGTGCACTTATGATCATGAGCCAGTATCGTGGTTTAAGTAAATAACAATTACACATCTAACTTGCAGGTCATTTTTGTGCCTTTTATCAGATATCAGCCCCATTATGTGTATTACTCGTCATAGTAGTAGTTCAAGGATTTGCAAAAAGAAACCCTACAAGCAATCGGTGGTAGGTCAGTAGGTTCTTGTAAATTACCTGAACATAATCAATAAAAAAAGAAGAAATTTCTTTATGTAGGCCAGTTGTTCATGGTCTACACATTGTCAATGCCATTGATTTTGTTCATATTATTTTTATATAAAAATAATCAACCAATTTGGGTAAGTGAAGTAGGTATTCCAAAGCTTATGTACATATGTATACCTGTGCCTTAAAAAATACATCGAGAATTCAATATAAAACATCTAGTGGTAAATTTTTTTTCAATTTTTGTTTATCATGACGACCCACAAAATAGACAGCGGATCTTTGTTTTTTCTTTTTTTTCAATTAAAATCCATGCCAAAAAATGCTTCGTCTTCAAACACAAACAAACTACTAAATAAGTATGTCACAACAGAAACTTGACCTTAATTTAATGCACAGTTATGTGTAGATACAGTAGAATAATTTCTGAATACACTTCCACTTTTTTTTACACAGCCTACAATCAAGCTTACAGTCATAGAGGTTCCACGTTCAACCCCAACACGTTTTTATTTTTCTATTTGCTTTTAGCAAATTCTTAGTGGGGAGAGAGAGAACGAAGTGGACAAAAAAAAGACAAAACTGTATATATTTTTTTTTTTCTCTGAGGCTCTAAATCTACGATTAATGAATGTAGCTAAGGCGATATAAAAGATTGAGTTTAATGGCAGTTTTGCGGAAAATTCCAACATCACTGCCACCAAAGCATAGAGAAAAATAATTGTAAATTAAAAGGTGTTCCGCCTGAAACAAAACAGGAAGTCAATTCTTTTTATATTGAAATTTAATTCAATGTTAAACAAATACAAAAAAAAAAATATTCCAACGAGAAGTTAATCAAGTTTTACATATTACACAGACACTTTTGTTTCTTTTTCTACTCGTGAATTAGGTACATGAGCAATTGAAAATAACGACACTTCGAATCAAAACAAATAAAAATGAAAGAAAATTCGAAAATGGGTGTAAAATTAATTTAAATTCTTTATTTTGTATTGAGAGTTTGATGAGTAAGAAAGAACCTTGAACTGTCATACCTGCGTGCAAATAAGAAAATGCAAGCGACAGACGTTTGCCGAGTGACGTGCCTGCTTAGTCAATCAAAATTGAATTCAATTGAAAGGAATTGGAATACCTTACACTAATATACCTTCGTGTGGAATAGATTGTATCCTACTTGAAAAAACAATGTCCAAAAAATTATATGCTACTGTGCAGCGTTCAAAAAGCTTTATTTTATTTGTTAATTGTCAGACAAACTTACATACCTATATTAAATTAAAATCTATCGAAAGGAATCGTCAGAAGTAAAGCCAAAAAGTTGTTAAGCCGTTAAATTAAAATCGAAAAGCCTATAATCATAATAATACATAATTTTTTAAAGGAGTTAAACATTTTAAAAGTGAACATTTTATGGAATTTCATAATGCATAGATCTTACTGCCAAAGACACAATTTTTTCCAATATGGAAACCATGATATTCTCGAATAGATCGTGTTAGTAAGCGAAATAAAAAAAAGTGTTGCATATCGTGTTACACACTCCAATTTTTGTTGAAGTTCAATAAATACTTCCATACAAAGATTTAACTTAACTTATCAAATAAAATTCAGTTGGTAGAAATGTCTAGAGCTTGAACTAAGCCGTAATGTCAAAGTCCAAAGGTTTGGCTCTTCTCTGGATAAATATTAACTTGAGATTGTCTTTCTTAATAGTGCTCCATACTTAAATGGTGATTTCATGAAAAAGATTGTGAAGCGTTTACTTGTCCACTCAAAACGATAAAGGTGTCTATGTACATAAAAACTTGTTCTCTAGGACATCATTGGAAACATAATTTGATTTTGTGCTCTAGTAAGAGCCTTTAAGAAAACGAGAATATGGCGAAAATGTTTAATAATAGAATATGAAGAAAATTTGAAAAGAAACTCTTCTGGGGGGTCATTCCGTAATTTTTAAAACGATAATCGTCAAAACGATTATCTTTAACGATATCGTCTATAATTTGCTTCACGTAACTCAATCACTATCGTCTCTTCTATCGTTTATTTTTTTGAATGAATGAAATGAATTTGAAAATTAAATTTTGCTGTCAAAACAAAAAATCCTTGTAATTTTATTTGAAATGTCAGGTTATTTTAAAAATTTAATTGCAATATCGTCCGTTAAAGTGTGTGTTCGTGGATAAATTGATTCTTTACGTTGCGCAACATTAAAAAAATAAGGCCTGAAAGCAGCTGGTCATCAGAATGTCCCTTTAAAAATACGATTTTGGCCTACAAGCAGCCCAGTGTTGAAAACGAATATGAAAATACAAAAAAGACAATGCCTTTAATCACGGTGCGGGTTTCTAACGGATGACATAGCCTCTTCTCTCATCCTCTACGATTTCCAATTCTTTGGTTATTTAAAAAAAGCAAAACTGTCAAAAAATGAATGATGTGCATCAAAATTATTTATTATTGAATAAAATACATATATCTAGCAAAGATATGCTTTTTTGCTTCTTAACTTTTTTTTTCTCAAAACCAAAAAGAGTAGGCATTCCTTATTTATCTCGTTTAACTAAACGTGAAAAAGACACCGTCAGACGATCATCGTCTTACGCGATGAGAGCCCTGTTGACAAAGGCGCCTGTATGGATAAACGATTATTTTGGTAAAAATGGTCGAATTTTGATCACTGGGCAGATACTTTTTGTTAGGCTAGGACCGCACTTGCGATTTCAATCGCGCGACTGTTTAGTCGCCAGAAATATAACACATGAATTTGAATAAGAATGAACGCACATGCGACCAAGAAATCGCGACGATTAAAAGTCGAAAATTTGTTCCATTTTTCCGGCGATGCGATTGTCGAAATTTAAAATGAAACAAACGGACTTAGATGGTTGTGCTCACACTTGCGATTTAAAATAGCGCGACTAAAAAATCGTAGTCGCAACTAGAAAAAATCATACACGCACTTGTGATTTTCAATCGTACGATTATTTAGCCGCAAGAAATGAAACACATGGATATAAATGTGAATGCACACACACGCGACTTTAAAGTCGCAGCGATTAAAAAAATGGAACCAGATCTATTTTTTGATCGTTTTTTCTGTCGCAAAATTAAAAAGACGCATGTGCGTGCATTCATATTAAAAGCTTAATGTTCTATATCTTGCGACTAAAAAATCGCGCGATAGATAGCCGCAAGTGAGTGCATGCCAATTATTTGTTGCGATCCCGATTTTTTGATCGCACCGACTGAAAATCGCAAGTGCGGTCCTAGCCTTAATTCGATTATTGGGCAAGTATGATTAGTTGGTAAGATTTGTTTCTGAAAACTCAAACCATGAACTGATATATGTGGTATATGCCGTAAATATTCAATAATTGTTTTGTTTTCATATTATTGAAAAAACAATGGTTAAAAATCAACGAAAAAGCATTTATCACTTATAAAACACTCAAATAATTAAAAGACGATACCTCTTTAGCTATCGTCTAAGCTCTATCGTTTTGACGATAGCGTTTTGACGATTATTGACTTACGTAGAGCAAATAATTCATCGCCAAAACGAGATCGCCAAGACGATAGTCATTTTCAAAGTTACGGAAAGCAAGACTATCGTCTAAACGATATCGTCTGGCGATAATCGAAATACGGAATTACCCCCCTGTTTAAGTGGAGTGACTGAATATTTATAATTAAGTTGAGCTCACTTGAACTTATAACTTGAATTATGAAAATGTTTAATAACATAGAATTCCATATTTTTATTAGGACACTATTGAAGAAAATTTTTAATTTTCTACCAAATAAATAATTTTAATACAAAAAAAAAATGCTTGTACATTTTGAAAAAAGCCATTTTTGACACTCAATTTTGTATACCTTTAGGTATTTTTTTGACAATTTTATTTTTAGTGGGTATAATTTCAATTCATTTTTCACGGTTTTCATTGATTATATAATCAATTGTATTAATTGATATTGAATTTTTTTAATTCTTAAAAGGCACTTTTTGACAGAAAAATCATGTAAATTTGGAAGTTAAAATCAGTTACTTTTACAAAATGGTGTTTTTTTAGTACAATAATATGCCTATTAGTGACCAATTAGTAAAAATACAAATTTTATAAGACAAATTAGGTATATGATGAAAGTGAAAAAACCGTCCTTATTATATACAAACAAAAAAAGTTAGCAAATGACTGGTTTTGTTCAGTTCGGAACACTCTTAAATCTTTAGATTGAGGGCGGTAAAGTTACCAAAAACATGTTTTGACATCAACTAATAAATAAAGGCGATGGACTTTTTCTGCGGCCAGTAGGATGCGACATAGTAAAGAGGACAAAATTGGCGGAAATGCTGACACCTTCAAAAAAATTGCATTGCTTTTATTTATTTGTTGAGATCAAAGACACAAAAAGTCTTGATTTTTATATTTTTTGTCACCCTATGTCTTTCTAGGTAATAATTAAAGAGAGTCTGACGCGTTTGTTAAAAATACTTTTTCTCTCCTTAAATAAATCAATGCAAACAATAAAATGGGAAATACATATTGAGTAGGTATTAGAATACGCCAATTTTTCTTTTGACCATACGTTTAAAAAAAAAAATCTAGAATGAATTTGTGTGTCCTATATTGTTTTTAACTTTTCGCCCCACCGCAATTCAATAAGGAAACAAGTATTTTTTGGACAGAATTCAAATTCACCTTAGTACCTAGTATTATCATACATAAATGTATTGCCAAAGACAAGGGAAGAATTAGTTAGGTATAGACACAAGTTGTCTTTTATTAAAATGAATTCTTACAAATTTTGAAAAGGGAAAACTTACCATTCAATTGTATTATGTATGTGCATAGGTAGGTAGTGACTCCATCTATAAATTTCTATTTTTTAAAAACCAAAATTTCACGTCGAAATGTTGATCGGAAATTTTCTAATGTCTAATGAAATTTTCAATTTTGTTAAAATAATGTGAGTTTTACATCCACATTCCACTCAAAGTAATAAAATATTTACTATGTGTTTGACAGCAACGTAGAACAGAGTTTAACATACATAAAAGTATCTAACTAAAATTCAGGTCAGAGGATGGGTGATGTCGTCTTAAGCGCAGTATCTGCAGTACCTATACCTACCTACATTGCCTCTTTTAATTTCTCCATTTTGTCTAAAACAAAAATAAAGTAAATGAGAAAATCAACCCCATTGCTGATGATGTCTGTCGTCTTTATTTTACGCCACCTCTTGTGCCCAATGAACACCACCAGTAGCGACCCCCTCAATAACAGTCAGTAACCCGAGATTAGATTGTTTTTACAAAAAGTCTCTCTAACAGAGAATTGCACAGCATAAATTATTCTCTATACTCTGTCCTACGTCAAAAAAAAATATACGAAATACAAAACTTCTGCTTTAGAGTGAAGAGTTTAGTCACCCTTTTTCCATGTTCTTCTTTTTCTTGATGTTATAACGCACCATTAAAAGGAAATAGAATATAGCTCCCAGCTCCCCTGAAAACATCGGAAAGTGCAGAGACGGGAACAGCAGCTTTTTATGTGCTAGAGATGGATTCCATTACATGGCTAACACAATCGATTACAAAGAATTCTCTGCAGAAGCTACCTTTTCACAAACTTCTTTGTTTAACCCATGAGAAGAGAACATGTAGGATTGTTGGTGGTATAACTTTTTTTATATAGACATTGTATATGTATATTTTTTTGGTTTGCTATTTTCTAAAGGACCATAAAACCGGTCGATAGCGTTGGACAGTTTGTTTGTATGTATATGTGGAACCGAATATGCGTGTTCCTTCTGCTCCTGAAGCCTTTGAAAAGAAATTCGGTCCACTGTTGTCTGGAGTAGACGACATCTAGTAGAGGTTGTTCTTTTTATTCTGTGCGTGTTGTCAGTACTTACTACTACAAATAAATTGTTGACAGTATTTTGGAGGAAGAATTCAGAGTGATCAGTTTAATTCGTTTTTTTTTTTTTCTATTTTTGTTGGTAGCAACTTTATTTTGTTTGGGTAGGTAGGTGCATAGTGCAAATAAGTTAAGTCAAACAAAATATAATTTGTATTTTTACTTTTTTAATTTTGGTTGTGTGGTTTTGTTATCAAAGCAAAAATTGTGTAAAGTATATAAAAGAAAATACTTGGGATCTTTGCTAAAAGAATATATTTGTAAAATATCCCTAATAAAGTTTAAAACTTATTTTTCCATACATTATGTGCATTATACCCGGAATTTCTAATTTAAAAAGCTTGTGCTTGTTCAAACATCTTTTTTTTAAGACTACTTTAGACCGTACTATAACACTTGCATGTACTAATACTTCAGAAACGGCCAGATCTGTGGAAATACTCTTATAATTCGTTTATTTTAAATGACCTATCATAGAGCCAAATTTGTAATTGAAACTAATACAGCAAATACAATCGATCACATATGGTGTGAGTTGCTTCTGTTTCCCATCTAGAAAATTGCCTCGTCGGTTTACCTGTTTTGGTTCGATTGATTCCATAAAAAGAAATTCATGCCAGGAGCTGAATGCCATACCGGAAATTGACTATAAAAAGAGTGCTTCGAATACGGAAAAAATGTTAACGCTTGCGAGTTGCATCAAATGTTGAAGGCAAAAATAAAATCCATTGTAATGGTATCCTTTTGATCTTCCAGATTGTATTTTCCATTCAACCAAACAAAAAGAAACAGTCAATTATATGATGGATGCATTGGTAAAATAGTTTTTATTACTCCCAGCAAAAATTCGAATACAATTTTTACCCGAGCGGATAAAGCAATTTGTCGGGGAATAATTTGAGCAAGTAATCCTTTCAATCTAAAACCGTGTGTCTTTATAAGGATCAATTTTTTTAATTCTTTTCTATATTTAACGCTCAGAGTAGAACTTTTTTTTTTTGTCAAACAAAAATAGATTTGCTTTCTCATGTGTTTTCTTCATTGCTTGTACAAAATCAGAGTAAATTGCTTCATATTTTCTTTGTTGTACTTGTTTCTGTTTTACTCCATCAAATAAAACGTAAAGGTCATTGCCTTCAGCACCAAAGATCATCAACATCATCTTGTTCGTTCATTCTATTCCACTTAGTTACCTATCTGTTGTAGAAAACCGTAAGATATTTTTTTCCTATTCCTTCTACTTGAATCATCAAGACGAAAATTTTGATGATGTTCTCTCATCACTTCACCTAACTGGTTGCCATCGAGGATAGGGACTATTCGACTTTTCTGACTGAGTTCGCAGATATTGTAGGTTATTTTTGTTTCGGTTTTCAATTCCAGTTTTTGTAAAGTGTATTTTTTTTTAACTTGGAGCTATCAATAGTGAGTGTCAAATTGTATTTATTCTCATTGCAAGGACATTTTTTTAATTTACTTGCATCCTCATAGACAATTTTGTGTGGTATTTTTCATTTGTTTTTTTATATTATTTACTTTAGTGGCTGTTATCGGACGGTTTTTGTTTGTTTTTTTTTTTCTTAAAATAACGTCCAAGGCAACTCTATGATAAAAGTGTCAAGAAAGAAAAAATAAAAAAGGTCGTTGAAACGTTCGTCATTGTTAGCGTTGATTTTGTATTATACCTCTTTCATTTGATGCGAATCAAAAGTTCAGTTAATTAAGTGCAGTGTGACCATTGGAGTTTTTTTGTTTCATTTATTTTTGATTAAGGTGCATTATTGATATCTGAAATTCTTGTTTAGGATTATTTTTTGATTTCTAATACGAAATTTTAAAATAAAATACACGATTGGGTCGTACTTAGCTTGCTCTTATATGTAGTTCAAGTTGCTAAGAACTATGTTTGTAACATTAAAACAAAAGAAAGATTGGTGGGCCAATTTTGAGTATTTGTTGCATACATTTAAAAACTAGTTTCAAAAAAGAATTATTATTTAGCCATTTTTGAAATATTGAATTAAAAACAAAATATTTTTTTTAAACCCAAAATTAACTTTTTTTCAAAATTTGTATCCTATATTATTTATATTTGTTGGTTTATTTGTGGGCTTCAGGTCAATAAATAAAAACAATTTCTTTTTTGAAATCACGACGTTTCGTCCATGTCTATGGACATCATCAGGTGTAAACAAAATAGTTATCTATATTTGTATTGATAAGATGATTTTCAACAAAAATGCAATACATAAAAAAAACAATATGGAACTTACAATAGCTACATTGAATTGGTAAAAAAGGTAAAGTTTTCCCAACTATTGCACTCAACTGAACACTTTGAAGTTTAACTAGCAAGTAAACATAAAAGCCTACAAAACATATAACTATGTATGTGTATCAATAAATAAATCTTTTTTCTAACAAGTGTTTGTAGAGGGGACTAACGTTTTCCATGTCCGTTCTCCTGTTCATGGTGTTGGGTGTATTAATGATGTGAAGAGTTTCGATCACAAACCTCTTGTTTTGGTTCTCTTCTCTTTGAAGAACTTTGATGTCGTCAAAGTTAGGAGTGTGGCCGTGTGTTATTGATACACATACATAGTTATATGTTTTCTAGGCTTTTATGTTTACTTGCTAGTTAAACTTCAAAGTGTTCAGTTGAGTGCAATAGTTGGGAAAACTTTACCTTTTTTACCAATTCAATGTAGCTATTGTAAGTTCCATATTGTTTTTTTATGTATTGCATTTTTGTTGAAAATCATCTTAGCAATACAAATATAGATAACTATTTTGTTTACACCTGATGATGTCCATAGACATGGACGAAACGTCGTGATTTCAAAAAAGAAATTGTTTTTATTTATTGACCTGAAGCCCACAAATAAACCAACAAATTTCATCAAAAAAGGTCACCTATTCTACAAAGTATATTATTTATATGTATGTACTTTAAAGGAGCTTTTGCATTAAAATTTTGACTAAAACTAATAAAGAAAATCAAAAATTAAAAAACCGTTATTATAGCAGGTGCCGCTAAAACAGTTTTTGGTATTTTTTGTTGTCCAAAAAGTCAACCATGCTAATAATTCACATGTTTTTTTTTTCAATATCGTTTTATGGCCATACCAGTACCATTATTTTTAGAAATTCAATTTTACCCCTAGGGAATTAACAAAAAACCTTAGGTAAAGAAAATCGATTCAGTGACTTAGGCTGTAGGTTGAGGCTGTACCTCAACAAACAGACAGAATTGTGGCACAAACTTTGTTCGTGACGTGATCTCTCCCATCGTATTTTCATGTTTGATTATTATCTCACCTTTTTTTGCACGCAAAAAAAATAACTTAAAATTTGTATTTTGTATGTATGGTACCTATATGCATGTACGAAATAAACGTATAGGTTGATTCACAAAAATCTTTAAAAGGTTAAGCCTAGTACGCAGATCGAGCAAAGACAAATTTTATCTCTACATTTTTTTTCTCGAGACAAATTCTGAAGGTGTAGAGATAAAAACAAAAGTCAAATGAGAACAGTAGCGTAGTTAGAAATTTTAAAAATTATAAAATATCCTTCATTTGACATAAATTTGAAACTTTTACCATAAATCAGATTCCTTTAAAGCATGCAGAGCAAGAAAAATTGATCGCATGCGCTTGAAGGGGAACAATATAATGTGGATGGATGAAAATACATTTAAAAGGTTTAAAATTTTCAGTTTTTTTACTTCTCTGGAAAAAGGCGATTCTAGGGCAGTTTGGTAACATTTGGATCAAAATACACTTTTTCCGTCAAAATATAGTTTGTCTGTCAAGCCATCAACTGTCAAATTATATTGAAGGATCACTGCGATGTAAATGGATTAAAAAACTTCTAAAAATTCCGAAATTTTTGAAGGTTTTTACTTCTCCGGGAAAAATGATTTAAGGCACTTGTTTGACATTTGGATTAAATTAATTTTTCGTTCAAAATATAGTTTATTCTTCATCTTTCAAGCCATCAACTGTCAAATTCCACTGAGGGATGGATGTGCTGTAGATGGCTTAAAAAAACCCTGACAAAATCATAAATGTTCACAATTATATTACTGCTCCCAAAATCCAATTAAGTTGCCAACTCTGTTTGCTGATTCCAACCATATCGATTTAACCCTGAGGCCACACGAGCAAGTACTTGCAAGCAAGTTGGCTACATACACTGCCTGTCAAATTCGTAATTTGCATTCCACTTGCCTCCCACTTGCTTTCCACTTGCATTCCACTTGCTTGTCTCCCAACTTGCTTCTCAACTTGCTTCACTACTGGCTTCAAAACTTGCATGCCAGTTGATAAGCAAGTTGCTTGGGTTTGTTTGTGTTAGTAAACAAATGTGTATGTATAGCAACTTGCTTGCAAGTACTTGCTCGTGTGGCCTCGGGGTAACTCGATTGGGGAATCAATTTACTTTTTTTATTGAAAAAATATTTTCCGTATCTGAATGTGGCCCTTTTGTACCCTTTCCCATTGGCTACGCCACTGACTGATTGAAAACAGCTGTTCTATTTGTTCTATTCTCATCATTCCATGTCATCATTTTCTGTATGCATTTTATATTTTATTTCCGTCGTGCGTCCTCACAACGCCTTAATAATGGAAAGAATGAAACAGGGAGATGATTTTAGTTTATAAAAAGCGAAATATATATAAAACGTCACAATTTGTCCGGAAAAATAATGCTTCGAACATTCTTTTTCCGCGCAAAATTAAGTGGAGACTTTCTTTTGCCTTTTCACGTACAGCGGTTACAACTGTCAAATTTTGCGTTGGAGCTGCGTACCGCTTGGAAAAAAATCCGAGATAAAATTTGTCTTGGGAAAAATTTTATATGGGGGATAAATTTTGTCTCGATCTGCGTACTAGGCTTTAAGGTTCTGAACAAAAATCATGATTTTGTTTGTAACCAAATAGGTACTTAAATCAAATTGAAATTGATAACGATAAGTTCGACTAGTCCAATAGGAGATAAGTGCTGGTAACTCTGCACCATGTGGGCTATATTTTTGAATTTGTATTTCCTGGGACCCCAGACAGTTTGTTGCGGCAGAATCATCTGACGAATTTTCCCGTTATTCAAATATGGGACCTATTAAAAAGAAGCACTTAAAGAGTACCTAACTCTAAAAATCACTGCGATACATCCATCGAAATGTGCCAAAAAATGGCAGAAAGGCTTTTCAATAAAAAATCTTTAATACTAATTAGGGTTGATCTGTCGTGCGTTTGCTTGCTTGTTATTATTTTACCCAAAACCAGAAGTTTTGGAGCTGGCTTTTTTCCAATTTTTATTTTGTTTACCTGTTTGGTCACACTGACGAGAGAAGATAAATGACTCCCTTGATTCATCCGTCCTTCCTTTCCCGATTTCGCTCTTATTTCGACCCTACTACTTGTTCTCAATCTCAATATATTTGCCTTTGTCTTGTAATCTTAAGACGAATATTGCTCTCACAAGCTGTTTATTTTGTCCGTTGTTTTTTTTTATTACATTTTAAATTTATCTACAAAATTAGAAGAAAAGAATCTTTTTTATTTATACATCCTCTATATGTACCTATGTATATATTTTTTAAATTTTATATTTATAATATATGCTCATCAGTCATACACAGATTTGTGAATGAGCTTTTGGTATGAGAGTTCAAACCCACAACGTCAATAACCTTGATCTTTGACGAATGCTTTTTATCTGTATACCTACCTACATACGTATTAAAAATTGTACATACAGTTGATGAACTTATTTATTTAGTTATATATTTTTTTGCTTGCAATGAATTGCGTGAGAAAAATTAAATTTATTTATTGGGGGTGGTTGGCAAAGTTGAATGGGGGCGAGGGAGGCTTAATATAAAACGTATGGTGTTGTAAGAGTTATTACACGATCATATAAGTCGTGTGGTGTATTGTGGTTTATCAGAAAATGTAATGAGAAAAAAAAATTCCGTTCGTAAGGCACGTGGAGGAGAATCGTCAAAACATAACAAATTTGTTTACGAGATATAAAGTATTGAGAATTGTTTATTTTAATAAGATTTTAAACGCTCGTTCATATTCTTATCACATTAAGAACCTTGTGGGTGTTATTATTGTTATTACTTTTCATCATTTTCTTGTTTAAATTAAAATTGTTCTAATTGTATGTAGAAAACATTGGATATTTAATCCAGACTTTTAGGTGCAAAATATTATTTTATTCAACTCAGACACGTAGGTATGTACATATTATGTATGTAATTGTGTATATAATAATTTATTAGCAGTTAATATATTCAAATAAATAAACATTTATTAGGTTAGTTAACTAGTATGTAACTCAAATTTGACCAAAAAAATGCCTTCCTTGACATTTAAATACCACTTAAACGTTGAGGTAGACAAAACATTCCTTGACCCGTCTCAAGCTCAGACACAAAAACAAAAATCATCAATTAGTGTTTATTATTTTTGATAGAACACGATTATGCGATGTTGATATCGAGTAATTTGTTTTCAAGTTGTTTACCACAAAACAACGACATAAAATAAAAATAAAATACATAGGTACATATACTTCCACGTTTGAAAACAATGAATTAACTCTTGATGAAGGTTTTTTCTCCACAATATTTTCCATTGCTTTCAATTTCTCTCGAATAAAAAACCAACACCACTACCATATTCGATAGACAGGAAGATATCACAAGATGCAATAAAAAAAGTAAAAACAAAAATCAACCGACACAAAACAATAAGCAAGTCTTATCTTTCTTTGTTTAGATTTAGTGAATCGAAAGGCAGAAAGTGTATTGGAAAATAAAGAAACTAAGCAAAAAATCGAATTTTCTGTATTTAATAATAAAATGTATGAGATGCAAATGAGGTTACATTTTATTATATTTTTTTCCTCATCAATCTTTATTTTATTTTAATGCCTTTAAATGAGAAAAAATTGGCAAAAAACCTCCTTTATGATGGAGTTTTTTCTTTGCCTCTCTCTCTTGGTTGTTATGAGCAATTTGCAATTCTGAAGCAAAAAGTATGTCAGTCAGTTAGTCTGCAAGTGAGCTGCGTGTAAAGTGGGTCAGAAATTGGAGCAAAGTTGTTGCTGGTGTTTTTTAAATACATATTTTTATATATGTATACATATATTTGTGTTTGACACACAAAACTTGCTCTAGATTGAAATCTTGTTTTTTTTTTTGAAAATCTTCTCATTTTCACTATCAATTTTATTTGTAATTTGCTTCATTTTATATAAGTGTGTTGAAATTTATTTCATTTTATTATTCTGTTGCCAATTATCCAGCAGCATTAATTAATCATAAGTGGAAAACTTTTTTTTTTCCGAGAGATCAATGTAAAATTTTGTATTGTGATTCTGAATTTTAGCTACATGCATTATGTATGTATGTAACTGCTTCAGCGTAGTTAGTTTCGATCTCAATTCAGAAATATTTGCATAAATACATATGTATGTACATGCATGTGCTGTGAAATTATAACCCATTAAAATTTGTTTTAGTGTCATTTAGTGATAACAGCTATTTATTTAAGGAAAAAACATTACAGGGAGTTGGTCTTCTCTTTCTAGTTATTGCCATGGTACTAGCCATCTGGCATCAAGAATTCCCAATTTCACTTATTACTTTTAATAAGTGTGCTTTGATTTTGTTTAAATATATTCCTTATCCGAAAATCGCCTATGAAGTGCATTTATGCAGTTTATCCAAAGTTCTGTCTCTATTTTAGAATATCAGGTCATCGTTATCGGTTTCGAAACCAAAAAAAAACACCGCATTTTAATTAAACAGTTTGTTACAAGTACGAAACTACTTCGTATTTGCATAATGTATTATACTTTTTAATAAAGAAACGGTTATTGTTTTGGTTGTTATACATTTAAATGAAATCCGGTTAGAAATAACTGGCTTAAAAGCAGGCGAAGCGGTGGTTTAGTTGACTCAACAGTAGTTCCAACTGGTTAGTTGTTAGTTGGTGTACGCAACGATAGTGAGTCATATTTGTATTTAATTCATTTTATTTAAACTCCTATTTTGAGCTTAGGTTACTTGTGAGTGTTTCCGGAAGACATCTGACCAGGTTCTATGCAAATGCATACTATTAAAGTAGAAGGTTTTAAAATTAAGAACTAAAATATTTTGTTACATATGTAATAGTTGTTATTATTGTAGTGGAATACCTAACAACCTTTTTAATTCTAGCACAAATATTATTTATATTTTCTTTTAATGCTTGTGCTCGTTCAATCTGTATGTTCTGTGCGACATAAGCCTATAGGTACCTTCTGCACCGAATTCTTTTGCAATTTTTACTGAAAACAAAAAATAATTCAAGTAAATCGCTTCTAATAGCCAATCTTTTATGTAAGTAACACAGATTAAAAAAAGTCATCAAAATAGTTTTTGGACCAAGAATTATTTATTGTTAAGGGAAATCAAATAAAAATTAAATTTCAATCTCTTAAATCTTGGTTTCTGAAGACATACATTTTGATGAGCAACCTCAGTTACGTAGTTCTTGTAAATAATGTATTAAAAGAAAGAATGAATTATTTTGTCATAATTTTGAAGTTAAATTTGAACTTAACGAGTAACATCGAGATGAAACACATCGTAATTATTAAACAAATAGGAAGTTCATTCAAATAACCGGCTTGTATTTTAGAATAGTACCCTATTAGTTATTATCATGTTTAAATTACTCATCGCAATATCTCGCAAAGAAAAGACTGACTAAAGACCAACAAAAATGCATACCTAGTTATTATTAAACTATTATTTTTAATTTATTAACCCCTTTGTGAATTCCTACTTTAATAAGATAGTTTATATTTAGTATCAATAAATAAATGGGAAAAAATACTTGCAAACAAGCACCAGCACATCATTTCTTATTTAATAGCTTCGCATTATTATTTTTTTTTATTTTTTATTTATCGAACATAAAATAAAATAGTTTTTCTTCTACCATTACAGTTTTCAACCAGGCCGAACTTTATATTTATAAAATAGTTGTAACACAGGGCTCCCAAATATATACGACACAACTTACAAACAATCAGTGAAGAATACCAAGAATTGCTTGGAAAAATATTAATCCACATACAAAAAACTGGAATATCTCACTTAAAAGGGACAAGCTTCAAAAGGAAAACTGTTTTGTAGGAACCTCTTTTTCAAGTTTATTAGTTAATTGGCAAAAAGAGGAGTCCTCGACATCGACAAAATTTAAATTTTCTTTATATTTTTAAATACAAAACATTTAAAATCTACATACTAATTAAGCGTAACGAAAAAATATATTTAAAAAACAAAAAGAACTCTCAACCTAGGTAAATTGATAAAATAGTAAAATATAATATAATTTCTTTTGTATTTAAAACATATATAATAAAAATCAAGTGAAACGCGTCGCGTTTTGTGCGCTTAATAAAAAAAACTAAAAAGCAAACAAACAAAAATCATAACATAGCGATTCCACGCAAAAGTTATTAACTATAAAGACAGTTTAGTTTTTTTTCATTTCCCACACGTTTTTAATAAATCATCATCATTCCACACTCAACGGTAACGATTCCTTTCGCGCAGTCAAAGGATACTCGTTGGAATATACACGATCAAAAGAATACAAATCCATTTAAAAATAACACCACACAATCCACATCCATCATCACGTCACCAACAATTATACCATCGCCAAATACTTCTACTTCAACCATTTATCGACAGGAATCATCACCGGGGAGCAGCCGATCCGTTGATTATCGTCGTAATCCATCAAAGACTGCAATTACGGCTAATTACAGAAGTGAAGAATCCTCCTTTTTAACATCAAAAACTTTTAAAACCCCATCCTCTGATCATCCAAGTATTTTTGGTACACAATTTCCAAAAACCATAAATATTGATCCATTAATAAGTCCCGTTTCGCCGTCGTCGTCTGCCACGCTAACGACGGCAATCGAAAATAATTTCAAACAAGCAACATTGCTAAACAGTGGTAGCCAATTGTTAACAGCCAGTGAAACCTTTCAAAATTTGAAAAATTTAGTTAAAATCGATACAAAGCCCACCAGTAGCAGCAACAACGGCAACACACATAATAACAACAGCAAGCAGTATTCGAACTTCAATCGTCAACTATCACAATCGTCTTCTGTGAATTCAATTGGTGGTGGCACAAAGCAGAACGGTAGCAACAGCATCGTTAGTAGCAGTGGCAGCAGCAACTCTGCGAACTTTTCAACCAACTATAATAAAAATTTCGCCAAAATTCGTCAACACGATTCAGACGCTTTAAGCCCTCGACCACGACGGCCGTATCAGAACGATTCGTCGTCGCGTTACTATAGCAAAAATAGTGACGTCAATGGTCAAGGCCGTTCAATAATTGGCGAGCAAACAACCCGTAGCGTTACCTCTGGTGGTAACGGAGGCGAGGGAGGCGGCGGTGGAGGCACTGCTAGGCGTTCATACCAATCGAATCAATACCAGCAGCAATCCGATTCTTCGTACCCGTCCTACAACAGTAACAGAAATACAAACGACTACAATAATAGCAGCAGCAACAGCGGCGGAGGGGGTAACAACAGCTCCTACAATGGAGGACTAGGTGGTGGTAGATCATCCCAGAGATCCAATTCGCCATATGGTGGAAACAGCGGCGGATATCGTCAATCGAATCGTTATGATAATAGCTCCGGTGGTCGACAATATGGTGGTGGAGGCGGCAGCAGCAACAACAATGCTTCAACAAATGGAAATGCCTCAACAACTGATGGATACCAATCTAATTCGTACAACTATTCCAATACCAACTCGTATGGTTCATCTTCTGCAGGTGGCGGTGGCAATGTAAGTGGTGGCAACCGAAACTATCGCAATAACGATCGCAATACAGACTACGGTGGTCGCAATAACGATTACGAAGATTCACGTTCATTAAATTCGCGTTATAACAACAATAGTAATTATAACAGAAATTATAATAATTATAATAGTGGTTATAACAATAGTAGCAATAGTAATAGCCTCGATCGCCGTTATTACAATAAGCAAGGAGGAGAAGATCAACGTGGCAACAGTGGTGGCGGCGGCTACAATAGTCGACCATCAAACAGCTCTTCAACAACAACAGCCGCTGGTGGAGGAGATTCCTCATATTTAGTTGATTCATCGGCGTCGTCTTCGTCTTCGACAACACCCGTTTCAGCCTCATCTTATAATCGCGGTAATAATAATTATAATAACAAGAATGCCGGTGGTGGAAATTTGACAACAGGAGGAGGATCATCGCCAACGGCATCCATTGCTGGAGCTGGCAACTCATCGTCATCACGTGCAATTTCACCAGCTACCCCAGCACCGCCATCATCTGGACGTTGGGTACCACCATCACTAAGGCCACAACATTTGCTTTCACAAAATGAAAAGAATGATGCTGTTTTCAGAAGGGTGAGTTGTTATTCGAGTAGTATATACTTTTTTTTTTAATTTTCCATTTAATTATATATTTTTGATAAATGTTTTAATTTGTTAGCGTTTTAAACCAATTATGCCTTTTCATTTTTTAATTACATATTTTAAATACAAATTTATAAAGCACATAGGTATGTACATATATACAACAGTACACAAGGTAATATAATGCTAGATTGTCAAAATTGAAAGTGTCGGAAATGAAAAAAATGGTTGTGAACGTGAGGACGTAAACATAACAACAAATTAAAATTGAAATTGTAAGAAATAAAAAATGGCTGTGAAAGTTAGGACATTACAACAAATATTGACAGAATAAAAGTCAAAACTCTAATGACATTAGTTTTAATATGTGTTCTGTGCATATAAACAGTAATTTATGTTGACAATACAAATATTATTGTTGTCAGACACGTTTTAATCTGGTAGTTTTTCGTTCTTACCAAATATGATCGACCAACAAAAAACATGTACAAACAATTTATTTAATAGGGCCTCTCAGGCGCCGACGAATTCCATAGTCTAAGAGCTCGCAATATATTGTTGGTGTGAAAGGAAACCATACGATATTAATGTTATATTCGTCTGCCAGCACATCGTACAACTTTTCTCAAAATTCCCTCAAAATAGTGGGGGAAACCACGAATATGTATGTTACAGACGTCTAAGTGGCCCAGAAACCCCTGACAAACGCGAATTAAGTCGCTGTGCTTTTATAAATGTTTTTTTAGATAACTGATGTTACTCCCAGAAATATATCGGAATCGATAGCTCTTGACTACCGGAGCATACGTATATAACATAAAAACGTTTTGAGTTCCATCCATCTGCTGCAAAACGCCATAAAATTCTCGTATTTTTAAATGTTATTTTCTTTAGAATTATGCTAGAGGAAACCTCTAAAAATGTATGGCTATTGAAAGGATTCGATTCAACTGACATATACATAAATGCAAGCAACAGACGTTAGAAAGGACCCAAACTCATGAGAACAGCAATTTACATAATGTCATGGATGTAAAACAGTAATTAAATCCGTAACTTTTACGAGTATTTACCATTTGTTTATTAAAAACGTTTTACTTAGATCTAAAATTATACATAATGTGGTCAATGTCCATGGTTTTCTAAAACCGAGTCTTGTTACTTCGAATCATGCTTAAAATGAATTACAGATTGTATATTTACCATTCATTGTTGATCTAAAATTTACATCATCTCTAAGTTAAACTTATTTAAATAAAATAATAACGAAAAACATTTTAGCATTAACAATTAAAAAATTTACCTAATCTCGCAAGGTTTCATTTGACATCTCTCAAGCTTGTCTCACAAAATATACAAGAATGTCCCGATTTACATCTTTAACGGTGACACATTGTGACACATTTAATTTTTGAGTTTCAGATCCAATTTCTTAGGAATCTCTCCTTAACTCCTAAGGAATGTCAAACATACAAACAAAAGACATTTGGCTGATATGACTTGTTCCACATCTTCCGTAAATGCATCATCAACCCACTAAAGCAGTACAATAAATTCTTCCTTCTCCTCCCCCCACCCGTCTTTCATGCTTCATTGTGACATCATTATATGATTTTCTTACTATCCCTGACCCAGATTCGGAAAAAGGAGTAAAATTAAATCAACAGACCATTTTATGCTGCCAAACTGGGTTGCATGCTCATTTTATTATTAAATTATTTATTTTATACAGGATAAGAATGAACAATATGCATACATATATATATGTATGTGTTTGTATGTATGCCATAGTTGTAAAAGATAACCATTGTATGGAGAAGCATTCGAAAATATATGAGTTGGCCGCATAAATATTTGATATTTTAATGCTTCCATCGGGATATAAGTTTTTAAAAAACCGCCCCCATACTCGTAACCTGCTATAATTTTGATGTTTTATAAATAACAAATATTAAAGACAAGCATTTCACTAAGGTTAAAATAGTAAAATGTTAAAGCGGTTTTATTTCTGTCTGAACATTTTTTTTTGTAATTAGTTGAGAGATGTATGTATGTATGTGTAAATGAAAATTCTTCTTATTAATTAATTGCAGGTTCGTGGTATTCTCAACAAGCTTACACCAGAAAAATTCCAAGAGCTAAGCGATGATTTATTAAAATTAGATTTAAATTCTGCAAATATTTTGAATGGTGTTATTCTTCTTATATTCGATAAAGCCCTTGATGAGCCAAAATATTCGTCTATGTATGCACAATTATGCAAGCGACTATCCAAAGAAGCGCCAAACTTTGAAGAAAATTCAAGCGATCCATGCACATTCTTGCGTTTACTTTTAGCCATTTGCCGTGACAGTTTTAATAATCGTTTAAAACCGACTGAACTTATAAGCGATAATGCCACAGGCATCAGTAACTCAAACAATGAAACAACCGAAAAACATCAACTCACCCAGGAGGAGGAGGAGAAACGCCATTTGGCCAAACAGCGAATGCTCGGTAATGTTAAGTTTATCGGCGAACTCAATAAATTGGAAATGCTTTCGAAGAAAATTCTACATCAGTGCATACAGCACTTGTTGGACAAAAAGAAAAAACGTACCACCACACAGCAGGAGATGTGCGAAGACATGGAATGTCTATCCCAGTTACTTAGAACTTGCGGAAAGAATTTGGATAATACAGAACAGGGCAAAGACGTGATGAACCTTTACTTCGAGAGACTGGAACGACGATCTATATCGACTGAGTATCCTCCAAGAATTCGCTTCATGCTGAAGGATGTCATCGAATTGCGTGCTAATAATTGGGTACCTCGCAAAGTGGCTACCACTGAGGGTCCTGTACCAATTAAACAGATTCGAACCGACGACGATACGCCTATCCGAACGCCATACGCTAATCGCAATCGCGATATGCGCAACAACGATCGTGATAACGACAACTGGATGAATCGATTCCCATTGAATCTTCAGCCTGGCTTCAATGATATGTTTGGCAGTTTGAGTGTCAGTGGATCATCTCCAATAATGTCACCGTAAGTATATTTTTATATCGTGTCCTTTAATTTTCTTAAATCATATGATATTTTTTTTGAATAGTGGCTACAACAACAATCGCCAATACAACAATCAAAGAAACAATCAGAACAACCATCACAACAACTATAACAATCGCTACAACAAGCACAACAATGGACAACATAATAATAATGGAGGTGGACAGCATAACAATAATATGCACAACAACCAATCATCACAGTACAACCAAATGTTAAATAATAAAGAGTTAGCGCCACGTTTCAAGAGCAAGTTGATGTCTGCCAATCAAGATTCGGTGGAGAACTTGCAAATGCGACCGGCTGCTAACAGTTTGTTGTTTAAAGTTGCTGTCCAGAATTCTAAGCAACCCCCGTTGCTACCAATGTCTTCACTGCCCCCACAAAGCGGTGGAGGTAATGGTCAACAGACTGGTAACTCGTCGGCTTCCTCTTCGACGTCACAATTATCAGCAAATCACTATCCTCTGTTGGCTACTCCAGCATCGTTAAATCAAAATCGCCCAAGTTCAACACCATCGAGCGAATACCAATACTCTGTTGAGTCTGAGTCTTCAAAGCCTACGGCAAACATGAGTGCCACAGAGAAAGTACTCAAGTCAATTGCCTCATCGCCAAACTTCAGCACAGCGGCCTCTGGCAGCAATGATGATATTGCTGCTCAGTCAAGCTCACAATCAAACAAGAAACAAAGCAGCGAGGGTGGAGAAGGTAATGCCCACAAACAAGTAACGTCCGAGAAGAACTCTGGTCCGGTGTCAGCTGGTGGAGGCGGCAAACAAGCTAAAAAGGACAAGGCATTCAACAAAGATGAAGTTCTTAAACGAACATCTGGTTTCTTCAAAGAAAACTTCTATACCAACGACAAGGAAACCAGTGATTTGGTAGAGGAATTCGTTCAACTGAAGGTTCCAGAAAAGTGCATGAAAGATGTATGCATCAATTTGGTAATGGACGTACTGGACAAGTCAGACCAATACTTCAACCGGCTTATTGAATTCTTCCAGTCACTGCGTAAACAGTCGCTAATCAAGGCGAACGTAGTACTTGAAGTATTCAAACAAGTGGTCAATCGAATGAATGAACGCGAAGTCATTATTCCACGAATTGCTACATTGGTTGCATGTTTATTGTCCAAGGCAGTGACCAGCGAAAATTTGTTGAAACTTACCGAAGTTGCAGCCTTCACTGAGAATGGTCAACACTATCCACTCTTCTTGTTGGTACTCCAGCAATTGCATAAATCGCTTGGGCGTGATACCCTCGAGGAGATGTTTAGAGCTAGCAAAATCGATCTGATGAAAAGCCTTCCCGAAACCGATCGCAATAAGACTCGTTTGGCTGAAATTCTTGACGATCGCTCATTGGCATTCTTATATCCATTGTTGAAATTACAAGCTGAAATGTTGAAACAACTGCAAACTGATTCGAATCCACAAGCATTCTACAAGTGGATTAAGACCACCGTTGATGCTAAGTACTACAAAGATCCGGGCTTTGTTACAGCTCTTATGACAGTAATATTGAAATATATCACTGAGGTAAATAAAGAAAAAAAAATTAACATTATGTGTATATACATTTTTAAACTTTGTTATTTTTTTTAAATTTGTATAGGAGACAAAACTTGCATCATCAACAGATACTAAGAGAAATCCAGAAAAATCTATGATTGAAAAAGAAGGGATCCTTTTACACAAATACTGCCAAATTTTGGAGACTTTCCTGAATGGAAACATCGATCTACAATTAATTGCCCTCTATGCTCTGCAAATGTTTTGTTACAATGCAAATTTCCCTAAAGGTATGTTTAAAATATATTTATACAAATCGAGTGTTAGTAGTATTATTAAGCAACTGTTGCCATTTCAAGTCTTATCTTAAGCTTTGTTCGTTGAAGTTTACCCAGGGTTGCCCCAGGTTTTCTTGACAACCCCAAGAATTGTCGAAAAAACCTGGGTTTTTCGGTTCTCAAAAAACACCAAAGGGTCTTCTTTGTGTTGTTAAGATAAGAAAGAAATAAAATTTCTTTTAAAAATGAATAAAAACAAACCACAGTTTTCGTTTTCTATTTCATTTTGTTATTTTTAAATTAAAATTGTGTATTCCGTGAATTTATATTTCAAAAACAATAGAATTATCTGCAGCATGTGAATCCACAACAAAAAAATGCTTCAGAGCTCATGTCACCTTGGCAGTTTATTCTTTACCTCAACTCGCCC
Organism: Dasysyrphus tricinctus; assembly: GCA_963921185.1. Taxonomy (NCBI): domain Eukaryota; kingdom Metazoa; phylum Arthropoda; class Insecta; order Diptera; family Syrphidae; genus Dasysyrphus; species Dasysyrphus tricinctus. The sequence continues at coordinate 116,410,531 of OY992533.1, read as the reverse complement.
CAGCAAAAAACCTAGCTCTACTTCAGGGCGAGTTCAGGCGACCCTAGGTCTCAAAAAACACAGAATTTGCTGGCCAGGTTGAGTTCAGGGTTTTCAAAAAACACTGGGGCGACTTCAGCGCTCAACGAACAAACCTTTAGTCATCCCAAAACTAATCGCGTATCATTTTTTTTTTTGATTTCATTACACCCCGACTCCAGCAGATAATTTCTTTCAGAATGACCATCTTGACATGAAATATCTAATGGAGTCACTTTGTTTTATCTCTTGATTGGATTTCAGAGATTTCTCTCTGTGAATATATCTTGACATAGATATCTGGCAAGACTTTTGACAGATGAAAATATAACTTTTTGCAAAAAAAATCACCCGTCAAACTTGCGTGACGTCGTAATTTATGAATATGAAATGAAATGTCCTAAAATAATTTGCTCAGGTTAGAAGAAATTTTTATGATAAACATAGATATGATAAATCTACTGTGGAGCCAGCCAGAGTGTGAGGGATTATTCTGTGAGAATATTTTAAAGATTTGTTTTTATCTTAATTGAAATACCTTCTGTACCATGTGAATTTTATTTAAGGGTGCAAATATTAGAGTCTTTAAGAATTCAAATAAACTTAGTGTTCTGGCGTCGGTTTCTCTATAGTGAAATATACTGAGCATAAATTCCAAATTCACTGTCACTAACAGATTGAAAATAAAAAACGTTTTCTTAAGTTAATGAAAATTGTACTTGTGTACATATTACTCATACTCATTTAATTTTCAGGTATGTTATGTCGTTGGTTTAAAAATCTCTATGAAGCAAGCGTAATAGAGGAAGAAGCATTCTTGCTGTGGAAAGAAGAGATCTCAGACAAGTATCCAGGAAAAGGAACTGCACTGTTCCAGGTGAACAATTGGCTAACATGGCTTGAAGAAGCTGAGTCTGAAGATGAAGAAGATTAAAATTAAAAATAAAAAACAAAAAAATTTCTAACTATACATCAGTTATATTGGATGTTATTCTATTAAAACAAATAATATACAAAAAAAAAACGATTAAAAATTCAATTAAATTTCATACAAAAATGAAAAACTTTCAAAAAAAAAAAAAACTTGCAAGTTCAAGAAAAATATTTTAAATTATTTATAAATTTCTAAATTAAATACAAATATAAATTCAAACAATTTATTTCAGACAAAAAAACGTAATACATTAATGATTTCTATTTATTTCCTTAATCCGTTTATCAACTTTTTCTTTGTTTTTGTAAGTAAATATTTTTCGTTCTGATTTTATAAACATTTATTTTTTAATATATACAAAAATGTGCAAGCATATTAGTCTCTGTTTTTCTTTTTTTTTTACCTTAAATAATGTTCAAAATTTTAATTTCTATCGAATATTTGTGTTGCTATATTGCGATATTTTTTGTTATAAATTAAAAGAAATCAATTATGTTACTGCAAATCAACATGAAAAAAAAATAATCAACTTATATATCACAAAGTTAAATTCATACAAAAAACAAAAAAAAAAACAAAATTATAAATATTCATAAGAAAAAATATATACAAAAATAATTATGTAGACATTTTCGTTTATTTCTCTGTCCATGTATCTCTGCTCGTGTTTATTTCTTGAGAAATAATATTTCTATTTCTCAAGAATATTGAAAAAAAAAACATTTTTAAAACAAAATTCAATATTTAAAGTGCATGTTTTAGATGAAAGTCATTATTAAAAAGAAAAATAATCAACTGAGTTTCTCATTAAATGTAGTTTACCAAAAACAGATTAAACAAAACATTTAACATTAAAATTAAAGAAATAAGCGATTTTAGTTTTCTCAACTAATATTCTGAATTATAATAAGGATCTTTATTTCACTTTAAAAATCATTCATTTTGAAATCTTGCTCTGGTATTGTTACCTCAGTTTCAAAATCTATTGGAATTCAAAACGCAAGCAAGCCAGCCGCAAAGCATATTCAAGATTTTGAAACGTAAGATTTCATTCCCAATCCAAACAATAAATAAATTACAATAAATTTGAAATAAAATCAAAACATTGAATTCAGTAATTGATGTAATTTTGTAATTTTTTTGTTTGCGAAACTTGAAATATTTGCTGAGTAAAACCGTAATTATTTGAATACATAAATTATTTGGAAAAAAGAAATTCAACATTTGGGAAATAAATGAAAACTAACAACACAAATTTATTTGTCTTTTGTTTCTGGTGTCTTGGAGATATATCAAATGCATGAACAGAATGGTAAACAGAAGTGTTATAGATGTCAAAAATGCAGTTGAACGGAGTTGCGTCAGAAGAACCAAGGGGAAGTTAAAATCCCTATGAACCCTCGAAGCGGGCCTTTTAAGGATGTGTTGTCCGGGAAAATTGTTGACATTTATTTACCATATTGTGTTGTGGTGGATTTTGCAACTGCTACAATTAATGCAAACCATTGTTCATCAGGTGGTTTATTGATGAGGCAACGGTAACTAAGAAGCTATAACAGTTTTATTGATTAACAAACTTCCAAAGTATCATAGATTATATACTTGTTTTTCTCTACTATTGGTTATTAAACTACCAATCTTTAACTATGGAGTACACGTATAAAAAAGAACGTCGTTCCTTTGGTCAGCAGCATAGTTTTCAAGATAAAGATGAAGTTATTTTTAACGAAACATCAAATCGAGAGATGTGCAAGGATTACATACTTCGTAATCCAGTTGATCGAATGACCCAGTTTACAAATCAAATGTCAGCAAGTGTGGCAAACACGGAAAGGGCTACCTTTAAAAATTGCGGTATAACACATAATGAGGGTGGATGGCCCAAGGACATCAATATGCAAGATCCCGAACAAACAGTGAGGTATAAACGAAAAATTGAAAAAGACGAGAACTACATAACACAGGTGATGAACTTAACAAAACCCATGGAGCACTATATTCATCAGAACAATGCAGTAAATATCTATGAGAACTACTTTGAGGATTTGGACCCTGCACCATTGCCGGAGCCCTGTAGATCTCGTACGGTGAACGTTTATCGAGATCCGAATACTTTTAAAGTTCCAGTGACGCACTTATCATGGTCACCAGATGGTGGGATAAGACTGGCAGCTAGTCACTGTGACATGAAGTTCCAAGGGGAAAAGTCAGGTCAGCTGACTAATTCGTATATTTGGGAGATTGAAAACCCAAATGAACCGTTGGTAACACTTGAACCAAAAGTTCCCTGTGTGTGCCTGGAGTATAATCAAAAGGATCCGACTAGTTTGGTAAGTGGAATGTACAATGGCCAGGTCGCAGCTTGGGATACGCGTCATGGACGTTATCCAGTGATGATAAGCGAACGCGAAGTTTGCCATCGTGATCCGGTGAACTCGATTCTTTGGAATAACTCAAAAAGTGGAACTGAATTTTTCTCAGGATCTTCAGATGGTCAAGTTTTATGGTGGGATACTAGGAAGTTGAATGAACCATTAGATAAACTACTTATGGATCCCGTGAGAACGGACGAACAGGATCTATCGCGATCGTATGGGGTTTCAGTGTTGGAATATGAAACCACAATCCCAACGAGGTTCATGTGCGGCACTGAAATGGGAATGTTGTTTTGTTGTAATCGAAAAGGCAAAACTCCTATGGAAAAAATACAAATAAGGGTTCGTATGGAAAGCAGGAATGCGCTCTTTACAATTTTGATGTTATATTACTTGCTTTAAAGATGATGTGCCACTTAGGACCGGTATACGCCATCACAAGAAACCCGGCATTTGTGAAGAACTTTTTAACAGTTGGAGATTGGACTGCCAGAATATGGTCAGAAGATTGCAGGGAAAGTTCAATTATTTGGACAAAGAGTAGTGCTGCGATGTTGACTGATGGGGCATGGAGTTATACAAAGTAAGTAGGTGAAAGAATATTGATTGCATTTTTTTTGTAGAGTATCTCAATTTTTCGTAACCCGTATGGATGGAGTTCTAGACGCTTGGGATTTACTCCAGCAGCAGAATGAGCCTGTTTTGAGCGTTAAGGTCTGTGACGAACCGCTTTTATGCTTACGAACAAATGAGAATGGAAAATTTGTCAGTTGTGGTAGTCAAAAAGGTGCAACTTTCCTCACTGAAGTGTCGGAGAATATGCAGCATTCATCAAAGAATGACAAACCGTTGTTAACAGCGGTAATCTATCAGATACAATGGGTTGGTAAATAAAAACTTTATTCAAATTACTTTCATCGGTTAGATGTTTGAACGTGAAAATCGCCGTGAAAAAATTCTTGAGGCTAAATCAAGAGAAATCAAACTTAAAGTTAAGGTCGCACATGGTCCGGAGCAAGGTGACCTAACAATGCTTAATGGCAAAGTTAATGTGCAGCCGTTCAAAAGTAGGATTTTGTTTATATATTGCTAAATTCTTTTATACATTTGTACATACAAATATGGTTTATTTTAAGATGCCTGTGAGCAAGCTGAAGCTGAATATTTTGCAGCTGTTGAACAAGAAAGACTTCGTCGTATACCTGGCAACAAGCGTAGGTGATAGTTTACTGTGTTAATTTTCAATCGTTAAGAATTGGGGATTTAATATTTTGAATTTCAGAGGATGTGGATGATGCTGATGTGTCCGAGGCTGAAAGTTCCAAAGCTTAAGGATTTCTTCAGAAATTTAAATTTTGTTTTATTATTTACAAAATGGTATAAATTTTAAATCAGTTAAATACAAATAAAATAAGTTTCATTCAAATTTCTTTGAACGGTGCTATTTAAAAGAAAAGTGTAGGTACTTAGGATTGAGATTGATTAAAAAAAAAACAAAAAATTCTTTTAATTGAGGTCACTTGATATAAATATTAGTCAGGTACATAAATCTACGGAAAATATAGGGCTAACCCCAAACAAATTGCAAAAAAGAAAATCCTTTGCAGTTTGGTTTAATGACACACACAGCCACAGTCCACCACCGGGAAACGGCTTAAATTTGAATGCATTTACGCATATACAGGCTTTTTGATGCAAAAAATGGCAAAAGTGAATGTAGGCTGCACCGAAAATAAAATAAATGTTTTTAGTTTTTGAAAAATTAATCTTCAAACTCAAAATTTTGAAAACATTGGGGCTATCGTGAATAAAATTTCCCACGGATTTTTTCCCAAAGTCGAAAACTGGGAACGTTAATTGCTGTCGCAGTTTCTTTTGGAATTTATTGGCATCGAAAATGAATATTCTATGGACACTGAGCTACCATTTTGATCGACCAAATTTGATCTTGCAATAAGCATATGAAAATTATTGGCATTTCCAATTTTAGAAGATGGTAGAAATTCCGTGGGAAATTTTATCCGCGATAGCCCATGAACACGCATGTACGTCTGAAGAGACAGTTCTTTGTATTTTAACGCGGGTCCAAATGAATGTACCTATTTATTTAAATATTATTTTCTTGCAATTAAGTTATCAAAAAATGTGAAGTTTGGCATAATTTGTTTTTTTGAAAATACGTGAGTTAATGTAAATAAGTTTTATTTTGATGTTGTTGTGGGCTATTGTCCATTGAAAAGCCAATTACGTGAAAAGAGAAGTGCTGAATATGTAAAAATAATAAATTCAAAAGAAAAGATACTAAATTGGTGTTTATGTAATTTTTTGTATTAAATTTTCTTTTTTGAGACTTGTGCTTTCTATTATTGCCCGGTTTAGTGTTCTAATTCGAAAGTACATTCGAGATGACGATCTTTTGAGCCCAGCGTTGAAGCGTTCTTACTGAAGGGAGTGGAAACTTGTTTTTTTTTGCAAAAGCATATATGCCCTTGCACTCGCTGAGTATAATGTGTAATTGACCTCACGACGTCAACTTCTGACGAATGCTTAAGCTTTGTACCTCTTCAATTTTCGAATTTGGCCGTAGGTAAAAATGGAAGCCAATTTTGTCGCTGCATTCTTGCTTTCAAACCTACTTTTTGAGCAGAAGACTACACATAAAGGTCAAAACAAGTTTCTTTCCTTTCTTATTGTAATTTACTCCAACAAAAAATCACAGCAATCAAATCCAAAAAATAATGGCCTGAAGGAGAAAAGTAAAGAATTTTTTTCGAGTAATTTCTTAGTAAATATACGGCTATAGTTTTTTGTCAGACCATACTTGTCAAAAGTGATAGATACTTTAAGAAAGAAGGGTATACCCTGAAAATTCAATCGAAAAATGGCATTAATTTTTAGTCCCTGCTTAGAACTCACTACGCCCTGACCAAGATTTGTGATAAACTCACCAAAAGTATGTAGCTGTCCAAATAGTCAAAAGGAGAAGACACCCAAGCTGTATTTAGTATAGCCTATCTCTCTTATTTCCTATTTTACCAATAATGTCAGTTTCACTCACAGTTCACATATTAAAGGTAATCATTTGAAATAGGGAACTACAAAATAATCTCGTTCTCGATTGAACTTTTGAACTGTTTCACATCCACTCAATTTTTTGTGTGCACAAATAAATCACACTGAATTCTACATCAATTCTATCCACACAAGTTTTCATACAAAAATTGAGACTGGCAGTTCCTTTTTTTTACCGCATCCAACTTCGTGCAATAATAAAAATCTGTCAAAAAAACTTTCGTAGTGGAATATAAATTAGTAAACCTAACCGTAATTATTGCACGTTTTTTCTATTAATAGAAACAATTTTATAACATTTTTATAACCACCATTGTGCAATAAAACATATGCTTTAAAAGAACTCGTCTTCATTAAAAACATTCAATTGCTTTGCCTCCGAAAAAACCCAACATAACAATTGCGTCTACCTGCCAAGCGAGTTTTCTGCCTACGTGACTGGTTGTTGAAGACCTATGGATGAATTTTTCACCAAACCTCCCTATCTGCGCACCGACCTGTGAGCAGAGCAGTGACCAGTGAGAAACAAATAGAATCAGCTTCCATACCTCAGTCAGTCTGTCTCTCAGTTTCAGTAGTTTTGTGAAAGTCGTTTGTCGTGAATGTTTATAGAAGAAAAAAATAATATTTTGTTCTTTGTTTAAATTGAAAGAAATAAAAAATTGAAAGAATCTCTGAACGCTATGCTTGAAGTAGCAACACCACTGCCAGCTGCGGCTCAACCAGGAGTCGTCGTTGTACGAGCCAAACCTAAAAAAGTATTCAAACCCAAAGCTAAAATAAATCGCATTCCCCAAGAACTCCTAGATGACCCTATTCTGCAGAAGGCCATTGAACGTCTGCCATGGAACTACAACTTTGAAATCCACAAAACCATCTGGAGAGCTAGGGAGCTGAAAGCCAAACGAATTGCCCTGCAGCTGCCCGAAGGTCTCCTCATGTATTCTATCATAATTAGCGAAATAATAGAGCGCTTCACCTCCGCCGACACAGTTATCATGGGAGATGTCACCTATGGGGCGTGTTGCGTCGATGATTACACAGCCAAGGCTTTGGGCGCAGACCTGCTGGTACACTATGGTCACAGTTGTCTAATTCCAGTTGACCAAACAACAGGCATTAAAGTTTTGTATGTCTTCGTCGATATTAAGATCGATCCGCTACACTTCTTGGATTCAGTGAAGATCAATTTCAAGCCCGAAGACGGACAGATTGCTTTGGTGAGTACGATTCAGTTTGTTACCACACTTCAGGCCGCCTCCAGCGAGTTGAAAGAGAAGGGCTACGATGTAATAGTTCCTCAATCAAAACCACTTAGTCCGGGTGAGATTCTTGGCTGTACTTCGCCTCAAATGCCACAGACTACGAAAATTATCATTTATCTTGGTGATGGCAGGTTTCATCTAGAGTCGGCCATGATTGCTAATCCACGCCTGAAAGCCTACAGATACGATCCCTATGACAAGAAGTTCACACTGGAAGAGTATGACCACAAAGCAATGCAGAGTATACGCTGGGATCACATTAAGCGAGCAAAAAGTGCCAAGAAAATCGGTATCATCCTGGGAACTCTTGGGAGGCAGGGAAGCAATCGCGTCTTGCGGTTCCTCGAGCGTCGCCTTCATGCCAAGGGCTTCCAGACATCGGTGATTCTTCTGTCCGAGATCTTTCCCCAGAAGTTAGATCTCTTTGGGGCCGATATTGATGCTTTTGTCCAAATTGCCTGTCCCCGTCTATCAATTGATTGGGGAAGTGCCTTCAACAAGCCACTACTCAATCCCTATGAAATATCTGTTGTGTTGGGTGATATCGAATGGACACCAAATAACCTTGAGCCGGACAATGCCTATCCCATGGACTTCTATGCCTCGGGCAGTCTTGGGCCATGGACACCGAATTTCAAGCCTCCAGCATTAGGTGAATGTGAGAACAGACCTTCCGCTAAATGCTGTGGTCGTTGCACTCGCGGTGAGATGGAGAAGGAAGCGCTAGCAGCTGAAGATCTTCTTGATTTTAAGAAGGGATAAAAAAGAAGCTTTATCGGACTTAACTGTCCTTAATATTTTTGAGTACAATTTTAGATTAAATTTTGCTTATTTTTATTTTTCTTGTTTATAAACTGACTTAAATAAGAGAAAAATTATGTAAATAGCGGTTTTGTATGTTATAAATGCATATAAACATATATGTTACTATATTATGTAGGTATATGTACAATATTTAAGCAATAAATAAACAAGCAAGTTAAGAAAATTCGTTCGTTTTTTTTTTTGGTTTTGGTTCTCCTTGACTTTGGACTGTGTGACTTAATGGTGGGTCGATCAGTCATAAGACAAAGGAATTTCGCTGTGATTTGTTTTTTTTTTTTTCTTTTTTTAGTTTGTTGATTAAAATTTTCTTCGCGTGTGGGATGATGTGAGTAATGAAATTGATTATAAGATCCATTGTTATACCACTGCGGTCGTCATCAAAGAAATTTACAAAACCACCGGAGAAAGCATTAAATTATTTTTATATCGGTGGCTTCTTTTACAAACAATAATAAATGTAGGTAGGTAATTATTATGATGATTCATTTAAAAACTTTTCGTTTTTGTTTATCCATCAATGAAGTTTATTCAGTCCGGCTTTAGCTGAATAGCAGAAACAAATATGGACTTGATCTAGGTGGCATACATTCAAGGGAATTAAAAAAAAAAACCCAAGTTTAAAATTTGAATAAAATAGCTTCAGTGGTTTAGTTTGTAGGACGAGGTACAGATACAAAGAGACAGCTTCTTTTTCACCCCTGTTTTTGTGTTCTCTATCATGGTAATGACATGTTCGATTAATTGTAACATAACTTGAATTTTTTTGCACTAATCAAAAACTTGCCCTTTAGCAGAATTTTAAAAATTTCAATGCAAAAAAAATGCATTTTGCATTAAAAAAATTGAATGTCAAATCGAATATTTGTCGCATAAAAAAAATCAATAAAATTAAAAAAAAAATGCATTAAAAAAAATAAGAATGCGATATGAAAATTTACTGCAATAAAAAACAAAATGTTAGTAAAATTTGAAAATTAAATAAAAAAAACTGAATGTTATATGAAAAATTTCTTGCATTAAAAAATATTCTCAGTAAAATTTAAAAATTTCTTAAAAAGAAAATTTCCAATAGAATTTGAAAACTACTTCCATTCAAATAAATATGAATGCAACATTTTTCTAAAATTTCTTGCACTGAAAAAAAAAATGTAAATACAATTTGAACATATGCGATATATGAAAAACTTCTTGCATTAAAAAAAAATGTAAATAAAAGCTTTATCTACCCTCCTAAAGCTGGATTTACACCTTCGTTCTTCATTCGGTGAACGTTGTTCCACAAACAACGAACAACGAGTAAAGTTCATCCAAAATTCAAAACGGCTTTGAATTTCTTCGTTGTTCGTGTTCGGTGTTATCATTTACACCTTCGTTGTTCCGCGTACGGGTAAAAACGAACAACGTTGTTCGTTGTTTGTGGAACAACGTTCACCGAATGAAGAACGAAGGTGTAAATCCAGCTTAATCCAAAAAAAATTTCAGATACCTTGAGTTGTTTTTGCATCAGCTGTTTTTTCGTTCGTTGTTTGTACTTAACGAAACTATCTCAACTTCTTTATCCACTTTTATACTGACTTATTTGTGGAATCTTTTGGGTTTGTTGTTTATTTTCTAAGGGAAATTTTACTGGGCTAGCTAACTCTTTTTCCAATAAAACACTCCTACTATTAAAATTGACAAAATTATTATGAGGACCCAACCTTTACTAATGCTATGTTCCCACCAAAATGAAATGCGAGATTTCGGTTGAAAACTTTTGATATTTTGAGCCACTGGAACAAGGTTTCACAGAAATTTGAAATCCCAAGTTTTTATTGCGATTTCGTTGAACTTTCTTTGAAACCTTGTTCCAGCGGCTCAAAATATAAAAAGTTTTCAAACGAAATCTCGGATTTCATTTTGGTGGGAACATAGCATAAAGGAACCAGACCTTATGTTTCCACAAGATCGAAATCTCAGAAAATTTTCCCATACAGTTTTGAGACTTCAAAATGCGAAAGATTTCGTTAAAATCTCAAGAAATCTTGTATCGATGCCAGCTTTTCTTATGAACAGATCCATTTTTGAGTTCCACCACAGAAAAGAAAAGCTTTTCAATACAAATTACGGTTTGGAAGAAATACACAGACAGCACACAAAAAAGTTTTTTGTGTTTATAGAGGAGGTATAATCTTAGTTTTGACAGTGAAACGCCAATTTGATATCTCGAAAGTTTCTGGATCTTAAAATAAAATCCGATTCCGGAAGCTCTTTTCGAAATATAATAAAAAGAACGAAACAAAAAAATAATTGAGAGAAAAGCTCTTTCTCATAATAAAAAACTAAAAAGGAGGATACACTTTTGACTTTTGACGTTTTATGAAAAGGAGAGAAAGTTCTTGAAAGAGAAAAAGCTCTGAGAGCGGGGTCCAATGTTGGAGCTTGGAACCCCCCAACTAACAATTTAACTTTTGTTAGGGTCTATCGAAGCTTTTTCCTATGCAGCAAATTTGCTTCTATAAGTCCTTAGAAAAGTGGATTTGGCCCACTTGAGAAGCTTTAAAGGCTTTTAAACAGTCACATACAGGTTGGTTGGAGATAACAAATATATTTCTAGAAAGCCTTATACAAACAATAATATTCAAACATTACAAATGCGGCAGGCTTTTACTTTCCCAGAAAAGTAATTTACAAGTTTTTAGTACAGGCTATTATTTGCATCAAGAAGTTTTGTGAAAGCAGATGCAGCAATTGACACATCTTTAAACACTCACGGAACTTTATAAAAGGTTTGGGAAAGCCTTATGCAAATAAAATCAAAAATTAATTTTTATTTTTTATTGAGCTATCTGTTTTTCTCTTATTTCTTGTCCAAAGCAAGCGTTTTATCTGAAACTAAGTTTACAATTATATTTATGTGATGAAAAAACATTTTACTCACTTGATGGATTTTCTGGGATTTGAACCATGGATATGCTGATTGGGAGTCAGGTACCTTACGCATCGTGCTATAGTGTTATGTATTAAGAGGGCATCAAATCGGAACCAGTTGAAACCGAAATTAGCTTCCCAAGATCTTCGTTGTGACTTTCTCATGATTAATGAACAAGATTTAACATAAGGTGACCATTCTCTTTTTTTTGAAGTGAGTTGTTATTTTTGTTTATGTTTGGAAATTGTCTTAGAATATATTATATAAATTCTTTTCCCTAATTTCTCATTAATGAGAACATGAGAGAATTCATAGAAAATTTTATTTCCTAGACATGAAAGTGAAAGTATAATTTTCGCCTTATCAAATAACATTCATAGCAAATGTTTAGATTTGAGAAACAACGAATCGAAATACTCGTATCTGTTAACAAAATTTAATTCTCTATCTATTATAACCTTCAAGAACATAATGTAATTGTTATTTTGCATCTTTAAGGGCCATTAAAATGGCCGACTTTACGCTGTTGCATGAATACATTAAATATTTTATAAAAAGAGATCATTGAGTGTTTGGTTTGGTCAAAATTACAACTACATATATACATACATATCGTCACCTGAGTTCTATCTTGTCCTATGTCCATTTTTCAAAATGTTGGGAAATCGATTTTTAAAGTTCAGATAGAAAACTTTTGTTTATTTTACCCAGTTTATCTTTTGAAATGATGTTTTTCTGAAAGCCTTAACAATTTTGTTTTAAAAACAATTAACAGATTTCTTTTTTCTTTTCTTCTGAAATAATTATAAATAAAAATCCACGCAGATGTCAATTTGGATATTGAACAAAGTTATATGGAGTGAAGATAAGTTGATAAAATTGGTGGATATTGAACAAAAAAACTTAATATTGAACAAGACAGAAATTAACAAGGGTAATATAGGAAACCAGAGGTATTTTGTACTAAATTGAACAAAAATATAAATTTTTCATTATTCAAATCAAATCGCAATAGTTTCGTTTTGCATTGAAATTTCCTTCGGGACTTCTGGTTTGGGGAAAGACAAATATTCGGTTGCCTCCATCAAGTAATATGATAAAAAAAAATGCGTCAAACTTCAATCCAATATTATTTTATTGGTAAGAGCTTGCGTGTTTTCAGAGTTCATTTTTTATAACAACGCATTGCACTTGCATTGACGTGCTTACTCGATGAGAGATCAGAACTGAATGAGCATTTTACTCCAGCCAGTCAAATTAGAGCTTCACCTCGGAATGAGAGATAATAAGCTGGAAACTCGTATACCCCTTCATTTTGGCGTTTTAAAAGTGGTCGAAAAATCTCATGAAATCTCCTGTCTGTAACGTAAGTTATTCAAGGTCAAATAGTCACAAAAATCGCTTTTTCGTGGTTATCTCGGTTTCTTTAGCTCCAGTGAAGTTAACATCTATTATCGAAATTATAGAGCATACAATTTTTGACAAACTGCCTTCCAATTATTTTTTAATGCACCCAACCGTTTTTTTCAGATAGGTGGTGGAGAACTCAGCCAAACATACTGAAATGCAAGGTAAAACGTGAATCTCGGTTAATAATACCTTGTATAAAGCTACTAGATCATTAAAATACCATTAACAATGAATAATTTGCATTATTATTAGTTTATACATTGTATTTAATAACATTTTAAGCAGAAATAAAACGAGTTATTTCAATTTTAACTTTATTAAGCAGCTGTATACTATTATTTATAATTTAAATTGAAGTGAAGTGAACATTTACAAAACTATAATAATTTGAAAAGCGGCAAAGTATTAATTTTCTTCTTCAACGTCATCTATTTTGTGTTCGAACATTTCTGTTTCTTTGACATCATCTTCATTGTCCTGAATCATTGTTTCCAGGCCTTCTTGAATTTCCGGGTCAAATGCACTCTCTTCCCCGGGGTCACCTTGCAATGAAACAGCATGAGGCAAGCTTTGTCCATTTCTCTGGCCACAAGCTGAAGTGCGTTGAAACACCGATTATCTGCACCCGCAGCGTGGACTACATCCATTCTTACAACTACAAAATATAGTATACAGTTATTAATCTGGAGCTGGATGTAATTTTATTGTCATTGGACATAGAAATCCATTTTTGCAGCATTCAATCCGATTCCTGGGGTTCTAAATCATGCTCTTAACATTTTTGAACTTGGTAATACACATGAAGTTTTGTAGATTTAACGAACAGAGTATATCGAGGATGATATAAATTGTCTTCAGATGTAGGAGCATTGTATATCGGTACTAAGATGCATACTTCATTTTTGTTTAGTTGTTGTACAAATGTACAGGGCAATTTTCTTGTAGAAAAGCTTCAGCCGGTTGTTCAAAATTGGCAAGTTTTCTAGTAACTTGATGAATTTTCTTGCTTGATTTGAACATTCACCTATTTGGACTTCGATTCTCGAAGCGTTTTTTGTTCATACTGCTGTTCGGTATTTTCAACAAGATATCTACTATTTATGTGAAATGTTACTAAATACAATGTATTGACTAATAATCATGCAAATTATTCACCGTCAATGATATTTTTAATGATCTAATAACTTTATACAAGGTATTATTCACCGAGATTCACGTTTGACCTTACATTACAGTATATTTGGCTGAGCTCTGCGCGTTCTCCACCATCTATCTAAAAAACGGTTAAGTGTATTCAAAAATAATTGCAAGACAATCTATCGAAAATTGTATGCTCTACAATTTTGATAATAGATGTTAACTTCATTGGAGCTATAGAAACCGAGATAACCACGAAAACGTGATTTTTGTGACGTTTGACCTTAAATAATTTTCGTTAGGTACAGACACGAGAATTTATGAGACCTTTCAGACCACTTTTAAAACGCCAAAATGAAGGTGTATGTATACGAGTTTCCAGGTTATTATCTCTCATTCCCAGGTTGACCCTTATTTTTGCTTATTTGACTGGGCTATATATACAAATCAAGTGCAATAATGGAGATCTCGTATGATATTGAACAAAATAGAACTCTTGTTCTTACACAACCAAATTCATATCTTTTTGTTCAATAAGGTACAAATTGTAATAAAAATAATTTGGACATTGAACAAAATAGAAATGACTGAAGTATATAAGGATATTGAACAAAAAATCCATAAATGTGGATATTGAACAAGAAGGAAATAAGAAGGTATGATTTTAAAGATGTACTATGAATTGTTCAATATGATACAAAAAGAATGAATAGTGGTTTATTGAACAAAAGTAATACTCAAAATGGTCAGAAAAATGGTTAATTGAACAAAACAGTTATCCATAACTTGAAAACTAAACGAGATAGAACAAAATGGTTTGCGCCAATCGAAAGAGCACCCTCGAATTATAAAAACTGCATTTCTAACTCAATTTCGTCAAAAATGGTCTATTGAACAAGATAGAACTCAGGTGACGATATATAAGCTATAATTTATAATCTGAGCTTTTTTACTTTGCCAATGATCGTAGAATGTTGAAAATATTTTCTTCGATTGGACATAGCTACAAATATTTCTTTTTTAAAATAATATTAAGGATAAATTACCAAAATATTCGTAATTAATAATGTGGAAATTCTTAACGGATGAACTATAGAAAAGATATAATGGTAACCTCAGATGTATCTCAGCTTTCATGATTCACTTTGAAATAACTCCGCTAAGACAAACTAATCGAAATCATTGCCTCCTGCGCAAGCGTCTGTCAGAACAAACCAATTATGCTTGTATCGAACTTTTGTTCAAAGGATTAATAGAAACAAAATAAGTTGACATCATTTCGCTGAAACCATCTCATCGAAATAAATGCTTCTCAAACAAAAATAACAGCTTGTTTCAGGCTTTTGTGAGTAGGCTTCAACAAACTCTTTGATGGCGCTTCTTAAAGAAAGCTTTTTCTTGCTTTTATTTCGCGTACTTCTACAACGGAGTTTGTGGAAGCCTTATTGGCAAAATATTAATGAAGCTGCACACCTATAAGCTTGTTAATAATTTGGAAGTACACCTCTAGTAGGTTTCCATGAAGCTGTTGACAAAAATACAGCCTCAAAGATTCGAAACATCGATGTACAACCTCAATACAGACCCTGTAGAGGTAATAATTTCAAAAAATTCAAAAATTTAACCTATATGATTCCAAAAAATTTAATACAATTACACATGAAGAATATTTTAATCATTGACTCATCTTAAGTGGAAATATAGCATAAAGTACATTTTTTTGATGCTATTTTAACTTGTTTTGACACACAACGATTGTGCACTTCGCTGAGACCACCAAATCGAAAATTATGCTTTGGTCTGAATGTACCTGACAGTACACAAAATTATGTTTGTATCGAGCTTGTGTTTTTCACAGGACCTAAACAAACAAATTTTAGTAACATCACTTCTCTCAAACCTACTTGTCGAAAAGAATGCTTCCTGCATAGGCATCTGATAAATAATCAAAACATGGTTGTATCTAGTTTGTATTCAGAGGACTTATACAATCAAAATTAGTTGACATCACTTCGCTGAGATAATCTCTTCGAAATAAATGCTTCTCAAAACAAAATAACAGCTTGTTTCGGGCTTTTGTGGACAGGCATCAAAAACTCTTTGATGGAGCTTCTTAAAAAAAGCTTTTTCTTTGCTTTTATTTCCCGTGCTTCTACAAATGAGTTTAAAGAAGCTTTATTTAAATATTAAGGAAGCTGCACACATATAAGCTTGTAAATAATTTGGAAGTAAAGCTTTAATAGGTTTCAATGAAGCTGTTGACAAAAATACACCCTCGAAGATTCAAAACTTCCATGTACAACCTCAATACTTGTAGAGGTAGTAACTTCATGAAATTCAAAAATTGGACCTTACCGAGGGAAAATTGTTAGTTGGGCCGCCAAATTTGTAGGAGATACGCCTTCTTGGTAGCTTTATATTCTTTGATAGTAGCTAAGCAAACAGTGAACCGACATCTAAACTCACTGATTTGCAAGCTAAATGAAGTTCAACGATGGTTCAAGCACGTTATTGTGATTATTTTTGTGAGACGGGATCTCAGATTATGCAGTCTCTCCCACTTTGGAAACCTGGAAAGGTTCCTGTTGAAATCTGGGACAGTTTTGGTGCGAACATGGTACGCCACAAAAATTTGTTTGGCGGTCTTATATGTCATTAGGATTTCTTACAATGGAGTACCGTAGCTGTAGTTACAAAAGAATTGTGTTAAACCTCAACTCCACCATAGATTCTTGCTACAACTACAATCATTCCAGTTCAATTTCCTTGGTTTATTTATGGCGAATTCCAAGAGCGCAACCATGAAAAAGCTTTTCACCACACTTCATTCAAGCAATATTTTTCCATACTTCGGAACACATACATCTTATGAAATGTCAAATCAAAAACATCTGTCAGTTGTCGTTGTCGGGCTGTCACCTGCCCCCAAAAGATCAAAATCCAATTTTCGTTTTTTTCGGTTTTCAGTATTCAGTTCAGAAGTTGTTCGTGGCCTATGTGAATTTCGTTGTAAAAAATACGGAAAAATGTAAAGCGCCAAAGCTTAACTTAAACCAGAAGGAAATAAATTAAACTCAAACACGAAATTCTACCCAAATGTGCTTTTTCTACTTTTAAACATTCCTATTAGACATACATTTTGTGATAGTGCTAATTAAATAGAACTTAATTTATTTATTTATAACCCAGACGTAAAGAAAATACAAAATGAAACCAAACGTAGACAAGGAACTTTTGCCCATGAAGGCCCATTATTTCCTCTTCAATGCAGGTAAGTCTAGAACTATTAAATTGATAACTTTGTGTCGAGCACGCAATATGGCAAGGTAGGGTTTGTTTCAGGTTAATTAAAAAAAATAAAAGAAGCAAATGTTGATGAATCATCATCGATAAATTATGCGATAAATAAAATTAAAAAAGAAAATCATTTTAGGAACCGCACCGGTCGTGCCTTTTATGCCAACACTTGCCAGGCAGTTGGGCTTCTCCTCCGTCATCGTAGGAACGATGTATACAGTATTGCCCATTGTTGGAATGCTTGCCAAACCTTTTTTCGGGTTTATAGCTGATAGGTAATAATTTGTTTCAGTGTGTTGTTGGCCATGGAACTTTTCCATTTGAACTATTTTAAATTTTAACTTGTAATTTAGACTGAAGATCGAAGGTATTCTGCGGGTAGATAGAGTAATTTGATAAATGCAATCAATGTCGTTGAACTATTGCACTTACAACTATGTATTTAACAATCAAATGTCTCGTTGAGCAGCATGCTTTATTTATTGTAAACCTACTTCGAGAACGCTATGATGGTGTATGGCACACGAGCTTACAACAATAAAAGATTATCTTTATAATAAGTAATCTCTTTGATAGGTATCTTTTGTTAAAAAATGAATTTTAATCTAGGTATTCAAAATATTTATGATAATACGAGTCATTGTAAATATAATAATTTTTTTTAAGCAAAGTTAATAGAAACCCCTGAAAAAGGCAGAAATAGGTATAACCATGCGCAATATAGGGTAAAATTAGTTTCAATTAGTTACATCCACCTAACTGATCATTAAAACTAATATAATAAAGGCTACAACTTTATACCTATAATGAAATAAACTTCGGAATCTATTCTTATGAATTTTAAGAGAAAATCTCTTAT
Source organism: Dasysyrphus tricinctus (assembly GCA_963921185.1). NCBI lineage: Eukaryota > Metazoa > Arthropoda > Insecta > Diptera > Syrphidae > Dasysyrphus > Dasysyrphus tricinctus. The sequence continues at coordinate 116,392,428 of OY992533.1, read as the reverse complement.
ACACAGTCAGTCAGTGATAAACCCTTTTATCCATAGAAAAACAGCGTTTTATTTACAAACATAATCACTATGAGTTATGAGTTGACGCATCTTCAAGTTCAAAAAAAAAAAAAAAAAACAAATTTGGACAGAAATAGCATGTTAAACAAAATATTTTTTGAATAACAATAGATTTAAAAATAACAGTAATTTGAATCTTATTTGCAAACAAAAATAATTGCTTTGTTTATTTGTTTACTAAAGTGTTTTGTTTAACATTGATTTAAGTTAGCCAACTGCTTTGTTTGAAGATCAACCTCGTTGGATTTGTTGATTTTGAAGACGTTTTTGGTTTAAAAAGAATCATTTAGGATATCACACCACTTTCATTTTAAGATTACACTGGTTTGTCCGAAGGTTATTGATAACTAATAGTTACGTCTTACAAAAAGCTAAGGATAATAGTATTTATGTATATGTACAATATACATGTTTTACATGATAAAGCTTCATAGGTACCTGCATATTGACTGGGCGGGGAATTATTCAGAGCATTTTTAGTCGAAAACGAGGTATTTGCTGCTGTAAAAAATTAAAAGACCCTTTCGAACCAATTTTCATACAAAAATAAACATAAATATATACAATCTTCAATTTGCAACAAATTTTTAGTTTTAACGTTTTCTTTTGAATCAAATTATGTACCTATTCATTCTCAAATGGAATTTAGCGAAAACTTGGTTTTTAGGAAATTGTAAATGCTATTATTTAGTTAATTTTATTCGCCAATAAATTGATAAATTAAAAAGTGTAAAACAATCAATAATCAAAAAACTCAAATTATAAATTGGGTAGATATTTTTTTTCTTTTGTGTTTAATTGATTAAACAAATTTTAAAGTGGAGAAAATTTTTACTTTTTACATACATACATACATATATTTACACAATATAATTTATCAAGCAATGATGACAAGTTTGATTGTTTATTTAGATTTAGAGTGATAAGTTAAGTATTAGGTACATTATTTCAATAACTTTAGTTATGCCTCGATTGTTAGAAAAAATCTTCTAATTGAAAAGATTTCCAAGTTGACCAACACCGCAGCTATAAAAAATAATATACAGGTTTTTAATTCAAATTCACTAATACATCATTTAGATTTCAGAGACATCGATTTCTTTTTATAATGGCTCAGTTGTTAACGGCAGTTTCATTCTTTTGCATTATGTTCATCCCAGCCATTCCTCAGCCCAAACCAATTGTCGAGTTACACTGTCACGCGGGTGTCACTGAGCTACGATTTTGTTCCGAATTGGATACGTGTATTGATACAAATCTAGACAATCGCTATGGGAATACGACTCTAAACTGCAACCTACGTTGTAAGGCAGACACATTCACGTGGGATATTGTGTGTAGCGATTGGTTAAATAATACACAAGACTGCCAGAAGACAAATCCTTATTTCGATCTCACTATAAATACTAACATGAGCGATACAATAAAAGTAAAAGAATGTCTGTTCTTCAAAGTTCAAAACGATCATGGCCAGTTGAATGGACAGAATATAGCACTTAACTGCCCAATGGATAAGAAATATTTCAATACTACCTGTGAGCTAGATTGTGGAGATGAATATCTGCAGAGCACACTCGCCGAAAGTCCAGTAATTAATAGCTCCGATGCTTTTGGTCTCTATCAGTTTTGGTTGTTCTTTTTGCTATTGATAATCAGCTGGATTGGAATGGCTGTAGTAGTCAGTATTGGGGATGCCATATGCTTTGGCATTCTAGGAGATCGTCATCACCTCTATGGTAAACAAAGGCTATGGGGGGCGGTAGGTTGGGGCATAGTCGCTCTCCTTTCAGGTTATCTAGTAGATAAGATGTCGGGAAACAGTGTGAATAAGAACTATACCATTGTATTCTGGATGTTAGCTGTAATAATTGGCTTCGATATGTTCGTATCGACTAAGCTAAAAGTGAGTTTTGCGTTGAATATGGGTAAGGTGTGGTTCTTCTTTACTTTCTTTATTTATTTTGTAATTTCAGTTCACACAAACTAGCCTCTCGAAAAATATATTCCGAGACGTTGGGAAACTCTTTCTTTCCATTCGAGTTGTAGTCTTTTTCCTTTGGTGCATAAGCATTGGTTTGTGTACGGCCTTAGTGTGGAATTTCCTATTTTGGCATTTGGAAGATCTGAGTGCTAAACATGCTGGATGTGAGGGAAATTCAGTGAAGACATTAGAAGGCTTTGTTATGGCTGTGCAGTGCTTCGGTGGAGAACTACCATTCTTCTTCCTCTCCGGATGGATTTTGAAGAAAATCGGTCATGTGAATGCAATGAGCTTAGTACTCCTTGGCTTTGCAGCTCGTTTTATTTTGTATTCGTTCCTCGATAATCCATGGTATGTGTTGCCTATAGAACTACTTGACGGAGTGACTTTTGGAATGTTTTACTCAACAATGGCATCGTATGCTAGTATAGTGGCTCCAGCTGGATCAGAGGCTACTTTACAAGTAAGTTAAAATCAAAATTTGTGTATAAGTTAAGTTTGTGGTTGACTACCATTGATATCTTCATTAACTACAAAAAAATTAAATTTCAGGGCCTAGTTGGAGCGATATTCGAAGGAGTTGGTGTTTCTATTGGTAGTTCTATTGGTGGCATCATGTTCAACTCCGTAGGGGGATCGAAAACATTCCTAATATTTGGTTTGGGAGCTTTATTTGCATGTTTTGTGCATTCATCAGTACAATGGTTCTTATCTCGAAACAACAGAGATAGCGGTAAGCATACAGGCGTCAACACTAATGATAATAATAGGGTGAAAGAGAATAAAGAGGTGGTGGACGAGAAAGATATTACTTTGAAAAATGGGTTGGGAACTGTAAATATGGATCCAAATGAATTTACAGAAATCGATTTAAATTGATATTAAAAAGAGTTGCCTTGAATTGCCATTTTATTTAAAAAACACAAATATGTTTAAGTTTTCTGTTTTTTTTTTTTGTTTTTGGTTTTCAATGATTTCTATATTTATTGTTTTTGTTTTAATCAATGCAAATGGGAAACTAGTTTTTTCATTACTAACAAAGTAATATACAAACACAAATATGATTACAAAAAATTAAACTACATCTGTCGTGAAAGAAAATGGATTTACTAATCAATTTAATACTAAAACAAAAACAAAGTTGCTCATATGATTGTATTTATTGCCGACAACAATTATTGTTAATTTGAATTCTTATCACTTTTGTAAAACATTTTTCTTCTTTTATATTTTGTTTTGTTTACTTAATGAATTATTATATCTATCTGCATGTTTCGTAGCGTAAATGTGAAATAAATAGTTTTATAACAATGATAACGCAAGTCATACAGTAGACATACACCTAATTTGTAGGTGGATGAAATTTTATGAGTTAAACTTTGATCTGATGTAATGAAGATTGTGTACATACAACATGCTGTATAAGTATTGTATAAATGATGTCTTATCAAAGGTGAGACTGATTTGAGATGTTACTTAGTAACAAACTAGATTTATAGCAGGTAATAACTTTTGGTTTCATATTAATGTGGTAGTGAATGTCACAATTAAAAATCAAAAAAAAGTTTAAGGGCACATGGTTAGGTCTGTTTTTATTTATAAACTAGCTGACCCACCCGGCTTCGCTCGGCTAGAAATATCTTAGTTTCATACTAATTACTTAAATGAAATAAATTTTTGAAATATATCAAAACTGAGAGAAAAAACAATGTTAACCTAAAACTCAAAAAATATTGTTAGCAAATATTTAATTTTGAAAATAATAACATGAACAAAACCAAAGTGATACATATTTAGATATTCATCTGTATATATATATATTCACCCACCCGGCTCCACACGGTTACACAAATTTTAGTTTCATACGAATTAAATGAAATAAATTTTTTAAATCTACAGGTTGTCCCGGACCTGAGTGGAAGTATTTAGTGGGTGGTTCTTGGGGTTATTCTAAGAAAAAATTGTATGGGGGAAAGTTGTATCTCCCCTCCCTGAGGCAGGGGGGCAGTTTTGTTGAAAATTGACTTCAAAAGCAAAAAAAAACATTAAAAATCAACGAAAACACATACAATAATGTGCTATAGTTTTTTTGAAAGCTAATACTACATTGTTGCATTTGGTTTTGTAATCAAGTTGAAATTAAATTTCAAAGTCAAAATTAAAAAAAAAATACGAAATGAATGAATGAATGTGATCATTTTCTTAAATGCCTAATGCCCCGAATTCCCTTCATTACAACCGATTTGTCGTCAATTATATGTGGCCTGCCCTCGAGTTGGGAAACCATCCTCACTTTTCATTTACGCTCCGGAGCAGAAAAAAATGTTGTGTATCATGCAGCCTTAAATTTAATACTATCATTGTTGTATTTTTTTTTTTTTTAATTTTATATGAACGATTTGCATTACTCAAGAGCTCTTTGATAAACGTTTTTTGTTTTCCCATTTAATGCATAAGTGAACAATAAGGACGGTTTACCCACTCGTGAACATCCAACATAAAGTTGTCCGTGAGAAAAAATTGGAAGCTCTAAATTTATACCACATACTTGCAATGACTGACCTTGTGATTTCTTGATTGTTATAGCAAACGCAAGACGAATCGATAATTGTAAACGCTTGAATTCAAACGGCAAATCAGAAGGAATCATGGGGATTCTTGGAATTAGTACATCTTCCCCCTTATACATTCCAATTAAAATAGTTGCTTTGATAACATTGTTCATTAATCGCTTTACTGCTAATCAGACTTTGGGAGGGGTGAGGGGCTAAAATATCCTAGGTCCCCTTTTCTATTTTCAGGGTAATAACCTCTTTAATTCATTTTTAGAAAATTAGACATGATGCTCAGTCATTTTCGCTAAGCATAAACACCACAATCTTGACGGTCCGATTAATAGAACTGAAGATATAACCATTTTACATGAACCTTATGCCTTTTTTGGAGATTTTCAGAAAGACAAAAAATCAGCAAATAAAGTCTCCACAAAAACGCCGAAAGGGCTTGCTTAAAAAGCTAAAACAATGGGTCCTATTTATCGGATCACCAAGATTAAAGTCTTGAGACTTAGGGAAAATTCCTATTTTTTAAAGGTGAATTGAAGCGTTAATGACCCTACCATATAAACAGGAAGCCAAGCTAGTGTTAAACCCCCACCAAAGACGCCCTATGCCCCAGCCGGGGTTACAGGACAAGATGATGACCAAAGGCTGAAAAAAAAACTGCCAGACTTTTGTATTCGATATCACGATATATGTATAATTCCTCATACTCCGATTTTGGTTATATATCCACTTCCAAAATTTATTGTCGGTTCTTGGTGTAAAATGAATAATCAAAAAATATATGTAGATTATGATGTTTTTATCTTACCAATATCCTGATTTCTATCTTCACATTCTTCTTTTTTTTAAATACTTGTTTGGCCATTCTGATGTACTGAATACCGAATTAAAAAAAAATCGCCACGAGTTAATGTCCGTAGATTACAATCTTATTTCAATTTAATTAAATCACTTTAAATTAAATTGACAAATTGAAAATAATTTTCTATGATTACATGAAAAACACTTGTTATGTTGATAAATGACAAACCGCTTTACCGATTTTTTACCAAACTTCACAGAAACTTTCTTAGACATTCTCAGAAGATCCCCTACCAAAATAATTGTTATAGACATTCTCAGAAGACCCTACCAAAATAATTGTTAGTTATTTTAAAATAATGCACTAAAAATGTTTGTCCTTTACCGAATTTTAACCAAACTTCACAAAAAAACCATCTTCAATAAATAGCTTACTTTATAAAAATAAATTGAAAAAATTGACCCATCCATTCTCGTGTTATTAAATTGACAAACTGAAAATAATTTTCTATAATTACAGTAAACACATTTGTTATGTTGATAAATTGCAAACCGCTATACCGAATTGTGACCAAACTTCACAGAAACCTTCCTAGACATTATCAGAAGACCCTTTCAAAATAATTTTTATTAATTTAAAAAAATGCACCAAAAATGCATTTCACGGTTTTCCCTTTACCTATTTTTAACCAAATTTCAAAAAAGACCATCCTCAATATGATAAAAAATTTAAAAATTCGGCCCAGCCATTCTCGAGTTTATCTGGTCCGAACATAAGGCAACTTATTTTTATATATAAGATAATAAAGACTTACCAATTCGTCGTAGAATTTTTGAATTTGAAATTCGTTTGTTGATTCGTTTTTCAATACGTTGTTTTATTGTTTGTTAAATTTTCGAATGTTTTAACCGTTCGTTGCTAATAGTTTCGGAACAATTTTATTGGAACGTTTCGAAAATGGCTGGAACATTTTGTTTTCTGTTTTGGTTCAACAAATTTGAGGGGCTGATTACACGACTCATTTTTTCGGTCGTGTTGTGCTTCGTGTTTTTAGGGCCATGTTAAGGACTATTCACATGAGAGCGACCAACGAATAAACAATAAAAACTGATTTTACGCACATTACAGACATTATTGCTTATGATTTTTGAAGGAAATGATAGTTTATGAAGAATTTCAGAAGCATACATTTGCTTTTTGGTGTCTTAAATTTCAAAAATTTAAGAAAATAAATCATTCGTCGCGAATTATATCTTTATATATCCAAACATATAAACGGTCCTTTATTATAGCCATCATTGAAAAGCATCACTGGAAATGTTTGAATGGTTTTTTTAGTATGTTTCCTTTTGGCTAGAAACGCAAATGATGTATCAATCGATCGGAAATCAATTGAAGAATTTTTGTTTTTTGACAAAAAAAAGTTCGAAAAAGCAATTACTTTTTTCCATTTTACGGATTTCCGTCATTGTAATAGAAAAATAAAATCGTTCGCAAGAACTTGCGTGTGAACAGTGTAATCAATATTTCGTATGGAAAAGAATCTGATGAAAGCCATATTGTAAGGCATCTATTTCATGTACGTATAAAATAAAGTTTTGGTGCTTTTTATGAGCGAATATGAATGAATTTTTCGAACATCGATATTACGAAATTTTGATGCACAGAAATTCGCTGTAACTTGCATGTGTGAACAGTATTTTTAAAACATGATTTGCACATATTAACATCAAACAAAATTTACGGAAGCAATTTTGCAGGGCATTTTATGTGTAAAGTGCATATTATGTAAACGTTGTCTTTTTTAGTATTGATTTTTGCACAAATGAGCATTCAACAAAATTACGCTAGCAATATTGCAGGCTATTTCATGCACAGAAAGTCGTATTCAATGTTTCAATAGATATCCATGACTTTTTTGAGTATCGAAATTGCGAATGTTGTATGCACAGAAAATCGTGTGAAATGTGTTAACTGAAATCCGTGCCTTTTTTTAATATTCATCATGAAAAATGTTCATGCACAGAAAATAGCAGAAACTTGCATGTGTCAACGGCATCTTCCTGAGCATTGATGATTTAAATACATAAACATCGATGTTAAAACATGATTTTTGCACCAAAAAAAGATCAAACATACTTGACGAAAGTAATTTTGTAAGGCATTACAATACATATCGAATCCTTTCCGTAAGAATGGACATTTCTAAAATTGTTCAGAAAACGAAAAAAACGAAGAAAGTTCTAGTTGAATCATAGTGTACTAAGAGAAAATTTTGGTTAAACTAATTGACATTATTTTCAAACATCAAAATTTTCATGCACATATGTACATACATACATGAGTTGTAAACTTAAATCCATGAATCGATATTGCAAAGTCTGTTGGCAAAGAAAATCGTTCGCAAGAACTTGCGTGACGTTTCTTTTCATTATCTCAGTTGAACTATTGACATTTTTGGGGACGAAATTCCAAAGCCCAATGGTGTTTTTTTTTCATAGAACTTCATATAGATTTCCAAAAGAGCGAACCTAATATTCATTATGCGAAATTTGTATGCCAGAAACATGCATGTGTAAACGCTGCCTTTTTGAGCATTTGATGCACAGAAAATCGTACTCAATGTGTTAACAAAAATCCATGACTTTTTTGAGTAGCTATTAAGATTACGAACATAAGTTAGTATTATGCAATGTGCATACAGTGAAATCCATTCCTTTTTTGAACACCCTTTACAGACATCAATATTTCAAAATTTTTGAAATTGGAAACTGAAATCCATGCCTTTTTTGAATATCGATGTTAAAAATTTGTTTTGCACAGAAAATTGTGTTGAAGAATTTACGTGTAAACAGTGTCTTGGTCCAACAGCTTAAGTATGAGCTGAGCCTTATAATAATAAAGAAGAATGAAGAGGAAATGAAATGAAACGAAATGATAAATAGAAACAAAATAAATATAAATTTCAAATAGTTTTCAGTCGGCTGTCATTTTAAATAAACAAAATACATTTTTCAGGTAAGTTCAAATTTTAAATTATGTTTTCTTATACTAATAATTATTTGTTTTTTTTTTTAAACAGCCTATTGCACAATCAGTGCATAGGGCTTTAATTTGTACTAATTTATTTTGTAAGACTTTTGTTTGTTTATGAGTTTATCGGTCATATACACACAACCGACAAACAAACAAAAGTCTTACTTTATATATTAGTATAGATTTATATAAATTCCATATGAAGCCGAAAAACTACCTTGTGATTTTAAATTTTCAATACATACGCAAAATTTGTTCTTAGAATATATCTATCTCCGAATTTAAGGAATTGAAACATTTTGTTCTGTTAAAATACTGAATTTCGTATGGTTTTTTCTTTTTTTTTATTATACGGCGAGAACCCATAAAGTAAAGGTTGCCTTTTTCGAAAAATGCTTATTAATGGTACCTGCCATAAATTGTTTTTTTTTTTCTTTAATTTTTCCTTTTTTTGCAGAAATAACGGTACCTACCAAAAAATGTTAGGAAAAATTCTATTTCTTTCAAAAATGGCTCCTATGATTTTGATAAAAAAATTTCAGTTCTAAAAATAATAAGGTCTAATACAAAATGCAAAATAGTTTAACATTAGATATTTATTAATGAATTTTCTCGTTATTGTTAAACGCTAAATGGTTTAAACCATTTTCCTGTTGGGATATATGTACATTATGTATATACATACACCCAATGTGAACTTTCAGAAATACCTGAATCAAAAAAAAAAATACTTCTCAAATGGGTTAAATCGAAGTTTTAATATTTGATTTAGTTAATATTTTTTCCTGAAGTTTAGTACTTGATCGTTGCATTTTTTTTAACTGAACTGAACTCACTTAAGATATATCTGAGCAGAAATGAAGTACAACATATTTTATATGTTTTTCCTTGTTTTCAGCCCCATAGTCTCCGATATTTCGTCTAAGTACCTACGCCTTGCATGTCAGTGTTTTATCATTAACATCAGGGGGCTGTCCACTAACACTCCATAGACAATAATATCGATTTAATTTTTTGAAAATTCTCCTTATTCTTAGCTAACGTTGATGCCTGAGTCACTATTCTTTTCAGTAAATGACTGCATAATTGTATAAGGATCTGGACATAGCCTACACCACATTTTATCCCTTATTAAGATTATACTTCACAGGATAATTTCTGTAGTCAGTCTTCTCTTACTTTTGAAGAAAGTTCGTAATAAAAAAATTGTATCCCTTATCCAACAAATTTGGCGAACCCCAGATGCTGTACACCGAAATCAATTGTAAGATTAGGATCTTTGGTCGTTCGACGTAAATATTTCATCGGTACGAAACAAGTTGATCTTGTTGATCTTATTCCATTCTAAACGTTGAAAATGGTGTTAAAATTAGTCTTATTCGTTTTGCTCAAGTATTTTAATAAGATTCCTTCCAAGAAGCCTTACTCCATTTAATCTGTTTATTACTGTACAACTAGTGACTCGTGATTGATTTTGAAGTTTTTCGTTTTCTGCCTCTAGTTTCTATTTATATTCAATGGTTATGCCTGTGCGTTTTCCACAGTTGTTTTTAATCTCGAGCTTTAAAATATTGTGCTATACTTTTCGACCCATTTCTTATGATTTAGACTAGAGAGAGCTCAATTTTAAAATAGTTTTTATTTTCAAGCATGACTAAAACATACGTGACGTAGTACCTCGTGGCATAATGGCGTTCGACTGTCATGCCGAAGTTGTGGGTTCGATTCCCAGTCGTGCCACCTAAAAACAGAAACGTTTTATCCGAGGTACTGCTTCTTGCGAGGAACTGTTAAATCCTCCAAGAGTATCTATGCTTGTATTGAATAAGTGCTTCTCACCTAGCCGTTCGGACTCGGCGAAAAACTGTAGGTCCCTCCATTCCTGATAACAACACGCACACAAGAATGGTTGAGAGTTGTAAGTCACTAGGCCCTGGTTCTCCACGAGCTGTTGCGCAACACAATTTTATAACATACGTGACATAATTAAAAAACGTATATTTCAATCAAAACAAAACTGCCAGTTACTTCAAAACCCAACTGAAAATACCTTGTCTATATTAATTAGAAAATTACTATTTCGTTCAAAAAAGCTGTTTACAACCATTGCACAATTTCAAAGTATTGTTAGTACTTCCGCCAATGTGTGTTTTTCCTTATTTCTCTCTTGATTATATAAAATACGTATACGGTAAAACATCAGTCAATCTGTGTGCAAAATCGATGCTTAAAGTCGAAGTATATAGTATTATTGACGACTCCTTTATAATTTTTGTGATACCACATCAGTTTTTTTTTCAACATATACCTAGAGATAAAATTAAGATGTATTATTTTCCTAAATTTTATAGCTTCAAAGTGCCACTTAGCATAATTCGGTTGATTAAATAGAATCAAATATGCATGTGTCATTTAAGAAAGTTATGTTTAAGTGGATGTCACAACTATAGCTCATTTGAAAATTATTTCCAAAATGTATCAATGATGAATAATTTATAAAATATTCAGCTGCTGGTATGGTTCTCAAGGTTTTATAAGTATAGGCAGTATAGTATGTTGTAATAAAAAGAAGGAGTGATGTCTATTTATTTCCTTATTATCCGAACAAATCAAATGACAGCTTACCATACGATGAGTGAATGTCCATATCCATACGTCATCAAGAGTAACAAAAAACGAAGTTTTATCAGGTTTTATTTATATCAACTGGATTGTACAACCAATAAAATACTCAAAGATCAATTTGGTAAAACCAAGTCTTTAAAATTTGATATTTCAATTATGCATAGGTTATTAATACAATCAGTTTATTGGCAGATGACAGTAACTACTTTCATTGTGTGTTCACAAAATTTAAAATTCTATCAAGGTAACGAAGTACTTACTAAAAACAAAAACCAGTTTTCAATTATTATAGTTTGATAATTATGATTGCTATTTGGCGACTAATTAACTGCACAACTTTTGATTTTGCTTTTGCATTTATTCTTCTTTGGTTAATCATAATTTAATCTTTTAAATTTAATTATATGTAAATAGTTTAAGCGCTAATTTAAGAATGTCCATCGTAAAGCACAAATACTCAAAGTCAATTTAAATTAAAAAAAGCTGAATGGTGAACTAAAAGTCATCATTTCGCAAAATAAAAAAGAAACATACTTTAGAAGCAAAGGTGTTCTCGGCTTAACTATCAGTTCATATTCATTTAGCTTTAAGAATATTAATGAATTTATACTTTCATAAGAAATAAAAAAAATATATAAAATAACCTTGTACCGTTTATGATTTAATGTTCTACGTTGTGTTTCGTCCTTGTCCCTTCAAACTTATAACAAATAAACAATGAATTAAAATAATAATTCTTTTTCAGTTACAGCAAAATATGCAGCACCAAATGATGCTATGCATATGCTTGATGAACAGGAGTACTATATTGTGCCGTAAAAATAATTTACTTTTTTTCGTTATATAAAGGCAAAATATTGGTGGAACTAATTTTCAATACAACTCTATCGAAATGCATGGTTTAAGCTTAGCTTTACTTTTAATGTTTAAGATTAAAAAAAATATATAAAACATAAGACATAACTGCAATGCAGTATAAACAGCATAGCACTGTGTAAGTTTTTTTTTAGAAACTAACTTTTCAGTTTTTCTTCAGTGAGTTTAGTATTAAGCATGGCTTTTGATCTTGATCTATACTATTTATTTAGTAAATGTTGTATTTAAGAAAAGAAAAAAAAGTATTTTTTAGTTTTAGTAAAATACCAAAGTAACAAATATATGTATTTTTTCATTCTTCTGATAAGTATTTACAAGACATTTTTATTGATTAATATATTTGTACAAGTTTCTGTGTATAAATGTGTATTGAAATTAATACAAATTAATAGAAAAAAAAATAATAAAGACAAAAGTATACAATTTACCAATGCTTTTAGTATTATTATCTATCCGATGTTGTTGATAAAGTCGAGGAATTATTTTGATTTCGTTTACCAATTAGTGCTTCTTCTTGTTGCTGTTTTTGTTGTTTACGAGCAAATTCTTTTTGTTTGCATGCTTGAATGTTTACAGCTCTTTTCTGAAAAAATAAATAAATGAAAAATAACAAACACATTAAACTTAAAAAAAAAATATAAATACATATACATATTTTAAATTTTCAAGAGATTTGTAATGAAGTTTACTGTTTTCTAGGTATGTATGATTGCAGAAATAGAATCGTAATCTTCTAGTGTTGATAATTTATTTCAATTATTACAAAAATTATGGGGTATCAAAAAACTTTCAGTTTTGTATGTAATCAAGCTCGTGTAGTTTTACTTTAAATATTTTTTGAACGCGAAATTAATACCGAGTACAAAGGTTGGGTTAATATATTTGTACAAGTTTTTTTTCACCTGGGCTTGAATTACCTAACCAGCGATGAGCGAATGTAATCGTTTGGCTGTTGCTGTCTCTTTATTTCTCAACAGACTTCAAAGAGACATCATTTTTTACTTGCGATATATGCATGTACATTAGAGTGGTCCTTATAAAGGTAGTTGCTTAATTGAAGTTGGTGCGCCCCCCTAATTGCTTCCAAATAAATAAAAAAAATTCTGTAAATTTTAGGTCATTATTTTACCTTTAACCCGGCCTTCAAGATGAAACAAGTTTTATGTGGGAAAACCCATGTAAATGTTCGATCAAACTCTAAATTTTTATAACTTTGGTAGTAATAGGTAGAAAATTTAAATTTAGTTACAAATGTAGTCTTTTATGACCAAATGTAAAATTTGGTACAAAACTCATTAAAATCGAAACCAAGAATTTCATCAATTTTAGACCCATAGAGGAAAGTTTAAAAAAAATCCTTAAGTCTAAGTAAGGAAATAACTGCCCTAAATTTTTGTCTAATACGCCATGTTTGTAATCATATAATGACAACATTTTTATTAAGGTTACCTTTAAGTGGGAAACAAAAACTGGTAGTTAAATTACCAAAGAACCATTTTTTATCTTCAATTTTCTTCAAAACTGTTCTCAATAATTTTTTGTTTATAGAGAATTTTATAAAAAATTATTAAGTAGTGTGTACCAAAATGTAATTTGTTTTTAATCAATTATTTCTAAACGACTTGGGTTATTGATTCAAAATAGCTTTTTATGGCCTTTAGTCCTACAAATTGGCGTTTCATTCGGCTTACTCACTTGAACTCTTCAGTGGCATAGTGAGGGCTTTGTCATACGCAATTTGTGTTAAGTTCAGTTCAACTTACATGCATTTTTCAACGAAAATCCACTTGAGTTATTGTTTTGAAAATCGGTACTTAAAGGTTCTTAACACTTTTTAGAATATTTAAAGAAAAATTTGTACTTTTAGGAAAAAATAACGGTACCTTCCATACAAATGTTAAGAAACCTTTTGTGTATACTGAAATCAGTGCTAGCTGCCAAAAATGTACACTAATCAACAACTCATAGAACTAAGATCTAATATAATACCTTTTTTTATTTTTGTATGCACATTAATACTTTAGATTTGGATATCAAGTAATCCTAACAAAATGTTTTAAGAATTTGATATATAAAAAAAAACTCTGTAACATTTTTTTTCCATACAATTATATTTGATCAAGAATTCAGATGGCATTCTCTTTTCAACCTCAAACTATTAAAGGAGTTGCAAATTAAAATATCATATTTCATTTTCTCTCATAATTTTCATGTCTTTACAAACAATTTTTTAAACCTTCAGCTTCTTGAATATCAGAGTATGTACGTGTGACCCAGTTGTGCATTTTATTTTCTACCGTTTTCTATTCATAAAGTTTGTAAAACGAGAAATTAAGAAGTATGAGGTTTAATTTAAGTTTACAATTTCTCACCAGGCCGAACGAACTTTATTTGTGTATGGTATTCGTATATTTTTTCTAATCTAATTTGATTCGATACTTCAAAAGACTAATCTGATCATCAGACTCCCTTAGGGCTGCTAAGTCTGGTACGAGTATGTTCATTAAAAAAAAAAACTTTTTTCTGTCAAAGATAGGATTTTAATATAGGCCAAGGGCTTCTGTTCCGACTCGCGTCGAGTTACCAAATTCACCTGTTTGTATTTTAAGAGATTCGTTTGAACTTATAAGGCTAGTTGTATTAAAAAAATCAGTACGTACGATACATAAAAATTCAATGTCGATATAATTAATCTTTAATTTCTTGAAAATATTAGATTCAAATTTAATTCTTATCATTTAGATTAACATATACAAATAGCCAAAACCAATTCACCCAGCAACTAAATTTACAATAAGGTTTGATCACTTTGTAGTATTTTATCAATAGTTATAAAAAAAAACAATTTTAATCATTTAATAACGAATCTTTAGTAATTGAGAAAATTGGTTGAGTTTTTCTGACAAAATAATTTGTACTTAGACTTTTTTACAAGTACAATTTTAAAATCGAATACAGCGATAAGGAATGTGATTTTTAGCACATATTCTTATTTAAGTTTTGTTTTGCATTCAAGAAAATGTGGTTTTAATAATTTTAATGTCAAATGAATGGTGATTGCAGCAGTGAAGTCAACGAATGCAATTTTTGAATGAATTCAATAAATGATTGCATTCGAAAAAGATTGCATTTATTTACAACCTTGCTACGTACATTATGTCATCCCACCATCACTTTTACTTCACGTATTTTGAAAAATATAAACAATATTAAGTTCTCATTAAGTATAAAATATCTTACCTTAAGTGCTTTAGTTCTTTGATAGATTGACTGCATTTGCTTCTTCATTTTAAGCAGCTTCTCTCTGTATACTTTCATTGTGTTCATCTGAAGAAAAAATGCTGATTTTAAAATAAATATTAATGTTTTCGAGTTTAATCTAAAGTCATAAGGGAGAAACTTTAAATTTTGAAAAGTGAGTTTTATTTAAAAAAAAGAAGGGTACACGCATTATTTCATTCATATTATTTGTTTAATAACGGTTTTAAAATGAAATCGCTAAAGCTAGTTAGGCGAGACGTTCAGGGTAACTCCGGCTTTGCAAAAACCTTGCTCTATATGGAACAACTACATATTTTGAACATAGCAAGGCTAATTGCAGGTAAGCGAAACCAAGATAATAGGTGATAAACCCGAATTCGTTAATAATTTCTAAACCTCCAGTAAAATTGGTCATGTTTCATCTTCTGTCTTCTCATGCGGTTTTGATCCTTGACTGAAGAACCACAAACCTTAATATTTTCAGATCTTTCGCTTTAAAAACTTGGTAAAAGCAATGAATAGTAATAAAAATAGACTAGGTATGCAAAGAAAGGCACTTTGCTAAATGTTTTCTTTGCCTGATTGTAAAGTCGTTACTTCCCTCGGTTAAACTTATGAATCGAATAAAGTGTCAGGAAAGTAAAACAAAAGATAGAAATATGAAAATTTGCATCAAATGTCACTTGCAAGTTGCAAGTGGGTGGTTTTCTTTATTTATATAAAATGTGAACAAAAAAATAACGATTTTGTTTTTGGGATTATATGGTCACAACCACTACGTTTTCTTCAGGGTCAACATTAAAAAAGGAGGATAACTTGTCCAAAGGAATCTCTCATATTTGAAAAAGAATTTTATTAAAGTTTTTGATACTTGCCATTTCTTGTAAGCCGGCAATCTCTACATTGTCATATCTGTATTTTTCCGTAGAGAGATCAATATAAATTTTGTTTTGTTTCCCACTTAAAAAAAGAAGAATGAGTTTATTTTTTCTTCTTGATCTACATAACATACATGAACTTACATCAATTCTTTCAAATGGTTTCGCACCTTAATCAGCGGTGGTTCGTAGATTTGAAGCAAACCAGCTGCCATTTGAACACTCGCCAATGACTGTGGGTCTTCAGATAATGTGGAAGTCCTATCATCGGAGGGACTATATTCATCATGATGACTACACAATAGAAAGAATGGAATTTAACTAAAACCAAATTAACCAATTTTCAAAGCATCTTATCATCAAACACATCTTATCGTTGAAATAATATTCATTACACGTTGTATTTTGTTTACTACCTTTGATTACTATTATTATCTATAGCAGACATTGTTGCTTATCTACAGGGTTTAGTGTGACCTGCTTTTTGATAATACAAATAAGAGAAAAAACAAAAAGAAAATATCAAAATAATTTAATTAAGCTATGGGAAAAAAAAACTGGGGCAAGCGATTTGACGGTGTTTGTTGACAGCCCATATACCAGCTGCTTCATTTTGACAAGTACTTCTATTTTCACCACACAAAACTGTGAGTCTGAAACATGTCGCTGATTGTTTTTTGTTTTGCAGGGTGGTTCTTTTAAGGAAGGGAAACTGAAAAATTGATTTTAGAAAGAGAATATGGTAATCGCGAATAAAATTTTCCACGAAATGTTTTTTTCTTTTGAAAATTGGGAAAGTGATATATGAAAGTTTCCTTTGGATTTAATTAGGAATAAAGTTTTCTATGTTTTTTTTGGGGAGTAAAATTCCACTCTTTATTTCCGATAGGACCTTTATATCCAAACCCTTCCTTATACTATGTTCCCACCAAAGCGAAATCTGGGTTTTCAGCTGAAAACTTTCGAGATTTCAAATTAGTGTTCACACTGCCAAAACCAAGATTTCGTCTCATATAAACACAAACTACTACCTTTGTGTTCCTATGTGTTTGTATTTCTCTCCACCCAAATGTCAAATACAATATCATACTCTCTCTTTTTGCCTGCTTGACGTTGGAGTAAAAGATCGCAATTTGTATCAAAAAGCTTTTCAACATTGTGGGGTGAAAGCTGAAAATGGGTCTGTTCATAAAAGATATGTTCGCATCGATACAAGATTTCATTGAGATTTCAACGAAATCTCGCATTTCGAAATCTCAAAACTGTATGGGGAAATGTGAAGATTTGGACCGAAATCTCTGAAATCCGAGATTTCACTCTGGTGGGAACGTAGTATTACCTAAACTGAAATCCTAGCAACTTTTAGGTTTCCGGTGAGAAGTGCACGAGTTGAGGGTAGTGAACAAAATCGCTCTGCTAAAAATGCATGAAAGATCGAATCGAATCGAACTTAAAACGTTGCGAAACGATAATTTTGTACTATGAATAGCGACTCGCGGAAATTAAGTTCGCTTCACATATCAAAACTTTAACGAATTTGATTATCCCCGGATTACAAATAGCGAACGTTCGTAAGCTAACCACTCAAAGTTTCAAGCCCTATCGAATCAAAATAATAAGTGAAAGCTAACGAATTGAAAATTGATGGGCTTTAAAATATTTTCTATCAATTTTATTGTTTATTTTTTAATATTGGTGATAATGGCTAATAAAAGAGAAAGGTTTTTGCAAATAAATATTGAATTATTGTAAAAATGAAAACAATATTTAGTATTGCCAGTACGTATGTAAATCAGTTTGCAAATTGATGGAAAATTATCCGGATATAACAAAAGACATAAGAGTATTTTGATAATAAACAAAACAAAAACATAAAGATTATTGGGAACAGTTTGTAGATAACTGAACTCTCTCTTGGTACTCCATCATATGAGAGAAAAGACTGGCACAAGGTTTAAAATAACACACCACTTGCAAAAAATCGTCGAAAACTTAAAATATTATGGGTATTCATGCAACAGCGTAAACTCGTCGTAATCGTTGTAAAGTTTAAAACTTCGTAATTCTGTCACAATTTGTATGGAAAATTTGACAGATTTACGAAGTTTAAAACTTTACAACGATTACGACGAGTTTACGCTGTTGCATGAATACCCTTATTATATTTAAGAATTCAGAACATCAATCTATTTGCGAAAATAAATTATTACAAATTTTCTGTTAGTTCTAAGGAATAGAACTTAACCGGCCCATCTTAATTTTTTCTTTCATAACCAGTTTCTTCAAAAAATAAACAACTAAACATTTTAATTGTTAATTAATATTAAAACACAAACACAAAAAATGACGATCATTTGACGATCAAATTGACTTTGATTTGAGGTTTTCGAAAACGGCCATATTTTTGATTTTGAAGCAAATGTGGAAGCTCGCTATCCATAGTACCGTGATAAGCGGAATTCGCTAAATCATTCACTTTTAAGCAATTATTCGATTCGCTTTTCATAATGAGGGCCTTTTTCCACACTTCACGCAGTGTGCGTTCAATCAATAGACTTGTAACGAAAACTTCAAAAAATCTCCGGCGGTTTTGATTCTCTATTTCACGAGATCATAAAAAAAAACTATCGTCACGTCAGCCAATAAATGAATCAAGAGATCATAACAACAAAAAACTATCGCCAGCAAATGTTTCGGGTCGGTTTGCGTGCCTCTCCCACACCAACGCTTAATTAAAGCAAATCATTCACAGACTGTTTTTTGTTGTTGTTTAGCATTGTGAATCTTTCACATTTGTTATCGTTGTGAATGATTCGCGTTGGTTTGGCAGAACCTAAAGGCTCTCCCAAATCAACGGAAAAACATTCTCCGACGACAGTTTTTTGTTGTTGTTTAGTATTGTGTAGCAGCCGTATCGTTGCGAATGATTGGCTATGATTTCGCTTTGGTTTGGGAGAACATTTAAGTTGTGGGGTTAATCTAACGTTTTCAAGACAAATTATTTTAATTGAATTTTAGACATCATCTTTATTTTATGGATTTTTTGTTTTCTAATCATACATATGGCTATAATGCTCCTGATAAACTAAAATATAATTTTCTTTTTCGTGTTGACTCATTTGTGCTATAAGATCGTCATTTATAGCATCGATTGGATATGGCCGTCCTCCCACATGAACTATTGGTGCATCATCATCCTCCGATTCAGAATTAATGTAATTATTTTGGTTAATATTAGCTGAAATGATAGAATCCTTATTATTATATTTCGTTTCATATTTTTTTATAATATAACTTACGAATAGTAGCACTTTCAATGTCTTTCTCATCGTCACTAGAATCACTTGAGTTTGCATTGCTTCTCAGTCCCTTCAAATTTGTATCACTTTTTCCAGGTTGCTTCTCATGTTGTAACAGCACAGACATAATATCTTCATTTTCCTTTCGATTACGTCCGCTATTCGATGCACTGGCTGTCGAAGTTGGCTGACTTGAAGTCTGTGCAGCTTGGTCAAGGATTGTATCGACACTTTCAGAATTATCTTCGGAAATGATTGTACTCTCTGTCATCCATACTGGGCGGGCCTTTCGTTCGGCACTGACTTCTGGAGCATCATCACCACCAATACTAATATCCACCCGAGTCTCTTCCACAGCGAAACCTTGATTTCTGGTGGCTTCTCCAGACCAGGCTTGACCATCAGGACGCATTGAATTTTGTTTATTGAGCCTAAAAATACAGTTAAAATAAATGTTGAAAAACAAACATTTTTAATCTTACCCTCGAATTGTATCAATATCAACTGGTTCGGGTTCCAAAATTTCTGGAGCCAGCTTAATACCCTCGACTTCTCTTAGTAAATCATACAAAGGTTGAAGTTGTTCGTTAAACTTTGCAAGCAGTAAACGAGAATCTTTCTTTGGCATAGCAGACATATCTTCTTCCACAGCACTATCACAAAAAGTGCATCGAAATTCTTGTGATTCAAAATCAAAAAGTTGATCAGCCTAAACGATCAAAATATTGTATGATCTGAGAACATAATAATTTTTGAAAAAAAACTACTTACTTCTAAATCAGTGAAAGTCTTATTGCAATTAGTACACTTGAAGCTTGCGCGGCTTGTCGCATCGCGTTCCTCCGTTTCCATACGTTTTCGCATCAAATCCAATTTGTATTTAACGACATTTACGAAAGTTTTGTAGTTTATAAAGTAGTAATTGACCTTTTGGGCTTTTCCATCGGGTCCGGTTTCCATTTTCAACCGTATTTGAATAAACTTGTCATTTCTCAAGGTGGATATTCTAGCGCGCATTTGTTTCTTTTCAAAACGTAATAGTTCAGCAATATCATCTTCTTTCATGCCTTCGTAAAAATAAAGGGTGTAGATATACAAAATATTAATTTTAATTTAAGATCTTGTGAATGGCGTTAAATTTTGAACCCTAGTTTAATTGTTGGCACTAGTGAGGCGGATAAATACGGGATCCTATTTTAACGCAATCAACAAACGGCTTTATTTTTTTTTTCAAATCTCTAGTTTCAACTTACATGGATTTCGTACAAGCATGTCAATGATTAATGCATCCTCAATAGAATAGAAGCCTCTAACAACTAATCTAGCTAACTGTTTAAGGCTACTTGGCACTTCTGTCACATATTTCGTTTCAGTTGTTGTTGTGCTCGACATTTTGCCAAAAGATATAAAACCTTAAATATATAAACAAATTAATTAGTTTTTTTGAAGCACCCTGTCAGCAGCTACTTAAAATTATATGCGTCAACTTTTCCACCACACAGCTTCTGCGCATTTTCAAACAAGTTCTTTTGCAACAATGTAGCTAAACATTCTTTACCCAACAAAGCACAAAATATCACCATTCACCACAGATACACGGCGGCAAAACAACAAAATATTAGTTTGAAAACAACAGCGATGGTGGAAATACGGGAAGCAAGCGCTGATGCGGGATGGTGATATCAAGTGTCAAATGTGAAAACGTCGACTTACCTTGGACTGCACTACTTGCGAATGAGATTTTCTAAAACAATTTTTTCAAATGAAAATATCACAAGATCCGCACTGTTAAATGCTTCAATAGCATAAAACTGTGGTAGAAGGAGACTTAAAGTAAATAAGGAAGTAGATTTTGCAGTAAAATCAGGGTTTATAGAAATAAAATTTAGGTTTTAGTGTTTAGCACAATTCGCGATACTTTTCACCGAACGCGCCATCACAAAGACAAAAAATCACAGGGTGCAACAAAATTGTAATATTTTTTACTTGTTGACAGTTGGTGTTATGGAGTGCTTAGATAGGGCTCGGAAAATTATATTTTTTCCTACCAATGGTTTTACGAAAAAATTAAAAAAAAAAACGATATTTAAGAAAATTAAGGTTGATAGGTATTACGCCATATGAGATAAATGCATAATTTCTTTACAAAATTTGTAATTTAATTGGAAAGCAGGCTCAACTTTCCTTTACGACATCCCGAATTTTGACACGCGGATAGTCTCATTCGATAGATATTCACTAAAAAACACCAAATATCACAATTTTAGGGTGAGGAAACATTTATAAGTATTTTTAATTAATTTTTGAAGTTCCACTTTTTCCATACAAAATGCATGGAAAATAAATAAAGAAGACCAAGATGGCATGCTAAGTGTTGCCAGATGTACACTTTGGTCTTGGGATATTTTTTCCGATTTCTGGGATTTCACGCCCAAAATTTTAATCCATGTTCTTTAAATGCAAAAGAAACTTTGCATACACCAAACCTTGCCCCACCCCAAATCCTATAATGAGCCCAAGCAGGGGGGTTGCAGGGGGGCAGCATGCCCCCCCATACATACCTCACTGTTTATACGCAGAATACTGGGCGTTAGTACTGTATTTTCATTAGCGAAATTTTAAACAATTATTTTACTTCATTAAAATGTATTTCAAAATGAGGTTAAATAAATAGCTTAAAATTTCGCGCGATATTTTCTATTAATCCATGTTCTTTAAATGCAAAAGAAGCTTTGCATACACCAAACTTTGCCCCACCCCAAATCCTATATTGAGCCCAAGCAGGGGGGTTGCAGGGGGGCAGCATGGCCCCCCATACATACCTCACTGTTTATGCGTAGTAATGCTGGGTGCTAACATTGTATTTATACAAGCAAGTTTTAAATTTCCCGCAAAATTTCCCAAAATAAAACGCAAGGGAAAAAAAGTACGTGTCTGGCAGTACTAAACAGACCATATGACATTTCTTTGATTTGTAATTGAAATGGAGTATTATTTTCAAATCCATTTTTTTTTGCAAAACAAAAAGTTCTAAAATTAATTAAAAATACTTACAAATGTTTTCTTGCCTTAAAATTGAGATATTTAGTGTTTTATAGTGATAATCTATCAATTGAGAGTATCCGCGTTACCGAATTCCGGGTGTAAAAAGTGCAATTCGGTAAAAAAAAAATACCGAATTTTCAAAATTTCAAACATTTTTTAAATGCATTTAGGGGGGTTTCCTCACCTTAAGATTTGAAACATTTTCTATTGAGATACCTACCTACCCCTAAAAAAAAAATCAACTCCGAAATCGGGATGTCGTAAAGGAAAGTCGCCCCGGAAATCATATCTCAGTTAAATTCACATTTTGAAATGAGATTCAACAAAGTTTCCATGAAATTTGGTTGGAAATTAAGTAAAAACCTAGCGAACACATATTTAAATCTTTGAAAAGTTTTATTTTAGAAATATCAAAACAAAGAAGGAAACAACAAAAACAAGTGATAACGGGCAATAACAAAAACATCAATATATCACTTGTCTTGTTCATTTCTAAATGTCAAACTCAGAACTTTGGTTCGTATGGCATTTAAGTAAATCCCATATTTTATTTTGGAGGCAAATACACTCAATTTCAACTGAATGAGCACATGGATTTTAAGCCTAGTTTACAGTTGTTCCCATGCGAAAAAAAAAATCAAAATTTTCAAAACGATTTTCCACCTATTCTGCGCACCAAGTTGAAAAATATTCAAGGCGAAAAACGTTTGCCTTGTCCTAAACCACCCATTGAGTCATTAATTTACCCTTAATTAACAAACTATAGGCCTAAAAATGGAAAATAATTATTTTTGGATGCGAAAACCAAATGCAAATAATGCCTTGAGGTGAATATATTTTTTTTGAAGTATAAACCGACCATAAACAAAAATTTTATTCACCATACTTTTTTTCGCATGCAAATCAATTGCCGGTCCATTGTTTGGCATGACATTCCATGACAGCCACAGCATAGTTTTTTTTTTGCATGAAACTGTAAACTAATCATGCAAATAATTAATTTTACATTTCACCTCAATTATTTTTGACATGCGAGAATATTTGCATAGATTATTTTTGCGCATGGGAACTGTAAACTAGGATTAATTGCCGGTCAATAGTTTTGCATGACATACCATGACAGCAATGGTTTTTTTTGTGCAGGAGACTTAGCCAATCATGCAAAAAACAATTTGTATTTCACCTAAAAAATTTTGACATGCGAAAATATTTGCATATATTTTTTTCGCACGGGAACTGTAAACTAGGCTTTAACATATCGACGATGGCACAAAAAAGTAAAATAGTTTTCTAGTTATAACGAGTTTTTTTTATTAAAAAATGATAGGTAGTGCGGAATAGAGAGAGACTGTTAATTGGTCATGTAGCGTTATCATGTAGTTAATATCATTAGGGTTTTAATTTTAATGTCAAATGTAAATATTTGTTGTTGTTGTTTTGTCCTATTATTTGAGAGGCTCTCGAATAGACATTATGGGTATTCATACAACAGCGTAAACTCATCGTAAACGTTGTAAAGATTAAAACTTCGTAATTATGTCACAATTTGTATGGAAAATTTGACAGATTTACGAAATTTAAAACTATACCACGTTTACGACGACTTTACGCTGTTTCATGAATACCCTTATTTTAAATTACTTACACTTTCAATTTTGATATCCTGCAGAATTACCTTACCCTGAAGCCACACGAGCGAGTAATCGCTAGCCAGTGCCTACGTTCTGTAACTCTCGCATCGAGAAATTTCTCGCATGGAACACGTGAATCAAAACAAATATGACGTAAATTGACATTAAAATTGTTTTCTCACGTTCGCCTGGTTCTGTAACTAGATTTTCTCGACTAGAAACTTTTCGGAATAAAATTTCTGTGAGAGCCTGGAAAAATATGAGTAAAACTGTGAGAGCCTCGAAAAATGTGAGTTAAACTGTTTCTGTAAGAAAAAAGTCGAGATAATTTCTCGATTTAACTGCTAAAATCACTCGACAAGTAAAACGATGTGAGAAGAAAATTAAAGCGATTAAAAGTAGAGAAATGGCAAATATTTTGTATTTGTAATTTGTATTATTTCAAAACAAAAACAAAAGAACACTCTCCCTTTGGATTTAGCAAAGAGGGTAGTTTGGAAATGTAAATGTAAGCGCTAAAAACAAATATAAAAATACCTACTTATCAATCATTTTCTTTTTTAGTTCAACTTAAGTGAGGTGCGCTTGAGAACTCTCCTCACTTCAGAAGCAAAATTGAATGAAAGTAGATACGTAACAGACCCTAAATAGGGGCGAACATACCTATAATTCACTTTAGTGAAATTAGTAATTTTGTCCATTTTGTGGTTCAGTATTGTCAGTTTCACTTAAGTGAGGTTTACCTAAGATTTTTCATTTTCACTTAGGTTCACTTAAGTGAGGTGCACTCGAGAGCCCTCATAACATCTGAAGCAAGAGTAAATTCAACTAGACTAAAAGTAACAAACCGTTATTATGAGCAAATTCACTTAAGTGAAATTAATAATCTTTCTTTTTTGTGCTCAGTGTCTTCAGTTTCAATTAAGTGTGGTATACTTCAGATTCTTCAGTTTCATTTAAGTGAGGTATGCTTTTGAAAGCTTAAAAAATTGAAACTAGACCAAAAGTATCGAATCAAAATTATGGGAACGTCATTATACAGGGTGTCCTGTAAATAATGGATAACCTTGCAACTGGTTATTGCAGGCCTTATGACCTTTCCAAAAAAAAATATAAAAAAAATATTTTCTCAGTGGTTACTTTGTTATGATGTTTTATCCAAAAGTTGTTAACAAGTACTACTTTCCTCAAATACGTGAACGCTACGACCATGGATGAACAATTTTTACTAGAATAACTGTTGTAATAGATGGGTGGTAAAATTTAACAGTAGTTATTGCATTTTTTTTATTATAATTTTTTAAAATATTTTTTTCAGTACAAACATTTATTTTCGAAAAAGTTTGACCACCTCTAATAAATAAAAATTGTATGAGAACATGAGTGGCCAATTGCTTAAAAAAGTTGTCTATTTAATGCACTTTTCGAAATGGTATAAAACATGCTTGTGTATTAACGAAATAACCATGAAAATTTGTCAATCATCTAATAAAGCTGCTTTTAACATTTTGCCAAAATGTCTATCAAAACGTTACAATAACCTCCAAATTTGGGTTGGACAAAAATTTTCTCTTTTGATGTGTAAGGGGGTTCAGTGCAAGTATAAAACTCTATTTTAGGTGTTGAAAGACCCACCATTTGGTCACCATATTGGAAAACGAGTTCTAAAATGTTTTCCATGGCAACTTAAATTTTATTAGTCTTAGAAAAAAAAACTCTGGTACAAATTTGTAGCAAATTCAATTCTCTTCAAATTATGTTAACATACTTTTTACCCTAAAGTTATAAATAAAAAAGTTATAATCAAAAACATATTAATTTTTTCAATGTTTAAATTTTGATTATAACTTTTTTATTTATAACTTTAGGGTAAAAAGTATGTTAACATAAATTGAAGAGAATTGAATGTGCTACAAAGTTTTTTTTTCTAAGACTAATAAAATTTAAGTTGCCATGGAAAACATTTTAGAACTCTTTTGCCAATATGGTGGCCAAAAGGTGGGTCTTTCAACACCTAAAATAGATAGATATACTTGCACTGAACCCCCTTACACATCAAAAGAGAAAATTGTTGTCCAACCCAAATTTGGAAGTTATTGTAACATTTTGATAGACATTTTGCCAAAATGTTAAAAGCAGCTTTATTAGATGATTGACAAATTTTCTTGGTTATTTCGTTAATACACAAGCATGTGTTATACCATTTTGAAAAGTGCATTAAATAGACAACTTTTTTAAGCAATTGGCCACTCATGTTCTCATACAATTTTAATTTATTAGAGGTGGTCAAACTTTTTCGAAAATAAATTTTTGTACTGAAAAAAATATTTAAAAAAATTATAATAAAAAAAAATGCAATAACTACTATTAAATTTTACCACCCATCTATTACAACAGTTATTCTAGAATATGACAAAAATATAAAAATAGTAAAAATTGTTCATCCATGGTCGTAGCGTTCACGTATTTGAGGAAAGAAGTACTTGTTAGCAACTTTTGGAAAAAACATCATAACAAAGTAACCACTGGGAAAATATTTTTTTTATATTTTTTTCTGGAAAGGTCATAAGGCCTGCAATAACCAGTTGCAAGGTTATCCATTATTTACAGGACACCCTGTATATAGATTATATTTACATAATTGTATGGTTATACATATATACAAATACATGCGTAGATGTATCCATATAAGTATATTATCAATGTGTTTAGATTGATATTTTTTTCAATAAATGCATTAATAACCCTCAAAAAAAAAAAACAATTTATATATTAATACGTAAACAGTTTTCTATATCTCCCTTTTAAACTGACTTAATGGCAATTTATTTTCATATTTTTTTATTTGAAAGGTATAGCGTATAGCCAATCGCTCGGGCAGAATCTAGTTTTTATATTTATATGTTGCCGTTAAGACATTAATAGAGTCAGTTCGAATTTCGACTACTTGGCGATACTAGCTTATATAAATGCGTATTTACTTATGGCATTAAGGCGGCAGACCTACATAAAACATTTGATAAAAATAAAAATATTCTTAAATATTTGAATTTTAACTGTCAATAACATAGTTTCCGGTGGATATTCCAATGGAAAGACAAATCAAAAGAGATGTTTCTCACATTGAGATACAGACACAGTTTATTTTTCCAAGTCGAGAAACGTTGGGATTTTGTGTTCCATGTTTTCTCGATGCGAGAAGTTCTCGCCTAAGTTACAGAACGTAGGCACAGTTACTAATACATCGAAACTTTTCCTACTCGCTAGTCAACTGGCTTGCCTTTTTAACCCGGAAGACACACGAGCGAGTACTCGCTAGCGAGTTGGGTACATACATTAATTGTCAAATCACTCGCCACTCTACTCGCTTCTCAACTGGCTTCGAAAAAGGCAAGCCAGTTGGCTAGCGAGTAGGAAAAGTTTCGATGTATTGGTAACTCGCTAGCGATTACTCGCTCGTGTGGCCTCCGAGTAAAAGCCAGTTGAGAAGCGAGTGGGCGGCGAGTGATTTGACAATTAATATATGTACCCAACTCGCTAGCGAGTACTCGCTCGTGTGGCCTCCGGGTTAGATTAGTGTACTGTGGCGAATACTTACTTTTTATAACGAACACCGATTCGAATTTGTACGAATTCCGTTCGTCAGCCAAGCATTGAGAGTGCATGTAAGACGCATGTAACAGCATCAATTTTTGTAAAAAATACCTACACTCATCCATACTTGTGTACTTGAGTCCTTTTCTGTATCGCCCTAACCAACTTTTTTTTCTTGAAAAAACACTTGTTAATAATAAACAAACATTATTATAGCCAGTACTAAGGATAAGTTTTTAAGAAAGTAATTTCATATTTCTTATCTACATTATGTTACATTTTAATCGGCTCTGGGTTTTTCTCCCATATATTGTTTACCAAATTTCAGATGAAATACATACATATTTTTGTTATTTGCGAAATAATTTCATTTCGACTCTATGAAAACAAAATAAGTTGAATAAATCAAAAATAACATTTTCAGTTTTGGTATTAGTACAGTAAGAGGTTTTTTGCCAATGGAATGCAAAAACTGTCAAAAATAGATTTTGACAGATCTACACATTACGCTGTGTTGCAAACATTTTCTATTTTGGTAAGAGACGACCGTAATACTCGCGGTAAGAGAAATAAGTCTATATGATTCCAGCTTTATATGAAATATTTTTATCTATGCATTCTTGTTTGTCTAGTATTTTGAATATTAATGGGGTCTTCCATTGGTAAATTCAGATTTCAATCTAAAAATTGATTTTTTTGTTGCCAGTGGAATGCGATTTCAAATTGATTTTTTTGCCAATGCATTTATGTAGTTTCAGGTGTATCTCACCATTCCTAACAATTTGCATCCCTTGGTCCACTTTTCGTAGAGTATTATTGAGCCTCTTGAATTTGCCGATTCATTTAAAACAGCTTCCTTTTTCTATTAAAAATTATATTCTTCATGTTTTGAGCAAAATTTTCACAATAGAAATAAAATAAACTAATCAAAAACCACATTTGCAAACTGACAGCTCAATATTGCCGAAAAATAAGATCTTCAAAATCGATTTTAAATGGAACGCAAAAATTGATTTAAATCTGTCAAAAAGTTGATTTTGACAGATCGAAATCAAAAATAAATTGATTTATTTTACCAATGGAAAACCCCAAAAATATTTGAAACAATTTCAATTTTATTTTGCCAGTTCCGGTTTTTAAATCTTGAGAGACCTCCGCAAAAAAGCAAAACTCCGCAGACAAACTTTTGCTGTCAAATGGTTGAGATTAATTTATAAAAAAGACATAATGGAGAGTTTGTTTTTCGTTTGTTTCAAAACATTGCTTTTATCTATGTATGTGTGTGCATCACAATTTCCCCAGTTTCGCTATCAAATACTGAGAAACAAATTTTGGATTCACGTGCTAAAATGAGTAGGAAATTTAAAAATAGTAGGTAGGTAATTCAAGATTGGTAGGTATATTTGGTGCTCAATATAAAAAAGTTGGAAATTATATCAAACAAGTCATTATTCTTGTTTATGTTGTTTGTGTTTATGTTTTTGAACTGTTGCAATCTTATAAAAAATGGAAAATTAGGAGTAGAAGTGAAAAAGGAGAAGGTACGTAACTACGAACATTTAAACGAAACGTCATTAGTAACTTAAAACTTCGGATGCCGTCGCACAACTTGCTGTAAAAACCAATAGGAATTTTTGACAATTTATGAACTGCAGCACAACGAAGATGATTTTGCCTTTTGTCGCCTCTAACTTCTGGTGCCCACGGCGGTGACCACCTCAATAGCTCCGTCACTGCGTGATCTTATACAATCTAGACTCTAATTTATTTTTATGGTTTTGCTTAAGATCTTAAATCCTTTATGAATTTCATTTTTCCTTGGTGGCCCAAAATTTCTTGAAACTATTTGACAATGCATTTTGGAATAGTGTTTATTTGTAAGTCAGTATGTGGAATAGATGCGTTTTGAAATTCTCGTTTCAAAAAAGATTGGTTTTTGAAAATAAACAAGACATTATTTGGTGGAATAAGTTTTATATTTATATTTTATAGAAACCATTTGGAAAATAAAATTGGTTTTTTCGATGTTCCCTGCCCCAGGATACACTGGGGAATGTCATTCAAATGCCAAAAAACTTGTGGCTGCTCGGGTCTTGGTTTCACATCGATTATCTCAGTGAAAAAGTCTGGGGTGCGTGAAAGCGAATTCATTGCTCGTCTTGAACACACATCGAACACAGTGCAAATAAACTGGGGTGAAAAAAGTTTCACATAAAGCCTAGTTTACAGTTCCCGTGCGCAAAAAAAAATCTATGCAAATATTCTCGCATGTCAAAAATAATTGAGGTGAAATGTAAAATTAATTGTTTACATGATTGGTTTACAGTTTCATGCAAAAAAAAAAACTATGCTGTCATGGAATGTCATGCAAAACAATGGACCGGCAATTGATTTGCATGCGAAAAAAAGTGTGGTGAATAAAATATTTTTTTTTTGATGGTCGGTTTATACTTCCGAAAAAAAAAATATATTCACCTCAAGGCATTATTTGCATGCAAATGGTTTTCGCATCCAAAAATAATTATTTTCCATTTTTAGGCCTATAGGTTGTCAATTAAGAGTAAATTAATGACTCAATGGGTGGTTTAGGCCAAATCAAACGTTTTTCGCCTTGAATATTATTCAACTTGGTGCGCAGAATGGGTAGAAAATCGTTTTGAAAATTTTGATTTTTTTTTCGCATCGGAACTGTAAACTATGCTTAAAGCACTTGAGAGCAAGTTCAGGGCGACTCAGTGCACCCCAGAGTGCCTACATCGAACAAACCTAATACATATCGGCTGTTTTCAATAATCTGCATTTATAAGCATCACCTCTTTGGTTGCATGTGGGTTTTATTTTAATACAATCGTTTTGACTCAATCTTAAAAAAAAAATAGAATCGACATTGGAATAACGCTGCTTTGACTTAACATTGGAAAAGAGTTGCTTTGATTCAAAAATGTCAAAGGATACATTGGTTTTGATTCAAAACCCTTATATTCAAATCAATATATCTCTCGAACAAGAAGTAGACTTTTTGAAACTGACCTTTTAGGACCATTTATAGTGACCTTTCAAATATCATACTTGTTTGTTTTGAATCACTTAAATGCGGTACCAAAAATCTGTACTGTGACCTTGAACAAAAACTTTAAGAATTCATACAAAAAACAATCCATCGCTGACTAATGACTGAAAATTGAAACTATAGTTGACCTCTAATCACTTACCTACCACCCACCATCATATATGTACATTAGGGTGGTCGTTAAAAAAAGTCATCCCGGATGGGCCCAAATCGACTCTAAATCAAGAAATAAAAATTCCCTATTTTTACAGATTTTTATTTTCATCCCCTATAGTCGCTGTAGGGTTATATTAAATTTCTCCTTTTTTTGGCATACTAGAAAGTTCACGTAAGATCTGCCAAAAGAATTCAGAGCATGTAGGTGGGAACTAGACAAGAAACAAATCCTGTAGGAGGGGGGTAATATTTCCCCCCGCTTGGACGGGAGGGGGCAATTTTATAAAATATTTGCATAAAATAGAAAAAATATAATTAAAAAACAACGGCAATACTTACAGTAATGTTTTGTAGCTTTTTGGAAAGCCAGAAGTCCATTCTTACGGCTTGTTTTTAAATCAAGTTTTTTTGATGAATAGTTTTGGCAAAAAATTGTTTCATACTCAACATTTTGAAGAAAAATTATTTTTTTTTTTTAAATTATAGGTTTGAAAACTGATTTTGCTGAAATTGTTTATTCAACGAACTTTATTTAATAATCAACTATTAAAATGGACTTCTGGCTTTCCAAAAAGCTACAAAACATTGCTGCATGTGTTGCCGTTATTTATTAATTAATTTTTTTTCTATTTTATGCAATTATTTTATTAAATTGCCCCTCCTGCCTAAGCGGTGGGAGATATTACCCCCCTCCAGTAGGATTTCTTTTGTCTACTTCCCACCTATCAACCATTCTTATGTGCGTGCTGTAAGCTAGTACAGGAATGAAGGCTTGGACCTCCTACTTTTAGTTGATTCCGAACGGTCAAGATGAGAAACACTTTTTCATGACAAGAAATATTTACTATTAGAACATTTTTCACTTCATCGCAATAGTCATTGCTCCTGAAAAAAATATTTTTGTTCTAAGGGCCAGTTTTTCAGTTCAGGGTTTAATCTGAGTTAAATAAGAGTTAGCTAATCCTTAAAATAAATTAACCCTGAGCTAACTCAGGAACAGTTTTCAAATGAGGATTAACTGTATCTTTCAGCTGTCAAAATTCTAGGGCCAACGATGTGCGACACTATGGATATCACCCTCGTAATAGAGATGGCGCCACATCGGAATTGCACGGGCAGTAACTTTCAATAGCCGCATTTTACTATCGCTCATAACCCATATGGTTCACCTCGTGAAAATAAAACGATACGGGTTAGTGCAAAAACAGTGCTGTATATCAATCTCTTTTTTCTCATGTTTATTCATTTTTAATGCAAAGCCTGTCACTTTTTCTCTCTATAGAACTGTAGAACTATAATAGTCGGAAAAGCACTGAAGCTAATGTCAAAAACCAACGAAAAGTAGCTTTCCGTACCGTCAGAAGGGGAACACACCCACAATGTAATTATCATCTATCTCTTTTTGGCATTCCTATTCCACCAAATGTCAGTTTTACTTAAGTGAGACGCTCCCGAGCGTAACCAAAGTTGAACGAAACTTGACGAAACCTTCCACTACGCAGTTATAGCCGCGTCATATGTTTCCTGTGTATTCGCTTGTTTTTTCCGACCACTTAAGTGCCCCTCCGAGCATTATAGTTCTACCTTAACACTGCTGAAAAATTGATGACATCATTCACAATGGTAAATAGCCTCCTGCCGGTCAGAGTGTGAAAACTTGTATGTGGGTTATTCAAGTTAACCTTGATAGAAACCTGGATTCCATTTTGTTTTTGTAATAAATGTTAAAAGATAACCTTGACCCAGACCCGGAGATAATAAAACGCAGCTAATTTCGAAATCGAGATGGCCCCACAGCCAAAATGGCCCTCAATTTGATCCCATAGTTATCTCACCAAATTAGGTGAGTTAACTCGGAGTTAACTTAGGATTTTAATTGACTGAAAAACACGCTTCTGGAGTTAACTCAGGTTTAACCCCGAGACAAGGGATAATCTTGCACTGAAAAACTGGCCCAAAGTGGCATAAGTTGGGATTCGATACTCCGACTTCCAAACAATTATTAATTAGTAATGAAAGGAATATATTTTGTATTCTATAATTTATACAATTACCATGCGTCTACAAACTTTCAATGTCATTAAAAAATAAAATAAAAACCTTTTCGATGTAATGATGTCTTAGTCGAAAAATTGAAAAGTGAAAAGGTCAAACGTCCTATATAATATGTACATACATAAATCTTTCATCCCAGCAACATTCCACAAGCTCAGATAACAAACATCTCCTCCAGGAATTTCCCTTTTTGTCCCACAATTTTTACATACCTACATATACATATATGTACATAAATCAAAAATATAAACTATACGCAAAACCTACCCACTCTTCTTTGTCGATTCGTCAGCTTTAATATTAATTTCTTCTATCGAATATTCTGCCACAGTAAACATCCTTTTTGACTCACTTCTACCACCTCACCTCCTGGATTTTGGTTATATTTAAAACAGACAAAGCATCATCATCCTAGTTTTACTTTTGCGCCCTCGATCTGGATTTCGAAGGAATGTTTCTCAATGAAAGGAGCGCAGAGAGAAATTCCGTTAGTTTTCATCCCTTCTTATTATTTTACGAGTGCATGACGAGTTCTATATTGTTTTTTTTTGTTTGTTTTGTTTTCTGCGCAGGTGTTTGACATTTCGAAAAAGCTGGTCTCTTTTTAAATATATCCCATATGGCGCGATTTGTCCCGGCGCACAATGGGCTAAAAATGTTGACTTTTCTTCGAATACCACACAAACCACAAGCAAAAAGAGCTTTTCAATGCTAGACTTTAAAAATCCTTCTCGTCACTCTATTTTTACTGCAGTATTGTTTTGAGAGTTCGTTTGTAAGGAACGCGTACGATTCGGATAACGGTTAAGAAAAAAAAACAAAAAAAAAAAACGGTTCTTAGACCTTTAGTACCTTTTATTTCTCTTACATTTTGCATAATTCGTTTTTGTTTATTGAAATTTGGTACTTTTGAAAATTGAATGTGGATAAACAAAGTGATAAACAAGAATAAGAATGAAACAAAACGACACTTTTCTCATTGAAAATTGCCATTGGAAAACTTTTTTGTTCTGAGATTAGGGGAAATTTTCGCCTACTTAACATTTTTTTCGGAGATGAAAAACATAAAAATGAAAAACTGTTTTGGAACCACCCTATAATCCCATTCCCTAAAATTACGAAGAAAAATAACTACTACAAGTATAAACTGAGTTTATATGTGTGCAGGAGTAATTTATGTGTATAAGAAAAAAATCAGCAGTTTATGACATTAATGCTTTTCTATGAGAGTATTAAAATAACAAGGAGGCTCAAGCACCACCATCACCATCTATCCCAAAAAACAAGCCATCGAAACCGTTAGCAATCCCCCTTTTAGGGTAGAGTTCACATTGTCAAATATACCTTTCATGTACCTTCTATAACTGACAGACATGGTTTTAACGAATCGTTTACGATATTTTGAACGAAGCTTTGTCTGTCAAATATTATGAATAATTTTCAAGTTTTATTTGATTCTGCATCAAATATGTAAAAAAAATGTGACCACCCTTTGGTTGTGTTAAATGGCTTCATTTCTTCTTCTCTTGGAGGAAATTTTGGGTTTTCATTTTGATGAAAAAATCGATTTTACCTCCTTTTAGGGGAGGCTTTCGCCAAAGTACTTTTTTGTTTTTGTGCTTTTTTAGGGGGGTGTTTTTATGGTGTTCTTTAATTCTGTATGAATACAACTAAAAACCTGCTAAGAGAAAAGGTATCGTTCTATGAATCACGACTCACGAGACATCATAGTTACTATGGAATGAAAGAGGAAACGATAGAATATGGGGCGCAAAAGCAAAGAAAAGGACGAAAAGGGAAAAATCATCTGATTGTGTTGTTTTTTTTTTAGTGAATGAATTATTATTATTATTATTACGAACTTCTTTTCTTGTTTTTATGATCAAAATGGAAATGTTTTCGAGGATAGATAGTATCCTCCGAAAAACTTTGATTTTTGATAATAAAGTCCTTCGAAAAGTTTTCCTTTTTTTTCTACTTTAATGATCTTGATAACAATTTTAATAGTAAAATAGAACGTTTTCACAAACATCAAATTGGGGCAGGTTTTCTTCTATCCTTCCCTTCGATTTTGAAGGGTGGTGGTAGAAAATAACCCTGACTGCTAAAATATCGTTGTTGTTGAGAAAAGGAACAAAAATGAAACGCGTGTATATCCAAATTTATATGAAAGGACATTATTTTTTGTTTCATGTCATTGTGAGCTATATAAAAGCGACAAATCAATATTAATGGTAGATTTGAAAGACATTTGGACGGGGGACAATTATTCAAAAGGCTGTGTTTTTTTTTTCTTTCTATAAATATCTTTTTAAATAAAAGTGTTTATACCTGGTGTATACCTACTTTGAATGGCGTGTGTGTGTGCATTTTTATCTTTTGACATTTGATTGACAGAGAAAAAGTTAAGAAGTTAAAGTGTGAAAAATATCTTTGGGCACATTGTTTTTTATACAATGTACGAGATATTTTGATAGCAGCCAGGTACGCTGAAACTGAATGGTTCCTTGAATAAAAAAAGTCGTATAGTTGTGACATTGAATACCTATAATGGCGAAGTGTTTTTGGCATTTACCTAAAATGGCTGGCTTCTTCTTTATACCTTTTCCATTTGTGGAAATATTTATCAACATTTTGTCGAACTCTCACTTATAATCCGAACTTATTTTAAAGATTTGTACAAAAACTCTATAGGTACAAGACCACTGTTATTATTAGTTTTTAACGAGGTTTGTTTGTTCCTGACATTTCAATAAGATTTGTTTATCTTTAGATTTATTCTTTTTCATAATTCTCACTTTCAGGTTAAGTTGTGTTTTCGCAGTACCATAAGAAGGCGAACCGTTATATTGGGTGTATTTATTGAAAACGTTAATTTATTGGTAAATTTTTACAATTTGCAGTCAAAACACAGTTTTGCGAAATTTGAGACAAAATTCAAGTTCAGCAAAATAACTAAACTTTGCCAAATTTCAAATTTTGAACTATTGGAATCAGATAATTTGTATAAAGGGTTTTCATGCTACAGTGTATCGTAAACGTAGTAAAGTTGTAAGCTGGGTAAATCCGTCAAATTTTCCATACAAATTGTGACAGAACTACGAAATTTACAACTTTACTACGTTAACGGTGACTTTACACTGCTGTATGAATACCCTAATTGATTAACAGTCATTTAGACATTTTGTAACTAAATTAAAAAAAAAATTCAGTTTTTATACTACGTTTTCATTAGACCAAATGAGATAATTTCGTTGAAAATTTCCAAATTCGATACGAAATCTTCTCATTTTCCATACATACAAATTCACATTTCGAAATGAGATAGTTTCAACCAAATTTGCACAAAACTACGTTGGAAATTGAGTCAAAACCTAACGAACACACCTAATCGGCCACAGTTTGAAGAGCTCTGAAAGGTTTTGTATGAAAATGTCAAAGCTCAATGGAAGAAAACAGAAAAAACAACAACAAAAAGCGATGAACAGCCAGTTGAAATTTAAAAATAAAATGAGCTTTCAAACAAAATTACCAATAAATTACAAATGAAAACACTTTTTCTGTGATTGGTGAAATTACCTCATTTCGGCTATAATGAAAACGTAGCTTGGGCTGGCTTATGTCAGTTCAGCTAAAAAAATAAGTTTTTCTTAAGTGTTAGCATTCGCTTCAGACAATTCACCTTAACAAACACACCAATTTTTTTGTTCTCCTAAAGGGAATTTTACGAATCTGTAAATTTCAAGAGTGACAGCTGTCATTGTGGCGGAAGTGTCAAATTCTAAAGGGCAAACAAAGAAAAACAATTACCACAGCAAATTTCGATATGATAATTCGCCACAATTCTGATTTTGATATATTGCTATTTGTTAAAGAGCTCTATTGTGAACTTCGGAATTGTCTACTATTTGGCCCTAACTACACGTATAGCTAAGCTATTTATCTGGCATCTTATTTGCCGTGTTACCGACTAACCTTTTGAGTGACGCCTATTGAGGCCTTGCATATGAGCTGCGAATAGCAAACTGCGAATTGCGATAAGTCGCGAATTTTGACATTTCTCTTACATGAGTAATTTGTTTTGTCGCCGACAGACGCGAATTATCACAAAAACATTCCAGTCAAATGGGTGCTAAGAAAAAATTTTGGTTTAATTCGAATGATTTTTTATTCGCCGTTATGTGGAATGCGTCCTGAATTTGTGGATTGTGAATAAGTGTTTAACAGTTCGTAGGAAATATCTAATTGGTCGCGAAGAAATTATAAGAAATTGAAAATTCTAAATTTTACAATTTAAAATAATTTTATGCCGTTTTCTTTTTTAAATTGAAGATAGGATTTGTTATTCACTTTCTCGAAAAGTTAAAACAACAAGAATTTGTTGATATTGTTGGAATTGTTAAACAAATTTACTCGCATTCGCAGGTCACAGCTCATGTGACAGACACTTAATGCCGAGATGACACGGGTGGCATGTTGTCAAGCAGTATCTTGTGGCATATTGGGTAGTGCATTGGGCTTTCATGTCGAAGGTCTGGGTTCGACTCCCAGCCGCTATCACCAAAATACAGAAATTATTTTTCCGAGGTACTGCCTCTTTACAAATCCTCCAAGAGTATCTGTTTTTATGAAAAAGTGCTTCTCATCTAGCCTTTTGGACTGGGCAAAAAATTGTAGGTCCCTTCCATTCCTGCAAACAAAACGCAATGGTGGAGAGTGGTAACAACATGCAATGGTTGAGAGTTGTAGGTCACTAGGCCCTGGTTGCTGCTTCTCCACGAGCAGTTGCGCCACCAATTTTATTTTTACTAATGTTGTCAAGCATGCTGGTCCATATAAACTCTCCTATTCTTTTATTGCACATTAGGGGGTTTACATGGTTGGACCTGGACAACATTACTTGATGGAAACGGAACAAGTTTTCAAAGTATTTTGAAGACCATACAACATCAATTCTGTTTTATTATTTAAATTTCGTACGAATTACAATGCACGTCATACTACTCTTCACAAATTTCTGTTTGCACATTGAGAGAGCAAGAAATTTCCTCTCCATGAAAAATCTTGCAAATTTCAGCTACACAAATTTCAATTCAATTCAATTCAATTTCTTTTATTGAACATAATATATACAATCTGGCTTATAACTAATATGATACTATGTATGATAAATTTACATTTGTTGGCACATAGGGGGCCTAACGTTACACAATGTCTTAAGTTTAACAAATTACACAGGGGAACAATATTTAATTTTTTTTCTGTTGCCTGGAATTCTATAGCTGTTGTTTATTAATTCGAGGTCGCTGATTTCAAATCTACTCTCCATTTTTTTCCAACAGCTCTAGTTTTTGAGATACAGCTAGTATCTTGTGTGTACCTTGAGTACTTTGGATTTCCTATGGATATCCGTGACTGTTCGAAAAGACTGGCCTCAAAGGGATGTTATGGTTGCAGGGAATCTGAATGTTATAAATAAACCTCTTGTGTCTAGGGATCGCATAATCCTGCCTCCTGCCACCTCTTCATACTAAACTAGGGCTCATGAAACAATTTGTGAAAGCTCTAAGCAACGAGCATGAGTGAATGTTTTCAATACATAAAAAGTTTCATAACCTTAGCACTGAGAAATTGAAAGCAGGAATTTTTGATGGTCCCCAAATAAGAAGGCTTATAAAAGATGACAAATTTAACGGATTCATGACTGAAATTGAAAGAAATGCCTGGAATGAATTCGTTTGGATTACACAAAATTTTCTAGGAAACAAAAAGGGTGAAAACTATGCAGATCACATTGAAAGTTTGTTATTGCACTTTCAGCAGCGAGGTTGTAACATGAGCATCAAGGTGCACTACCTTCATAGTCATTTGGACCGATTCCCTGAAAATCTTGGTGATCTAAGTGAAGAACAGGGGCAGCAGTTCCATCAAGGCATCCGAACAATAGAGGAGCGGTACCAGGCGGGTCACTGGGATGCCCACATGATGGCGGACTATTGTTGGAGTATTAAAAACAGCCCTTGCGATCAAAGTTAAGCTAATAAATCCTATAAAAAAAAATTTTAGTGAATAGTGCTTGTTTTCTAGTTTTATTTTTAATAAAAACTTATTTTTCTTGAAAATCACGTTTCTTGTATATCTAAAAAACTAAAGCTGCTACAAAAAATCTGACTTCATATTTGAAATCAGCACCCCAGAAATATATAAAATTAGTCATAAATTGTTATGCAACAAAAACTTTGTTCCCTTGTGTTATAGATATATAAATTACATGTCAAAAAATTTAAATTAAAAGTCGGCTGACTTAATCGTCCTCAGGGTGTTCATTCCCGGTTGTCAATGGTGTTTTTGGTGTAGGTTGGGGGAAGTTTTGGCGTTTAGCCACGGTAGAAGGCTGACCCAATGTCAGCGTAGAACGAGACTGCTTCCTCGTTGTCCATGATTATGTTGTCATCAAGTGTTTCCATTACACTGAGGTACCTTGGCTCCGGATGTCGTTGTTCAGTGGTCATCCTTCTCATTAGCTGATTCGGGTGGTCGATGATGTTCCGTACTAGTCTCTTCGCTGAAAGGACTAGGTATTTGGCTACACAAATTTCTGTGTGCAGGAAATAACAACTGTCACAAACCTGTCTGTGTGTTTGTTTGTTTGTATTTAAAGCTTTGTCTGTTGTGTTTGATAGTTTGTGTTACGCTTGACGTTTTATACACAAAGTGATACAAAACTGGTTCAACGCGTTTGTTAGCTTTGAAGCAAGTTTTCCTCTTTATGAAAGATTTTTCTTTTGCTTTTGAACTTCGTGCTACAAAAGTAACCACACACCACCTATAAATGCACAACATAGTTATTTTTGCGATTAAATGATCAAATGTTGTTCCATGTAAGCCCCCCCTATTAGTACATTGCCAGAAGCTTCATTCATTGTCCCTGATCACACGTGAAGAAATTGAAGCATTTTCTGCGATTTGTGATGGTGAGCGGGGTAACTTGCAGAAGAGGGAGGGGGATGAAATATTTTAAAATATTCGGTGTAGAAAATTGACGTTCTCTTTTGTGTTACTTTTCCTATCCAATCCAACCAATCAAATCGTGTCTTTCATTATGAAAATACGAAAAACACAAAGAGGAGAACAAAATCTACTGAATAATTTTCTTCACATCTGAACACTTTCGTTCTTCATGTGTAAGCAAGCACATTGAACTTTACCCAGGGTTGTCAAGAAAACTTAGGTACCTATTTCGGTTCTCAAAAAACACACAAAGGCTGACAATTTCTGGTACTCTGATAAATAGTGTAAGAGCCAATGACAAAAAGAGTTAAGAACCGCTTGTATGCTTCCTAAACACGTGACTAACAAAAAATATTATTAAAAAGAGCTCTGCCAACAAGACTTAAATTCAATATATAAATAGTCAATCAAACACCATATAGTCTTGTTCAAATAATTTAATTTATTTTAACAAAAAATATTTCGTGCAATGCCAGTAATTGTTTTCACAATTAAATACACAAATAATGACAGTTTGACAGATCCCACAAAATGAAAATTGTTTGTTACTTGCGAAAAAATGAGAGAGCGATATATTGGTGTGTTTTTTTGCAAGCCCAGGGGAATCGAACGAAAAAAACGATATCAGGGCTTAGCGACGCCATTACTGAAAAAAAAAATGGAGTTTCCATACAAACTATCGATAACATGTATGAAATTCATGCCGGTAACAGTTTTTATCTGGGATAAATTTAGTTTAGTTTAGTTTATTTCATCAATTTGAGATTCTATTCTCTTTTAAGCCCCAAAAATTCTCTGGGCTTAGTTGTTGTTGCTTTTAACATGTAAATTGCTTAGCCCCGACGTCGTTTTTTTCGTCCAAGCCCATTCGGACAAGGAAAATAACACACCTATTGATAACTAAAAGCCAGCTGGATTTTGATTAGGCGCCAGTTATAGCGATCAGAAAAAACCACCCGAAAAAGAAAATGATTGAAGTTTTTAATACTTTTCAATTCGATTTGATAGCCAAATGATATATCAATCGGCGCTCAACTCAGCGTAGAATTTTTTTCGCGAAAAAAAATTGACAAAACAATAGTTTTTTATTTTTTAAATGGATTTATTTGTTTTTCGGATGAAATTTCATTTTTCGTATCAGCTGATTGCTTTTTGACAGAAAAAGGAACAAATCATTCCACTGATTTGTGTTCCAATTTTTTCTGTTCCACGGAAAGAACTCCATCCGAAAAAGTTTTTCTGACATTTCAATCAGAAAAAAATCTTGGCAGCTGTTTGTTTGTTTTGCGAAGAATCTAGTTTTTCTGACACATTTTTTCTGATTGCTATAAGCAACCATCAGAAAAAAAATTAATTTCATACTGTTTCAAGTTTTTTCGGATGGGTTTTTCTGATCGCTATAACTGGCGCCTTAGTCGGGATGTATTCATCCCGATTTTTAACCTACGCTAGTATGGATGGGAACAGACGGAATCGGAATGGACAAAAATTGAAAACTACTGTGGTAGGTTGACCGTAATTCTTATATCGATCAAATTGGTCAAGGAACGAAGTAAAACAAAATACATGGGCTTTGTTCCATTTTTCAACGTTTCTCGACTGATTTCATCGATGCGAGAGTTACAGAACGTTGGTGCAGACCTATTAATATATGAATATTTAATTGTCTTTAAGGCGGAACATAATGGCTGCTCGGTTACTTAAAACAAGTACCTAAAGCTATGGATTTTGACAACGAATTGTGAAAATTTGCAAGAAATTTCAAGTTAAAAAACACACTCCTAGAATTCATATTCATACTATAGACAGAGTTTATACCTCTATCCCTTTTATAGTAAAAAATTTTGTAC
This sequence comes from Dasysyrphus tricinctus, assembly GCA_963921185.1. NCBI lineage: Eukaryota > Metazoa > Arthropoda > Insecta > Diptera > Syrphidae > Dasysyrphus > Dasysyrphus tricinctus. Next base: position 116,350,634 of record OY992533.1, on the reverse strand, counting down.
AGAATTCTTATTAAAAACTTTAGCTGGTTTAGACTTTTCCACTCAGCCAGGTTAATTATTTTAATTTTTTTTCTATTTATTACCGCTTTTTTTTTCAAAAAAATTGGTTTTGTATGAACTTACCCAACATTTTTCTTATGTCTGAAAAACTCTATTGAAATGCATATTAATTTCCAAGGGAGCCTTTGCAAAACATAATACCTATCCAACTTGTTCACAAGAAAAATATAAAACGAGAGGAAAAAAGAATTCAAAGGGTTATTCCTCGTGGAATTAAAACAACATGTTGTTTTCAGTTTTCATGTTGCCTGCCTACATACGTATACGGTTATGGTATACATATACATCTATGGATAGAGGTAAACTAAAATAGGCTCTTGCATTATAAAAGGAGAAATTCTGTGAGGGCGGAAACTAAGTTTTATTTAAAAGTTTGCATAAATGTAAATATACATGGGATATCCATTTGGGATTAAATACCTACGCGAATAGCTTAGTTAAAAATTTAAAAAAGAATTTTAAATGTGTTCTTTTATTTAGAATGAAAAATATTAAATTAAGTATAAATTTTAAACTTTAAATTCTTAGCATTTGCGTTTGTCCTCAAACTTTTCGAACGGAAGAGGGAAAACGTTCCATAATTGCTTTAACAATATATTTTCTTTTCGCTGCTTGGAAATACCTGAAAGTAAAAATTGACAATTGATTAAAATTGATAAAAAAAGGACCAATGGTCATCGTAAATATAACAGACACAATTTATTTTATTTTATTTTACTTGTGTTGTTCTATAACAATTTCTTTTCTTACTGTTCATTTTACATTTCTTGTTTGTTTTGTCCTATGTCGTTTTCGTTTGACGTTCAGAGCAAAGGGAGTGCTCTGAAAACTCAAATGGAAACGACAATTGAACATAGTAACATAGGTAGGGCCTTTTCGTCTGGTAATCCTGGATTCAGGAATATTTTGATACGACTACGATTCTGAAAGCAAACCCACAAGCATTATCTCACTTCTTTTCAGAACAAGACCTGTCATTCTGACCCCAATCAAAAAAGCCATTCGAAAAACTTGCATCCTAGACTATCCATAAGGAGAGGTGAACATTTTGTCTGTATTTTGCAATGTATTAAGTCGATAAGCTTAGTAATTCCACTTAAACTATTGTTTATAGCCCCCTTAATTAAATTTTAAACCCAAGAATCGTTATTGAACTAATTCTAAACAATGGGTAGAATAACTCGATGTTTTCATTTCCATAAAATTTAAATTAAATCTCTATGTCTTTTTTAGACTCCACAATGTCGTTGTTATTTCATTTTCTTTTTAAAAAGAAAACTGACTTTTTCCCTAGTTTATAATTTCTTTCGAAACCTCGAAAATTATAATTACAAAAAAAAAACACAATAAGAAGACAATTAAAGTCCGTGTCACTGAGTTAAGAAAAAACAAAAATTATAAAAAAGCAAAGAATGAATTAAATTAAAAGAGAAAGCCATCACATCGCGCACACAGAACCAGTGCTGTCATTTTTGTATTAGTTTCTTCTTTTTTTCATTTCTTATTCTTGTTCTTGAATCCTTTGTTGTTTGCAACACAATTGAAACAGTTTTATTCGTAGTTTTTCAACCCTTGTGGTGTGTGTCGGTTTTTTCAAGGAAATGTCTACTGTGCACAACAATAATAATTGAAGAAAAAGAAAATAACAACAATCACAACCTCGGTAGAGATATACATAATAAAATTTATTATAACGAAGTTAAACGTTAACAAATAAAATCTTGCCGAATGAGTGAATTATGCATGATCGAGTTAATTGAACGTTTTAAGGACTATTTTGTTTGTGAAACCCGACATTATGTCTTCAATATCGGCACAGGGTGTTGTTGAACGTGCCTCCGCTGAGTTGTCAAAGCGAATTAATGGATTAGGACTACGTTCGAAACATCACCATGGCAGTAGCAGTAGTAGTAGCAGTGGCAGTAGTGGTGGCAAAACGTCAGTAATGGAACGTGTTACTAACGCCCTCTGTGGGGGTAGTAGCAGTGCTCACAATAGTAACGCCGCAGCGGCGGCGGCAGCAGCTGCTGCAGCTAATAATCAACCAGATAAACCTTCTCGAGTGCCCGCGAATACACCACAACAACAATTAGCCTCGCCAGCGGGTGGCAATCCGCATCCCAATATGACATCTATAACCGGAAATATGACATCTAATACATTGGGCGGAGTTAAACAACAGCAACAAAGCATGACTATAAACCAAAATGTCACTCAGCATAATATGAGCGGCCAGAAAAGTCAAACTGGTACTCCACAACAGGTACGGAAACAACTTCCAAATCCGCACTTACATCACCATCCGTACAGTAGTCAGCAACAGCAAATGTTGCTGCAGCATCACAAAATGCAGGTGGTGGCGCCACCACCGTGCATTACTACAATCGAACAGCTCCTGCTAGATGAACGATTTTTGGGGAAACTATTTTTGTACTTTAATCCCTATGAGAGGCGTACCCTAGCACAAGTTTGTACGCGATGGCGTGATGTTTTATATAGAAGTCCAAGATTTTGGTCGGGACTGTTGCCAACGTTGCAGTGTCGTGAATTGCGAATAGTGCCGAATCATGATCGTGTGAAGCTTTATAATTCGTTGGTTCGTCGTGGGTTCCATGCGCTAGCATTAGTCGGGGCAACTGATGAGGATGCACTAGATGTTGTCCATTCGTTTCCTTTGGCCTCTAAGCATATACATTCGTTAAGTTTACGCTGTTCGTCGATCAGTGATCGAGGATTAGAAGCACTGTTGGATCATTTACAGGTAAGTCCATTAAAAGAAATAATGCAAAAATTCTTTCTAGTCTAAGCTTTAGCTTAAAGAGAAAAAAAAACATGCTAAGGATGTAGATACAAAGTGCTTTTAAAATTTGAAGGATCAGAACTCATTTGCCCCCATTCGTGTGTTGCAATAATAATGAGTATTTAATATTTTGTTTATTTCAAAACTATTTAAACATCTGCCAATAATAAAGCGTCCTAAAAAATAGAATTTAAAAATGTTCTTATCCACATGCATGTAGCCAAGAAAACTTCCAGTATCTAGGGGAAGTGGGGTCAGAAACGAACATTGGGAAACGTTTCTGTTCTATATGAGGTGCGTTTAATTGGTATTTATAGCAAGCGCAGCAATTCAAGCACCAATAAAACGCTATACTCACTTTTATATTCAACCCAAAGGTAGAACTATAATGGTCGGACAGCTACTGAAGCTTATTTCAAAAATCAACAAAATATAGCTTTCCGTATCGTCAAAATGGGAACACACCCATACTGTACTTATCATCTATCTCTTTTTGGTATTCATATTCCACCAAATGTCAGTTTTACTTCACTTTCGAATACAAAGTTGAACGAAACTTGACGAAACGTTCCACCCCGCAATTGTAGTCGCGTCATATGCTTTCCGTGTATTCGCTTGTTTTCTTCCCACCCCTTAAATGCCCCTCCAAGCATTATAGTTGTAGCTCAAGTCCAGCGCCACTTAAGTTTTAACTCAATGAAACCTTATCTCAACTCTGATATCCACTTTTCTACTTGTTTATCTATCGACACTTTTGGTTTTGTTGTTGTTAACCAAGGGAAATTTTACTGTGCTAGCTATATATAACTTTCCAAAAAAAATAACAGACTTCCAATTTAAAGATTTTTTTTCAACTACAACTTTACTGAAAAGCTTTTTAAACTGTAAAAACAATAAATATATTGTTTTTGCCTCTGCTTCCCCTATACAAACATAAACGGTGCAGTTAAACGTCAACGCTAATCAATAAAAATGTGATTAGCTATTTCTAGCTATAAATTATAATGTTGAAAAATTCTAAAGGAAATAAATTTATGATGTGAATAGGTCGCGTGTGTGCGAGTGTTTCATGGTACCTATATGATTAACATGTTAATTCTTACGTCATGTATTTTATGCTAGCATACATATTTTTATAGCGTGATATTTTTTTTATGGAAATAGCATAAAATTGAATTAATATTTTTATAAACTATATTTAAAGTTCAATTTAAAACATTTACACCGGTATTCATAAAAGCAAATCAAATACGAATTATCTTTAGTCAGTGAGTTAAGTGTCAAATCTTATCAATAAATCAAAATTTAAGATGATAGACTAATTCACCAAAGTAGGTACATTAAGGCGCCAGTTATAGATAGCTATCATTGAAACTCATCATTGAAAACTTTAATGATTGATTTTGAGACGTTAAGAAAGCAAAATCATTTATTATTTTGATGGACGATGAAATCTCAAGACTTAATTAATATTTCTAGTCAAAAAAAAATTCCCTCCGCAGCTCAACTCCTTTTTGACTCAAATTGAATTGAAAACTTTGTTTTTTTTTCAAATTTCTACCTGCACTCTCCGAATGACGCCATTTAAAGAAATGAATTCTCTTTTGACAAGTAATCTATAATTTCTATTTTATGTCGTTTTCGATTGGACGTTCGGAGTACGCCTTTTCTACTCCATTTTCACTCCATCTACTCCAAAAGCCTTCGTTTGGCTGTTCGGAGTACTGTTTTCGGAGTATTTTTCTGTTCCCGATTTGAAGAAGGAGTAGGTTTGGAACACACGCATACACATACAGTCAGTCTTTCGTCGCACTACTTGTCAAAAGTGATGAATGCTTGAAGAAGCCATTTTATAATATGGCGTCATTCAGTAGTGTGTGTGTAAATTTAACGACACAATGTTTTCATATTCTATTGGAATCAAAAAGGAGTAGAACAGTCAGAAAATCCAATCGAAAACGACATTACGTTTGGAGTATTCCTTTTTTCCTTTTTCGTTTTCGATTGGTTTTCTGACTGTTCTACTCCTTTTTGATTCCAATAGAATATGAAAACATCTTGTTGTCAAATTTACACACACATTACTGAATGACGCCATATTATAAAATGGCTTCTTCAAGCATTCATCACTTTTGACAAGTAGTGCGATGAAAAACTGTATGTGTATGCGTGTGTTCCAAACTTACTCCTTCTTCAAATCGGGAACAGAAAAATACTCCGAAAACAGTACTCCGAACAGCCAATCGAAGGCTTTTGGAGTAGATGGAGTGAAAATGGAGTAGAAAAGGCGTACTCCGAACCAATCGAAAACGACATTTAACTCCTACTACTCAAAAATAAGCCTTCGATTGGCTGTTCCGAATAATGTTTTCGGAGTTTTTCTCTGTTCCCGATTTCAAGAAGGAGTGGATTTGGAGCACACATACATACATATACAGTTATTCGTCGGACTACTTTTCAAAAGTGATAAATGCTTGAAGAAGCCATTTTATAAAATGGCGCCATTCAGTAGTGAGTGTAAATTTGACAACACGATGTTTTCATATCAGATTGGAATCAAAAAGGAGTAAAGCAGTCAGAAAATCCAATCGAAAACGACATTATGCTATGTGTGTTCCAAATCTACTCCTTTTTTAAAATCAAGAAATGAAAAAGACTCTAAAAATATTACTTGTAACAGCCAATAAAAAGTTTTGTTATAGTTGGGGAGAAAAAGAATTGCATAAGGAGTATTCCGAATGCCCAAAAATTCAAGTGCACAGTAGCAGTTCTAAAATTCGATAAACAAAAATGACATTTCATGGTTTTGACTTATAAAGTGTGGGCAATTGTGCGTGCTTCTGGTTTTGATTTTGTTTTTGAGTCCAAAGTTGATTTTCTTTTCATTTCAGTAGAAGAACTGTCTATGTGCCAAATAAATGCATTAAGAAGCTTTCACTTCAAATTACCTTAATTGCGTTTGTTGCCGAAGTTTTCAGATAAAGTTAACAAACAGAGCTCAACAAATTGTGGGCAAATATATGCTGTCAGTTTGTGTATACCTTAAACATTAAATAAATTGGTTGGCGCAACAGCTCGTTAAAACCAGGGTCTAGTGACTTACAACTCTCAAGTCTCAACCTTTCCTGTGTGCGTGTTGTTGGCAGGAATGGAGGGGACCTACAGTTTTTTGCCGAGTTCGAACGGCTAAATGAGAAACACTTTTTCATGACAAGTATACTCTTGGTGGATTTGTTCTTCGCAAGAGGCAGTACCTTGGATAAAACATTCTGTTTTTAGCTGGCACGGCTGGGAATCGAACCCACACCTTCGGCATGACAGTCCTACGCACTTACCATCGTGCCACGAGGTACAACACCTTAAAAATTAAAGTGCTTAAAAAGTGATTAAAATATTTCATGCTCATTGGAAGGTACCAAAATAACTTCATATGCCTTTTTTGCTTTCTGACGTTTATGATTTGACAAAGACTGGGGATGCTTAAAAACTTCAAATTATGAGCTTTAAAATTGTTTCTCATAATTAAGTAGGGATGAGTCTGAACAAGAAGTGACTAAAAAATATTTGTATTTATGTATGTATTCTAACAGTTTATTTTCCAATAAATGAATCTCATATTTTTAGAACATCAAAATCGCAAATAGACTTTTTTGGTGGTGTGTTTACCACGAAGGTAAGCCTCTGTCGGAAAGGCGAAAGGCATAACGAACATAAAACAAATTTTGCATTCAGGTTTGTTAACTTCATAACAAGTTTTAACTGCTATGAAAGATTCTCCCCTCTTTTCGAAAATTTGGCAGTTTTTGAACGTACCTCGTGCTACAAAAGTAACTGAACCGAACCTAATTGGTGAACGATTGTTTTATCAAAATTGCGCAATTTCAGGATCATTGGGAACATGAAAATTGATTTGGTTCAAGATTTTTTTTACCCGAAAAGTGTATCAAAAATTCAAAGATTCCTAGAGCCTCAATCTTTGAATAAAATACATTTATCTACAAAGCTATAGAATTTTGGATTTTGACAGTGGCGTAATAGATGTTAAATACAACGATGATCAACGGCGCTTATCTGTCATCAAACTTGACAAATGTTCTCTTTGAAAGAATCTCATCAATTTCTACTTGATCGTTGAAATTTCATAAAATTCATTATTAATGTATAAAAAAATTTAGATTATCTATGTAATAAATAGATAAACATTATGTACCACTCAGAACTATATATAACACACACGGTTAAATACATATGTATGTACATACATACATACAAACAAATGTGTGTATGTTCTAGCAGCTTTTTACTTTATTGTGAGTGATGGAATTTTCGTTATGAATTTAATTTTTTGTTTTCATGAATTAATTTAAATTTTCATTTCACAATATGTAGGTATATAATGGTATATAGGTGAAAATAAAAACAGGTGTTGCGAACCGGACAGACAAAGAATAATATATTTTTAGAATAAACAAAGAAAAAAACAGCAAGACAACATGCTTTTTGAGTTGTCCCTTATCGTTCTGTTTGGTTAAGATTATTAAATAATAAACAAATTCCATTTCCATTGCTTATTTGCACTTCGAGAGTGTGTAAACTATTATATTAAGCAGCATCAAAGATGTCCTTGACCGGTAAATTAGAAAATTATTTAGAAAGAAATTGGAGAGGAATTTTGTTCGCCTTTGAAGTTTATTCAAAGTTGTATGCACTTTGAGTTGGAATTTAAATATAAGATGGAAGCAGGCTGAATTTTATAACTATATGAACAAAATCACTTTGATATTCAAGAGGAGATAAATATAAGAGACTCAGATGTGGATGTGGATGTTTTTTTTTAATTTACAGTCGACTCCGGTTATTTGAAATAAATGATAATAAGCGTCTTATGCAGAGACACTTTGATAGTTGTTCAAGAGAGGGCTTTGCTCCTCAATTGACTTCTTGGCTCAAAGGAGCAGCGATTGGCAAGAGTAATTCTTCGTTTGTTCTCTGCACTGGTATCGTTCGGTTAATTGATAGTGGAGCTTATGTAGGCAAAGTCTGCTTTCCTTCGACCATATTTTGCAGATGAGCTAATGCATACTCCTAATCAATTCATCGCCAGCCGCTTTGAACAGCTCCAGCAGCTTTATTAGATTTTAGCTTAGAAAAGCTATCGTCAAGATCGGATGTAGTCCAGGTTGAATGGTGCAATATGTGGAATTCGATTCGTCATTGCAGTTTTACAATTTGCAGGAATTATTTTTACATATCCTCAGCAGTCAGCACCGACTGCGATTCTACCACGGTGTTCCCCTGATTTACTTTTTGGTTAGACTTCCGAACGTCATTCCTACAATACCTGTATTTCTTCGATGGCAGTCTTATCATGCTTTTTGTTTTTTTCTTCTGTGAAGCCGGCCTTCCTCTATCTTCTTCTACTCGTAGAACTCTCACGAGCAGCTCTGGTCCTTCTATGCAGCACCGCTTTATATGCTTGTTGCTTGGCTGCATATATTTGCCAGCATTCTTTGTCGAACCAGGAGTTTCGCTGTGGTGGTCGTGCGAGGCCTAGCATTTTAGAGTTGGCATCTCTGATAGCTTTCCTGGCAATTCTTAACTGGTTCTCGATGCTTGAAGTTGGCAGCATATGACTTTTTAAGAGAGTGCGAGACAGAGACTCGATTGGAAAAGGATCTGGTGATTTCTTGCGAATGTAGCCGTTTAAAATCGAACTTATAAAAAAAAGAACATTTGGTAGCGCAACAGCTCGTGACTTACATCTCTCAACCATTCCTATGTGCGTGTTGTTGGCAGGAATGGTGGGGACCTACAATTTGTTGCCGATTCCAAACAGCTAACTGAGAAGAACTTATTCATGTCTTGCGTCGATTGATTGACCAGGATATCGCCATGTCCCCTTGTGTATATCGAGAAGTGGGAACCACAACGTTTCGCTTCGCAGCAAAGTCAATTAACCAGAGTCCGTTATCGGAGGTGGTGTCGTGCAGGCTATACCTTCCGATTGTGCCACCAAAGACCTTTTCTCTTCCTAGTTTGGTATTCAAATCACCCAAGACAGTTTTAATGTCATAGCTAGGGCATTGCTCATGTCCAGGAGCTCGTAGGAATCGTCCTTGGTGTCATCATATTTTTCCTCTGAGGGAGCATGCGCGTATATGAGGCTAATGTTGGCGAATTTAGCTTTGATGCGAATTGTCGTGAGGTGCTCGCTCACATATGTAGTTGAAACTCAAGTCGTCTTGCCTTAAGTCTGCCTCTAACCACGAATCCACACCCAAAAAGCCGCTCCCTTTGTTGTCGGTAACAGTCGCCGCGCGCCGCCGCGCCGTAGCAGATATCGCAGTCTTTCATTTTTCTTGGATGACGGTGATGGCTGCTTTGAAGCAGTCTAGGACCTACGCTAAATGTTCGAATATAACAGCTCTCAAATTGTACCCATTGAAAGCTTCGACCTGGTGTCGGCGGCGCGCATTCTCTTTCCGTGCTCCAGTTAAAATTTCAATTCCCAAAGCTCTTGCTTCTTCTCAATTATTGGCTTTAAGCTGTTGAAAGATTCTTGACTTATTTTTAGACAGCCCTAGAGCAAAAATCTGGTTTTGTCGGCACCAAAGTGAAATTTTTAATTTGCGATGTTATTCGATCATTATTTTTAGTGTGTAAACTATGAGTTTACTTGTGATTTAAATGGGCTGAAACTTGTTTCAGGAGATAACTCGGCTTTAATGCCGAAAGTAGGATCATCACGTACTGAAACCTATGTTTAAGTGCTACCACCTTGCTGTTCGTCGTTTATTAAAAGGCGTACTTAAAACAATTATTAGAACAAGCAATTTGGTGCGACATATTAACACACTCTTTATTTTCCTTTTTACTTAATTGAAAGAATATTTTAATTTCCTATCCAAACATAACTAATTTCTCAAAGAAAATATTTTTTTTAATTATGAACATTCCAATCAACAGATTATGTTCTGTTGTTTTGGGTTCTTTATCCTTTTTGAAGATTTTCAAATTATACCTTTGAAAAAGGTCAGAAAATCCTTTTGAGATACTTTTATCTTATTCCTTAATTGAAAGTATTCAACCTTTTCTTGGCCTAGCCACAGTATCCCTTTTTGGTTTTGTTTGATTTTAACATGCGGATGGATCTTAATCTGGGTGCTGGGTCAACGCCTATTTTATTGAGTCACATTGTAAATGTCAGTATCTATAATTTTTGTTGGTTTTCATAATTTTATTGGCAAACAATATAGGCACACAAACCAGAGGTCAATTAAATAGAACCATTTATTTTCTTTCTAAATCTACATCTACACACATTACATAATAAGAATCTATAATTATATGGGAGCTGGGAGGAAAGGAGTTAGAAGGTTTTACCTTTTCCTAATTGACAGTGTTTATTTGAAAACAGTAAGTGAGTTTTATTGATATTTATAGCTTGCGCAGCAATGCAAACACCAATAAAACGCTGTTCTCACTTTTATATTCACTTTGTATTTTATCTGAAGGTTGGTAGACATAGACATGCCATTTAATGTCAAAACTATTCGCCACTAAAAATTCGAACAAATCTTTACTAGCGCAACAATGCAAGCACCAATAAAACACTATACTCACTTTTATATTCTTTATATTCTTACTAATTTATCCCGATCCATGAAGGATTTCTGCCTGAGGTATTGCGGTCTTCCATCGGTTGCGGTCCCTCGCACGCTCCCTCCAGTCATATATTCTTACTTACTTCTCCTGATCCATGAAAAATCTCTGCCTGAGATATTGCGGTCTTCCATCGATTGCGGTCCCTCTCACGCTCCCTCCAGTCATATATTCTTACTTACTTATCCCGATCCATGAAGGATCTCTACCTGAGATATTGCGGTCCTCCATTGGTTGCGATCCCTCGCACGGTCCCTCCAGTCGTCGAGACCAAACGCTCTTGTGTCTATGTCTTGGTACCTGGAGCTGGGATTCGAAGATTTTCTTGGCTGGAGCGTTGTTGTCCATTCGCTCGATGTGGCTGAGCCAGTGTAGTCGACGTGTTTTGGCTCTTTGGACTTCATCCACATCTTGGTAGAGCTTGTACAATTCACGATGGAATCTTCTCCTCCAATCGCCCTCTTCGCATATACATAGGACCAAATATCCGCCGGAGAATTTTTCTCTCGAAAGTGCCCAGTATAAATTCCCCTTTTTTACTTATCGTCCAGCAATCGGCGGCGTAGAGTAGAACTGGTAAAATTAGCGATTTGTATTGTGTGCACTTTGTCTTTCGAGAAAGGAGTTTTGATCCATTTGTTTGGCCAAACCGAATTAGCAGCGATTCGCTAGGGTAATTCTTCGTCGGATTTCTACTAAGGTGTCGTTCGTGGAATTGATGTTTATTCCGAGGTAGGTGCACACCTTGCCTTGAATACCTCGAAATTTATTCTACCAACAGTGACGTTTTGTCCCAGGTGTTGGACAGAAAAGGCTTTGTTTGTTGATAGCATATACCTTGTTTTGTCCTCATTCACTTCAAGACCAACGCGTTTTGCCTGTTCATTAATAGCTGTAAATGCTTCAAGTACAGCTCTCTTGGAGTGGCCGTTGATGTCTATGTCATCCGCATAGCCAAGCAGCTGAGAAGACCTGTTGAAGATAGTGCCTTCCATGTTAACACCACTTTTGCTCGCTATCTGCTCCAGGACTAGGTTGAAGAAATCACATGATAGCGCATCTCCTTGTCTGAGCCCTGTACACGTCTGGAATAACTCGGATTAGCTGTTACCCATTTGTGCGTTGCACCGCGTATTTAGTAACGTCATGCGGCATAGCTGGATCAGTTTTTTCGGGATCTCGAGTTCCGAAATCGCCAAAAGAAGCTCTTGGCGACTTTTGCTATCATATGCGGCTTTGAAGTCGATGAATAATAGATGGTGAGTCTCAACTTGAAATTCGTTTGTCTATTCCAGGATGTGCCTCAATGTGAAGATTTGGTCTATCGTTGATCTGCCTGGCCTGAAACCACACTGGTACGTGCCGATCATAGTGTTGCAGAAAGGTTTTAAACGTTCACATAGTACGTTGGATAGGATCTTGTAGGCAACATTAAGCCTCTGTAGTTCTTGCAGGACATAGGATCGCGTTTTTTGCAGATTGGGCATATGGAGCTATTTGACCAGTCATCGGGCATAATTTCCTCCTCCCACAATTGGTTGATGAGCTGGTGCATGCACCCTACCAGGACATCTCCTCCAAACTTGAAGAGTTCCGCAGGTAGGCCATCCGAGTCGGTGGATTTGATGTTCTTAAGCTTTTGGATGGTTTTCTTAACCTCTTCAGTATTGGGTGCCGGGACTGGATCTTCATTGACTGGTCTCATGCACTTTTGTATTCACTTTGTATTTTATCGGAAGGTTGGTAGACAGCCACTTAATGTCAAAAGTATTCGCCATTAAAAATTCGAACAAATCTTAACATTAAAGCAAAAGCTATACCAACCAATTCAGCGCCGCCATAGTTTCAACTTTACGAAACTTTATCTCAACTTTTATATCCACTTTTATTCTGTCAAACACACATTTTTTTGATATTTGTAAACGTCAAAAGTGTCATATGGAGTATTTTTAAAAATCCCTTCAATTAACTAATTTTATTTACCATTAAATAATTAAAATCACCGCAGATTTAGGTTTTAAAATTTGTTTAGCTATTTTATATTTTTTAACCTTTTAATTCGTTACTATGGATACTAAATGTTCTCTTTTTTTGGTCATTGATTATAAGGGACATTCCCAAAAATAAGTGAAGGGAACTGTGCCCATAATTAACAATTCTAGGATATGTACATATATGAATTAGCTAAATAGGATTTTTAATCTCTCAATAGGCGTTTTTCTTTTTTAATTCAGAAAAGAGCTCTGAACAGAGTCCGAGCATGTTCTGAACATCATCTGAGTAAGTTTGTTCTAGCCACCCTGAACCATTTTTGAAACACACCTGAACACTAGCTGTCAAATGCTATTTGTTCAGCATTAAACTCAGTTTGCTCAGTCATTTTATCTTGAGCTGATAGAGCGCGCTCTGAACAAACTCAGAACACACTCAGAACGAAAAAAGAAATGCAAATTTGTAGCTCTGAACGCTCAGAGCTAAAAAAGAAACACAACTTTTTGTTTGACAGTTCAGACTCTGCTCTGAATTAAAAAAGAAACACCCCTAATTTGAAGCTTAGCTGGTACCTATATTTGTTTTTAATTACTAATTCAGAACTAACCATAATCTATTCGAAAATCCATTAAACTAAATCCGTTTACATTATCATCTGGTATCAAAACCTATAAACACATTTTAAGCTACCAAAATATGTATTAATTATGCATAATTATTCCTATTTGGTAAAATTGTTTTTTTTTTTTGCTAAGATAATGTCTGAATTTATAGTCTTTTCATGTATAACATATAAAAATCCACCCCATTTTATACCACTTCCAAATAACAAAAAATGAACAAAGTGGAAATAGTTAACATCACATGGTGGCATTGTGCCGTGTGGCCACGTTCGAATGACATGCATCACCTATAGAGTTGTTCATCCATGAAATTGTTATTGATTTAGCCTACATTCAAAGCGGCCAGAATGTTCGCGTAAAACTATGAGACCATGACTGGCAACAAAACATGCCGGTGGCCCCCAAAGTTAAGCTTTTTTTTATGGAACTGCCATTCGTGGAGGGTAGTTTCATCAACAACAACAAGAACAATAACATAAAATAACGACGAATGAAAAAAAAAATTGATTTTTATTGCTTGTTTCTGGGAATAGAGTATAGAAACCGCCTCAATGTCTATATACCATAAGGATACCTAAGGATATTTTTGTTTTGGCCATTTGCAACTCAACTCCATATACATATATAAAATGGGACAAATGACGAAGGAGCAGAATAGTTGATGATTATGATGATGATGATGATGACAATAAAAACGAAGTCAGAGCCAAATATTCTTAATTTTATTGCCTTATATGAACATACCTCTACCTACCTATGTATATAATGATGGGAAAGGAGGACGTTTTGAATTGAAGAATAAAGCCATATTATAGTGGTCCAGCTATATTTAAGCTTCATGACACACGGTAACGGTTAGTATGGTTGTTTAGGTCAATTTAATTTATATGAAGCTTAATGGCGCTGCTGGCTGCTATTTATCTAGGTTATTTGAGAGAAAATGCATTCAATTTACAGTAGGTAGGTAGGTACATATGTAGAGGTATTCAATTAATTTTCTATTTGGATGGGAGTTATTTTCAATGTGACAGGTGACCAAAGCGGAGGTTTTGATTTGAAACTTTAATTAATTTATTGTGACCTGATTTCAGTTTATTTATGGTTTTTTGTGGAAAAGGAAAAAAAATGGCTTGCAATTTTTTTTCAACATAAATAAAAGGTATTTTAAAAATTAATTTTGCACTTGTTTTCTATAGGGCAAGTATTGATTTGATCCAGATCGGGTGGACGGAATTGTTGATGTGCGTCGTCTAGGTTAAATGATATGTTCCGTCTAGTAGTATAATTCATCGCCGTGATAGGAGGCTGTGAGTGCAAAAATGGTGTAACCCACTTATTTTAATCATATTTTCATGTTTAATCTTAAATACTATTTAGTTTGAGATTACAAAAAGCAAAGTCATATTTTTGGAAAGCTTAAGAATTAAGAACAGTGGCTTAGATGGCTGTTGATACATTAATGTGAAAATAAGAGACAAACGTATAAATTATGCCCAAAAACGGCTTATACCACTTTTGCTCTGGACCTTTGGCATCTCACAAATGGGAAAATATGCCATCTTATTGATCAGGCAAAGTCAACTTATCCTAGAAATTGGTCAGCCCTATATAACTTGTTATCAAGGCTTAAAGCTTCTCAAGGTCACATAAGGTCACGCGTGAATGGATTGGAACTTGCTGACCTTTTATATAGATCTTTCAGCTGATATACATTTTTTGCAAATTTCCCATAAATGAGGTGCTAAAAATTGCTATGCCTTAAATTTTTTGTATTCATTAAAAATTCATAAAAAAAGCTATGGGTGACCAATAACTGAAATGGCTGACCTTTGATTACGATCTTTCGGATGGCAAAATTTTTTTTTTTAATTTCCCACAAATGAGGGGCTAAAATCGCGCGTGACCTTGAAAAACTTTTAGCTTTGATTGCAAGTAATCTAAGACCGTTTCTGACCAATATCCGATATTGAGGTTCCAAAGGCCTAAGCCGTTATATGGTTTGCCGAAATGATTTTTCCATATCCTTAGGATTGACTGCAATTTATTAAATAGCGATGATTCCCTTTAATCATTCCTTCTGGAATAAGTTCAGGACGTTAGGGCACGATATGAGGGCATACATTTCATTTCAACCTGACGGGTTGAGCTTTAGAACACTAATAGTTCATGTCCTAACTTAACTTTTAAGAAGTGTTGCCAAGATGGTAATTTTCAATTGAGCAGGGGCTGTTTGAAGTTGTGACTTATTACTTAGGTAGGTGGGTCTGGTGGAAAGAAAGATGCTATTTGACCTATATCCCTTTACAGCTGTAGGCACGCTTGCGATCGCACAGGCATTAGCTCGACGGTGGGGTGGGATCTTGCTGCAGATATCCTAAGCACACATGTTAATCGTGCCTGTATGTTTTATTTAGAAGAATCGTAAGAGGACAGAATGAAAGTTAGAATAAAAGAAAATTAAGAGAAAGTAATAGGTCTAAAGAAGGGAAAAAAAATGAGAAATTCATATGAACCACATCAGTTAACATGTTTCAGGTTTTGTGAAACATCTGGAAGTACCCTCCCCTTTTGTACCCAAAGTCAATGTTTGGATACACCTTGGTTATCCTCTTCCCCTGTTTAATCTAGATAACCCCTTTTACGAGAATCCTCTCACTATTTTACCATATCATTCTGAATAGCTAAAAAAATTATTAAAGAGAGTAAATCATTTTAGATATTTTTCATTCAGACGAAATTTGTTTTTTAATTTGACGGAAATTCATTTTTCAGGATCTAAATCCAATATACAATACAAATGATTTTATAAAGAGAAAAATTGAAAGAGATTGAAGCATGGAGAAATTAATTTAGTTTACGGTTTATATGAACTCGTACTTTAGCTTGTATTGTTGTATTTAATTAGGTAATTTAATTATAAAATTTAGATTTGAACTTTGTATTTATTTATATATATATATATTTTTTTTTATAGCTGATTTCTAGATTAAAAAAAAATAATAAGGGTATTCATATAACAGCGTAAACTCGTCGTAAACGTGGTAAAGATTTAAACTTCGTAAATCTGTCAAATTTTCCATACAAATTGTGACAGAATTACGAAGTTTTAAACTTTACAACAATTACGACGACTTTACGCTGTTGTATGAATACCCATAATATTTTGGAATACTATGTTTTATAAAAAAAAGGTAAAAAAAAATATAATTGCCAAAGAAATATAATATTTGTACGATATGGTACTTACTGTTGAAATTCCCGTCACGGCGAAAGTTGTGGCCACAATTTCCCTCGTTGATTGCGGGTGTTGTAATATTATTCTGTACAACTTGTTGTTTCTTTTTGTTTTATGTTAAAATTTAAGTTTAAATTTCTGTGGCAAATTAGGTTTTGAGTTTTCACAAATTCGATAGAAGACAAAAATTACTTTTTTTTTTTTACTCTTTGAAATTAACTTTACGAATTTAACTTTAGTCTAATAAAATATAGATATATGTATCAGGTTATTTCACTAAATTTTATCACAAATCTGAATTTGGATTTTTGTTTTTCGTCTTTTTATTTGTACTTTTCAGTGTTCAGTTTTCTTCGTTTTTTTTTTTGTAATCCCATGAACAGATGATTTTTAGCTTTGCAGGTTATCATGCACGTGGTTTCTTCGGGTTTGTCTGATCTTTTGTGGGATCGCACTGTGGATTTTATAATATGGTATACTCGTGGTTATACCAGGAGAATATTTACTCCAAATTTTGCGGACGCACTGTTGTGGCTATTATGAAAGCTTTATCCACTTTAGACAAGTTACGTCCGCAAGTATCTGTGGGCGTATTTTGTCTATTAGATTTTTAGTAAAAGCAAATCAGATAAAAAACCATACCTTTTAATTTATTTGGGTAAATATTTAGTTTTTTTAAACCAAAAGGCTTCAAGGGATTTTAGGTGATCCCTTTCTTTCTTGGGTCTCAACCAGGTTTTGGTCCAAGTGGTTTGGCTCGACGCTCGATTTTTGATTTTACTAATAATTGAGCAAGTTGTATAGGTGGATACTATAACACGAACGAGAATTAAATTGTATAACATGGATAAATGATTCAACTCGAAATTCTTGAATAAATTTAATCCTTACCGTGAGCTAGGAACTAGAAAAGTTTTGTTCCTTTTTAAGAAGCAATTTTAGACGAGACTTCTTACCACAATGGAAGTTGAGATTAGAAAGAACACGCTTATGAAATGACAATTCTAAGATGGGCTAGTTTCCGACAAATGTATTGAATTCAGCTCAATGGGTGTTCGACTCTCGAACTTTTTGTAGGTTTAGGTTCGAAGATACAAGGTATGCTTTGCTTGGCCTGTTTATATGATGAGTTTTATTAACGTGGTGCTTACATTTCACATTTGTTTTTAAGGTGTACGCTACAAAGTCAAAGATCTAGAAGTAGTATTTGACGAAAAATTAACTTTTGAGTCACATGTTACTAATATTGTCGCCAAATCGAACTCTTCCGATTTCAAGGACAAATGCACTTTGAAAGCGGTATATTGTTCTATTGTCAGACCATTGTTGGAATATTGTTGTGTTATTAAAATAAAAAAAAAATATTTTTGGATTTTTAAAAAATGTTTCAAATTTGTTTTTTTTTTGAAAATCAAATATGTACGTATTTCGAAAACGATATGATCGATTTTTTTGAAACAGGATATTTAAGAGTTTTTAGTCCTCTCTAAAATATTTTTAGAAACAAAATTTACATTAATGAAAAAATAACGGTACCTTCCATACAAAAGTTAAAAAACCGTAAAGAAAAATATATTTTTCTCAAAAACGACTCCCACGATTTTTATTGGGTATACTTTTTCCATTCACTGAAATTAGTATAATGTACTACCAAAAATTATAAAATTTTACACTTAAGCCTAGTACGCAGCTGAAGTGAAACGAAAATTTTCTGGTGTTTCCAACTCGAGAACGAAATCAGAAACGAAGTGATTGCGAAAAAATATATGGAGAGTTTTATCAGAAAGATGTCAAAATAAATACAAAAATAAAACAGTTTAAAATCAAATTTTTTTCTCGTCTGATGTGAATTCTTGTTTTTTTTTTTTGTTTTCGTGTCGTCCGTTGTGGTGCTAAGGGTTCCAAATAATTGTGTTCTGCAGTTCGTTTCGACGGTATTTTCTTGCATTTTCATTTTTAAATAAAATTCAACAGCAAAATATAACAAACTGTCAAATTTTCGTCTGAAATAATGTTCCGAACAATAAATTGTATACGAAAAATAAGTGGAGACTTGGTTCGAGTATCTGCTAGGATTTTCAGTTTTATTGACATTTCACTGTCGAACTGCGTACTACATAACAAAAATCACTACGAAATGTTTCGTTTACGATTTCGTTGTGTCAATTTCTGTATGAGAATTTTCGTTTCACTTCAGCTGCGTACTATGCTTTAAGCATAGTACGCAGCTGAAGTGAAACAAAAATTCTCATACAGAAATTGACACAACGAAATCGTAAACGAAAAATTTCGTTCTGATTTTTGTTATGTAGTACGCAGTTCGACAGTGAAATGTCAATAAAACAGAAAATCCTAGCAGATACTCGAACCTAGTCTCCACTTATTTTTCGTATACAATTAATTGTTCGGAACATTATTTCAGACGAAAATTTGACAGTTTGTTATATTTTGCTGTTGAATTTTATTTAAAAATGAAAATGGAAGAAAATACCGCTGAAACGAACTGCCGAACACAATTATTTGGAACCCTTAGCACCACAACGGACGACACAAAAAAAATAAACAAGAATTCACATCAGACGAGAAAAAAAATTGACTTAAGATTTTAAACTGTTTTATTTTTGTATTTATTTTGACATCAAAGTTTTTTAAGAATTTTATATTTAAAAAATTAATTTTTTAAAGAACCGCTCCAACGATTTTAAACTTTTTTTTCCATACAATTATATTCAATCAAGCCCGCCGCGCCGTGCCACCTAAAAACAGATATGTTCTATCCCTTGTCATGAATAAGTGCCTCTCATCCAGCCGTTTGGACTCGGCAAAAAATAAGAACAAGTACGTGCGACCCATTGGGGCATTTTATTTTTTTTACCGTGGCCAAATAATAGAGGTCTGTTCGTTTCATTTCCAAAACTGCCAATTTCTACCAAAGTTCTGTCAAAGTATATGTACATACAAAAATTTAACTGACAGAACTTTGGACTTCAATGTGTAATTTAAAGAAGTAAACAACTAGAGGCCTTTTCGATGGGGGGACAAAATGACGGTGTTCTTGTTCTGAAAAGAAATAATTGTTTTGTATTTGATTTCAGAATCGAAATAAGAAGCGTTCACACTTATCGAATCGGTCTTCCGGTTTGCCAATCGAAAAGGCCATAAGTTGAGGAGCTTAGGAACAAAAGGTGACATTTTCAGTTTCTCATTTTTTTCAGAAATTGAGAAAAACTAAACATTTACAAAACTGCTGGTTGGATAAGCTTTATCTGGTCGCAATGGTAAGAAAATGCACTTTTCAAGTTGCATTTTCCGCTAATTGTACCTAGAATACAAGCAACTTATATAAATTGGGTAACAGATGAAAGCTTAGGCTGTCCTCTACACGATGTTGCGACAAGTCCGACCATTTAAAAAAAGGTCTTTTCTTAACACTGCGTTTTACATCAGGGAAAACTGAGTAAAATCATATCAAATAGTTAGGAAAGTGGCCTTAACCACTTTTTTTTCATTTTCATCCAAGGATGCACAAAATCCCTTATTTTAGAAAAGTGGTCGGATTCGTAGCAACAGCCAAAAAAAGTCTTTCCGACCATTAATATCGTGTAGAGGACAGCCTTAGCTTTCATTTGATACCCCTTTTATATAAGTTGCTTGTATTCTAAGTACATTTAGCGGAAAACGCAACTTGAAAAATGCATTTTCTAACCATTGCGTCCAGATAAAGCTTGTCCGACCAGCAGTTTTGTGGTTTGGACTAAAGCTATCGGTTGGCATTTAATTTTTGCTTGGCCGCGATGAGATATGTAATCTTACGGTCGGCTCCCGGACTAAAAGCATAAAGAAATTTAGCAAAAAGCCTTTCAGCTTGTTACCTTTAAGAACAACGCTCTTGAAGCTTATGTTTTGTTTTTATATATTTGCATGAAGCCTACATAGGTGAATCAACATGCAACTACTATGTTCAATGCGTATCTATGTTTCCAACAACAGAAATTTCATGTTTATTTTCACAAAGCCGATGATGGCAACCTATTTAAAGGGTGTTTTATTTATACCTATGTGAAAAAACGGCCTGTAAGGAGAACTGTCAAACGAAATACTAATGAAATATACTTTTATATATAATTACTTAGGACATCACAAGGGTGTTTAATTAAATTCCATTTAGCGATTTTTTATGAAATCAAACAAAAATATCGTTGAATAGTAGCTACTCATTCTAGATGAGATAAAATTGCTCTGCACCAAATTTGAAACATATTTGTTCACCTGTTTTGGCTCTAACTCAATGTGCAGAAACGTACAGACGCACAGACGAAATGACGCACATAGATGAACAGACTGACAAACGGTACGATAAAACCAAATCCTTGATGTACATAAGGCGTTTTCCTTTGGAGGTGGCGAAGTACTTGCAAGTACTTTGCTAGCTTTTTTCAATGGAACACATCAAAATGCTTTCCCATGTAAAATGTATCTACTCGCACATGAAAGCATGTGCAGTTGGTATTATATTTTAGATTTAAAAATAAGGTTTTTATTATTTAAATAAAAAACATCCGTTTGGTTGGAAAGATATTTTCGATATACAATTATAATAATTTTCATTTTGATAAGTTATAACTGATAACAATATCAAACAATATATATCTAAGTATATAAACAAGTATTCAATAAACAAAGTTGATTTCATATTAACAACTTCAACACTTTCCCTTGTTAATATTGAAAACAACTATTAAACAAATAAAATAAATGCAATATATGTATATAAAACAAACAAAATTATAACAATCCCATCTTATTACATAGAACTGTTAATCGCATCCTTGGTAGTGGTTTTGTCATTATATCAGCAAGTTGGTGTTCTGTTGACGTTTGTTCAATGCCCAGTTGGCCTTCGTTTACTTTTTCTCGGACAAAGAAATGTTTTAAAGTTATATGCTTTGTTCGGCGATGAAATTCAGGATTCTGAGCTAACCTCACTGCAGCGGTGTTATCAACTTTAAGCACAGGAACTTTTGTTACATTGACAATTGCTTTAAATAATCTGGTTACCCAAATTATTTCTTTGGATGCTTCGTTAGCTGCTACAATTTCAGCTTCTGTTGTTGAAGTGGCAACCATAGTTTGGCGTTGGCTAAACCAAGAAATTGCACCTCCTCCATAAATAATTACCACTCCTGTAGTTGATCTACCAGTTTTTGTACAGCCTCCAAAGTCTGCATCACTATAGCAGTCAAACACTCCCTTTTGAGCATTGGAACGGTATGTGATTCCGATATCTTTTGTACCTTTAATGTATCGGAAGACTCTTTTCACTCTACCGACATCTTCGAGAGTTGGATTTTCTAAAGACCTTGATAGAAATCCTACACTGTATGCCAAGTCCGGTCTAGTTCCAAGCATAAGATACATAAGAGCTCCAACTGCTTGTCTGTATGGGAAATTATGTTCCTTTTTGTTTTATTTCCCTGTTGTTGATGTCTCTGAAGCTTTTAACATCGGTGTTGAAACTGGTTTGCATTCTGTAAAATTAAACCGCTCTAAAATTTTACTTACATGCGCTTTTTGACTTATTCGAATGTCATTATTTGTGTACTCAATTTCGAGTCCTAAGAAGTATGTCGCCTTTTTTGAAACAATTTTGAACTCTTTTCTTAAATTTTGTATGAATTCATCTAGTTCTTGAAGATTCGTTGCTGCGACTAGTCCATCATCTACATATAGAACAAGAACAAGTTTCTTTCCATCCTTTTCTCTTATATAGAGGCATGGGTCTGCTTCGCTCACTTTGAATCCCAATTTAGATAAAAATCCTCCAAAACGATTGTTCCAACATCGTGGAGCTTGTTTTAAGCCGTATAAACTTCTGTTCAATTTACACACTTTTTCTGTTCCATCTTTGTATCCTTCAGGTTGATGCATATAAATTATTTCTTGTAACTCTCCATATAAAAATGCTGTTGATACATCAAACTGCGATAAATGCATCTTTTTAGTTGCTGCTATGCTTAGTATTGACCTTATTGTTCCTAGCTTTGCTACTGGACTATATGTTTGATTATAGTCAATACCTTTTTGCTGCTTGAATCCTTTGACAACGAGCCTAGCCTTGTGCCTTTCAACGCTGCCATCTGGATTTTTCTTTACACGGAAAACCCACTTACATGGTAAGGCCTTCTTACCTTTCGGTAGTTCCGTTAAGTCCCAGGTATTATTTTCTTTAAGCGAGTCAATTTCTTTTTCCATAGCGATTCTCCATTGCGTTCTATCTTCGCTCTTTAAAGCTTCTTCAAAATCTTCTGGGTTTTCTGTTAAAAAAGGATCTTCTAGATGGAGAACATAATCCTCAAGGTACTTTGGTTTATTAAGGGTAGTTCGGTCTCTAAGCTCTCTTGTTGGTAACGTTGATTGTAAAGTTGGTTCTTCTGCATTATCCTCTGCGTCAAAATATTCGTTTTGTTGATCTAATAGCATTTCTTGGTTTATATCAAAATATTCATTTTGCTGACTATGTATTTCTTGATATAAATTGTTGTTGATATCTTCATTCTCTTGATCACTATTAACTGCTCTTTCTTCTTCTTCTTCTTCAAATTGTTCTTTTTCTTTATAATTTTTGAATGGTAGTTGAACAGTATTGTTTAAGTTTGATAATTCTTCCTTGATTCTGCAATCATTAGATGTTTCGGTGAATTGGACATCTCTGGACAGAATGACTTTATGCTCTTCTTTAATATAGACTCTGTACCTTTCGTCACCATCATATCCAACAAGATATCCCTTTTGAGCTTTTGCATCCATCTTCCTTCGTTTTTGAAGTGGTACATGGACATAACAAATTGAGCCTATTATTCTTAGGTGTTTTATTCTGGCTTTTTGTCCTAACCAAAGTTCTGTGGGGCTAACATTTACAATTGAAGACTTGCCAGTCCTATTCAAAATGTAAATAGCTGTATTAACAAGTTCAGCCCATATTGCTTCTGGAAACATTGCTTCTTTATTGGAATACTTAAAGGTTCTCGCCATTTCAACCACCGTTCTATTTTCACGCTCGCTTCCACCATTCTGCTGAGGTGTGTATGGTGCTGTCAGTCTTTGCGTAATTCCATATGAGTTCAATATTGTTCTTACATCCTCATTATCAAATTCTCCTCCATTGTCGCTTAAAAACTGTTTTACTGGATGTCCTAAGGTTTTGGCATGAATTAGCATCTCCTTTAATACGACTTTAACTTCGGACTTTTGACGTATAAAATATCCATAACGAAATTTTGAAAACGAATCTTTAAAAATAACGAAATATCGTTTTTTCGAAAAAGATTCGGCGAAAGGACCACAGACATCCGCTGATATTAGCTGGCCGGGTTCGGAAGTGCTCTCTCTTGTGCCAAATGGATGTCGATGAGCTTTCCCAAAAACGCAGGGCTCACATACCTCTGTATCCAGTGTAACTTTTATTCCTAGCTCGTTTTCCAGCATTCTCTTTACATGACGCTTGTCCTGGTGACCCCATCTCTCGTGATATAATTGCAGTAATGGTTTGGTTACAACTGCAACGCTAACATCTTCTTGAATGGGAACTATTGACTTTATATTTGCTTTGAAAAGCGATCCTCCAACTTGTCGTATTCCTTCCAGTACTGCTTTCCCGTTTACTTTTAACAGACATTTACAAGGTGTGGAAGTAAATGTGCTCTCTGGGTTCTTATCTTATGCTGCTAGTACTGAAAACAAGTTTCTAAATATTTGAGGAACATACCATACGTCATTGATTGTCATCCTCTGATTTTCTCCTCTAACTGTTGAGATGATTTGTATGGTACCTTTTCCAAGAGCAGCTAGGCTTTCTTTTCCAGCAGATTGTATGCTTACACCATTCTTGAACTCTTGAAAGTCCACAAAAAGATCTCGACGGTTCGTGACGTGCTTGGTGGCACCATTGTCAATCCACCAATCTTCAATATTTGGTTCAACTCTATTTGCTTCATTTGCAATGGATTCCAGGGCTACATTGGTATTTACTGTTGTGTGTTGAGAATTACCTGATGGCTTTTTCTTAGGCTTTCCATCAGCAATCCACTTGTAACACGTCTTAACCCAATGTCCTTTCTTCTTGCAATAGTTGCACACGTCGTCTTCTTTATTCGAATGTTTAGGTTTAGTGTGTTGTTCTCTTTTCCTCTGTGTGTTGACTTTAAGTAATAAGGCTTCTTGAGAGTCTCCCTCGCTAGCTTTCCGTGTGTTCCTCTCGAACAAGCACAACTGCATTGTGAGCTCATCAAAAGTCTTCTCCGTATCTTTAGTCAAGAGCATCCAACTGGATCGGAACGTTTGAAAACTATTTGGAAGAATCTGAAGAGTTTTGCACACTAACAATAAGTCTGGCAGGGCATTTTCATTTTTGGCTTTGAGCCCGTTGTTAAGTTCACTCCAAAGACTTCTTAGCTTTGCAATATGTGTTGAAACGTCTTCCCCTTGAGTCCATCCAAACGCAAAAAGATCAGTGCACTTCTTAAAAAGCTGATCTTTAGACGTTGCTTCAAATTGTTGTTTGAGCGCATCCAAAGTGTTCTGAGCTGTTTCGCTATCCATTACTTTTTGGTATACCTCATCAGTCATCGAACTTGTAAGCATAGATTTCGCATAACTATTTGCCTTCCGATATAAATCGCTCTGCATTTTATGCTTCTTGACTAATGCTTCTGAGGCATTCGCTGCTATTGGGTCAGGATTCTTAAGTTTCGAATCAATAACGTCTAAGGCTCCTTCATGATAATCCAAAAGATCACGAATCTTGCGTTTCCAAACTGGCCAATCTGCTTCTCCAGATAATGGTTTGATATGCTTTGCTAGATCCATTGTTATATTTGTGGTTGATCTTCAAAAAAAAAAAATTTTTTTTGCAAATATTTCTTATCTTCTTCAAAAAAAATCCTTTATTAAATTAATCTTTTGGAATCGTGGCTGGTCCCATAACCTATTATATTTTAGATTTAAAAATAAGGTTTTTATTATTTAAATAAAAAACATCCGTTTGGTTGGAAAGATATTTTCGATATACAATTATAATAATTTTCATTTTGATAAGTTATAACTGATAACAATATCAAACAATATATGTATATCTAAGTATATAAACAAGTATTCAATAAACAAAGTTGATTTCATATTAACAACTTCAACAGTTGGTAGTACTAGATTAGGGTTTTCATCTACACATAAGTACTCTGTCACTTCCAAAGGAAAACGGCTATAGACGTACGGACGCACAGACGAACAGACTGCAGAATAGTACGGGTTTCTGGATATTGGTTTAAAGTTTAAACCTTACATTTACCTATACATATGAAAAATGAAACCCATATTTGCCCAAGCAGATAGCCAAAAACAAAAATGCCATTCTTCACTACTATCATTTTCTTTAAAAAAAAATGCTTGGATGTTTTATTGAAAATGAAAGTACATATTTAAAATCATTCCAAACAACAATAAACCAAAAAAAACACCCTCTATGTCGCATCCTCTATAATGAAATGCTTCTGCCATATTACTACTACACCATCCACCCAATTGACACAAAATCTCGACCTAGAATATATGATGAACATTTTATTTTAACTATCTTTGCATCGTCGTCGTCGGTCGCGTGTTTGCTGATGTGCATACTGTCAATTCTGCTTCTTTGCCATTATAGGTTAGGTGCAGTGCACTCTTGTCACATGCCTCTACTTGCTCAAGCACATACAATATGAGGAAACACGTAAAATTGTGCATACTTGTGAGATTTTACACTCAGGGATCTGTGCGGAGAGAGAGACTATAGTATATAGTCCTCGTATGGTTTCCGGGATAAGCTGTAAGCTCATTAAGGCCTTTGTCTGACAGAAAAGAGGTTGTCTTTTTATTTATTTTTTTCTTAGAACCGTTGGCTTATTTTCGCAACTGTAAGTTATAGCAAAAAGGCCTAATCCGGAAAGGTAGATAGAATTTCTTTGTCTATATTCTTCTTTTGGAAAATGAAATGTGAGGATGGAGAAGTTGTGTAGTTTTTTGTTTTGCGCTTAAAGAAGCTGAAACATTTCTTTTTTGTTTTATTTATTTCGGCTAAAAAGATCTAAGATCTTAAAAAAAAAATATTTTACGATGTGTTTACTTCCTTTGTTCAATACACACCTTTGTGCTTAATTGCCAGTTTTCTATATTTAAACGCATTCAAGTTTTATTTTCAACGAAAATTTATAATTAATTTTTTTGAAAATATTTGTCAAAAATAGATTTCGACGTATTTATTTATTTTTGCGATTTAAATTGTAGCGCGGTAAATGAATGTGTATTTTGATGGATTAAGTGGACAGGTGGAGGCGGCAATATTCTCTTTGAGCAGTAGGTACCTAGTGGAAGAAGTTCAGTAAGTCAAGGTCATTTTCTTTTATTTATGTATATACAAAGATTATCCTGACTAATATTATAAATCCGAAAATAAGTGTGTTTGCTTGTTTGTTTGTAATGCTTTCACGCCTAAGCCGTTATATTTACCGATATACAGAGAACCGTAAGAACAGGGCCACCCCAAGGATTTGTTGTCTAAGAAAACTGTTGACATAGGCACCTGCATGGTGACTGAACAAATAGGGAGTTTATATACCTCGAACTTATATGATGTGAAACGAGCAAAACCGCGGGTAAAAGCTAGTATGTTAGTAAAAAACAGGTTTTAAGAATTGCAGGCCAAAGTAGATGTTTGAAATTTTTTGGAAAGCAAATATATTGTCAGAGTTATAAACCCATAGTTTTGACATTAAAGTGCTTTCTTAAGTGATTGAAATGCCAACCTATAGCTAAGAAAGGACAGCCTGCATGACACTGGCTCTTATAACGAAATCAGCTTGATCAATTTATTGTCCTTTATTTGAAATATATTTTATGTTTACAGAAAATATACATAACTGGTTCTAAATCATTACCTTGCGGTACCCCATCCACTATTTCTTTGAGATTTAAATGTTCATTTACGTGACTTATACGAAAAAAGTCTGTTCTTCATATTATAAGCGTTTTTAATTTTTAGCTGCGAGCATATATAGCACTGTCAGAAAGAAAATCTGTGTTTCTTTCTTAGCACAGAGTACTCAGAGTGCTAATCTAGTGTTTCTTTTTTAAATCAGAGCTAGCTCAGAGTACGCTACATGAGCTGAGAATAAAAAGACCTAGCAAATAGAGCCAATAGCTGAGCGCAGCCCACTTCACTCTTTTTTCACTCAAATAGTTCCCATTTTTTAATTTTTCGAATTTTTGACTGGCCAGCTGTCAGAAGCGAGAACTAGAGCTGCTGAGAGAGCAGCCCGGGAGCTCTACGAGCAATTGAAAAGGGCGAACCAGCGAACACTGACTTCTCAAAAAGAAAAAGAGAAGTGCGATATGCGGTTACTGATTTCCAAATTTAAATCGGAAAAGGCTGCTGGTACCGATGGACTCCCAGCTGAACTATTCAAAGTTGCGGGATATGACTTGGGAAAGAGCATGCATCTCAACTACACAAATTAAATTGAATTAATTGAATCCGAGGTGGCCAAAATGGGATTGACTGTCAATGAAGACAAAACAAAATATATGATTTCAACGAGAAAGGAATCTCAATATCATCAACTCGAGCAACGCACCCATTGGTTAGATATAACTTCGAAGTTGTCAAGGACTTTGTTTATCTGGGATCCACTATACTACCTCACAAAATGACATCAGGGTAGAGTTCAAACGCAGAATTACTCCTGTCAACCACTGTTTCTTCGGGCTTAGAAAGCATTTAAGTCGGGAGGCCCGCTCTCATAGAACCAAGAAGACTTTATATCAGAATCTAGTCATCCCTGTCCTGCTGCGTAGGGTAGAAGCATTGAACCTGAAACTGAAAGAATCGGATACAAAATTGTTTGGATGCTTTGGAAGAAAGATTCTTTGAGTGATTGTTGGTTCCGTGTGTATCGAAAAGTCTGATGAAGAAGAAGATTTAACGATGAGCTCTATGGCCTATACAGCGACGTCGACCTGGTCAAAAATCCAAAAATACAGCGGCTGAGATGGCTGAGACACATGGAGCGTATGAACAGCAAAGCACCAGCCCGACGAATCTTCGAATCCAACCCTGATGGTGTACGAAGCAGAGAAAGACCCCCAACAGGTGGCGCACACAAGTGGAAAACGACCTCAACTAACTTGCTGTATGAGGCCGTAGTCCATCCTGGGCTGTGATTGCCATCAAAAGTAAGTAAAGTAAGATGTCAGATGGAAATTAAAAGTTAGCACTAAATTTTCGTGCGTTGAACGCATCGCAAACTAATGACAGTTAAGTGCTTAATCTATTAAATCTGAAGCAATCATCCAATTTAGATGACATTTTGGCCAACTGACACGCCCACTCTTTAAAATAGGCCATCCAATCATCACAAGTTGATGTGAATGAGGGGTGTGTTCTTTAGAAAAGTTGTAGATAGTGTAATTTGTTACAATTCTTCCGTACAAAACTTTTTCCACGCCCATTTTTGGGGGCGTTTTTGGCAATCATTTAGTTTTTGAAAACAAAACGAATTGCCCTAATATCAGGTAAAGCGTTTTTGAAAAGGCAATTTTTTAGAGGTGTGTTCGAGAAGTAGTACCTAATAACTTACAAAATTAAACATTCTATTTCGTAAACAATAGTCTAGGCTCTAGGGCACTGTTTCCCAACTTGAAGCCATACTCCACAGGGAGGCAATTCGAATTTAAAGGGGGCAGTTTTACATCTCACTTACGCAGCCATTAATTTTAAAAAGAGTCTGGACTCAATGTTGGCTTGTTCAAACTTTGGCTTGAGCCAAATTTGGTAGGTTTTTTTCCAGTTATTTTGTAAAGAACACTTTACACTTCATTCTGAAGTATGATGGATCTCGAAAAACTGTTTGCAATGATTTGTGAAACTTTAAGATCCTCTTAAGCGAGAAACTAGAAATGACAATCTGTAAACGTTCGACAATAGGGCATCTGTGAGTCAATATCTTCAAGCCAACTAGATACATTTAGTAAGCAATTTCAAGGAAATAAGATGTTTGGTTTCGCTACCCGTATTGATATGTCAGACATATATTTACAACTGAAATTTTGACAAGTTTGCTGGGCTCCAAAAAAATGTGAAGTGACTGATGTCGCTTTTCCTAGTTTGTCTGAAAAATGTATCTCCGGATTGAAAAGAAAGATTTTCTAATTTTATTGATCTGTCATATTAAGAGCCGGTTGCTGATACGAAACTTAAGCATCTATGTTCTACTTAATAAGCTTATGATCTGCTTTTTCCTCTGCGTAAACTGTCACATAAGCGCTTATGCTCTACTTAAATATTTAAGTTTCGTATCAACAAATGGGCCTAAGTTTTTTTAATAAATATTTAAAATTTTTGAATGTAAAAAATTATTTAAATATAATATGTATGTTATTGGGAGGACATAACAATTGTGTAAAAGTTTTGGTGAGGCAAAGCACAAAAAAGGTTGGGAAACCCTGGTCTAGGGCGTTAAGGAAGTCATAAGTTGGATATTTTATGGCCTCTTCACATTTTTCTTACGAAAGTGGATTAAAAACGGTAGTAATGCAAAGATTTTTTTTTTTGACCGTGGGTAGGTGCAAAACCTGCATCAGGCTCTATGAGGACCGGAAAACGCGTGCTCATAGAAGTGTGAGATTCTTACTACACTAAAACCACCTCCACTTCCCGATTGCAACTAGTTGAAACTTATCTAGCAATTTATTTTTAACGAAGTTAAGTTACGTGTTGCAGGTAACTTTCCGGTGAAAGTTTCTGCTTATTCCGCGATTTTAAAGCGGTTTTGTTTTCACCGCACCAAGTCGGAAGGTTTTGTTCTTTGCAGGCGGCGTACTAAATTCGACTCGTCAAGAATGTCAATAATCGTTGGATTAGCGTGATCTAATAGCCGATTTCTGTTTTCGCGCGAAACTCTCAATTTCGTCTCGAACCGTAGGAATCCCGAGATCCCTGTGATGATCTTCGTTTCTTGTATACCATGGTGCATTGTCAAATGACCTTAGCAATTTATTTTTAAACCTTTGTAAGTTATTTAAATTTGTATCGCAGGTACAACCCCAGAGTTGTATACCATAAGTCCAGACAGGTTTAAGTACCTGCCTGTATAAAACCAACTTATTTTCAATACTAAGCTTGGAATATTTACCGAGTAGCCAGTTCATATCTCTTAATTTACTTTTTAATTCTTCGCATTCCTTTTTTACGTGCGGCTTCCATTTTAATTTCGCGTCTAGAGTCATTCCCAGATATTTTGCCTCATTCGCAAATGGAACACGACCGGTATTAAGAAAGACGGGCAATCTATTTTTTTTTTATACGTAAAGCCCACGTGGACTGACTTTTGTTCATTGAGCGCTATTCGCCATGTTTTTGTCCACTCATTCACATTATTAAGAGCATTTTGTAATTTAATCGTAGCTTCGTTAATCGTTTTGCCTACTGCTAGTATTGCAGTATCATCAGCAAACGTTGCTACGATAGTGTCTTCTGTTTGAGGTATATCACGTGTAAATAGAAGGTACAGAATTGGACCTAAAACACTACCTTGTGGTACCCCAGCCACTATTTCTTTGAAATTAGAATATTCATTACCGTGTCTTACACGAAAAAGTCTGTTTTCTAGATATTCATTTAGAATTTTATAAAGTCCTTCAGGCAGAACTTGTCTTAATTTGAATTTGAGGCCTTCGTGCCACACCTTGTCAAACGCTTGCGACACATGCAAAAAGACCGTCGAACAGATTTTCTTTTCTTCAAGAGCTCTCTCAATTACATCAGTTATCCTATGCACTTGATCAATGGTCGAATGCTTTCTTCTAAATCCGAACTGATGTTCTGGTATTAATTGTTTTTCTTCTATTATCGGCTGCAGGCGAAGGAGTAGTATTCTTTCAAAAACTTTTGATATTACAGGAAGAAGCGAAATCGGTCTGTAAGACTTCTTTTCATGAGATGGTTTGCCAGGTTTCAAAACCATTATTACTTCCGCAACTTTCCATTGGCTCGGAACATATTCTAACCTAAGGGCGGCATTAATTATATAAAGAAGATTTATCAAACCTTTCCGAGGAAGCATTTTTAGAATTTATGCCGTGATTAAGTCATAACCTGGAGCTTTATTGGACTTGAGCTTCTTTATTTCTCTTTTTAACTCGGCAAGTGTAGCATTTCTTATTATGTAGCTGTCATTCGATGTGAAATTCATATTAAAAGTTTCGTTGAGTGCTTGTCCATCGAAAGGCTTAAATGTTTTCTCCAGGTAATCGGCGAATACCATAGCTTTTTCTTTGTCACTTTTAGCCCATTCATTTTGGCCTTTCTTAATAGGAGGCGCTGGAAGCTTTGGTCTTTTTGTTACTTTTATAGCTCTCCAAAGTGAGTAGTTAGAATCTTTTCCTGCTGTCAGATTTTCGAGGTAGTTTTCAACTTCACCGTTTTTTAAATCTGATATTCTCGTTTTAAGCTAATTACACAACCGATTTAAATTAGCTTTGTGTTGAGGAGCACGGGTTCGCTGCCATTTCTTGCGTGCTTTTCTTTTCTCTTTCACTAAATCTTTTATTTCTTGAGGATATTTTATATCTTTACAGCGCGGCATTTCCCTTTGATAAGGTGTGTTATTCCATGCGGTCTTTTGTATCATATCAACAAAGGTATCTACTGCGCCTTCAAGTTCGAGAGACGTTTGTAATGATATCCTTAATTCAACACTGTCCTCGATATCTTTCTTAAATCCATCCCAGTTGGTTTTACCATTTGTTAACCTGGGTGGTTTTTCTATTTTTATAAGACTTTCGCTCGTATTGAGTATGAGGGCAGAATGATCCGAGAAGAGATCAAAGCTCTCTGTAATTTCAACATAGTTAGAAGGTATTCCTTTTACCATAAATAAGTCGATTGGGTCAGGTATTTTTGACGGATCAGTTGGCCAGTAAGTTGGCTTTCCAGTTGAATGAAAATCGCAATTATTTTCCATTCCTGCCTCATATAGCATTCGACCCTTTTGAGATATGCATCTTGAGGCCCAGAAGGTGTGTTTTGCATTAAAGTCACCACCAACAATGAAGTTTGGACTTAGTGACTTTATCAGTGTCGTAAATTCACTCTTATCAATTTTGCAACGCGGCGGGCAATATATTGAAGAGACATTGAGAAAAATATTTTTAGTTCTAACCTGAACACTACTCGATTGCATTGATTCCACCTCTATTTTCAAGCCTATTGAATGTTCAATGCACTCTTTTATATATAACGATGATCCACCTCTTGCTTTGTTTGACGGATGAACAGCGTGGTAGTCATGAAACCCGTGGATTTTAAGATTTGATTCATTTTTTGCATGCGTTTCTGATATCAAACATATGTCGATATCATTTTATTTTGCATTTCTTATAAAAAATGATTTAAACAAAACTGTTCGCATTATTTGAATATTACAAAAACTACATTTATTATTTCTCATCACTCGCTTTTGCTAAATTCAGTTAAATTGAAAAGATTTGATAGATTTTTGTATTTTTTACCAATTTTTGAAGTGGTCTATTATGACAAAAAAAAAATGTGGAGTGAGCCACTTTACGCTCTAAGCCGACGATATTTAGGTTTTTCCTTAATTTAGGACAAGGATTTGAAATCCCATAAAAAACTTCATTCAAGAATTTTTACTTTCGGGGATCTAAGGACATAAACTCGTGGCTTTTGAAGGTGGTGTAGGCAGCTTATTTCTTTTTCATTCGATACATGATGGTACCTACAGTGTAAAATGTCCAAAAGAATCATATGACTAAAAATATTGATTTTTGAAGTAAAAATCCTGATCCAAATGCTTCAACTATATATTACTTAATCAAATTGCAATATTAAAAATCAAAATAAAGTCGATAAAATGATTTTTGTCCGCCCCTGAAGGAACGTGCAGGAGTTATTTTAGGGAATTTTTATCTCAAACAGAGGTGACGTGAGCTGGCCACCAAGATCGAGCGACTAGACCCCTTTTGACTTTTTCTTGTAGGGTTTCCTTGAAATTGACCGGTGCCCTCATAAAGTCAGGATAGCATAACACGTGCCACCACTCAAAGATGTTTTTAATTATGAGAACATTTGATTACTACATATTATAGAATCACACGGACATGGGCGGGTGGTGGAATTGAAGCTATAAGTATACACAAAAGTAGAGAGTGTGATTGGAACGCACACCCCTACACAACAATCAATGAAAACAACTTAAGAAAATTCTCCTGATTTTTCGATTTAATCTTTAATATCTCTTCAACATTTTAAGCACTTAAAAGCTTAACTTTGATACAAAGGTAGAGGTATATAACATAACACGTTAATAACAATGTATAACACGTTTCAAAAGTTGACTAGCCTTGTTCAAAATGGACAACTAAAAGTTCTCTGACATTGCTATTCAGTTAACAACACTCCAACGTATAGTAAGAAGTATATTGCAAAGTGCGTCAATAAAAGAATGTTTACCATCTACATTCTATAATGTATTTCCTAACTACGTCCGATAGTCTTTTGTTATAATTCTATATATGTACAAAGTCAATATACTTTAAGTTGTCCTTTAAATAGTATTTTCCCAGTGCTCGAATCGATTTTCTTTGAAATCCTCTATAGAATATTCCATCATCTCGTTTTTTCTTTTTTTGTATATACAAAACAAACAGAAAAAGTTAACACCAAAAGCAACAAATTATGCTGTGCACACAAGAAGCACTTGTGCGAAACCTTTGAAGAGATTTCACAAATAATAATAATTACTTTCTAAAAGCATTCCCTGGATATTATCAGGCTTTTGAGATTATTTTTCAATACGAAGAAGGGGCATTGGAATTTATTGTAGATATACAGAAACTGTATTTAATTTATCATTTAGCTATTATCAATTATGAATTATGGTTTATTTGGTCGTTTTGCCATTGTTGTACACTGTGGCGTATACGTACTTTTTACAAATTGTGGTTGGCATGGAATATAGGTAGATTTTTAGTTCAAAATGATTATCTTTTTTAAATACCTTCATAAATAATTGCTTTTTTTTCCTGAAATCATAAATAAAAGATTTTTCAAAGCAGTTTGGCATCACTGCACTATCATTATTTGTGAAAGGAAAAAATATGCATATTCGATACTATAAACGACTATATCCCCTCAGAGTGTTCTATCTCTACCACAAAGATATGTGTAATAATATTACTTGCAATTTAATTGTGCACTCTCGTTTTATCACGTAATAAAATTTAATTTGACGCAACGATCATTTAACTTTAACGGTGTTGTAAATGTTTATTCTTGCAAAAGAAAAGAAATGCTCTGGAGGTATTGTATATATTGTGAGTTTATCGTATATTCTCGTGTGTAATGACATGAAATACTCGTGTGGGCGTTCTTTGTAATATTCCACAATATGATTTTAATTGATGTGCGAAATAAAATGTGTGAATTTTGAAGGCTCCATTTTCTTTGTTTATACATAAAAAAATATAACCGTATCTATACATTGTTCGCTATTTATAAATACCCTTTTTAATAAATAGGTATAAGGGCCTATAAAGAATGAGTCTGACTATTTTAAATGTATTTATGCACATATGTATGTATTTAAAAAAAAAATCTAGAGCTGTCATCCTTACATTGACTGTCAGTTGGTTTATAATTTCAGTAGCAAAAAATTAATTTTCGATGTCTGCCTCAATATCATACTCCTGCTGTGATAATATTCCAGATCTTCTTAATTACTTTTTTTTTTTCATTTCAATATTAACTTGCTATTCCATTAATTAAACTATAAAAACGAAAAAAGATATAAACACACAATAGCCATAAAAATATTTTGGGATTTGGGTTGAAGTTTTTTTTTTCGTAAACCTATTATTTTATTTTATTATTATTTTACTGTCCTATAAAGAAAATGAGTAATGCCCAGCTGAAATTATTGTATTTAGGGAGTTGTTCGATTTTCACAGTTTTCGCTTTAAAATTAAAATGAGCAAATATGATGGTAAATTTGGTGAAATTGTCGAAACAAGAGTATAATATTAGGAACAGAATTTAGTTAAAAGATTGCATTTGTTGACTTCATTTTGAGATTTTTGACTTCAAATTATACCATCAATATTCATTTGACTTCAAATAGATTGAAATCATTTCCTTTCCCATTTATTTTTCAGCAATTTTTCAAAAATGCAATCTTTTGGGTATTGATGCATTTTTTACATTCGTTTATTCTTTTTAATTTATTGTATTCTTTTAAACTCCTTGCATTCTTTAAAATTCTGTGCATTCTTTTGCCATCCATAAACCTTACGTGATATGACCCCATTACGACATGGAGTAGTTTGTTGAAATATTATCAAGAATTAACTCTTTAGTGACAACAGAATTTTCGTTGATTGTAATAGACTTTCGTTAAGATTTGGTACTTAACGTGAGTTAACTTTACCTATGCATTTAACTTTTTATTAATAGGACATTTTTATTTATGATTTAGCTATTCATCAACGTTTTAGTTAATTTCCAACTAAAATGATTATCAAGCTATAGACTTCATCTATAGAGCAACTGTATAGTTTCGTGTTAAAAAAATGTCAAGGTTTTAATCAAATCTTTCATTTAGGTGATGAATAATTCTAACAAATTATAGGTTTCGTCATGAGTCATAACGTTCGTTGGTTTGTGCGTCTAGACCCTTAACTGATTCACCGATTTGCTTTAAATTTTGTTAAGAGAGTGATACTCTAGACGAGAAAGTCAGATTTTTCATAGGACCGGCAAATTCAGTAATAGCTAAAACAGATGTGCAGAACGTCTGCATGAAGCTTGCACTGATATTTGTGCTGATAGGTTCCGTCAAAGCGAAAAAGTCATCTATCAATTTTGTTTACAAATCTATGGTGACAAAACTTGAATTAATCAATTGAATTGGGTTTTCCACCACGAAGGAATATGTTCATATATAAGGAACTGGTTTTATCGTACAAAAAACTATTTTTTTTCACCAACTAAACTAATTTTTCTTCCATGTTTATCAACATCAATGAAAAAACAATTTTTTTTTTTAGAATGACAAGAACAATCAATATAAGTAATGCCAAACACCAATTACTTGAATTTTTTGTTTTTCATTGTGGTTGCAATGTCGCTGCGTCGCCAATTTAGAAATAGAGACATCGTGCAGCGACAAGCTGCATGCAGCCCTTGAGTGAATCTACTCCCAAAAGAATCTATTTTATTCAATTTCGCTGGATGAAAAAAGCTGCACATCTGTTTCGGCCATAATGGTTTTCCGTATACACTCTCTTTTCACGCCCAAAACAAGTGTGAATAAATTTGACTGATAGTGTACACGTTATCCATCAAAAAATTTAAACTCACTGTTGCGGAATCGCAAAAATCGATGTGTACACGATTTTCTGTGCGCACAGAAAAAACCGCCAAAATAAGACTTTTGAAAAAGAGTTTTTTTTTTAAAGCGTGCAATTTTGCGAGTTCTCAAAGTCTTTTTGGGGAGAGAGCTACAAACTGTCATCATTAGTTTAGATTTTGAAAAGAGTGGACTAAAGACAATATTAAAAGAATTCAATTAGCCAGTTTATATTTCGGAGATCTCAGAGGGCTCAGAGGACTAAAAAATATAAACACGATTCTTCACAAAAATTCCTCACTTTTCCCCTCAAAAACTGAAACTGAAATTTTTTGGATTCGCTCGCTCAATTATTATTTGTCACATTAAATTACATAAGAAGAAAAGAGAACGAGAGTTGTTTTGACTTCTGGAGAGGGATAGTGTTTATATTTTATTCTCTTGCTCTGTCAAAAAACTGAGGAAAATTACTGAGCGCTCAAGAAATATAAACTGGCTAAATTGTTTTGTTTAATGATTTTTTTTATTTTCTACCATTAATTACACAAATGGATTTTTTGTATTTTTTGTAGTTTTAAAGCTCTTTGACTTTACCCAAGGTTGACCAGGCTTTCTTGACAAGGCAAAGAGCTGTCAAAAATTGTGTTTTCATTCCTGAAAAACAAACCTGTGCCTACGTTCTGTAACTCTCGCATCGAAAAAACGGGAATCCGCCAGAGTTTCGAAACCTAAAGTTTCGAAAGGCAAAGTTTCGAAGGATAAAGTTTCGAAAAACCAAAGTTTCGAAAGGACAAAGTTTCGAAAAGATAAAGTTTCGAAAATCAAAATTTCGAAAAACGAAGTTTCGAAGGAGAAAGTTTCGAAAAGTCAAAGTTTCGGAAGAGAAAGTATCGAAGGACAAAGTTTCGAAAAAAAAGTTCCGAAATCCTCGGAACTTCGTTGTTCCTTGAGCGATTCAAACGAGATTGACACAGGTGATAGGATAGCTGATACGGAATAAGAAAAGAAAAAAAATATTTTAAAAGTAGGGTGCTCCAAAAATATGTCAAAATATTGCAACTTCGTTGTTCCTTGAGCGATTTCAATCAAATTGACACAGGCGACAGTTGATATAGAATTAAAAATAAAAAAAAAATATTTGCATTAGGGTGTTCCAAAAAAAATGTCAAATTCGTTGTTCCTTGAGCGATTTCAACGAAATTGACACAGGTGATAGCTGATACGGAATTAGAAAAGAAAAAAATATTTTAAAGGTAGGGTGCTCCAAAAATATGTCAAATATTGCAACTTCGTTGTTCCTTGAGCGATTTCAATCAAATTGACACAGGCGACAGTTGATATAGAATAAAAAATAAAAAAAATATTTGCATTAGGGTGTTCCAAAAAAAAAATGTCTACTTCGTTGTTCTTTGAGCAATTTCAACGAAATTGACACAGGTGATTTAGAAAAGAAAAAAATATTTTCAAAGTATGGTGTTTCAAAAACATGTCAATATATTGCAACTTCGTTGTTCCTTGAGCCTGTGTCAATTTGATTGAAATAGCTCAAGGAATAACGAAGTTGCAATGTGCTGACATATTTTTGGAGCACCCTACTTTGAAAATATTTTTTTCTTTTCTAATTCCGTATCAGCTATCACCTGTGTCAATTTCGTTGAAATCGCTCAAAGAACAACGAAATTGACATTTTTTTTGGAATACCCTAATGCAAATATTTTTTTATTTTTAATTCTATATCAACTGTCGCCTGTGTCAATTTGATTGAAATCGCTCAAGGAGCAACAAAGTTTCAATATTTTGACATATTTTTGGAGCACCCTACTTTTAAAATATTTTTTTTCTTTTCTAACTCCGTATCAGCTATTACCTGTGTCAATTTCGTTGAAATTGCTCAAGGAACAATGAAGTTGACATTTTTTTTGGAACACCCTAATGCAAATATTTTTTTTTGTTTTTAGTTCTGTATCAGCTATTACCTTTGTGAATTTCATTGAAATCACTCCAGGAACAACGAAGTTGCAATATGTTGACATATTTTTGGAGCACCCTACTTTGAAAATATTTTTTTCTTTTCTAATTCCTTATCAGCTATCACCTGTGTCAATTTCGTTGAAATCGCTCAAGGAACAACGAAGTTGACATTTTTTTTGGAACACCCTAAAGCAAATATTTTTTTTATTTTTAATTCTATATCAACTGTCGCCTGTGTTAATTTGATTGAAATCACTCAAGGAACAACGAAGTTGCAATATTTTGACATATTTTTGGAGCACCCTACTTTTAAAATATTTTTTTCTTTTCTAATTCTGTATCAGCTATCACCTGTGTCAATCTCGTTTGAATCGCTCAAGGAACAACGAAGTTCGGAGGATTTCGGAACTTTTTTTTTCGAAACTTTGTCTTTCGATACTTTCTCTTTCGAAACTTTGACTTTTCGAAACTTTCTCCTTTCGAAACTTCGTTTTTCGAAATTTTGATTTTCGAAACTTTATCTTTTCGAAACTTTGTCTTTTCGAAACTTTGGTTTTTCGAAACTTTATCCTTCGAAACTTTGCCTTTCGAAACTTCGTTTTTCGAAACTTAGTTACTATTTCCGAAAAAACTGGTCGAGAAACGATGAAAATTGAAACAAAATGCATAAGTTTTGTTCCATTTTTCAACGTTTCTCGACTGATTTT
Organism: Dasysyrphus tricinctus; assembly: GCA_963921185.1. Lineage (NCBI taxonomy): Eukaryota > Metazoa > Arthropoda > Insecta > Diptera > Syrphidae > Dasysyrphus > Dasysyrphus tricinctus. The sequence goes on along the minus strand of OY992533.1, from coordinate 116,311,131 downwards.
ATCGATGCGAGAGTTACAGAACGTGGGCACAGATGCAGTCAAATGTGTTTTTGACATTTAAAGTGAATGAGAGCTACAAGAAATTTTCTGTTCCACGAAACCATCAAGAAAAATTACCTACAGCACGTCAAAGAGCCTGATTACCCGATTCGTTTTTTCTGTCGTTTCGTGTTTCGTCTTTTTGATGCATTGGGTGATGGGTGTAGAAATGTTGTGAGAATGAAGTAACTAATAATTGTCCTTAAGTGGGCTCAAGGTCAATTTTTTATTGTTTATTTATTTTATGTTTTGTTACGTTTCGGGTGTGATTACACCCTTCTTCAGACAACTGTTATAAATAAGAATTTATGCAAATAATTCTTATTTGTTTGTGGATTTGTTTGTATCCGTTTTTTTAAAATGTCTTGAAAAAGACGTTTCAAAATTTGGGACGCATCTTTATTTTTATTTGCTTCTGTATTTGTTTGAAAATGTATTTCAAACAAAATGAAGTTTATCGGATTTAAATAATTAAATTGAGCCCACTGAAGGACAATCATTAATTTTAAACAAAAAGGTCACGAAGAAAGATATCAAGAATGAAGTAACGAAAGAACGTATGAAAATTTTAAGACTTTTTCGGTTGAACTAGATTTGACAATCAAGTTGAGGTGGGGGATGCTTATAAACTTTAAATAATGAGCTTTAAAATTGTTTTTCACAATTAAATACATATGTAGGTACATATATACATTTTAACAAGAAGTGATTTTAAAATATTTGTAATTATTATTACTGTCTATTTTCCAATAAATTAACCTAATATTTTTTGACAGTCAAAAACATGAATGGACTTTTTTCGTTGTGCGTAATCACGAAGATGCGTACCTGTCAAAAAGACAAAAGACGAAACAAACTACAACAAATGCTTGGCAACTGAAGGAAAATACATTTCACTTTGGCAATTTCATTTGTTATCTTAACTCAACCCAGCAAAAACCTAGATCTACTTGAGAGCGAGTTGTTCTCTCAAATAAAAACAAGCTAAAAATTCTAAAATCTAAATTAAAAACGTTTGGGGTGTTTATTCAAAAGGTATCTATGTATTTGTATAGATAGTAATACATAATTTTCAGGATTTGAGGTTGAAAGCAAAATATTATCTCAGTGTGGGTTTGCAGTTAAATAACAAAATTCGAGACATATGTAATATACAAATAAGCTCCCACTGAGCTTAAAGATGTCGACACTAAAGATGATTTAATTTTGTTTGAAAGATTTTGTACAGTCAGGATATCGATACCTTCCCGTAAGAATGTATTAAGCGACATTTGAAAAATTTTAAAGGCATCGATAAAAACCTCTGGTCCAGTTATTTATTTATGTGTTTAAGAAAATAAAAAGATTTGGAACGGGATTTTCAACTCAAAATGCTTCTAAAAATCTGTTTATTACAACAAAATGCCCAAATAAGTAACAGAATAAGAGGTATTTTAAAAATTTAATTTAAAATTTTGAAAATTTCGCTTAATACATTCTTACGGGAAGGTATCGATATGTTGTTTGAGTGGCTTCGAAGCAGCTACATAGGAAATATTTAATGATTATACAGCAAAGAATTACTCTACTTTTAGGATCAAAATAATTGAATCGGTGAGTGGCAGAACAGTACAAGTACAAAATGTTAGTTTTGAGAAAAACAGAAATAACTATTTCACAGAAAAACGATTAATTTATTGGAACAATATTGTATGGGGGATTTGAAGTTTTCGAGTTCCTCAATATTTTCACGAAAGAATAATTCATAAAAGTGTATAGAGAAAAGTAGTATTGAGTCGGAAAGACACTGTACTTATACTGTTTTCACTCAATATGAAAAAAGCACGGATGCAATTTTGGTTCACTGTTTTATTGTTTTTATAAATCTTCATAAACATAAAAATGACAGTTCTTTGAGTAATTCTATAAGTTTGGAGCATCATTATTGGTTGTTTTTCATGACATAATGTATATGGCAGTAAAACTCCAATGCCTCTCCAGATAGTATTTTGCATTATTTTCTTAATTTCTAAAATTTTTATTTTATTTTGTATGAATAGAAAATGGTTCTTTAAATCTTGCAGTTGGTAGCTGCTATTTAATTTGTCTAATAATTGTTTGGTTTAAGTAAATCAGTAATTTAAGTAAGAGCATAACATCCAATGAAATAGGTTGTTGTAATAATTAGTAAAGTCATATATTCAGTGCAAAACGTAAAGTCCCACACAAATTGATACAACGGAAGCTTAACCAAAAACTATTATTTAATTTTTCAACTGGTTTACTAGTCTTTCCTGTCATGTGTCATGTCATCAATAATTTTTGTTAATGATATTGTAATTGATTGATTTAACAACTGAGCATTAACTCCAGACAGCAGTGATTGAGTGAAAGAACAGTATAAATCCCCGGATTTGTACTGTTCTTCCACTCAATGGTCGATCATATTAGTGTAATTAAGTATGAATTCGACTTTCAAATGTACTGTTATTTTGCTGATTTGAAGGTTTACGTAAGCAGAACATTTTGGCATTTTCAGTTCATAATTCAATTTTTGGCACTTGTGCTGTTCTTTCACTCACCGATTCAATTAAACTGATTTGTTAAACTTTAATCAACACTAAACAAAACAAAAATATAGTTTACATGTGACAGCAACTGACAGCAAATATTTACTCAGAGTTTCCTTAGTTCTGTTTGTTTATTTCATCCGAAGACAAGAAGTATAAACTGTAATAAAACACAACTTTGCAAAATTTCGAAATTTTGAAATATTTTACGAAATCATTTTTGATAGTGCACAATTTCCCATACATTGACACAATTGTAAAGTCACATCAGTTTTATTAAACTGTATTTGTTACAGCTTATATCAATTTTTCTATAAAATAATAATCAAACAGAACTAATGAACATGTAAGTATTTGAAAAATTTGATTTTATTTCCATCTCCAAACTAATTCTAATTTAAGGCCACGTAGACAATATTAAATCTATTTGTTCATTTTCAAAAAGTGTACCACTTTCTACCAATTCTAGCCAAAAGTTTTGTCAGAGTTCTATACAAAAAATGGACTAAAACGTCTTTTTCAAGGCATTTAATAGATTAGAAAACTGATTTTAATATTTTTACTAAAATAACCAATTGCCTGAAGAAGAAGAACGTAATCACGTTCAAAACGTCGTCGCCATTGAGTTACAATAAAAATAGCTACAAAATAGACCTGCAGCCCACTTATTTATTTATTTATTATTAAAAAGCTTTTATTCACTCGTAAACAAAATATAAAGTTGTAAAAGAATACAAATAGTTCAAAATAAATTAAATGTTTTGTTTTTAAATTCAAAAATGTTGATGAGCATAAGCCTCCCCCCACAATTTCCATCTTCTTCTATCTGTAGCTTCCCACCAGTAGTTCGGGCAAAAGGAGCTGATGTCGTCTCTCCATCGTTTGAATTGTCTTCCGACATTTCGTTTCCTGTCTAATGGTGTCCACTCTGTTGCCATCTTGGTCCATCGTTCATCTCTTGTTCGAGCTATGTGCCCAGCCCAATCCCATTTTAATTTTCTCATTCTGAGAAGTACATCTTCAAAATTAGTTCGACTTCTTATTACGTTGTGGTTAACACGTTGAGAGATCCGTATCTTAAGGATTGATCTTTCCATTGACCTTTGACAAGATTGTAATTTGTTCTCAAGGAATCTCGTAGAATTCCACGTTTGGCACCCATATGTCATAACAGGTAGAACTGAAGAATCAAAAAGATATTTTCTTGTTTGGCTAGAGATGTTAAGGTCGAACAGATTTCTTACGTTCCAAAACTGTCGCCAAGCATTTGTTATTCGTTGGTTAACGTTTTTTGTATCTTTGTCAATAAAGGATATTATTTGCCCAAGGTACGTATAGTCTTCTACATACTCTAAAATGTTGCTATCTATTTTTATTTCTGAGTGATAGCCATTTGACATGATTTTGGTCTTTTGTCTATTAGTTGATAGTCCTACTTTTTTGCATTCGAGACAGAGGTCGTTGAGCATAATTTGTAGTTCTTCACTGCTGGTGGCAATCAATACGATATCATCTGCAAATCTTAAATTTGATAAGTATTTTCCATTCATCTTCAGACCTCTGCTTTCCCAGTTTAATTTTCGAAAAATGTCCTCCAAGGTTGCTGAGAAGAGTGCTGGTGAAAGTGGATCACCTTGTCTTACTCCACGAGTTATATGAAACACAGGTCCCGTAGTTTCTGTTTTTATGTATGCATTACTTTCATTATACAGCTTCTTTAAAATTCGTACAATTTTTGGTTCCACACCTTGTTTTTTTAATGCTTCCCAGATATATATCTGCTCTATTGTGTCAAATGCTTTAGCAAAATCAATAAACGCAAAATATAGAGTTATATTATATTCTTTGGCTTTTTCTATAATTTGATTCATTGTTTGGAGATGATCCATTGTTGAGAACCCAGACCTGAATCCAGCTTGCTCGTGAGGCTGATTAATTTAAACTGGTTTTTATTCTATTAAACAGACATTTCGCAAAAACTTTATAGACGCAAGAAATTATACTAATGGGTCTGTAATTATTGATATCATCTTTGCTACCTTTTTTGTGGATGAGGATTATTTCAGATTGTTTCCATTGTTGTGGAATATCCTCGGTGACCAAAACCTGATTGAAAATTTCTTTCAACCAGTTGGCCAGTGAAAATTTTGCGTATTTTAAGAACTCTGCAGCGATTCCGTCACTTCCATTACATTTATCATTATTCAAGCTTTGAATTGAATGCTCGATTTCGCTTTGTAGAAAACTCGGAAACTCTTCTTCTTGACCTGCAAATTCAACATTTTGTTGTATATGGTTTTCTGATTGCTTTAGTTGGGTTTTATACAAATTGCTGTAAAAATTTGTTGCTATCTTATTGATATCTTTTCTCTGGTATTTCTTTTGCTCATTATTGACAGATAAAGCTACGATCCATTCTTTATGTGGTTGTAATGCTGCTTTCGCCTTTTTAATTGATTTTGTTGTTTCGATCAATTTTTTGAGGAGGTTTTCGTTGAAGTGTTTTATGTCATCCTGTGATTTTTGTTTAATTTGTTTTCTGAGCATTTTTAAGTTTATCTTTTCGGATGCACTTAAATCCTCCTTCTTACGTAGTTTTTCTCGTTTTTCGATTAGCTGTAATGTTTCGTTTGAAAGTTTTTGTGGTTTCTGTTTTGTTGCTGTTAGAATGTATCTTTCCGCAGATTCTTTGATTGTTCTTTCCAGGTTGTTATAGAGATTTTGTACGGGTTCGTTTCTTGATGATAGTATGTGATACCGTTGTTGAAGATCAATGTTATAATTCTTGATGTCTTCATCTGTAATTATCTTTGATACGCTTTTTTTGGTTGTTTTGTTGAGTTGTCTTGTCTTGTGATTTATCTTTAATTTAGCTCTGACTAATCGATGATCTGAATCAAACTCGAAATTGTTTAGAACATTGACATCTTCAAGTATCGATCTTTTATTTACTAGGATGTAATCGATTAGATTTTTATGGTTTTTATCAGGTGTTATCCAAGTCCATTGGTTTTGAGGATTCTTTTTAAATAATGAGTTCCCAACAAAAAACTTGTGTTGCCAAACATGTTGGATAAGACGGTTTCCCCTCTCATTCCTTTCTCCATATCCATATGGACCCATTATTTTCTCTTCGCCTTTGTTCCTTAATCCAATTTTAGCGTTAAAGTCTCCTATTGTTAAAATGATTTCAGTATTAAGGTGGTTTGTTGCTTCATCAAGTGTGCTATAGAAGGCTTCTATTTCTTCATATTTCGCTTTTTTAGTTGGTGCATAGACTTGAATTATGGAAATATTGCATTGCTCTATCCTTAGTTTAATTCCAATGACTCTGTCGCTAAATCCCTTTATTTCCAAAATGTTCTTTTTGAGTGCTTTGTTTATCAAGAATCCTACACCAAAGAGTCCTTTTTTGACACCGAAATAGGAGAATATATTACCGTTGTTTAATTCTGTAATAGCTTCTCCATATTTTTTCACTTCAGATAGACCTATAATATCCCACTTTATCTTCGTAAGTGCATTTTCTAGTTCCATAAATTTTTCTTCTGATTGTAAAGTTCTGGTGTTAAGTGTAGCAATGTATAAGTGTTTTTTCGAAGTTGTATTTTTATTTTTGATATTAGGTAATTGTATACCATTGAGACTATTGAGATTGCATTCCGCAGTTTCAATTGAAGGGGGGTTTTGGCCAAAAACCTCCACGGTGGCCGGCCGGGTTGGAGGTGTACTAAGTTCATATTTCAAGTTTTGTTTCTCTTTTTTTGTTATATGTTCCGGTAAAAGTTGGCGTTCAAAAATGGATTTGTTGTTTTCATTGATACTTGCTAATTTGTGGTTGGTTGTACTCCTTCGGTTAAAAAAACATTATCGGAGTTCCTATTGACATTTAAAATCTCTTGTGATAAAGACTTTTGAAGTACAAAATGTCTAAGTGGGGATGATGCTATAGATGTTGTTATTTTTCGTTTTGGTGGTAGCTTGCTTTTTTTGATCGCTCCTGTTATTGGGTTCATTGATTTTTCTTTATTAATTTTTTCATCATCTTCATCGAACAACTTTCGTTTATTTTTTGTCTCCAATGTGGGAGAATCTACGTTTATGGCTGATAGTTCTTCATCTGAGAGTTGTTTACCATTAAGTATCAGTTTGTTATATTTAATTTTTATTTTTGCACTCCTGTCCATATTTATAATTGCTTCGGCTTTTTGTTTTAACAGCTTCCTTTTTTCAATATTCTCCTTTGGCAAATCATCATAGATAGAGTATTTTGTATTATTATTGTTATTATATTGAAATAAACAGCTTAAATTATTCATAATTTGAGACTTTACCCTATAAGCAAGAAACCCTATTTTTATTGGTCGGGTCTTTTCTGCGGTTTGAGCCCCAAGGCGATATATAAAATCCAAATCTCGTAACGAAACATCTAAATTGAAGATAGAATTTAGGTATTGTAAGACCGTGGTTTCAAGCTCCGATGAACTATTTTCTTTTTCCTCCATACCAAAAAGCACTATATTCCTCCTTCTTATTTGACATTCTAGAGCATTGATTTTCTCTTCATGATTATCAACCTTAGTGTTCAAAATATTAAATTTAGAACCGATATTATCGATCTTGGATTCAACTCCGAGAAGTGTTGTAGATATATTTTTCATATCTGATTCAAGATCTTTTTTAGAATCTGTAACACTTTGGTAAAGAAGTGCAATCATATCTTTTAGGTCTGAGTTGCTTACATCATTGGCATTTTTTTGGTTTTTGCTCGGTGACATTTTTTCTGATATTGTTAAAGGCTTTTTTAAATAAAATTATGTGAATTATATATTTACTCAAATTTAACTCTTATTTTGGTGTTTATGGGTTTTTTAAGCTTTGGTTTGAATCTTTGCTAGATTTGGCAATTCGGTTTTTTTTTATATTGAATTTGCCGATAGATGGCCTCAGCAAATGAGTGAATAGGTACTTGCTTATATTTTTTGTTATTAATAAACTCAATAAAAGCTCCTTTGGTTTGACGTTTTTATTTTCTTTTGTCGATTTATACTGAGTATAATGACTTTATAATTAATGAAAATAATGGTTTATATAAATACCTTTGCTGAATATTTTAATTGCTATACAAAAATCTTTGTTATATTGATCTTTTTCTGGTTTTCCACAATTTAACCACTTTAATTCTATTTTTTATTATTTTTCAAATCACCACCACTTGTTTTGCACTCTAACCAACCAAAGCACAGCGCTGTCGCAGCCCACTTACTAGTTAACAATTACTAAGACCTATAGTTAGCTCATTTCTTTGACAAGTGTTTTACTTTTAAAAAGATGTCAGAAAAATATGAGCTACAGCTCTAAAAATGCCAGTTAAATATTGCCTCTAAAAACCTCTGAACAGGATTATGCTTTTTTCATTAAATTGTTGGCACCAACCATATATGTATAGAAAAGTCATTAAATCATTCTTTGTGGCTCAAATTTCATTTTAACGTGTTTTCTTTTTATTTAAACAAAACATTCTCCAAAACCATGTAACGCACATTTTCATTTGCTTTTACATCAATACTATAAGAATTTGATTATTCTCTTCTGCTCTCTTCAAACACATTAAAAATACAATAAACACGAAAAACACCTGCATTTTGTCTAATTATTTCATTCTAATGACTATTTAATTACCATCAAGGGAAAATTAATTACGAACACCTACTTGCTGTCTTTGCAATATTATTTGAGGTTACAAGCTGAAAGCCTATTAAATGAACAATGTTTGGCAGATGTCACTCACAACCAGATATGGTGGTGATGGTGGGTGTTATCATTAACATACGCCTTCTTTCTGAATTAACCTAAAAGGTTGATACATAATAAACACACACAAAAAAAAGAAAACAATTTAACAATTCAAAGTCCACCTGAAAAATTCATTGAGTTAATCTCACGTTTTAACGGTTTTTTTTTCTTCGTCCTCGTAGACACTTCAGACAGTTTAATCCTTGAAAAAAAGATGTTTTTGTTAAGGTTTAAGAAAACTCCAGAAATATAATCCCAACCATATTGGTTTACCGTCTGAAAGCTGCATAGTAGGTACCTAACGAAACACTTATGAGCAGTTTTGAATGGGATAGACAAAAATACAAAAAAAAAAAAAATGAAAAACGTCAAAGCTTTTTATGGCTTCTTTCGTGTAATATTTGCTTTCTATCCTGTCTGGATGAGATACTGAAGAGGTTATACATTGCAATTATTTAAAACCAAATGTGACAGGGTATGCTTAAGTTTTTAGCATGTAAATTTCCCCATAAGTGTAGGTACTATGACCTGAGAAGATCAAAGGATTATGGGTATAGCCGATGTGTATAAATATTTTAAGGGTTTTTAAAATAATAGGCCATCTGTTGGTGGGGCTTATGAATTCTTTAAAGATTTCTGTAGTCTATATAGAGCAATTTATCATCTTTGCATTTATTTGAACTTCAAAATGTTTTCAACTCTCGTCAAACTGACAAATTAACATTTTTTCACACTTTAAGGCGGTGTTCAGATGAACTTCACGTGAGGTGACTCATTTTGTCATTTCTTTTTTCAATAATTGAATATGAAGAAAATTTGAAAAGAAATTCTTCTGTTTAAGTGGAGTGACAGAATATATACATAATTCAAAGTTAAAAGTTCAAGTGAGCTCAACTCCATGATTGCGTTTCGCCCAGGTACGATATATCGTACCTGGGCGAAACGCAATCATGGAGTTGAGCTCACTTGAACTTTTAACTTTGAATTTATTTTTTCATCTCATTCCCACCATTTGGAACTAAATTGTAAAAATTAAAGGGCCATTCACATTTTTGATATTTTCAATAAACGTCAGATTGTACTAGGCACATTCACAATAACACTTGTGATTTTTTAATTGAAAACCTATAAAAATCTTGCGATTATCCTTGCAACCGTTTTAATGTGAATGGCTTTTAAATATTCCTTTGTCTTAACTGTAAAGAAAACAAAGTAACGCCAGCTCGTGAGTTGAAGCAAAATATGAATATTATATCCAGACATTCAAATTTCATTTATTCAAGCTAACAAACAACTTGTTTCTTTTTTAATTTCAGTCATTATTTGAACTAGAACTGGCTGGTTGCAACGAAGTTACCGAAGCTGGTCTCTGGGCATGCCTCACCCCGCGTATTGTATCGCTATCGTTAGCGGATTGTATAAATATTGCTGATGAAGCTGTTGGTGCGGTAGCTCAACTTCTGCCATCCCTTTATGAGTTCTCATTACAAGTACGTATAAAAGTTTTTCATCTTTTTGCATAAAATTAAAATAAAAAATGTCAAAATGTTATAATTCCAGGCCTACCATGTGACTGATGCTGCTCTAGGATATTTCTCACCAAAGCAAAGTCATAGCCTAAGTATATTACGTCTGCAATCATGCTGGGAACTTACCAACCATGGTATTGTTAATATTGGTAAGTAGAACACACAGTGTATATACAACAGAGTACTCACATATTGCAAAGGCAGTATAGGTATAATTTAATTAAAGTCAGAATTTATTTCTCTCTGATTAATCACAAGAAGATGAATTCTAAGAATATAAATGTACTTCATTAAACAGAAAGTACCCTTAAGCTTAAACCATACAACACACTTTTGAACACAGACACACACACACACGACATTTCGACCTGGAAACCTCAATAATATTATTTCAAGTGAAAGTTATGTGTGTGTATGTATGTGTGTGTGTAAGTGATTACTGTTGTTTTAGATTCTTATATATTCCATTACCATACTAACAAGATTCCATACATTTTTGAAATGACTTAGATATAAAAGTAAGCCCTCTGGTGGATGGAAATTGAATTATGGATTTGTTAATCAATAAGTAGGCATAGGTACCTACTTGCTCATGTAATTGTGGCTAAATATACGAATACGAATGAATCACTTCGTTTAACATTTATTTTTATTGAATTTGGCAGTTATTTAAGTGGAAGGATACAGGAAAGTTGGCTATGAAAATATCCCTGAGAACATTTAGGTATCGGGTTCGGGTTGAGGTGCCTACGATAATGATTTTTTTGTCAGAGTTTTTTTTCTAAGTAATGACATCAGTTGAGAATGGTTGATAAAATCACATACATTATATAATTCATGTTTTTATAACGATTTCAAGTGAATAAGCTTATGAACAAATTTAACCGCATCGTTTCGGTAAGATTTTGGGAAATTCTTTCGAGCATTTGAGGTTAAGTGACGCTCATAATAGAAGCTATATAAATAATTGTTCAACAGAATATCTATGTATGTATGTACAGTACATACATCAAAGACCGATTTGTCCCAAAATAAGTAATAAAGTGGTGCCCAATCGCTGGATTTCGGTGAGAGATTCGCTGGTCCATTTCACGATATAATGCAGTTCTTACCTTAGTATGGTAATAGTTTTAATAATAATAATAATAATAATAATTTATCATTGTCTGCAGTAAAATTGGTGATTAACTGTAACAGCAACATGATCTTTAGCCTCATCTTTAGGTTTGTTCGTTGTAGTTTATCCAAATAAGCTGAGATTTGTTTCCCAAGGAAATCAAAAGAGATTACTTGCCAACAGTAAGTATGTATAAAATCTAAATCTATACATTCATGTGAAATGTACTTTACAGTATACATGTTTACAATTTATATCTTCTGCTTCTCAGTGGGGCGTAGCTAGCACGGGTGGCGCTCAGGCGGATGTTGTGGTGTCACCCTTACGTTTTTACTGCCCCAAAAAAAAAAATGATTTTAGGGCAATTAAGTGACATTTGGATCGAAATACACTTTTTACGTCAAAATATATTTTGTCCCTTATCTGTGGATCCATCAATGCCAAATTCTATGAAGGATAGATATGATGTCGATGGAACGCCTACAAAAATCATAAATGTTCATAGATTTCTTAACTGATCCGGAATCCAATTGAACTGTCCAACTCGGTTTGCAACTAGTTTTGCCAAAATTGAAAGTCGGTTTGGAAATTGTTAGCCTTCATTGTGTACATCGCCAATCTTAAGAAAATAAATTAAAAAAAACTACTTTTTGACGAGTAACAACCATTTTGGGGGAATATCCGAATAATATTGTAATGACTTTCACATTTGAGCTATAACGATAACGACTCACAATAGCAAACAAACGGGCACAATAGAGCTTAAGCTCGTAGTGCACACATACCCTTAACTAATTATAACGACTCTCGAATGAACTATAACGACTTTTGAATGAAGAAGCACCATCTTTCCGGATTATACCTGATACAAACCAACCAAGAGAGAGCTTTCGTGAGCTTTAGAGCTTTGATTCTAAATGTCAAAATAAAAAACAAATTAAGAAGGAAAATTATGGGAAATTTCCCCTACGGAAAGCTCTAGAAGCAGATACCAGAACATTCTCCAAATTTCCAGAGTTTGTCAAAACCAGTTTCAAAGGCACATGTTTGACCGGAAGCCATATAGTTTATATTAAATTTTGAATGAATAAAGTTGGTCGTAATAAAAGTGAAAAGGAAAGTTGCTGAATTAATTTCAGTATAGTTGAGTGATAAACAATAAATTGTTTTGTAGTAAGATAAGTAAAGTGTTTTATTTTGTGAAATAAATAAAAGGAAGGAAGAAATAGCCTCAGACAGACGAAACGTGTAGGGCATTTTCCTAGGATGCTTTTCGGTTAGCTCAGTAAAACAATAAAATAAAGCAAATATATAAGTAAGTAATAGATAGGTTCAAGTTTGCAATTCTAGATGTAATTCTAATGAGCGTGAACTAAAGGGGTTGTGCTTACCCTTAAAATAATTAAACACAGTGAGAGCGTAAAGAAAATAGGGAAAGATTCAAGAAAAGATACCAATGCACAATGGTTCTGTATTTCTGAATATAAAAAAGGAAGGGAAATACAGAGTCAGCTAAAGCATTCCACATTCGGGCAGTGCGGCTAAGAAAAGAATCTCCATACTTGACAGTATGTTCGAAATTGGGCTCAAGGGTAAACTGATGTGCATTCCTAGTAGTACGAGTATTACGGTGAAATTATTAAGGGGAGGAATGCAACTGGCTATTTCACTAGAACATTGTTTGTAAAAATAGCGATCAAATAATAAGAGACACGAAACATTGCCGCAGTGTTCGAGAGATGCACATGTTTCCGTTATATGAAGTTCTATCACCTATCATTTTTAAAGCTCGCTCACCAAATATGAGAATTGTACTCAAGCTTTGGGCGAATGAAGCCTTAATAGATTACCGCCAAATCAGAAGAAAGACCAATTTCTTGAATCTTCAAAGAAAATCTAAGCATTTAGCAGCATTTTTAGAGACGTTGAATATTATGATCATTTCACAGAAAGTGTTATGTGATGCACGTACCCAGAAGTAAAAACTGTTTGGTTTCCTCGATGCAAGTGCCACTCATTGATAGCAGCATAGAGGGTGGATTTCGCTTTAACGACAGAAGACAACATTGACTTTAAGCATAAAATTCTACACAGTTTTTATTTGCCATTAGACAGACAATGTTGTCGAGATTAGAATTTAATGAGCTTATCATACGCTGCCGTTCAAGGAAGTGAATCTTGAAACGAATATGAAAAACTCAGGGTACTGTCATCTGCAAAACAATTTAAGGGATCAGAAGCTTCAAATTCAAACAAAAGATCATTTATAAAATAAGAAAGAGAGTTGCAGACAAAATGGAGCCTTGGGACACACTAACATTTATTTTATGAATATCAAACTTTTATCCATCCAATACAGCTTGTATTGAACCGTCTAAAAGGTAGTTTCCAATCCAACGAAAAAGAGATTCATCGATACCAAATGCACACATTTTCGATTAGAGAGCTTGATGTCAAACTCTTTCAAACGCTTTTGAAATATCAAGTGCAATAATCTTACTTTTTCCCAAATGAAGTAAAGATTACCGGTGGACCTATTTCCACGAAAGCCATATTTCCGGTCATTAAAAAAGCTCAGTTCTTCAAGATATTTCTTGAGCTGATAATTAATCAGCGTTTTTATATGACCTTGGAAACGAGGGACTTACATAAGTGCAATTGGACGATAGTTGGAGAGAGGAGAAAATTTGCCTTTTTAGGGATAAACTCTGTTTTCCATCCACATGGAAAGAAACCAGTAGAGTAGCGTTGAACAACACCTCTTCAGAACAATGTGAGCGGTACTATCAGGACCAGCAGATTTGTGTACATCAAGTTCTTTTAGAACTATTGTCACGAGTGTGAAGGAAAATTTGTCTTATTAAATCGTTATTGCTCTCAAGTATAGGAGAAGTCATGGCACTATCTATGACCCTGTTTAGATTGGTTGGTTTCACTACGTAGAAGTGAAAAGTGATGTCGTATATACACTTGTAGTTTTCTACTTCTGCATGCTCATGGAATATTTGCAAATTGGAACATTTGATTTTGGACATGGTATAAGCATTTCTGTCTCCGATCTCGCCCAACCATATACATATCTATCTGATTAGAACCTTTCTGTCGAACGCACAAGCAAAATGGAATGAAATGGAACATTTTGACTATGAAACGTGACTGCTCAGTCAAATTTTTATATTTTCTTCTTGACTAACCCCTTCCTTTTTAACTCACCGATTTCAGCACCAAACTGTCGTCATGCTGTAGTGAAACCAACCAATCTAATCAGTGTCTATGGCAGCGTCAAATAAACAGAAAACTGTTCTGCGAGCAAATTTGATTTCTGTTTTAAGCTAACATAGGCAGTGTCATTGAAGACGAGCGTTTTAACCGAAGACAAAGTGGTATTTCTAATATTTTTAACAAATTTAACTACCTTTTGGACATTGTAGTATTTTTTGCCTTAGTTTTTGATCATGAAAATATTTGGTTCTTTAAATATGGCCGCTAGGCTTTTCTAGCTTGTTTAAACTTGATCCGGTTTCCTCACTAGGGTTGCTTTCTAACTTCGGATGCTTACTTCTCTAACCCTGATAGTTTATTTACAGCTCAAATCAAACCTAACCACATTTAAGAAAAAAAAAAAATGATTTCTCTCGTTAGTAGAGAGGATAAACCCGAAAAAGCACAAATGTCATTTTTCCGCACACAATAAATGGCCTGGGTAAAAAACCTTAAACATATTTGTGAATCATGTCGTGAATCCATATAAAATTTGAATTTTTGTTCGCCCGTGAACGTGCGGAGAGTTTTCGTTCACGAGTAATTCCCGTGCAAAATGTACGGGAACCCTTGGTGAACATTTGATAGTTCGATTACAAAAGAAAAATGCCGCATTAAAGGCATTAAAGTTTAAACGTCAAACGTTCACAACACATTCGCAAGTCTGTACCAGAGAACAATGTCAAAAAATCACTTTCACCACTGGTGATTATTCACATCACGAGGAAGTATGTACTAGGCTTAATCTATTGTGTAGACTTCTCCAAAAAATATATGCAACAATTATCAATTTCATTCTTCGAGCAGCGTACTGCAGAACGAAAAGTTAAACTTAATTTTTCTTTCATGATTTCGTTTTGTCATTTTTGTATGGGATTTTTCGTTTCGCATTAACAGCGTACTATAGGCTTGAGTGTAAAAACGACTGGTCTACTAAAATTCAGTCTGTTTGCGTACCTCCCAAAACTACCAATTTTTACCATTCCAGCCCAAGGTTCTGTCAAAGCCCATATAAAAAAAATAAAATTCGTAGAAATTCGTAGTTTTATGGAGTACACGAGCAGACATAATTTCTCCTCAAATCAAAGACGATGTTTACACTTGCCTCATTTCACTCGACTTGTTTTGACGTTTCTATTTTTTATCTCATTCTCATCTCTTGGAAAGAAATAGATGGTGAGGCAGGAATAAACAAAAAAGAAAACAAATTCTCCCCCACTTGACCATCTCATTCTTACCAAAAGATGAGAGTCAGATTGAAAAAGAAACGTCAGATTGAGTCACACGAGGTGAGACAAATGTGAATACCGTGCAATGCTCAAATTTGGGTTACTTTTCTGAATATCTTGAAGACATTCACACTTATTGTGAGTTAAAACATTATCAATTGATAGTTGATGAATTTTTTAGTTTTGTCAATTTAATAAAAAAAACAACTCATCTCTGCATTGAGAAATGTCAATCTTCTTGTAATTCACGACAGCTTGCATCATTCTCAATGATCAAAACTTATATCAATTGCGTTGTGGACTATCGGATTCCAATATTTATCACCTTTCAACTGATAGTTGTAACTCATAATGAGGGTGATTAAATTAAAAATGTTCATAAAATTTCATTGAGTTCAAAATTTGGTTGTATACTTTCTTAATGGAAAATCATCATTTTGTAAAATTAAACTTAACGAAGTGTATAGAAAAGTTTTACATTTAAAAAAAGTAAAATATTTAAAAGAAAAATTAAATAAATATCAATGTAAAGAAAAGTGGACATGCAACTTTATTTATATTCACGACATGATGAACTTAACAACATAATTGCCGAACTTATTTTCTTCTATCCAGTATTTTAAACTTTCTTCTTTTCACAGTATTTATCTTTAATTTAAAAGTTTTGAATTTAGATACAACTAAATTAATATGTAACTTAATATAAGAGATTCGTCGACAAACGTATCTCATAAATGCACATTGCACACCCACAGTGTGTCATCTCTTGGGGGATTACATTTTCTAATTAATTTTCTTAAGGAGAGTATATAGAGTACTCTGTTGATGCAATTGAAAACAAATCATCAGCTTATCTCAATTGACGTTGCAAACTATTTTGTCGTCTTTCTAACTTTAATGTGTGTGGGACATTATAGTGATGTTGATGTACAACAACTTATCTAGTGAGTGCCGGACTTGATTAATTCTTAGATCCATTAATACTAAGTAGATACTACACCTCAAAATACTTATATATTCATATGTATGTATACGTTTTACTTATATGTATATTGTATACACATACCTACTTATTGTTAATTAATTGATCAATTTATTCTGAAAATAGAACCATTGTTTGGTTTTTTTTGGCGCCAAAAATAATTGCGAACTTTATTGAAATTTTTTTTTAAATTGAATTTCTCTTATTACTTTCTAACTAAGGTTGAATTGAGGCTTGTATCCCAAGAGAAAGACAAGATCTACCTCCTTGTATGTTCTATTGTCAAACAAACATCACACCTTTGTGTTCTTTTGTTGGCCATGGTAAAATAACAAGGTTCATTCCCTGAACTCGATTTTGTAAACTGATAAAATAAAAAATGAATAACAAAAAAGAATGGAAAGGTGTTCTTGCCAAGATAATAGAATTAAATTTGAAGGACATGAGTTTGAAGAGAGAAAGAGAAAACAAGAGAGAGGGATATATTGCAAGTGATTTTGAGCTGAAAAGGTAAATGTTTAGCCTGGGTGTAATTTGATTGATTTAATTTGATAACAATGATTGAAAATGAAATTATTTGCATGTTAGGTTAACAACTTAAAGCCTTTAAAATGTTCTATGTGTATATTTACGACTTATTGCAGTCACTGTCAAATAGAAGTTGGATGGAACTTCTAAGGATAGTTGCCCTTGGCTGTTTTCGAAAACATCAGGTCAACATCAATTTGATTGTCAATTGATCATAATTTTTTGACGTGAGTGTGGCTATCATCAAATATGTAGTCGTTGTGTTTGCAAAATTCTTTTTGATCAACGTCTGTCAATTTTGTTGCAAACGCATTTAAGGTTTACGAACACATTCTCTGGCTTCTCAGATGATGTTTTCGAACATGTGACTTTAGCAAACTGTATTATCGAACACAAAATTAATGCAGTAAAACTTGTATTTGCGTTTTCGAACAGAAGACATTTGCAATTTGTGTTAGAGAACTTATTCAAATGTATTTTTTACGAAGATGGCATTTTCGAAAACGGCCTTTCAACTGGAAAGGCAATTGAAAAATTATCTTGCCCCGGCTAAGGCTAGGTTAGGGAAGGTGGAAATGGCTGCCATTCTCATAAAGAATGACATACTTAGACTATAAAATTAGTCAATTGTGATACCACATGAATTGTGGAATCTTTTTTATATAATTGTTATTGTTTATATGTAGTTCGATTGCTGTTAAGAGAACAAGGAAGAGAACATAGTTATTGTATATCCAGTTGTTATTTCGTTTTAAGAAAAAAATAAAAAAAAAAAAAAGTTTTTCATTTTCCAGTTTCTTCTTTTGGTTTGTTCGCAGGATTTTTATTTTTCAGTGCAAAACTGGGAGCGATATGTTGCTTTGAGATTTGAATTTGCAAAATTTTTACTCACGAAACTTTGATTAGCTGGACTTTAAATTGCGGGATTTTGGTTGATATTTGCGAGATTTTTTGGTGCGTGAATGCTAGATTGTTAAAAGCGTTAGAGAGATTTTAGTTTGAGGGATTTCGTACCACTTCCGCAAGTAATAAAAAGAGATCATAAGAAAACACCAACCTTTAATTGTATGTGTTTTTAAAGTCATGTGATCAAAAACTATTAATGATGTATTTTGAGCACTATAATACCATAACCACCACCACAATCTGCTTGCATTATAAAATATATTCTATAACCAGCCTTATAAACGACATCTATCCAAATTTAATTAAATCCGTTCAGGCGTTCCAACGATAGAGAAAAAGCATCAGAAACAAACAAATTTAATAATATAAGCTACTAGTCGATTCCCTGTACTCATCTCCAACCAGAAACTAAGAAAGATGTGTCTGAAAGCGAGTAATTTTTAAGCCTGCCTATAATTGTGATTCTGTATATGCATTCAATTTTTTTTAATTAAAAGAAAATCGAAAATATGTCTCTTAGGGCCAGTTTATCAGTGCAGAGTAAACTCCGAGCTAAATCAGAGCTAGCTAATTCTGAAAATAAATTAACCCTGATCTTACTCAGAAGCCTATTTTCAGCTGAGGATTAATTTTATCTTTCAGTTGTCAAAAATCTATTCAATTCGATCTGCGTGACACAATGGATATAAACCTTTCACGTCTTTTACTAATGAAGTAGAGATTGTGGCACAACAGAAACAGCCCTCAGTTAAGTATCTGAGGCAACTCACAATTATCTTAGGATTTGACTGAAAAATACATTTCTGCAGTTAACTCCGGTTTAACCCCGAGACTATGATAGTCTAGAACTGAAAAACAGGCTCTTAATGACATAAATATGGATGATTTATATATGGCTTAAGATTTTTTAGTATATCTAATCTTTCCAACCACTTGTTTTATCTAGATTTACCTGTTTTAAAGTTTTGAGTACGTATACGCCACAGTGAATCATTTTAATAAAAGCTGAAGAGCTTTTTATTATTGCAAAAACAGAACGGTAGTTCAACTTTCAGTCAAAGTTGACAATAATTAATAAGTTATAAGTATGGTACAGTGGCATTTGCAGTTACAGTTGCACAAAACAATTTGTTCTGCATAAAATGTATTGAATATAAAGTGTAGCAAGCACCGGCGGCGGCGCGGCGTGACATTATATCTGGTCCTTAAATATAATTAATGAAACTATATAACTTTTATTTTTTTAGGCGATACAACGATTGTTTGTGTGCAACTTAGAAGTTCGAATTACCACTTGATTGATTGAACTCAAGTTTATTGGTTGGAAACATTACTGAAAAGGTTTTGAGAGCTCATAATCTTCTCTTATAATTTTCTTATTTTTAACGCTTGATTGAGATACCAACTCACTTTTTTCCATTTTTTCTCTTTTAATATCTTTTATGGAGTTGAATTCGTAGCTTTGAGTTGAAGTCGATCAATCAATGAAAAATTTCTATGACTCTAACAATATCTAATTTGGCACTGGCGAACAAAATTTCCCACCAAAACTTCTTATTACAAATACAAAATAGGTTCAAGTGAGTTTAAAGAAAGTCCCAAAAAATAAACAAAGAATTCAGCATTATTTGACTTTTTTTGTTGTTGTACAGTAAATCTCGTGATTCATGAGATATCTGAATTTAAATGAAAAAAAGATACTTTTATATTTGATCACCAATATGTCAGCAAATAGTGACAAATACAGAATTTAACAAAAATAAAAAAAACTTGATTAAGTTTTCTACAAGATATGTTCAAGACTTTATAGGGACTATTTCGTCTAACCCTTCACCGTTGGTAGTTAAAAAGGACAGAAAACAGCTTTTTAAAGACTTCTGTTAAATCTTTTTCTGGTTTGCAAACTTTGGTTGCAATATTGGGAAAAATCTCTGTAGATTTAAAATTAATTTATCAAACTGTTTTTTTTTGCACATTAAATGATTAAATTTTTACAAACGAATTAAAGGTACAAATTGTGTTGTTCCTTGACATTGTGAAATTATCATCTTAATGAAAACCAAATGTTATCGTTTCTTATAACTTTATAACAATTTTGCCATTGGTTGCATATGTTTATTTTTTACTAGCCATGAAAAAAAATTTATTTTTTCAAAAAACTAAAAATTTTTAAACTTTTACTTCAATATACTTCCACTTATCACAGAAAAACAGCTCTTCAAAAAACACACTTACAAAAAAATTTAAAAAACGTCATTTCCTAAATATTTTAGTTTAAAAATTATTTTAAAAATTAGATTTTTGACGTAAATTTGCTTACTTTCTCTCGCATAAAAGTCTTACCTGCACAACTACTGCCACCAATCAATAGAAAGGGATGTATTACGACATATGTACATAAATCAAATTGCTGTTGAATTGCAACATATCCTCAATTTTTAAAAATAAGCATCATTTTCATATTTTACTCTTGTTTTCATAGTTTAAAAAGCTTGTTTCGAAAAAAAGCACTTTCAACAATGTCCCTTAATAAATTGACATATGACACATGTATGTATGTTTGTACAGTACACTTTCACTTATGTTCACTTTGCACATTGCGACAAATTTATTTCAACGTCAATACATATAATAATTATTATAAAAAGAACTCATGTCTTCTGAATCTAAAATACATACTGCAATTAGAGCTGAACAACATGCATAAAGTGTGTATACTATCCTCTTTGACAGCACGCCAAATCAAAATGCCATTTCAAATCAACATAACTAATGATATCTGCAGAGAATCATTTGTCAAAAAGCAAAAAAAATATTTTAATGTTTCTTTAAAAACAAACAGAAAAGACAGACTGTTTGGTTGAATAATTTAATAAAAATATGAAAAAAAAAAAATAATTATAAAAAGTATTAAAAGATTCCTGTGAAAAGATTAAATTACCCTTTCTCCATCTTCTCAGATGAATATGCAGCAGATTATAAACAACAAAAATATAATGTTTTAAAATAAATTTAACTACATATATACCGCCAAATGATAGAAAAATTCGGACTTTTGTGTTCCCCGTGACGTTTTTGTCGCATTTAATTTCCATTTGTTCATTTCGTAGAGAAATATTTTTTTTTTTTTTTACCTACTGCTCGCCTACCCGAGTGCGCCAAATTGTATAAAAAATCCTTCTTTTCTCCCGATTTTCTTTTGCTGCTGCACCAAGTGATGTTATACATACATAGATGAGTTGATATGGTGCATTTAATTTTGTTGCCATTTTGGTTTTTTTTTTAAACATGTGTCGTTGCCGTCTGGCGTGGCCTAAAAAATCTCTAGATCTGACTATAGACTATACCATTAGGTGTTTAGACATTGAAGCTGGGAATAAGGTACTTCGTAGCACTGAAAACATTCATCCATCCATCCATCCAAATGGTGTTCCACTGAGGCTGCAAAATAATTTGAATTCCCGAATTGCTATGAATCTGTGAGTATACCACATTTAGTGGAGCGGGGCACTATGCTACAACATCAGTATGCTATATGTGAATGCAAAAATCTAGTGTGGCTTTTTTATATTTTTTTTTTGAGAATGGTTGGAGATTTTTAGAAATGTTTCCGTCTCAGACATTTTATGTTTTTTTGTGAACAAAATACACAACACAATATGCTTATAGAACCGATGAGTATATCTTTTGGCTCTGAATAGTGCATATTGCATTGCATTGTTATGCTTTTTTGTTGAACATTTTTGAAGAGTGTTTTGTTTCTTTTTTTTTTCTTTAAAAATTTCGTGTATACCTACCTATGTATAAGAAGTATTCGTATGTAGAAGTAAGTGCTGGTAAATATTGAAATGTGAAAAACAGAATACAGTTCTTTTTTATTTTCTTTTTTTATAAACTGGAACCAAAACATTTTGATGTGGTAGCTTCAGTTTATGTTGTTGTATGTATGTGTGTTGAGTATTGAAATCCTTTAAATTTTACCTTTCAGGAAACTTATTTTCTAGAATCAGATGCAAATTTCGATTAGATAGTTAAGAAATAATGACGTCATTATTTGCTATTGGTATTCAGAACCCAAAGTATCTTTTCTGATTTAACAAGTTATCTGACCATTACATTTGATTTACTAAAAAAAATGATCCATGAAAATGAAGGCCTTCAAAAAAAAAAAAAATTGTCTTGTGTCATTTCTTACAATAACACAATAACGGTACTGCTAGAAAAATTATTTGCAAATAAATTTCGAAACAAAAAACTTAAAGCTGTAGAATGGTTTTTGTTTCAATATGACTACTCATCACAAAGAAACAACTATTCAAAAAAAACACTAAAAAAAATCTTGTTCTTTTAATTTTTTTGACGAGTGTATTAAAACCTCATTAATCAAAATTCGATTTTGATCAACATATTTGACAGTTGATTTCCATTTATAAGTCGAAGGTATACGTCAACCCACAACTTATAAAGGATACAGAAGCTTTATAGCTGTTTTCCCTGAATTATTCCCCATAGAGACATTATTATTTCAATTGCACATTTTGCGACCCACATCGCATGCACTCCACACATTATTTTCCCCTGAACATGCATCATACCACCTCATAAATATTCAACAGAGAAGAACAACATGCAAAAAGGATGCAAACTACTCACTTTCAAAAAAAAAACGTCAATTTCAATAATTTACCATTACAAGCATCAATTTCCAGAAAGGTCTATAACTCAAAGGTAGCAATTTTTTTCCTTTTTTTGTTTGCTCTTTATAATTTTTTTTTCTGGTGAAATTTATATCTACATATAAGAAAAAAAACTACTAGTTAAAAACATACATAGTCCTTTTTACTTTATAAGAGAGGATATATTTTTTTTAGTATGTTACGAGTCTCCTTCTTCTTCATATACTACCTTTCTTTTTTGTAATTTGAAAAACTGTCATATAAGCGAAAATTTCAAACGTAGGTTTTATGTATTTACAAGATATGGAAATTCATCTAGGACACGTTCATAGCACAGTAAAACAGTAGGTACCTACACCAAAAAAAAACACTCCATTAAAAAAGAACATTTTTGGTATATTCCTGCCCACTAATGAATATACCTTAATCATTGAAACGGTGATGTTATTACAAGAAGAAAAATTATGTGTACGAGTAGAGTTCGTAACTTATCTAGGTTAAGAGAAAAGCGATATTCAGCTAAACTTAAATATTAAAAAAAATATGGTCTACATGGCTAAGCTGAGTTCTAGCGAAAAAATGTTAGATACAGTATATGGATGATGTTTTCGATCGCTTTTGCTTAGGTCTCCGACCTATTCATCCCCAACTCATCTACAATTGGACTTGACATCCACCTATTGGGTTTTATGTGATATCAACCACCCTGTTCTCAGTCCACTGTACAGCAGAAATTATTTCCTAGCTATCATACTCCTTACTTACTTACTAACTTAGTACGTTGAAATTCGTGCTAGGACTTACTTACTTACTTACTTAAGGTGGCGCTACAGTCCCGGGTGGACCAGGGCCTCAACCCTCAACCAACAAGCTTCGCCAAGTTGGTTGAGGTCCTCTTCCACTTGCTTGCGCCACCTTTCGTGCTAGGACATTCGACAGTATGCAAAAATACACTGATAAAACTTTTGTGATCGTAATTGTGAAACTGTTACCATTTAAAATTTTTGTCTAAGATATTATTTTGATGAGAGTAGAATCCATTGTTTTGACAGAAATAGACTCCATATTCTGACGAAAGTAGACATTACATTCGTATCCAGTTTTAATTGCTGGATGCTATTCGATATTTCATGGAGATTTTTCAAGTTCGAAATAAAGCAGAAACGAATCAAAAAAGACCATTTTGTTTAAAGCTTTAGTTTACAGTCCCCATGCAAAAAAATCAAAATATTCAAAATGATTTTCCATCTTTTCTGTGCACCAAATTGAATAATATTCAAGGTGAAAAAAGTTTGCCTTGGCCTAAGCGATCTATTGACTCATTTATTTACCCTTAATTAATAAACTATATACCTAAAAGTGGAAAATAATTATTTTTGGATGCAAAAACCATTTGCATGCAATTAATGCGTTGAGGTGAATATATATATTTCTTGGAAGTGTAAGCCGACCATAAAAAAAAATATTTTATTCACCACACTTTTTTTTCCATGCAAAACAATTGCCGGTCCATTGTTTTTCATGACATTCCGTGACAGCAACGGTTTTTGTTTTGTATGAAAATGTAAACCAATCATGCAAGCAATTAATCAATTATTTTTGACATGCGACAATATTTGCATAGATTTTTTTTGCGCACAGGAACTCTAAACTAGGCTTAAGGTACAAATAAAACTTGAAATGTGTGCAATTTTTGTTGAATTTCAGCTGATTTATAGGAGAAATAAATTTGGTAAAAGCAAAATTAGCCAAACTTACGCTTATTCACAATCCACAACATTAGGATGCATTCCACAAAGTAGCGAATGAAAAATTCACTTGAATTTAACCTCACATTTTTAGCACCTATTTTACTTGCATTTTTCTTATGACAGTCTGCATCTGTTATTTGCAGCATATGAAAGGCACTAAGCGTTTGATAGTTCGTAGAACAATGCAATTATAAAGTGCCTTTCATATGCTGCAAATAGCGAACTGTTTTGATATTTCTTTCACATGAGTGGTCGGCGACAGACGCGAATTTTCTTTAAAAATAAAACAGGGTTTAAAAAAAAATTGAGGTAACATTCGATCGAATTTTTTATTCGTGGAATGCGTCCTGATGTTGTGGATTTAGAATAAGTGTTTGGCAGTTCGCAAAAAATATCTCGTTGGTCGCATAGAAAATATAAAAAGGCAAAATTTAACAATTTAAACTAATTTTTGTTCGTGTTTTCTTTTTAAAATTGTAGAAAAGATCGTTTATTCACTTTGTTGAAAAGTTAAAACACGAATTTGTTGATATTTGCCTTTGGAATTGCCTAAATAAATTTATACGCATTCGCAGTTCGCAGCTCATGTGAAAGGCGCTTGGAATAATCTAAATAAATTTATTCGCAGTTCGCAGATCATGTGAAAAAATTTAGAAATGTTAAATTTAATGTAGACAAAACCGTTTTATTCACTTTTTCGAAAATTTGAAAAAAGAATTAGTTAATATTTGCGCTTGGAGTTTTCCAAAAAGTTGGCATCCTGTTTTTGCATGGCAACGATGAGATAGGTCCTCTTACGGTTGGCTCGAGGACTAAAAAACAGCGGAAAAAATTATCAATAGTTTCACCAATTCAAGTAATAAAAACAAAAATGCAAATGCAAAAAAATCACAGACTGTTGTAATAAAAGAAAACAAAACAAACACAAAAAAGCACAAACGTCATTTTCCGTGAGATTATTTGGAGAAGTCTACACTCGTTTTTCTACAGTTAATTACCCAGACTAGTTATTTTGTGCGGGAAAAGGATATTTTTGCACCGTCATGACTACATTTGCATTTGTTTTAATTTTGTTAACTGTTGAAACTGTCGAAGAAAAGTGCTGTATTTTTGTAATCATTTCGCTGTCTTGTTGGAGATCAACATAATAAATTAGGCTCTTTGTGCAAAAGGAGTGTAGACTTCTCCAAATAATCTGCTATAAATTTCGCTCGTCAAACAGCGTACTTCAGAGCGAAAAGTAGATCTACAATTATTTGTTAATCGCCCTCGTCTTACAAAACCGGCATATCTTAGAAATATGATTTTGAGCAGTGTATTAGGCCTTGCTTTGCATTACCAACTGTGCATTCAGAGTTCAGACCGTGTGGAAACAAAATGTGAACGAAGAAACTGCAGCTAGGGGAACTTCTGCATTTCAACTGTGGACCTAATATTTGAAATAGGGCGCTATGAAACTAGGCCCCAGGAAATTAGGAAAAAAAAACTTAAAAAGGCCGCAAATTGTGGTAGTTTTTGGCTCCTGGAAATAACTCCTCAATGAAGTAACTCCCCAAACTGAAGACTGAAAACGAAAAAACTCCCCACAACTTGTATGGATATGAGATTTTTTCATATGAAAAAACTCCCTAAAATTGGGAATTTATTTCATGAATTTTTGGGGACCTTTTTTATTTTTAAATTGGGGGGTGGGTAATTTTATGTTGAAACCAGTGCAAAACATTTTTTGTATAGGGACTTATTTCATGCGTTTTTGGGGATTTATTTCATCTCCAAACTTGAGGACTTATTCCAAAATGCAAAAAACGAAACAATTTTTGGGAGTTATTTCACTTTCGGTTTGAGGAGTTATTTCATCCGGGAGTTATTTCACGGAGACATATTTTTTCATAGTGAAACTATGCCCCAAGGACATATAAGACCCCACCGAAATAAAAATATCCCCAAAAATAAATGAAATAAGGCCCCAACTTGTTTAGTTTTTTCTTTTCAAAAATGAAATAATACCCCGATTTCTAATTAGTAACAGAATAGCCGACAAAAGTCCGCGATTTTTTCAGTTATTCGGTTAGTTATCTTCTGATGCTTTTCAATATAACGGTAATGTTGAAAATCCTCAGCAAGTAACAGATAGGTTCACAATAAGCGATATTTGTTTAGTACTCGGTCCTTGATAAACGACTTTTCACAGTGAAATAAGGCCCTAAATTGTTTTTCAATATAAAACAAAACCAAGCCCCAAAATCAATGTTTGGGTCTTATTAACAATAAAATAAGGCCCCAAAAAATTAAATAATACCCAAAAATTTGAGAATTTTCGTTCTTACTGTCTTCTGTGCATTTTCTCGATGCCTTATATCATTTTTCTTTGGGTCCCTATATCTTCGGGCCTAATTTAGCAGAGCAAAATCTGACTATGTTTCTTGTTGTAAATTATATAATATGAATAAATTTTTTGATTCCAACAAGACTTAAATGGCCTATTACGTTAATAATGCTAAAAAAAATGTCTGTGGTCTCCAAAAAGACCACAAAGAAAAACAAAAAATACAAGAAATGAAAACAACAACAAATAATATTTTTGGAGAGTTTCGAAAAAGTGCAAAAAATTCTCAAAGCCAGACTTCAATAAAAAAAACACAAATATGAAAAGACTCAAAATGGCCGGGAAACAAAATTTTTTCTCAAAGAGAGTGGAGATTTTTTCAAATAATTAACTGAAACTGGATGACAAATTTTTATATTACGAGTACATTGCATTAAAAAAAGGAGTGAAATAATCTGAAAAAAAAACATTAGAAACGATATTAAAAACAGGAGGAATGAAATAATTCTCATCACTTTCACTTTATGGAACAAAAAGAGGTCCCTGTCTCACGTGCCAAAATTACTACGTTATTAATTGCAGCTATTCAAATTTCCATCTTATATTAGTAACCTACCAAAAAATAAAATATAGGTTTCATCAATTTTGGTGATGTGTCAATCAAACAGAACTAATTTTTGTTTAAGTTTTTTCTTATTTCATTCTATAGATATTTATGTTTAATGTGTGTTCTTAAAGATGTCTTAATAAATTAATAATATGAAACAGTCGCCAATAAAAACACAAGAAATTGATGAAAATACTCTGTCAAATTGACACTTCACTATGCATCATTGTTTATGTATGCACAACAAGCACACATAATCATGTAGATAAAATGGTGTAAAATGTTTTTCTTTTATATGTGTCACTTCTCATCTTAAATAAAATTAAACATATTTAACATTAATGAAATATGAAAAACAAACATTCAATTTTAATAGAAAAATTTATTTTCACAATTCGTTTTGAATAGTATTTATTTATTAGAAAAATAAAATTTTTAGAAAATTTAATAAATCAGTTGGCAGAATGACACTTAAAAATGTCACACTTACCACCTATTCCACCTGTCATTTAGTTGTTTCGTCCGCAACACTTGCAATGTGTGTCACTTCTTTGACCATATTTCACATATCCACCTCCATCACCCCATCAGAGATGCACTTTCGGGGAGCTCACATTATATTAGCACAGGTAAATAAATGATTCCTGGGTGATTAATAGCTTAAGAAGAATGTGGGTCACGTGTATATTTTTCTTGAATCGAAAATGTTGCGTCATACCTCATACTGTGTGGCCGCGTGTGGGGTGCGAATCGATTTTAAAGCTGTTTAATCGTGTTAAGGTTTATATTTGGTGAAATGTACGCAAAAATTGAAAAAATTCAAAAGAACTTAAATTTGTATTCTAATGCCAAATGAAAAATCTCTTACTTAATGGGGTTTACGTTGCATTGATTGGTTTATAGTATATAAACAAAAAATTGTAGTGTGTTTGTTGATCTTGGCCTTAAATCCCAACTATAAACGTTTTTTTCATTTAGTTTTTTTTTTTTTATTTTGTAAGAATTTTGGCAATGCACTTGAAATGTTTTCTTATGGCTTCTTTGTTTGTTGTTTTTTAGCTTGTCAATGATTTGTTGTATTTATTTGTTCACTGTTTTGGCACATTTAAGAGCTGTTAAATAAATTAAGATACATTTAGAATTATAATGTTTTTAATTTTTGTACAGGTAGAACAACATGTACCTACCTTTAAGAAGTACCAAATAAGCTTATAATTTGTTAAGATAATAATTATGTTGACATGAGCAATACTTTGGTCTATTTTTGAGATTATTAGACGCTTTTATCCACTATGTGTTTATTTTTGAAAGAAAATAGCAGAAAGGGTCTTTCAATAAGGATGCTTGATTTTTAAAAGCAAATGAAACAAGTTGTATGTTTATTTCTTGGACAAAAATTATCTTTTAAGACTCTCCACCCCAAGACGATACTTAACCTTGACGCTTTCTAGATGGACTTAATGTTCAAAACACCGATTCTGGAATGGCACAACTAGGAGAGTAAAATAAGTAGTGTAAATGGAAACAAAATATAAGCAGGCTGAGATTTTGCAGATCATTTTGGATGTAAGTATACAAGTTTAATCTTAGTTGGTGTCCTCCTTCTCCTGGCAAGGGTGGTGCCTCACCCACTTTTCTCCAATCTTGTTTTATGAAAAAACGGTTTCACCGATATGGATGAAATTTTCATACTTTCTTATTATGACCCGGGAAAAAATGAAAAAAAAAAAAATGTTAAAGTAAAATCTTCCCACTGCAACGCCCATTTTTCTTATTTCTTTTTTTCTTGGAAACGACTCAAATGATTTCAATTAAATTTAAAGTTTGTTCTTATGGATGAATAGTAAAATGGCAAATTGATATTAGTAAAATCCACCCACTGTCACACCCACTTTTCTTAAATCTTAGCTACTCAGCAATGATTCCAACAATTTGTTTGAATTTTTAAAAAATTGTTCATTAAAGCGGTAAAAAGAAAAAAAAATGCTTTAAGTATAAGATTCGTTTTTAGCCACACCTGTTTTTCTTCAATATTTTTTGTGTGTACATAAAAAGGCAGGAGTACCAAGTGTTTTTATAAAACAAATCACTCGTTCTCGCTAAACTATGAAAATTTCATCTTAATCGTTGGAGCCGTTCTTTAGAATCAAAGATATAAAATAAGTGGGCGTGGCATGTGCGGATTTTACTAAAAGATTTTTTAAAAAACTTTTCGCACAAGAACAAAATCAGGAAACTTCTTTCAACTGATTTTGAGAAAAACGTGCCCAAACGCACTCATTAGACGCACTTGCAATTTTCTGTCGCCGCGACTAAATGCAATTTCTTGGTCGAATGTGCGTTTATTCACGTTGTGGCTTATGTGTTCTATTTTTTGCGACTAAATAATCATGCTATTAAAATCGCAAGTGCGTTCCTAACCTTACCTACCTATACTACTCCAAAAAAATTCATTACAGTTAAAATTCTTTTTTTTATAATAGACTAAGAGCCCACAGCAGATTTTGGGTGTGAACGATGGCAAAAAAAGAAGTATCGGCGTCGAAAGCTTCATTAAAGGCTATTGAAAAAATCAAAGTCTTGCAGTCCTCAACTGGGGCGTTTGCGAGAAACAGTGCATCAAAAAAAAAATATGAATGCAACTTCGAGGATAATAATTGTGTTAGCCGAAATTGGTTTGTACCCTCTCTAGATAAGCTCGGCGGATCCCATATCATGGAATCTGAGATTATTTGAGTGTTTAATTCACCCTGTCAGACTATTTAAAAAAAAACGTTTTTCACTTAGAATTTTGAATTTTTTAAACGGTCCAATAGAGCGAACTATACACTCAAATGGTCTCAGATTCCGTGATATGTGATTCGAGGAGCTTCTCTAGGGAGGAGTGAAGACCAATTTCGGCTAACACGATTATCCTCGAAGTTGCATTCAAAACTGTGATCTGGCCCTTTTCCAGTACAAAATCAGAAGTGTCTCTTTGACACGCTATAACTTCAAGATTGAAAAATCTACAGAATTTGTTAATAGCTCATTTTTAAGATAATTCTACTGTCAAAATGTTATTCTGTAATGATTTTTTTGTAAAAGGAAATTCAATCGAGTTATTGAATAAAAACCAAAACTTACAAAAATTTTGTACCATCGATTAATGATATTTTTATACATTTTTGGACAAAATTTGCTCCACAATTTTCTCTGAATCTATTGATTGTATGAAAAAAGTATGTCAATCTTTTTTGTGTAGAATTACATAAGCTACAATCTATACCTTCACATTTCTTTAAAAAAACTAATAATTTTAGAGAAATTTAGAAAAAAAAAATAATTTACCCCCTTTCCTGTAACGGATGTGGATGGCACATTTTGGTATCAATTGAGGATCAGCTACGCAGATGGAAGGACCATTTTTGTTCCCTGCTTAATGAGGATTCAGTTGAGCAGAGTGCTGAAGTGCCCCAACTAAACGAGATGCGCAGGTCCTATAGGGGTATTGACATCGAACCCCCGTCAGAACCGGAAATCCAGACATCAAAAAACCTTCTCAAAAACAACAAGGCAGCTGAAACGCACGGAATACCAGCTGAATTCCTGAAAGCCGATCCCGTAACAGCGGCTAGTATTTTACATCCGTTGATACAAAGCATTTGGGAAAACGAAGGATAGTGTGATTGTTAAGTTGCCAAAGAAAGATCTTAAGAATTGGAACAATTGGCGTGGTATCACCGTTTTGTCCGTTTTCCCAAAACTAATGGCAACCATCATTCTCGAGAAAGGATAGAATCGAGTCTACACTCAAGAGGCATCAAGCTGGCTTCCGTAGTGGTCGATCGTGTGTCGACCATATCAACACCCTGCGTATCGTCCTCGAGCAGTCGATGGAATTTCAATCACCGCTTTACCTCATGTTCGTGGATTTTGAGAAGGCCTTTGATCGAGTTAACCGAGGATGTATACGGAGATCGTTGCTTGGTAGAGGAACTCCGCCAAAAATTGTTGCCATTATTAAAAAGTCCTATACAACAACGCAAGGTGTTTTGTTTTACACAATGGGCAGCTATCCGATTCCTTCGTAGTGCAACAGGGTGTGAGACAAGGGGATGTTCTATCGCCAATTCTCTTCCTGCTGGCGATGGACGACGTATTGACGGCCAGTGTTGGTACAGCTGAGCGACAGGACATTCAATGGAGACCGTTCGAAAGGCTCAGTCATTTAGACTATGCCGATGACATATGTCTACTGGCAAATAACATCAGTGGGCTGAACGGGATGTGCCAAACACTGCAAGTGAAGGGAGAGTCGAGTGGTCTAAGAATTAACAGCAAAAAGACAAAAATAATGCTCACAGGCCGCTCCACACAGCAGCGTATTATTTTACAGGAGACGCCAGTTGAAGTAGTGGAACAATTTAACTACCTTGGCAGTATTGTTTCTGCAAACGGTGGTAGGGATCTGGACGTTAAAAGAAGAATAAATAAAGCTCGTGCTGCCTTCGGTACTCTGTCCCAATTTGGAAATCCAGTCAAATCTCCTTACGCACTAAGTTGAGATTCTTCGAATCCAATGTGAAATCCGTGCTGTTATATGCTTGTGAAACGTGGAAAGTCACGTCTTCCATTTCGATCGCTGTCTTAGCCACATCCTAAAGATTCGCTGGCCACAAATAATATCAAATGAGGAATTGTGGCGCAGGACAAGTCAAGAGCGGCTGGACGTCGACATAAGAAAGCGTAAATGGCGTTGGATTGGCCACACACTGAAGAAACCAAACGATGAAATTACAAAGCAGTCCCTTGAATGCAATCCTCAGGGTGCACGGCGGGTTGGAAGACCAAGAACAACATGGAAATCAACTGTCTTAGCGGAAGCAGAATCCCAGAGAAAGACTTGGCCACAGCTAAAGTACCTTGCAGCAGACCGTGAAGGATGGAGACGTTTTGTTGACGCCCTATACCCCAGGCGGGGTTACAGGACACGATGATGATGATGATCGCAGTCTTAAGAATTGTATTATTTGAAGAAGAAATTAACCTTTCAGATTATGACAAGAAGTATTGAAGTACTGAAATAAATCGCCTTAAAGGGCAATTTGCTATGCAGAAACCAGAAAATTTTCATTTTTGTAAAGTCATTTTTGCACTGATAGCATTTTATACTCAGCATTAAAAAGAAAATTACCTTTTTCTTTATAAAACATAAATGCATTTAAAGCCATCTTAAATTCATACCTTACAACCTCAAAATCTTCAAAAGAACATAAACTTATGGCTTGGAATTTATATATATTTTTCAACTGTATGCCACCCTCTGCTCAGCACGTTCTGAAATTACTCACCCAATTGTTTCGCCCTAGAAACTTTGGATAAACTCCAAGAAATATTTCTACCCAGCTAACGAGCAACTTCAAGCTGCACAAAAAAAAAAAATGGAAAAAAATGTATCAAAAAGAAAACATACAAGATACTAAGCTTACATAATATTCATGTGGGAAAACGAAAAACTCTCTTCTTTACTTGTTCTTGTAGGGTTGTAAGAGTATGTATATAAATACAAATTTATAACATTCCTTCCCCGAGATATACCTACAATGAAGACAAAAAAAAAAAAATTTACGAAAACCCACTAACTTGGTGAACCTATTTCCTTTACTTTTCCTCATTGGTGTTATTTTTTCCAGACTTTCCCTTGCAGCAAACGAAAATATTGTGCTCTTGTGATTTTACTGCGATGATGATGGTTCGTTGCCACAGGGCAGTAGAAGAAAACGCTATTTGCGGTAAATGGTAAAATTTCTTTTCATCCAACCAACTTTGTTTTGGCTCAAAATATTTTATATTGCATTTAGTTTGTGTGTGTTGCACGCCGCCGCCATGATATTATTAACTTAATTCCATTGCTTAAAAACTAGGACAAAGTTATAAACTTTTATTCCCACATCGTTGACGTTGACGTTTATAGTTACTGAATTGTTAATGCTAAAGGAATTTATGTTAAGTTTTTCTTAAAACTTAACTTTAACTCAGTTAATTTTGAATTACATTCCTTCCATTTATTATGCACGATGGTACATGGTAATAAATTGATTGTGACCGGAAGTCATAATTAATTGTGTTAAAGTTCAAAAAATATCCGATAGGGAATATTGGAAAAATATTCAATTTAAATATTCCAATACGAATGAACTGCAAAGGAATCGTCTCTTCGGATGCACTTAGCACTTGTAACTCTTGTTTGTGGATTATGTGATGCTCACGTTTCACGTTTGAATACTTAACAGGCAACAGAACACACACAAGCTCAAGTTCCAAATCACCACTTAGCATACAGGTGAAATGTCAGATGCATGTCAAAAATATGTGCAGGTGATTAAAATTTACCAGATTTTTAAAATGAAGAGACGCTTTATGTCCACCAGGACCAAGGTTTTTGTTAATTTAAAGATTGAGCTGACAATAGCCAACTACCTTAAATTGCTGAATTGTCAGTCCACAACGTTGGTAGATATAACGGGTCATTCATTTCGTGGTTTCAAGTTGGTAGCGCTGACATTTGACACCTGCCAAACTCAGCTGTCATCTGAAATGTCATAATATTATTTGAATGTTTGCCATTTACGATAATGGATCGCTTAGCAATCGAACAACGCGTTAAAATTATTAAAACTTACTACATAAGTGTTGATTCAAACAGCCACTTATTGATGTTGTCATAATAGACCGCCAACGCAAGTAATCGGTAAAATTGTAAAAAAAATTTGAAAAGAGTGGAAGCGTTACTGATATCGTAAGGCCAATGAATCATCGTAATACACGTTCAGTCTAAAAAATTTCAGCTGCAAGTGCAAGTGTGCTGATGATCCGTATTTATCGATTTCCCGGTGCATAACCGATTTTTTTGTTACTAAGATAATGCCGCCATTTGACGCCATCAGATTTTTTTCTGAGGGGTAACGCAAAAGAGCGTGTTTACGCGAATAGTCAACGTACTCTAGACGTATTAAGAACCAACAATACTCAAGTTACGGCCAAGATACCGCTCGAAATGTGCGAAAAAGTGGTTAAAATTACTTCAAAGGAGTCGCATGCTGCGAATCTTCCCGAGGTGGGAAATAGTTTTTCACACTTAATGGCAAAGTCCAAATTTATAATGAAATAAAACTATCATCAAAAATGTTAAACTTTACTTTCGCAACCGAAAAATGAATGACCCTTTACTAGCTTTGTTCCAAAGATAAAAGTATGGAAAGCCATGTTCCCTAGCCAGTTTCATTTTTTTAATGCGAACCCCGTACCGCAAGTGAAAAATTGTACTGTTTCGGCCCAATGAGAGCGCTCACGGGAGAGTACAAAATTTCCCCTCCTTGGTAGATTTAGTTTAAGAAATTTTTTGTGACCATTTCGAACTGGTGGTCAAATGCCAGGTGTTCGTATGTCAGATTAGAAAAAAAAATTGTTTATTATTAATTTGTCTAAAAAATAAAACAAAATGGAAATTTCACTACCTAATATGTAATTTAAAGATATTTGTTTGCTTAAGTTTAATAATTTTTATACGTGTAGGTACGTTTCTTTTTTCTTAAAATTCAATTTGATTTTCTAAAGTTTGATTGACTTATGATTGCCCTACGTCCACTCTAGGCAAATATGTCTTTCGACTGGATGCGAATTAGTGCCCAAACCGTTTCAACATTTTGACAGTTTTTCTTCTCTCTGAGGGGATTTCATCCCCACTCTTCACAATTTGACAGAAATACCGCAAAGAATTTAAGGAACACACTAAGAGTTCAATGGCAACTTTCGACAACAGTTAATTTTTTTGTCTATATCTGACATCTGACTACCTATCAACCTGGCATTTTTGCCATAAACAACACAATTTTTTGAACTGCGGGACAGGAAATGGGCAAAAATTGAAACAGTTTTGGCTGTTTTGGTCGATATTATTCTACTTAGTATATGTGAGTAAAGTTACACGAGATTTGTCAAGTCATTAACGAAATACCTATATAAAAATAATCCAAAGTTATAAGACCGTTAAAAACGTCGAAAATTCTGTTTACTTTAAACCTTTCGAATGTGCATTTTTGGCCAAAAGCCAAAACTGTACCGGTATTATTAAAATGGCTTAGGAAATAATAGAGGCATTTTTGAGAAAATTTGAAGAAAAAT
Organism: Dasysyrphus tricinctus; assembly: GCA_963921185.1. Lineage (NCBI taxonomy): Eukaryota > Metazoa > Arthropoda > Insecta > Diptera > Syrphidae > Dasysyrphus > Dasysyrphus tricinctus. The sequence goes on along the minus strand of OY992533.1, from coordinate 116,275,669 downwards.
TGTTGTAAGGCAACCAGCCATTCTAGAGATGAGCAAAGTCAATGTATAATAATGCTGTTTACAATTTTTGAAGCTCAGTGTATAGTGGACGGATTGATGTATGAACGTACGGACAGACCGACGGACGTTACGACGACCTAATTTGTCAAGTTAACAAACAGCATTTTTTTAAGCTGCATTTAGACCTTTGTTTCAATCGTACTTATACGTTGTTGGTTGTTGCCCTTACGCGAAACAACAAAAGTGTAATTGATAATGCCGAACACGAACAACGAAGAAGTTCAAAGACCTCTAGAATTTTCCATGGACTGTTTGTCCCGAGCGCACCTCACTTAAGTAAAACTGACATTTGGTGAATTAGGAAGGCCAAAAAGAGAAAGATGATAGTTACATAATGGGTGTGTTCCCCTTTTCTCGGTACGGAAAGTTACTTTTCGTTGGATTTTGACATTAGCTTCAGTGCCCTTCCGACTATTATGGCTCTACCTTTACAATGTTAGCAATAACCAACGAACTCGAATTGCGAATGTGCTTGCTTACACGTGAAGAATGAAGGTGTTCAGATGTGAAGAAAATATTATTCTGCAGATTTTATTCTCCTCTTTATGTTTTTCGTAGTTTCATAATGAAAGACACGATTCGATATTCGATTAGTTGGATTGGATAGGAGCAGCAACACAAAAGAGAACATCAATTTTCTAAACCGACTATTTCCAATCATTTTAAAATACTTCATCCCCCTCGCTCTTCTGCAAGTTACGGTAAACATCACAAATTGCAGAAAATGCTTGAATTTCTTCACGTGTGATCAGGGACAATGGTCGTGAATTTTGACATTTCATTCATGTGAGGAATTTGTTTGGCGGCTGACAGATGCGAATTGTCATAAAATATAAACCAGTAACTGCCTGACCGGAATGAGAGATGGAGCTGAAATAGATGTCTCAAATGCTGCAGCCGGAGCTGCAGGAGTTGAACAATTTTTTACTGCATCATTTTTGACATATTAGGTGTGTTTGTTAACTTGAAATTTCTTGCCATTTTTCACAATTTGCTGAAGGAAACCATAGAAGAATAACCCCAGCTAGGGAAACTTGGTGAAAATATCACGTTACCTAACAGGCATATAATTCAGGAGGGTGTCAATTCTCGATCTGTGAAGCCGTGAAGTGATAAACATGAAAATGCCTTCTCGCCAAATTCGATTCTCGAAGTGTGAGAAAATGAAAACCAATGTTTTCATGTGATGTTTTTTTATCACAATCAATTCATCCTGTTTAAACCTGTATGAAAAGATAAATGATAAACAGAAACAAGGTACGCTCATTACATACACCCAAGTCACCATCTTAGTCTTTCTATGACATAACAATTATTACAATTTACTCATTTTGACAGCTGTTTGCATGACGAGTTCGGGAATCACCTTGCGCGTGTTTGTGAAGTGATAAAATGATAAAACTCTGTGCAAAACTGTAATAGTCGTTTTTCTTTTGTAATTCAGAATAGAGAGCTCTGAAAAGACTCTGAGCATGTCGAGCATGTTCTTAACATCATCTGAACAAGAGTGTGCTCTGAGCGCTCTGAAATATTTTTGAAACACACCTGAGCAGTGAGCACTAGTTGTCAAATGCTATGTGTTCAACATTTAACTCTGCCTGCTCAGTTTTATAATTCTGAGCTCATAGAGCGCGCTCTGAACAAGCTCAAAACATGCTCAGAATGAAAAAAGAAACACATTTTTTTAGCTCTAAACGCTCAGAGCCAAAAAGAAACAGTTTTTATTTGACAGTTCAGGCTCTGCTCTGAGTTAAAAAGGAACGATAACTGTTTTCATTTCACAATTTCACAGATCGAGAATTGAGCCCCAGCTTCGTCTTCCATTCTGTTCAGGCTGTTAACTGCCTGAACAGAATAGAGTGCTGCAACTGTAGCTTCAGCTGCAGCTGAAATAGCTGTCAAAAAGTATTGTGCGTAATTTTTTGTATGCGCCCACAATGCTGCTGTACAGCTTTCTGACATTTTAGTATCGAAAATATAAATGAAAGCAAAAATAGAAATTGCTGTACGTCTTTATGAGAGATTAAAAAAAGTTTTAAAATCACTTTAACCCACATGTAAACACTCGGTTTTGCTCGCAATTTTGAAAAATGTTGCAAGCAAAAGTTAAAATTTGGCGTCCGCAGCTTCGTCGTGTTTTGTTCGCATCTATGAATTTGTGTATATTCAACATTTTGATAGCTATTCCAGTTGCAGCTCCAGTTGCAGCTCTGTCTCCATTCTGTTCAGCCAGTAAATGTGTGCAAGAAATGTGAGGTTAAATTCAAGCTAATTTTCTGAATTTTATCGATGCGATAGTTACAGAACATGGATCCCTCCAGTACTTTTCCTATAATTAAGGAGCAAGTAAAAAAAAGGAGAATCCATCTTTAGGATCCGATTATGTTGAAAGTATTTAATTTGCCTATATTAAAGCCTCCAAATAAGTTTATCAATTTTAAAACATAATTCAAAAAATATTATTTCAAGATACATTTTTATAGGATTGTTGTTAAAACAATGATCCTATCAATAGTCAACAGTTAACAAGAAATAATAAAATCCATTATGGCAATTTCCAAAAGAGCAAGAAAGGCAATTTTGATAAGCTTTGAAATACTTATAACATACTTTTCATGTTGGGATGTAATTTATTTTTTTTTTACTTAATATTTTTGTCAGCTTGATGGTAGGCGCCATTTTATCATGACCCCTGTCTGAGTGAATAAATTATGTTTTATGAATTTTGAATGAGATTATTGTTACAACATGTCTAACGTCTATACGTCTGTTTTCTTGCGTACGTGTCACAACTTTATTTTTTTTTATCTTCAAATAAATAAAACGATAAAAGATAAAAGCTAAACAACAACAACGACATCTGTATGGATCACAAACTGAAATGTATAGTCTAGAAAGTAGTGCTACATTTAAAATAAGTCATAAATAGTAAATCACATACTCAGTTTGCATTATAGGCAGGCTATTACTATTACACTTATCTGAAACTGTAAGTTTTCCGATAAGCGAACATTTTTTTATGAGAATTATGACATAACTCCCAAACCTCGATAAAATATTTATCACCATTTACACTTTTGCTTTCATTTTCAATAACGTTTAATATAAAAAAAAGAAGGAAAACTTATCGGAAACGCAGCGAATATATGTAGTGAGCGTTAGAGAATATATTCTACAAATCACTAGACCCATCAGGCTTAGGGTTGCCAACCTTATTGATATTTGTTAATATCTCCATTCCTGTGATTTCTGCTATGTCCAAAGAAAATACACAGGTTGTATGGAATTCAAGGCTGCGGCTTTTGAAAATATGCTTGTTTGTATGGCACTTTAAACAGGTGTGTTTTATTGAATTTACTCGAAAATTCATGGATGGATGAAGTTTTTCCTTCGAATGTAAATTGATATAAAAAATTGGTCGTCAGGAAACATAAAATCCGAAAAGGTTTTTAAGGTGATTGATAACGACAGTAATTTTTTATTTTTCTAGAAGTTAAGGCTTCATAAACCTATTCGGTTTATGAAACCCCAACGTGTGGTATCCAGTTTAAGCTGAGGGAATATATGCGCCTGTTATTATAAAAAAAATATTTCGTATTGGTTATGAATACATTTTATTGAGTTACATACTCACATTCACGACTTATTGAAAACTAAGTGTTTCATTTTCATATGGGAACCCACATGCACAGAATGGGCATTAGCTCGTCGGACTTGTGTAGAGGGTGTCAGGATGTAGAGGTGGAGGAGGGCTCATATCACTTTCTTTGTGAATGCCCCAGCCTAGCCAGAACCAGAAAAGCAGCCCTCGGAGAATATTTTTTCGACGAATTGGGCGACATCTCTAACTTGCCACTAAGAAACATCCTTAAATTCATCCAGAATTCAGGGTGGTTCAGGGAGGCATCCCATACCTAAACTCCACCCAATCCATCTTATCCTTTTCCCCAAACCTTCCTTGCCAAAATCCTATGGGGAGCGCAATGGATCCATTGAGATCCGAGTGAGATGCGACGGCTTTGCCGTAACATCACCCCTTCTAACCTAACCTAACCTAAGTGTTTCATTTGCAGTAAAATCTCTCAGACTATATAAAGGAGAACATACATATTTGGAAAATTTCAAAACCATTAAAAAGATGAAAGAAAGAAAAAAAGAGAAGATATTGAAAATCAAACTTTATAAATTGTATCATCAATTAAGTTAGCTTTAACAAATGTGTGTGTACTTACCCCCTCGATCCTTTCAGATAAAATTTCCTATTTATCTTCTGCAAAGAAATGAGAAAATTATATCCTGAAAATCAGCGACATAATAGTTTCGGGTTAAGGAGAAAAGGAATTTATCGTTAATTTTAATACATTGAAGGATTTTGTTAAAAATTACTTTTTATGTTGTTTTACTTTTTCTTTTCGAAAGTTATTAGTTAGTTTCCATGGGCCTTACGATTATGATAGAACTTTTGCACGATAAAACTTTTTTTTGTGATCATGCGAATTGATTAAAGGAAAAACAACAAAGAGTTCCCTCAGATAGGGAGTTTATGGTGGCAAGATGTTGATGAAAATCTTTTTTTTTAGCGAGGCACATTTTGGCGTCTTACTGACCTACATACATATAAATAAAATGAGTCTTACGAAAGCCGTGTATTTTTTTCTTGCAAGTACATAACAAAATATCGGGAGTAAGCAATGCCTTCGAAGTGCGGCAGGGTGTGAGACAGGGAGATGTTCTATCGCCAATGCTCTTTTTACTGGCGATTGACGATGTTTTGACGGCCAGCGTTGGAACAGCAGAGGCAGGGCATTCAATGGAGACCGTTTGAAAGGCTTAGCCACTTAGACTATGCCGATGATATATGTCTCTTGGCAAATAACATCAGCGGGCTGAACGGGATGTGTCAAGCTCTGAAGGGAAAAGGAGAGGCGAGTGGTCTTAAAATAAATAGCAAAAAGACAAAAATAATGCTCACAGGCCGCTGCACACATCAGCGTATTTTAATACAGGAGACGCCAATTGAAGAGGTTGAACAATTTAACTACCTTGGAAGTATTGTTTCAGCAAATGGTGGTACTGATCTGGACGTTCAAAGTAGAATAAATAAAGCTCGCGCAGCCTTCGGTTCTCTCTCCCAAATTTGGAAATCATGTCAAATCTCCTTGCGCACAAAGTTGAGATTCGAAACCTGGAAAGTCACGACTACCATCTCAAAGAAATTGCAGGCTTTTGTGAACCGTTGTCTACGCCATATTCTAAAAATTCGCTGGCCACAAATTATATCAAACGAGGAACTGTGGCGCAGGACAAGTCAAGAGCGGCTGGACGTTGACATAAGAAAGCGTAAATGGCAATGGATTGGTCACACACTGAGGAAACCAAACGATGAAATTGCAAAGCAGTCATTTGAATGGAATCCTCAGGGTGCATGGCGGGTTGGAAGACCGAGAACAACATGGAAATCAACAGTTCTAGCAGAAGCAGACTCCCAGAGAAAGACGTGGCCACAGTTAAAATATCTATCTGCAGACCGTGAAGGATGGAAACGATTTGTTGGCGCCCTATGCCGGGGTTACAGGACTTGATGATGATGAAGCAATGCCATCCCAGATACAATACAAACTATTGGTAGCAAGTTAGTATGTTATTCGCGCCGGGAGTACAGTTTTTTTTTCTATACAACGGCGCCAATATAAACAGGATAGATAATTTCATGTTGAAGCTTATTCGGGTTCACATTGCGAGAGCGATGTCCTCGACCAATAGCTTAATTTTTGGGGCTTATTACCCTAAGAACGAATGCTACGAGAGTGTGCGTCTAAGCGGCTTTATTCCACCCGATGCATTCCTCTATTTAGACAGTCGATGGCTGATCCAGGTTAGAGCGGCGCACAATGGGACCTCATGTATGGAGAGCGTGCTCAAACGCAATATTGAAACTAACGGTTTGGAATAAAATTTTAATGTGGATTCAAAGCTCACATGATTGTTTATGAATATGTCATGTTTTGAAGTCTTAGGAGACAGAAGGGTAATAGAAAATAAGCGATAGAAGTAGCAATTCATGTAAATTCTAAAATTCATTTCGCAGTTGTTGGTCATTTGAAAATTCGAAAAAAATAAATTCGTGGTGAATACAAAAATATAAAAAATAAATTGGCATCAAATGAAGGTCAGTAAAAATAAAAATGTTTTTTTTTTTTTTTAATTTAGATCAATATATTTTCCTTGCATTTAAAAAAAAATTGAAAAGTTACGTAGAAAATATTCAAAAAATCTTATTTCGGTTTTGAGCACAATGCTCTCACTTTTGACTCATGTTTCATATAGAGGAATATTGATACTACTAGAACACGTATTCAGTTTTAAAAGCATCGTGCGCAAAATCAAAACAAAAAATTTGAACATTTTCTACGCAACTTTTCAATTTTCATAAAATGCAAGTGAAATATGTTGATTTAATTTGATAAAAACATTTTTTTTATTTTACAGACTTTCATTTGATGCCAATATATTTTTGTATTCACCACGAAATTATTTTTTCGAATTTTCAAATGACCAACAGCTGCGCAATGGATTTAAGAATTTACATGAATTGCTACTTTTATCCCTTCTGTCTCCCAAAAATTCAAAACTTGACATATTGATAAGCAATCATGTGAACTTTGAATCCGCATTACAATTTTATACGAAACCGTTAGTTTCAATTTTGCATTTTGAGCACGCTTTCCATACAAGAGGTCCCAGTGTGCGGCGGTTCCGCTAATCTACCACGTCAACCGTAGAACTGTGGATCGCCGGCTCCTTTACAGTCGAGACGTCCTCGCACAAGTTGGAGCTGAGCACTTTCGGTTCTGTAGGACTGTGTCCGATCGGGACCGAAAAGATAGGGTAAAGCAGGAGAACCAGTTCTGGGTGAGACATGAACACGAAGTTCCTTCGGATAAAAGTTGGATATGCATTTTTCTATGCCATGGCCGACTTACATAGGTTTAGGTATTTAGTTTTAAGCAGGGACAGTCAAAACAAAAAAAAAAATACAAAATCATTAAAAACACAAAAAAATTACAAAATCAACAAAAACACAAAAAAAAAATATAAAACCAACAAGAAAAAAAACAATAAAACCCGAAAATGCTTGGTACGGCTGTTCTAGTTTGTAAGTAGTTTATAAGTATCTTGCAAGTAGTTTTAAGTAGTTTTATACATAGTAGTTTTAAATAGTTTTAATTCGTTTGTAAGTTTTATATAAAATCAAAAAATCAAGTATGCTTTTTCATTACTTGCAAAAAATAGGAATATATGCAAACAAAATTAAAAATCGTTAGAGCGGTTTTCTTAAAAACTAATTTCTTATATATAAAATTTTAGTTATTAAAACAAAATTTTGGGATGTCAGTTTTGATTATTTATGAATATAAATTTACGATACTATTTTCAAAAAATTTCATCAAACCGTTTTCAAAATATTGAATTTTCAAAAAAAAATTTTTTTTAATATTTTTAAAAAAATCCGAAATTTACTTTTTTAAAAATTTTGATACCTTTGCAATATTATTGACATTTTAAAGGAGCTTTTGTATAAAAAAATTGATTGAAATAACTTGAGCCGTTAAAGAGAAAAAACAAAATCAAAAAAACCGTCATATGGCAGGAACCGTTAATAACAGTTTTTGGAAATTTTTTTGTATACCAAAAATTACACCATATGTATATACAATAACCCATTGATTTTTTTTTTATCAAAATCGTTGCAGCTGTTTTCGAGATAAATTAAGTTTTTCTTTACGGTTGTATGGCAAGTAGGTACCGTTATTTTTGGAGCTAAAAAAAATTTCTATTTCCCCTCTGGAGAGTTCCAAAAAAACCTTAAGTTCAAAATTTGAAGAAAATCGCTTCAGTAGCTTAGGCTGTAGGTAGAGGTATAGATAGACAGACAGAATTGTGCCACCCACTTTTTTGGTGTTCTCTATCATCGTCATGTCATGTTTGATTATTATCTCAAAATTTTTTTTTGCACGAATCCAAAATTTCCCCTATAGAACCTATATCGCAAGTAAAAATTACACAGGGTGATAACATAACCTCAAAAATAGTGAAAAGGTGCGACAACTAACATCTAACTTCGGATATCTCAGAGGGTATAAGAAGGATATTGAAAAACTTTTAACAAAATTTTGAAGACAAGTATTAGTGCTTTTAAGAATCATTACTAACTATATGGAACAAGAGCACCTCTCATTTTTACATATTATCAAAAATGGCGAAAAACGATTATTTTTTAATTTTCGCTTTAGAAACATTCTTCCCTTGCCGTGTCAAAAAGTTAACTGATATTTGTAAACCTGTGTAATTTAACTGATTATAGTTCTCATTTGTCCCTGCAGATGGACACATCATTAAAATTCACACGAAATACATATGTTCATATATATGAGCCCATTGCCGGATTTAGATGCTTATCATCTTAAAAATAAAATAAAAATTGTTTAATAATTGTAATTTTTGCCAAAACTTGATTATTTTTAAGAAATTAAATTTTGTTTCTATAAATATATTTATGTCAAACGAATGATAAATATTTGATATATTATTTAAGTATTTCTTACTGCTGACTAGTTTGAAAGTTGCTGTTAAAAATAGGAAATTTACAAATGTTATATAAAATTTTATAAATTTTCCGTTTTTAATGACGTTTTTAAATTTAATGCAAAGTAGGACTGCAACTAAGTGCTGCTTCACAATGTCTTATTAAATTAATTAATTAACTGTCTTACACACATCCGACAACTATATATAGGTGCAAGGTTTGAAGTATAAAGGCCAAAATTCCTTAATGGTCGTTTTGACTCAGCTGAGTGTGTTGTAAATCCACAAATTTATACTTTTGTTATGTTGACTTATGACGCTACGTGGAAGTCAAAATAAAGTTGTCGGATCTTTGTCGAACAACTAAACAGAACATTAATTAGACTTTGCGAGCCAAGCCCTTAGTTGTACTCTAACTCTCCATTATATTAAAAGTCGCCATTAAAAATGGATAACTGTTGGCATGAATGTATATAAACAAATTAAATACTTATATTATTAGTATAAACGAAAAGGATTTAATAGGATAAAGGTATAGAAAATCGCACACCAGTTATTTTATTTTCCTAATAAAAAAATATATAATTTTAAAACTTTTAAACACTTTTGTTGTATTTCATCTCAGTTTCATAAATTGTGATCGCAAAAACGAGTAAATTTCCAAAACGATATTAAAAAAAATAATTTTACCCGTTAGTGTCGGTCACAAAATGAAACTGCGACAGGATTTCGCAGAATATAAAAACACACTTTTTAATTTTTTTTTTATAAATAATCACGCCGTAAACAAAAATCACAACACATATTTTTCCATCATCAAATAACAACAATTTAAAGAAAAAAGAAATGTATAAAATTAAATTAAAAAATCTCGCATTAATATAACTTCGTCGATCGGAGTCAGCTTGATAAATGACTAGTGATCTAATTAATCATCTGATTAATATTTACCAGAACTCAGCTAATGAATGACATTCAATATGTTTATTGGTTTGAAAATTGGTTTATACTGTTCACGGATCTTTAATGCATTTGCAATATGCGACTCTTTTGTGGTTTATCACTGCGCACCGCTGACGCCGCCTGCGGCCGCCGAAGCCCCACCATTATCTCTAGAATTGCGATAGTTTACATTGAATGATTTTTTTTTATTATTATTATAATTTTTGCAAATTTCTTTTTGTTGAAATGCAAATGAGATCTTAGAGGAAATCTGTTGGCTGACATAGTCCCGTCGTCGTAGTCTTGAAGAATCGTAGATATATTTGTATGGCCAGGCCAATGACGAAGTGTAATCCTAGACGTGAATTAGAAACATAGGCAGTGTGGCGCGTGAATGTACCCTTACCTATATGATTGTGTAAATTTGTATAATGTTTAAACTTTTAAGTTGTGGTTTTGCTTGAAAAGGGTGTCAAATGCTTTAAAAGACTTACATCTTTTGAATAATTTGCCAACTCCTTGCCTTTGTTTTTGTTTTTAAGACTTACCCTACAATATGTATACATATGTATAAAAGAGGCTGTGCTTAACACGCTTTAAACGAGAAAAAGATTTATTTTTAGTTAAGTCTAGTTAACTAAAACGAACCTGAATAACTGAAAAAAACGAACTTACATTCAAACTGAATTTGTATGTATAACTGGGAAAGTATTTTTTCTCCAAACCAACTAGCAAATAATTAAGGAAATGTTAAGAATAAATATTTAAAAAAAAAATTACAAGAAATAGAAAACAAAATTCAAAAATGGCGCCCAACCTGTAGAAAATGATAAAAATTAAAAAAAATCGTAAATTACTTGGAAAATTTCCATTATTAAAATAACGATTGATGTTTTAAAATACAAGTGTTGAGTAGACGCACCTTTTCAGGAACATACTTTTGTGTGTCAAAGAGTGGGGGACTTCCATTTTTTTGGTAATTTTTAATATTTTGAACATGAACAAAGTTGCGAAAATTCGTGTGGGGAAATAACCATTTACATTTCAAAAAATAACCTGTTGAGTGGAAGCACCTTTTGTTAAAATTTCAATGTTGCCACTTTTCGCGAACATATTTTTTTATGTAAAAGGGTTGGACTTCCACTTTCATGGTAATTTTTAACACGAAAAAGTCTCGGAAACGCTTCAAGACGCCAAACGTGTGCTGAAAAAATAATGGTATATAGATATCTTAAAAGATACATAGGTGTTGTCAGTGTCAAGTGGTGTCATTTTTCGGTAATATACTTTTTTATATCGAAGGGTCAAGTTTTCATACATTTTAAATTGTGAGTAACTTAGTAATTAAGACAAAACTTGCAAAGTAAATCCACCAAATTTCAATCAGCTATCATTTAATACCGAATTTCTGTCATAATTTGTAGTTGTTTCGATATTACTTTACTTAAGATATTATTGATATTAAGGGTGTTCATGCAACAGCCTAAGGTCGTTCTTAAACGTGGTAAAGTTTTTAATTTCGTAAATCTGTCCAATTTTCCATACAAATTGTGACAGAATTAAACTTTACAACGTTTACGATAGCTTTACGCTGTTGCCTGAATACTCATATTATAAACTTTATGAACTTATTACATGGCATTTATTTTAGATCTCATTCCTTTTTATGGCTGACTTTTTAGGCGCAGGGTTATTTTACAAGAACTTGGCTCTTTTTTTTAACATGTATGTACCTATATGTTATGATTTCACTCCTTTTCGTAGAAAGCCTAAATTTTTCTAGGTGAAAATCAAGCCCTCCTGCTATACCATATTTCATCATTCAACAACAAACTAAATTGCTCTATAAATAGTAGTAATTCTGAGAAAGGGGGGATGCCACGCCCCCTAAATGAAAAATCTCAAAATTTTAATTTTTCTCTTTATATGCTCCTCACGCTCTATACTTCTATAAATTTGCATCGCTCCACAAATATGAGAAGTGCACTATATAATAAATTGATAACAATTTTGAAAAAGTCGGTGGATGCCACACCTCCAGAGCAGGAGACCCTAATTGTTTAATTTTGTTTGTATGCACCTCAAGTCCTACCTCGCTTCCAGAAGCCAGAAATACTACATATAATTGCTAACAATTTTACGAATTTGGTTGGATGCCACGCCCCCTGAGTGAAAAATTCGAAAATTTTGGCTTTTATCCTGGTATGCTGTATGCACTTCAAACCCTTATGATGAACCAATATTTATCGTTCTTCAACAATCGAAAGTGCTACATATAATTTACAACAATTTTTGAGAAAGTGGGTGGATGCCACGCCCTCTGAATGAACATTTTTCAATTTTCGATTTTGGCTGGGCACTAGCGTGCCCTTTGATTAGAAACCATCAAATTCATGTAATAGGTACATCTACATATGCAATGATTTTACAAAAGCATTTAGTAGAGAGAAAACTTAGTAATTCAAGCTTGAGGCTTATGGAATTCCTGGTCCCATGCAATGTTGCTCTCTGCATTTAATATTGTCCCTTTTAAAATACCAACCACTCGTCTATATTACATTTTTTTAGAACATTTTTTGACAGTTATTGTCACTGCCTAAATATCTTAGCCGTGTTCATATTTATAAACGCATTAAAAACAGTGACATTCCTGCATTCGTTAATTTTCGGAAGAAATGACGAGTATAATAAAGTGAAATTTTTCGCCAAGCTTCCCTAACTTGGATTTTTATCCTATGATTCGTGAAAATTTGCAGATATTTCACATTAATTTCAAACACACCTTATATGCCTGTTTGGTAACGTGAAAATTTCAATAAGTTTCCCAAGCTTGGGTTTTTTCTCTTATGATTTCTGACAGCAAATTGTGAAAATTTACAAGAAATTCAACGTTAGCAAACACACCTAATTTGAGTTAAGATAGAACTAAAATAGTCGGAAGGGCATTGAAGCTAATGTCAAAAACCAACGAAAAGTAGCTTTCCGTACCGTCAGAAGTGGAACACACCCGTAATGTAATTATCATCTATCTCTTTTTGAAATTCCTATTTCACCAAATGTCAGTTTTACTTACAGTAGTGGACACAAATTTAGCACACTTTAAGAAGAAAGATGAAAATCTCTTATTTTTCAGTTGGTGCCAAATTAATTTTTGTAAGTTTATTTTATTCGATTATGTACACCTAGAAGTATATTCCCACCGAATGAAATCTTTTCTAATGTTACCCCTAGAAGAGCAGATAGCAAAATAGACTAAAACATCGACTTTTCGCTTGGACACAAATTTAGCACGTTTATCGGTTTCAAGCTTAAACGTAGGATTAATGTTGATTATCGTTGCAAATATTACAAATATTTCAATATGATTTGTAGTAAGCCTTTTAGTTTTTGAGCAGAAGTGATTCCTTGTGATAAACTTTCCATCAAAGCCACATACTGTTCCTTTTATAATGCACACTAGCACTATCAATTTCCTACCATAATTTAGACACATTTTTGGGTTTTTGTATTCAATTGTAGGTTTCAAAATCGTAAAATAGTTTTTCGACCAAAAAATTTCACAGACTATTTCAAAAGTATTACTTAAATGACCTCTTACCAACTCTGCACTAGATTTCAATTGTACTTTGAGTGTTAAAAGTGCATGAAATGCCACACAACTGGCAAATTGTCTTCTTAAAATGACATTATACTGTCCACAGCAATACCTGTGCAGAGGTGCTCGTCCAGTTTTGTTTAAATTTTTGGTGTGGGACCACTACATCCCGAATATTTGCTTTTATCAGGATAATGAGGTTTGTTTGTTGCCCCGTTAGCATTTGGTTTTTGGACCCTACAATTCAAGTTTCTTAACACTATTTACATAATGGACACTTGATAATATTAAACTACTTCAAACTTAATATCAATATTTTAAAAAAACCACAGGTTTTGAATATAAACTGGGGAAATTAGAAATGTGCTAAATTTATGTCCAGCTTAGAACCAGCTTGAACAACCTAAAACAATTGCTTTTTCTAAAAGCAGGAAATGACTTCATATTTAAAGCAATGGATTTTTTGAGCAAAGTAAAGGTTGTCATTGACGATATGAAAACTAACCGATACTTATAGAAAAATAAAGAATAATTTGAAAAAAAGCGTTTGTTGCTACTAGTGTGCTAAATTCGTGTCCACCACTGTAAGTGAGGTGTGCTCGGGAGCGTCCCTCACTTCCGTAACCAATGTTGAACGAAACTTGGTGAAACCTTCCACTCCGCAATTATGGCAGCGTCATATGCTTTCCTTTCCGTGTATTCGCTTGTTTTCTTCCGACCACTTAAGTGCCCCTCCGAGAATTATTGTTCTAGCTTAAGTGCCCCTCCGAGCACCTCCGGAGAGGCACTTAAGTGGTCGGAAGAAAACAAGCGAATATATGGAAAGTATATGACGCGGCTATAATTGCGGAGTGGAACGTTTCGTCAAGTTTCGTTCAACTTGGTTATGGAAGTGAGGTGCGCTCCTGATGCGCTCCCGAGCGCACCTCACTTAAGTAAAACAGACGTTTGGTAAAATAGAAATGTTGAAAAGAGATAGATGATAATTACATTATGGGTGTTTTCACTTTTTGACGGTTTTTGACAATAGCTTCTGTGCCCTTTTGACTATTATAGTTCTACCTTTAGCTTTTGGGTATGTTCCAATTCCAATAGTTTCCATTCATTTCAAAACACTTGTCAATTAGAAAACAAGAAACTTTTAACAAATGTACAATTGTACACACATACCTACCTTACTCATTAAACGTGCCTTCTTTAAAAAAGATTAGATAACCAATTTCAGTGTCACTGATTAGGCATGTTCAGGAAAATGACATTTCAGAGATCACAGCTTATTTTGCTTCGTCAAAAAGTTAACAAGCATACCAAATATTTTTTCATCGGTACTTTGACAGCAAAACTGAGAAATTTTGCTGAGGAATGCTGGTCACGTGACTGCTGTTGCTGAGGTCTCTGAGATCTCGTTTTTCTGAACATGATGGCCTTATCGGTGATAAAATTTATAAATAAGGTTTTCTGGTGAGACAAGTGTCTAATACTAAACATTAGATCTTACTTCTATTTAAAATGGTATTTTGTTTGTTCTTTGCACTTAAAATGTCAGTGGGTAATCTTACCGACTATTACAAAATATTGTAAATCTCACCAAAAAAAAATAAATGCATCTACATACATGTAAATTGCACATAAATAACTATGGAATAATAGTAGTCAACCTTACATCTCCTTAAAAATTGAAACATTTTAAAATATTGAATAAGAAAATTCGTATGCAACATACATACGATTGTCTTCTCAAACATAACCTCATTTTCTGTCTTTCCTTTAACTGATTGTTTGTAAAATTTTTATAGTACATCCACATTCCTGATATTGGCCTGCGGTATACCTACTCCGCACTGCAATGACACATGACAGGAATAGCATAGCATATACAAAATAAGAGAGAAATACTTTCTGGCCCTGGCTATGTATGGCTAATGTGAAGGAGCACTAAAAATAAACATAAACAATGTTGAGCGCGCTCTACGGTAGGATCCTGCTTTGACCTAATTTTATCGTTGTGTAAATGTTTTCTTTCGTTGTTATAATAAATAAAGAAAATACACAACTAGATGTCGCATGTTCTTGCACCAGGTACCTACCTAAGTACCTACTTACATTTTTCTAGGGATTGAATTTATTTTGGAAATTATGTAGGTCATTTAAAAATTTACAGATTTCACTCCTTGAGTAACGATGGGGGCATTGAAAATGACTTGCTAATGCTAGATAAATCCTTAATCTTTATAATTTATACAATCTTTTTTCTCTTTTAAATTTTATCTTTACCAATTTATACATACATATCAATTTAGTTCATCTTTTTTATGAAGACCAATCCAAACATTATATTGAACTAAGAAAACTAAAAATTTGTTAAACAAACTTTATTCGCACTTCCATCTTTACTTGCGCTTAGTTACACCAAATTGTTTTTTTTTTCTTCAGCTTTAAAAATAATTAAGGAAGGATAATTTTTAAGCCGTTAATCCAACAAAAATCGGAGCTCTTAATTGCTTAATACATACATTTAATTTTCCCTCCGTTTTATCTTCAACCAAATTTTGATTCTTCCCTAAGCGCAAAATGATGTTAGCATATGTATAACTACTTTTTTTTCCTATTTCGTCCTGTATTCGTTTTTCGTTTTCCAAAATCACGTTTTTTGTAACACTAAATAAAATTATATTTTCCAAAAAACAAATATTTAATGTTGGTAGTTGTTACCTCTCCCCAAAATTTGTCTTCTCTTATTCCCACTGTAGTTTTTTTTATTTTGTTTCATTTTCAAATATACAAAAGAGGTGTTTTCTTTTTGTTATTTTATTGACCCACATAAATTATTTTCCCGCTTGTCTTCTAATCTTATATTTTTCATTTACTTCGTGCGGTACCTTACTTTTTTCTTTTTGATTTAGCTTTGTGGTAGCACCAAACAAAAATTAAAAATTTCTACACCTATTGCTTGTTTATTTCGGTCTGTATTTGAATAGATTTTTCCTAACTCGTGTAACTGTTTAATTGTGGTAGGCAACGCTAACTTATATTTGATTTTCCCTCAAATATATGCCTACAAACGAATTTTCAACGCTGCTGTTTGGTACGTGTCAGAAAAATTCTATTTTTCTTATGCCCTTTGTAGTTTTTTTTTTTAATTTTGGGGTTTATTACGAGTCTTTTCGAAAAAATTCGGCAAGACAAAAGTCAACCAAAAATTCTTGATGGACTTAAAATTTCTATCAAATAGGAAAATATTTACTAATACAAATTAGCAATAACGATAAATCGACTTTTAGTCTAATCAACCAGTCTGTTTTGAAGAGACTCTTGCAATACGGTCCTTTATTGCTCTTGTTTGTTCTCAAGATATTTGGGACGAACAAAAATTTTCTACAATTTTGTTAAGTTTCTTGTAGTTTTTTCGATAAAAATAATTATTTGTTGAATATTTTTACAAATTTTATCAATCATTTATTATAAACTCATTTAAAGAATAAAATTAGCCTGAAGTCAATATCATTGTTTGTTCTCAAAATATTTGAGATGAAAAAATATTTTCCACAATTTTTGGTGAAGTACCTATCTTGTAGTTCTTTTTCACTTTAAAAAAAAACTTTTTGTTGAATTTTTTTATAAATCCTATCAATTATCATTTCTAAGCTAGTGTGTGGACTTAAATTAACCCGATGTCATGTCATTATCTGTTCTCAAGATTTTTGAGGGAAAAACCAATTTTTTAATAATTAGTGTGTAGAATTGCTTGCAGTTTTTCGCTTAAAAAAAACTATTAATTCAATATTTTTTAAAATCTTATCAATTTGTATCTATAAACTAGCGTATAAAATAAAATAACCTCGAAGCCAATATCATTGCTTGTTGTCAAGATATTCGAGCCAAACAACTTTTTTCAACAATTTTCATCTACATTTTTTTAATTAAAAAAAAACTATAAGTTGATATACTTCTATATTTTAATCAATTCCTTATTACGTCAATTTGCGTAGAATAAAATTAACCTGAAGTCGATTTGTTCTCGAGATATCTGAGGCTAAGGAAATTTGAACTGCTCCTTGAATTTATTGAAAGGTCCTTTCTGCTTGTTATGAAACTCTACTGTGTATACAATAAAATCCATCCGAAGTCGATATCTTAATTCGTCCTTGAGATACGGTGAACAAAAAAAGGGAAGGAACGTACGAAGACACACAGACATCTCTCTACAAAAATGGATTCCGATTCTAGGGAGCGAAACGTGAAGATATGTTAAAATTTTTATTTTGACAAATCGGACCATTTACAATAACTTCCAATGGGAAGTTAAAAAATTATAACTTTTTTATTATTATGTTTTAGTTTTGTGATTTTATTGACCTATATTTGTATTCCCACTTGTAGGTATTCTTATTTCAGATTTTTCATTTTCTTCGTTAATCCATCTAATCATAGCTAAACAAAACACAAAAGTAAAATAATAAACAAACAAAAAACCCCCAACAAATATCCTTACGAACCTAAACCTACCTGAAAACTAAAATCCCACATGCATTCTTTCCTACTTACCTTTCACGCACATCGCATTCTATACTATTAATAAAAAAAATATTTACCGGTAAGCAGCGCAAACAAACCTCCCAACTCCAAGGCATCTTTGCAACTGAAGACAGACTGAACACTGAACACTGAAATGAACAGTCTCTTATAATAAACTACTAGACAGATATCAGGGATGAAATCGTGTTTCAGCAATGTATCAAAATATAAAAGGAAAGTGTATCGAATTGTACTTTTTGATTTGATTTGATAATATTTTGTCCACATTTGCTGTTGTATGAACGTATGTAATATTTCTATATCCAATTAATTAAAAAACAACTTAGCTGTTTATGTTAATTAACATATAAGGTACATACATACTTACATATGCGAAACTTTTATAACAAAACTGTAGGAATTTGTTGCAATACCCTTCGATTTTGCGAGATTTAAATTTTATAAATTTAATGTTTTCGATTTTTAATAGCGAGATTGTTGAAACCGGTATTTTGTAGATGCCATTTTCTCGAACAAACTGTATTAATCATTTTTATTTCTTCTGTTATATCGATGTCAGCCTCGGTTCACAGTATACATTTTGT
Source organism: Dasysyrphus tricinctus (assembly GCA_963921185.1). Classification (NCBI taxonomy): domain Eukaryota; kingdom Metazoa; phylum Arthropoda; class Insecta; order Diptera; family Syrphidae; genus Dasysyrphus; species Dasysyrphus tricinctus. Next base: position 116,257,366 of record OY992533.1, on the reverse strand, counting down.
GAGGTCAGATGATTTTCTTTTTAATTTACTTTATCTTTTTCGTTGAATGCAAAAGTGGAGTACTTTAGCAAAGTGGAGTGTATCGAAAAAAGTACAATCTTATCGACTTTTGCAACCCTGGCAGAGATAGAAAGAAATCTTCAATGAACTATGGGACTATATTTTTGTGCTCTGTTTATTTGGGCTGTTTGTCCGCACAAAAACTTGCAAATTGACGACGATGAATTTTAGGAATATTGATTAAAGATTTAGTACCACTTTTTAATTAATTGTATTTTCGATTTGTGAAGCTTATATAGAACGTACAGCAACGTATGATATATCAAAATAATTGTCAATTATTCAAGCTGCTAATAAAAGAAAAACTAATTGTCTAGGTGCACAGATTAAAGAGTTAGTATGTGATATGTAAATGAACAGAAATATGTTATTATCTCGGCTTAGGTACGATTAAAAAATCAAATTTTACATGTTATATGTGAATCTATTTAATCTATCTCCGGTATGAATTTGAGATTTTTAAATGCAACCATTTAAAAGATAAAAAATAATAACCGCAAAAATCGATCAACAAAAATTATATAAAATATATAAAATATAAAAAAATACTAGGTATCAAAATTTCCTGAAACGAAACAATTTGTTATTTATTATCTTTCTTAAACTATACAATTTAGTACAATCAGCCTTAACTCTGATGTGTAGCATTTGTGAGACATCTTTTTTAGAACTTTGAACTTACAACCAATAATATCTCACTTTGTAGATTTTTTGGAATTGCAAAATATATGTACAAAATTGTTATATTAAACTTAACCATCGATAAACAAAAACAAATATTACTCTGGCACTTCTCATTTGTTTTTTTTTTTTTTTTGTTCGACCATTTCACATAAAACCATATTTTAAAAAACGTCATATTGCACCTCTACATTATTTTCCTATCATAAACATTTTCAAAAAATTTCCAACACTTAGATTTAGTTTAAGAAGCACAATGCACTGCTGAGTGCTGACTGCACTAGCTCTTGCATTTTATAATTATAGTAATATGTATAGTTAAAACTTATATTCTTCATTTTAGAAACACCAACCAAAAATTCAACCGTACCCTCCCTATCCGCCTGCAATCATCTTCTATACATATTTGTTCATTCCAAAATGAATGGTAACACCACCAAAAATTCGATCTTATCCCCCAGATACGCCAGCATTCATCTCATATTACCATTGTTCAATGTATTCATTTTAGTAACACCACCAAAAATTCGATCTTATCCCCCTTATACGCCAGCGTTCATCTCATATACACACTTGTTCACTTTATTCATTTTAGTAACACCATAATTTACTCAAAACGACCCTATAAACATTTTCAATGTTAAAACAAAATGTTTAATGCAGGAGTCGCAGAGAATTATGTAGCTTGTAGATTCCTGTTTAAAAATGCACACATTATTTAACCTCTTTTATTGTGAGTGTGGGAACTAGACACACCCTCTCGAAAGCTGTCAATGTAGGAGCTGTCATCATTTGGAAACTGTCAACGTCACGTTAACAAACACACCTTATATAACATTATAAATCTGTTATTAGCATTTAAATCTGTCAAAATGACGTTTTCATCGAGACAGAAAGTCCTTACTCCCGCAAGTTGCACCCAAACTTGAAAATGTCTGAGCAAGTTTGAAAGTCTATTAATGCATAACGGATCAAAAGTTGCACGAATTTCAATAATTCTATTTTTGGTTTCAATTATACCAGCCGTCAAATTGAATAGTAAATGTAATAGATCTCTGTTTTTGGTACTTTATTTGACACAAGGCATTGTATTGTAAATAAAATGGGTCGGAAAATTAATCATGAATACGGATTTACACAACGTTAAATAGAGCCTTAATAAGGGTTAATACTCACTTCGTAACCATTCGCCCATTGAGAAAAGTTGTAGCGAATTTTAATGAAAACGGCTGCTATACTAAAATTCTAAAAATATCTTCAAATCAAATACTATACCCCCTAACAAACAAAATAGTAAATAGAACCCGACTACGAATGTCCTTTTACTTCCTTTTGGTAAATACATAAAAAAATCTCTTCCTATCCGTTGATCATACATCCCCCTGGCACAACATTATACTCGTATGTGAGAGAAAAAAGACACTATAGGGACTTTAATTTGTTGCAGTTATTTGTATGCTGTCATCCTATCTGGATACGTGAATAGAATTTCTAACATTTTCTGCAGACGAAGACTTAATATGTGTCATTATTATGTAGTGTCACAATCTCTGTGTGGTTAAAAGGAAAAAAGCAAAATACAGAAAAACCTCAGAAACTCAATCAGTTAGACCTATTTTTTTTGTCGCCATCAACATTATCATCAATCATCATCATCAATACCTACCAATACCACCATCACATTACCACTTCTCTATTCGCCAGGTATTGGTATCAATTTTTATTTTGATTTCATATTTCATAAGTTGATGTCTGTTGTTATTGTTAGCTATAATAATAGACGTGTGACTTTTTTTAAGGGAAGGGTATGAAGATGAACTCAAGAACTTAGCCTAAAAAAAGTTCATAAATGAGAATAAAATCAGTTTTCTTTATTAACTTATCATAGCGCCACTTAAGTTCCCAGGGATTGGGCCACATATTTTTCATAAGACTGAATCTTACGCAATAGAAAAATTACATTCAAAAACCGTTAGCAACGAAAACCAGGGTTTTATAAAATTAAATTTTATTTTCAAATACAAAAGTAATATCGGCTTTTTCCGAGTTGATTTTTACCTTGCGACATAAAACGGCTCTTGAAAATGTAAATTTGGCTAGCCGTAAGGGACTTGAGTATCAAAGTGGACCCACACCCGAGTCTTGCCGTATTTTGGTAGGAATTTATCTGGTTTATTTTTGCAGTGGATCTCGTTAGTAGAAAAAAAGCTTAAGCTACTGCTTGAATTTTTATTTGTTTTTAAGCAAAAGCTAGGTGTGGCGGGAGTGAAACTTAATGTGCGTTTTCATTTGAGAGTACTTTCACAACAAAACTCTCGAGCGAGAGTGACTTTGGGAGTAGTTCTACAACCAAATTCTCGAAAACGACTTTCGGATACCTGTCTATACCCCTCTGTGAGTTTATTTTATGCCCATGTCTACTCTATCTAAATGTAGCCTTTACTAAAAGAATTATTTTGTTGAGTTTTTTTTTATAGAAAAGTTGTGGAGTTTAGAAATATTAAATTTTGTGAAATTGTTAAAAAAAATGTTGGGCAGGTACTGTTATTTTTGGTTCTAAAAAAAAAGTGTGGACCAAATACCATTATGTATGTACCAAATTTTGGGGAAATCGATCCTGCCGTTTAGGCTATAGCCAAACGGACAGGCAGACAGACATACAGAATTGTTAGACCCACTTTTTTCATTTTCCCTATCATCGCATCGTAGCGACAAGCACAAGACTGATCAAAATCTCGAGTTCAATTTCTTCTACGAATGCATTAACTTTACATATAGTACCTATGTACTGTACATACATACAATCGCTAGTAAAAATCGGAAAGTAAAGGAATGAAGATATGAACGTTTAAATTTCAAAAAACGGGAAAGTAAATGGATAAGATATAATTTACAATTAATCAGACTTAATTTGATTAATTTGTAATTTTTGGAAAAATAAGAACAAAATATTTTACCCATTTTTGATAAATTTTCGGTTGATGTGTTAATTTTTGCACAAACATTTTTCGAGAACAATCTTTTTAAGTTGTTGATTTTCATATTAGAAACTATAACTATTCTATTATTAGAAACTTGAATTATTACGATCTAGAATTTAAAAAAAAACTTCGATTCATCATATAAAATTGAGCGCAAAGAGCCACATTAATTTTTGTTTTAGATAGCAGCTTATAAGTGTTAAATGTATAAATAAATCAGAGTTTTTTTTTTAAATTTTCTTCATTTTCTATTATTATACGTAGATTAAATATATAATTTTATTTTTCAATATAATACGTGATTTCTTGTTCTACAAGCTTCCACCATGTTGTGTTATAGTGTTAACAAAATTCAGTTTTCACGAATAACAACTGAATCTTGCTTTTGATATAAAACAAGATAATTAGGCTTAATTTTGTTTGCGAAAATTATCACAAACTATCAACAATAAATTAATAGTTAGAACAGTGGCGGACTAAGCTTTTTAGAAGCCCGGGAGGTAATGCTAAATGGGGCCCCTTATGTGATCAGATATTTTTGTAGTTTCTATAACGTCAGCTTTTACGACAAAACAAAAAACATCAGTCATATTTCTGTACCTTGGTTCTAAAAGGGCCAACGTCCAATTTGATAATTTTTGAGAAATCGAAAATCTTGCATTTTTATTTCTAAAAATGCTTATTACTTTTGAAAATTAAACTTTCTATAACCATCGGTATCTTGTTAAGAATCAATTGGAGCACATTTGCCCTTATAACAGTCTTAGAACATCTTCCGCTGAGTCAAAAAGTGAACTTAAGTCAATATTTGAAAAAATGGACACTGGCCCTTAAAAAACCAAGGTACAGATTTATTAATAGCATAAATTAACGAAATTCCGAACTAAATATTTTTCTTCTTTATCTAATTTCTTTAAAACCTAATAAGTAACATCATCACTTTACAGACGCTGACGTTGTTTTTGAAATATAATTATACTTATGTAAGCCTTTATTTTCGTTGAATACATTTTTAGAAAATATCGTTTTTGGGGGCCCCATACAATTTTATTTCTTGCGTAGTGTAAAAACATTATGACAAAAATTATTTGGACTAGCCATTTTTTTTGCAAAATTGATACTTTTGTCTGGTATTCTTACATTTATGTAGCAAAAATGGGTTCCGAGGTTGAAAAAATTAATTCATGAAATATTAAAATTGGAATTGACGCAGAATTGCAACCTCTATAGCATATCCAAAGTCCCCCAAAATCCCCGCATTGGCTTTTTGTGTAGATGCATTTGAAGAAGTGCAGATGGGGAGAAAATATTTGTTTTGGTACAACCTAACCATACGATACATGCTTTAAGGGTAGTTTTTAACGCTGAATCTAATGAAACTAAATTCAAAATTATACAACCACCCAAACAAAAGTTATAGTCCTTTTTATGTAATGATGAATTTTTTTCAGATACAACAGGTAAAATATTATCGGAAACCCTTTGAAAATAAGTGTATGTTAATGAAATTTAGAGTGAATGTTCCATTTGTCGTACGAACTAAGAATCAAGACAGTACCCAAAAATATCCACGGTGAAAAGGTGTTTTTTTTAAGGGGGATAGGCAAGCGTAGAATGTTTACCATAACACCCACGAAAAAACTCTTACACTCATGAAACTCGCCAAAAATATTGAATTTGTCATGGCAACCAAGAATTCAAATAGTATGGTTAGGTTGTACCAAAACAAATATTTTAGTTTGGTAGACCTCCAAATTCTCCCCATCTGCACCTCTTCAAATGCATCTACGCAAAAAGCCAATGCGGGGATTTTAGGGGACTTTGGATACGTTATAGAGGTGGCAATTCTGCGTCGATTCCAATTTTAATATTTCATGAGTCAATTTTTTCAAGGTTCCCCATACCATTTGTGCTATTTTTCCTGGTCTATAAAGCCAAAATTCATAATTCTGAAATATCTAAGCTTTAAAAAATATGACCCTTTCTGCTTGAATCCCAAATAAAATAGTATTTAAGATCGATTAAAGGTGAAAAATATGATAAAAAAGGTGGGTTATACCACTTTTGCACTCACAGGCCCATATATTTCTAAAAATATACATTCAATCTACGCATATTGTGTTTGAATTGGATTTGGGGCCCCAGGACAGCGGGGCCTGGAGCGGACCACCGTCTTAAGCTTTTAAAAGAGTACAGTATTGTAAGTATAAAAAAGTATTTTCCTGAAATTTCTTGAGAAATAAATTTTGAATAAAATAAAATTTGAGTAAGAGTATATGAATCTGATTTTTTGCTTATAAATTGGTTACACATCATCGTTAAATACATAATATATGAAAAAAAAAAATACCATATGTATATACAAATTTGTAGAACTTACTCTTCTTGTCAGAAATGCATTTTTATTTTTTCGATAAAATTGAAAATACTGATGCTATTCGTGAAAAACGAATTCCCTCTTTAATTAAAAATAGCGGCAACCCTGCCACTATATTCTATATGTTACTCTTCCAAACTCAAACAAAAATTGCTTTTCCAATTTTGTATTTAAAAAAATTTAAATACACTGATTAACTCAATTAGACAACAGTGATCGTATGTGTATAAACTTAGTCTAACTTTAGACAGCTGCCGTCCAAATCGAAGGAGTTATAAATATAAAAATTTGTCACTGTTTTAGGCAACAGACTTGACCAAAGTGACATTGTGTAATTTATTAAATAAATCATAGATATTTCTAACTATTTAAGAACTATATCAACATCTGTCTTACTAGTCAACCGTCTATGAAAATCTAATAAATACGGTTAAAACAAATTCTTAAATCTGAATATGTACTATTGAATCACTCCTATTACGAATTGTCAATTATCAAATTGATAGTTGATAAATCTCGAAATGTGTTTTTTTAAACTCAATTTATAAAAAAAAAAAAACTGATCAACTTTTCTCTTATAATTTTCAACTTTCTTGTGGTTCGGAACCACAGTACACATATTAAAGGTAATATCATTAGAATTTTGATTTTTGTTCAGTTCTGCGTATATATTAAAATGTGTGTCAAATGTCAATAATTGTTGTTGTTTTACGTGTGTTTTTGTCATCACGTTCACATCAATTTTTTCATATCTGACAATCTCAATTTTAATTTGTTGTTGTTTTCACGTATATTGTTGTCATCACGTTCACAGCCATTTTCTATTTCAGTTTTTACAACGTGCGCAGTATAATACCTTAGATTTGTTAACTATGGCGCAGTATAACACCTTAGATTTGTGTACTGTGGTTGGCAACGGCCTGCTTCATTCTCCAGTGACCAAAACTTTAATCAGTTGTGTTTTTAAATATCGAATTTTAAACAATCGTAATAGGGATGAAAATTTCTACAAAGTTCCTCAAAAGATATTATATGGACTGGCTAAATACATATACCTACAGGGTGTCCTGTAAATAATGGATAACCTTGCAACTAGTTGTAGCAGGCCTTATGACCTTTCCAGAAAAAAATATAAAAAAAATATTTTCCCTGTGGTAACTATGCTATGATGTTTTTTCCAAAAGTTGTTAACAAGTACTACTTTCCTCGAATACGTGAACGCTACGACCATGGATGAACAATTTTTGCTATTTTTATATTTTTGTAATATTCTAGAATAACTGTTGTAATAGATGGGTGTTAAAACTTAACAGTAGTTATTGCATTTTTTTTATTATAATTTTTTAAAATATTTTTTCAGTACAAAAATGTATTTTCGAAAAAGTTTGACCACCTCTAATAAGTTAAAATTGTATGAGAACATGAGTGGCCAATTGCTTAAAAAAGTTATCTATTTAATGCACTTTTCAAAATGGTATAACACATGCTTGTGTATTAACGAAATAACCAAGAAAATTTGTCAATCATCTATTAAAGTTGCTTTTAACATTTTGGCAAAATGTCTATCAAAATGTTACAATAACCTCCAAATTTGGGTTGGACAAAGATTTTCTCTTTTGATGTGTAAGGGGGTTCAGTGCAAGTATAAAACTTGATTTTAGGTGTTGAAAGCCCAACCATTTGCCCACCATATTGAAAAACCAGTTCTGCAAAGTTTTCCTTGGCAACTTAAATTTTATTAGTCTTAGAAAAAAAAAACTTTGGTACAAATTTGTAGCAAATTCAATTCTCTTCAAATTATTTTAACATACTTTTTACCCTAAAGTTATAAATAAAAAAGTTATAATCAAAAACATATGAATTTTTTCAATGTTTAAATTAAAACCGAAATTGCTACTAAACTTTTTTATTTGGTTTTTGTTTACTTTTGCTGCTTAAATTTTTTTATGAAATTTTCCAAACTATCCATTTCGATAGAAAATTTAATTTTGAACAAAAAGTATTATATGTAAAATTGTCAAATTCGGCTTAGTTTTCGAGTTATACCAAAAATACTGAAAAGTGGCCAGTGTGACCATTCTCTCAAAAACGCATGGGTGAATTTTGTAGCATTTTCGGTTTAAAGCATGCTTATGGGCCAAACAAACATATTCAATAATAAAAATCCTTGCACGTAATTGTTCCTTTTTAAAAGGTCTATTCAATAGGCTACATTACGAATTGTCAATTATCAAATTGATAGTTGATAAATCTCGAAATATGGTTTTTTAAACTCAATTTATTAAAAAAACTGATCGACATTTCTCTTATAATTTTCAATTTTCTTGCAGTTCGGAACGGCCTGCATCATTCTCAATGATCAAAAATTTTATCAATTGTGTTTTTAAATACCAAATTTCAAACTTATCAATCATCAACTTGATAATTGACAATCGTAAAAGTAGGGATGAATGTTTCTACAAAAGATATTTGAGCTGGCTAAATACATTATGTATGTTTGTATGCACCTAATTATGTGTGCTGTATTATCGAAACTCTTGTGTCATGTCTATACCCAACCCATGTACTTAACATTTTCAAAGCATTCAAAACATAAAAAAAAAAAATTAATTAAACAAAACACACTTTTACTCTAGGTAGAGAGGTAGAAGTTGGATATCTTTTTACAAGAAAAAACTTCAAATGCAACCACAAACGGTTTTTTTTTCTGTACTTAAAATCCCTGAAAGCGAGATATACAGTTTAAGACCGTCGTCGTATGTTGTTACTAACTAAATATAAAATCATCAGAAAGACATATCGTGTGGCTTAAATCAAATGTGGTTTCAAAATCTAGGTAGCTAGAGGTTAGCGATATGGGCCCGTTTTTGTGGGTAAATAGAATCAATATGATATGAATTACCTACCTTCGATTGTGCCAACAATTTATTATTTGCCTTTATATTCTCTCTATTTTACGAGTACATAATTCTCTTTATTTACATACATGTGCAATAATATTTTTTTTGTTTTAATTCTTCTATTTGCAGTTCATTCGCTACCACATTTGACCGTATTGAGTTTATCGGGTTGCAGTAAACTAACAGACGATGGAGTCGAATTAATTGCCGAGAATCTACAAAAACTTCGTGCATTGGATCTATCCTGGTGTCCAAGAATAACAGATTCTTCCCTAGAATATATTGCCTGTGATTTAAATCAATTGGAAGAGCTAACTCTAGATAGGTAAGGCATGTTGAAAATTGAGATAATTTAATATAAACTCTATAAAAACTGCTACGCGGATCGGCAGCGGGAATATGAAATTGAATTAAAATGATTTTATTGTTTGAACTGAAAGCCAATAAGAGTAGGTATAGTAGCTACATAGCTCTCTAGAAAAAACACATAAAGTGTCTTATGTTTCTTGAATTATACATTCTAATTGGTTTTTATGAAGAATTCAATTTGGTTTTCTATGAATATAAAATAAGTGCAAAATGGAATTGGGTGTATTCACTTAGTCTTAACTATACGGTCCATGAAGATGAATTCTAATGGGTGAAGATGAATTTTGAATCAAGAGGACAAAGTGGAATTGATATAATATAAGAAGAAAACAGTTGAGTTATTCACAAAAAAAAAAAATACCGTCATATAAGAAGCTACAATATTATTCAAACCATTCGTCAATACAACAGAGAAAATCATTCAAAGAATAAAGCGAGTGCAGCGATTACATTTTAAGAGATTTTTTGAATAAATTCTCTTAAAGCTTAAATAAATAATAAAGGGTGTTTTTTTAGAAGTGTAGAACTTTGAAATGGAATAAAACAAACATGATTTTTGTAAATTGACATGAAATTTACTTTATTCGAAAGATAATGTTCTGGCATTATAATTTAAATATGATTTCTGGCATATGACCGCCATGGCTGGCTCGAACGTTTGTCTTATCTAAAAGTCTAATTTTCGATGACTTTTTCCAACAATTGTGGCCGTATATTGGCAATACCGCGGCGAATGTTGTCCTCCAAGTTGTCAATCTTTTCGGGCTTATCGGCGTTGGCGTAGACTAGCGATTTCACATATCCCCACAGAAAATAGTCAAGCGGCGTTAAATCGCACGATCTTGGAGGCCAAGTCACGAGTCCGTAACGTGAAACTATGCGGTTACCGCAAACGTTTCCTTCAATAAATCAATTGAGGCACGAGCTGTGTGGCATGTTGCGCCGTCTTGTTGAAACCATAGCCCCTGCACATCATTGTTGTTCAATTGATAAACGGAAAAGTCAGTAATCGTGGCTCCAACCCATAAAGCACACCAAACAGTCAGTTTTTGTGGTTGTAACGGTGTCTCAACATACACTTGAGGATTAGATATTATCACTCCAAATATGGCAGTTTTGTATATTGACGTATCCATTCAACCAAAAGTGAGCTTCATCGCTAAGCAAAATTCGCTTATGGAAATTGAAAAACAGAACCGTGGTTTTCAAAATAAATTTGAACAATTTGGAATTGTTGTTGTTCCGGTGTCAGTCTATTCATGTTGAAATGCCAAACCAAATTAAAAGTAAATCACGCTGACAAAATGGCCGCCAGTTAAAATAGTGTTGCCAACTTAAAGTTCTATACCTCTAAAAAAAACACCCATTAGTTCAATCTTTTCACGGTCCATTGAGGTTAAACATTGTCTTGTCGGCCAAGACGATGCCACTCCCAACTCCAGGATGTGACTTTGTCGCGAATTCAGGCTGCTGTATTTGTAGAGGCATGCGAAAATTTGATAACGGTGAATTTCCTTTCATAGAACCCCTTATGAAATTTCTCACAGTTGTGGCAAAATCTTTTTCCATATGCAATGATTCTCCTTAGTTATGAATCCTTAGATTTTTCCCAGTCCAAAGTCGTACAGTAACATATTTATATATAATATACATATAATTATGTGTGTACATTATACACATTGCCATTTATAAATCTTAAAAAACTTACATACCATTATTTATTTGTTTTCAGATGCGTTCACATAACAGACATTGGAGTTGGCTACATTTCAACTATGCTCTCGCTTACCGCTCTATTCCTGCGCTGGTGTTCACAAGTTCGAGACTTTGGACTGCAACATTTATGCTCAATGCGTAATTTACAAGTACTTTCGTTGGCTGGCTGTCCCCTTCTAACATCTTCTGGTCTATCCAGCCTCATACAATTGCGACATCTACAAGAATTGGAATTAACCAATTGCCCGGGTGCCAGTCAAGAACTTTTTGAGTATCTTAAAGAACATCTACCCCGGTGTTTGATTATTGAATAATAATACGCAATTAAACAAAATTTTTACTTAAAATAAAACAAAACAAAAAAAATAAATCGGTTATTTTAAAATGATATTTGAACTAAATAAGAATAAAACTTTTATTATTGTTGACTGTAAAATACTACAAAAAAATGGAGATTAACCTAAAAAAACAAAATATGTAATACTTTATTTATTTCTAAAAAAAAAAATGAAAACAAAAAGTTCTATAGTGAGTAAGACGATAAAAAAGTAAAGTCGTTGTAATAAAAAAAACAAAAACAAAAATGATTTTGCAGTAAACTTCAAAACGAAAATAAAAATCAAAGCAAAACCAAATTAAAAAATTTAAATTATAATAAAATTAAGATTTATATTTTTAAGTCTAATGATTTACATTTTAATATTTTGTCGTTAATTTATTAATGTACATGTAGATGTAAAATTTTACTATTCTTACTGTATTTCGTTTTCTGTGATTTATGTTTTAAGTTTATAAATTTAATTTTTTTATTTTTTAATTCGATTATTTTCAGCTAAGACTTGAAGAAAAACAAAAAATATAAATGTCTACTTTATTTTTTTTTAAATAAAGTGTAAAATAAAAACAAAAAAAGCTAATATGTATTTGTAAAAAAACTTATTTTCTTTTTTAAAATGCTCTATTAATTTCATTTAAATACTTCTTCCATAACTGTTCGTTGTTAGAAAAAAACCGCTATATGTTCGTGTTTAAAATTTTTGTGTTGAAATAAAAGCCATCAGAAAATAAATAACATTTTAGAAAAAAAAAAAAAAAAAAACAATTCAGAACCTGCACCTTTTTGTGATCAATCAACGAAAAAGGACCCATCACGCAGGGTTTAAGCTATAAACAAAATACATAAATAATGATATTAAAAGCAGAAATCAAAATTAAATTTGTCCTCTTCCCTACAACAAATTTTCAACAGTTAAATTAATCTCAGCTTTACTTCACAATTTTACAATTTTAAACTGCGACAAAATAAAAAGCTGATATAAACTCAAATAACAAAAAAAGAAGACTTAATTAAAATAAAAGAACTATTTCGGGAATAAAAAGAACTACAATTGGAGAAAACACACGCTTAGGAGAATAGGGCATCACACAATGTTAAGTAAAAAAAATATATATAAAAACAACACACAAATATTTAAAACGAAAATAATAATAAAAATTGTTTATTGTAATAATAAGCTGTAGCAACAAAAAAAAAAACAAACAAGGAGTGTAAAAAGAAAAATTATAAAAATACCGAAAGGTAAATATTGAAATTTTAATTGAAATTAGAAAACAAAATACAAAGGCAAAACAGGATAAAAACAACTTTGTTTTATTAAAGGAACTTCTAAAAAAAGGTCGATATACAAGAAAAACAGACGGGTAAGTGAAAGCGCGATCAATTCCGATTTCCTTATAATTCATATTATATCGCTCATTTGTTACAAGACCGTCATAATTCAAAATTTGTTGTTTTTAGATAGATGCGATTGAAAATTTCGATTTTGTCAAAAATATATGAAAAAACGACTGTAGTGCAAAAGCTTTTGCGCTCTTATTTGAAATTGAGAAAAGATATCGATGTTAAATGTACTACAAAAAAATATCATAATCATCATAATCACAATGTTTTATGCACTAAAAGATCAAAGTCTTCAATTTTTGAGTTATGCAGATCTAGCAGCAAATGAGCGATATGTACATAGTAATTTCACTTTGAGTGTACTTTAGAAAAATAATAAATTTTGGCGTAGCAGCTTTAAAATCCTGTTTAACAAAATCGACTTTTTCAAAAAGACTTCAGCTGATGTGAATGTTTTATTAAGAAGAACTACATATCAATGGATTTATTAACATCATTCGGTACATGGATGAAACGTTGGTCATAGAAACATATATGGCCATCCAATACAAAAATACCACCAGCAGTAAGACTAGATCTCTATTTACTAAAAATTAGGACCTAATTGACCAGTCTGGCACTGTTTTTTTTTTTAACGGCCAAAAACTTGTCGGCAATTAGTTAAGTTTATTCTTGTTACGTCAGTACAATTAAGAATAAGTGAAGACTTAATACTCTGCACTGTAAAGGGCCTTACAGCTCTCATTTTTGTATGATGGAGGTAGCTATCGTCAAGACGACTATCAAAATAAATTAACCATCATCTTGGACGATTGCACCCTTGGAGCTTCGTAAGTCAGCACGCTTTAGTTTAGCAAGCTTCTATTTTATTGGATCCTACACATCTTAGGCCTAATTCAAAAAGCTACGAAACTGAAACTGATTTTATTACATTCAGTTGTGAAATACATAGCAGAGATTGGGTTAACAGTAAATGAGAAACTGTGCAATAGAAAACGCTAAGACAAAGATTTAAGATTATGATTTTTCACAATTATCATTTTCTTTTTTATTTAAAATAAAAATAAAAATTTTCTACATCACATCATTTGTTTCATTTCTTCCCCCCTCCTAATTTCTCTTTTCGCTTTTTGATGTGTTTTTTCACCTTCACTTTTCTCTTATCGGCCTTCGCATCTTTGATAGCCTTTTTCCTAGCCTTTTTTGATTCTGGTGATTCATCCCTTGGACGAGCTGAGTTTTTGAATTTCTTTTCGTTTTCATCACCACTACTATCGCTATCTTCCTCACTGCCAGATTCTTCTTCGGCTTCGCTGTTTGAGCCAGCCAAAATGTCTGGTTTTGTTTGAACATTGAGTTCTGATGTGAGTCCGGTTATTTTACTGTAAATAAGTGAAGGATTCTCTCCAGCCTTGGCTTTGTCAATATCTCGAGCAAAATGGACAACCTAGAGCAGAATTGAAATAGGATAAAATTCATACGTAGTATATGATTAAATTAAAACTCACCTCATCTAATCGCTTCGGAATGTAAGTGCTCTGCCAGACAGCTTCGTCGATTTTTTCCTGGGCAGTTAACTGGTCAAAGTCACGATCCTTAATTCGCTCAGAGATTTCATGCAAACATTCCTCCATATTATCATCGGTGATGGTTTGGTCGGTGATAAAGTCGAAAAGTTCCTTTACGGTCATCGTGGCAACCGATTTTTTGCGGAAGAAATCTGATATATTCGTGCAGTCCTTACGCAGAAAGTCAAAGGCATGCGGATGGTCGTGCTCCACTGATTGACTAACATCAATAATCACCAACTGACCATCCTGAAGGAGGATATTGAATTCCGAGAGATCAGCATGGACGAGTCTACACTTGTTGTATATTTTCCACATGATTACTACACATTCGCGGTACAATTCTCGAGCTTTCGAAGTTGTAATATCGACGTCTTTGAGTTTAGGCGATGGCCATCCATTTTTTCCACAGAACTCCATGACCAGCACGTGACTTCGCAATAGAATAGGTTCTGGAACAGGCACCCCAGAGTTCTTCATGCGCAGATAGTTTCTCATTTCCTTTTCAGCCCAGGTGCGCACCATTTTGCGGGGATTGTGTCTGCAATAGCCATGGCGGAAACGAAATTCACCCGAGACATACTTATCCCGATCTTTGAATACCAGAATCGATGTCTTGTATATTTTTATGGCATATTCCTGGTCTGTCTTGGATACTGCGTGATAGACATTAGCCTCCTTTCCCGTTGATATGCATCCATTAATCTCATTAATCAAACCCCGATTGAGAAGCTTAAAGAGAATCATTCTCGTTCGGGGATCCATTACTTGTTCGGCAGTTGCACGGTCGTGTTTGTCCTTGACTCTCACTCGTTCCGACTCAACCTTCCGATCGAATGATACCAAACGATTGGCGGCTTGGTCTGACATATTTGTCCGTGGGTCGTATTTCTCGATGTTGATTTTATTGGAATACTTACGAAGTGCTTTATCATTGGGCTGATAGCTGGACACTTTTGCAGTTTGTCGCTGGATATTACTGTGACCACCGGAATTTGGAGCGACTGAACCGGGTTGGGTATTGTGCTTTTGGTAGCCGGTGTATGAATCATCATAGTCATAGAAATCATCTACATCAGAATCTTCATCGTATTCATCTTCGTCATCATCCTCGAGTTCGTCCGCCTTTTCATTTGGTTTTGGATCATCTTGAAGGCCCGAAAACATAACATGTTTAACTGTGAGTTTGTTCAAGTTCTCAACGAGTTCTGCGGTTGTTGACTGGATTTTCGGTTGGGAAAGAAGTTCGTCTTCTTCAGCATCACTGAATTGATGCTCCATTTTCCGATTAATTATTTCTTTTGGATGAAAAATATTTGTTCGGGATATTATATGCGTTTTGAGAATAACGAAAATAAACACGTGTATTAAGTGTCAAATTTTTTGACATTGGTGAAATACTTGACTCAAATATTTCACCACGTTTGGGGATTTCACATTTTTGTCAAACATTTATAACAGGGTGGTTCAAGTTATGTGAAGTCAGAAAATAACTGCGTTCAGTCCGAAAGAACGAGAAGTTTGATTTTGTATTTACAAAATTTGAGCACTGACAAATTTTTTTCTATTTTCTTAATCCCTGAAAAATAAAAATTACGCTATAATTTAACTTCAACTTAGCCCAGTAAAATTTTTCTTTAGTATACGTACTTTTCCTTGTCTGCAGAAGAAGTTTGAAGCAAATTCTTATGGTTTTTCAAACGATTATCAGCTGACACAACAGCTCTGCGTCTGACTCTTTAAAAAATTTTATGAGTCTGAAGAAGAGACAAGAGCTGATTTCATCATTGCACACATTGAATTTTGACAAGAATCAGATGCAAAGAGTCTTCCCGTAATAAGGGATTAAGGTCCAGTTGCACAAATGTGTTTCAAATTTTGATCCATGGTTCAACATTTTTATTTTCAGATTTTGGCAGAATTACTGAGGTTCAACGGTAGTTCAAGGTTCAAGTGGTAATAGTAGCCAATTAAGGACCTGTTGTACAAACGTGGTTCAAATTTTGATCCGTGGTTCAAATATTTTTACTGGCTGATTCCGGTGAAATTACTGGAGTTCAGTGACGCATGGTTCAAGGTTCAAGTTATACTAGCCAATTTAATGCCTTGAGCCATCGTTGAACTTAAGTTAATTCGCCAAAGTCAGTGAGTTAAAATTGCGGAACCACAAGCTAATTATTTGTGCAACTGGCCCTTACCCGGAGGCCATACGAGCGAGTACTCGCTAGCGAGTTGGGTACATACATTAATTGTCAAATCACTCGCCACTCTACTCGCTTCTCAACTGGCTTCGAAAAAGGCAAGCCAGTTGGCTAGCGAGTAGTAAAAGTTTCGATGTATTAGTAACTCGCTAGCGATTACTCGCTCGTGTGGCCTCCGGGTTAATGCCTGAACCATTGTTGAACCTCAGTTAATTCACCCAAGTCAGTACGTTACAATTGCTGAACAACGGATTAAATACAACTGCCCTAAGGGCCAGTTTGTTTTTATTGGGTTGAATCTGTAATAAGTTTTTGCCAGGCACAGGCAAAATGGAACTAATTAACTGATATTTGCTGATTAGCGATTTTGATAATTAACAACTCAAATTACAGATTCATTGACTAAAACTGTGTTTAATGAGCACATTCGCGGATACACCAGTCACAATAATCGTCTCTACCCCCCTATATTCAAAGACTCAAGTTGATAAACCTACCTTCGCTCTCGAAACATAGGCAGTACCTACAGCTATGTTACATAATTGGAATAGTGAACGGTTCAATAACATCTTCATCAGCTCTGTGTCGATTAAATTTCAGCTATAGTCAAGTAAGCATAAGAAGGCAACTACCTATATGTCCTATATTCAGCAGATCAAACTATGGTGTCAATAGTCCTCTAAATCAATTGATTTCAGTTTTCAATAAATATTACTTTTTGATTACATCTATTAATGACAATTTAAAATGTATGAAATTTAAAGAAACCTTTTTTAACACAATATTGTAATATAATATGTATAACCCTTATGGTATAATGTATAATTTGTATGTGTTTAACGTTAGTATTTAACGGATTAATAAATATATGATTAAAGCTGATTAGCTGTGAACAAACTGGCCCTTACCGTGAGGCCACACGAGCGAGTAATCGATAGCGAGTTACTAATACATCGAAACTTTTCCTACTCGCTAGTCAACTTGCTTGCCTTTTTCGAAGCCAGTTGTTGTTGTGAAGCAAGTAGAGCGTTGAGTGATTTGACAGTTAATGTATGTACCCAACTCGCTAGCATGTTCTCACTCGTGTGGCCCTTGGGTAAGATCGACAATTTTTGGCGAGTTGTTATATTTTAAACGCAGTTATATTTTTATATTGCAATGGGATAGATAAAGTGCAAAATTATTGCAACACTAAGGACAATCGTAGTTAAAATTTTGATCCATGGTTCAGAAATCTTAAATCACCGATTTCGTTGGATTTACTGAGGTTCAACGATGGTTTAAGCATGATGTTGGCTTCAATAACATACTTGTACCTTGAACCATCGCTGAACCTAAGTTAATCCTCTGGAATCGGTTATTTAAAATTGCTGAACCACGCACTTTTGACATGATACTATACCAGTGGCACCGCATCGTGAAGAGGCAAGGTATGTGAAAAATATTTGCAACAAGCAAAAACTGAAATTCAAACTGCGAGCAGTACCTAAAGTATTTCTATCATTATTCATATTTTAGGCTGAATGATTTCATTTGTTTTATTCACCACTCTTCTACTGTCACAATTCACCAAAACAACATACTTGACATTTTGTATCTTTTTAAAAAAATGTGTTTGAGCTGAACAAAATCTTAATCAAAAATCTATTATTAATTTTGTTAAAAAATGAAACTTAAGTAAATATTAAATTATGTTTGCACTTGCAGAACTGAAGGACACAATTCGTATTGCTCCTGATCAGTTTCATTTGAAGCTTATCGAAGCGATACGGGATGAAATCAATCGCAAACTGGCGAATAAGGTAACGAATCCAATAAATATTCCTATCAAATAATGTTTATTTTTGCAGGTCCTGCTAAATGTAGGTCTTTGCATAGCTCTTAAGGACATAGTTTCTATTAAAGATTCCATAATACTACCGGGTGATGGTGCCTCCCATACCGAAGTCATCTTTCGGTATATTGTATTCCGTCCGGCAATAGGGAATGTAGTGACTGGGAAAATACGAAGTTGCAGCCGTGAAGGAGTTCATGTTACATTGGGTTTCTTCGATGATATCCTGATTCCACCATCAGCATTGCAGCATCCATCTCGTTTCGAGGAAACTGAACAAGCTTGGGTGTGGGAATATCCAGTGGATGATGGCGAGAAACACGATTTGTTTATGGACATCGGAGAACCTATAAAATTTCGCGTATCTGGCGAGTTGTTTGAAGAAAGCTCACCCATTGGACCTCCCTTAAACGACCAACCCGGATCGACGGCAACACAACTCAAAGAAATCAAAACACCTTATCGAATTATTGTAAGGCCGATTTGGTCCCATTAAATTTCTCTGCCTCTATTTATCTTTATTCTTTATTTTAGGCAGCTATCAATGAATCGGGACTTGGTGTGCTATCCTGGTGGGCTTCACAAAATCAAGCAGCTGAAGAAAGCTACGAAGGCGATGAAAATGAAGAGTACAATAATGAAGATGATGGTGATGGAGCGTACGAAGAGTGAAATGTTTCGTTATAGAAATATGTAATTTTTTGTATAGTTTGTTTAATATATAAATAAATAAAAAGCTGCTCTTTCTTTTTGCACTGAAATATGTTTAAATTTTTTAAGATCATGTGTGGATAGTAAAGAAGCTGCTACTGGGGCCCTGCTATGTAACTTTATTCTACTTTCGAATTTATTCGAAAGTTGTTTTCAATGCCTAAAATAAGTAGGTAGTAGTAATACGTATGAAAAAGGATCAAATGTTAGTGCTTTCGACTTTTTGCCACAGAATCTCCAATTAGCGCTATTCTATTTCAGTTTATTAGCCCTTGCTATGGAATTAGCGAGTTGAGATTTTGCGAATACGACCGTTTTTATTGTAGGATCGAGTTACATAGTTGGGCCCCTGGACTATCAATAATCAATACTAGAAGCCTAACCACAATTAACCGTGCACCTAAAACCAAATATGAATGCATCTTCGAGAGAAATCGTGTTAGTTGAAATTGGCTTTCACCGCTTCCTAGATAATGCTTGGATCACATACAGCCTTATTCATTAGAATGCGCTAAACAGATGAATAGTTATGTACTGCATAAGGATTTATGTAGCCACTATGTAACGTTATATACATAAATCCTTATTCATAAAAAATTTCCCCATCCATTTTAGTTATGCAACGCTTGTGTCAAATAAAGTACCACAAAAAGGAAATCTATTACGTTTTACTTCAACTTCACATAAACAAACATCAGCTGTTTGTGAAAAATCAATAAAAGAAAATGCTTCCAGTTCGGTCTTTTCAATTTCTGTGTCTATAATATATAATTTTGTAGTTTTCTTGTGTCATTTACTCATTTTAAGCAAAAATAAATAAAAGTTTCGATAAAAACTCATAGCAATTTCATTCCATTTACTCTCAGTGAATTTTTATTACAAAAAAAAAAAACAAAACAACCCCCAGTTTTCCTGCTGCGCTGCCGCCACCGGTTGGATTGTTTTTAGTTTCTCTATTTTTGTTTTTCTATTCTATTTTCATTGTGTTATTTATTGTTTATAGTAGATACGCATTTACATATATGCATACATACAAGAAAATTAGTTTTTTTTAGAAAATAATCTGTTTTGTTGTTTTATTTCATTATTTCTTTGCTCACATTTTTTATTGGGAAGAATAGGTTATCATCATCATCGTGTCCTGTAACCCCGGCTGGGGCATAGGGCGTCAACAAAACGTCTCCATCCTTCACGGTCTGCTGCAAGGTACTTTAGCTGTGGCCACGTCTTTCTCTGGGATTCTGCTTCCGCTAAGACAGTTGATTTCCATGTTGTTCTTGGTCTTCCAACCCGCCGTGCACCCTGAGGATTCCATTCAAAGGACTGCTTTGCAATTTCATTGTTTGGTTTCCTCAGTGTGTGACCAATCCAACGCCATTTACGCTTTCTTATGTCGACGTCCAGCCGCTCTTGACTTGTCCTGCGCCACAATTCCTCATTTGATATTATTTGTGGCCAGCGAATCTTTAGGATATGGCGAAGACAGCGATTCACAAAAGCCTGCAATTTCTTCGAAATGATAGACGTGACTTTCCAGGTTTCACAAGCATATAACAGCACGGATTTGACATTGGATTCGAAGAATCTCAACTTAGTGCGTAAGGAGATTTGACTTGATTTCCAGATTGGGGACAGAGTACCGAAGGCAGCACGAGCTTTATTTATTCTACTTTTAACGTCCAGATCCGTACCACCGTTTGCAGAGACAATACTGCCAAGGTAGTTGAACTGTTCCACTACTTCAACTGGCGTCTCCTGTAGAATAATACGCTGCTGTGTGGAGCGGCCTGTGAGCATTATTTTTGTCTTTTTGCTGTTTATTCTTAGACCACTCGACTCTCCCTTCACTTGCAGTGTTTGGCACATCCCGTTCAGCCCACTGATGTTATTTGCCAGTAGACATATGTCATCGGCATAGTCTAAATGACTGAGCCTTTCGAACGGTCTCCATTGAATGCCCTGTCGCTCTGCTGTACCTACACTGGCCGTCAATACGTCGTCCATCGCCAGCAGGAAGAGAATTGGCGATAGAACATCCCCTTGTCTCACACCCTGTTGCACTACAAAGGAGTCGGATAGCTGCCCGTTGTGCAAAACAAAACACCTTGCGTTGTAGTAGGACCCTTTAATAATGGCAACTATTTTTGGTGGAATTCCTCTACCAAGCAACGATCTCCATATACATTCTCGGTTAACTCGATCAAAGGCTTTCTCAAAATCCACGAACATGAGGTAAAGCGGTGATTGAAATTCCATCGACTGCTCAAGGACGATACGCAGGGTGTTGATATGGTCGACACACGAAGAATACGGAATACACGGAAGAATAGGTATAGATATGTATATGTGCGCATATCAAAATATTTCACTTTTGTGTGTGTTAGTGACATTTTGATACTAAAATATCCTTATGTTGCCACTATTCAACCTCCAAACTCGTTTAGCTTATAATAACCCTGTTCCTTGGTTTAGTCCCAAACAGTTTCAAACAGTTTCAGACCGCCAGATTTGGTGCGGACCAGTACAATTTTTCAAGTGTGGAACGACTTCGGACTAAATCTGGCGGTTTCAAACTGTTTGAAAGTCGGCAAGGAACACACCTAATGAGTCTATGTAACGTTGCATAAGTTTTATGAATAAGGTTTTTGCGTTCAGATGCATTATAACGAGTACATAGCACTATGCACAAGCTATGTCCCCTTTCACACGAAGAAACAAGTTGCTGGAGATTTTTTTGACATTTTCTTTTAATATCCTTAAAAATCTCTTGTACCTTTCATACGAGGAAACAAATCTCCAGGCAATTTTTGAAATTTCCTTTGAAAGTCTATTGGTTGAACACACCTAAACCTAGATGTGAAAGGAAATGTCAAAAAGTCTCCTCAAATCCTCGACCGGGGAGATTCTGTTCGCCCCTCTTTCCTCCTGCCCTTCTCACCCAGGAACTAAAAGTTGCTGGCAACTCAGTTTCCTCGTGTGAAAGGGCACTATGATGCGTTTATGAATAAGGCTGATAGTGTATTGTCCGCCTTCCCAGGCTGTTTACAAATTCCGTTTCTCACTTTGAACTGTGAATTTTTTAAACGATCTGGCAGGGCGAAGGCGGAATCAAAATTAAGACCACGTTTGTACAACTGGCCCTAAATCACTAAGGCCCCGATTATGGACTGCAAGGCTTGTTTGTTTGAATCGCCCTTATTCCAAAACTTTCGACGCCTATTCTTCTTTTTTTCCTATCACTCACCCGTCAAACCTAAAACTGGGCTCTCATTTTATCATAAAAATAGTTCGTAGTTATTCATTTTTCTAGACAACTTTTCGCAGTCTCAACTACATATACATTTTACTGATATCATTGTATATCCAATCTATAGTATTCTCATGAAACACGATTTTGTAGGTAGACATTTGGTCGATAGGTTCGCTGTGATCGCCTTACCGAGATCCCTTAACAAAAATTAGTATGACATTTGGACGCATAGATGGCCAAGAGCTTTTTTTCTTCATGAGAATACTATAGAATTTATATACAATGCTGATATTTCAATAAAATCTCGTAAATGAGATAGATATGAAATCTGCTCTATTGACACTGGTAAGTTGCTTTCCACACCACCTGCATTTCAGCACATGAACCTTATCTGGGGGATAAAAATTTTTCTAATTTGACGTTCAATGTATTTCCCATAAGAGAAAAACAATAGAGAGTCATAATTCATGTTACTTTTTCTAATAACTTTTATATAAACGGATACAATTTTTATGATTGCAATAGAATAACAAAACATGTTAGTTTACAAATCTAGCAAAAAATAAATCAAAACTGACGCCTCAAATGCTTTAAATTTAAGATGAAAAATGTAAACAAACTACCTCTACAACGAGAAACAACAACACTAATACTCGTTTGAGAAAAAAGCAGCGCAGAGACGTAGCCAAGATTATTTAAAACATGAACAGTTTTTTTTTCTTTGTTAATTATGTTTGTATTGAAAATGAAGATTTTCAAATACATGTCATGTTTTTGTTTGGATTGAAAATTTCTTGCATATATATTTACCAATTTAATTACAAAAAAAAAAATGTTTAAGTATTTTTACCTACGTACAGAATTTTTTGGTTTGGAAGTATGTAAATATTTTAAATGCTTCTTCGTTATACCGAATTTACACGACTCGTGAAAAGCTGCCGGTATAATGACAAAAATAATGATTTTGTCCATTCTTCTGTAATTGTTTTGGTCATTATATTGCCAGTTCTCCAATCGTGTAAATGCGGCATTAACAAAAGACGCAGACACGATTGAAGTGTTATTATTTCCTGATGTTTTTGGAGGGTACATATTTTGAAAATAAGAATTGTAAAAAATTAAACGCAAAATTCATTATTTAATAAAGGGTGTTATTGACCCCATGAGATTCTTTAGTTTCTAAAGACAAAATATATTGTATTGACCTGTTGCACAAACAGTGTACAAATATTTGTACTCCTTTTTTCTCAAGAATACAAATTCACAAACGCAATACATAAATATATAGAAATACTTATACCTACATCTTCATAAAAACACTACTGTAAAGTTTCGGTGACGTAAGCTTTTACTTATTAGAAAACAGTAGTAATATATATAATATAAAAATCTTCATAATTGACTCTTGTCTATCAAACACCTTCCCTGACAACGCACGTGACACTAATTTTGCTTACCAAATGAATCCATTTTGGAAAGCAACAACAACAATACAGGTTTGTTTACATTTTTCATCTGCAAAATATAGGAAGTTATACATAAGTTTTGATACATATTCTTATCTTGATTAACTAACTCACATAAATTCTTTTTCTATTGCAACTATAAAATAAATACGTGTTCATAGAAAATTAATTAGCAAAAGTATAATGTTTTTCAGACCTTTTTTTGGTTTTCTCTTATGGGAAATACATTGAATGTCAAAATGAAAAAAAAATGTATCCCCCACATAGGGTTCACGTGCTGACTGCTAGGTGCCGTGACTCCATTCGCCAATAATGGCTCTTTCTTATTATCTTTAGCTCTATCTCATATCTTCATCTCATGAGATTAAGCTAGACATTTTTTGCACACACCCACCCTCACACCTGTAAATGTGGTAGCGGTAGATACAGCCTCCAATAATATCACCCTCATAATATTCATGGCGAAAGTGTTTTCCTTGGCCTAAGCAAACCATTGATTCATTAATTTACCTTTATTTAATGAACTTTAAGCATAGTTTACAGTTCCCATGCAAAAAAAGAATCGAAATTTTCAAAACGGTTTTCCACCTGTTCTGCGCACCAAGTTGAATACTATTCAAGGCGGAAAACGTTTGCCGTGTCCTAAGCCTTCCATTGAGTCATTAATTAACCCTTAATTAATAATCTATAGGTATAAAAATGGAAAATAATTATTTTTGGATGCGAAAACCATTTGCATGCAAATAATGCCTTGAGGTGAATATATATTTTTTTTTTTGGAAGTGTAAACCGACCATCCAAAAAAAAATATTTTATTCCCCACACTTCTTTTCGCATGCAAATCAATTGCCGGCTTTGTATATAAAATCTATAGTACTATCATGGGTGACGAACGACTGGCACGAACCAAGTGACGGCTTATGAAATTACTGGTGCTGAGCCTAACTAACCCTGAAGCCACACGAGCGAGTAATCGCTAGCCAGTTACTAATACATCGAAACTTTTCCTACTCGCTAGTCAACTGGCTTGCCTTTTTCAAAGCCAGTTGAGAAGCGAGTAGAGCGGCGAGTGATTTGACAATTAATGTATGCACCCAACTCGCTAGCGAGTACTCGCTCGTGTGGCCTCCGGGTAAGAGTGTACAGCTGAATTGTAAACTTAAGAATATGGCAAATGAAGAATAAAGTGTAATAATGAACTAATGAGAGAGCTGTATACTTTTTTATAAGAGTTGGAGGGAGGCAAAAAATCAAGCAATTTTGTTTTTTTCAAATGTATTGGTTTTGTCAATGAATAATAGGTTAATAGTTGGGTGCGTATGCGTATTTGGCTCTGATGTGAGCTGAAATGAAAGTATGATTGTATTTCTTTCTATCGTTGGGAATGAAAAAATTTGTATTTGGAAACAAACAATAAAATATATGCTTGCAAGTTATATTGTAAGATTGTATTTGTAACCATGGTTACTTTAAATCTTTTTATTTGTTTATTTTACTTTTGTGTTTTCTTTCGTGTTTTGTTTTTATCAGATTTCAGTCGTAAAAATGCTTTGGTGGGGAAAGGTTGCTGCTGTTAGGTGTAATTTTCGTTGTCATTTAGTGTGTATATTTTTGGGTTGTTTTGTTTACTTTCGTTTTTTGTTATTTTTGTTGGTTGTTGTTGGAATATGGTAAACACGTAGGTGGTTGTCATTAACGGCTGCTGTTGCTCATGCTCGGCTGCTGCTGCTGCCGCTCAGCATACGATCGGAATATTTTTGTGCTGGGGTGGGTAAAAAAACGAATTTTTGTTTGGGGTGGTTGATTGCAGGGTTGTCAGATTGGGCTTTTTATCATAAATTGGGCTATCTTTTTCCTTTCTGTCTGTATATCTGTCTGTCTGTATGTCTGCCTGTCTGTCTGTCTGTCTGTCTGTCTGGTTTGTATCTGGATCTACAGCCTAAACAAATGGTGCGATTTGCTTCAAATTTTGAACTTAAGGTTTTCTTGTAACTCTCCAGAGGGGAAATTAAAATTTTTGTTGGCTCTAAAAATAAAGGTAATTGCCATACAACCTTTGAGGAAAAGCTTTTTGAATAAAAAAAAAATAATTTTTGGATTTAAAAAAAAAAATTAAATTTATTTTTTGAAAATTCAATATTTCAAAAACTGGTTGATGAATTTCTTGTCATTTTGATAACGACTACGCATTGTTTAGGAGCAACACAATTTGTTCCTTTAACTGGTTTTGTAAGACTTTGAAAATTTGGTGTGGAAAAACGGTTCCATGAATCTATTTGAATATTTACAGGAATATTGATGATTTAAAAGTCTAAAACTATGCATACCAATGCGAGCCATGCAATCAATATTTGCAAGGAAACAAAAGATTTACGAAAAGACCATAAAAAGTCGTTGTTTAGTACTTTTTTAAGCTAACGGTGAAGGGTCAAAAAAATAATAAAATGGTAATAGTACTTATATCTTTCTGGAATATTTGTCTCACAAAAGTGTTGAATTCCAAAACCAGAAAACCAAACTTGTATTTAATTTTTTCTAATAAATAGCTCCAATGATTTCAAGTTTTTTGTTGGTATAAAATTAATATTTTCGTATTTATGTACATAGATGACATTCGTTTTTCTTAAATCAATTTCATGCTTTAGAACATTGTTCTTTTATGTATTTCATCTAGTTTTTATGCACACAATTTCAAAAATTCTAAGCCTCTTGAAATGTTGATAGCTAGGAGAATATGTACATACACCCAGCGACCCAGCGACAAAAAAAACCCTCGCAGTATATCTGCTGAGCAAAACCTCGCCTGTATTCAGAATTCGTGAGATATATTTAATTTTTGTTTCTTTATTTTTTTAATTTAATATATTTTAAATTAAAAAAAAACGGTTTTTGTTTTTAAATCGTATTTTTTAAAAAAATACAAAAAAAAAGTAAAAAATTATTCAAATTTTTCAATTTGGAGAAATTGGTATTTACATAATTTAGGGGTAAGGAAATCATGATTTCTTAAAAATATAACAGTTTAGTTATTTAAACGGCTTTTTATTAAATAAATTACATGGGTAAACAAAAAAAAAATGTTTATACTTCGTCGTTCCGCCCCTTTTCTTCATAACCTCACAAATGCGGTTTGGCATCGAATTGAACAACTTTTTTTTAAATAATTTTCATTTATTTCGCTATACCAAACTTTTTCAATAACTGATTTCATCTCAATGATGGTTTTTGGACGTTTTTCTCTATTTTTTTTTCCCATTTGCTGCCAACAGTTCTCAATCGGATTTGGGTCCGGACTATTTCCTGGCCATGGAAGTGACGAAATCCCAAGAGAATTTTTATAATTTTTTACCTGAATATCAAGAACTCAACAATGTTTCTAAAAATGTCTAAAAAAAATGCATTAAATTAAGTTTAAGCCCACCATTTTGGCTCGGTGACATGGAGCTGAGTCATCTTGGAAAATCAAGTTTTCGGAATGCTCGGAGTATTGCTCTAATGTTGGCAAAACGCCTTCATTAATGATTTGAATGTATTTTGCAGCATAAGCAGTGCCTTCCAGCATAATAATGGCCCCAACACCAAACATTGTAATGGCTCCCCATACCATCACATAAGGAGAATGTTTCACAGTAGGCAAAACACATTCATCCGAAAACCTTTCTTATTTGTCAATAAATATGACAAAATAGAAAAAGTAGAGAAAAAAAATTGATGAAAGGTAGAATTTTACCGTTAAAGCGCAAAAATATGAAAATAGATAAATGCGAGGGTTTTTTTGTCGCTGGGTGTAGGTATGTAGATGCATTAGGTTGGTCGTAAGAAAAAGATCAGGTTGTATGGACCTAAACCGATTCTAAAAGAAAAAAAAAAAATATTCCCTAATTTTTTCAGATTTTTATTATCATCCCTTTAGTCACTCTAGGGGTTAATTTAATGGCATATTTTTTGTGCATACAGCATACTAGGTGATTCGCGTAAAATCTGCCAAGGGCATGTACTTAGGTTAAAAGTAAACAAGAAAAAAAGTATATTTAACCGGCTTGGACAGGCGGCAATTTTATAAAAAAAAATACTTAAAATGGAAAAACATACATAATGTATATTAAAAAACAACTTTTTCACAATTTTAAGTTTGAAAACAATTTTTGTCGAAGCTGTTTACGAAATGAACTTTATTTAAAAATAAACCATGAGAATGGACTTCTGGTTTTCCAAAAAGCTACAAAACAATACTGTAAGTGGTTGTTTGTTAATAGGTATACTTTTTCCATTCTAAGTACCTAGGTACCTAACTATTTTTTTTTTATAAGACTGCCCCTTCTGTTCAAGCGGGGGGAAATAAAACCCCCACCCGTAGGATTTTTTTCTTGTCTACTTTTAACCAATAGTGAGTAAAAGTGATTAAACACAAATTATTTCTGGAGTTACATGAAATTTAAACAAACAAATACATAAATAATAAAATGCATGACTGGGTCGCACGTACCAGCTGTTATGTTCAAGACACTGCGAGTTTAAGAAAATTGTATATACAAACATGGAAGTTATGAGAGAAAAATGTAGAGAAGCATGAAATACGACATTTAAATTAGCTAAAACAGCTCTTTTGACAGTTTGAGGTGAAAAAAAGTATGCCATCTTAATTCATGATGGAATATGATTGTATGGGAAAAAAAATTTAAAATCGTTGGAGCGGTTTTTTTTTAAATTAATTTTTTATATATAAAATTCTTAAAACATTTTTAAGAACAAATTTCGGTATGCAGATTTAAACTATATATTTATGTGTATATAAAAACAAAATTTGAAAAAAAATTGTGAACCCGTTTTTGAAATATCGAATTTTCAAAAAAAAAGTTTGAAACTTTTTTTAAAAATCCAAAAACTTTTTTTTTGAAAATTTTGATATGCAATATTATTTAATCTTATTTGAAATTTGTATATAAAAATAAACATTTAAATCCGTTAACCTAAAAAAGAGAAAACTCAAAATAAAAAAATACGTTCTATGACAGGTACTACTAATAGTTGCTATGTGTAAAATTTTATAATTTTTGATGGTAGATCGTACTAATTTTAGTATATGAAAAAAGTTTAATCAAAATCGTAGGAGTCGTTTTCAAGCAAAAAAATATTTTCCTTTGCGGTTTTTTCACTTTTGTATGGAAGGTACCGTTATTTTTTCATAAATGTGAAATTTTTTCTAAAAATATTTTAGAGAGTACTAAAAAAGTCTTAAATATCGAGTTTCAAAAAAATCTATGATGCCGTTTTCGAAATATTTGATTTTCCAAAAAAAAATTAGAAATTTTTTTTAAAAATCCAAAAAATATTTTTTCAAAAATATTGCTACACAAAACTATTAATATTTTTTGGAAGCTTCTGTATAAAAAAAAAAATGGTTTTCCATCCAAAGAAAGCCTTTACTAAAATAAATGTATTGAATTTTTTTTAAGAAAAGTTGTCGAGTCGTTTTTGAGAAAAATACGATTATGTAAATTTGCCAAAAAAAAAATGTATGGCAGGTACCGTTATTTTTGGTTCTAAAAAAAAAAACTGAAAAAAACGTGTCGGCAGAATCACTAAAAACCACTATGTACAAAGTTTGAAGAAAATCGATCGAGCCGTTTAGGCTGTAGACGAACAGACAGACAGACAGAATTGTGCCACCCACTTTTTTGGTGTTGTATATCATCGTAATATGTATCATGTTTGATTGTTAACTCAAAAATTTTTTGTTGCACGAATCCAAAACTTGCCTTATAGTACCTATAATCGCAAGTAAAAATTGCATCCCAATAGTAAAAAAAAAGTTTTATTCAATAGCAATAAATCAAAACAAAACTATTCATAATAAAACTATCTAATGTATTTTTTCCTAACAAAAACTTAATACCTATACTCTTTATTTTACGCAATGATGGTTTAAATTCCATGAATCGTTATCGTAAGACTGTTATCATAATGTTATAATAAAATTTGGAAAAACTGATAAAACTCCTACTACCTTCATAAGGTAAATACAAAAAATTAAAATATCGCAACATGTCCTTAAATAATTCCTTCATAGATGTGGTGAAAAGTTGCAACATTTCTACAAAGATTAAAAATTTCAAGTCAAATACCCAAGATTTGAAAAACAAAATTAAAATAATAAACGAAAATATAATCTACATGCCTACCTACATTATGTATGTACGTAAAAATCTATAAATAAACATATAACTTATACCTCAAGCTCACATACAAACACAATCGAGTAATAGAAAGCAATTTGCTTTATTTTTATTTCCATTCATTTATTCTTGTCGTTAGTATGGCACAAGCAACTGATTCATTTGTCTCCCTTGCTCCACTTATTGTTGCGAGAATCAATGTAATATAACCCTCTCTTACGACTTTTTCATTTTGCTTTTACATTTTTCTTCTATTTCAACTCTCAAATATCAAATACATTTCCATATTAGCGCCGCCTGGTGAAGGCTTATGAAAATAAAAAAAATTGGCTGATGATAGTACTATAGATTTTATATACAAAGTTGCCGGTCCATTGTTTTGCATGACATTCCATGGCAGCATTGGTTTTTGTTGTTGCAGGAAACTGTAAACCAATCATGCAAACAATTAGTTTTACATTTCACCTCAATTATTTTTGACATGCGAGAATATTTGCGTAGGTTTTTTTTTGCACACGGGAACTGTAAACTAGGCTTTTAGGCTTAAAAATGGAAAACAATTATTTTTGGATGCAAAAACTATTTGCATGCAAATAATGCTCTGAGGTGAATATTTTTTTTTTACGTGCAGCCGACCATACAAAAAACTTCTTCACCACACTATTTTCTCGCACGCAAAGTTATTGCCGGCCAATTGCTTTGCATGACATTCTAGGGCAGCAATTGTTCTTTTTTGGTATGAAACTGTTCACCAAGGTCTGTTTCTTTACTTTTGGGATAAAGTTTGGGAAAAAGTTCGGGAAAAAGTTTGGGATTGAGCTTTCTGGTGTTGTTGTTGTAATGTTTAACCAGGAACGAAAAGTAAAGAAACGCATTTGGGATGTTTCTGGTTTGTTGCGGTTTAAATTTCCTATTTAACTTCAATGCTCGTTGGCTCACCGCATACAAAATTATACAATTTCAATTATTTTTACATGCATTGATCATGTTGGGCTCTATTAAAAGAACAAAGAGAAATATTTTACTTTATATTTGCCTCCATTGTATC
The DNA here is from genome assembly GCA_963921185.1 of Dasysyrphus tricinctus. NCBI lineage: Eukaryota > Metazoa > Arthropoda > Insecta > Diptera > Syrphidae > Dasysyrphus > Dasysyrphus tricinctus. Next base: position 116,226,347 of record OY992533.1, on the reverse strand, counting down.
ATTTTCATTTTATTTTATTAAATTAAACCATTTTATGTACGCTACTTGAAAAATTTAATTTCAAATTTTTCGATCAGCTGATTTCTTATTTGACAAGCAAGAAAGTGCAGTAACTAAAATGTTCGGGTAGATTCTTGCTGGAGGGGAAATGAAAAAAAGTCAAAAGCTCTGGCATTTTCGTGCCAGAAAATAGTAAAGAAACACATTTTGGGTAGATTTGGGATACTTTGGGATCCCACGGGCGAGTAAAGAAACAGACCTAAATGTGCCCTTTCACACGAGGATACTGAGTTGCCATCAACTTTAACCCTGTTCCATGGTTTAGTCCCAAACTGTTTCAGACCGCCAGATTTGGTGCGGACCAGTACAATTTTTCAAGTGTGGAACGACTTCGGACTAAATCTGGCGGTTTCAAACTGTTTGAAAGTCGGCAAGGAACACACCTTTTTAGTTCCTGGGTGAGAAGGGCAGGAGGAAAGAGGGGCGAACAGAATCTCCCCGGTCGATGATTTGAGGAGATTTTTTGACATTTCCTTTCACATCTAGGTTATGGTGTGTTCAACCAATAAGGTAGAACTATAATAGTCGGAAGGGCACTGAAGCTAATGTCAAAAACCAACGAAAAGTAGCTTTCTGTACCGAAAAAAGGGGAACACACCCATAATGTAACTATCATCTATCTCTTTTTGGCACTTCTATTTCACCAAATGTCAGTTTTACTTAAGTGAGGTGCGCTCCGGAGCGCACCTCACTTCCGTAACCAAAGTTGAACGAAACTTGACGAAACGCTCCACTCCGCAATTATAGTCACCGTCATATGCTTTCCGTGTAATCGCTTGTTTTCTTCCGACCACTTAAGTGCCCCTCCGAGCATTATAGTTCTAGCTATAGACTTTCAAAGGAAATTTCAAAAATTGCTTGGAGATTTGTTTCCTCGTATGAAAGGTACAAGAGATTTTTAAGGAGATGAAAAGAAAACGTCAAAAAAATCTCCAGCAACTTGATTCTTCGTGTGAAAGGGGACATTGTCAATCATGATATGAAGAAATAATTGTGAATTGTATTTCACCTCAATTTTTGACATGCGAAAATATTTGCATATAATGTCGGCATTTGCACCTCCCGATTTTTCCAGTACGATTTTTCACAAAATCGGGTGAAATGTTTACATGAAACTATATGAAACGATTTTTCTAGTCAGATTTGTGTCCCTGTCCTCTTCATACTTAATTGCTGTCCCTTTCATTTTGCATTCAGAGGTAGATGGCATGACCAGCGTTGCCTATTACATTTTTTTTCGTAAAACAAAAAAACAATTAAAACCACAAATAATTTCATCATCATTGTTATTAGCCGCATTTTATTATCCTCATGATCTGATCCGGATCAGATCATGATAAATAAATAAGACAGGATCTTAGTTATATATCCGTCTTTTTTTGCCTTATGTTTGTTTATTTTTCACATGCCTATTGACTCTTTTCTTGACACTATTGAGACACATTCACAATAGTAATTTTTGGATCATTGAAACAGATCCAGATAAAAAGCAGGATCCCATGTTGTTTTTGTAATCATGTATTAGAAATTGATCCGGATCAGATCATTTGGATAATAAAATGCGACTATTGTTATTTTTCCTGAAACCCACCCTTTTAGTGCCTTGTATATGAGCCGTATAGCAAACTTAAAATTACAAATGGTCGTGAATTTTGACATTATTCTTTCAAATGCATTGATCCAAAAAAAAAATGCAGTAAGTAGATTTTTTTTTTTTTTGAATATGCATTTTCAAATTTCTATTTGTATTTCCGAAAAAGAAATTAATAATAACAGATAATTGATTGAAAATACATACTTAGAACATTACCTAAGATCTTGGACTGCGAATAAATTTCTTTAGGCAATTCCAAACGCAAATATCAACTAATTCTGGCTTAATTTGTTCAACAAAGTAAATAAACGATGTTATCAACAATTTCAAAAAGAAAACATGGCCCCGTCAGGACGCATTTCACAAAGCAGATAGTGACAAAATTCACTCAAATCATTTGCAATTTTAGTTTGCTATACGGCTCATATGCAAGGCACTAAAAGGCTGGGTTTCAGGAGAAATAACAATAATAACGATGATGAAATTATTTGTGGTTTTAATTGTTTTGAATTCGAATTTTTTTCATAAAACCAAATAGTATTTGATTGGCAGTAGATTTGTTTTCCGAAAAAAAAAATGTAATAGGCAACGCTGGTCTTAATATGCCATCTACCTCTGAATGCAAAATGAAAGTCCCCTTTCACACGAAGAAACAAGTTGCTGGAGATTTTTTTGACGTTTTCTTTTAATCTCCTTAAAAATCTCTTGTACCTTTCATACGAGGAAACAAATTACCAGGCAATTTTTGAAATTCCCCTTGAAATTCTATTGGTTGAACACACCTTAACCTAGGTGTGAAAGGAAATGTCAAAAAATCTCTTCAAATCTTCGACCGGGGAGATTCTGTTCGCCCCTCTTTCTTCCTGCCCTTCTCACCTACGAACTAAAAGTTGCTGGCAACTCAGTTTCCTCGTGTGAAAGGGCACAAAGGGACAGAAGGATCGCTTCATATCGTTTCATGTAAACATTTCCCCCGATTTTGGGAAAAATCGTACTGGAAAAATCGGATGGTGTAAATGCTGACTACATAGCGAATAAACATCGGAACGCAAGGACTTCCACTGGAAAATACTTTGTTGCTTTCAATTCTTTTTCTGTTCAAGAAGTGCTTTTGAATTATTTTTCTGTCTGTTATTTTTTTTAATAAAAAATAAACGATTTTTGTTTTGTTCAACGACCTAAACTGCCATTTGCAGACTTCTTAACCATAAAATAATTTGCCCTATAAAATATTGTAAAGGTTTTTTATTTGTCAAGAATTCACACAAAAATGAGCGATTCCACTCCTAATCGAGGACTTAACTTGAAAACAGCAACACCATCAAAAGAAACATGCAAGTCCATTGATTACTTTACAGGCATTATGATGAAAATACATGACTTCTTTAACAATAAGAAGTTTTGTGACATCACTCTGATTTCCAAAGATGACCTCTACAAAATCGAGGCCCACAAAATGATTCTATGCGCATCGAGTGAATACTTTTTGGGAATGTTCGGTGGATCTATGCGAGAAGCAGGCGAAAACGAGGTAAAACTAGAAATCGATGGTAACTCCTTAAAATCTGTCATCAATTACATTTATACTGCTTCTATTGAGCTAACCACTGATACTGTCGAGGAGATACTTATTACAGCCAACCTGCTGCAGTTGGTTCCCTTAAAAGCATTGTGCTGTGAATTCATAGTCAAGCAATTGGATCCATCAAATTGTCTGGGAATTGCTCTGTTTGCCGAGCAATATAGTCTTCACGAACTCTACAAGACATCTGAGACTTTTTTGTGCAACAACTTTACAAAACTCTGCAAGGACGAAGAGTTCTTCAAACTCGACGTCTATCAGTTGAGTAAGTTCCTTTCCAGCAGCGACCTGAGAGTTGACTCAGAGGAGGATGTATTTCGAAGCCTTATGTCGTGGATAAATCACGATAAACCGAAGCGAGAAGAGTTTATGAGCAAGTTGCTCCATCATGTTCGATTTCCACTACTGACTCCTAAATTCGTTGCAAGCGCAATTGAACCGACCTGCAAGAGCATCGAATGTGAGAGACTAATATGCAAGGCGTACAAGTGGCACTTGTTGCCCGAGTTCCGCCTCTCCTTGTATACCGAAAAACAAACTCAATTGAGGAACTTTAATGGCCTGGTCATGGCCTTAAGTGGTTGGAGTGCTAATGGAGGTGTCTTGAATGTGGGATTGTACTATCCTACTTTGAATGACTGGATTTACAAAACCGGAATACCAGCTCTTCAAATTGGCCGTGAAGAGTTTGGCAGTACTACTTTTGAAGGTAAACTTATCATAGCCGGGGGTGTCCTCGCCACAACTCAGGAAGTAACAGACCGAGTAGACTGCTTGGATTTGAGAACTTTCGAATGGACTTCACTCGCTCCGCTCAACACCAAACGCAAACTATTTGGAATGGCATCATTAAAGGGTTGTATCTACGCCGTTGGAGGAAGCGGTGGAAGAGTAACATTGAACACTGTTGAAAAATATGATCCATCAACAAAAAAATGGAAATACGTTGCCGCTATGAACAATTCCGCTTCCATATTGCATGTATCCGCTACGTTGAATAATATATGTGTTAGTGTTCAAATGCCTACTCATCAGTTCAATAGTTCTATTGAGAAACGGTCGCACAATCTCTATGACCCAAACACAGACATTTGGACTGATGGTTGGTTAGTCACGACCGATCATCTTATTGGAACAGGCACAGTTAGTGTTTTCAGTAACCATTTTTTCATAGCAGTTTCCAGAAATACCATAACTCGATACAACTATGTGATTAAGTCAACGGAAACCATTTCCATTCCGAACAGTTCGCTAAAACTTGAATGCGTAAATTGCAATGGATTTGGCGATCGAATGATTGCCTATGGAAGTAATTTGTTCCAAGAATATAATCCTTTCAGTAACGAATGGAAATTGATGCCTCTATTTCGAAACACTCAAGGGAAAGCAATATTAATTTCAAATCGTTGAAGAATACAAATAAATTAAGGGAAGCATTTCCGTCGTCAACAAACCGTTTTTTTTTTTTTTGAAGTTTTAATAATTTTGTCATACTAAATAATTTCATGTTAAATAATCATTTCTGTTTTGTTTTTTTTTTTTGTTAATAAAAATATTACTCACCATTACAAATAACATATGTACTTTTTTTCCTTAAAAAATACATTTTGTATCCAGAGGCGAAGGCTTATTCGCATCAAGATATGTAGGTATACAGGCGAAAAGTCAATATTCAAACCTATTTTTCTTTCGAAATCCGTTAAAAAATTGAAACATAAATATATTAAAATAAAATGCACGACTGGATCGCACGTATTTGCTCTTATATTCAAGTTGCTTAGAACTTATGAACTTTTAAAATATGCAAGTAATTAATTATAAATCGTCCTTTAAACATACACAACTAAGAAAAAATAGCTTAGAGCTCAAAGCCAAGAATGCCATTTTATTATAAAAAAAAAAAATTAATATGTAGGTATGCAGAAAAAAATGTTTAAAATGTTGAAGCTATTTTCTTAAAAACTATTTTTTTATAAATATGAGGTGATGAGAACCAAAACTCGGCATATCCATTTCAGAAAAACTCCCTCTTACCAAATTTAATTTTTTAATAACTTTTAAATGAGAGTAGTTAGGAAATAATTTTATATGTCCAATCATAGATTTTGAAATCTATTTACTATGGTTTAAAGGAAAATTATATTAAAAGTTTCGTTAAAGAGATATTTAACAATTACTATTGGCTGTGACAAATTTTTCTGGCATGGATATGAGTTTTGGTTCTTATCGGAAACATTAAACAAAATTAAGATGCCAATTTTGAGTATAGCATCCGCACATTAAATTAACCAAATCGCAAATAGGTTTAACCTAAACGCAAATAAGTTTCACCCAAGCACAAATAGATTTAACCCAAACGCAAATAGAACTAACCCAATCGCAATTCGAATTAAACAAAACGCAAATAGAGTTAAACTATTAACAAATCATTTTAACCAAAACGCAAATTTTTAGGGGGGGGGGGGAGGTGAAAGGGGATGAAGTTCAGTTTTTTGGGAATTGCTCCTAAACCATCGGTTTTATTGAAAAAACGTGAAGGTAAAAATTAAAGCTTATGCTATTCTACACAAAAAATGTTAACATACTTGTTTTCGTAGAACCAATAGTTTCAGAGACAAACGTTCAAGAACTTCATTGTGCAGTGAGTTTAGTTCAAAAAACTTAAAAAATTTTTGCTTATCGCTGGGCAAATTTTGTTTTGTGATTTATGTTTAAGTACAGCTTCTTATTGTAAAATCAAGTTTTTGGAGTGGTAGGGGAAAGGGAATGGCCACCATCTTGAAAACACGTTTGATTTTGTTTTTGTTTAATAACTCGTTGAAATTGCGTTTTTCAAAAAATTTGACAAAGGGCAGATTTTAGACGATTAAATTATCTAAAAAATGATCCATTAAACAGCTCTGTAAGTTTATTAATCTCAAAGTTACAGCGGATCAAAAGTCACCTATGCCTCATATAAAGTAGGGATGAAATGACGTTAAGGTTTTTCGCTTATTTCTGATTTTTTTTTGATGATGTCTATAGTCATAATAGAGGACTCATTTTACAGACAATCAAAAGCAGTACAAAATGTATTCTATTCAATTTCAATAATAATCACCGTGTTCTGAGTTTCAATCAATTATTAAATCCTTTCGTTTTCAAACTCATGGTATTTTGAAATACTTTTCGTTTTCAATACTCGGTAGGATGGGGACGGTGCAAGTGTGGGGCACCACATTGTAGCTACACACTTCTACGAATAAGCTATTATACAAATTTTATATGAACAAGAAAAAACTATTTTGGCAGTTCAAAAGTCAAATCGGAAAGGTTTTAATTTCTTTTTGTTTTTTGTTCGTCCTCCAAACGACAAATATTGAATCTATTTAAATTAAGACTGCATATTATAAAAGTTAAGTTAAAATATTTTAGTTTTTAATCAATTTTGTATGTATTTAAGCGAACATATTTTTTTTTTGTAAAAAGATTTTTATAAAAAAAAAACTCCACTGGGCGGGTAGATGTAAGCGAAAAAAGGGGCACTCAAAATGGCGTTTTCACCTACACCCACTGAAATAATTTATTTTATTATTTGACACAAACTAAAAATTTCTTTTTTTTCCCCTTCGATAGAAGATGGCGCGCTCTTATAAGAAAAAAAAAGAAGTGTTGTGAAGCCGGAGTCAGATTATCAGGCGGGTACTCGCAAAATTGTCTTTCAAAAAAATCTTACAGTTTCCCTGTTAGTCCAGTCAATTTGTGCTCAAAAGTAAACTGTGGGGTAGCTTTGATTTGTTCCCTGCTTGAATCCGAATCTGAGGCTTGCGACTAAAATTTCGTGACGCAACATGGCTCAAAAACAATCAATAAATTATTCGTGAATTTCATCAACATGCAATTGAGAATATAAACAACTTCCTAAAAATCTATGCCTAAGGTTTTTTTCTGCGACAATTTTCTGCGCTACTTGAAAATTGGCGTATTTTTACTGTTTTCCCTTCAAAACACTAATTTACTACTTTTGCATGACAAAATTTGAATTTTTTCTTTAACATAAACAAAGATATACTTTTCTAAAGACCTTTGATGCGTTGAGTTCGAATCTAGCCTTGAAATTGCTCCAGCACTTCACGTTTTTGAGATATTCGAATCTAATAATTAAAAAAAATGCGCCTTTGATGCAAATTATGGGTTTTATTATTTCTCGATATATATTTTTTCGATTTAATGTTTATGGTCATTCTGAAGTATAAACATTTTACTTTGAAATTCTTTATGAATCTTCCAAATACCTTCATTAATCTTCGAACAAAATCATTAAATAGTTTTTAGCCTTCGTAACTGTGTAGGTAATTTGAAACAAATAATTTTAAGTTTAAATGGTTAAATGGTAGAAAAAACTGTCAAAGGCTGACGGAAAATACAGATTGAAAATCCATTTCCTCAATAATTTTACTAAGAGTCGGCAACTATCTTTATTGTTTTATAGGCACATGGATTTGGTACCCTTAAAGCTTCCGCCTAGAGCACAGGGTCCGGTTTGCCTCCCCACCCCCAAAAAACTGGGACTGACTGGACTTTGTAGAAATTCAATATTAACTGTACAAAGTCTGTTAAAAAAGTATATCCATTGATTGAAGATATTCCAATCATTTCAAGAAAATTCATTGTTCCCAGTCCAGTTATTAAAGCCGAAACATCTCGAGCTGCATCTAGATATGCGTTGTAATTGGCAAATTTTTTAATTCGATAAAAACTTTTCTTAAATAAAAAATAAAAACAAGAAAGTGTTTATACCTACCCTATACCAATTTCTGCTTTGTTTACGCTTAACCTTCACGATGCCACCCACACCTAATACAAAAAAATGAATAAAACATTTCATACAAAAAGGCAAGTTCGTTTATTTCCATTAAGATCCATAAAAAATTACATACATATTTTTTAAAATTATTTAGGTATACTCATTGTAAGAAAATCTTATCACAGGCAGAATGCTTTACTATAAATTAAGAACAAAACAAAAAGTTAAAACTAAGAAAAATAAAAATAAATCAAATTTCACCATTACATATTTTAAGTTTTACAACGTTTTCTTAAACTTATATAAAGTAAAGTTCTAAAGAACACCAATAATACCATCAGATATCCAAATTCATTTATTATAGACACCTTGTCCATTTGTAAGAATCTCAACAGTACTTTTGGATCTCCAAAATGACAATAAAAATCTTTACATGTTAATTCTTCACGATTGAAACCAAATACCGAGAGTATAAGTGAGACAACACCAACACGAATGTATGAAAATTTCATGAGTATATTCATGAATGTTGGTATTTCGCTGGCAAAATCGAAGCCATAAATGGCAAGTCCCATGAATGGTGCAATCATCATTGGGCCAACAGCTGAACCATTCTGTTTATAATTTTTTTTTTTAATTTTATAAAAAAGAGTTGATTGAAAGTATTTTATAGTCTTACCGTTATGCTAAATGTAGCGCCTATCCATAAACCCATTCCTTCGGCAACCAGTGATGTTACAATCCCGACCAAGGCAAATAAGCAAAAGCGCCAGATTTGAGGAGGCATGCCAGCCATCCAATAAGTAAGAGAGAGAAAAACTATATTTAAAATTATCTAAAAGTATAAAAAAAAATTATATTTGAATAAAGAAAGTGTTAAAGTTATTATTGTATTCTATAGGTTTTCTTTATTTTGTACAGAGTAGAATATCTATCTTCAAAGGGTTTTATTACTCTCTGAATTTTTTTTAATTTTTGAAACTATGCCGTTAAAGGTAGAACTAGAATAGGAGGAAGCTGTCGGAAGCTTATGTCAAAACCGACCGAAAAGTAGCTTTCCGAAACGTCAATTTCACAAGTGACCCATAATTTACTTAAGTGGTTGGAAGTGAAAAAAAAAATAAATAATTGTTTATTCGATGTTTTTTCTCATACTTATTCACAGCACAGAGTGATAATACTTTTAATTATTTATTTTGCGAAACCACTTAAATTCGATGTGATATAAATTAACTAAAAGAAAATTGATTTGACTTCACTCATTCATTCATCAAACAGAAAAAAAAAGTTGAAAACTATGTACCAAGCGCCAAGTCCATGTTAGTTTGCTTCCACCATTTTGATTTTGCATTCGCCCACTTACGAAAGAGCGGTCGTTGAGCGCTCTCACTTCCGACGGCAAAAGTTAACTTCGCAGTTATGTGCGCGTCATATAAATTTCTTGTTTTCGCTCGGTTTCGTACGACCACTTAAGTTGGCTTCCGACTATTCTAGTTCTACCTTAACTCTTATAGCTCTGCAAATACGAGTGAAACACATTGTAGAAAAAGTTTGGAACGGTTTGTGTTTGTGTCACGAAAAAAGATCGACCTTGAGCACCCAATTGTAGTTATGCCTGACTTCATCTGACATTTCGCCAAAGTTGGGATCTTTTCTACGTTTTTATTTTAATCTGTTTCCGTTTAGCCACCGCAATTATGAAATAATCTTCTAGAAAGCTTTCCAGGCTTTTCTTTCATTTTTGTTTGGAAATGACAATGGCCGGCGGCGCAGATTGGAACGAAAAGCTGAAAAAGTGGACATCGTCGAATAACATCTGAACTAATGGAAGGATTTGCATGATTTATTCAAAATTTTGTCCGATAAATGTCACTCATTACTAAAATAATAAAAAATATTCATATAGCAATATTTTTTTATTCATATAGCAATATTTTTTAAATAGAGTGGTTTCCTTAAATAATATTTTTGTATATATAAAATTTTTGTACATTTGCAAATAAAATAAAATTGAAGAGTCAATTTTTAGTTTTTATTAATTTACATTTAAAACCCAGTTTCGAAACAGAGCATCAACTCATTTTAAAAGCATTGATTTTTCAAAAAATAATCAAATATTAAAGATAAACAACAAAATTTCGTCTTTTTAACAAAATTTTGGTATGCAATATTACTAACATTTTAAAAGAGCAATGCACTGATTTTTTGTATTCAAATTCAGCCATTTTTGAGATAAATAAGGTTTTCCTTAACAGTTGTATGGCAAGTACCGTTATTTTTTGGAGCTAACCAAATTTCCATTTAGCCCCTTTTGGAAATCTACAAAAAAGTTCAAAAATCGCTTTGATGGCTTAGGCTGTAGGTGGAGGTACAGAGTCGAGCTGGTATCTTTACAGGCAAAAATCAAAGCATTACATAGGTACATAGCATACATATATAAATTATGTACATATCACAAAGAAAAAGCCATGGACCAGAAATTTGTACTTATCGTTCCGTTGTGTGGCGTCCTCGGCATAAGAAGGGTGAGGTACGGTACAAAAAATTCAACTCAAATCCAAGACAGCCGGTAAATTTATATAAAATTAAGAAAAATAAAGTTCGAAATTGTTAAAAGCTTAAGTTTTGTTATTTACTGTCAAAAGTAAATGTCAGTTTAGTGGAAGCTTTTGTTAACAATTTTCTGCCACAGTAGCAGGTACCTACCAAATTTTTTTGTCTAACATACTAAAAATTAATTTAAAATAAAAAGTAATGCTATGTTTCCACCAAAGGATTGGGCGCGTTCGGCGGCGTATCTTAAGCGATCCGGATTTGTTTGTGTTGTTGTAATCCCATAGGAAAAAACAGCTGATCAGTGAAGCAGCTGATATGAGAAAGAAATCTCAAGCTTTCCAAAAAACTTCGGGATACTCAACTATCCGATGGGAAATTTGAAGAACAGCTGACTTTCCTTAAGCTGACCATTTATTTGGATTTGCGATTCCACATCGGATTTTTTTTTGTTCGAGCAAAAACATTTCTAAATTATATTTAAATGCATATTAAGATCATTTGCAATGCAAATTAATAATAAATTTTTGATACAGAGGAGATTTGGTATAAAATAATTTATGTAAGGACACAAAATCGTTGCTGAAAATTTCAATTTGATTTTTCTTTTGTTAGCAGCTCTCACTCTTTTGACAGCAAATGTTACGTATCCGGTTTTGGTCGTCCGGCAACGTATCGGATTCTAAAGTATCTCAGATACCCTATCGCTTTACCAGCCGAACGCGACCATTATCTCAGCTCAGATTTAATAAATCTGTTTGGTGTTTCCACCGCACCAAAAGATTTAAAAAGGATTTACTTTGACAGCCCCTTTTAAAATGTAAATGCTTCATTTTTTCGCATAAAGAGGAAGTGAGATAGAATGTTTCCTCTGTGAAGAACTGAATTCAGCCATAAATAAATCCTTCAGCGCCATAAAGGAATAGGTTAGTTCGATTTGTAAAAGTATTTGTCCTAGGAAGATTTAACAAAATTAATTTTTAATCTTCAAGATTAACGAAATAAATTTGTATGGTAAATCTTCAAGATTTAAAGGAGGTTTGCGGTAAATCTTATTAAATCTCAGATTAGCGTTAGGTGGAGTGGAAATGCATAGTAAAAAATAAAAAAATAAAGTATAATAAAAAGAATAAAAAAGAATATACTTAAGCTTAGAATTTTTATTTAATAAATAAATCACAACATTAATTTTTAAATAAATTATTAGGGGCGCGTTTTATGGATTTAGAAATCCATCATCGGGCTTTAATTTGTTGATGCCCGATGTTGAAAGCGTGCGTTGCTAACAGTTTATTTAAAAATTAGTTTTGTGATTTATTTGTTTGATAAAAATTCTAAAGTTATATATTTTTTAAATTCTTTCTTTTATTTTTCATTTTTAATTAATTTTAAAACCACATGAAAATCATACACCATACGTCAATAATATCTGGCATTTGACAGACCAAACCTCAATTTCTGCCCAAAGGAATATTTTGGGCAGAATTTATGAGGAAGAAAAAGTGTTTACCCTCGTGCAGATTTTTCTTTAAAAAAGTTTAATTCACATGAAATACATATACAGGGTGTTCCAAAAGTCCCCACCCAACTACAAGTACAAAATAAGAAAGCTTCGCGAAGATTGCTTCAAAAAATAAAATTAAGAATTCCAATTTTCTGGCAACACGCTGTTTTTCACATGGGAAGGGTTAGAACCCCCAAAAACCCCATTTGCACAGGCCAACTCTCATGAGTGCTCTTTTCTGTCCAAAACTGCCCAACTTTGGAAGTATGGAAAATTGGCAATTTTGGTCAATGTTTTGAACAGACCTATAATTCTATCTAACGTCTTTATAAAAATTCAAACAATATATTACAAAAATAAGTAGGTACATATACTATTAACATATGACCAGCTTACTTGAACAGGAATTCGGGATAGTGTCAGTGCCATGTAGTAAGGTGGCAAAGTGTACCATCGATTGAATGTTTCCTTTTTGACCATTTTCACATCACCTGGATCTGTAATTTTGAAATAAATATATTAAATTAAACGAAATAATACATACATAAAATAAATAACATACAACTCAAAATTGGTACCATCACTTGTGTATAAACTATCGTCAATATGGTTCCAATGCAAAATTTTAAATGGTCAAACATTCTTTCACCCTCATTTGCAGATTTATAAAATATAATTCCTGGCAAAAAAAGTTATATAAATTATTATAAGAAAAAATCAGTTTGAAGCTAAAATTGTTAATTATTCTACATAATTCTATGTTTTTAAAAACTAAAATCGTGTGGAACATTCAAACATAAACTGTCTGTTCATTTGAAAAAATTCTTACCAAAACACAATCCACACATAACATGATGGACAATTTGAATAAGCAAAGCAATACGTGCACGTAGAATTTTCAACATCATAACATTCAGCAGAACATAGAATTGTCTAAACGATGAAATTTTCTCTCTATCCGATGTGATTCTCTTCGAAAAAGCTTTCATTTTTTCAACTAACGCAAATGCTCCATCACGATCCAGCGAACAACATGGAAGCATTCTTCGTTTCGATTTTTCTTCAATAAACATAGTTGTGACGGCATGTCGGAAAACCATTTCGGGTTGTTCGCTTTTTTCGTAGGGCAGGGAATTGTTTGAAGCAGGAGAGTACATAAGTTTGCCATTTTGTGTAACTTCGGCTAGAGTTGGAATGAGATTTCCCTCGTCGGCATCACAAAGTTCAATAACTGTAAATAGTATAAAATTAAAACACTATTTTTCAAAGCATCATGTATGATATCTCGCAGATTTTTCACTCGACAACACTTACTATAATCCGATGGGCTATAATACATGGGGCATGTGAGATTTATTTGTCCTAAAAATGGAATGATTGCCGATGGAGTTCCCTGGTAAACACATTGGCCTTTGGCAAGAACGAAAATATTATCGAAATAATTTAATATCGTTGCTGAAGGCTGATGTATTGTACAAACAATAGTTCGTCCTTCTCTTGCTAAGCGGGCTAATAAACGAATACATTGGGCTGCTGTCACTTCATCTAAGCCACTTGTTGGTTCATCTAAAAAGAATATATTTGGATTTGCTACCAACTCAAGGGCAATAGAGAGACGTTTTCGTTCGCCACCACTTAAGTGATCAGATGTGGTATTACGACGATGATTTAAATGAAGATTTTCAAGGATTTCCGTAATTAATTCACGATATCCCTGACGGTTTTTTAATTTAAGATCACAAGCGAGATTCATGAGCTCTTGTACGGTGAGTAAACTCTGATGGCTATCATCTTGAGTGATGTAACAAGAGTCTTTACGATTTATTTTAATGTGTCCTGTGACGCCAGACGTGCTAAAAAAAAAATTCCAAAAATAAATTTATTAAGGGTGAAAATAGCAATGTTTTAGTAAATAAATCAGAGAACTATCGGAGATCTAAATATGAGTATAAGAGACAAATCATTTACATAAATTGAAAATGATCTAAATATCATAAAGTGCATCTACACTATCTCACAAAATATTTACACATAGTTCAGAACAAAGTGGTAAGTAATTTCATTCGACTGCCAAATTTGTGCAATGAAAATAATTTTCATATTTCGCATCCAAATGAATCAGTTTCACCATAACACCTCAAACACCCAATTAGGGTAGAATGTATGATCGCTTTTGAATCGATCCTTAATAAATGTAGGTATGTATAAATACATGTCAAATGGTGTTGGATGTGCTGTCAAGTTGTGTGTGATGAAACTCCATATTTTGTTTCCACATAATAGCCCTGTTCCCTTGTGAGTTTCAAACAGTTCACAGTTACAAACCGCCAAATTTAGTAATATTTTGTGTGCTGTGCACCAATACAATAATTTTCCACTTCTGGAAAGTGTTCACACTAAATCTGGTGTTCTGAAACTCTTTGAAACTCACTAAGGAACAGAGCTTATTATATGATTTTCCTTAAAGTTTTCTGACTAGTATTAATACTAAACGGCTAATAGAGATGATTGTGGTCTCTATGGTATATGAATCTCAAGAAAATTCTGTCACAAAACTATGAGCGTCAAGTGAGCGAAGCAACAGTAGTCACCCATCAAAAAAATTGTTTAGTTGAATAATTTAACAAACGTCGAATTATTTAGCAATAGACGATGTTCAGATGAGTTTCACTTGAGGTGACTCATTTTGACGCCTCAAAATTGTCAGAAATAGTTTACTGCTAATTTACGCCAAATTATCCCCCTTAACACTATATGAATTTCAAGAAAACTAGAAAATAAAATTATTTGAATTAAGTGGAGCGGATGAATTTAGTTCAATTAAAAGTTTGAGTGAGCTCACTACAACGACGTTTGGTATACCTGGGCGAAAAGCAACACTAAGTAAAGCTCACTTAAATTTTTAATATTCACCTTACCACTTTTGAACGGAGAATATTCCTTCACTGTCATCATAAAATTATAAAACCATTTCTTATAATAAGGAAATTACCTGTATCCGGATATTGCATTCAATAAACTGCTCTTTCCTGCTCCGGATGGTCCCATTATTGCTGATAGCTCACCATTACGGAAGGCACCACTTACTCCTTGAAGAATACTTCGTGTTCCTGTTACTTTAACTAAAGAGTAATAAAAGAAAATAAATAATACTGTAAAATTATAAAGTAAAACAATGAATAATTTTAAAAAATAAAATCCACGATTGGTTCTAATGGGATAGCTTTTATAACTCAAGTTGACTATAATTTCAAACTAAAATTAATTTTTTCTTAACGGCAACGCAGAAATCACCCTCACTTTACCTGTGTATAGTATACGAAGTATGTTAACCCTTCATCAAGACTTTACTTAAAATATTAGATTTAAAATGCTTAATTCTTAAAACAAGATCGATTTTCTTAAACTCGGTCCAAAGTGTTTTAAAACGATTTGACTGGACATAAAAGTCGCTTTAAAAACAGATTACTTTCTTAAGATTTCAATGAAACAACAACTAGAGTGTGGTATCCTCAAGTTTTATATGCTGGTCTATGTTCAAATCTTATCAGTGCCGAAAAGGTTTAAATTTAAGAGAACATGCTAAGGCTAAAGTAACACACAAAAAGGAGTTTGGCGATCAATAAATATACATCCAGCCTTCAAATTTTGGTTGCAACACAAACTCAATTCGTTGTGATGTCATTAAAATCTTTAATATTCATAAAATGCAATGGTGCAAAAATCTTTGCGGAATTTATTACGATAAATTTACCATAAAAACCCCCTTTTAACTGGATTTATGAATTTATTCTGCATTCCATTAATGATATATTAAACAGTTACAACTTTATGAATTTTTGCATTTTATTTTAAATACATATTATCTCACCGAGCTTCCACATTCATTCACCTGATAATAATATACAAATAATTCAAAATTCAATTAACCTTTTGACTCCGTTTACAATCTTACTACTAATATTTAATTCTTGATGACTTTCGCACAGCTATGAGTTCGTGCTCATTATAATTCATTAGTGAAATGTAAGTTCATGCACGTGCATCGCCACCGTTGTCTCGGTGCTGTCATTTCTGTTTTATCGAACAAGAAACTGAATTACTGAATCAATTAAAAAGCCATAATTCATACATAGAAAACAAAATTATTGTAACTTCAAAATTAAATGGCTCGCGAAATGATTCTATGATGATGCAATAAAAATTAAATATTCTTGGTTGTTGTACATGGCGTATACGTAATATTTGTTTACTAACTAACTTTTTGTTCTTGTCGCTCCTGTTTCGAATACATTTTCCTTCACAAATTTTCTTTTACAATACAAATTAAATACATAGGTTAATTTTTTTATTATTAATAAATTACTCAATTCACATGTTGAGTTTGATCTGATAACTGATTTTCAATTCATCATTTTAGTTAATTTTATCATCGATTTGTTTTTTTTTTGTTTGACTATAAATTAGACGGATGTGACGGTCAAGAGTTTCCTCTCAAAAATGCAGATGCAGTTGTCGGTTTGTGTATACGTGTGCCGAAAAATGTATAAGCATAAAATATATAAATACACACCTCCGGCACGGGCGAGGTGATTAAATTAAATTCATCTTATTGTTTTTGAAATAAAAAAAGCATCGTATCTCACCGCGTGTCGTGCAGTTAGTTTCCGCATTTTATTTCAGATTAAAGAGTTCAATGAACGCTTTAAGAGATATGTGGTTTGATGTTTATTCAATTTTGAAGATGCTATTGAAGGTTTTTTTTATTTATACCGAAAGCTTATTTAAAGGAATGCAAATTTCTATAAATAATAATTCCTACATAGTATGTATGAAATTTTATTTTAATGATAACAAAGTTTATTTAAAATAAAATAAAATTGAAATTTAAAATAAAATAAAATTTAAATAATGTTTATACTTCATAACGACTGATTTTTTCTTATGGCATGTACTTCTACAGTTGGTTTGAATATTTGTAGCTCTTCTTTATTCTTTCTATTTTTGGAATTATTTTGACTTCAAGATTTTTAAATCAATTTCAGTTAATCTATGCATCTTAAGCTAAAATGTCAAAGCACAATGGCATTTGAGGTCAACTTCAACTGTTAAATAATGTGAATCATTATGACATAACTATTTCCTCATTTTGTATTTAAAAAAGAAAGTAGAAACTGCAGTTTTGGAATACAAAATAATTTATTTTTTGTGAGAAGTATGTACATTAGGGTCGTAGTCTTATGGTTTTTTTTCTTGTTTAGTTTTCAAATTTGAATGGGCCTTAATCCACTCTAAATGAAGCAAAAATCCCAAATTTTTTCAGATTTTTATTTCCATCCCCTGTAGGAGTAAATTAAATTTCACTTTTTTTTGCATAAAGATGGGAAGTAGAAAATAAAATGAAATGCACGACTGAATCGCACGTACTTGTTCTTATGTTAAAGTTGCTTTGAACTTAAGAACTTTTAAAATATGCAAGTATGTAATTATAGAAAAAATATATAAAAAATATATTATAATTTTAAAAGCTAAAAACACGCATTAAGAGTTTATCAAACTAAAATGTAAAAATAATTCTTAGCATGAGAGTAAAATTACGTGTTGTATGACAAATTTTTAAACTAGCTCTGCATTTCGGAATGAAACAAGTGAAAAATTATAACGATTGATACCGAGCTCGAAATTTCAATACACCCATTTTGGGGAAAGAAAAAAAGTTTGACATGTGTCACTTCAATAGCTCTCAGTTTGACATTTGTCACTTTGAGAGCTGCCAGTTTGACATCTGTCACTTTGACAGCTGTCAGCTTGACATCTGTCACTTTGACAGCTGTCAGTTTGACATCTGTTACTTTGACAGCTGTCAGTTTGACATCTGTCACTTTGACAGCTGTCACTTTGACATCTGCCAGTATGACAGCTGTAACTTCAACAGTTTGACAGCAGTCACTTCTTTCCCCAAAATGGTGTATCGAAATTTCGAGCTCGGTATCAATCGTTATAATTTTTCACTTGAATATTCAATCAATATTTCCTTACTTTCTATCTGTTTTCTGTTCAAATGAAATTTAATAATCATTTTCTGTTGGCCACAAAGCTTTTGGTTTTAGTGTGCCACCCAGATCAAATTTTTTGGGACTGCAAAATTTAATAATCATGCAATCTGCAGGCACTATCGGTAACCAGCAAGGTGGTTTCGCGTATTGGTATGTATTAGAATTCAGGAACCGGGGGATTCGGTCAATTCAATTTTATTTTTCCACCCCATATTGTGACGCAAAATTGTCCGTACCCATAAAGTACCACACTGGGCTGACTAGGACCCCCACCCCACCCACACTACGCCACTGACCTTACCTAAGGTTGACCTTCATTTTCTTGACAGCCCCGAGAGTTGTCAGAAAAACTCTTTACGGCTGTTAAATTGTGTTGTTGGCAAGAAAAAGGTTTTCTGTGCTCTGACAGTTAAAAATTTAAATTTAATTTAAAAAAAAAATCATAAAAACAAGCAACTTTTTCCATTTTCTATCTATTTTTTATCATTTAATAAATTTTAGTATTCTCTTAATTTCTTGCAGCAGACCGTGAAGGATGGAGACGTTTTGTTGACGCCCTATGCCCCAGCCGGGGTTACAGGACACGATGATGATGATTCTCTTAATTTCTATAATTAACAAACAATATACTATCAGCATCACGTATATTCACAACATAACAAATGCATCACAACTCTTGTCACTTTGACAGTTAATAGATGACCCCAACTCGCCACAGCAAAAAACTTAGTTCTTCGTCAAGGCGAGTTCAGTGCGACCCAGATCTAAAAAAACACAAAGTTTGCTGGCCAGGGCGAGTTCAGGGTTTAAAAAAAAAAGCTTTGGGCCAATCCAGGGTGACTTCAGGGCTCCAAAAACGAACCTATTACTGACACAACATGTCAAAGTCAATCATTAACTAATTGCATACCTGTCACACAAATGTTATGGTATTTTTTAAAATTGTCACTTGGTGGTCCAAATTGACATGTGTTTTTTGTCCAGTAATAAACAAAATAATCGTAAAAGTAGCATGCATGAGTTTTAATAAAATCAAACAACTCTTCATTGTTCTTTTATAGCCAGCTACGTGATTTCTTACTAAAAGGTTTTTAAATTTTGAACAAAATCAAGAAATGAATTATTCAAATAACAATCTACCATTTTCAATCCAATCATCATTTTACTTTAACAGCATCATCGTGCTTCCGATTAAAATCTCAACTACATTCTTCAACATTAAAATATACTCAAGTGTAATGGGTCTGCATTTGTGAACATTCAATTAGTCCGAAAACTGTCATTTTGTGTGTAAATATTTTGATCAGCATCTACAATTAACAGAATGCCTAAAAGACTGAGTTCATTGTTCCCTTCGATCTTTATTCATTCACAGTGAACAGAGAAGAGATCGTTTTGTACATATTTCAATTTTGTGTTTGTAATTATATTTTTTTTTAAGAAATCCATCTCGACTGGTTTTGTTTTTGTATGAATCATCTCTTTAGTTTCATTTTGTACATACAGTACAGAAATGGGGGCAAAGTTAAGGAAAGACCACTTTATTTGTCTTTCTCTCCCCCTGATGGATGTTGTTTACGTGTACCTACACACAATCCTTTTGTGGAAGTTGGTCAGTAGAATATTAAAAAGTGGAATAAAATAATATAAACAGACTTTTGTGTTCCTAGTCAATTCGTTTGAATGTTACTGACCTAGGAACAACTATATCAAAATAATCAGAGTTTGTATTCGAAATGTGTAGATGCCACACTTTTGGTTATTTACGTTTATTTTATATACATCATGATTTTATGTAGGTGGGTACTTTTGTTTCCGTGCACGTTTCACATATAAAACTTGATCTTAATTTCGATTTCTAAAAAGAATAACAAATGGTCAATGGTGGTAGGTATCTTGAATTTAATTCTAAAGAATTCTTTTAGGACTTTCCAGCTATGCAAAGTAGAAAGAGACAAGAAACTCGAGATCACATAATTGAAGAGTATAACAATAAATAAACTTTTAATAATCATGATTACTGCAGATAACACAAGGTGATAAAAGATCTTTTAAAATACATATAAGGCGTTCTTCGTTTAAGGCTCTTAGTAGAGCATGGAGCAGAGCCCGATTGATCAGAGCAGAGTCAGAGCTAGCTCTGAGCAGAGTATGATCAGAGCTTTCTGGTATAATTTGTTAACATTAAAGCGCCTTTCACATGAGCTGCGAACTGCGAACGCAAATAAATTCGTTTAGGAAATTCGAAGCGCAAATATCCAAATTCATGTTTTAACTTTTCGGACAAAGTGAATTAACGATCTTATCTTTAAAAAGAAAACATGAACCAAAATTAGTTTAAATTGTTAAATTTACCATTTTTATATTTTCTACGCGACCAACGAGCGATATTTTCTGCGAACTGTCAAACACTTATTCGCAATCCACAACGTTAGGACGCATTCCACAAATCTGCGGATGAAAAATTCGCTCGAATTTAACCTCAAATTTTTGGGATCCATTTTAATGTGTGACAATTTGCATTTTTCGGCGACCACTCATGTGAAAGAAATGTCAAAACTCGCAACCATTCGCAATTCGCAGTTCGCTATTAGCAGCTCATATGAAAGGCACTTAAGCACTGAAACTGAACTGTCATACAGTTTTATATAATTCGGTGTGCACCGAAATTTAGTACTGATTTTAAATTTTCATCTGACAGCTGGGGGTCAATTCTCGATCTGTGAAACTGTGAAGTGATAAATATGATAACGCCTTCACGACAAATGCCATTCTCGAAATGTGAAAAAATGAAAACAAATGTCAAAATTTTTTCATATGATAATTCATTTATCACAATCAATTCATTCTGTGAAAAGAAAAATGATAAACAGGAACAAATTGTGCTCATTTGATACACCCAAGTCGCCATCTTGGTCATTCTATGACATCACAACCATCTTTTTCTATGAGCAAGTGGTAGCATTTGTCATGTTAGTACTTTTTAGTACTCATTTTAACAGTTGTTTTTCATTACGAGTTTTGGAATCGCCTTGCGCGTGTTTGTGAAGTGATAAAATGATAAAACTCTGTGAAAACTGAAATGATAACTTTGTTTTCATTTCACAGTTTCACAGATCGAGAATTGACCCCCTGACCAATCAAAAATCTGAAAAATTGAAAAATCTGAATTGAAATTGTATGTATTGAAAAAAAGAGTGAAGTTGGGTGCGCTCAGCATTTTGCTCCATTCGCTCTGTTTTTTCATTCTGAGCTCATGGAGCGTACTCCGATCCAGCTCTGATTGAAAAAGGAAGCACAAGCTGAGTGCTCTGAGTAGGTACTCTGAGCTAAAAAAGAAACAACTGACAACTCAGTGGCTATGCTTTAAGCTAAAAAAGAAAAACGTCTATTACAGCTTTTTTTTTCAGATTAGAATAGAGCTTTAAACAGAGTCCGAGCATGTCGAATTGTAGAGCATGTTCTGAACATCTTTTGAATAAAGCGTATTCTGACTTCTGAGCGCTCCGAATTAGTTGGTGTGTTCCTTAAATTCTTGGCACTATTTCGAACTAATGGTCTCTACGATTGCGAACAGAATGACAGTTCTTGTTCTGAAAAGTAGACAAAATTGTTCTGGATTTGATTTCAGAATCGAAAAAGAATTTTGAGGATTGGGGATTAAATCCTCTCAGGGAAATCTTCCGGATTGCCAGTCGAAAAGGCCATAAATGTTGAATTTTGAGGATTGGGGATTAAATCCTCTCAGGGAGAAGAAAAACTATCAAAATTACGGGAACGTTTTGGGCACTGATTCGCCAACGTAAAAAGACATATTTGACTAGAGCTGCCGTAACCTGGAGGCCACACGAGCGAGAAGTCACTATAGCGAGTGGGGTACATACATTAATTGTCAAATTACTCTCCGCTCTACTTGCTTCTCAACTGGCTACGAAAAAGGCAAGCCAGTTGATAAGCGAGTAGGAAAGGCTTCGATGTATGGCCTCAGGGTAAAGCAGAAAACCTCTATACAAGAAATGAAAATATCCTTTAATTACAATATTTAACCATGAAACTTCAATTTATTCTTAAAACAAGATAAGGGTATTCATGCAACAGCGTTAAGTCATAGTAAACGTGGTAAAGTTTTAAGCTTCGTAAAACTGTAAAATTGTCCATACAAATTGTGATAGAATTACGAAGTTTTAAACTTTACAACGTTTACGACGACTTTACGCTGTTTTATGAATACCCATAATATAATAAACAGGAAGTACCTACACACATTTTCATTACTAAATTTTCTTCTTTGGAAAGAGATTTGCTTAACAACACATTAATTTTAAGAAAATCATTTGATAGATAAAATGATTAAGAACTTGATAAATTATGCACACCTACCAAAAATAAAACAACAAAAAAGTAACACTAGCTTTTTGTATTACTTTTTTTTTTTGAAATCAAACTGAAATTTTTTCAAATCTGACATACGAACACCTCTGGCATTTGACCACACCGGTACGAAATGGTCACAAGAAATTTCTTGGACCAAATCTGGCAAGAAGGGGAAATTTTTGACTCTCTGGGTGAGCGCTCTCTTTGGTCCGAAACATTACAATTTTTTTTTTTTTTTGGAACAGGTACCCACTAAAAATGACTAAATCTAGCTGTTTGAGACTTTTTGAAACTTGCTAGGGAACAGGGCTATTTTTGAACACACGCCTGAACACTTTAAGCGTGGTACACATTATCAAACCTGAGTGTCACGCGTGCTGGATATCAAACCTGCGTGAAAAGTTTCGCGTACACACTTATCAGTTCTGTTGGCCGTCAGGCAAAGAAATTCCACTACTCTCAGAAAATTTTTTCTTTTTATTTCCAGGCTATTTCCGCCACGAATCATGTTAATTCTTTTTTACATGACACACATGAGCTTTTTCTTATTTTGTTTTCCGCTAATTCGCTATAAAAATTCGTGTTTTGTTCCGTGAATGACGGCTCATGAATGAAATTGTGTACACATCATCGAGCAACCACCCAACAAACCGAGGGTTGTCACGCAGTATCAAAAAATTTTGTGAGCAGGCAGTTCTGAGTGTCAAACCATCATTCAGCGTGTACACATTGTCAGTTCGGTTTGATATCCAACATGGCTGACACTCAGGTTTGATAATGTGTACCACGCTTTTTAGCTGTCACCATTTGAAATTTTACTCTAGGTGTGTTCCTTGCCGAGTTTCAAACAGTGTGAAACCGCCAGATTTAGTGCGAACTCGTTCCACAAGTGAAAAATTGTACTGGTCCGCACTAAATCTGGCGATCTGAAACTGTTTGTGCCCTTTCACACGAGAAAACTGAGTTGCCAGCAACTTTTAGTTTCTAGGTGAGAAGGGCAGGAGGAAAGGGGGGCGAACAAAATCTCCCCTGTCGAGGATTTGAGGAGATTTTTTTGACATTCCCTTTCACATCTGGGCTTAGGTGTGTTCAACCAATAGACTTTCAAAGGAAATTTCAAAAATTGCCTGGAGATTTGTTTCCTCGTATGAAAGGTACAAGAGATTTTTAAGGAGATTAAAAGAAAACGTCAAAAAAATCTCCAGCAACTTGTTTCTTCGTGTGAAAGGGGACTTTGAGACTGTTTGGGACTAAGCAAGGAACAGGGTTTCTGTCTGCTGAAAAAGTGTGCATACCAGAAAAATTTAACTTGCAAATTTGAATAATAGATTCTTTTGCCATGCGCAAACTGTAACTAAACTTAAAAGAAATAAGTTACTTTTATTGCAGTCAAATAGTTCAAATTTTAAATTTCTCTCTAGGAAAGAACGGTGTTGTGATCCTCTCACAGCGAAGATGTTTTTAAAAACAAAACGTAAAAAGTTTCTTATAAATTATTCAAAGTAAGATTATCAGCTTCATTCGAGTTTCTAAACCAGGTTTATCCTCTTAACAGGGTGATAACTGATAACTATTTCATAATTTGAAAACATAGAAAACATCACTGTCAACAAAACCAGTACTTATCAAAGCAACTCAGTGAATATAAATTAAATACAAAGAGTCTCGTATTGCGAATTAAATACATGCAAATGTTTATTCGGCCAATCCTCAATAAATAATTTAAACAAACAATCCCAAGTCGAGGTTCGAAAAAATGAAAATTTTAAAATTCCTATCGTTCCCTCTATACACGAAGACATGTTGGCAATAAATCCATTTTATACTTTGTATACTCTATATTCTTGACACCTAAAGAGTCAAGACTTTTTATATAATATAAAAAATATATTACTGTTAACTAACAAGAAAACAAAAAAAAAAAAAAACAAATGTCTTCCATTAGCTTCCTGATCGCGTATGAATTTGTTGACCCCACTCTTTGGCCTCTTAGCATTGGCAGGAATATCTTGACATATTCGTTAGAAAATAATATGAACAAAAATTCCTTGAATACTAACTTACCATAATTTTTACGTTCCGTAACTGTGTAGTAGACATCTTGAAACTCGACATCTTTTGATTGTTTTATACACGTTGTTAGATCCATTTTCGATGGGTTTTGTTATTGTTGCCTTAAAATTTAAATGATCTGTACGTGAGGTGCATTGAAATTGTGGCAATTAAAGCGGCAATTAGTCTGCAATAAAGAAATAAACAAAAATATTGAATTAAAATTATTTTTTTGAAATTAATATAATACATAGTTGTTATTTTGTTGCACCTAAGCATCTATTAAGTATATGTAATTAAAATTAAACTGATCAATATTGAACTTGAATGTTTAATAAATTATGGTTTTATGAGAAAAGGGGTGAAAGGGTGGCACCTATTTCATTCGTAGTTAAACGTCGAAGAATTTTAGTTTAAAAATGTTTTATATCCCATTTTTTTACGTTTATTAGTCGCTTGTAGGTTGCTTTCATGTTAATAGTCCTTTACCGTTGAAAAACATGTAAATTTTTGATTTAGTGAACTTAGTATTAAGAAAGTCAAGAAAAACACTTGCCAAGAACAACTAACACATTTGGGGCTTATTCATAGATGTCTGGAGTTGTTCAAACTGTTGCTTAGGCAAATCCTGGATTGAAACTTTATCAGATTAACACCAGTTTGGTGCCTTTAACAACATCTATGAATATGCTCCATTTTGTGTCCGACACAAAAAAAATTTGCGATGTCAAATATATTATTTATAAAATTTGAATTATTCAAGAAATTGCTCTTTTAAACTTTAAAGTTTAAGCGTTTAATGCAAAATTTGAATAAACTTGTTTTTTGTTTGCATAAAAGAAGCTTTCTACAACAATGGGTGAAATGTATATCTATGGATCCAATCCAGAGACCAAAATCGCCACAGTTTGTTTGTGTCGCATTTAATACCTGACTATATAAGGTGTTGGTCTGCAAAAACAAATTTTATTTTTAGCATCAACTTAAATTTAATTAAATTCAATTAAATCTAATCACCTTAGAGACACGTGCTATTAACATACACTGCATATCACTTGTTTGTGGTCATTATTTTCACATATTGTGTTTCGGGATAAGAACTGAAACACATATTTTCCTCGAAACATTATTGATACTAGTAAGCAGTTAATAAAGGATAACATTGAAGGGGTAACTTGGAAAATTCATCGGAGTTTCACAAGTTGTATGAATGAACTGCAAAAAATTGGTAAAATTGGTTTCGTAACTTGATTGAAAACTTTGCTTTGTTTTTAACAAAACTTCAAAACATTTGAGAAAAGATACAAAATTATAATTTATTTAAAATTTCGAGTACAAATGGACTCTGGAAACACTTTGACGGAAAATAGACGGGACTGGGGACTCTCAGGCCGAGAAAAAGGTAGGAGACTTTATAGAAATAAGACGGCTGTTAACAACTTTCTAGCAGAGACCGAACACAATAAAATATAAAATATGCGAGTGGGTCGCATGTACTTGCTCTTATGTTCAAGACACTGCGGGTGTAGGAAAATTGTATAAGCATGAAATACGACATTTAAATTGGCTAGAACAACTCTTTTGACAGTTTGAGGTGAAAAAAAGAATGTCATCTTAGTTCTTGATTGAATATGATTGTATGGGAAAAAGAATTTAACATCGTTGGAGCGGTTTTTTTAAAAAATAGTTTTTTATATATAAAATTCTTAAAACATTTTTAAGAACAAATTTTGGTATGCAAATCAAAAGTATATATTTATGTGTATGTAAAACTTAAATTGGAAAAAATTGTCAACCGGTTTTGAGATATCGAATGTTCAAAAAAAAAAAATAGAAACTTTTTTTAAAAATCCAAAAACTTCTTTTTTTCTTATTCTTTTTTTCTTATCTGAAATTTGTATATAAAAAATTCATCTAAATCCGTTTAGCCGATAACGAGAAAATTCAAAATAAAAAAATACGTTCTATTAATAGGACCTAGTAACATTTTATAATTTTTGGTAGTAGATCGTACTAATTTAAGTATGTGAAAAAAGTTTATTCAAAATCGTAGGAGTCATTTTTAAGGAAGGTACCGTTATTTTTTCATAAATGTAAAATTTTCTCTAAAAATATTTTAGAGAGTATTTAAAAACTCTTAAATATCGAGTTTAAAAAAAAATTGATCATATCGTCTTCGAAATATTTATTTGATATCCCAAAAAAAAATTTTGAAGCATTTTTTAAAAATCCAAACAATATTTTTTCAAAAATTTTTGTACACAAAACTATTTATATTTTTTGGAAGCTTCTATATAAAAAAATAATTGAAATCAGTCGTACCGTTTTGAAGAAAAAAAAAAAAATAAAAAAGTGGTTCTTTGGGGGGTACCATTAATAACCATTTTTGAAAAATGGTTTTCCATCCAAAGGAAGCCTTTTCTAAAATAAATGTATTAATTTTTTTTTAAGAAAAGTTTTTTGGCCGTTTTTGAGAAAAATACGATTATGTAAAATTGCTAAAAAAAATTGTATGATGGCAGGTACCGTTACCACTATGTGCCAAGTTTGAAGAAAATCGATCGAGCCGTTTAGGCTGTAGAAGAACAGACAGACAGACAGACAGAATTGTGCACCCACTTTTTTGGTGTTTTCTATCATCGTAATATCATGTTCGATTGTTATCTCAAAATTTTGTTTTGCACGAATCCAAAACTCGTCTTATATGTAGTTCCTATTTTACCTTGTTGCGTGCGGATGAACGAATGAATTGTCTCTTCGGATGAAAAAATGTTCCATCTTGAGAGACCCAAACTTTTAATTTCACAAGTTAAGTGAAGATGAAATTATTTTTGGGGGTTATCACTTATTATGGAAAAATTAAATTGCAGTTTATAACCACATCAACTAGGTCCTACGAACTAGCTCCTAAAAGAGTTAACTTCCAAATTGACTAACTCCCACCAAAATTGAGACCTATTTATTTACATATTTACTATTTTTTTATTTTAGGAACTGAAGCCCAACCGTAAAACAAACCAAGTCTCTGCAGTGGAACCTAGTTCCTCATGAGTCATGAACTAAGTCTTCAAGGATTAGAAGAAAAGAATAAATCTGCAATAAACGCTTGTTTCATATTAATAAATCATAACGACAATTGTAATTGGGGTGATTATCTTCAAACTGTCTACTCATAATCTTTTCAATATAACCAGGCCCATGGCCATGGAAAAAGTTTCACGTTTTTTGAATGGATCTAGCTTCTAGCTAGAGCTACCCAAGATATGTGGATAGGGGTGTGATTTTATTAGAAAATTCAAGATTCAGGTCCAAAAATATTTGTCGTCTTTGTAAAGTAGCACGGAATTTACTTCACATCGGAATTAACTTCATCACTAGTGGGAATTAATTTCCCTTTTTTGAAGTAAAATAATTTCCCACTGAAAGTGAGTAATAATTTCACTTTTTTGTGGGAATTAATTTCACTTTAATGTGCGTTTCTTTCAATCCAGATTCTTTAAATGCAAAAGAAACTTTGCATACACCCAGCCTCGCACCTACCCCAAATCCTATAATATGCCCAAGAAGGGAGTTTCACCTACCCCAAATCCTATAATGTGCCCAAGCAGGGAGGTTGCATTCATACATACATTCAGTGGGAAATTACTTCACAAAAAAAAAGGTGAAATTAATTCCCACTAGTGGTGAAGTAAATTCCCATGTGAAGATAGTTCCCGTGAAGTTAATTCCCTGCACCCTTTGTAAATGCCTTTCCGACTGATATCTGTGACTATTTCCGTTGGTTACTGAGCACTAAAAATTAACTCCTAAAAGATTTTACTCTTACTTTACGGAGCGGCGCGCTCGGTGGTGGTGCGTTCCGCCCCACACGCGCGTGGCAGGTGGCGAGTGGTGGGCACGGTGGCCGCATGGAATATGCCGGGCGGAACGCATTCTGACGCGCGACGCAGGAGCGGTGAGTTTCTCCAGGCGGTGGCGCTACCACAGCCACGCGCCACGTGTGGGGCGGTGCGAAGGCACCACCACCGTGTCCCAATTTAAAATTGAAAAAAAAGTCCTCAAAAAAACATGAAATAAATCCCTAATTTTGGGGAGTTATGTTATAGGGGAGTTACTTCGCGGAACCACTAAAATTAACTAACTCCCATCAAATTTTATGGTTAGTTAGTTCAGTTAAGTCAAGATGCTTCCTCGTTAAGTATACAGTCGCCAGTAGAGAAAGTGACGTTTTGACATTTCTCACTGGTACAGAATTCCAATTGTCCTTAAAACTAGTAAAAAATCCAAAGCCACCTAATCTATTAGATCTATTAGCTTAACAATTTTTTTTCAATTTTCCGATTTACAAGCACAAGCAAGAAACCGCGAAATGCAATTAACTTTTGTTTTCTTTTGTAATCGAATTGACAACTGTTCACCAAGAGTTCCAGTACGGGAATTGCTCGTGAACAAAAACTCTCCACTTTTGTCTCCACTCAAGAGCACGGCGTTCACGGGTGAACAACAAAAATCATAACTATGTACTTAATTCAACATGTACAAGGTCCCAATGAACGAACTCCCATCTTGAAAAAGTGGCGATGAACAAATTAAGTAGAAGTATATAGCGGGCCCTACCAATAATCAAATTTAGTGAAGACTTAAATATTCCATTGAAATGGATCATATTGAAATGGACTATAAATAATAAACCGTACATTGTATGACCTTATTATTTAATTGGGCTCTAAACACTGAACCATAAGTCGTATGAACTCCAAAAAACTTAACATTCCATGCATGGTTCATTATTTGGGATCCATAACATTATGGTTAATTTCACTGAAATATTTAACTCAACTGCAATTCACAAAAATAATAAATCTGTAACAGTAATTAATGCGCATCCTTAACTGAACACCCGTAGACTCACCGCATTCACACCGAAACTCATTGCTGTGGCTCTGGACATATAGTGCTGCGGTCGTCAGCTTGTCAATGCGGATCAATTTAATAGTTTATAAATTTTAAATTTGATATTTAAAAACAACACTGATAAAAGCTTTGATCATTGAGAATGATGCAGACCGTTGCGAATCACAAGAAAATTAAAAATTATAAAAGAATAGCTTCAGTTTTTAGATAAATTAGCGCAAAATTATAGTGAAGTTAACACACAACTTTAGTGTAACACTAGGTGAAAATAGCGTTTTCTTAAATTATAGACGATGTCAAGTTTAAACACTTGCATTAAAGTTAATATCACCAAAGTCTGATTTTAGTTTTTTAATAAATATCACACTAGCTCAAATGACGTCTGTCGCACGAACTGTCATTGATTTAGGTGAGTTCAAATTTAATTTGTTTAGAAAATGTTCTTAGCGTGACACTAACTAGCATGTGTCTATAATTCAGGAAAAGTTAGAGAACTGCATTAAAGTTAAACAATTGTAAACTAGTATCACGCTAAGGCCCTTAAAATAGGCTGCTTATAATTTTGCGCCAGGAGTTTAAAAATCAAAATTTCAAGGTTTATTAACTATCAATTTGATAACTGAAAATAGTAATAGGGGTGAATGGCTCCTTAATCAAAGCTATCTGCAATATCAGCAGCAGGAATTCATTCGATTTAAGAAAAAACTGTATGATTCATTTTTAAAACTATCTAATAGGACAAATTATAATAAAAATGTTTTAAAATAAAAAAAGTTGACATTTCAGTGTTTTTTTTTAATTTTTGAAAGTGCTTTCAATCAAGTGATGCAAATTTGTCTGCAGTTCATTATTATAATTTGGAAAATTTCGACGGATTTAACTCTTTTAACTGTTCTTTCATATTTGAAAAAATGTATACCTGCTCAGTGCTTAAATTCATCAAATGTTTCTAGGAAAAATATTTCTTACCGGTATTTATAACAAAAAAAAAAAACTTGGCTTCAAAGAAGTGAAGCGTAATCTACTCGATAATAATCGTAAGCGTAATATATCATTTAAGTTTTTATTTGACATTTTTACTATTTTGTATTCTGATAACTACTAATAGGTTATCTGCTGAATTTAATTAAGAATTTAATAAATTTTAATCCAGACCAATCAACCGATATAAATCTGTTCACATGTACCTATATTTAAAAAGCAATTAAAATTATAACCAGTTATCATCGGAAATTACATTAAACTTTAACAAAATCTTTATAAAACTTTAATTGATTTTGATAGTGATTTGTATGTCAAGTACTTAATGAGTAACAATTCTGATTATTTCAGTTATTTGTTATCAGTTAATACTTTGTACCATACACAAGTACCTAAACCACAAGTACCTAAACCTTTTTGAAGTACATAATGTCATATCTTTATCATCTCTCATTAATATTTAAAAGGATATAAGTGTTCTAATTAAAAAGGGGTAAGTTATCAAAGATTTTAAAATACCTTTTTATTTATTGTGAATAAGCGAACGTATTTATTATAAATCAGAATAAAACCTTTGTATTTATAAGATGATTTTTTAAAATAATTAGGTAAAAAACTTAACACTTAGCATTATTAAATGGAACTTGTTAAAATATTATTAAGATTATTTAATAAATTAATGTATTCACATAATATTTTTTGCCTATACCTAACAATTTTTTTATAAATGATAATACAAAGCTTAATTTGTAATTCAGAAGATAAAAATAGAGAAATACATAGGTTTCGAGTAGCTATAACCTATAACTTTGTATATTTACACTTTTTTATATTATGTAAGACTTAGTAGTTCAGTCAGTACCCTTTGTAAAACAAGATACAATTATTAGCTGCATAACAAGTAGGTATAGAAAAGATTGAATTGACGATTACATTTAGTGATGTAATGACACTGGTGTAAATTTTTAGTCAAATTAGGTAGATGTTAAACCTATTTTAGTATGCTAATTGCTACAGGAGTGAATAGTCGTGTTAGCTTCTGTTTTGGCAGGAATGTAAGGGACCTACAGTATTTTGCTGAGTCCGAACTTGTTCATATACTCGTAACAGGAGATATCTACTCTTAGAAGAGGCTGGGAGTCGATCAACAGACCCAACACCCAAGTACCATTACGCCACAAAGTTCTATGTATGTATGTATGTACCTATTATCTTAAGTTTTAGGTATAACTGTCTCTCTTTTTCTTGAATTTCTTTATTTTTCAAATATATTTGCTTCCTTTTTTATACAACACTAATATTAGCATGCAGAAAAAGTTTTACAATAATCGTAGGAGCTGTTTTTAAGAAAAAAGAAATATTTAACGGGGTTTTAGCATTTGTATGGGAGGTACCGTTATTTTCCCAAAAAAGTAAAATGTTTTCTTAAAATATTACAGAACATGTTAAGAAACCTTTAAATACCCAAGTTTCAAAAATATCGATTATTTTGTTTTCAAAATATTTGATTTTCAAAAAAAAAATTTTTTTTGAACAATTTTTTAAAAATACAAAAATATTTTTTTGAAAATTTTTGTAAACAAAAAATAATTTATATTTTTTATAAGAAATTATTGAAATCAGAAATATTGTTTTGAAGAAAATTAAAAAAAATGATTCCTTGGGCGGTACCATTAATAACCATTTTTTGAAAAATGGTTTCCTATTCAAAGGAAGCTTTTATTAAAATAAATTTACTGAATTTTTTTAAGAAAAGTTGGCGAGCTGTTTTTGAGAAAAATACGATTTAATTCTCAAACGAAATCAACTTCCACTTTTATTTTTTTTAAACATTTGGATCCAACAAACAAAAAAAAAAAACTAAACTTCTTTAAATTATCAAATTGTTAAGAATAATCATGTTCATACCTTAGATTCAAATTTTAATATATTTATTCTAGTTTGCGATCGAGTTTTAAAAGCGTGGGATCTCTGCAATAGTATGTTAATGTATATGTTTGCAAAACAAGGATAAAGACTCACAAACAAAAAAAATAGTTATTAGCAGTTTTGCAAGAATTGTATATTTCTTTTGGTAACCGGTAAATTAGAAAATTAATTAAAAAAGAAAAAACATCAGAAATCAAAATACATACACCTATTTATGGGTGTTTTTATTGTTTCGTGTGTGACCACTCTTACTCATGATTTTATAAATTATTCACAGAATATTCTAATATAAGAAATAAAAATAAAACTTAAGTAATTCTGAGAACGCATGATGTTCATTAAATAAACTAGTTAGGTACTCAACAACAAAAAAATATACGTCATGGTAAAGTTAGAGAATTCATTTGAATTGCGTAACGAATTTCACGTTAGAAATTGAAGATTTGCATGCGCAGTGGTCATCTTATATTCATATCATCGACCCTCTGTCAAAACTTCGCAAGTCGAATTTGAAAAATTGTTTAGAAGACACAAAAAAAAAAAAACGATTTAAAAGGCAATAAACTACTGGAATTCTCATGAACATTTTTCAAACTGCTTAATAGAGGAGAGCCAAACGGAACCATGACACAGTAACGTGACATTGATATTTGAATTCAGTAATTATTGTTGACAAGAAATCCATTAAAATATCATTTAAGGACATTGTTTTGACAAAAAGTCGACAATATACAACTGTGTAAAATATTGCACGATTCACATTTTTAACTTCAGATTGGAAGTTATTGTTATATTGGTCCGAATTGTAATATCAACAATTTTTACATTATCGCCACGTTTCAAGTTCCCTAGAATAAGGATTCACCGTTTTTAGAGAGATGTCTTTGATTGTACGTACGTTGAGAGCAAACTAGTTCATAATTACATTGAACACCTGAAAAAGTTTTTGAAGATCTTGAATTGGCAATTTTTTAATCTAGCTTGCTAGGGCACCAAGGAGAAGTTACCAGTGTGGGTCGCACCCAAGACCAAGGGCAAGTTTTGGATTCGTGCAAAAAAAAAATTCGAGATAACAATAAAACATGACATTACGATGATAGAGAACACGAAAAAAGTGGGTGGCACAATTCTGTCTGTCTGTCCGTACCTCAACCTACAGCCTAAACCACTGAAGCGATTTTATTCAAATTTTGAACTTAAGGTTTTTTTTGTAGCTCTCCAGAGGGGAAATTGAAATTTTTTTTTTAGCTCAAAAAATAACGGAACTTGCCATACAACCGTTAAAGAAAAGCTTATTCATCTCAAAAATGGCTCCGACTATTTTGATAACAAAAATCAGTGTATTATTGTAGATATGATGTACCTTTTAGTAAGAAAAAAAAAATTACCAAAAACATTTATTAACGGTACCTGCCATATAACGGTTTTTTTGATTTTTGGTTTTCTCATTAACCGCTCTTCCGATTTCAATAAAATTTTTTGCACAAAAGCTTTGTTAGAATATAAATAAAACTGCATATCAAAATTTTTGAAAAAATAAATTTTGGATTTTTAAAAAAAGATTTAAATTTAATTTTTTGAAAATTCAGTATTTCAAAAATGGGTTGATGAAATTTCAGTTTTTAATGTATATTAATATGTATATACTCAAAATTGGCAAACCAATTTTTTTTTTGAAAAATGTTACAAAAATTTTATATATAAAAAATTAATTTTTAAGAAAACGGCTCCAACTATTTTAATTTTTTTTTTTTTTGCATGCATTCATATTTTTTCAAGTAATCAAAAGGCATTATTTTTTTTGAGCTCTAAGTTATTTATCAGACTGTTTATACAATTAAAAGAACGATTTTTAAATGCCTTTTATACTTTTTCTATAATTACTTGAATATTTTTTAAAGTTCTTAAGCCCCACACAACTTGAACATAAGAGCAAGTACGTGCGATCCAGTCATACCTACACATTTTTGTAACGGGTGTGACACCTACCACTATGTGAATAAACTACGCATAAAATCACTTTTTATGTGTAGGTATGTATCATGTATGTACTTATGTATACGAGTACTTGATAACCTCCACATTTCGTCAAGAACTCTTGTGATTTCAGATAAATTAAAGTACAAACATTATTTCTACAGCAACATACAGATCAGATGATCTCACTAGCCCTGGATGTACGATTTTTTTACATACATAAAAAAAAGGAAGGAAAGTCCAATTCAAAAGATCTTGGAGTTGAAAACAGACCCAAATTAAAGATGTTGTACATAAATAAGTAAACAAAAAATATACCTTATGAAAATATATTTTTCCTTTCAATTTATTTTATAAAATTTGGTAAAAATGAGAAAATAATTAAACATAATTTTTAAATTTAATTTTATAAAAGTGTAAGTGGATTGAAATAATTTGTATTTTAAATGGTGAAATTGTATAAAAAAAACTGCTTAAGGCTGACGGAGAAACACATGTTGAAATTCCATTGTCACATCATATTTCATTCCATTCTATTCCATTCCATTCCCTTTCATTTCATTCTATTTCATTTCATTTCATTTCATTTCAACTGCAAAATGCTGACTGAGAAATACATGTTGAAGTTCCATTACTACTTCTCATTTTATTAAATTCCATTTAATTTCACTTCATTGCATTTCATCTAATTTCATTTCATTTCATTTCATTTCATTTCATTTCATTTCATTTCATTTAATTTAATTAAATTTTATTTGATTCAATTTAATTTCATTTCATTTCATTCAATTTCAAAGAGATCTCTATTATGAAAAGGAGAATGGGCGAAAATGTATAGGGATTGGTAGAAAATTTCTCCGTATATAGTGGGCTATCCACCTACATAGGTCTCGTTCGTGGTGGATATTTGGACTTATTTTCCCATTCTCCTTTGTCATTGGAAATAAAAAAAAATTGTTTTTTTTGTACATTTTAATTCAAATATAATAGACAACAAAACAGGACGAAGTAAGAAATCAAAATTTCGAAATACAGAAACCCGAACATTAATGAAAGGAAAGTATAATTTTCAATTCCCTTAAACTTATCATATTTTTGAAAATTTCGCTGTTCTGGTATTCAGCTAAAAGTAAGTAAGATTCTTTTTAGCTTTCCCTAGATAGTGGATTCCCCTTTTTCCCCTTTTCACAAATTTTTAGACTGGATTTACCCACGAAAAGGGGAATTCCCTACAACTTGGCAACATTTTTTGCAAATGCTTTTTATACGAGAAGAGAATTGAAAGTATCCAAGGTCAAAGGGTAAGGGTGCTTTAAAATTCTTGAAATGACGATTGCCAATAGATATCCAGACCAAAAGGAAGGGTTTCAATTCAACATCCTCACCCACACCTCAAAGCACACTAAGTATTTTTTTAAATCTGAAGTTAAAATTTAAAAAATTAAATTAATTATACTTCGGCAATGAAATCGAAAAAAGAAATTGTTCTAATAATTTTTCGCTATTTACATGCTATTACATGGAAGCACTCAAATGCACCTTGCAATTTTTATCAATTTTAACTGAACCTCTGGTTGTATTAGAAATAAAAGTGTGGTCAGAAATGGTCTGTTTAAACTGTTCTATTTCCAAGAATTCTAACACACTCAAAACTCTGCGCAGTTAAATCTTTCTTTTCCCTTTTTTCCAACTATCAGACATTTTTAACACTACTCTCCTGATTTCTTGCATTTTTTATTCAGCAATATATTTTGATATAATCAACTTTAAAATCTCAATACCAAGTAAGAACATAAGTTATATTAATAGGATCCTTTAAATTCCACAGTTCAAAAAACATTTCAATACTCTAACATCAAACAATTAACAAAATTTGGAAATAGACGTATGTACTGTACATACGAGCACATTACCCCTTTTATCTCCTATACCTAATATATTGACTGTAAGAAATCGATTGCATGATAAAAATATAAAAATATTTTTGTTTACTTTAATTTGTGCATTTGTACTCACAATACTGTCAACCTATTATTGTTTAAATGTTTCGCTTAAGGTTGACCTTGGAGTTTATTAGACTCTATTAGAAGTCAATAACCAAATGCAAGGTTGTGCAAAATATTATTGTAATGTCACTCTATATTTTTTGGCTGTTATTTTTCATATGAATGAAAAACTTTTGCTCTGTTTTGGGACTATGTTGGATTATGTTTATTTGATGTCTTGATTTGTTTTCCATTATGTCAAGAAAATGATATCGGCTTAGTGGCCGCCGCGAGAGTTGATGACCATTTGTGACTGTATGATGTCATTTTTCATCACTCTTGGCAAAACTCTCGGCAGTAATTCATCGCATTCTAGACGAATATTCTCTTTGAAGTCTCCGAGGCTTCTTGACATATGTAGACTCGTTACATTAAAAGCCCCTCAAAATGAAGTCTGCAATGGTTAAATAGGGTGATTTATTTATGCTAGGCACCGCCCGCGTGCGAAAGCTTTCCACCTAAGCCTATATGTTATCATTATCATACATAAAGTCAGTTTTAATGATTACAGTTCATAGTTGTTTAGATTACTTTACTATGACAAACTTCTTTTTATCAAGTCTATTCGGCATATATTTTTGCCTCCAAGTTGAAAATTATCAACTTTTTTCTGATCCATCGATATTGATTTTGTCTTTTTTCAGAAAATGTTTCTCTGGAAAATTTAGATTGGAAAAATATTAACTCTGTTTAATAAATAAATTATTATTTGATTTAGTAGCACAGCAGCATATTTTTTAGATAAATGATTGCATAATACCAAATAAAAAACTTATTTCAACTTATTTTTGTTTGCTTAAGCTTTTGCAAAAAAAACCTTCAATATTTAAAAAACAGAACTTATAATTAATTGTCTTTAAAATTTTTGCTGCTCTTCACCTTTGGAACTTAGATTGTGGTGATGAATTTATAGCTCATTCATTATTATTCATTATACCAAGTTTGACATGGGGAAGTACTTTATGCATTAGTAAAATCACAAGTTTGTAAATATCTTTGAAGAATGTTCAATTTGAAAAATAGATTACCACTGCACGAATGTGTCGTGCACATTTGCTCCAAAAAAGAATAATATTTTTTGGATAGTTTTATGGGAGATAATATACAAGGTCCTATCACCAAAATTTTGTACAAGCTGAGTTTTGATGGATATTATTCAGGACATTCCCCTTTATCTAAAAGTTCCCAAAGGTTCCGAGGTTGAAAAAACCGCCACCATCTTGGATCTTTCGGTTTCGGCTGTACCTATTTTGGTATTTTTTTTTTCAAGTTGATTGTTTTCAAAATTAAATTAAGGGTATTCATACAACAGCGTAAGGCCGTTTCAAATGTATGAAGTAAAGTTTACTTTTCGTATGGAAAATTAGACAAATAAACCCAGTTTACAACTTTACTTCGTTTACGCCGCTGTTGAGTGAATACCCTTCTTGAATTCAAAGTTCAACTTCTCAAAAACTTTTCACGATAAAAACTTGATTTAAGATTTAAAATAAAAGAATGGAGTAATAGCTTTCAAAAAATTTTACTATCTTTTTCTTGAGATGCACGATTCACGAGACATTTAATAAAACTCGTTTTCCAAGATGGTGGCTGACGCTCACACCTCCTCGTAACGCCAAATTGGATTTACATTCGGCCGACACCTCTGAGCATATTCCATCAAGAAAATCAGTTCAGTAATAAATTGTTGCAAAAAAAGTACCTACCCCGGCTTTGGTCTGTAATTATCAGCCTTAAATATCAGTTTTGAACATACAATTAGGCTTATTAAATGTTGGGTTGGAGTTTATTTTTGTATAACAATGTATGACTAGCCCTTAAGGAACCTATAGGTAGGTTCATTAAATATTACATTCGTCTATTTAAGGTAGGTAGATCGTCATTAAATGCAAATGAATGTAATTATTGATTAATTATTTTATTCGATATTAGTGAGAGGTTTCTATTGTTATTTTAATTGAACCAATCATTTAAGATTCTTGGAAGATAGGATGCCAGTTACATACCTATAAACATATTATATTATACAAGCCCATTATTTGCCAAGCATTTTAATTATTCCGGATACCTTTATGTGATTCATTGATTTCTATTTGATCTTTCGTATTGAGCATGAAGAATTGCTTGGTAGTTATTTTCGTCATCAGAGATACAGATCCTAACAGATAAATATAGAAGTCATGATCCAAGTTACTGCTCATACATACAAATGTTATTCGATTGATTTTAAATGAATCATTGTATAATTCGTGGTTTATATATACATATAAGAGGGGGTAACTACGTACATATTTATGGGCTTAAAACTATAAACTCATGAAAAATAAGATTGTCTTTGAAGCCCATTGACACTCAGTTCCATCAATCTTAATTCTCTTATATCAATTTATATGTTTTTTTCTTACTATTCCAAATGACATGAGATTAATTATCCAACCCAACTTCCCCCCGAAAAAGAGTGATCGAACACCAGGGCCATATTTTCTGCAAGTAAATACATGTGATGGATAGTTTGATTAGACTACCCCGTTGCCAGTTGACGTTTAAAGCCCATTGTTGTTTTGGTCACGAATGTCCAAATAATCAGTTTAAGTATGCAACCGATGCAATCTCACATTAGAATAGAAAAAGTTAGCTTTTATAACACGTGTGAGTAAGGATCTTCATTTTTTGTCTCTATATTACATAATGGGAAAATCGATGAGTGTTAACTTGGCAAAGCAACTTTGATGAATCGAAAAATGGTTAGGTGGACAGTTTGCCGTTAATTAGTTGTGACATATACAATTTGATCATGCAATGTTTCCTATGTTTTTTTTGGGTGCTTTGCTCTCACGGATCGAAAAATGGATAGGTGCATAATTTGTCGTTAATTAGTTGTGACAGTTTCGAATTTGTCGTTCTATGTTTTTTGTTTTGAAAAGTGGTAAAAACTTCGAAAATTTAATATTTTAGTGTTTAATAATTTAAAGTTAATTAGTTGTGAAAAAAATCAATTTGTCGTGCGATGTTTTCTATGTGTTTTTGGGTTACTTGTTTTCTATAAGTGTCAAGTTAGCAAAGCAACTTTGACGAATCGAAAAATGGGTAGGTGGATAATTTGCCGTTGACTCCGAATTTGTCGTTCAATGTTTTCTATGTTTTTTTTGGGTTCTTTGCTAACGAAAAGTGGTAAAAACTTTTTATACTAAATGTCTTATGGCTTGGTAATTTGCCGTTAGTAAGTCTTTAATTAGTTGTGAAAAACTGAATTCAATCGCGCAATGTTTTCGATGTTTTTTTGGGTCATTTACTAGCTTGATATCAAGTAAGCGAAGCACCACCTAAAACTGAAAACGTAATAAATCAATAAATATTTCAATATAATCAATTGTAAACTCTTTTTGAATGTTACTTCATTATGAATTAAGGAATTAAAACAAAAAACATAGAACCATTGCTAAAATTTTCGGCAAGAGTATGATAACTTGGGCGCCAAGAAATGTAAACGGTTTTTTGCAGAACAGTTCAATGCAAGCATTTTTTATTATTGGAGGTGGGGGGGTCTATCACCAAGTGTAAGTATTACCGTTATTTTTTAATAATTTTTTTTTTATATTGTTAGTGCTTGTTTTATAAAAGTGCCCCTCCAGCCCAAACGGATCAAGATAGACCCCCCTCCCATAGAAAAAAATGCTTGTATTTAACTCCTCTACAAAAATTCGTTATCAATTTTCAGCGCCCAAATTATCGTACTTTACCCAATTTTTCACATAAAATCAATGGCTAATTGAACACAAATTATTAATCAATTAAAATTTCAATATAAAAGGTTCTAAGAACTTTTCCGGAGCTCTTTGCTGATTTTATATGAATTTAAGGAAATAAAACCAGAAATATAGAGAACATCGCACGAAAAAATTGAATTTGTAACAATTAATTAACGACTAATTAATGGAAAATTATTAAGCAGTAAAATATTAAGTTTTAGAAGTTTTAACCATTTAAAAAAACTCATAGAAAACATAGAACGACAAATTCGAAACTGTCACAACTAATTAATGACAAATTATGCACCTCTCGATTTTTCGATCCGTGAGAGTTATGCTCAGAAAAAATTATAGAAATTCTAAATTGTCATAACTAATTAAGGACTAACTAACGGCAAATTATTTACCTACCCATTTTTTGATTCGTCAAAGTTGCTTTCCTTACTTGACACTCATGGAAAATCGTGATATTGGGAAACAACATTTTTTTCAAACGAGCTGAGCTAAAGCTTATCAAAGGACACTTCTAACCTTTGAAGGGAAATTTCATAAGCCTGTCTCTTATTTCATAACACTGTGAACAGACAAAATGACACTTCTCTAAGAGCCAGTTTGTCCGTAAGGAGTAAACTCTGTGTTTAATCAGAGTTACTAACCCTACAAATTAATAAAACTCGAGTTAAATAAAAAAAAAATGAATTTCATTCAATTTCAAATGGGTTTAATCGTCAAAAAGAGTATAGAGTTTTGCCCTTTTGTATGCGTAACCGTATATGAACGTATCAACTTTATACAAACACGTTTCAAAAGGTGCAACTGCCCCCCCCCCCCCCTTTGAGCAAAAATATGAATTTAATGAAATCAAAAAATGTTTTTTGTTCTACGTTTATAAAATGTTTTCTTGGCAGCCATTTTTTTGACTTTCCTTTTCACGAAATAAATTATTTAATACTTTATGATTAAACAACCGAAGTATCTCATCCCTCCCAACAGCTTAAATATAGATACTTTTCTGAAGGTAATATTCATGAAGATTTTGTCACTTTCGTGTATGCGTTTTAGGAACTTCCATATTATTAAACTGGCAAAGAATACGAATTCGATGAAGAAGATTAGAGAAAAACAAGAAAACGACTTGCTGTGGTCATTGCCGAAAAGAAGTTGGATTGAACTTCTACATTTAAGGATAATAGTTGTTGTTTTCGGCCGTTTTCGAAAACGTCAAGCCAACGTGAATTTGATTGCCAAATGATCGTAATTTTTTACCCGAATATTGCTATCGTCGAATATACAATTGTTCTGTTTGCACAACATCTAAAAACCATAAAAAGCTATATAAATAAGTAAAAATTAAAAAGAAAACTAATTTTAAACTTTGTACACAATTATTTAAATAAATTCAATATTTGGCAACGCGTTTCGGAAGTAAATTGCATCTTCGGGATAATTAACTTGATGTTAATTAAACTTAACGAATATCATTTCAAAACGTGTATCATCTATAACTTTGTCCTTTCAGACATTTATTTTTTTCAGAACTTCTTCATTCCGAACTAAGTTATTCGGAACTTTTGTTTTCATAGTTCCGTTGCTATTTCTGCATAAAAACTCTTATGAACCAAAGCTAAGGCTCGTTGAATGAATGGTTGCTTCTTGCAAGATTATTTCTGGCAGATAGAAAACTCAGAGCCATTAGATACAAAAAGGCTTTATTACTGAAATTATTTTCAAAAATTTCAATAAGAGAACACTTTAAGGAAGCTTTGAAAGGATATTACATTGAAGTATTCCAGTTTCAGCTCCATAAACATGATAGTAATGTTTTTTCTTATCTGTTAAATACGTCTGTGTTTAAATTTTATCGCATCATACATAAAACTGACTATAAAAATAAAGCTCATACATAAACATAATCAATTTAAAAACCACAATATCGCTCATATCCCACACCCTACAATTATTTAATTTCAACAACTTGACTTGAAATGACCTTCAGAAATTAAATTTCTTCCTCTTTGAAAGCCTCAGGTACCAAAATAGTTGGGGAGTCGATGTGTTATTCAAAACAAAATGTTAATTTAGCAAGCGAATAAACCCCAACCACAATTAATAATTTTAAATGACTTCTGCAATTAATCCCAAAACAAAAAAATAGAAGCGCATAGTGTGTTTAGACTTTTCATGGCTAAACATTTGGTAATAACACGTTCCATGTCTTGGTAAAGTATATTTTTTTTTTCTAAACAAAATGAAGCTTAATTATTCTTCACAATGAAACTTGATCTAACTATTATAAATACAAGTAACTGTTTAAAACCATAAAATATTTTTCTTTTATATTGCGTAAGATTCAATGATGTAACTTAAGATTAAGTGATGCGATTAACGTGGTAGCATAGCG
This sequence comes from Dasysyrphus tricinctus, assembly GCA_963921185.1. NCBI lineage: Eukaryota > Metazoa > Arthropoda > Insecta > Diptera > Syrphidae > Dasysyrphus > Dasysyrphus tricinctus. The sequence continues at coordinate 116,183,790 of OY992533.1, read as the reverse complement.
CCGCGCGCCGTGCTGGCTGGCCGTCCGTCGTGCGTCGCTACCACTTTGTTGACTTAAGAATAGTTATAGCAGAGGCTATAAGACCAGTCTATATGAGAGACAATTTGTTTGAATAAATTACGCGATATTTTGAAATTGAAAGTGATTTTTTTTTTTTTGCTGTTGTTCTAACGGAAGAATTTCATACATTACGATTTGTCATCGAATTCCATTGGACTTTAGAACGATTATTAATATTATGATAAATTTTGAGTTATTTACAATGGTTGTGTTTATTCATTAATATTTTAGGAGGTTCATTATATAATTCTATGTACATTTAATCATTATTTTGGACATTAAAAAGTGAGCAGAAAACTATTCATATTGGATTCGGTTCGTTCTTGTATTATTAAACAGGTTTTAGCAGCTCTTTTTTCAATAATGAGCTGTTATTTATAATTTAAGTAGCTGTCACTATAATTTTTAAAATTTGAAAGTATCCGGATTTAACAAAATTTTTGATTTTTTTTTAATTTATAGCTTCTCCTAAAATCGTATAGAATGGGTATGAGCAATGTATTTGTATTTGTGTTAAAGGATAAGATCAAAATTTTAATCAAAATTAATTATGAGATACTTAAACTTAATGGGGCAGATTCATAGATGTTGTTTAAGCTGTTGCTACGCAAATCTGGAGCTTATCGTATTGACACTTCATTAGGCTAACTTCAGTTTTGTCTAGCAACAGCTTAAATAAAAAAAAAAAACAGGCTTAAATTTTGACATTTTGAAAGCCTGCAGAGAGTAGGTATGCGAACGAACCCTTTTTAGTCCCGTCAGGAAACCAAATCCCAAATTTGAAAAATGGCGCCCAACCTGTACTCCGGTCAGGAAACCCTAATCCGGGCACTTCGTGTGGAGGGAATCTTATTTTTACATTCGAAATATATTTTTGACATGCAAAGGATGAAATGTAGGTGCCCAATCTGGGCCAAATGGTAAAATAAAGAGAATTCGTCAATTACTTGAAAAATTTCCATGGCTAGAACAACGGTTGATGTCATCTTAAAAGGTAGTTGTTGAGTGGACGCACCTTCGGGTAAAATATCAGTTTTGCCACTTTTTGGAAACATCTTTTTTTTAATATCAACAGATGGAACCTCCACTTTTTTTTATAATTTTTAATATTTTTAGCATGAAAAAAGTTCGGGAAACGCATCTAGATGCCAACAACGTGTTGGGAAGTAAAAATTGGTATTTCGGAAAATAGGTGTTAAATAAACGCACCTTCTGTTAAAATTTCAACGTTGCACACTTTCCATTTTGTTTAATGTCAAAATGTGGGACTTCCCCTATTTTTGGTTCTTTCTAACGTGTGAAAAAAGTTGCGGAAACAGCTCTGGACGTCACACCTGTCCTGGAAAAATAACGGTTGATATCTTAAAAGATAAGTCTTAATGCCCTGACCCATAGAATCCGTTGCATCTGTTGTGGCGACGCATTCAACTCACAGCTCGATAAAATACATGTTTTTTTATGGGAACTGGCCCATTAGCAACGCAAGCGTCGGACAGAGTAGCCGAACTTTTAACTTTTTCTCTCCAGCAGATCCGTTGACAGGAACGTTTTGAGTGTGTGTGTGTGAATTTCAAGTGGCTGTTATGTGTGTGTGTTTGAATTTCAAGTGGTTGTTATTTGCGTGTGTTTGAATTTCAAGTGGTTATTATGTGTGTGTGTTTGAATTTCAACTGGTTATTGTGTGAATGTCAACGCATTCATTGGGTTACCTCAATCCGTCGCATCCGGCAACATCAATGGCTTCGTCGCCGCAACGGACGCAACGGATTCTATGGGCTGGGCCTTTTAAGCAGACGTACCTATATGTAAAAGGTCAGTGTTGCCATTTTTCGGGAACATACTTCTTTTATATTAAAAGGGTGGGATTTTCATGATTTTGTAAATTTTGAATATTTTAAACACGAAAAAACTTGCAAATTTTTTCCCCAACATGCGTTTGGCACCTGGAGCTATTTTAACGACCAAAATTAATCAGAACTAAAGAAAATTGAAACCGGTGTACCACAATTCCACAAGGAAGTGTCCTAGGACCAACCTTGTATCTGTTATATAAAAGAGATATTCCAGTGGACGTTAACGCTATCATGGCCACCTTTGCTGATGATACTGCAATATTGGTGCCAGATAAATCCGTTACGAAGGCTACACAAAAACTGCAAAATGCGGTCAGTAAAGTTAGTGATTGGACGCAAAAACAGCGTATCAAATTAAACGAAACTAAATTTACAAACAAAACAATGTTCCAATTCTTATAAACAGTACAGCGGTACCTTACTCCAATTCTGCCAAATACCTTGGAATGACTTTGGATGCAAAGCTTAAATGGGAAGAGCACATTAAAAAGAAAAGAGAAGAACTAAACTTGAAGTACAGAAAAATGTACTGGTTACTAGGAAAGTACTCTGAAGGCGTTTCCACATTTTTGTTCACGTTAATAATATTAAAAAAATACCAAAAAAGTGGATATTCCACCCTTTGATACCACAAAAAGTATGTTCCATAAAGGCGATAGCACTGAATTATTAACCGAAGGTGCTTCTACTCAACATCTATCCTTAAAGATTTCTACCGTTATTTTCCCAATACGCGTTTGGCATCTAGAGACGTTTCCACAACTTTTGTTCATGTTCAAAATATCCCAACCTTTGACATAAAAAAGTATGCTCGCGAAAAGTGGAAACACTCATATTTTATTCGAAAGTTGGTCTACTCAACACCTTTCTTTTAAGACATATTTCATTATTTTACTTCCGCGTGTTTGGTATTTGATCTCGTTTCCGCCCCATTTTTATGTTGAAAGTATATTAAAAACTGCCAAAATAATGGAGATTCCACTCTTTTGACATAAAAAAAAATTGTTCCCGAAAAGTGGTAACACAAAGAATTTACCTGAAAGTGAGATTACTCAACACGTATCGCACATCTCGTTTTTTTCTTAAAATACTTTTGGCATCTGGAGGCGTTTCCAAAACTGTTTTCATGTTCAAAATATACAAAAAAGTACGTTTCCGAAAAGTGGCAGCACTGGTATTTTACCCGAAGGTGCGTCTATTTTAAAACATCAACCATTATTTAGCCATGGAAATTTTCAAGTTTCCCTTTATTTTACCATTTGGCCCAAGATTGGGCGTCAATTTTCAAAATGGCGTCCAAGCAACGGGATTAAAACAATTATTCCTCAGCTAAATTTCATCCGTATGATGTCAAAAATAACACAAAGTACCTTGATTTAGGTTTCCTGACCGGAGTACAGGGTGGGCACCATTTTTTCAAAATGGCGGCCAAGCAACAGGATTACTAAATTGACTTCCGTGCTAAATTTCATCCTTATCATCTCAAAAACAAATTCCAAACATAAAAAAAGTTCCCCGTCAAAAAACACACGGGATTCTGTTTCCTGACCGGACTATTCGTTGCAAGTTTCTAATTTTCCGGGAATACTTTCTCCCAACTTGGTTTTTTGACAGGTTTTACACAATTTACGGGCAAAGTTATTATCAGAGAATATGATAAATAGAAAAAATAAAGACGCATTCAATTTTGTTTATATTGGACAAATATGAATTGTAATTTTGTTTGTACTTATTTAGTTAGTTCAATTTTCTAAAATTCCAGAAGATTTTATACTGCTCATTAAAATGATTAACACAATTCATCACGTATTCTTCAACTTCACTTTTGCTGTCATGAAGTGATGAGAAAAATTTAATTTGAAAGTGCATTGTTCAATTATTATCTATTTGAGTAAATAGTTAAGTTTAATTTATTTATTTTTAATTGGCATTTATAAATTGTATTAAATCTAGGAAGTTTTTTTTTAAAACAACAAAAAAAATATACTGTAAACATTAGGTACTTTACTGAATTAAATTGATTGAGGAGATTTACAACGTGTTTTATTTAACAAATAAACGTAATTTTTTTAAATACTAATAATAATTTAATAACTTAAATGTACACTAACGTAAATAAATAATTAAATAAGTATTTTCAAGTAAATCAAATAATATCTTTAACTTATGTAGGTATATGGTAGTTAATTACTAAAAAAAGTAGATGACTTAGCATTAAAATTTAATTGAAATTATTGAATTATTCATTCAAAATAGCTTTTAATAGCCTTTCGTCCCGGTGAACTCACTTGTACTCATCAGTGAGTAATTAGATATTTTTTGTAGGTACTTCAAGTCGGACAAAAACCTGTTAAAGTTTATGAGAATAAACACCTGTAATTATGTTCTGACGTATTAAAATTTGTTAGTGCTCAGAATTTTAGAGTGTTCAAATCTTAATTAGGCTTTTCAAGAGACTATATTCCACAACAAAAAACAAGGAGACAACGCTGTCAGCAAGGTGAAAACGTAAACAAAGGTTTTTATTATATTCTAGGTTTTTGGTAGAAATAAACAATTTTAAGAGTGATTCAAAGTTAAATAAGCGCAATAACAATAAGGGTATTCATTCAACGTACATAGTTAAACCACTGTCAATGTCGAAAAGTTTCAAAATTGATGTGAGAAAGCTATTTTCTTTTCCGGTGTTAACGATGTTTACAACGATTTTACTACTGAATACCCTTAATAATTTGGAACACTTATTGTTGAAAAAAAAACATAACATAACGGTTTCGCTCAGTTCACATACAGCTGGAATTTTTTTTGTTTGGCTCTTCTTAACTTGTTTGATTCTGACGTCTGGTGGAAATTCACAAATTTACCTGGCTGACAGCAGAGAGTATCAAATAAAGAAGCCAATCCTCAGCTGTCAATTTGATTTGCCTACAAGCTGAAGCGAACAGCATTTGTATTAGATTTGCAAAGTATTAGTTAAAAACAGTGACAAAACGCACACATCGAATCAACTCGTCATTCAGCACATCATTCCGCACAGGTCTTGTTGTTGTTGCAATTCACATCTATTCTTCGACATGAAATACAAATTACTAATACAACAATGTAAACAAATGGGTTTTGGAAGTTGAAACGTACGAAGGATTGGCTTCTTTATTTGATATTCTCTGGCTGACACTTTTATCGATTTGACGTAAGATGAGTGATGTTTTTTTCGCATCTTCACTTATCTCTGACCTATTTTTACTCTCACTCTTTAAAATTTGACAAGTGAAGTGAAGTGAGTGAAATTTAGTGCAGCAAAAGTCTGAACTTTGTATAAGACCTTTAACTATATTGTAGGTTCCTTTGAAATAATTACTTTTCAATTGAATTAAGTATTTCGATTCAAAATAAATAAAACATTTGGGAAAAATTAGAATTTTTTTGAATAAAATTAATTAAGAATTCGATTCTAATTTTGTTGTAGGTATAATGAAAAGAAATCTGACGATGGAAGAAATAAAAAAAAAGTGTATACCTATACGCCAGTGTTGCCAGATTTTTCAAGACGAGTGGAGGCCATTTTGAAAAGTCTTGGAGCTGAAAAAAGCCCCGACCGAGAATAGTGCACAAAAATTAGAAAATTAAGATTTTTCCTTTAAAGTATAAAACTCCTTTCGGCTTGGGGCCGGGTAAACGGTAAAATAATGAGCTGCGAAATTGTACAGGATTTTTTTTTATTTGGAACAAATTGCATCATTTAAAATACAACAATTGCTTCTTTAAGGACCACTTCGCAAATTACTTAAAAAAAATGTTTTTTGTACAAGAAGTCAAATTTGCATAAATGTTTTTATGAAACAAGTCACATACATATTTCTAGTCACTTCAAAGTTCTTACAGCATTTTCTAGTCAACTTGTTCCTGGTTCAAACTCAAAATATTGTTTCAAGGGTCCTTATCAGAGATTATAAATTATTTATTGATAATCTCTGGTCCTAAATTATCAACTGCATCGAGTTAAGAGTGTAATTACAAGTAAATATTGAAATACATATTGTATAAGTAGGCTCATTCACAAAAGATTTTTAAAAGTTTAAAGTTCTCATAAAGGTTAATGGAAAATCAAAAAAATATTATTTTCTGTCTCAGTTTTTAAGTAGCCTAAATTCGCCCAATTCCAAGGGAAGTGACTGAAAAGTTCAAGGAACCCAATTGGCGATAAAGAGGCCGTTCTGACAAACCTATACCTAACCTATATTGTGGAACTTTGTAAACCAAACCATAAGTCAAGCAATTATTTTGACATAAAAGACGCAAATCATAAACAACTCATAAATGTATAAAATAAAGCAGATGCGCAAATATAGTTTTTATGACTCTAATTTGATTGCAAATGATTGTATGTAAACAAAGCAATCAGGCATACCAGATACCACATTATGTACGTCATAAAACTATTAACAAAAGCATCCTTTGTGTTATTTGTATAGTACATATTCTTGTTCTTGGGTTATAGGAAGGTAGATACCAACTGTTTTTTTTAAGTCGTAAATGCGTACATTTAAGTTGTGGTATGGAATGATAAGTACCCCGAAAATTTAAAGATACATACTTTGAGTTGATTTTAAATCAGCTGTTATCAATTGTTTTAACAAAGGATTACAACAACTCAAAGGTATATTGGTTTGGCTACAAGTCTGATCGTTCCCAATGGCATTAAGCAAAGCAAGAACGTAATGTCGTGATCTACCTAAGTTTAATAATAAAATAATTCATACGAGTAACTTAAAAACAACATAATATACAAAAACTATTTACCTACCTATAGATAGTGTATAGTGGGGCTAGTTGGACCATTTTTTACTCGAAGTCTACTAACTTTTTACCTATTCATAACATAACAATGAAACTGGAATCTATAGAAAGAATGTAACTTTAGTTTCTTTAATTAATTGGAAAAAGTTGAAAATATGTTAAAGCAGAAGAATAAGATGACTTTAAATGCACCAAGTCCAAGTGGTCCAACTTGCAAAGACGGGGTTAGTTGGACCAAACTTAAAAAGTGTAAAAAGAAGCTCTATTAAGGACATAAATGCCGTTGACTTGAATATAATTTGATCAAAGCTAATACTTAATTCGAAGCACAACTTAAGACAACGTAAATGAGCCCATGGTGCCATGGCCAGTAATAAGGATTTTTGTATGGGCCTGGATTACATCAAGAATGACATTGCTTGCAACCACTCCTCGCCGGGTAAAGTCTCAAAATTTGCTTCCATATACATCGATAACACCATACAGCAATAATATTTTTCTTCCTTTTTAGAACTTTATGTGTCCAAATTTTTTCATAATATTTTCCAATATAAAACAAACATCGGGGCAAGCTGGTACGCCTGGTACAACTTACCCCACAACTAGCTTGCTTGATGAATATATTCCGTTACTTTGAAAAAAACACTTTGAATTTTACAATTAGTGAATTTTTAACTCCCAAAATTATTGATATTACGATAACACTAAGGACCAGTTTTTCAGTTCAGGGCTAGCTCTGAGTTAAATCAGAGTTAACTGATCCTGAAAATAAATTAACCCTAAGTAAACTCAGGAACAGTTTTTCAGTAGAGGACTAACTCTTTCTTTCAGTTGTTAAAAATCTAGGGCCTACAATGAGCAACACTATGAATATCACCATTCTACGCCTTTCACGCATCGGAATAGAGATGACGCCACAACGAAATTGCACTGACAATAACTGTCCTTATTGAAATCGAGATGGCGCCACAACTGAAAAGGTCTTCAATTTGGTCCCTGAGTTAACTCACCAAATTAGACGAGTTAACTCGGAGTTAACTTAGGTTTTCAAGTGACTGAAAAACACGTTTATGGAGTTAACTCAGGTTTAACCCCGAGACTAGGATGATCTCGCACTGAAAAACTGGCCCAAAGGATCAAATTTATTTTTTTTTACTTCTGTACCAAAAAACACAAATTAGCGCGTGTTCTCCTTTGACAAAAGAAATCCACTTTGAACCATTTAAGCACGTTGCACGTATGATTTAGTAACTATGCTTCATTCGTGTATGATCATCTCTATTTAGCTCTTGTGGTTTCTGAGTTATTCACGTGGTCTAACTTGCCCCGTGGACCAACTAGCCCCACTCTTCCCAACTGAATTTTGTCAAAGATCAGCTTAGAAAATCTGTAGCAAATGCCTTGCGTCATCAAAACAAAAAAGACCTGAGATTTTCTCCCCACTAATATGCAAATTATGGTACCGGTCAGTGGTGCCTCACAGTGGCCCATGTTCAATTATTGACGAAAATTAATGTCATTTGGTACACACAATGATTTCAGACTGTTTTTGTTTATTCGAAGTAGGAGCTTTCAAATCGAAGTCAGAATAAAGTTATTTTACAATAATTGTCAATTGTAAAAATTCTAAGTCTTACGTTAGACTTGAATAAAACGGCTTGGGTACGAAATCTTACAAATTGAAATTTCGCATTCAAAATATTGCATAAGAAATCTCGCAATTAAAAAACTTGCTTTTCATAATCTCACAAAAAAAATCCCGTTTTTAAAAATCTCACAGTTACCAAAAACTAAAAACTTGGAAATTAAAACCTCGCAATTCCAATGAAACAAATCAATTTTTTTAATCAAAATCTCCAGCGAAGCTTGAATTTTGGAACAAAATTTTGAAAGATTTCCTAACTTCTGAAAATCCAGTGCCTACTTATTTTAGACCATGGGGTCTGTGAAGTGATAAAATAAAAAGCATTTAAGTTATCACAATAATTTTTCATTTCGTCACTTCACAAACACACCTTGTTCAGTTCTCAATAAATATTTATCAAAGTGTGTACTAAAAAAGTACCAAATAAAAAATTCTTTCATTTGTGTGACATTTTTTAGTCAATTTTTGCAATGTTATTTAAGTTAATTAAATTATTTATTATTTTTTTGTGGTCTTTGAGATAAAAAAAAAATGTACATAATTTGTTGATTTTTGAATTTTCTTTTTGATGGGTTTTCACAAAATTGTTTGTCTGTGATAAAAATTTATCATGATGTCAAGAAATTCTGATTCATTTCAATTCAATTTTGCACATATACATAGGTACTGAATAGGCTAAGGCATGAAGTTGTGAAAAGATTTATCACTTCACAGCTTTGCAAACAAAAGAATTGACCCCAATTGATGCTCATAATATATTGTTATTGTTCATGTTTAAATTATTGCTCTAAAAAAGAGAACATAAAAATTGTACATCCCGTTTTAAGGTCTGATAAATTTTTTAAATGTTTAGAAATAAGTTTTAGGAAAGAAAAAATCCAAAGAATTTTTTTTTCGTTTTCGAGTTTCTTTTTTTGGTTGGCAGGATTTTTATTTTCAGAGCGAAACTGAGAGCGATATATTATTGTGAGATTTGAATTTGTGATGAAATTTTGATTTCCGAGATTTCGGTTAAGTTTTGCGAGATTTTTGGGTGCGAGTTTATGAAAAGCAGGGCTTTTAATTTGCGAGATATATTTTTTTCAGATTTTTAAATAAATGTTTATATAAAATTTATATTTATTTATTTATTCGAGATTATGTTTGCGGAATTTTGTACCGCTTTCAAATAATAGATACAACTCAACAAAAAAAAACACTATTTTTGGAACAATTATTTTATATAATTAAAGAAGAAGTTGACATAAAACTTGGTTGAAAACTGAACAAAGTGCTGCATTTTTATTAGATTAAATCAGATTTGGTATAAAAATAATTTGTAATCGATACATTTTTTCCCAATATCTCAAGAACTAGTTTTAATCTATTTGATACTTTTTGCAACAATTTGGACCAATATTTTCAAATTTGAACTCATAAATTCACATAAAAGAGCACATTACATATCTTATGAGTAATTTAATCAACAATTTGACTTAATTCCGAGTTGGGTACGACTGTTTTTTTAGCTTGACCATTTTATGACCATGCAGCTTTGAGTCGGCTTCCATTTTAAATACCTACACAAAAACAGACTGTTTTATTGAATTACGCGTCTTCAAATTATTAAGTGTACTAAATTTCATTAATTTTCGTCATGGCTTGAGATATGATTTTTGTCAGCAAATTTCAACAAATGGACCACTGTGAGCCGGTGGTGCATTCCGAATACGCAAGCTAAAGTTCACTGAATTTTTTATATTTCTTACTCGAGTTTATTAGTATCTACCAGCCTACCACCCAATAACGTTAGAAATCCTTCTCTTCTACTTTTTAAAATGTTAATTAAAAAAACGTTAAATTTTTACCAATGCTATTTTTAAACGTTTTCTTTTCTTTTTTGAAGTTTTATTGACATTTTTTCTCAACACTTCACATTCACAGCCCAAATGAATCACAAAATTTCACCAATTAAGATGAAATGCCTATACATCGGAAGAAATGTGATTGGAAGACACCAACAGTTATATAGGGGAGTAGGTGTATGCAATTCATTTCGTATTCGTAGCTTGTTTAGAGTTCTCTTAGTCTTTTTATACCTTTCTTCCAAAAGGTATAAAGAAAAATTTGACAAACTCCCAGTACTAAGGCACTTTATTACAAACTGAGTACTTCCTTAAGAAAGTTCAAAGATCAGTTAAAGATAAAATTAATATAAATTGCATAGCCGGATGAATATAAAATTTCAAATCGATATCTTTATTTTTGGATTGAATAAAGGGTACCAAAACCTTCTTTAACATTCCAGCTTCACTATTAATAACAAGTTTACGAAGAAAGAAAAAACACAAATTAAAAATAAAACAACACCGAAAAGGAAATTATTGTGCATTTCTTTTTTAATATCTTTTCTCTTACCTTCCACTTTTTTATTTTCAAGTCTTTTATATCTAAAAAAAATCCAATCCAAAAATGATACAAAAAAACACCAGATGGTAAAGATGATAGGAAGAAAACTCGTTACTTCTTCTTTCTTTTGTTTTTTTTCTCACTGCACAAGAAGATACTTCACGCTTGCTCAATGCAAACCAACATACTACTAAATGACGACTGACAAATCGTGATTTAAGAAGTGAAAAAGGGGTTCACTAGGCGTTCGCTGTTCGTCGGCGTCGTCGTCGTTGGTGAAGAAAGAAATTTATTTATTTGTTTTTGTTTTTTTCTTGGCAACACTTTCTCACAATTTGTTTTTATATTATTTTTAACTATTTATAAGTATATCGTGTCGAGTTTACATGAAGCGTCGCGTTCGGGGACAATTTTATCAAAACGAAGGCTTCAATTTGAGCTCAACAAGCTTTGTTTCTATGTTTGAGCTATCAATCTGTACAAGACTATTATATCCGACGTGATATTTGCTTTGTATTTTTTTTTTGTCTTGCTTTACTCAATTGAACTTTGTAATTTGCTTATCACAAAATTAAAGTTGTGAATAATTAACTATTTAAATACATAAAATATATTGTTTCTTTTGTAAATGCAATGACTGAGCAAGTTCTAAGGTATCTATGCACTTTCTGAATCACCCGACATAAAAAAAAACTTCTAATTTCAGTCGTTCTATATGATAGTGCCAGTTGAGTAGGAATGCGATATTCAAAAAATCAATTTAACGATTTAATTCTATTTTCGATTCAAACAATTTAATCCGCGCGTTATTTATGATCCGAACTGTTGGACATATGACTATTAACTATTCATCAATCAGAGACGAAAAAAATTAATTCAATTAATGGCAAAAATACAAACAAAATAAAAAAAAACTGATTAAATGCCAATCTATGATAACATTTGAATTTCCTCTTCGAATTCGACAAGAAAAAAAGAGTTGAAAATGTTTATAAAAAAAAAAACAATTCAACTATTGATTTGATATTGCGAATATAATTTCTCTCGTCTGTCCAATGTGCGAGCTCAACCCAGACTGGCCCCTTGAGGCTTCCAGCTCCAGCTGAACGAAAAAAAAAAAAAAAATAAATTTAAAAGTAAAAATACTATTGTTGTTGAGCCCACCAGTTGATGACTATTGACTATAAGGTGTGCTCTCTTCGCATAAAATGTTCAAAGAATATTAAAGCTGGAGATACAATTATTACGCTATGGATATGATACGTGTTGTATGACCACAGGAATTATATAGCAAAAGTTCTACTTTAGACTAGACACTACATACAAAGCAAGTGAGCGTAGTATCTATATCTTTGTGTATACTTTGAAAAGTTCTTATATTAAATTGCGCTTGGTCGATTCCTAAATTGAATCATTAATTGACCATTAGGGATGAATGACATGGCTGTCGAAAGTGCTAGGACCGTAGCATTTAGTTTTTTTTTTTTTAATTAAAAAAATTATAATATGTATCGAAGATTACAATTATTACATTATTAAAAACAAAAAGGTTTTAAAAAAGAACTAACATAAATAATTTTACAAGTGTTTTATTTAAACAAATTTGTTTGCAAAAGGAGAATGCCCAAAAATGTAAAGGTGAAAAGCCCATAGTCGATTAAAATAAAACACATGTGGATTGAAAGTGCATCAACTTGTTTTTATTTTTAATTTTTCTTAAAAAGTTATTGCTGATAGGTACTTAGGCCAAGAGCTGGGTCCTTTTTTTCAGCAATTTATTACTGAACTGTTTATTCTTGATGGAATATGTTTAGGAGTGTCCCCCGAATGTAAATCCAAGTTGGCGGGACGGTGGGTGGTGCGAGGGTCTGCCGCCATCTCGTAAAACACGTTTCATCAAATAACTCGTGAGCCGAAAATAAATAGTAAATTTTTTTGAAAGCTTATATTCTATGCTTTTTTTTAAATTGCGTGAATTGTTTTTGAAAAATTAAATTTTAAAGTCAATATATTTGTGAAAACAATCAATTTAAAAAACAATTCACAATTTTTTTCAAAAATATTTAATAATTTCTCAAAAACTTTTCACGAAAACAACTTGAATTCAAATCTTTTCTAGATCTTACTTGTGCGAGTTTATACGTCCTTTTAGGGTCAGTTTTTCAGTGCGAGATCATCTTAGTCTCGGGGTTAAACCTGAGTTAATTTCAGAAATGTATTTTTCAGTCTATTGAAATCCTAAGTTGACTCCGAGCTAACTCACCTTAATAATTTCTTTTTCAGTACGTGAAAGGCACATTGATTTCAATTTAAAAAAGATAAAGTTACTCAATTGAAAAACTGTTCGTTATAAAAAGTAAGTATTCGCCACAGTACACACATGTGTATGTATAAAGTTATATATTGCCCCAGGTTGTCAAAGTTAGTAGTTGTCAGTGTTAGTGATTTGAATTGGCTATTCGACAGTCTTTCAAATAACAACAACAAGAAATATTGACATTTGGACATCTGGATCAGCCATTTTTGATACATGCGCATAAGTAAACATAAAAAACGGTAATTACCTACACAGGCTTACAAGGTTTTTGGCACGACTAAGGAAGAGCTGATCTAAGGGTAATTTTTCGTGCTGAACTCAAATCCGTTATCCATTTTTCGCTATCAGCTCTGGTTTTGGAAATATTACCGTTAAAATGTGCAAAAAAACATTTTTTCGCCATTTTTGGGGCTATGTAACTATGCGAATTTATTTTTATTTTTTTTTTATTGAACAGATTTTTAAAAGTACTAAGCTTAATCTTCCAAATTCAGCTTTAATCATCTCAATATCTCTTTTACTTTTTTATAAATCCTCAGTTGCATTTTTCAATATATTACTGTTATGAGCAAGGAGAGTGACTTCACCAAGATTTAGAAAGAATAGAAAAAAGTTACAAAGGTTTTTCAGATGATGGTATGCTAAGTGACTATTGTTGGTCTCTTGAACGTGAAACGGACCAAAATTTATATAAACCGTGCAGTTCCATTACACTTTGTTTTAATTTGTAAGAGTTATTTCAAATAAAAAAAAAAACTATGGTCTAAAAGGGGTGATTTTTTAATTTATTTCCAAAAGTTGAGCAGATATCAAAAAATGGATTTCAGATTTGAAATCTACACTAAAACTCTTTTTAGAATATATTTTACCAGCTCCTGTCGAAAACGACGTAAGCCAAAGAGAAATCATTTTTAAAATTATATGTAGTCAGATGAGGACTAATAACTAATTAAATATCTCTCAAAAAGTAAAAAAGATATTGGAACGATTAAAGCTGAATTTTGAAGATTAATATTAGTAATTTCAGAAATGTGTACAATAAAAAAAAATAAAAATCAATTCGCATAGTGACATAACCCCAAAAATGGCGAAAAAAGAGTTTTTTTGTTTGCTCATTCTAACGGTAATATAAACCAGAGCTGATAGCGGAAAAAGAATAACGGATTTGAGTTCAGCGTAAAAAAATACCCTTGGAACAACTCTTACTTTCACGTGTCGAAAAGTTAACCGATATTTGTAAACCTGTGTTATTATAGATAGACCTGATCCTTAACTTTTTGCACAGAAATCAAGTGACCGTCAAATGTTGAAGATTGAGGATGAAATTCTCTCAATAATTTCGAAGCTGCTCAAAAGTACGTGAACACAAATTCATACGAATTTCCATAACCCAATGTGAAAGAGACGCACGACACTATGATTACCTTTCATTCTTTTACTTTCACGCTGACATGTACCTAAGCTGTGAATCATAGAAAATCACAGATAGAGAACATTTTTTGCTCTCTCGCGATCATTCTCTTTTACGAAAAACTGTGCATTTTCTGAGTACGGAAATGCACAGAAAAACAGACAAATCTTTTCTCAAAAAGATCAGATCAGAGAATGAAAATCGACAAAGCCCTACATTGTTGATCACCGATGCTTATTTTACAGTTCACACTATTCAGCAAAATCAATATAATGTGATGGACACTTCTTTAAATTATAAGACACAAACCAAAAGCAACATGGAGCCAACGTAAGGTAAGACATTTCACTGGGTCCCAATGAGTATAATTAGATGACTTGTCTATAGACATCAACCATAAGCAAAAACCAGAAATATGATAGGTACCCGTAAAAAATGCTTCATACCTAATTTGCAGCAAATCATGTATTATTTAAGCTAAGGGTTGACGTAACCATTTTTCCTGACTTCTTCATAAACGTATAGTCAGTTTTTATCTTGTATTTTTTCACACTAAGCCGACAGCACTGACCGAGGACACAAGTTAAAAAGTGTTGCTAGTGTCGGCGTTGGAATTATTGATTAAAGAGAATTTCGATTGTGGTTTTTGTCTGGCAATACAAATTTATTTAAAAAACTGTTGTGCGCAGTTAAATTAATCATTCTTGTTTTCTATTCATCCCTTAAAATTAATTTAAGGAACGTTTTTTTTTTTTGGATTTAGTGGAGCTTTCAATTCAATTATTTTCTCTTTATAAACAATCCTACCCTATCTGAAATCAGACTTACTCAAGAAAAATAACTTTAATTTTTTACTTTAGCGTCTGTCTATTCAGGACAATTTCATTATTGATAATGAAGAGGGTGCTTGTGCTTAGCCAAATTAGTTAGAGAAGAAAAATGGTTTAAGAGGTGAAGTCGTATTACTGGTAAGTCATCAAGGAAATCATAGAAGATGACGCATTTAAACATTAGCTAAGAGTTAAAATCGTATGTGATCGATATTTTAGTATTTGATTTAATTTAAACAGTCAAACCTTGATTTTAATTTTATAGTGCCACAATAGCTTGTATGAAATTGGTCATATTTGTTAAAAAAAACTGTCATTGATATTTAGTAGTGTTTAACTTTAATTTGACTGGGTAATGGTTTTAGCTTGACATTTATTATGTTGTAGGTATTGTTGTTTATAGTTCAGTTAGAGAATTTGATTAAATTTAAACTGTAGTGTCGATTAGTGTAACGCTTGACCTTTTAAATAATCTGTCCCTAAGTTTTTAAAATGGTTGACAAGTTTATATTTCTGAGATCTCAGAGAACTCAGAAGGCTCAGAAATATAAACAAGATTCGCCTCAAAAATTCCTCACTTTTCCCTTTAAATACTGAGACTGAAATATTTTGGATTCGCTTGCTCAATAAATTTTTTGTGACAGTTAATTACATAAGAAGAATAGAAAAAGAGAGTTATTTTGCCTTCTATGTGAGGAACTCTGTTTATATATTTCATTCTCTTGCTCTCTCAAAGAACGGAGGAAAATTACTGAGCGCTCAAGAAATATAGACTGGGTAAGTATCTCCTAGCCCTATATTTAAAACAAAAATATGTATAGAATAACTCGGTAACTAGTCAAACTTGGCAATTTTACACGTAAGCCTGGTTTATACATCCATGTGGAGCGTAGTTTTCATAGAAAAATTGTCAAAAACTAAATGCAATTATTTTGGCGACAAGGAGGAACAAATTTTTCTCGAAACAAATGAAACTCACTGAGCTTTTTAACAAAATATTATGACAAAACTATTTTTTGAAAACCTTTTGGTTCATTAATTATGTATTGATGTTTCATTTCAAATTTGATTTCACTTCGCTTTGAAGTATAAACTAGGCTTTACAACTTTTTGAGCAAAACAAATGCTACATTTCCACCTAACGCTAATCTGAGATTTACTCAAATCTTCTTTAAATCTTGAAGATTTACCATACAAATATATTTCCTAAATCTTGGAGATTAGAAATTAATCTTGTTAAATCTTCCTAGGACAAATAGTTTTACAAATCGAACTAACCTATTTTAACATGGTGCTGAACGATTCATTCGAGACTCGATTCAGTTCTTCATTGTTTGACACGAATCAAACATTCTGTCTCTTTCGCACTTCATAAGAAAAATTGAAGCGCCATTTGCATTTTTGAAGGTGTTGTCAGACTTAATCTTTTTTAAATCTTTTTGTGCGGTGGAAACACCAAATAGATTTAGTTAATCTAAACTGAAATAAACCTTTGGTGGAAACATAGCATAAATTTCTTATCGAAATGGATGGTTAAAAAATATTTAGAAAAAAAAATGGCAGAAAAACTTAAAAAAAAAACGACCAAGCAATAATCAAAAACCAAAGATTTCTACTCAACTTGGTGGCAACACACACATGTATTTGTTGTTTATTCAAAATTATTCGAAAAATTTCGAAACAAGACATACTCAATACAGCGGCTCAAGGCTTTAATATGACATATTCATCAGAGTTGTAAAAGATTGCAATCTTTTTTGTTTTCAATCGTTTGTCACTTAAGACTTCATGCGTTTTTTGCATTCCTTTAAAGTCTTTTGCATCCTTTGAATTTTTCGCATTCAAGTCTTGAATTCTTTTGAAGCTTTTGCATTCTTTGAATTTTTGCATTCTTTTGAAGTCTTTTGAATATTTTGAACTTTTTGAATTCATTGCATTCTTTTGTGTTTTGCTCTCCATAGCACTAACGTGTGCTCTTAGATTCAGTATTATGGAGTGCAAAACACAAAAGAATGCAATGAATTCAAAGAATACAAAAGAATTCAAGACTTTAAGAAAATGCAAAAATTCAAAGGATGCAAAAGATTTCAAAAGAATGGAAAAAATTCAAAGGATGCAAAAGAATTCAAAGAATGCATGAAGTATCAAAAGATTGCACTCAGTTGATTAAGACAAAAGATTAAAAAATATTGCAATCTTTTTAACGAAAAAAGAATGGCGACTGCATTTTTTTAAGTCGCATTCTTAAAAAAGAATGTTAAGAATGCAATCTTTTTGTTGAATTCAGTGAGAGATTAATAAAGACCGCATTCGCAAAGATTGCAAGTTTTTACAACTCTGTTCATATTCATGTTTTTATTCAAAACTAACAGAGATAATATACTCATTCAAACTTTCTTTCTAATAATTTTTCGTAGTTTTGGGCCGAAACCTTTTTTTTCGGTACTATATGGAAAATTTCAATTTCGTAAAAATAGTCGAACTCAAAATTTTGGTCAAATATGACCTTATAGAGAATATTTTAAAAGTAGGTAAGCTAGCAATTTTGTTTTCCGGCTGTTTTCAAATGCTTCCAGGCCTACAGACTGAACCGTGGATCCGATGAAAATTAGATTTGATACTAGATGTAACGAATGTTAAATTTGTCATGTAGTACCTATAAATAGGCTTTCGGGGAAACATTGCGAAAAATGATAACACAGTAAAGTTTGAATGGCTACATATATCTCTGTCCGTTTTGAATTTAAATGAATTTTTTAACATTTTATGTTAAAGCCTTGAGACTCTACCTTATGTCGTTTGAGCATGTCTTGACTCCTGAGCCTATCTATAAACAAATATATGCGCAATTTATTA
The DNA here is from genome assembly GCA_963921185.1 of Dasysyrphus tricinctus. Classification (NCBI taxonomy): domain Eukaryota; kingdom Metazoa; phylum Arthropoda; class Insecta; order Diptera; family Syrphidae; genus Dasysyrphus; species Dasysyrphus tricinctus. The sequence goes on along the minus strand of OY992533.1, from coordinate 116,165,633 downwards.
GAATATTTTAAAATCTATGATATTTCATTATATTTGGCTCATGCAAAACTTTCTTATTAAATTTTTTAAGCCATTTCGATAGGAAATTTAATTTTGAACAAAGAAGAAGAAGAAATAATTTGGTTATAAGCATGCTTTATGGTCCAAACAAACATAATGACAATGAGTAATAAAAACCCTGGAACGTAATTGTTCCTTTATTGAGTTAAACAAAATTGGATTCCTTGCCTTATAAAACGTCTAGAATAGAAAAAGATTTGATTGAACCTAAAGTACCTAAAAACAAAAACATCGCAAAAAGAACAACTAATGAAAAGTTTTGATAATTATTTAAAAAAAAATGTATAATGCTAATAGACCTGCTTTTTGTGCAACACATTGTGTTTGGCAGCTGTTTGATATTCTCATTTTGTAATAACTCTTTCTAGGTATATTCAAAATTATTTTATAATGTCTCTTAAGGTTATTAACATCATATTTATATATTTCTGGTTAAATGTATTCTATAACTTTCCATTCAAGCCGAAGGTTATTTTAGTTCAGAAAAATAAAAAAATTCATGCAAATAAAACTTTAGAATATAGAATATTTTGATTGCCTGTTATAAATTGCAAAATTCAAAGTTCTATTAGGTATTAAAAAAAAAAAACGAAATATGTTACGAATAATTTATATCCATCCAAGCGTATTCTTGTTTTATCAACCAAAAAAAAAACCGAAAGTCTTCTAAGAAAAAAAACAAACACCAGTCACGCTTATTTTTAACAAGTTTATACAAAAGATATTACGAAACTTCTATACCATAACTAGATTCGACTAGAATTCTTAATCAAACTGATCTAATACATAGCTATTTAAGCAAATCTAACTTCTGCAAAGTATTGAAGAAGACAAAATTATGTTAATCCAATACCAATATGCAAGACGTTAATTTTTCGTATAAATCCTCAAATGTAAAGTATCTAATAGGTATGTTTTTTTTGTGCGGTGTGAAAACCTGAATGTACATTTTGCCACAGATAAATGCTGCTGCTGCTGCTATTGCTGCATTGAGTAATCTTGCGTTGCAATTTCATTCCAGTAAAAACAACATGTTGCGTAACTTTTACTTATTTCCACTAACTATGACTGTTAGGAAAGTGTGGAGGCACGACAGCGCAGACGTACCACCACCACCACCGCCGCTTAAGCGAAATAAACTCTTGAAAAGTCACAAACTTGATCTAGCCAAGCTAATGCACAAGTAACGAATTAAAGAGTTTTAGATTGAGGATACGAAAAAAATCAAATCATGTTTTTGTATTCATTGATTAAAGTTGCGTTAGCTTATCAAATGAAGTTGAAGGAAAACTTCAGCTTGTATGACCCGGAATCTTATACTATAAGACCAGGTGTAGAAGATTTACTGGCAGATTGGATTCAAATAAATTCAAGTTGTGAAATCGAGAGTACCAACCTATGGTTTTTTTTATGTTGATGATGTTATTCTATTCGTAAAACACTAATAAATAATAAAGCTCTCTTCATGTTAATAAAGATGTTAATCAGTTTTGCTCTGAAGTTATTGAACCGTGAATCATTTTGGTTTGTTTTGTTTTTATTTTTTTTTACTGATGGGAAAATGTATAATTAAAATTATATTTAACATGAAATAAAGTAATTGTCTCCGCTAAAATCGGAGCCTAATTTAATTTTTTTTCAAAAAAATAACCGCGTGTAATGCAGCTACTTAGAATCGCTCAGGTCAGAACCCATGACAGAATGTATTTTTAACTAACTATAGGTTTGGTATACCCGTATATACCTATAATAAGAAAACCGTAAATTTAACTGTGTATGTATAAAGCAAGTTTTGCGTTACTATAATTATGAATACAAGCAATTTAAAAAAAAAGTAAACAAAAATAGGTTTTTTTCAGGAACCACTCAAAAATTTTGAATTTTGTTCGGATTAAAACATCTTTAACCCGGTGACTTTTGTGGGTTACGAACATCATTTTTTAAACGGCAGTTAATTAAATGCAAGTAGAAGCTATCCATTAAGAAACAAACAGATGGCGTTGTATGTCACCTCCACAGGTCACTTCGAGTAATCTATTTTCTTACTCCTTTTGGCTTTTGCACTTCATACATTCTTAAAGCTTTCCATTGGGAAATATCTTCTGAGTACTTGTCACTTCTTGATTCTATTTCTCATTTCAAATGGGCGCGTTAAAAACAACAATTTCAGTTAATGTTTTTGAATTTTTTGAGTTTTTGATTGCCCAGCTGTCAGATGAAAACTAAAAGTCGGTATAAAATTTTGGTGCGTTGAATGGGTCGCAATCGTATGACAGTTCAGTGCCTATAGATGTGTTTCAAAATTATATCGGAGATCTCTGGTCATACTCTGCTCAGAGCTAACTCCGATAGCTCGAGCTCTACTCCATGCACCGCTCAGAACTAAAAACGAAAAACGTCTTATGTACTTAGGCACTTGAAGTTTGATGAAGCCATTATGTTTAAATGGTGACGTTGAATAATTGGCGTTTTTCTATTTTAGCTCTGAGTAGAAAAATGAGCAGTACTCGAGGGATGGGAGTAAGCTCTGAGCAGAATATGATTAGAGCTCTCCGATATAATTTTGAAACTTATCTACACACTGAACTGTCATACAATTCAATTAATAAAGTACTGACTTTTAATTTTCATCAGCTGGCCAATCAAAAACTCGAAAAATTAAAAATCTGAACTGAAATTTTATGTGTTGAACGCACGGACTTGAAATGTTTTGTCAAATAAAAAAAAAAAGAGTGAAGTTGGCTCCATTCGCTCAGTCTTTTTATTCCAAGCTTATGGAACGTCGTCGGAGCTAGCTCTGGTTGAAAAAAGAAACACTAAAAAGAAACACAGATCTTATTATTACAGCTCAGTGCTGTGCTCAGAGCTAAAAAAGAAAAACGTCTAATGTGAGCTTAAACATTGGAAGATGAATTTTCATATTCCTTCAATATTAATAAGGAGTGAAACTGTAAAAAAAAAACAGTGGAAAGTGACATTCGAATTTAAAAAGATTTACCAAGTTCAGAGTCCAAGCTTTGGATCAAAGAAAAAAGGACAAACGTACTTCAAGCATTTGTTGGAAACTCTCGGTAAGCAAACTTTTGAATTTCATCTGCGAAGCTCAGATTTAAAAAGTGAGTAAAGTCAATTTTTAACCTTGTTCAATAACAGATTTGAAACCAACTCCAAAGTCGTCCAACTTCAAACTTTTCAACACATTGAACATTTTTGAAAAAATGAGCCTAAATATATTCACCATCAACGTAGACTATTATTTTTTAAACGAAAGCTCTCCCAAACCTATGCTTGAAATATTCAGAACGACAATGAAACTATCGCTTATTGATTTTTGCTATAGTGACTTCACATCACACCAATGTAATTGCTCTTATTTATCGCCATAAGTTTATTTTGACAATTGAAAGTTTCAAATGGTTTACTGGCTTGGGGGAGCCTTAGTGTTTTCCAATACGGACAGGTAGAGATGTAAAAATTGAATAAAACAAGTTAACGGAGAATTGGGTGTTTTATTTGAAAGGCATAATAATTAATGATACTGCGTTTTATTATTTCCGGGTCTGGGTCGAAACAACATGGGATCCAGGTTTCTATTGAGGTTTATTTCAATAACTCAGATACAAGTTTTCACTCTGACCGGTAGGTGGCTATTTACCATTGTGAATCATGTCAGTGATTTGTTAGTAGTTTTGGAAAAAGAGACATGCCTTATCTACATGAAAAATAAGCAGACATAAGGTAAAAAGAGATGGGTATATAGCACTGTTCTCACCCTAACCTGCATCGTTTTATTTTCACGAGGTGAACCATATGATGAGTATTGAGCGACAGATTGGATAGGTCCAATTTTTGACGGCTGTGGCGCATAGATCAGGTTGACTTTGATTTCACGGACTAAGTTGACATTGAGGGTACCGGTCGTTTGTGGTTTATTATTAAAACCTGCGACCTATGGAAACCCTCCAAGAAAAAGTATAAGTCCCTGACAACGTTGTCTTGGATTTGCCGATCATCCCTACATGAACGAATATGGCTTGGCACTGTTTATAATTGCTGTAACTTAAGTGTCTTAAAAATGACAATTAGGAAAACGACAGATAGAACAACATGGCTGCTTGGCCATCATGAACTGTCAAAATCATGTTACAAAAGAAAACCTGCTTGGTGTGAACGGAAAATTACTGATTATTCAGTTTGGAATGAGCTGTAGAGTGTAGACTTGAAATTATGTCTAAACTACAGCAGGTGCTCCTAAAGAATACATCTCGATCATTTATACTCATTTTACGTAATTCGTGATACTTTCAAGATCTTGAGGGTATGTACATATGTGTAATGTGTAGTGACATCAGTATTTCAACACACCTTATCAATGTTGTTTTCTTTGCAGATGATTTTTTAGTGCTGGGTCATACAATATCCTTTCTTCTTTTGAAATTCAAGTTTGCATGCTCCCAAGGCATTGCAATGGATGGTAGCTTGTTAAACCACCCATAACTAAAACATCCAAAACCCACAAAATCAAACAAATGAGTCATATTGAAGGCTGGTGGTGGTGACTCACGGTGTTTTTTTTTTCTAAAAAACTCAGAAATTACTAACTTTCCCCTACAAAAATTACTTTAAATCTTTTCAATCTTTTTCTTTTCTCATCGAGCAATCGTTATAGTTAGTTGTAGGTATCTCTTCGCCAGGCGCCTACTAAGAGTTCCAAATACTACATCACTGTTATGCAAAACTCATTCATTCCAAAATAAGATTTCTCCGAGTGGAATATAAATATTGGGGAAATTTTAAATTAATTTTGAAGTGAAAAATATTGGGGCTTATTCATAGATGTTGTTTAAGACCTTATCATATTGAAACTTCATCAAGTAAACTCCAGTTTTGTCTAGCAACTGCTTAAACAACATTTATGAATTATATGCCCTATTAGGACTAACGAACCTAAACTATTTTTTTATAGACAAATTATTTCGTTATGTTACATAACCTTTAACAAAGATTTGAATCTTGGAAAATATGACAATATGCAGAGATTTTGAGGTAAGGTTTGAGCTAGGTTCATTTAAAATTGATTTTGGTAAAGTTAAGAAACTGAAAAATAGTTTGTTGAGATAGGAACAACCTGATGCAATAGGCTATGGAATTTTGTAAATCTGCAAGCAATAAATTAACTATAAATTCAATATAAATTGATGTATAATTCGGAGCACGCACTGTACTTGTGTGGATTTCCATTTACACACAAAAACCCCATATAAATGTTTTCATCACAATTATGTTCAACCAGATCTTGATGGGCTTGTAAGGCCTCTTTCATCAAATGAGTTACTTGACGCCCTCAAAAGGCTTCGTATACGTAACCAAAGTTTGCCGCGCTGTTATCTAGTAAAAGTACTATACTACTTGTATATAGATGTAGCTATTCATGCACAAATGTATTTTAAGTTTATTTAAATTTTAACAACAATTAATTTCAGCAAAATAGAAGAACATAAACGAAAAAGAAGTTTTTTAATCTTTCTTTATATACTAAACGAAATTCATAGCAAAAAATAGGATTAAGTAAGCTAACAACATCAAAATGTATATAAAAGCTCTGACGCAATTTTGAATTTTAATTGTTCATTTAACAATAGAGGACGAAAACCAGTTGATGAGTAAAAAAAAAATAAAACTTGTTATAAAATGAGTTGAAGAAAATACAACAAAACAAACCTTCCTGTTTTAATTTTTTTTTCTAAGATTCTTTAATGACTTATGTATGTTACTAATAATCACTTTAACCAACCGGATAGGTTTTATTTTGATTCACGATCAACCAACAACTTTAAAAGTTTATATTTCTGTCAAAACATTTAACATTTAATATTACAGAAATAAACAAAAAAAAAAACATCTATAAACAACTGCCAGTTAAGACCATTGTAATTATAATTAATTTCTTAGAAAAAAAAATATGTACAAAAGTTCTTTCACAAAAGGTTGTAAAATTGTGCTTTAACCATTTAGCTCGTTAGTTTGACGCAACAAAAAAACATATTTCTTTAATTAAGTTAAGTGGTAAAAAAGTACCTGGGACTTAAAATATTTTTCGAAATTTGTAAACAATTTTTTACTAATTATGGTCTTTGGTTTTCGTAATAAAAAGTTATAAAAAATGAAAATTTCTAAATGATTATGGGAATATAATAATTACTATACCCAGATTTTTAGCTAAGCGTTATCGTATAAGTAAGTACCTATCTATCTTAGAAAGGAACGATAGTCATCTAACTTATGAGTCCAACTAAACGATCGTAACTAGGCGAAACGCATTATGGAGCTGAGCTCATTTGAACTTTTAATTGAAGTATCTATTTTTATTAACTAATACCTACCTACCAATATGTAGGTACATTAAATAAAACATTAACAATGTGGCAACAGGAACTAGTATCGATAAAATAAATATTTAATCACCTCCTTAGTTTTAACTTTTTAAAGTCATCGTATAACGATAGACGGTTGTCGACAGTTCATAAAATGGTGCAAAATTTAATCATACCTCTGCGGAATGAAGAAGATAATCAAGTAAATGGTTTCACCTCATTTTCAAAGGTAAGTTTATCATGCAAAACAAATTAAACAACATTTTGTTTTGTGAATATTAGACACACTTTAACTGGAGCTAAGCACTGGGCAGCTTTTATATCTTAGCTGTTAAGTACAAAACGCTGAAAATTAAACTAACAATAATCCAGTATATATGTATTTCTGAATTACACAATATTATTCTGTATGCTTTGCAGCGTTGCCGTTTGGCCCATTTAGTGGCCAAAAAGCTCCTATTTCGCTTCCAGGATATGTGGCCTCCACTTTTTTAAAAATTGGACCCTTTTGAGAATTTAATGTGATTGTGATTCAAGTGACAGTGAGTTATTGTTGTGTGTTGCAGTTCTGTTCAAGGAATTTTCCACGCCCGATTTCGGATACAGCTTTAATGGGCCGGTTACCTCATCCCCAAGTACGACAACAGTTGACATAACTCATGGAAGATGGATTTCTGAGGTGTTTGATGTGAGATCAAAGCCCGAGCAGTCACCAGTCCTTGACATTTGAATTACAGTGCACCTTGGGGCAGTGAACATCAATCAAACCTACTGACAAGTGTTGCGTCACTTTTAATTTTCATACTGCATTTGTTTATATATCACCCGTTTTTATATCTTAGCTGCAGCGTTCGAACCTTACTCCAATCGGAGCAAATTTACTCCAATTTTGGGGAAGAAAACAAATCTACTCCACCACTCCATTTTATTGAGATCTCTTCCTTTTTTCCACACTTAAAATTCTTTGGCCAAACCACATGAAATTTACTGACCACACTGTGTTATTCAATTTTCCAACCAACTCTGACTGTGAATGTTTGCATCTGAAAGTCTATGCTGAACGGAATAATTTCTCTTCCTTATTTTGTTCATCGTTTCTCGTTCATATTGGGGCTTATGTGAGTTTTTTTCTTTGAAATACTTTTTATTTTTGTTAAATACATTTTTTATTAAAAATACAGTTTTTGAAAGCTTGAGTTTTCCCTTCGTTTTAAAATCTGCTCCGGAAATTTTTGATTTACTCCGGTTTTTTTACAAATCTTCTGTGAAATTTTGTTACTGAGGTTCGAAACCTGCTTAGCTGGTAAGTACGAATAATTCCTCGAACAAAACTGCGACATACAACAACAGATCACTTTCAATTTAATATTCCACTTTCGATGTATGCTTACATTCGATTTATTTTATAATTTATGTGGCAGAACAACGTTTGCCGGATCAGCTAGTATAGTCATACAAATTCGCAAAGTAAAAGGTGTGTTTATTAACGTGAAATTTCTTGCAAATTTTGACAAATTTTCACAATTTGCTGTCAGAGACGATAGAAAAATAAACCAAGCTGGGGAAACTTGGTGAACATTTCACGTTACCAAACAGACGTTATTTGACAATAAACTCTTGCCAACAGTTGATATCAATTTTGCAGCTCTGTGCCCACGTTCTGTAAGTCCCCTTTTATATGAGCAAACTGAGTTGCCAGCAACTTTTAATTCCATGATGAGAAGGGCACGAGGAAAGAGGGGTGAACAAAATCTCCCCGGTCCAGGGTTTGAAGAGATTTGTTTGACATTTCCATTTACATCTATAGGTTCAGGTGTGTTCAACCAATAGACTTCCAAAGTCCCCTTTCACACGAATAACCAAGTTGTTGGAGATTTTGTTGACGTTTTCTTTAAATCTCCTTAAAAATCTCTTGTACCTTTCATGCGAATAAACAAATCTCCAGGCAATTTTTGAAATTTCCTTTGAAAGTCTATTGGTTGAACACACCAAAACCTAGATGTGAAAGGAAATGTCAAAAAATCTCCTCAAATCATCGACGGGGAAGATTCTGTTCGCCCCTCTTTCCTCCTGCCCTTCTCACCCAGGAACTAATAGTTGCTGGCAAGTCAGGACACAAAGGGCTCAAAGGAAATTTCAAAACTTGCCAGGAGATTTGTTTCCTCGTGTGAAATGTACAAGAGATTCTTAAGGAGATTAAAAGAAAACGTCAAAAAATCTCCAGAAGCTTGTTTCTTCGTGTGAAAGGGGACTAACTGGCACATACATGAAATTTGTTGGATTTTTCAGCGTTTCTCGATCAATCTTATCGATGCGAGAGTTACAGAACAGATCGTACGCACAGATTTCTTCCCCCGAGAGAAATGGGGTTAAAAAAGTGTCATAATATAAAACATTATACAAAAATGGGTGGGGGTAGAAGGATGAAGAATACTTTACGACCTATTCTCATACCTATTAAATGTACAAACTAAATTTCATAAAAATCGGAGGAGTTTGACCACAAACACCGTGAAACGAAATTTTTATTTACTAGAAAGATAAGAATAAGTTTTATTTTAGTTCAGGAATACATTTTTATCAAATGCTTTGCTCCTGATATATCTATGTGTGATTTTTTTTGACAAAATGTCAGTACCATGACATGTCCGTTCTTTGTTTTTCCAATTAAATCTAATATTTTCTAAGGAAATAATTCAATGAAAAGAAATTTTGTTTTTAAAAAAGTTTAAATGCAATACTTGACAAATTTTCGCAAACATTAATTCAAAATACTTATATCTGAATAAGTAATGAATGAATGTTGTCCGAGAATGTAGTTTAATTTTTTAATTCAAAAGATATCCCGCTGAACCGCTTTTTTGTTTTAGTTTTAAGACATTTTATAAATGAGACAATAATGTATTTATACTTAAACTTTAACACTTTAACAGTGATATAGATATTTGTATTTATTCGAAGAAAGTATGTCAAAAATGTATTTGTCAGTACCGTGGAAGTATTTTCTAAGTATTTTTTAACATTATATTGATTGATAATAAGAATTTAATATTCCCTTTTAACGGAAAAAATTAAAATTTTCTCGGAAATTATTTTTATCATAATCACTGAGAAGTGAGTTAACCATAAACAGTCTAAATGTCAGTACCGTGGATGTCATAACAGTTGCATTTGAAATCCTTATTGAACTTCAATTAAATAATTTCTTGCAATAATATTTACTTTCTGCTAATTTCCTTTATAAGAATGGTAGCAACAATACCTCAGAAAAGCCAAACTAGAATTATTTAGTACAATAGAAAATAAGTTATAACCTATCACTATGAAAAGGTTTGCCATCCAGACTACAAAAACAAAAAAAAGATAATTTTTTAAAGAAAAAAAGTGAAGTATAGAAATTTCGAGAGGTAAAGACATAACAGAGGTAATCAAGATTCTCAAAAAAAATACTGTCAAAAAGAGAGAACAAATTAGAAATAAAATAAGTACATTTACATTTCACTATTAACTACATTGCATTATATTTTTTTTTTAAGTTGTCACATTTTTTGATTCAGAACCTCTTTTGATTTTTTTAGCGGCAACAATGGTGCTTTGTAGTGTTGAATGCATCATCAACTTACATTGAGCCTTATCAGAAATACTGCCTCAAAAACAATGAATCAAATCAATGTCCTTTCATTGTCACAGTAATTCTAAGGGCACGTCCGTCATCTCGGCACATTCATGTCTGATTACTACAATAATAGCTGATTAAATGCTCACAGTTTTTTGTAACTATATTTCATTGAAAGCAGTTCATATTTATTTTCAAGAACACGTCCTTTTTTTTATTTTTTTATTTAAATGATCTTGTTCTCAATATTATTAAAATATAATAAAGTATTGATAACAATAATTTATAATAGTTAATGAATGCCATGAATGCCATGAAAATTACATCATCTTCGGACAGTAGGTTAATGCATATTATAATACTTCATTACAACAGTATACGTATATACCTACAATGTTTAAATCTACGACAGATTTATATATTATGGGCCTTATCTGGATTCAATACAAAAAAGAGGTATGAACTCGTAAGTCTAAAGAACTGATGATTTAGCTGCCGATTCTCAAAATTTTTGCATTTCGTTAACATTTTAATAACGTAAATGAATGATTGTTTTATTTTTGATAGGCCAGTATAGGCAAACCGGTTTATATTCTGTCTTTTTTTATTTCATAAAACACTCCAGACCAGTTGACTAATGGTCAGAGTTGGGAAATTGAAATCTATTTAAAATTTCATTTCAATTACAAGTAATTGGTAATTTACATTTTTCCATTCACATTAACATATGAAATTGTAATTGAAAAAACATACATTTCCATTACTTGTAAGTTCAAAGACTAGCGTGCATAGGAATCACAGGGGCAATGAGGTCCACTCCCACGGAGGGAATGGAAGCCATACTCAATCTAAGACCCCTAGATCTATTTGTACAAGAAACTGCAGCCTATGGTGCTCTAAGACTAAGCCAGACCGATAGCTTGAAAAAGAACTCTGTAGGTCATGCACAAATTATGAACAAATTTACGGAGGGGTATGTATGCACAGACTACACAACACCCCGTACAAATTTTGAAAAACCGTTTTCTGTATCCATCCCCACAAGAGAAGAATGGGAAGCTGGTTTACAACAATCAGATACACCGATGGTAGAAATTTACACAGACGGATCAAAGATGGATACGAGAGTAGGTGCGGGTTTCTTTTCAGAATCCCTCAATCTAGCGAACTCTTATAGACTAAGTGATTATAGCAGTGTCTTCCAAGCGGAGGTTCTGGCCAGTGATTAAGGCTGCCGAACAGATCTCAATGTTGGCGATACCACGGGCTGATATCACCTTTTACATTGACAGCCAGGCAGCGATTAAAGCTATCTCTGCAACAGAAAAAAAATCCAAGCTGGTTTCATGCTGTCGCGAAGAGCTAAAGGTTCTTGCCACGCAGCACAACATCAGACTCTGCTGGGTTCCTGGGCACTGTGGAATTCTAGGAAATGAAAAAGCAGATGAACTGGCAAGGACTGGTTCATCGTTAGATCAAAGCCTAACGGACTCTGGTGTTAGAATTCCATCCTGTGCCATTAAACAGACAATTAGTAAGAAGATAGTGGAACTTACCAATTACAGATGGAACTCACTCGCAACTTGTACCACTACAAAGAATTTGTAACGCACCATATCATAAACCTGAAAAAGAGATCCCTTAATCTTTTAATAGGAATTATCACGGGACATAATCTCTTAGGTTACCACAAGAAAAAGATGAGACTAAGTACTGAAGACCTATGCAGAGGTTGCGGTGACGTAGAAGTAGAGAAGGATACCCTTCACTTCCTAGGTCAATGTCCGGCACTCTGCAATATAAGGAAAAAATGTTTGGGTAGCTATTTCTTCAATGATCTAGCAGAAATCTCGAAGTTAACAGGCAATAACATCTCAAGTTTAATGAACTTCATCAACGCCTCTAAATGGTTCGATGCTCCATAGGATTTCATAGGTTATGTTCTTAAAGGGATGGTCCAATCCATCAGGGTACCACAATGGATCAACATTGATCTAAGTATGACGGGAACAAGAACCACCGTCAGCCCATCAACCTAACCTAACCTAACCTATTACTTGTAATAGTTCAATTACAATTTCAATCGGAAACAGTAATGGGTTTTTGCAAAGTGATTGAAGGAACGCACAGTGTCAATTACATTTAAGGTAAATGCGATTTAATTATTTGTAATTCATTCGTTATATGCTTCTATTAATGTAAAATCACTGAGAAAAGTAATCTTAACAGTTTTTTTTTTGATGATTACTTAAGTTTTCAATTTTATTAACCCAGTTGAATTGCATAAGTATGTAGTTGACGCATTTAAATTAAACTTAATTAGTAATTGAATTTCTTCAATTACATTTAAAAGTGGTTGAAAAAGTGTTGGGATATTTTAATTACAATTGATTGAAATTGAATTTTGTTATCATTATTTCCCCTGTGGTAATGATCCACGAGGTTAAAGCTCGATTTAAAAGCTATGCTATAGAAGAAAGCTCAAATTATGTGTCCAACTCAAGCATACTTAAAGTGAAGTTTTACTAGATCAAATAAGTACAAGCTACAAGGTTTAACACTAGCAGAAAAGACAGAGATTTATAGAACAGTGACGTCGATTTCATTGAATTTAGATAATTTCAACGTTGGCTGTCTTAAAAGACAAACCTCATTTGACAGTCCCTATATAATAGTCTTTCTTAAGCTGGATTTACACCTTCGTTGTTATCGTCCGTGTACGTTGTTCGTTTTTGCCCGTACGCGGAACGACGAAGGTGTAAATGATAACACCGAACACGAACAACGAAGAAATTCAAAGCCGTTTTGAATTTTGGATGAACTTTACTCGTTGTTCGTTGTTTGTGGAACAACGTTCACCGAATGAAGAACGAAGGTGTAAATCCAGCTTTAAATGGGTGAATGGACATGTCACATCTCCTATATGTAGCTGACCACGAAGTAGAGGCAAATCCGCATATCATTCAAAATTAAATTTATAAGTCCAATTCTTTAATTAGATATAGTCACGGATACATTTATTGTGACACTGACCTTCAATATTCTTACTAGTTCATGATTTTTCATCGTAACAAACTTAATTTTATTGTGGTTATTTCATCCTAAAATTACAGTAAACAAATTTTAATGGCCGTATCCACTTAGTTTAATCTTTTTTAACTTTTTTTTAATGTTGTAATATTTTTTTTACATTTGATAAAAACAGGATTCATATAGATACCTACATATGTAGGTACGCTTACTCATAATTATTTCAAGTTGTGTTTTCATTATTATTTATTTTGTCTGTTTTTTTTTAACATGGGGAAATAAAATGTCTAAATTACTACGCGCATTTAGTTAAGAGCGCACTTTTTCTTATAATTGATATTCTTAGTTCATAATTTATGTGATTCTTTTTCATGATCCTAATATTAATTAAAATCCAAATCGATTTAACATTATTCACCTTTTGTTTATGTGATTTGCTGATGATTGTGTTTTTAGATAAGGGTTTTGATTTTGTTCTAAGAATTTATTATCACTTGAGGTTTTCACTATAAACCATCTATTAAGAATATTAATGAATGCTTATTCACTCAGCAATCCCTTGTTATTTGTGTATGCACTTAAGCTTACTAATTTTATTAAATTATATTGGATAGTAGATAGTAGCTAGGAATAATGTGAACCTAAGTTTGAATTTTAATAATAGATATAATGCTGTATTATACTGATGAAGATATGAGAAGAAACAAAGTACATAATTAAATTGTATTACCATACAACAAGAATCAAAATCAAAGATTAACCATCCAGGAGCGCGCTTAATAACATTGAAAATTGCTTTTTAATGATGGGTTTATTATAATAATTATTATAATAAATTTTAGAAGTGTCAATATAACTATAAATAAAAGACAATTTATTTATAGATTATTAGAATATTAAATTTGAGAAGAAGGAAGGAGGATAAGGAATAACTATAGAAAGAGGCATTTCTGTTTTTAGGTGACACGGCTGGGAATCGAACCCACACCTTCGGCATGAAAGTCCAACGCACTAACCATTATGCCACGAGGTACTACAGGCTCTTGGCATACTTTAACGAACAAAAAGTAGAGGCTGAAATCTTTAATGACATGTTCAAAAAGTAGTGTTTATTTAAAATTGACAGAGATATAGTCATTCAAACTACTGACAAATTTCAATCCTTACACCTAGTACCAAATCTTATATAAATCGACCCAGCCATTCAGTTTGTAGGTATGAAAGCATTTATAAATTAAACAGGTGGAAAACAATTTCGGGCTAACCTACTTTTTAAATATTCTCAATAATCATCAAGTTATATTTCATCAAATTTTTGAGCTCGAATATTTTAAAGAATGTAAAAGCTTTATTTTGTCTAATCATGTTTTGAGCCTATTCTAGCCCCAAAAAAAGTTATGCCCCCCTCTATTACAAAATTCTAAATTCAACATTTTTTGATTTTTTTTTGCTGGTTTTTGTTAATTTCTGCTACAAAAATGTTTTAATAAATTTTTTAAGCCACCCATTTTTAAACATTTCATTTATAGACCGAGAGCTCACAGCAGATTTTGGGTGTGAACGATAGCAAAGAAAGAAGTATAGGCGTCGAAAGCTCCATTAAAGACTATTAAAAAAATCAAAGTCTTGCAGTCCACAACTGGGGCCTTTGCGAGAAACAGTGCATCAAAAAAAAAAAATATGAATGCAACTTCGAGGAAAATCGTGTTAGCCGAAATTGGTTTTCACCCCTCCCTAGATAAGCTCCGCGGATCCCATATCACGGAATTTGAGATCATTTGAGTGTTTAGTTCGCCCTGCCAGACTGTTTAAAAAAACCGTTTTTCACTTAGAATTTTGAATTTTTTAAACGGTCAGGTAGAGCGAACTATACACTCAAATGGTCTCAGATTCCATGATATGTGATCCGAGGAGCTTCTCAAGGGATGAGTGAAAACCAATTTTGGCTAACACGATTATCCACGAAGTTGCATTCATATTTTTTTTTTTGATGCACTGTTTCTCGCAAAGGCCCCAGTTGTGGACTGCAAGACTTTGATTTTTTTAATAGTCTTTAATGGAGCTTTCGACGCCTATACTTCTTTTTTTGCTATCGTTCACACCCAAAATCTGCTGTGGGCTCTTAGTCTATTAGGAAATTTAATTTTGAACAAAATGTTTTAAGTGTACAATTGTAAAATTCGGCTAAGTATCCAAGTTATACCAAGAATAGAAATAGAAATTATTTAAGCTGTTGCTATGCTAAACTGGTGGTTTTATCTTATTTAAATTTCATCCAGAAATCTCTAGTTTTCTCTTGCAACAGCTTAAACAGTGAACGTTCCCCATTTCATGATAGAATTTTAATATCCATTGATTGTCAGGATACAAGTTCGCTGCACTACTTCCTTTTTATACAAGAATAAATTCTGGCATTTTTCGACCTCCCTCTCAAGAGCGTACGCAAGGGGCAGGTAGGGGAGCTTGCCCCCCTTATCAAAATATATTTCATACATTACGCAATTTATCTTCTTTTAAAAGCATTTTAAGACAGTATTTTTGTACCAAAACTAGGATTTTTTGTGTGCACACAAAGATAAAAGGGGCATTTCACGTGAAGCGGGCAGCGAGAAAAAAGTTGGGTCTAAAAATGTGTTCAATTTTGGGTTGTTTGTACTTCTTTTGATTCTTAACATAAATGCAGAAGGATTTTGAATTTTGAGGCCTGGTGCTGGAGTTATGGGCTTTAAAAGTTTCGACAAGCCATGGGGTAAAGTTTGAAAGAAAAATGTTTATAAATTAAATGAATGGATTTCCTATTATTTGAATATTGGATTAAATGGTAAATTAGATGTTCTTTTCATTAATAAAATCTAAACCGGAAATCAATTTTTTTGTTTGGATAGAAAACCGGAAGTTAACTTTTCAAATCAGATTTTAAGAAATTTCGACGTTTTAATTTTTTTTTTAGATCTCAATTAGATACCACATGCCAAGTTTCAGAGTGAGATCTCAACTCGTTTAGAAGATACATAATTTTTAGTGCGTGGCTCTCATTAAAAAAACAGATTTTTTATATAAAAAACCGGAAGTATAGGCCAGGAGCCGAGTAATTTTGTCTGCAATTTTCTACAGAACTGATTTTCTTGTTGCAATATGTTCAGTTCAGAGGTGTCCTCCACATGAAAGTTCAAGTTGGCGGGACGGGCTGGCGCAAGCGTCAGCCGCCATCTTGGAAAACACGTTTTATCAAATATGTCGTGAACCGTGCATTGTAGGAATGTAACAGTAAATTTTTTTGAAAGCCAATATTCTATCTTCTTATTTGCTTTTTAAATCAAGTTGTTTTAGTGAAAGCTTTTTTAGAAATTAAATTTTAAAGTCAATTATTTTTGAAAAAAAAATCGTTATTTTTGAAAAAAGTTGTTATTTTTTTAGGTTGATTTCTTCTAAAATTTTGGCTTGTTTAGCACCACTCTTCTATTTAATATTCAATGCTCTCATTAATTCTAAATCAAATACTGAAAACCAGGTATACAATTTTTTTTCTTAGTTTTTGAGAAATCAACTTAAAAAAAAGTAAACATTTTTTTTTTTCAAAAATATTGACTTTAAAATTTAATTTCTAATATGGTGCACTTGCTATTGGCCTAGAATGATGAGAATTGGTAAGTCTCAAATTTCCACCTTGAAAAATCTTTGTACCACCAAATTTTAGTCAACCTACTTTTGGTGTGAAAGAAGCGGGACATTATTCATATTTGATGTAGTCCCGATGTGGATAATAACAATTGATAATGAATACGTTCGTCTGCCTGCTCGTAGTGGTACCGTTTAGGACAGCGGTTCCCAAACTTTTTAAGCTGTGGAACCCTAAACAATGCCCAAATATATTTCGGAACCCCTTCCTGACAATAGCAAAAAATGAAAAACAACACATTTCAAAATCAATTTTTATTTAGTGTGAGGAATGAATCTGTTTCATTGTTTGATTTATAATTGTTTTTAAACTAACTTCTACGTCCGAAAGTCTTATTCGCATATCTGGCAGCGCCCAGTCTCGATCTGTATTTAGTTTTTGTGTAAGTATACGCTGAAAAGCCTACTTCACAGCGCAGCGGTACGTTGTAACAAAAGGTACCTAATTTAAGATAGCTTTCTTGGCAAGCTCAGGTAATTCATTCTTAAGCTAGAACTATAATGCTCGGAGGGGCACTTAAGTGGTCGGAAGAAAACAAGCGAATGCAAAGAAAGCATATGACGCGGCTATAATGGCGGAGTGGAAGGTTTCGTCAAGTTTCGTTCAACTTTTGTTACTTAAGTAAAACTGACATTTGGTGAAATAGGAATGCCAAAAAGAGATAGATGATAATAACACTATGGGTGCTGTCCCCTTCTGACGGTACGGAAAGCTACTTTTCGTTGGTTTTTGACATTAGCTTCAATGCCCTTCCGACTATTATAGTTCTATCTTTAATAAAAATCCAAAATTCGTTTAATGATACAGAATCAAAAACAAATTTTGGTGAAGAGGAGCTCTGCAGATCTATCAGGGACTCGTATTCCTGTATACTCAGGGTCATAGGCGTGATAGTTTTAATTAGAAATGGATTTTGTACCCACTCGATGTCAGTATTTGTATCTGGAAAGTAATCCAGCATGGATCTTTCGAGACTAACCAAATGGAGAGCAATAACATTGCTAATATCTGCTCTGAGTTCAAGCATGTTTTCTTGCAAGAATTCATGTAAGACTGGAAGACACTCAATTTTTTTTTTTTTTACACATGAAATAGTCCAGTCATATTGTAATTTTACCATGCAAATTGTGGGGTAGTTTTGATTTGTTCGTACCTTTATGTTTTCAAGGGTCCTGAATCTGACCCTGAGGTTTGCCAACAAAATTTCATGACGCAACATGGAAAAAATGCAAATAATGATGCAAAAATGCATTTTTTTTTAGTTTTTCACTTATGGCTCGAAAACTACCAACTATTCGAAAATTACATCAAGCTACCATTGAAAGCATACACAATTTCCAATTAACCCTATTCAAGGTTTTTTTCTGCGACAACCCATTTGGACTCAAGCGCTAGTCGAAAATTGATGTATTTTTACTGTTTTCGAAAATCCACTTGAAAGCGCTAAGAAATTACTTTGTGTGACAAAATTTGAATTTTTGTCTGTAACATGAACCAAGATATATTTTTCTGATGTTCTTTGAGGCGCTGAGTTCGAATCTGGCCTTGAAATTGCTCTATCACGTCACATTTTTGAGATATTCAAATCTAAAAATTAAAAATAAATGCATTTTGTATACAAAGTTGGGGAGGTAATTTTTTTCGAAAAAAATGTTTATGGTCATTCTGAAGTGTAAACATTTTGCTTCAAAATTCTATTTGAAACTTTCAATTACCTCCATTCGCCTTCGAGAAATCTATGGTTTTCATTCTACTACCTAATTCGAAAAATTCAGCCAATTTGTGCTCAAAAGGGCAAATTGTGGGATTTTTCACTTAGCCCTTGAATCCAAATGGGTTGCCGCAGAAAAAACTTTGGATAGAGATATATTGGAAATTGTATATACATTCAATGGTACTTTGATGTAATTTTGGAGTCATTCGTAAAAAACTCCCAAGAAATCTTTTTTGCATAATTTTTTGCGTTTTTTTTTCCATGTTGCGTCACGAAATTTTGTTGGCAAACCTCAGATTCGGATTTAGCACCCCCGAAAACATACAGGAAGGAAAATATCAAAACTACCCCACTATTTGGTCGCAAAGCTAGAAATTAATATTTTTTTCAAAGCTGCCAGTTTGTCTCTCGCAAAAATACTGTAATTGATTTTTCCTGTAAGGCTGTTACAGTTTCGTTGATCTTCTCGAAGATGTCTGCAAGATAAGCTAATTTTGTAATCCATTGCTCTTCATCATGCAATACATCAAAGAGGTTTGCAGTTGAGGACAATTTGTTGTCCAGTTTGAACACATTCAACTCATCATGAAGTTGAAATAACCTGGATAAAGCCTTCCATCTGGAAAACCATCGAGTTTCAGTATGAAGAAGAAGCGATTCGTACTAACTGCCCATATCTTTACACACTAATTTAAACAATCTCGATTGGAAAGGACGACTCTTAACAAAATTTACTATTTTTACAGCTTCACAGAGAAATTTGTTTAAATCATTTGGCATTCTTTTCAAGTGCATAACGATGGAAAATACAATGACTGCTGGTATTTCTAGGAGCAAAGTTTTTAATATTTGAAACAACCCCTCTAACCTTTCCCACCATTGCACAGTGGGTACCTCCATAGGCCAAAATTCAAAAAATTAAATGTCTTTAATCAAGAATTCAGACTGTCAATAAGGTTCTTCAAACTCCCTCTAAACCAAAACAAAAAAATATTTTGACGCATTATTTTTTTTCATTCCGTTATTGCCATCCAAAGTTAACATATAATAAAACATACAGCTCGCTTATCCTGGCAGTTTCCTATTAAAGAGCTTGTGATAGTGATAACTTGTGTTAAGAAAGTGTGAGCAATATTTAATTATTATGGATATTAAACAAGAAGGTGAGTACTTTCTAAAAACATACATTTTATTGTTTAATAACATAAAGGGTCAGTGTAATTGGACCCCTGCGCGAAGCACTTTTTGTAACTTTTTTTTAGCTTTGTTTACAGTAAATAAAAGATTTTTTTGGTTTGCCTTCGAGTGCCCACTTCAAATGAGGAACTAAAATGAAGATTAGTGTTCTACCTTTTCAAATAATAAAGTAGTTTTTTCCCGTTTTTTCCTTTTTTCGAGTTATAACAGTTTAAAGAACCATATTTCGTAAATTTTCAGATTTGAAAAAAAAAGAAAAAAAAAACTGTGTTGACTGATCTTTTTATCGTTGGTAAGTGCTGGTTATCAATGCATAATTAAACGCAATTTTTTATTTGGTAAATGGCTTGGATGTCGAAGAAATAATACAACATGGTCAACGCAAGCCAACCAAATCGTGGAAAACATTAAATGCAGTTGGCCATATCAAGGTGTTGAGACTATTTAATTTGATCTCCTCTATGACCGAATTTATTTCGTGTGCAAGAAGTTGACAGAATTTTGGAAGAAAAATAAAGCCAGACAAAAATCAATTACGAAAAATCAGTCCTTTTGGCTTGATCTGAGACTGTCTTTTTAAGTTATCCTGACGAAAACTATTCTACACAAATCTAATGGCCTTTTCGATTTGCAATCCAGAAGCGTTCGGAATGCGTGTAAACCCTTCTGAAAGTGTTTTATTGGCATTCAGAATGACAGTTCTTCTCCTGAAAAGAACAGAAAACGATTCTGGATTTCATTTCAGAATCGAAACCAGAACTACTCACACATTCAAACACATAGTTGTCAAAGTGTTGTCAAATATTGCAAAAAGTAAATTTTTAGCTAAAAATAAGTAAATTTCATACTCTATACTGTTTCTAAGAACAATTATTTTCCGTTTAGAAGATTATTTTTTCATTTTCTTTATTGAAAATTATCATAGTCGTTTATATTTGTGTCCGCCAAATTTCCAAATGTGAAGAACTATTTCGGTATCCGCATGTGAAGTTCCACAAATACAGGGATACGAAAACTTCAGAATCAAACTGCATGTGCCTGTTTGTTTTATTGGTGTTCCGGATCGGAGAGTTCTTCCGAATTGCCAATCGAAAAGGCCATAAATTACTTATTCTACTTCTAATCGAAATCTAATTTTCCAAATATTTTTTTTTATGAATTTGTTTAAATTTTCGTTTTTATTTTGTAAGTTAAAACAAATTATATAATAATAACAGTGTTAAATATAATATTAATTCAATCAAGCAAACAAATAAAACAAAAATTTTAAAATGAATATATTTTTTAATTTGCAAAAAGAGCAATCTCAATAATTTTTTCCCATACATACTCTCAGAAAATGGGTGTGGGATAAAACTTTGTATGGGCTGCTTGTTAAAAAAGGCGTTTTCCACGTAATTCTGTTAAATATTTTTTTATTTTTAAAGAAACTATTTGATAAATAAGATTTTTGTAAAACGCCCTCAAAAGTGGGCGTGGTCAATATTTAGCAAGATTATTTTTTTGCATGTTTTTACGGCAACTCGTTACGTTTTCTAAGAATTTTTTACAAAAATCAAAAGGTTTGTAAAAAAAACGCCCCCAAAAGTGGGCGTGGTAGAAAATGTTGTACACAAAATTATATCAAATCACGTTATCTACAACTTTCTAGAAGAACACAACCATCATTTATTTCAACTTTGACACTTAGAAGACTTTTTTTTTAAGTGGGCGTGTCAGTGGGCGGAAATTAAGTCCGAAGATACATTTTACTACTTTTAACCATGTCTGAAAATTTCACTCAAATTGGTTGACTGGTTCAGATTTTATAGATTTATGACCATACAACCGGACCCACAGTGCATTGCTGCGTATATCAATACATTTTCCCCAATTAATGATGTGTTTACTCATGAAACAGTTTATGACCTTGAAGTTCACACTTCCATTAAAAAATATAATGTAAGCTTCAAAAAAAAAAAAAAAAATTCAATTTTTTTTGTGGAAATTTGTAATTATTTTTCTTTTATTGTTTGTATTTTACTGTTTATACTTCAAAAAATTTGTGGAACCCTGAAAACTCTCCCACGGAACCCCAGGGTTCCGCGGAACACACTTTGGGAACCGCTGGTTTAGGAGAAAAAGTGCATCAAAAGTACAACTTCAAACATCCTGGAGCCCTCAACTCACGTTTTTGGAATTTTAGGAAACAACTTGAAATTTATCTCGAATGAAAAGTTTGACCACCTGACTACGAATACCTACATAATGTACGTGACAGACGTCTAATGCTACATTTCCACCTAACGCTAATCTGAGATTTAATTAGATTTACCTCAAATCTTCTTTAAATCTCGAAGATTTACCATACAATTTCATTTCGTAAATCTTGAAGATTAGAAATTAATCTTGTTAAATCTTCCTAGGACAAATACTTTTACAAATCGAATTAACCTTTTCTTATATAGCGCTGAAGGATTCATTCATGGCTGAATTCAGTTCTCAACTAATGAAACATTCTATCTCACTTCCTCTTTATGAGAAAAAATGAAACATCATTTGTATTTTAAAAGGAGCTGTCAAAGTTAATCTTTTTTAAAACTTTTTGTGCGGTGGCAACACCAAATAGATTTATTAAATCTGAACTGAGATAAGCCTTTGGTGGAAACATAGCATAAGTGGCCCTGACAGATCGATTAAGTCCACGGCCCAAGGGCGTACGCGTTAGCAGCGGGAGCTCACGGGAAGCCCCCGCCTTATCCCCAATTTAATACAAAAATCTGCAATAGCCCCGTACACATTTGGGCGATATTTCCTTATATTGCAGTTGGTTTTGGCATCTTTTCCAATTGTAGGCTTTTATTCTCATTTTACTATTTTAGTTTATTATTTTGAGCATTGTTTAATTTTAGAAAAGAATCAAAGAAATATCACCTAAAATGAGAAAAAAGATACAAAAACATTTTGTTCAATGTTTTTGTGGGGCGTTATTTGTATTCGATTTGGGCGCTATTTCCTAACGCCTATCAGACTTTGCCGTAGGAAGAACCACAAAAATAATGTTTTGAAGGAAAGTAGATAATTAAACTATGTATTTGTTTTTATTTAAAGTTGTTAGTCTAATAAACCTTTATACATGGATACAATTGTACATAAGTATGAATTATAAACTCAATAAAGTTTTATCAAACCAAACCACAATTAATTTTTATTTTTATCTCTTGCGGGTTGAAGTTTTCCAGACACAATTTACATATTAATTTGTCATATTGGTTTAAAATAGACTTTACATTTAATATTGTAATAATAATTGTAACAATGGGATAATATTCTGATTCATATACGGTGCGGTGGTGCTGAAAAGCGTTCATGCATTTAATTTGTTTTGCAATAACAAAAACACGTACCTTTGTTTAATAATCCGCTTGGTCTTAAGTGACTGTTACACTTTCTTTTTATTATTATTTTTGTTTTTTAATTCGATTAATGATCACACTTATTCGGTTGCATTACCGTTAAATAAAAATGCTCTTATATATTTTTTTTAATCTTTTTGTATTTTATACAGATTCAATTCATATAAAGAGAAGGGGATGGATGAATACGAAATGAGTCAATTGACAAAACAAAACAAGAAACAACAAAAAAAACAACACGAATTTGAACCCGTATAATATCTAAACTATAACAGAGAAAAGACTTGACTGACTAAAGGGGTCCCAAACGAATTAAAAGAATGAATGAAAATGATCATCAAAATTTTACTCCGAAATTGAAACGCGGTGCGATCAATGTGCGAGCTCAACTCAGACTGTTTTTTTAAATTTATTCAACAGTTGTGGATAACCAACTATATAAGGTATAGGTGCTATCTCGCCCCAAATGGGACGGATGAAAATCTGGAGATGGAGATACACATTATTTGCTGTTGATGGGGCTGTAAAACCACAAGATATAGGTTAGGATAGGAAGTAAGTGCCTTTATAGTGCATCTGTAAGAGTTCGTTTACTTCATTTATGCGGTTTTAATGATGATGCCTTAAGTGGCCTAATAGGGTTTAAAATATGTAGCTATATCACGTGCAGTAAACATTTCAACCATTATTTATTCTGTCAGAAATGATGTGCTAAATTCAATGATATGGAAATAGTTATATATTGAAGTTGGTTGAAACCTTCGTCAGTTTTTCATAAGATAAGGTCAGGCAACTGTTGCTTTTTTTTGTAATAGCTCCATCACCTGTGCACCGAAGCATTGCATTAAAGGAAGGACTAGAATCTAATTAAAAAAACTGGGCTGGATGATCGAGTGCTTTAATGCTCTTCACAAAGGAAGGAATATCATGTTGATGTTGAATGCCAGACACCTGCATGTTCACGTTTTGTTTTTGTACTTCGGTCGTATGCTTTGCAAAATGCTAGTTTTAATTTCGTTAGGTAACATTTTTTTGTGTTACAAATTGCAAAGAATTAAACTCCTCGTCCTTCACATCATAGAAAATGAAACACAAAAATAAATTAACTAGCTTGTGACGGTATATCAATTTATTTACCATTTTATTCGGAAATTTCCCCTCCCACCTAACAGGAAAAAAAATATCCCCTCCGAATTATTTATTAACTTAAGTGCCAGCTTACGATTCATATATTTGATATTTCGAAAGCATTTAATAGAGTTTGACATTAAGGTCTTCTATCAAAATTGAATGCTTTTTGTATCAAGGAATCACTTCTTCGCTAAATTAACAGTCACCATTCAGCCCAAGTTGTTTTGGACAGTTTCAAGTCTGAAGTTAACAATACAAATGCTGGTGTGCATGAAGGTTCCGTTCTGTCTCCGACACTATTTCTTATTTTCATAAATGATCTCTTGTCTGAAATTACTATTCCACTTAAGTGTTTTGCTGATAGCAGCGCCCTTAGTTTTTCATACTTCTTTCCAGGTTCATGTCCCTCACCTACCTGTTCTTCAAATGTGAAGCTGCAATGGCAAGATATGTTGAGCTTATTTAGTTCAGATTTAAACAGCATTTTTTAATGTATTATTAATAATCGTGAGGAACTTAATACATCAAAAACTCAAAGCTGACATGCATCTGGGAAACTGAAAAACTTTATATTCTTGGTATAGGCCACGGCAGTAGCCAAGATCAATCTTATGGGTGAGCTCAAAGTAGTTTTGGGTGAGCTGAAATCACAAATATGAAAAGTATTTGATAAAGTTGGGCTCTTCGTTTTCTTGGCAAATAAACTTAAATATCATCTTTTTCCATGAAATTTAATCGTGTCTTTTCAAATTCAAGAAAACAAGCAGGCTTTGATCGGTCATTGGTGACCATAGTATAGTTTCTATTTGCGATAGTGCTGAAAATGATCGTAGATGTGCTGCCACTACTTAACGTATCGACTGCTTTAAAAACCAGCGTTAAGTTGTCGGAAATACAGCATTTGAAGTTGTCTTTTAACTCTATTATGTTTTTTTTGATTAGAAGAAAAATTTTCGTTCATTCAATGGTAAAATCTTCAAACTTCAGCGAATGAAATAATGATTACTAAAAATTTTATTTTGAAGCAACAAAATGTTTTGTTTTTTGTCTTAAGTTAAAAATGTCCAAAATCTTTAAATGTTCCAAAATTTTTTGGATGAGCTCAATATATATTTTGGGTGAGCTGAGCTCAGCCTAGCGTAGGCCTGGTTACGGCCGTGGTATAGGCGTTACTGATCAACTCTTATGGAACGACTTCCTACCAGATACAGACATCACTGCACCTACTGGATAGAATTCAAAATAGAGCTTCAAAACTGATAGGGGACAGGTCAATTTCGAATAGTCTCTTACTTATCACTGTTTTATCGCTACTTTTTAAACGTTTCTCTGTTGAAATAGCCAGTTCCGTTCCTCCCCTTAAACAATTTCAGCGTTCAGTGCCTCACTTTGAAGTGCTTTTCAATATACTCTTGAGAGTAACCTTGGACGTACCATCAAGTATAGAGATTCTTTCTTTAGCCGTACCACAAGAATTTGGATTTCCTTACCCAACTTTTTTTTTTACTTCCCATTTCAATATCCAGATATTTAAGACAAATGTTCATCGTTATCTCCTACAATATACTCCCTCTATTTCCGAAACGCTTGCATGTTAAAAAACGCTTGCATGTTAAAAAAATATGTAATTTCTAAGGAAAATAGTTCGGTATTAATGAGACCTTCCAAACACCAATTATTTCCATTCTCTTGGTGCAGTGGATGTAGTGCTTGACTGCTAGCTTAGAGGTGTGGGTTCGAGCCCCATTCTAGGCAGCATTCTTTTCTATATTCTCCCAGCTTAACTGGACGCCACCCGTGAGATATAATGACATAATGAACACCTTGATCTCAATCCACTGTGCCAAATCTTTCCTATCCTCCTATTCTTTTTAACTAGTGCCGTGCAATTAAGGTTGCATTTAAAAGACCTTAAGTCTTACAGGCATATAGTTAATTTAATATTAATATTATATATACTGAATCTGATACCAACTTTTTTCATGCAAAAGCTTCTAGAAATTTTAGAAAGAACTGTACATCACAATTTTCTTCTTGAAGAAGTTTGAGTGCAATACTTGCTGGTGATAATTTTGCAAATAATTATTCAATAAACTTAAAAAATTATTAATAAATTTTGTCCGAAGATTCAATTTGTTTTTGAACTCAACAGGTTTCCCGATGGACCATCATTTTTTTTTTTAATTTTATGACGTTTGCATGGTGGGGTTTTAAAAAAAAAGAACTATTAATTTTTAGTTTTAAGCATTCAATTTATTTTTGCACGTGGATTATCCTTGACCGATATTTTTGTGTTCAAAGAAATTATGCGTGTTCGCAGGAAAATGAGATTTCAGAGGGCTCAGTGTCAAAAACTGAAAAATCGAGTCCAATACTTTTTTCCTCCGTAATTTGACAGAAAAATTTCTGAAGAATCCTGTTCACGAGACTGCAATTGCTGAGGGCTCTAAGATCTTATTTTCCTGCACACGGCTATTGTGTCACAATTAAGTTAAATTATATTTATTGTAAAGTGACACTTCTTCAAGTAGTCAAAAGAAATCTGATATATTCTAAATACATCCAGTCGAAGTCCTGTCAAAACAAATTGAATTTCAAAAGCAGTCTAATACCACGATTGTACTTTATTTTTGTTTCCAAACTAATATTTTGAAAAAGCTTAATGATGGCTAGATTGATTTTCTTCAAAGTTGTTATATAAAGTTCTTGGCCATTCCCCCCACATATTTTTTAATTTTTGTTTTTAAGAACCAAAAAAGGCAACACTTGCAACATAATATTTTTTAGCAATTTAACTAAAAGCATTTTTCTCCAAAATGGCTCAAAAACTTTTCTTTAAAAAAAAATCAATAATAATTCAACCATTTTTCTCGTCGCAACAGCCAAAAAAAGTCTGTCCGACCAATGGTATCGTGTAGAGGACAGTCTTAGCTTTCATTTGATACCCCATTTATAAAAGTTGCTTGTACTCTAGGTACATTTAGCGGAAAATGCAACCTGAAAAGTGCATTTTCTAACCATTGCGACCATAGTTAAAGCTTGTCCTACCAGCAGTTTTGTAAATGTTTGGACTAAAGCTATCGGTTGGCATCCAATTTTTGCGTGGCCGCGATGAGATAGGGAATCTTACGGTTGGCTCCCAGACTATGAATAAAGGATTTTTGTTTTGTAACAAAATTTCAATTTAATTTTTGTCGGAATCAACCCAAGTGGACTTAAGCCGTGTTTCCCTGCACCCTTGAAGAAAAAAAAGGAAGTATTAAGTTTTAGTATTTTCAACATGAGATGCTATCCAGAATATTACTAAAAATATTGTTAAAAAAAGAAAAAAACATTTGTTGTGTGCTCTTAAGCAGCACCGTGTTCAACCTTAGACACGGACACAAGGCACAATTATTACAGGAATACAAAAGCGATATGCGTTTGTTGCGGGCTGTTTTTATAATTATTAAAAAAAAAATGAGTTTCATGCTTCGTTACATTTTTTATAATTGCTATTATAATAAAATCTCTTAAATTCCAAGCCACTTGAACTATGAGAGCAAGTTCGTGCCACCCAACAGAGATAAATGGTTTCATTTATTTTCAGCAGAATGATGCGGGAAAAATCAAATTATCTTGATTTCCCAAACACTAGCCCTGTTTTTTAGTGCATTTTATTCTTCGCTTAGAAACAATGTGCATGTTAAATACAACAACAATACGGAATTATACCAGTTTTTTGTTGTAATTAACATGCTAGTTTTTTCTAAGCGAAGATAAAAATGCACTAAAAAACAAGGCTACTATATGAGATGCAAAGACGTCGCATCACACGCAGCTACCGCAATATCGTGTCTAGGTTGGTGATTTACCAGCAAAGGTTTGATTTAAAATTCTGCCTGTATTTAACTGGCTTTTTAATGAACGTACATATACTGTGGAGCTCGTGGTGTCTATGCTGAACACAGATCCAGCGTTAGACGACTACTATCTACATTTATCTTTAACGTGCCGTGCACTTTACTGGTATAAAAACAAAACCGACTCCCTGAAAAGTTTTATTTAATTTCTAACTAAAAATTAAAATAATATGATTTAGTACATGCAAACATACATTATGTATATATCTACTCAGTAAGTTGTTTAATTTGTTTAAATTTTAACATCAAAAACCGAATTATCATAAAATCTTCTCCCTCCGTATATATAATTTGATTTATGTATCTGCTTTGCTAGGTTAGTTTCAAATA
This sequence comes from Dasysyrphus tricinctus, assembly GCA_963921185.1. NCBI lineage: Eukaryota > Metazoa > Arthropoda > Insecta > Diptera > Syrphidae > Dasysyrphus > Dasysyrphus tricinctus. The sequence goes on along the minus strand of OY992533.1, from coordinate 116,137,205 downwards.
TTAAAAAGCTCATAAGGCGAATTATCATAAGTTCTTCTTCTCTTTTTTTCAATTTAATTTAAAGTAGTGTATATTTTAACTTAAGCCGCAAGAGAATTTTTAATTAATTATAAAAGAATTTGCGATTGCCTTAAACTGGTCTTATATACCTACATAAAGCGAATAACCACACCTACTGTTATGCCGGCTTTTGCCACTAAGAAAAAGCATGTAACACGAAGCAACATGTTGCTGACAAATTCGTAATCGATTAATGGCAACAAAAAGTTAATTTGAAACAAATAACCTAAATGGCGCCCGACCAAAGGTTGTTTTAAATTGCTGAGTCACTTCTTTAAGCCTTAACAGGCTTCAAGTTACCTTTCTCTTTCTCTTTTCATCAATTTCTTGAAAGACTTTTATTTATTTTTGTTTGTCAACCTACGTGATATTATTCATATGGTTACCTTGTACTCACCGTCATTTTTGAAATTTGATGCCCAACCTTTTTTATATTGTAATTAACTTATTTTTTTATCTTAGACACAAAATTTTACTTTCCCTCGAATAAATGTTACTCCACTGACTTTAGATACCAAAGCGTGTGCAGATAAGATTGGATCAGTTGTAAACTGCAAGTGACATAAAATGAAAATATCGAGTTGATTTCTTGATTTTTTTCTTAGAAAACTTCTAAGTGGAAAAAAATTCTTTCAGTTTTCTAGAATTAACGAAACAAGCTATTGACAAACTTTTAAGAATACAAAAAGCAGTTAAAAACTAGTTGAGCATCTTTGAAATGTCAACAACATTAAGCGAATTCGCATATTTCATATCGTGATTACCCAAAGCTTCCGCGTTCTTCTTGACGAACGTGTTGCTAATAGTAGATTGATTTGTATACAGTTAACGCATACTATTTTTAATTAATTTAAATTTCCCCAAAAGCCGGGCAACGGGTTCAGAGCGAGCGCATGTAATTTCAATTCGATTTAACAACAATAATAAAAAATAAAAACAACCGCAAATTGACCTTGAACTTGGTTTGGATGTGTAATTTAATTACCTAAAGCATGGGCAAATGCAACTGTGAAATGCTGCTATATTGATGGTTATAATATTTAAATATAAATAACCACGTAGAGACACAGATAGGTATAACTGATATAATTTTGGACCTGATGTTTGGTTGTCATTTGCTTTTGATCAAAATTGATCTTAATATATATGAGCACGGCTTAAACAAAATAAACTGGTTTGCATTTCAGTTTTCAGATGAGTTGTTTGGGAATGGAATTGTCTTTCTTTTTTTAATTTTGCTTTAATTGAAATCTCATGGCAGGTAAATCAAGAGATGAAAAGGTAAAAAACAACTAACCGGAATAAGATCATAATCTGACTTGAAAGTCAGCGTTTGGTAGTCATGCTATTAATTTGCCGGTTACTGAAGGGAACGCAGCGTCGCTATCAGTGTTACCAATTTCAAATAAAGAAAGTAAGAAGAGATTTTTTAATACTTATAAATTTATAACGACGTTCAATGCTACCTTTTTGTGGGATGCTTTATTTATTTAGTGAAACCAGGGCTAGATTAACCATAATTTAGGCAGCCATAATTAAGGTGCAGGGAATTAAGTCCCCGGGAACCAAGTCCACCGAGGGACTTAGTTCTCATTTAATGGGAACAAAATCCACTTTAACGAAGTGGACTTAGTTCCCAAGCAAGGTGAGAAAGTAGTCCACTCGAATCTAAGCTTAAATGGTTGATTTGCTTCAAATTTGATAGCTACCACAGAATTTGTATCTGATTCATCAGAGGAGAAATTTGAATTTTTGTTTGAGCTCATATCTGGAACTTATACAATGTACCTTGCATATAACAATTTTGTTTTTTTTTTCAATTTTCTCAAAAATACTCTCTTCCACACTTTTCCGTTAAATATAATTATTAAATTTAATATCTCGTGAGCCATGCACCTCACGACACATATAGTACATTTTGTTGAAAGCTAATATTTCATTCTTTAACTTATTATTTAAATCAAGTTTTTGTATTGTATTGTTCTGGCTCTTGCACCATATATTTTACGACGATAAAAGCTGTAAAATTATGAGGTAAACGTAATAAATGATAAGGGTATTCATTCAATGCCATATAACATATAAGGTAATCGTAAACGTAGTAAAGTTTTAAACTTCGTAATCCTCTCACAATTTGTATGGAAAATTTGACAGATTTACGTAGTTAACAACTTTTCTACGTTTATGACGCTGTCTCATGAATAGTCTTAATATTTTTTCTCTTGCATTTTTCATCTGATATTTGCTATTGTTATTGAGCCAACCTTTTTATATACTCATATTTGGCGCTGAAGGTTTCCTTTGAGGCTAGATTCAGTTCTTCATTCTATGACAGAAATGAAACATTCTAGGTCTGTTTGTTATCGTGAAATTTCTTGCAATTCTCACAAACTGTCTCAAATTCTTGTTTGTTAACTCAAAAAAGTTGCATCGAGAGAGCACAATGAGAGAGCAAATAATTTCCCCTCCGTTGGAAAACTTACGAATTTCTGCTACACAAATTTCTGTGAACACGAAGTGTTACAACTACTGTCAAAAATCATAGTGGTCAGTTTCTGTCTCAGCGTTGCCACTAATCGGAACATTTTTCGAAAGCAGGTTTTCAAAAAAAAATACAGTATATTCAGTTGTCTTACAGAAGATCTCCATATTCCAATTTTTACTTTTATTTTTAAAATAAAAAAACAAAAGAAATTAAAAACAGTATAATATAATTAATTATGCTGTCACGATTGTTATCGAAGCAAGCCAATAGCAGGAATCCGAAAGAATAGGATTGAAAAACTAGGGGACTGAATTCTGATGAATAATAATTTACTGCTCGAATGATAATTTAGACTTGATTTAAAAGCAGTATATTTGTCTAACGAAAAAAGTGCATTAGATCTATTGAAATCATGGCAAAGTGGCAACGCCGTTTGTACACAAAAAAATGACGTTTCTAACAAAAAGTGGTGCAGTTCGTGGTTCAATGTGGTTGTTAACTTTTTTTCAAATCTCCCCAAATCTGATAGAATTGTTCCCTCCTTTAAAAATTTGACAAATTTTACATATTTTTTTGGAAAAAGATACCAAAAAAAACCATCTATCTTACTTCCACAAGAAAAAATGAGACCCCATTTTATTTTGAAGGTTTTTTTTTAGCTAAACGCAAATTGTTAGCAAAATCGAACTTATTAAATTGGATTTTTGATGTATGGAGATGGATTTTGTGGTATTTTAAACAAAATCGTTCAATCCAATTGTTAAATTTTATGAAAGTTTCTCCATTTGTCAGAAATTCTCTTTCAGTGCCCTGTTTTGACAGGTTTCACACATTTTGTTGGAAAAAGATACCAAACCAAACACACCTTATATAACTCTTATATCATTGGGTACCTTCATTACCCGTTTTGTCTAGTATGATTTTTGTTTCTTTGTTGGTAGAAGGAATAGTTGTTGTTGTATAGGGAATGTAATACAACAACAAAAAGATCGTCAATGGAAAATCGGGTCATGTAAATGCCGACTATCCATATCCAAAGCTATCTAAATAGGTCTTTGTTGTTGGTATCCTTTCTGAAAAAACAGCTCATAGAAAACAGCTCAAAGTATCTAAATTTTTTTTCGATAGGTATAGAGACTAACCCACTCCAACCTGAACACCAGAGTTTCCGGCATTGAGGAAACACTGATAAACTTTCAATCGATTGCACAAATTTGTACAACTACTTCAAACAAATGACCCTGACGTACAAGCTCTCTAACACTTCAAAATCAAATACTCAATTTTTTTTGTAAACAAAGAAAAATAACAACTTCCTGAAAACTAACCTAATCAGTATAGTTCTTGAACCATAACAAAGTTTATAGTATGGAAAGCTGTTTGTTTTGAAAATTGCGGATTTAATTTTGTATATTAAAACCCGTCCATCGTTATCAGTTTTTTTTTAAGGAGAAAATCATAACAAAAGCAGACGCAATGAGCAAGTCTGGACAAAGTCCAAACTTTTTCGACGCCACACAGTAGATATTAGAGAGAATATATGAATTTCTTTTACTTAGCCTCGTCTCGCATTGGGCTCTCATATGTTTTATTAAAACAAAAACAATGTTTAATGTTGTAAGGAAAATTGTAATTCTTTGTTTTTATCACGCACCGATAAGAACTTTAATAGATATCGGTTAGCAACTTTGAGACTATCAATTAAATGCACTTAGTGCCTTCCGCATGCGAGGCATGTACTCATTCACAAAACACTGATTAACTTTCAATTAACTGTAGGTACACATTTGTGGAAACAAAATCACTGATAGATTTTGAATCGAATTGTACAAATTTGTACAACTAAAGCTTAAAAATGGGAAGCAATTGGCACTTCTGTACGCCATAACAATGAAAGGTCAAAAATCTTCTTCCTGGAAGCTATATGTTTGTATCAAAATAGGTGCTTAATGTATAGGCACATGAACTACCTTCATATAAAAAGCAAACTCACATCAATAAAAATTTGTTTTGTTTAGCAAATTGCTACAGCCATGTAGATTTGATTTTATTATAGTAAAAGCCGTCCACTACGGCGTATACTCTATTTTAAAAATTGTAATATTGTGCGTTATCTTTGTTTTTTTTTTGTTTTAAGGACAAACAAAAACTTTGTTTGTGTTTTTTTTTTTAAAGGGCAAATAAGAATAGACAGAGCCGAATATTTTGTATGTGCTTTCTGTGGACAAAGTTCAAACTTTTTCGACACCACAGCCTTACGGAGTATGAATTTCTTTGACTCAGCCATGATGTCTTACATTTCTTATAATGTTAAAAATAAAATAATAATTCTTTGTTTTAATAAAATGATCACAAGATCGATTAACAAAGGCAAACTAATTTGTATAGATACGGTGATTTCAAATGTTAAAAAAATGCTTAGATGATCACTCTGATCTTTAATTAATCAGTGACATCAGTTCTAAAGTTCAAAAAATTATTATCAAGCCATTTTATTATTTCCTTATCTTTAACTTCAATGCATTTGTATAATATATAATAGTGCACATAGAAAGCAATGATATTATTGAACATACGTAATAAATATGCAATATTGCATGTTAACTCAAATAAATTTGTATTTATAACCTTGAACTTGATTGACATTTTTATAGCAATCAATACGAGTATATTGATTGATAGATGATAACAAATTATGTGTTAAGAATGTTTTGAGAGTGATAGTTTATTAGTAGTGTGAGTACATAGGTACTCGTATAATTTTTCAAAGATGATCAAGGAACTTTGAAATGCTTTCATGTGTCTAGACTACTTGGTGAACTTGAGACCATTTTCAAAATAGCAATAAATAAGTTGCTGTTTATAGAGAAGTAAAATATCAAAAATAATAAACAATATTGGACGTCATTCACTATGCAGCTAATGAAGTATAGGTATATAGTTGAAAGCATATTAGCGCAGTTTATGTTTATGTTTTTGGGATTCCAACGTTCAATATTTTCTTATAATTTTTTTTTTCTAAAACGTTACTGAAAGGATAGTTTGTTTAGACGTAGGTACAGGGCTGCAGTAACGTGTACCTACATAATAATAGGCTACAACGTACTCGCACCATCAATTAATATAAGGTCTGTCGAAACACCACATTACATCCAGAAAAAGGACACTGTCCTTTGCAATTTCTTTTGACATTTCATTTGAAAGTTTAACGCACCTTAACCTTAAATGGCGTCAACACACGAAAATACAACAGCATGTTAAAATTGAAATTGTCAGAAATAAAAAATGGATGTTCTCGTGAGGATATGAACACACGTATAAGCACAACAACAAAATATTGACACTTGACACTAATTTTGATATACATAATGCGCAGAACTGAGCAAAAGTCAAAACTCTATTGATATTGCATTTAATATGTGTACTGTGATGGCCATGTGCGTGCTAGTCACGGGGGTCACATGCTTGAAATTATATTTTTAAATATAATTGCCATAAAATTATCTGTCAAATTTTGCCTTTTTCATGTCACCCGACGTTTTCTGGCTGTGATTTGTATGAACACAAAACTTTGGCTCTGCTTTTGGATTACATATGTGTATTTGAGCTTTATTTGTTGTTTCCATATTAAAACGAGAAAATGATATCGGCTAAGTTGCCGCCATCCGAATTGATGACCATTCGGGTCTACGACAAGACCCTCGCATTTTTGACAGATATTCTCTTTGAGGACTTCAAGAGGATGAGGCTTGCTGACAACTGACATATAGAACTAGCTCAGTATGTTTTTACCGTGCAAATTATGTGAGGTAGTTCTAACTTTTCCCTGCTTTATGTTTTCGGGGATGCTGAATCCAAATCTAAAACTTGCGACTAAAATTTTGTAATGATGATGCAACAATAAATTTTGTGGAGCTTTTCACTTATGGCTCGAAAGCAATCAATCGTTCATGAATTTCATTAAGCATACATAATTTCCAACAAATCTCTGCTCAAGATTTTTTCTGCGACAGTCCATTTGGACTCAAGTGCTCAATTAAAATTGATGCATTTTTACTGTTTCCGAAAATCCGCTCGACAACACTTAATTACTTGGTGGACAAAATTTGAGTTTTTGTATCTAGCATGAACCAAAATATACTTTTCTGATGGTTTTTGATGCGCTAAGCTTGAATCTGTTGCCACGTTCTGTAACTGTCGTATCGATAAAATTGGTCGAGAAACGAACAAAATAGGTACACATGAGTTTGTTCCATTTTTAACGTTTCTCGATGGGAGAGTTACAGAACATGTGCAAAGATTCAATTTCAAGGCATCAAAAACCATCATGGCCAGTTGCACTGACTTCTTTTAAGCTTTTATTGCTTCATTTAATTTTAAATGACATTTATCGGTTGCACCAACCACTTTAAAATCTAACAATAAACGAAATAATTAACTAAAGTTCCATTTTCCTCCAGATAAATTTTAAATTCAAGATTAAACGAACATATTATGTCTGTTCGCGTACTTCCCAAAACTACGAATTTTATTTTTTTTATATGAGCTTTGACAGAACTTTGGACTAAATTTGTAGAAATTCGTAGTTTTGGAAGGTACGCGAACAGAGACCTATTATGTATCTACCTACCTAAAAAAGAATACTTCAATTTTATTTGACGAAATATTGTTGATTCACAACAAACAAAACAACAGGTTAAGGTTTTTATATTGCCTATATTTATAATTCACTACTTAAATAAATAAATTATTCCAGAATAATAATAGACTGGTCATCATTCATTCATATGAAGAACTAGACCAAAAAAAAAGGCGAGACGTCGAAGAGAGTTGTTCAGGTTCACAGAAATCCAAATTCTGAATTCGATGACGTCGCTTTAAAATACCGGTTCATAATTTCCAAGCAGTGTGCCGAAAAAATATTGGTGTTAGTTGGTATCCATTACAATATAGTTTCATATAGTTTCTCTAAAAATATTGATATTAAAATATTAAGGGTATTCATGCAACAGAAAAAACTCGTCGTAAACATCGTAAAGTTGTAAACTTCGTAAATCTGTCAACTTCTCCATACAAATTGAGACAGAATTACGAAGTTTAAAAGTTTACAGTTTAAAGTTTAAAGTTGTTAACTGCGTAAATCTCTCAAATTTTCCATACAAATTGTGACAGAATTACGAAGTTTAAGACTTTACAACGTTCAACAATCGTTATTTATAAAATATTTTCTGAGCCGTTTTAGTTACACCCTCCTTATGTCAAAAAAATGATCAATCTAAAGCTCTGGTTATCAAAAACGTAACATGCTGGCTCCACCTGCCATGAACGATGCTAAGACTATGAACATGTCTAATAAAAATCCAATGGAGCCAGAAAAATCCATGTCTTGTCGACGACATGTCGAAGAAAACCAACTTTTGAACACGACATGTATGCTGTTCAAAGCTTGGCCATGAGATTTGACTTTTCACGTGTGTGTGAGCTTTTTTCTGGTATTCGTTGTATCTCGAGGTAGCTGGATATTAAAAAAGTCTCTTTACGGTTGTCGGGTGTCTAAAGGGCGTGTATTATTGCAAAAGATAGAAATAGTGGTGAGAGGGAAATGAAACGACATAACATGATATGCCCAGCGAGAAAAAATCTGCCGTTTGTGGTTGTGATGTTGGGCATCTGTAAGGCCTCTGTGGAGTTGGTGTGTAAATAAACCTTTCGCTGATTTCCACAATTACTCATTTCAATTAATTATTATTGGTGGAATTTTGGTAAAGGAATTCATAAATGGATGAATAAAATAAAAGAAAGCGTTCTCATAGTGACAAAAAGTTATAAAAATTTCGTTTACACTCTTTTTCGTAAATTTCACATGATGTCATGTCAAGATGGCATTAATATACTAAAACGGCTTTACTACGGCCTTAAACCTCCTATGAACCAGTTTTAGCTTACTATCCTCCTCTATTCCTCGTGTATTTTTTTTTATAAATATAAATTTAGGGATTACATGTGTTGTAAAGTCAGAATAACTTTACTCTGTCCCTAAAACGAGTTTATAAATAAAGCTAGATAAGTATGGTTCAGCAGTTTTGCATAAAAATGTGTGCAGCACCCAGATAAATTTATCTCACCGATAAATGAAGTGAAGTTTGAGGCAACTGGGTATCAGAAAAATATATTTTGGTTCATGCTAAAGACAAAAATTCAAATTTTGTCCATAAAGTAATTAATAATAATTGCTGTAGTCCTTTTATTATATGGGTATTCATACAACAGCAGGCGTTTTCCTTTGGAGGTGGCGAAGTACTTGCAAGTACTTTGCCAGCTTTTTTCAATGGAACACATCAAACTGCTTTCCCATGTAAAATGTATCTACTCGCGCATGAGAGCATGTGCAGTTGGTAGTACTAGATTAGGGTTTTCATCTACTCGTAAGTACTTCGCCACCTCCAAAGGAAAACGGCTAGCGTAAACTCATCGTAAACATCGTGAAGCTCTTAACTTCGTAAACCTGTCAAATTTTCCATACAAATTGTGACAGAATTACGAAGTTTAAAAGTTTACAACGTTTACGACGACTTTACGCTGTTGTATGAATACCCTTTATATACATAGCTATACAAAAATATTCCAAAACTATTTTCTAGATATCGTAAAAAAATCAAAATTGCCATATAAATGAATGCACCACCCTGTTTAAAAATAAAAGTGCCCTCTGGCAACGAATAGGAAAACTAATGCAATCGCACGCACGTGTTCGAAATTTGACGTTTATAGTCCATATTTGTGTTTGTTGTTATTTGGAAATGAGTTAAATACGAAATCTTCTGCATTTTTATTGAAATATTCCTCTTAATTTTTGAAAATAAACTCAAAAATGACTTCCAAAAAGTTAGAATACGATTCCTCTCTCGGTGGCCCAGTGACTCTTCCTTCTCATGTTCAAACATTCCGATATGCTGCCTCCAGTATAAATGAAATCAAGAGTCTTCTCGATGAAATCCGGAATCCAACAAGTACAAAGCTGGTATTCCAGACTCTGCCGAAACATATGCGTCGACGTGCTATGTCTCATCACCCGAAACGTCTACCACGTAAGTATCGTTCCATACATAACTCGCAAATGGCAAAAGCCGGCAAACCACCACAGACAACAAAGAGACCGTCTAGAAAATACCGTCGTAAGCCAAGTAATCTTCTGAAGGAGTACATCCGTCGTCAGAAATCTCAAACATGGCTAGAGACTCACATCTGGCATGCAAAGCGATTTCATATGATCTCCAAGTGGGGCTATAAGCTTCCTTATGCTTCGTGTGATAAGACCTACCGATCGTGCTATCGTGCCTCCGCTAAACATTGTCTTCTGCAGGATATTTCTTTCTACGCCTGTGTAGAAATTCAAGGTAATTTCGAAACAATCGTGAAGCACTTTGGAGCGTTGACGAATTCCAAATGTGGTCTGGGCATTGGAGCTAAAACCTATGCAGACGGCCGAAGAGAGGGCAATGTTGAACTATTTCAAACCGACCAGTATCCAAATGGGGCTTTGGGAAAAGTTAGTTTCCTTTGGAGACCTCAAGAAAATGAAACCAGAACTTTATGGCTATTTATTCATCCAGCTGCATATAGTGAAATACTACAGGAAATCATTAAAATCTTTGAATTAGAAAGCACTAAGATTGAAAAAGTTCAAATTGAATCTGAAAACGATGATAAAAGGAATGGAAGTCCAAAGAAAAAGAAGGATTTGCAGATTCAATTTGTTACTAAAACCTTTGCTTATCAACGCGCACCCAAATATCGAAACCAATCTAAAGGAATATGCCTTACAGAACTAAAATATACAATGAATAGATTTAGGCTTACTGGGCCCCTATCTCAAGCTGTACTTGGGAAGGCTTTGCATGTGAAACCCATCCGAGATTCTGAACCCGACAACTGGTTCAAATCAACGATGAAAGATAAAACTCACTTTCAAGCCCATTCTGTTCAAGAAGAGTTCTGGAAGAACTGCCAAGGAGTGAATTCGCCTGGTGAACTTCTTTCGAACATGATTCTTGGCCTAAATGTTGAAGATCTACGAATAAATCGTCCAAAAAAACGCACGAAATCACAACCCGTAGCAGTACAACCAAAGCTTGACATTCTTTTTGACCCCCAGCGGAATCTTCATCAGAGTCGAATCTGGGACTTTGAACTAAGAAACCAAATTTGTAGCAAAATGATGTCAACTAGTGAGTTCTGCACCCAACGGGAGAAGAATTCCTTGGTTCCAGGGGAACGTTGTCAGTTTGAAGAAGAAATGCAACCAGTACCTTTATTGCTGATCCAACGGCCAGGATCCCAAGATCACACATACAAACGATTGAGCTATGCCTGTGGCTGGGATGTTATAATTCCTTCTGGTTATGGAATGTCGGTATGGTTGTCATTGATAATGTGCGGTGCTAAGCCGGGTGGCTTGAGAGAATTCGAATCGGTTCAGCGAGAACTAGGCACCGATCAATTTCTTCCAGACTCAGTGCCCGGAATTAAAGAATCTGCTGAAAAGCAACTAGAACTGCGGGTGAAGTATTTTCGAAAACCCCCAAACAAGAGGTGTAACTATCGAAAAAATTCCATTTGCAGTCCATTTAAGGCACCTCTGGGTCAGCTTATAAGAGAATGGTCTCCCACCGATAAGTGTTTCTTCATATTGCGTGATAAAGATCTCTTGAAGAACCTCAATTTTGCAATTAATCAGAGGAAACCCCTGCCTTTACTACCTCCATCGTGCCTTATACAGATAAATCTTCGAATGAAGACTCGTGGCTGTCCCGGCGACTTCGCAATAATCTGCCTTCCTACAAATGCAGATTTCAAACGAAATTTGAAGAGAATTAAGTTTGAAAAAAATGATCCCATCTACACGGAGCCCCTTCAGACAGATCCAAATGAATCCGAACGAAAGAAGCTACGCCAGAATCATAAAAAACTACTCAAACGAATGAGGGGACGTAGGGTGCGAGAAAAGAGACGCAAACAGGTAAGAATCATTCCACAAGTCATTTCTACAAAAATGTATCGTTATCAATTTGTTAGGAAAAGACTGAAGGAAAAGTTACAATCCGTCCAGCGAATACCTCAACTCTTGTAATGGAACAATACAAGAAAATGTGTGATCTATGGCTACCGCCGAATTCCGTTGATACGAGCCTCCGTAATCAGTGTTCTCGGGAAGTCTTTGGCTACGTTACAAGATGTGAATTTAGTTATATTGAAGCAACTGTGGCTGCTATTGGTTATATAACAGTGCCAGGACTGCAGAAACTTATGAGCGTATGGAAACGTGCCAAAGGTTCGGAGAAAATGGTATTAGTGCGTGGAACCAAAAGCCGACATTATCGGTTTGCTAGTTTTAAGATAAATTGTGAAATTTGAAACAAAAAGAAGTAAATATTATGCGTTTTTATGGTTTGTTAAAAAAATTGTTTGTTGTAATATTATAAAAAAGAGGAACTTTTATGTTGAGGTGAAAACAACTGATTTTTGGGATCTGTTTACAGGCACTAGCTACAGAAATATTGAAAGATGTTTCTCCCTCCAGTTATTATGAATTGAAATAAATAAATTATAAAAATCAAGAGTGCTTAAGAGGGGAACGAGGGGCCTTGTTCGTTCGCTTGAAACATCATTTCACAATACTTCTTGTGATGCAAGAAAAAAACTTAAATGCAGCTTCGTTTTTAGGGTTCCTCAGGAAGAAAGGATAAGGATAAAAAAGTAAGATAACGATGATTAGAAACAAATATTTACATAGGTCAGGACAGTAAAGAAACCAAAAATTGTATTATTTTTTTTTTTTTTTTATTCATTTTGTTAATTTAATTTAATTCCAAAGATGTCTTACTTTTTTTTAAATACAATAATGTTACAATTTTATTGTTTTTTTTTTATTTTGTTGGGGACGTTGCCCATTTTAGAAAAATAATACCTATTTCAGAAGACGCTCTATTTGAACTTCATACTTTTTTCTATCCTCTCTATCACTCTTCGAGTGTATTTGAAAATCAAATGAAACTTTAAGGAACACAATAATAAAAGCTTTTTTGTTTTTAAAAATAAATCAATTAAATTTTAAAAAGACAAGAATGTAAGAAATAAAAATACAAACAATGTTTTCATTTGAAAAAATAAATATACACTACACAGCTAGTTTCTTTCCGCTTCTGCTCTTCTTCTCTGTATCTGATATTTTCATAATCTAAAATTTTATAAATAATTCTACGTGTAGAGAGTGTTTATTTTTCTCTAAACTATTGTTGATGTTATAATTTAGTGTTTTGTTTTTTAATTTTAATTTTTTTGATATTAAATTTTATACTACGATTACAACTAATTTCATTTAAGAGGACTGACTGGTTTAGGTGTTTTCTGTTTTAAAATTCAACCTAATTAATTTATCCAGTTGGCGAGAATTGTCTGTGAATTAAAAAACAATTGTTAAGTATTTTGTTAAGGCCATGGGAAAATAATAACAAAAACTTACTTTAATTTCATTCATTTCTTCATCGGACGAGGAGTGTGAAAGACCACCGTATGTCTTAAATGTAACATTTTTCATAAATGATTTCAACAAACTGGCACTAAGTTGTCCAAATTTATATGGCACCACGGGATCAAAGTCACCATGTGCTTGGAAAATCTATATAAAATAAAGAAACTCCGTTTTACGAAGTCTAGAAAATAGTTTTAAAAAAAAATCCTTACCGGAACATCATCAGGAGATGTTTTAATTCCAGGAAACTGCTTATGCAATGGCAGCCAACACGATAGCGCAATTACACCACCCAATCGTTGAGGAAATGTGAGAGCTGCATACAGTGCCAAGGCTCCACCTTGAGAGAATCCACCGAGAACGATGCGATTTGCAGGAATTCCAGCGGACAGTTCAGATTGAATCATTGAGTGAACATTTTGTGAAGCTTTCCTTATTCCTTCATCATCCTCTGGCCCAGAAACATCAAGGGTCTTCAAGTCGAACCAAGAAGGCATCTGGAATCCTGCATTAAGCGTAACTGGCATAGTAGGTGCTGTTGGGCATACCACTTTCATATGTGTTGGTCGTACCATGCCAAGTGCAGATATCCAGCCATGTCTGTACAAATATTATGTTGTTTGTGAATTATTTAATGAAATTTAAATATTTCTGTTATAAAATATATGCTCTTGACTGATGAGAAGCAAATAATTGAACCAACTTTCTACAGTAGAAACAAGGTTATACTTTTGTGAAAGTGTTGGTGTCCTGAATAATTAGAATTGCTGGATTGACTCAAATTTTCAAGATATTCTTTCTTATGTTCTAGCAATTAATTTGCTTTCAAAAAACTCTATACGACATCTGAAGTGGGAATATTTTCCTCTAATTTGAATTTGAATCTTTCCAATAATTTTCTTTGTTCTTTTGAAAATCTTTGGTTAGTTGTAAGAACTCGCTCAAATTTTCCTACTGATAAAAGAAAGCTTTGAGATTAAGAGCTCCTGCACACCACACATTTTCTATCGACCGGATTGGTCTGCCAGTGCGTATAGTGGGCCGATTAAATAGTCGGGTTTTATGTGATTTTAGCATTATGAATTATTGTAGTGGACCCACTTCCATACATTTTCATACTGATTAAGAGCCCAACCGATCTATTGTCCGATAGAGTCTGTAGTGTGCGGAGGCTATTAAAGTTATTTTTTGATCCCGTAGTTAGTTTTGTGGAGAAAAATTGATTGGGAGTAATACATATACCCTAACCTAAAAATGTTAATGTTAAGCGCCCTGATGGCAAATATAGGGCCGAAATTATGTATGTATATTGTCAGATGCTTTTAGATTTGTTTTGTTAACTTGAAAATTCATACAAAAGTTTACAAATGTTCATAAATTTGTTTAAATTAAAAAAGTTGCAACGAGAGAGAACAAAATGTCACCTCTCTTGGAAAACTTGAAAATTTGTGCTACACAAAATTCAACATTTACCGCGCTTTTCTATTAGTAATGCGTACAAAAAAGAATGATTGTGTAAGAGCCTGTTAAGATTGGGAAGATTGAGACTGGTCTCAGGGAAGTTTTTGGACAAGAGTAGTTAGGGGTCAGAGATCCCCCACTTCTCTTGTGCAGAAACTACCATGAGACCGGTCTCAATCTTCCCAATCTTAACACCGTCTAATACCCTGAAAGTAAATCTTTGCTTTTAGAACATAAAGAACGAAACTGTATTAAGTCACTACGAGTTAAACATTTCACTTAGCCTTTCCTGCTATTTTTCCCCTTGTACCAAAAGTAAAGAATAAGAAATATTCATGGCTCTGGTAATCTGCTATTCCAAGACAAAAACAATGTACAAACCTACTTATTCTGTTTGGGCAGTTTAAGTTAGCAAAGGTGATCTAATAAGCTTAAATAAAATTGTCATGTTTATTCATCAAAACTTGCTTACCATTTGTGAATCGATTAATTTCAAATTCATAATTTACATACATACGACTAAGTAAGGATATTTTTGATAATTTAAATCGGAACGGACCTACATGTTTAAATAATTAATTAACCTGAAAGGTATAGCAATTTTACCTACCTACTAGTATATACCTATACTGTCGTCGTGTATACCAATTTTTAAACTTCCTCTCTACTCATTTCTTTGATTTTTTTCAAGGTTAAACCTACATAGGTACCGACTGAGAGAAGAGTAGTTGCACAACCTCCTTCTTGTTTTTTTTTGGTTCTCCAAAATAGGGGGTGCATTTACACTTTAGGAAATGTGTTTTGATTTATAACATTTTGACCGAGCAAGAATTTAAATGAGCCAGACATTGCATCCACTCTCTCTGCTCTTAAAATGCGATTACATAACAGCGTGTGAAAAAGAAAATGTATTCAAGTGATTATCACCAATTGTTTTTGTTGTAATGATAACCTTTATAAGGGGGATGTTAATTTTGAAAGGTTTATTCATTTCTACTCAGTGCTCACTACTTACCCCGTGTCGCCAAGGCCATGCATGAATATCAACTGAAAGTTGGAAAAAAAGACAAATTATTCTTTTGAAAAATACTTTTTACATTAGAAATTAATGAGCTTACGGTAGATGTATGCTTAGCGGTAGCTTCTAAAACCACTGGATTTATAGACATCTTTGATTTGCTGTAGTAGGTATAATTAGTTAATCGTCAAAAGAAACAGGATGGATTTTCCACAACTTTCAGGTCAGCGACTGTTTGTGTAGATGAAATTTGATAAAAATGTTAAAAAATTGATTTCTCAATTGAACAAGCAAAAGTATTAATTTATTCATTATTCATATTAAATTATATTTGTATGGGGAACATATTCAAGAATACAAAAGAAGCATAAACAAAAATTATTAGCCAAGTATTTTTTTGAAAAAAAAAAATAAAGGGTGAGTTTGAAAACGTGTCATAGTAATTTATGTTCAGTGTGGATAGATTTAAGAGTTTTTGAATTGAAAAACTTGAATCTACTTCATGTTAGTAAATTTTAACTTCTTTTTATGTACAAGAACAAGTCAGTCTTTTTATTGGTAACTTACTTTTTCAGAACAATCGGAATTTAACTTTTTTAACACTTTTGGCAGACTTCGACTTCCACTTCACCACCTGAAAAGTTTTCACTTTTTGCTAGAAGTCCAAGAAGAACGTGATAAAGCAAAACGTCAAAAATAAATTGGGAGGTGTGAAAACTAATGTGCAGTGCACACTATGGATCTTGTCTACTTCCACACGTTGGAGCTTTCGTAATTTTCCTTTGCTAACAACAACTACCAGAGAATATGAAATAAAGAAGTCAATCCTCAGCTGTCAATTTGATTTGCCTACAATCTGAAGCGAACAGCTGATGTATTAGACTTGCAAAGTATTAGTGAAAAGCAGTGCATACGAATCAACTAGTCATTCAGCACACCGTTCAGCACAGGTCTTGTTGTTGTTGCAATTCACATCTATTTCTTCGACACGAAATGAAACTACAAATACAACAATGTAAACAAATGGGTTTTGGGGGGTGAAACGTACGAAGGATTTGCTTCTTTATTTGATATTCTCTGCAACTACTTTCAGTTCCATGGTAAGGAGGGCAGAAGGAAAGAGGGGCGAACAGAAATCTTCCCGGTTGAGTATTTGAAGAGATTTTCTTGACATTTCTTTCACAACTAGGTGAAGGTGCGTTCAACTACACAGCTGCACCGGAGGTGATGCTTTCGGACATGTAACTGTAGGAGTTCGTGTTTAAATAACATTCTGCTAATGCATTTTTGAAGCAGATGACGTTTTCGAAAAACACCCAATGTCAAACAAATCTTCAGCAACTTTGTGAATGGGTACTTTTAGATCAGGAGATTTTTTAATCCAGCAGCATTTTAGCCAGTTTATATTTCTTGACAGCCCAGCAATCTCCCAATTTTCTTTGAAACAATAAGAGGACATAAGGGTATTCATACAACATCGTAAAGTCGTCGTAATCGTTGTAAACTTTTAAACTTCGTAATTCTATCACAATTTGTATGGACAATTTGACAGATTTACGAAGTTTACAACTTTACGATGTTTACGACGAGTTTACGCTGTTGCATGAATACCCTTAATATCTATAAACAGGTTTTCATACATAGAAGTCAAAGTAACTCTCTTTTTCTTTTCTTCTTATGTAAATTATCAAGACAAAAATATGACCAAAAAATTTCAGTCTCATCGTAAGTCCTTTTTCAACTCCAATTCCATGATGAGAAGGGCAGGAGGAAAGAGGGGTGAACAAAATCCCCCGGTCGAGGATTTGAAGAGATTTTTTGACATTTTCATTCACATCTAGGTTAAGGTGTGTTCAACCAATAGACTTTCAAAGGGAATTTAAAAAATTGCCTGGAGATTTGTTTCCTCGTTTGAAAGGTACAAGAGATTTTTAAGGAGATTAAAAGAAAATGTCAAAAAAATCTCTAGCAACTTGTTTCTTCGTTTGAAAGGGGACTAACTGCAAAAGTAAGGAATCTTTCTGAAGTATCGTTTTTATATTTTTGAGAATACGGATCACTTTGAGATCTCTTAAATAAACTGGACCCATGTTCTGTAATTATCGATTCGATAAAAATAGTCGAGAAACGTTGAAAAATGGAACAAAACTCAATTTATCGCATCATCGGGTTTCTATAACTTTGACAGTCGTTAACTTTATCGACGGGAACAACCGGAATAGAAATACTGGAAAAATTCGATAAATTGGGTTTCTGTATCTTTAAAAATAGACAAGTTTCTCATTTCAAACGTCAAATTTTATCACTATCAAAATAGGTAGCGATAAAATTAATTTATTTTTACCGAACGTGTATCTGATGCAGTAGCATCAAGTTTTTATATATTTGTTTGAATTTATTTAACAAACTTCGTGCCTTAAAAAGTTAAAAGCATCCTGCAACAGAAGATTTAGAAAAAAAAGGCAACTGTAACATCGAATAGTAATAAATACAAAAAGAACCGTCACCAGAAGCAGATGTAAGTTTTAAATTAAAAAGTATTTATTTGATTTATTCATTCTTCTTTTATAGTTATGAAAAATCTTACAACACGCAACATACAGAAAATGGTTTTGATGGTCAAACACCAAAAGCAATTCCAAATCACTTCAAAGAGAAGTGAATTTATATTGCTGCTGCAGCTCCAACTACAGCTTCCGTTTAAATAGTGCAAGATGCGAAGAACCAAAATAAATTTTAAAAAGACTTCATCAGCCAAAAAATCGAAAGTTCTTGATACCAATAATCCAGTCGCAAAGACTTCTACAGTATCGTCAGTTGCTGCTGCTAAGCGTACATTGACTGATAATAAGCCCAAGCCAGCTCCTCGTTCACGTGTAGCACGAGCCACAGTAATAAAGTGTGTATGTATAATTTTTCCATTTTAATGTTTTTATTTTTAGTTTTATTTACCTACTTTATCATCTTTAATCCAATTGTATTTTCAGGAAGAGAAAATCGAACAAGGAGTACAAGAGTGAGAAATTTGATATCAACAAAATCACCACTAAAAATGTTTTGCTGGAAAATCGTTGGGCTTCCATGAAGATCGGAATGCATCTGAAGTCCTCGGCTCAGATGACCGAAGGAGAGAGAGATCAAATCGATCGAGAATCGGATAAGTTTGTTAATTTCTATACGATTCATCTGCCTCAGTTGCGCAGCGATTGGTAGAAAATGAAACGAGATCGTCAACATTAACAACAATTGGGGGTGTCCTGGATTTGCTGACCAAGTATCTCAAGAATGCCTATGACATCTTCCTGGAACAAAAGAAGTAGAGTTCAACATGAGCTATAGGTAGTTATCGTCAGCTCAAGTTGGCTTCGGATAAAAATAAAATTCATACTTTCACAGAGAAGGTGGGTATCATCACTTTTTGACTCTTATGACTATCAAGCTAAACTCATGTTATTTTCTTTTAAGTGTTCCGGAGTGAAATGGTGATTTCATAAATAAGATGGTGAAGCGTTTACTTGTCCAATCAAAACGATTAAGGTGTTTTTGGGCAGACAAATTTGTTCTCTTAGACATCATGTAGAAAATTTTTAATTTTGTACATAATACAAATTTTAACTACAAAATAAAAATGCTTGTAAATTTTGAAAAAAAAATGCATTTTTGGTAGTCAATTTTGTTATTATTATATATTTTATTCTGCGCAAGAAACGCGATAAGGAATTCGTCGATAACTATGCCTTCAATTCTTTAAAAAAAACTCGTAATTCATTTAAATTATTTCGATTTATTTTGATTTTATTTTGCACCTAACAACATCAAAGTTTTTATAACATTATAAAATCAATTGTGTATTTAGTTGTTTTTAAATTCTCTTGCAGCCATCCTCCCGTAAGCTTATGGACAAATTTCTTCGTTGAGCATTTGGTTGATTTCCTTTGAACGCATTGACAAAGATATAACCGCTGATAAATTCATGCACAACTTTGCAGTCAGACGAAAGATAAGAGCTGGTTTTAGCATGCTCAGGAATGACTTGATTCTGGCCACTTCACTGTCGTACGAGCTATTGGCAAGAGATTGACCCTTTGATGCTAATCGATAGGCAGCCATTTATTTGGCATATTGTTGGTCCATTGCCACCTTCTGGAGGCACTTCGAGACGTATGCTGAATTTTTCATGCGATGTATTTACATCGGGTGTTACTTCACAACCACGCAAGTTTATATCATGCGATCGCTGGCCACGTTGTGATTCCTTTGCAGATTTGTATAGATGTTATTGCAGGTATCGATATGTGAAGTAATAACGTTTGTAGCTCTACAATGCAAACTTTATTTGGTCTGAAAAAGGATAGTTATGTTAAACATTTAAATCAAATATATTCTAACTAAATATATTCTAAATTACTTTAAAAATCTCAAATAATCTGTCAGGCGATAACGTACATCTGTGCTTGGTGCTCTCAGACTAGCTGCAAGGTTCTCTTGGAAGTCACCAAGGTTAGACAATGAATCAAATGTGGTGTATCCATTTGTGCCATGTTTCCATGTCTAGAAACAAAAAAAAACATAGCGAGTTTTTTATATTGACTATGTTTTTAAACTTTCTCCAGAATCCAGATGGTGAATTTATTGATTAAGACGTTTTGCCGTTGTCTGGTGCACAGGGGCACACAAAAATGTACTATTCTGTGGATTTTCCAAACTATTGCAGCTTCCATTATATGTATCTGCTGCTGGTTGTAAATATTATTGTTCCATTTGATTCTGAACCAGGGCCTAGTGACTTACAACTCTCAACCATTCCTGTGTGCGTGTTGTTGCTAGGAATAGAAGATACCTACAATTCTTTGCCCAGTCAGACCGGCTAAATGAGAAGCATTTTTCATGACAACAGATTCTCTTGGAGGACTTGTGTGTTCCTCTTTAGAGGCAGTACCTCGGAAACACAATTTTTTTGTTTTTAGGTGGTAGCGGCGGGGAATCGAACCCATCGGCATTACAGTCCAACGCACTTACCATTATGCCAAGAGGAAGTGATACATGTGTCACGCATTACACAACCTTGTTGCATTTGTTCATTAAAAGCTTAAAACAAAAAATTTAAGAAACTAACCTTCATGCTATTGTATCGCCATGTTTTGATATGATCACCCGTATTGATGTCCATTCGCATAGTACGATTATTTGCAACGCCCAGAAGCTCTTCCTTCTTATGTCCATCGAATTTGATGATGAATAGTGTCAAACCAAAGTCAGGTAGGCTTTTGCCACGCTTCAATAAATTTCAATTTGGCCTCAATGAGGGGCAATTTTTTGACATTAGCATGTGTATCCAAGATCCTTTGCACAGCCTTGCTTCGCAGTTTTTTGTACATTTTGGGTGACAGGTATAGTCCACGGGATCAATCAATCCGGGATTCACACTAACAGAAGACTCAAGAGCTGGTTTTTGCATGCTCAGGAATGACTTGATGCTGGCCACTTCACTGTCGTACGAGCTATCAGCAAGAGATCGACCCTTTGATGCTAATCGACAGGCAGCCATCCATTTGGCATATTGTTCCTCGTTCTCGCATCTTATCTACATTTCATTGTTCGGTCCATTGCGACCTTTTGGAGGAAATTCAAGACGTATGCTGAATTTTCCATGCGATATATTTACATCGGGTGTTACTTCACAACCATACGCAAATTTACAACATGCGTTGGCAGGCCACGTTGTGATTCCTCTGCAGATTTGTATAGATGCAACTGCAGATCTCGATATGTGAAGAAGTAATGTTTGTAGCCCTTCATTGTAAACTTTTTTGTTCTGAAAGAGGATAGTTTATGCTAAACATTTAAACAAAATATTCCAAGTATAAACTTACTTTAAAAATCTCAAATAATCTGTCAGTTCGGGAATTTTGTTGATATTTTTAGCCTGTGAATTAGCGTTAGGTCCTTTCAGGGTTATTTGAAGCTCACTCAGTGCTGAGTCGATGTCGTCATCCGTGCCATTTTCAACGCTTGATGTGTCAATTCCTGAATCGGTTGCAAGTCGTTTTGTTGATTAATTTGAAACTATAAATAAGTAAATTTGTTATTTTTGAAGCTGGAAATGACTTTTATACCAAGCACATACCTGTAGTGCTGCAAACATCAACATTTCTTCTTCTGTGCGATCGATTTCTTCGTTAAGAATTGACCATTTCACTTGTTTGTACAACTGGTTGATTCTTACCTGATCGTACTTGGGATTAAGGTCGAAAAAAGAATAGTAATTGAACTTCAAGCACAATGTGTCGTATTCATGGATGCCCTGTTCCATGATTGAAAGCGATGAATCTAGCCAGCCAATATTCATGCGAGCCTTCTCTAACAAAGATTTCGGCCTTATTAGACGTGAGCGTACATCTGGGCTTGGTGCTCTCGGACTAGCTGCAAGGTTCTCTTGGAAGTCACCAAGGTTAGACAATGAATCAAATGTGGTGTATCTATTTGTTCCATGTTTCCATGTCTACAAACTAAAAAAAAAATGTAACGAGTTTTTCAAATTGACTGTTTTTAAACTTACTTAATGGTGAACTTATTGATTAAGACGTTTTGCCGTTGTCTGTGGATTTTCCAAACTATTGCAGCTTCCATTATATGAATTAATTGGTATAAAGGAATTTGTATCTGCTGCTGGTTGTAAATATTTTGTTCTATTTGATTCTGCAATGATGGGAATCTTCTTTTTAGGAAACTGTGCAAGTTTTTTTTCTTGGGGATGTCTTTTGTCTAAATCTTTGCATACATTTACAACAGCTGCAAAACCAAAGGCGGCAGTCAAGATAGCGAAGGTCGGGTAGCTGAAAAATAAGATAAAAGAATTTATTTATTTTTAGAAGTTAAGCAAACACTGAATTGTGTTCAAACCCAAAACTTTTCGATTCGGTTTTATTAATTGAATATAGAATAGACCAAATAAATATAAAATGCTAAATATGCACACATATCGCGACTGAAAAAAAGAATTGTTTTGGTTTTGAAATGTCGATACCTATGACATTTCAAGTTATCGCCTTCCAATGGAAATTCCAGCCAGAATAGTTCGGTAATTGAACTTATCGCGTTCAGTTACAGAAACTCGATTTTTTCCAGAGGCGATAACTGAGGAATGAGTCGTTTCATTTTTTAACGATTCGAAAAGTTATCGCCTGAGTTATAGAACATGGGTCCTGGCTTACATGCTGGGGGTCAATTCCTTTCTGTTTATCATTTTTCTTTTCACAGGTTTTCACAGAATGAAATGATTGTGATAAAAGAATTATCATATGAAAACATTTTGGCATTTGTTTTCATTTTTTCACACTTGGAGAATCGCATTTGGCGTGAAAGCGTTATCATATTTATCACTTCACAGTTTCACAGATCGAGAATTGACCCCCCGGCTCCACTAGACATGAGTCATGCTCACCACCGGTGGAGGCAGAAAAATCCATGTCTTGTCGACGACATGTCGAAGAAAACCAACTTTTGAACACGACATGAACTCTGTTCAAAGCTTGGCCATGAGATTTGACGTTTCACGTGTGTGTGAGTTGTTTTCTGGTTTTCGTTGTATCTACTCGAGGTAGCTGGATATTAAAAGTCTCTTTACTGTTATTATCTGGAGTCTAAAGGCCGAGAGAAATGAAACAACATGACATGATTTGCCCAGCGAAAAAAAACTGCTGATCGTTGATTGGATTGTGGTTGTGAAGTTGGCCATCTGTATACCTTGTGAAGTCCGAGTGTTACACTCCGACGCCATAGGACATACAGATGTCCAATATTGCAACCGCAATCAATCAAAGATCAGCAGATTTTCTGTGCATTTCTGCGCATTTTAGACCAAAGTTCTGTCAAAGTTCATATAAAAAAAAATGTTGACACAAGTTTGGACTGAAAATCACAGAAACTCAAAGTAAAGGATCAGACCTTTGATGCTTCACTGGTTTGAGTTTTTTCCGGTTTTCGCTGTATGTGGTAAAATACCTCTGGTGATAGAGAAATCAAATGAACAGATATGATTTGTCCAGCGAGAAAAAATGGATAAAATTCATATAAAACAAATTATTGACAGAAGTTTCGACAAAAAATTACAAATTTCAAAGTAAAGAATCGGACCAATTGTTTCAAACACGATCCGACTCACGAGTCTGGAGTCAGGCTTCCCTATCTAAACAGGGTCTAAGCTCCCACTAAATTTTTCGTATATCATCCCTGCCAAAATATCTCGACTATCGCCACAACCTCATTCCAATTCGAGTATCGTTTGCGCAACACACACACACACACAAAATCAGCCATATTCGTTGAAAAATATCAGTGATGGGCATAATCGAATGATTTCAATAATCGAGATGTTAGTATTCGAGTGATCATAATAATCGAATGATCATTCGAGATATTATGTGTGAGAGTCGAGAACCAAGAAATAAGAACGAAAGAAAAGGAACGAAAACCTACATATTCGAGAACTCAATACGTTCATTGTCTATGTATGATTGTATTCAATTTGTGTACACATACATAAACAGTGAGCGTCCTGAGCACCGAGTTCTCAATTAATTGTGTTTATTTTTTTATCATTTCTCCCACCGCATTAGCTCGAGTGATTAAATACACCATACACTCACACAAACTACATAACAATCAACTTTTTGGGTCGATAATGTGCGTTTCTCTTTTTCTTGCTTGTCTTCCGTTCTCATTTCTGTTCTGGAATCTCGAGTTCTCACGACACTTACTACAATAGTAAGCAGGTTGGTAGGAAAATCATTCGAATGCAAAATCATTCGAATGATTCATTCATTCATCATTAGAAGTACATATTATATTCAAGTTGCTGTCGGCTCTCGGGCTCCCATTCCCATCGCGTTGACTCGAGTGGTTGAATACACCATACACTCACACAAACTACATAAAAATCAATTTCTCGGCTCGATAATGTGTGTTTCTTCTCCCTTTCTTGCTTGCCTCTCATTCTCATATCTGTTCTTGAATCTCGACTTCACGAGTTCTCACTTTTCTTACTTCAACAGTAAGCAGGTAGGTAAGAAAATCATTCGAATGCAAAATCATTCGAATGATTCATTCATTCATCATTCGAAGTGTATTCAAGCTGCTGTCGGCTCTCAACTCGAGCTCCCATTGCGTTGAGTCGCGTGGCTGAATACACGTACATAAACAATCAACGGTCTCGAGTTCTCTATTATGTGCGTATCCTTTCTCTTACTTGTCTTTAATTCTCATTTCTGTTCTTGATTCTCGAGTTCTAGTTTAGTATTGATGAAAAATCATTCGAATGATTTAAGTGAAGAATCGAGATATCTCGAGATATTGCCTGAATCGATCATAATCGATTATATCATTCGAATGCGCCCATCACTAAAAAATATTTTTCATGGAAGAAAAAGTGTATGAAGCGAAGAAAACCTGCGACGGAGAAGAATTTTTCCATAATTTTAAATTTACCAGTTCGCATTATTAAAGTTCTTCAATGTAAAAATTAATAACAAATATTCTCTAGTTTAAGTGTAAATTACATTTTAAAAAAGTGCAAAACTACCATAAAGCAAAAGTAAAACAAGAAATCCCAGAAAAAAATAATTTTCTTGAAAGTTGAAACGAAGAAAAAAATCATTTCTTTTTTCTATTGTCTGTCTACTGTGTGCGTTGTTCTTCTCGCTCTCTAATTTTTTTTTCTTATTTGCTGCTACTCTGTGACCCTAGAAACTATTGTGGCTTTTTTTAATTTTTATTTGATAATAAAAAAATTCCTTAATTTTGTGTGGAAAACTATTAATTTCCAAAAAAATAGTAAAATAGTTTTCGATTTTGCTATTGGAATTGCTTTCGTCAAAAAAAGAACAAAAAAAGTTGACCAGCAAGAAAACAAAAAGAAGGAAAAAGCAACAGCAGCGCCCCTCAGCGAGCGACGTGACAAACTACCAGAACAACAACAGTTTCCTCTGTGAAAAAGTGTCAAAAAAGAACAAGAAAATAAAAAAAAAAATCCAAAGAGGAATTTGGAAAACGCAGTGAAAATCCCCAGAAAAACAAATGTTTTTTAAAGTTTTTCTAAATTTTCCCAAAGCAACACCTTCAAGTACGACGACGGAATCACCTAAAGATTCAAAACCCTTTAGATTATAAAAAAAAAAATTTTCAAAACAAGAAAATCCCAAAGGGAGTAGCACTCTGCATTTTTGAAATCAATTTTCTGTTTCATTTTAATTTTATTTAAATTTTTTTTGTAAAACTGTGCAGTATAAAAGTTAAGTTAAATAGTTTTTAAGAGGAGAAGCTTGTTTTTTTGTAAAACAAAAATGATGGAAATAGCGATAAATTCAGTCGCACGAATGAATGGTTTTACACCGAAAACAATAACAGCGGGAGGAGGATATGGTACTCCAGCTACGTGCAATGGAAAGAGCAGTCATATTTTCTCATTTACCTCTACAACGCTGTCGTCATTGGCAGCGTCTGCTGTTGCATCCGCGGCGACTGCACCTACACCTGCTGCTGGAGTCAGCAAGAGCAACAGCAACAGTAGTCTTATGCCACAAAAACACAAATCTTCAGCCGCTCCTTCGTCAGCAACATCAGCAGCATCAGGTAATTTTTTTAACTAAGCATTTTGTTAAAAATATTTAAAAAATTGTCTATGCTTATACAATGTGTCAGAATAATTTGTGAGTTTGGTAACTTGAAAATTAACAACTACCCAAATTTCCATGAGGTTTCGACTTAACAAACAGGAATTAATGAAAACTTTTAAAAAGGGAGAAAGAGTGTGTGAAAAGCAGTTCAAATGATATGAATTTTCAGAATTTATGTCACAACCCCTGAAGATTTCAAATCTTTTGAGGCAAAAAGAATACACTGACAGAAAAAATTTATGCTACCTACCTACATACTTGATAAAAAAAAGTTAAACGAAGAGAAGAAGTTTTTAATAACTTCGTGGACCATACCGTTAAGTATAAAACGATTATAGTTCCTCTTAACGGAAATGAAGAAAAATCAAATGTTTTCTTGTGATATTCTGTCATTTCGGAGAGTTGAACATATCATTTTTTTTTAAATTCTCTAACGGTTACGGTGTATACCGCTTTATAGGGTTAGGGTTGCCCTAAGAAGAAAAAAAATTGTTTACACTGATAGTCCAACCATCAGACATGCTCCCTTCCTGATGATCTAACACTCATGAACTTCATCAACACATCCCCTCTGTATTTGAAGAGCTCTGCTGGTAAGAAATCATAACCAGCGGACCTTTTTTTTCTTAAGATTTCTTTGCTTAGTCGGCATTTATATGACCCATCTTTTGTGCGATTTTTGTTTTTTGTTGGTTAGGGGAATAGGAGGGAATTAAAAATGAGGGAAAAATCAAAGTATTACCACAACAACAAAAAGATCGTCAATAGAAAAATCGGGCAAAATTCCTTCTTAGTCTACTTCTATCCTGGGTTTTGAAACTGCAAAAGGAATAGGTATATTACGAACGCTGAACATGAAATTTAAAATCATCTCAATATACTCAATCGTTTTGGGTGATGTGCGAACAGACACGATGCGAGTTACGATTTTATTAAATGATGATGAAATGTGAACATAAGAAATTATTAATTTATTGGTTCTTATCTAAAAAAAAAAAAAAGGATTAAGTAAATACAAGAAATATTCTTCATATCGGTTATTTGCTATAAGACCGGCCCACTGTAGCAAATGAGCAATAAATGTAAAAAAATTATTTTATTAAAAAAAAAAAAACAATAAAAACTTTAGTTTCAGCGGTAGCAGTGGCAGGAGCAGCTCTTGCTGTTGTCCCATCAACAACAGTAACAGCACAATCATCATCATCATCAACTTCATCATTATCGAAGAACAATGCAATTCCGTCCGATATACTTGACGATTTAGCCAGTCGTTTCATCATTAATGTGCCCGATGATGAACGCACCGATCTAATCCGGATATGCTTTCAAATCGAATTGGCACACTGGTTCTATTTGGATTTCTTTTGTGCAATTGAGGAGAAAAAACTGCTACCGTGCGGCATTAAGCAGTTTGCTATGCAATTATTTCAGGTACAACATATTATTTTTTCATACTATGTACTTGGTTCAATTTAATTTTATTTTGTATTATTTTTTTCATTTCTTTTTTAGCATATTCCATTTCTTCGAAAACATTTGT
This sequence comes from Dasysyrphus tricinctus, assembly GCA_963921185.1. Taxonomy (NCBI): domain Eukaryota; kingdom Metazoa; phylum Arthropoda; class Insecta; order Diptera; family Syrphidae; genus Dasysyrphus; species Dasysyrphus tricinctus. Next base: position 116,109,437 of record OY992533.1, on the reverse strand, counting down.
CAACAATCGATAAAATTTTAGAAGACTGGAAAAATTATAAACTATCTGTTCCTACTTATGGAGCTATTTTGATATCGGAAGATCTCAGTTATGTGTTACTTGTGCAATCCTATTGGGCAAAAAGCTCATGGGGCTTTCCTAAAGGGAAAGTTAATGAAACCGAAGATCCAGTTCATTGTGCCACAAGAGAGGTAAATATATATTTATATGTATATTATCAATACAAAATTCAATCAATTCAAAATTATTAAAATGCATCGAAGAGGGTAAATGAGTATAATTTATTAAACTACGTCGTTATTTTTAGATGAAAACAAATTCATTTTATTTGATGTGTATAAAAGCAATTCTGATACGATAGAGTCTTTTTTAAAGCTATTAAACGTCGATAGCCTAAAAATGTTCTTCAATGGATGATGGTTGTATCTAATTAATTTTGTAGCCCATTAATATGTTGCAAAGTAAAAATGATTAAGGCGATAAATTATTTATAGCGAACTAAGAACTGCTTGCAATTCTGATATTATTAAAAAGATAACCAACTGCCAATCAAAGAGATAGAATAAAAGAAAAAAAGAAACAAACAATTGTTACAACTGCAACAACAATTGCAATCAACTGTCTAGTCCAATGTCAACGGTTCAGTTAATTCCCCAAATCATTTTTTAATGTCAGCTTATATTCTAAAAGAAAAGTAGGTATTTCACAACCAAAATTTTCTCCGACGTCATTAACCCATGCGTCTTAGGCCGTTAAGTTCTTAAATTGCATTTAATATCGTTTCAACAAATTATTGGAAAAGAAAATTAATTCAAATTTATTGTTTTGTTCCTTCACAGGTATATGAAGAAACTGGCTACGATATAACCGGACTAATTGTACCAAATGATTATATTGAGGCTGTTATCAATTATCAATATACACGCTTATATATTGTGCGTAATGTTCCATTGCAAACACAATTCTCACCGCGTACTCGCAATGAAATCAAATGCTGTGATTGGTTCCCAATCGATTCGTTACCAATAAATAAAAACGATGCCATATCAAAAACTAATCTTGGCCTAAATGCCAATTCATTCTTTATGATAATGCCATTTGTGAAGCGACTCAAAAAATGGGTGAATGACAATCGATCTGGTATCGAGACACGTCGCAAATATCCACCCACCAATATTAATAATATAAATAATAATAGTACAACTACAACAACAACACAAGGAGTTGCAGGATCAGTTTTATCAGCTTCATCATCATCATCACCACCAACTGTTGGCGGTGGAATTGGAGGTGTGATTATAATTGCAAAAAATACATCACCCACATCAATGTTAATGTCAAAGAATAATAATCATAATAATATTAATAATAATTGTAAAAAAGATAATATTGTTGATAATGGTATAAGTAGTAATGTGCGAATTTACAATGAGAATATTGCCTTAAATAATAATGGAAACGGATCTGTGAGCAACAATAATAAAATTCATAATAATAACCAAAACAACAACAACAACAACCAGAGCAATTCCAATTGCAATCGTGGTAATAATAAAAGACAACGCCACAAATCTATGGGTGATATCGATGGTATTAAGTTAAATATAAGCAACAATACAAATAGTAATAATAATAATAATAAATCCAACCAAGGTGGTACAAAGGCCAGCAATAACAACAACAACAACAACAACAATAATAATAATTGCGGTAACAACAACAACAATGGCAGCAATAAACATGCTAAGGTGCAAATGCAACAACCTCATAATAATAATATTAATAATAATTTTGGAGGTGGAGGTGTTGCAGTAGCACCATCCGTGGCTCCACCTAAAAGACAACTGTTTCACAGTCAAAGCCAAAGCGGTACAACCAATATGAGTAGTGTATACTCAGATGAATGGAATAGCCGCAAGCCGCAACATAATGTGATAAGCTCATTCGACTTGATACGCAAGGAGAAACAACAACTGCAGATGCAGCAGCAGCAACTTAAGGACAAAGAAAAAGAGAAGAATGCGCCAGTGACTAACGCAAGCAGCGATAAGCAGCTGAAGAAGGCCAACAATTTGCGCATACGCACCAAATCGCAGAGCACTACCTGTAACACTAATCAACAGCAACAACAACAAGTATCAACAACATCATCAACAACCAATACAAATACTGTGATTTTAACTAAGCAGCAGCAAACTCAACACTCTGGAGCAGCAGTTAAAACTGCCAAAGAAAAGCCGGTAACACCTCCCCCTGCCCCACCTTCTCCTACAACCAAAATTGTTGCCAAAGCTACACAATCATCAAAAATTTCTCCAAGTGAGAAAACGCGATCCGTGTCTCTGTCAATAGCAGCTACATCACAAAAATTCAACAACAATAATAACAACAACAATTCCATCCCAAGATCGATCACACCACCAACAACATCCACAACTTCCAACACCACCACCACCACCAATGCCACCAAAACTTCATCATCATCAACATCATCTGCAGCAGCATCAAATCAAATTCTAAAGTTCAATCCAAATTTCGACTCATGGACCAATTTCTCATTTACAAAAAATTTTATTGCGAATGTTTTTTGTTAAAGCAACAAAAACTATAAAAAAAAAACCGAATCCAACGATGATGACGACAATGACAACCGACTGTGTCGATCAAAAGATCGGAAAAAATATTTTGTTAAATTAAAATTTTATTAATCGAAAACTTTTCTTTTTTTGTTCACTTTAAAATATTTTTTTTTTTTGTTTAATTTTATTTAGAAATGAGCTCTTGAATACTTTTTTTTCAAATTTAAAACCCGATATCAAATGCTTTTTATAGTTTATTCGCTTGGTTGGAATGTTTTTCTTTTGATAGGCCCTGTCCTGACTGTCTGTCTAAATTGTATCCTTTGCCTAGGGATTTTCATGTTCCAGAGTTCTGCTGACTTCATAGCTTCAAGAGCTTTTTTTTATTAATTTGAAGTCAATAACTGTATTGTATCTATAATTTACTCATCTGAAGTCTTGAGATTATCATGTATGTAACAAACTATTGGAAGAATATTTCTGTGGTGTTGCGTGTTTACGTCCGCTTTACATCGTCCTAGAATCTAAACGGGTGGACCGATTTTCTTTAAATTTGGCATATTTATGAACATAACCTCTAAAAAATTGTGTTTCAAATTTGAAGAAAATCGGTCCACCCGCTTAGGTTATAGGTCGATATAAAGTGGTTTAAAGGACGCAATTTTTTAAATGGAGTTATCATGTTTCTCCCAAACACCACAGATTTCTTTAAATAAGCTTGAAAGTTTATTTTGTTAGCAATTTGAAATGCTATTTATTTATTATTTTATATTTCTGTGTAACGATAATATTTTTAATGTTATCTGTTGTAATGTTATGAACTAGGTACATGCTGTGTGTTCACAACTCATATCGCAATGTTGTTATAAGGCAATGCCTGCGCTTTTAAAGTTCCAGTTCATCAGAACTCCCAACCCTAAAAATATAAAAAAATACAGTTTTGCTTTGCATAGATCTCTAATTCGAGCATAGTTTGACTTTGTTAATTTTCTTTCTCAAGACTTAAGATTCCTTCATTATATCCATGTTTATAGATATATCGCTCCTAAGCTTGTTTTATTTATACTTTTGTATGTCATTCTTTGAAATACCCGAAAGAATCATCATTTGCGTTTAAATATTTGAATACAAAATAAAGAATGATTCAACAAAAGATAATTATGATGCAGAAAAAAATCATTTATGTAAAAGGAAATAAAGGTCCATGATATTTTAATTTAACTATTTTTTTTTTCGTACTAAAAAAACAACAAAACTTTTTTTTTAATACATAATTTCTCTTTTTAACATCTTTTAATTAAAAAAAAAATAAATTTAAAACTAAAATAAATCCTGAAAAAACAATATGTAATTGTTGTTTTGTAAAAGCTTCCTCAAAATATGTTGTTTAAACCCTATTTTGAGGATGTTTCGTAGCCTGGCAAAAAAATGTATTTATATAACCCATTTCTATACATGTACTGTATGATTTTTTTTCTTTTAATTTAAAAAAGTCTAAACAAGTAGAAAAAAAACATAAATATTAATAATACTACTTAAAAACAAACTAATTGGAATCTAAAATTCGAGACCAAAAACAAAAAGTGATCTGTAAAAAAAAATATGAAGTTTTTTCTTGATTGTTATTTTTATCCTAGTTTATTTTTTTTGTACAGATATGAAACGCCATTCAAAATGGGGTTTATTATTCTTTTTTTTGTTCATTTTCTTAAAGGAAACAAGTAATTTTAAACATATTTTTATATAAATAAAGAGGTTTAAGATGTGATGTGTGAAAAAAATGTTTAAAAAAAAACTTAATACATAACGTTAAAAAAAAGTAATAAGAAAACTTCTGGTTTATAGCAGGACTAGTGTCTTTGTTTTTGACTGACTAGATCATAAGAACATAAACATTTCATAATGAATTAAGTAAACTTTAAAACAAACGAAAATAAAATAGGCAGCTTTCTTCTAACATAAAATTAATAAAAAAAAAGAAAAGATATCTTTTGTCTTGAGAATCGTTGATTCTCCAATTAATGTAGGCTAATTAAAATGCCAAAAATAAAATGTGCACAAAACTGTATCAAATTGTATTTAAAAACAAAGCTTAAAGCTTTTAAGGTGTTAAAACCTAGTTGTACAAAATAATCCTTATAAGAATTATATGATATAAATCACTGTTTGAATAAAAGGCTCGAGATGTGTTAAAGACTTTTTAAGAATATTTTTTTTGGCTTTGAGTTAATACTTTGAATCTTATTTGTATTAAAAGCTTAAGAGAACGTAAGCTCTTCTTTATATTTTCTATTTTTCTAATTCTCTTTACCTATTCTAGATACTGATTTCATTTAAAACTAATTATATCATCGTAAACGGCTTTTATTTTTTTTGTTTGCCATTTTGATTATGTATATTTTAAGTTAGCACTCACAAGATGTTGTTTTGATTTTACATTTGAATTGATGACCTGTTCATAAATAGTCAACTTAGACTGAGGTTTCGATGCTAGCGATTTTTTTTACAACTAATAAAACTGTCTTAAATATTTTATTTAACCCGGCCGGCAACTACCTTATCGAGCTCTAATGCCTTTTTAATCTCTTAAGCTTTTACATAACTGCAGTTTTAAGTTTTATGCAGTAAATTTCAGGTTTTCTTTATTTTATTATTTTATAATTTTATCCAATACAACCAGAAATGGTAGTAACAAGAATATTATATATGTAAACACATTAAAAATGAGCCTAATTCATCTTGATAAAAATGTCTGCTGTCATCCTAGTACAAATTCTCCATACCAATAAATTGTATTTAACTAAGATTAGATACGCCAAATAAAGAATATCAATTAAGAAAAAATTATTTCTTCATACATAAAATAATAGAAAATTATAATTTTTCATATAATGAATGTACCTTCTTTTTTAACTTATTTTTTGTTTTGTTTAGACAACCAAATATATATAATATGTATTATATATATATAAATACATATAATATAAATCGGTGCTCCAAAACTATGGTTTTCTATTATGTATTTCCATTCACATCACATCTTGCTAAAGGCAATTAAAAAAAATGTTATAAAAAGAAAAGAAGAAGAAAAAAATAAACAGATATGTAAAACGGAAGCTTTAAACAAACAATAATAAATAAAAAATAAAAACAAAACAAATAAATCAATAGAAAATCCCAAATTAACATCAATTCTTTGATATAAATAAAAAAAAAAAACAAAAACAAATCAAATTTAATTAAAAAACCAAAATTGCAAATAATCAAACATTTGTAAAGTACAGAATAAAAGAACAAAAAGCATTTTTTTAATTTAAAGCATAATTTTAAAGTTTCCCTTAATGAGAACCAAAACTCGCCATATTCATACAAAACAAAATACTTAATAACGTAATTTAATTGTTTTATGTCTTTTAAACGGACCTATAACAAAATGATTAAAAAATCTATGATTGGACGAACAAAATTCTAAGTACTCTAATTTTACAATTAAATTAGGTTATGAAGAGTTTTTTTTCTGGTATGGATATGGCGAGTATTGGTTCTCATCAACTCAATTCTATAAAAATAAAAAAATTAATTTAATATGAGTGCTTTATTCTTTCAGCGCATATTTGAAATGAAGCCTTAGCACTGAGTTGCAGTAAAAATACAAAAAAATATAAAATGAATTAAATGATATAAGCGAAAGCATAAAGCACAACTATTTTTGTTTGTAATGCCATAGATATATTTTTTCTATTCATTAAATTCTTCTTTTTTTTTTGTCAAATGATTGCATTTTCATAAACCAAATAGAAAAAATAATCAAATTTAATTATTGTAAAACCTGCCAAATTAATACACGAAGTATTTTTGTAAATTTTCTGTTCTTGTTTTTATTATTGTTAAACCTTTTGACATAATGAAACAAAATTATAAAGAAGTAAAGTATATATACCTACGTATATGCATATGTGCATAAATGTACATCTCATAAACCTTTCTTCATCTTCCAAAAAAAAAAAAAAATACTTCAATAACCAACAAACTCAAAACAAATAAAAGTATTTTTTATTTTGTACTTTCAAAATCAAACCATCAGAAATTTGTGTTTTATTTAATTTTAAAACGGCCCTCTGAGGGATGATGAATGATGTCTTGAAGTAGAGATTGATTCAAAGTTTTATATTTTTTAGAATCATCTCAAAAAAATCTTAAGTATAGTTGGATCATTAAAAATTTCATGAAAGAAAAAATAAAAAACGAATGTAAAGACCGAAATGAGAACGAGAATGAAGGTACGTACATGTATTTCATCCACAGTTTATTCTCATGTTTATTTTTAAAGAATGTAACTCACTCACTCACTGGTAGATTAATGTGACCACGATAGCAATTTGCATTTCTATTTTAGATTTTGCAGTTCATCAAATAGTGGGTGCAATCGAGGAAACTGCTAACTTCACTTTGGAGTCATAAATTTGATGTAAGGTATAAGTGCACTGCGACTTTAAGATCTATTGTGTCCCCATCTTTAAGGAACTTGAGTATTTTGAGTGTTTTTAGAGAGGGTAATTTGGTAGTTTTTATCTGGGTGATTTCCCATATGCCTGATGCACGAGGGCATAATCGACTGTTGTTCCTAGGCAAAACGCATTCTAATTTAAGATCAAAAAAAATTTTGCTTGAATTTCATTCAACAGTCCCCAGAAACAAAAATAATTAATTTTCTAGCTTCGGAGTTTTTTTTCAACCTTTTCTTCAAGTGCATCACCTATGGTCCGATGTCGTCTTCTTAGGCCATCTGCACACAACGGGTCTCGTCGTAGACGCGTACTACGCTTGTTTACAGATTGTGTGCAGCGCACATTGATTTTAATGAATAACTTCACACGGCGTAAGCAACACATAATCGTCACAGCACACAAGCAGCAAATCGCCTGTCGTACAGGGGCCCTACTATGTAACTTTATCCTACTTTCGAATCCATTCGAAAGTTGTTTTCAATGCTAATTATAAGTGGTAATATGTATGAAAGTGGGATTAAATTTTAGTGCTTCCCACTTTGTGCCACAGAATCGTGAATTAGCGCTGTTCTATTTCATAAGCGCTGGCTTAAGAATTAGCGAGCTGAGATTTTGCGAATTCGAACGTTTTTATTGTAGAATCGAGTTACATAGTTGGGCCCCAGCAGTGTCAGTATCTTCGATGACGCCGGTGGCAAATGTTTAATTTTGTGTATGGACACTTTGTTTAAAATATCAGATTCATCGCAAAAATTTGTGTTATTGGTGGAGAACTATGAGTGTTTATATAAAAATACTTTGCAAGAATACTCCATACAATACAGAAAAAGCATGGGCAACAATTGCAAAACAAATGCAATGGTCAGGTCAGTTTAGTAAAAAAAAACTTTGTGTTTATTTTGATCTTATTTACTATAATTTGTTTATATACAATAGTTCCACTTCCATGGTAAAGCATGCCATGCCATGATGTTAAATGCAAAATCAAATAGATTTATGCATCAAATGTTGTTTGACGATACGCTTCGTGTGCAGAAGATTGGGCGAAGAGAAATCGTCGCAGCAAGACGAATCTTGTACACGTCTATGACGCGACGTTTCGTGTGCGGAAGGCCTTAGCTTACAATGACTAAGCTGATGAAGGTTAGGATACATTGTCGGTTGTAACACACCTAAGTAGAAATTTGGACTGTCTTTTGTTTTCATTCTGTGAAGTAAGCTTTATTAAAACATATGCCTGGCTGATGAAGTTTCGGGCAGTATGGTTTTTCCTTCATTAGCTCAATCAAATGATGGAGAGGGAAAAAGAAAAACCTTTTTTTTTTAAATATTTTTTTTTTGTCATAGATTTCTTTTGGTAGTGGGTCTGATGGAGGAGGTTCTGGAGGTGGGTCTGAAACTTAATAACTTCTTAATAGATATTTTTTGGTGGTGGTTCCTGATAGAATTGTGTCTGACGGAGCAGATTCTGGAGGTGGAGTTGGAACTGGGAAAAAGAAAACTGTTTTTTAAATAACTTTTTCGTAGATTTCTTTTGGTAGTGGGTCTGATGGAGTAGGGTCTGACGGAGGAGGTTCTAGAGAAGCACATGGAACTGGGGCCAAGGAATCAGACCCACCTCTGTCATCAGACTCTACTCCATGTATGCTAAAGTTATCTATTAAAAAAAAAGTGTTCCTTTTTCCCAGTTCCATACCCAGCTCCAGAACCTCTTCCATCAGACACTTCTTTGATGTTTTTTTGTATTTCAAGAATAGACAGGGGGCAAATTCTGAATGGCTTTTTAAATAGGCAATGCGGAAAACCGATTAGAAACCTATGATTGTTTCTGGTTTCGATACTGAAATCAAATCCAGAAGCGTTTTCTCTTCCTTTCCGAAGAACTGTCATTCTGATCCCAATCCAAAAGGACTTATGACCTCATTTAAAATCATACTGCACAGTTACTTTTCAGTTCTTCAAATGTACTATTTAGAATTCTATTCTTGTCGCGGTCCCATTGATTAAGGTGCCAGCATTTTTGTTACTAAATATAAATAACTTTTAAACGTAAAAAGTGTCCCATACCATCGTTTTGTATCCTTATTTTGGTAGGATATAATTTAAAATATTCACCTTTATTACGATAGTCGTTTTACTAAAACGCCAGTAAAACGACACGGCTCTAAAAGCGACATTTGGCGTTTCCGTAAAACAACTACCGTAAAGGTGGTGAGAATAATGATGAGCGGAGAGAACGCTTAACTTTTACTTTCATTCAAACACCAACTGTCGTTACTGGAGCTTTTCGTTTTTCTGGCGTTTCATTAAAACGACTATCGTAATAAGAGTGACTATCCCTATTACGGTTGTCGTTTTATCAAAACGACACGGTTATGTCTGTTTACGAAATTCCTTCGAAGTCAACAGGCATCCACCTAAACATCCCACGGAAGACCCTGTATAGGCATTTGCATTAATTTCGATGAACTCTCGCCAGATCCATAAACACAGGATTTGCCAAGCAAATAATATATTGTACGTTTAGGAATTTGCCCACTGGCTTAGGATTCGGGGAGAGAGCATCACATTTACAGAGGATCCAACTATGTAAGTCGATTTTACAATTAAAAACGTTCGAACTCGATAATTCTGTAGAGATTATAGTCAAAAATATAAAGCGCTAATTGAGTATTTGTGGCAAAAAGTGGAAGGCATATTCGATCCTTCTTTCATACATATTATATCAGTTGGTAATAAGCATTGAAAACAACAACTAGTCCCCAGGGAAGGTAGGGAATCGTTTCTTGCTCATCAATGCCGCTTCTGTAGTGATGACGGTAGTTACTGCATCTCATAAATAAATATGTTATTATTCCAGTGACCTTTGCACTTTCATAGATTTTGAAATAACTTTATTCGATTAGTTTAGGGTTTAGGTTTCTATGCATCCATTAGCGACGGGACTGTGCATTCCTTATAATAAAAACATTTACGTGCGTCATAGAAATTCCTTTAATTTGTTTGATAATTTATTTCAATACTTTGACATAAATACAGGAATACAATATATAATAATAATAATAATAAAATTTTTTGTTTAAATAGTTAAGTAATTTTCATTATGATTATTGTGAGTACGCATGTAATAATATATGTATGTATAATTGATAAATAAAAAGAGCTTGTTTTTATATTTAAATTCTAAATGAATTTGTTCGTATAGTTAAAAACAGGTCAATGATAAATTTCTTTTGTCTAGCAAATAAGTTTAGTATTTATTTTCCTAAATTATAATAACAAAATTAATAATTATTATAAATTTATTATCGATTAATTTAAATAGAAAAATCAATGCTAAATCAGTCCCAACAGTCTAGCTTTTTCACTCAATAAAGTACTTCTATTTTTATTTAGATTTATTTTTGTTTAAGTTTCCATAATGGATCTAACTCATTGAGTGGATCCTTAACTTCTTCTTTATCTTTTGCTGTTACGGTTTGGGCTGTTTTCATTTGGTATGATGTCATAATGCCACCTGGAAGGAATTTTGTTGTTATTATTGATAATGTTAAAAAAAAAAGTTTAAACTCACGTTTATTCAAAACATCGTGAGCATGGCTTAGGACAATTTTCATCGAAAGTTCCAAGTTATCGGCGTCTTTTAATGCATTTTGTCTTTGGTTACAAATGCGATACCAAACATCAACGACATCTATTAGAAAATTATATATTTATCAACTATGGGTTTATTAAGTGAAATTAACGAACTTACTTATCAACAGCGGGCGTTTGGTTTGAGTGGCTTGAATGGCACATATTGCCACGGCAATTTGTTCTGAACGTTCAGATCCTGTTAGACAATTCATGATAACTGGCGAATTGGATTTGAATTCTTCACAACGTTGTTTGTTTCCAATCAAAACATTTTGGGCAATTCCAAGCAATTGTGTTGGAGAACTAAAGTAAAAACATAATAAACAACATCCACTGAGAAAAGACAATTTTTATATCTCACCTCTTTGTCCAAGCTTTGATTTGTAAAAGTGATAAATCAAGAATTGCATCAATTCCATTCATTGATAACTTCAAATTGAATTCAGTGGTATGAGAAAGATTGTTGATTTTAATAACTTTTACTGAAAAATCATCAAAATGCATCTCAGAATTTATTTCTTGTGGCCAGAAGGGATCAAGGAGCTGAAAAAAAGAATGATAATAATAGAATGCAGACAAACAGTTTCTCATTCATGACTTATAAGAAACTGTTTGAATTTTAAATAAATAAACTCACCTCATTAGGTGTATGGAGACACACGACAGTTCTTGCTTTTTGTGACCATATCATTGACCAAAAATCATTCAGCGTGTTTTGCTGAGGAGTTTGAGCTATGATAAAATTCGGACATCCCGGTCCAAGGTCCTGAAAATAAATAAATCCACAATTATTTAAGAGGACGCACACTTTATAAAAAGAAAATACATACCTTCACATAAGCAGCATTAATATAATCATCGGTACTCGTCTCCAACACCACTCGAGCATGATCATATGGAATGCAATCGTTTGATCGATTTTTTTCTGGAAACAATTTAGCAATGGCTGTTGTTTTCTTTGGCGAATCTTTTTTTAGCAATTCATGTATTTCCTTCCATTTGCTCTTCAATGGTGTACTGCCATTCAGCATATGAACATTTAGAGTTTCGATGGTCTTTTCGAATCGTTCGACTTCTTTGTGGAAATATTTCAAAGTTTTCGGATCAGCAAATGGATCTTGGGGTGGAGAATATTTCACACCACTTCCATCGCTGCGAACCGAACAACTCTCCCAATCTAGATTGTGATCTAAAGAGCTTAAATCTGAACAGATTGAGAGGTTATCACAGCTCATTTTTCGTTCTATTGGAGATTCCAATGCAATGGGGACTGAAGATGATGCGACAGCCTGCGGAGCTAAGGGTGCTTGATGCTTAGTCGGTGACATAGGTTCTGGTGGAATTTCTGGCTTTGCAACTGTGGTAGCAATTTGTGGCTGAAGTGATGGAGCAGGCAAGATGGGAGATGAAAAATCGATGTCGGTAAGTAGATCGATGTTCGATGATGGCTTTTTCGGCTGAGCAACCACTGGTTTTGGTCCTGGTTTAGGAGCAACTGGTGTAGCAGCTGCAGGCTTGGGGGTGACTGACGCCGATGGTGGTGGCGTGGCTCCAGGGCCTAAGAAATAACTATTGAAGTGAGATGCTTTGAGAAAATTAAACCCAAACTCACCATACTCGTCGCTGGTTGTTGTCTGGGTAGAGTTTGCTTGTCGGCTTTGCATGTAGATCGTTGCCTGTGACGGAGTATACATTGGTGTTGAATGCTTGAGATCCACAGGCGGATATCCAAATGCGTTTGCAGCAGCTTGATCGTTGGATTGATAGCCATACGGAACATGATAGTAGCTGGTATTGTTTGGATCAGTGGCTTCTTGGCCTGGTGCTTGTTGTTCCTGGTTTTTCGTGTGAGATACAATAGTAAGCTAAAAAAAAAAAATAATTTCATTACTGCCAAGCGAATAAATAAGGAAGCACTTACATCTTGATCCTGAGCGCTAATTTTACTCGTGTTCCCTGAGTCTGTTGTGAAACTGTTAATTTGACCAGTCTGACCAACAGCTTTCGTATACTGTCCATAGAAACCTGTCGATGGGACAACTTGATAGCCACTACCATATTCATAAGCACCTGATCTTGCATTAAAACTGTAGCCAGGGTGAGTCGAGTACGAAGGGCCAGTGCTGCCAGCATGTGAAACTGCCATTCCACTGTAAACGACTTGGGTGGTGCCTTGAAGAACCGGTACTGGTTGTGAAGGGTATTGTTGTTGTTGCTGCTGTTGTTGTTGTTGTTGTTGTTGTTGGGGATCTTGGAATGTTTGTTCTTGGTTGTACTGACCCGGGTATGAATTTGTTTGGTAGTACTGAGATTGGGGAGCAACAGGAGGAGGAGCAACAGCAGCTGGTGCTTCATCGACTTTTGGAGGTTGATACTGATATGGAGTTTGTGAGTTTTGTGGAATGGATGCAGGTTGTTGCTGCTGTGAATAGGGTGAATACAAAAGGGGACTATTTTGGAGGGATGGAATAGATTGCTGCTGGTAAGATGACTGTGAAATAACTGGTGTCGGGGTGCTTTGTTGTTGCTGGTAAGGTTGATACGATTGAGATGTTGCCGTAGAAGCACCTGCCATTGGAGCAATATTCTGTTGTTGGTATGTTTGATAAGATTGGGCTACTACGTTGGGGGCTGCTGCTGCTTGAGGCACATTTTGTGAAGCCAACTGTGTTGGATACTGTGAATACGAATTAGATGACGGCCCAGCTTGAGGCTGTTGCTGAGTTAGGGGTGCTCCTGGAGGCATATTCTGCGAAGCTGACTGAGCTGTATATTGTGAATATGAATTGGTGGCTTGCGAAGCAACTTGCGGCTGTTGTTGGTTGGGTAACTGGCAAGCATAGTTATTCGGAGCAGGTGTTATATCCATAGGTTCTCCGGCCGATTGAGGAATTGTATATCCCTGCTGGTAATAAGCCTGGGGCTCGTATGGTGGAGCTGGTGTATTATGGTAAATCGGATTGCTATATCCAGTGGGATCGTAATACTGATTTACACTATATGGTGGTGGTGGTTCATTTGGGCCAACTGCCTGGGATTGATAAGATTGATTTGCTGCAGGCGGAGCTGTTCCACATGTGGCTGCCGTTGGATTCTCTGATCCTAGTGGATTGGGACGAATAGATGGAATGTACGAAGCACTGATATCACTTCCACCACTTGCGGCCTTTCCTTTTAGGTAATCCTTCAACTTTGGTGTTGAGCTGGGTTTTACAGTGTTTGTTAAAGGCACATTGTAAGAAGAAGGAGCCACCACAGCAGCACTACTCTTCATCCTCTGTTGACGATCTTCGTCTTGAACATCCTTTGCAGCTCGAACCCTGGCTAGAAGTTTTTGAACATTTCCAGAAAGTTTCTTATAGAATTCAAGTCCCTTGGCACTTTTACCAAGCAAATCTTCATAAACATCGAATGAAGCAGCCAATGATGAGAAGAAATTGTCTTTTTTGTGCTTCACATCAGATAGAGTCTTCAAAACTGGTGCAGCCTTTGCATAAGATTCTGTAAGAGCTGCCAAAATATTTGTCTGCGCATTAAGGTTCGCATCGATGAGTTCAATTTGCTTGTCATGTTTTTTGAGCTCATTTGCGAAGAGTGTCTGTAGTCCTTCATCACTACCATGGGCAATAACTTTAGTTGTTATATCATCGTTATTCACAGCTATTCTCAGATCGGCGTGGAATTGAGCTCGTTGCGCTTTCATTTCATTCACTTTATTAAGAATTAGCTTCAGATCCTTAAAAACCTCCGAGGAGTTAAATTCTCCTGTCAATTTGGGCACACTTGATTGGATTTCTTGCAATGGCTTCGAGAGAATCTTCAAATTATTTACATGCAATTCCATAGCCTTGCGCAGAGTGTCATTGCTTTCGCCAGCTTTTTGATGAGCCTCTGAATACTTTTGAAATTCCCTTGTTAATTCGGTTAGATGCCCATTGGGTCTTTGAACACCTGAGCTCTGTGCGAATTGCTTCTCATTTGATTCTTCCTCACTGAGAATAGATTTCATTTCGTTCAAATTGGTCTCCACTTCGGCGCAAATTTCAGCTAGATGTGACATTGAAGCAATTAGATCAGGAATAGCAGCTTTGTTGGCATTCAGCGATGCACAACGATCAACAATTCCCTGGGGTATTTTATTTGCTTTTTCCTCGCTGACATTAAGATTATCCAAGGTCAGAGAACTCATGTAAGAGGCCAATTCAACATCAGATTTTTCTATTTTAGCTCCAATTTCTCGAAGTATCTTTGCCTTTTCTTCACTGTACATGGAACTCGCTTCGTGTGCCTTCATTGGCACCAAACGGCCAAAAATATCCTCTCCAGCTATGTCGGGATCTGTTATACTGAAACCGATGCCATTAACAAGATTTGCTCCTTGAACTGCGGTGATATCAACGAGTTCTGGAACTGGCTCGTGGTAGATGAACTCGTTTTCATTCTTGGCATTCTTTCGTTTGCCTTCGACAACATCTGCTGTGAAAGTAAGCGATTCGAGTATTTCCTTTTGATCTGGCAAGCCTTTGCTTTCTTTGCGTGCTTCTTCTAATTTTTCCCAAGCGGCCTGTTAATACATAAAGTACAGAAATTAATGTTTTTAATTTTAATATTCATCATTAAATTAAACAGTTTGCAGTCAAAAATATTAATTATTCAAATAGTTAACCATTTGAAGATGGTTTATACTTAAGCTTAAGTGCAGGAGTGGTTACAATAATTAGCTGACATCAGAGAATATGAAATATTTCATATTCTCTGGCTGACATGTTACCTGATATAAAGTCAACCTCTCGCCCATTTTTTGTTGCTCCTCAGCTTGCTGTCCTTGATACAGAAACAGAATGCAAGTCAAATATGCAATCTTGAATTTGACGTATTTCCTCCAGAGCTTATACACACTGCTGTCGATTACCTGACCAATTGGGCCATCCTCGCCTCCAGTGAATAAAGCAGCCAAAGCAGCTCCATAGTAGGTAACAATCTGTGCTGTCACTTTGGCTACGATATTCGGCTTCCTGTTGTCGATGAGAGATTTCTCCAAAATACACTCCTGAGCCTGGGCGAACGATACCTGCTGCATAAAGACCAACAACTCGGGCGTCATGAAATCACTGTTACCATTTACACCAGCATACTTTTCCCGTAACTCGCCGAATGCCCAGGCGGCGCATTGGAAATGTGTGCAGGCCAATTTCATTCCATCGACATCGCCCCGTGATACCGACGCCCCAACTTGCGTGTGCGAAGAAGCAATATTGAATAGGACTGCAGCCATTTCAAAACGGAGATTTGTCACTTCGGTGACATTGCTTTGATAGAGGTCTTTCCAAGTGAATGTGAACACAGCTCTTTCGGAGATTTGGGGAAATCGATTTGTCAGTGAATGCAGCTGACAATAGTAACGCTTGAGAGTTGCGCATCCTTGCATATCCTTTGCCGGCCGCATCGAGGAGTTTCGCAGAACTTCCAGGGCGTGAACATCTTTCGAGTAGGCTTCGGGATCTTCCTGATAGCATTCGGCAATATACTGCAATTAGAAACTCAATTATTAAACAATGAAAAAAAAGTCACAAATGGATGAGTCATTTTCTCTCTGCTTTGTCGTAAACAATAATAAAACATCATAATTTAATCAATGCAATCAACGCAAAACAGATAATTAAGGTAATTGCTATTCAAAGTTTGTAGGTATAATAACTTTTCTTTTTAAAAAAAACATGAAAAAGTTGAAAAAATGTACCTTCTTTAAATTTGCAAATGATGTTCCTTCGGGACTTGTTTTCAAAGCAAACCATAGCATATGAAGCCTTGGAACTGCTTCCATTTTGACTGGAAATTTTATTTTAATGTTTTCTTAGTTGAATTCAATAAAAATGTATTTATAAAAACGTATTACAATTGGAAACAAATTTAATTTTTTTTCTTTCGATGGACAGAAAAAATTTTGTCTTTCTTTAAAAAGTGCAAGATGTCAATTACCGAAAAACATCTGACAGAATTAAGGTGCATGCAGAATGAAAATTAACTGTCATGTGAAACTTGTTTTTATGGGAAAGTGCATTCAAAACATTGGGTGTGTTTGGTAACGTGAAATTTTTTTTATAAATTTTCGGTAATGTGGAATTCCTTGCAACCAAAAAATTTGATCTGTTTAGGAAACCGGTCTGTTATACTATGTTCCCACCAAAACGAAATCCGAGATTTCGGTTGAAAACTTTTCATATTTTGAACTGCTGGGAAAAAATTTCATAGGAATTTAAACGAAATCTCAATAAAAACTCTGGATTTCAACGAAATCTCCATGAAATTCTGCTCCACCCATTTGAAATCTCGAAATTTTTTTGCTGAAATCTCGGATTTCGTTTTGGTGGGAACATAGCATTAAGAAAAAAAAAATCTTTTTTTCTAAACAAAACCAAATCTTGGATTTGAAGCAAGATTTACACGAATATGTACACACACTATTAATAATTTACATTTCTGTGGAGTTGAAAGTAGTTTGTTGCGGTTTTAACAACTATTCTAAAGTGTTCGTGGTTCGATTGAGTGGATAAAAAACAAATTAAAAAGGTTTTAAATTAATCAAAAAGTAGTGAATGATTAATAAGAAGTGATCAAAACATCTATAAACTACAATTCCAAGCGCCCAAACTCGAATGGTGATAAGAAGCGCACGTTCGTCAATGTGTACCTCGATTGATGTGTTTATTGGTGGATTTTGGATTTTTTTTTTTTTACTTTAATGGACGCACAGCTGTTTTTGTATATTTTTGCAACTATTCACGGGAAAATATTTGTTTTTATTTATACAAAACAAATAACTAATGAATTTGTATGCACATTATATTGTTTACTTTTTTGGCTACTGTCAAATGGCACACATCCAATCCCAAACAAAAAATTCGACTTTTTACAAATTCCTTCCAAACAACAAATATTCGATCTGAAATGGTTGGTAGTTTTTCAAACTTAATTCCTTCCAAACAACAAATATTCGATCTGAAATGGTTGGGAGTTTTTCAAACTTGAGTTTTTTTCTCCTAAAGCTCCTGACAGCTAGTTGTGAAAATTCAGGTTACCAAACACACCCATTAGAAAACTGTGAACATTTTGCAATACATTTCACGTTACCAAATACACCTACCTTACCTTGTATGTAACATTTCTTGGTCCCTGATCACACGTGAAGAAATTCAAGCATTTTCTTGCGATTTGTGATGGTGAGCGGGGTAACTTGCAGAAGAGGGAGGGGGTTGAAATATTTTTAAATATTTGAAAATATTCGGTGTAGAAAATTGACGTTTTCTTTTGTGTTGCTTTTTCTATCTAATCCAACCAATCAAATCGAGTCTTTCATTATGAAAATACGAAAAACACAAAGAGGAGAACAAAATCAGCAGAATAATTTTCTTCACATCTGAACACTTTCGTTCTTCACGTGTAAGCAAGCACTTGCAAATTTTCACAGGAACCACATAAAAGAAAAAACCCAAGCTTGGGAAACTAGGTGAAAATTTCACTTTACCAAACAGGTTATAATAACCCTGTTCCTTGGTTAGTCCCAAACAGTTTGAGACCGTTAGATTTGGTGCGAACCAGTACAATTTTTGAAGTGTGGGAGTTTTGTAAAAATGGAAATCGGTATTGAGCATGAATCAAAGAATACAAGATTACGCCACTTCTCTTTTTTCGCTTTGATTTCCATGTGATGAACGGGCGCCAAATCTTAAAGTTACTTGAAATTTATTTCAAGTGAATTGTTTTTCAAAAATTATGAAGAATATTGCGTGTTATATATTCATTTAATAATATCAACAATAAAAATAACAAGTTAAGAAAGGAAAATGTCTCATATTTAATTTTTTTTTCCAAAACACAGGTTTTCGTTTTCTTTTTTGACGATCAATATAATTTCAAACACTACAATTTATCAATAGACGCGTGTTCATACTAGCTTCACATGAGGCGACTCATTTTGACGTCTCTCTTTTTTAACTCATTCATATTTATTGGAAGGAAAGAGATGGCGAGGTGAGGCAGAAATTTTCAAAAAATTTAAAAACTTCAGCCTCACTTGGCCATCTCTTTCTTTCTAAAAGATGAGAGTAAGACACAAATGAGAGACGTCTAAATGAATCGCCTCACGTGAAGCTGGTATAAACACCGTCATAAGGAACATTTTTTGGATATGTTTATGTTTTTATAAAATGCAAAACTAAATTAAACACTTAAAAGATAGCTCCACTGAAAAACAAAATAATTAAATCTCTGGCGCCATATTGTTTCTGCACAAATGACGTAATCTTGTATTCTTTGATTCATGGGTATTGAGTTTCAAAATCGAAACAAAGCTTAGAAAACAAATCTTGCATTGGAAAAACCAAGTGGACAAACCAAAAAGAACGAGAAACTAATGCCACTTCTTCAAATGACGATAACAAAGATTGTTCATGTGAAAAATAGTTTTGATGTCAACAATGTATAAGGGGGTTGGACCCATGAAGATTTGTATTACTTTTGTGCCGAGAGCGCGTCTCTTTTGACCTGGACATGTAGTTTGTAGTACAAAAGTAACAAGAGAAGAGTCTAGGGAAAATTATCACAGCTATAAGAATTCGTCATTTTAAAGAAACTTTGCTTCATCAGTTCCTAGATAAATAACCCATCTATAAGATAACATTTTTCGTTTTCTGTTATTCCAACAAACCCAAGAGCATTGAATGGTAGCACTACTTTGGACAAGTAAAAATAAAATATTATGAACAATAAAAGCTTATTTATTATAACCCATCAACAATGAAAAGGGCTGCCATCGAGTAAAACAGACTACAAAAATAAAACAAAAGCTTTTTAAAGAAAAAAAGGGAGATTGAAGTTTTAAAATTTTAGAATATAAAAGGCGATCAAGAATTTCAACAAAAATACTGTAAAAAAAAGAAACAAATTACAAACAAAGAACAGTCTCATTATCGTGCTATTTGAGTCTTAGTACCACATTTCACTATATTTTTATTCTTTAAAAGTTGTTGCAAAATGCTTTTACAGATTTGATAATCTATAAAATGGCAAAACAAAAATTGTTTCCAATGAGTTTTAATTTTTGGAAACTTTTGATAAAAAGAATCACCAACAGGCGGGGCATAACCCGTATAAATGTAGCCTATAGTACCTTCTCATCTGTGGTAAAATGAAAAAATCTTTACCCGCTGTAAAAATACACCTGCTATACTCACTTTTAGAGAAAAAAGAATAACATATTTGAGCGAATCTTGAAATGATGATGAGGATGCCCCATATTTTCAAAATTTTAGGATTTGTATGTGCATGTGCATTCGTGCCCAAAAGTCTCAGAATAAATAAAATCTAATAAAGTCTCTACCTCAAACCAAACCCATGTTTACTTAAATTTAAATTTTCCATACAAAATGCACTTATGTAGTTGTTTATGGAAATACAAAAAAAAAAACGTCAGAAATATCTTTAGTACTTAGGGTATTGTTGGGATGATTTGACACACTGGAGGAATTGACATCGGTAGGAACTTTTTTTTCAAAAATTTGGACCTTTACAGCATTATAAACGATGACGAAACGAAGATAGATCGATAGGTCTGAGTTGTAAATAAATAATCAAACTCACTTTTCTCTGAGCGCTGAGGAAAGGGCAAGTGTTTTTTGATATTGATGTAATTTTTATGGAAAGTAATTCAACTAAAATTTCTGTAGTAAGAAGTAAGTTGTTTGAGATATAAGAAGTGTGATGTAAACTTCTCTTATTTCAATTGTTATAATAGCAATAGGTATACCAAACATAGCTTAGCCCTAAACAATAAAGACAAGTAGGTATTTTTAGTATTTTCTTCTTAAACTGAGCAAAAAGGAGGTTTTGACAGACTGTCAAATCCTGCTTTATATGTTGAACAGAAAAACGCCAGTTTTGTCTAACAATAGCTTAATAAATAAAATATGTTGTTGTTGTTGCATGTTTAAATATGCCCCATTGAAATTAAAGAGGAATCGATAAGCAGTGCTGCTCAAAACTTGGTGCTTGTCGTTATTTTTCAAGTATCAAGTAGAAAAGCACTCATCAATCCAATCTTATATTTTGCAACTCAGTTTTAGGTTCCTACCAATAACCAAATTTAGAGAAGGTTTAAATATTTAAGTAAAATGAAGTGTAATTGTATACAGGCTGTCCCAAAACTCAACGTCAAGCCCTGCACAGGGTGATAGGGTAGATTATACCTGTACTGGGAAAAATAAGAAAACAAAAATAATCCATCTCACTTGGTTTAGTAATAATAGCAATATTTATAAAAGTAATGAAAATCGATACCCTAGGCCACATTTTTTGGTACTGTGGTCACAATTTTTCAAATTTCAAAGTTATTTTTTTATTTTTACGTCATCTTTAAAAGCCATGCTATTAATTATAAATTCAAAAATACATATTGCAAGTTTTGTAAGAAAAATAAAGTTTGACTGAGTCATCTTTCAAAATAAAATTTTAAGCTAACTTTGGCACTTCGTATTTAAAAATCAAAATGTACTATTCTACCCTCAGCAATTAATTTAAAAAATTGGGAAATTTCATCAAGATTTCAAAATGGTATAACACTTGCTACCTACTTTTTATTCAGAAAAAATGATTTTTTATTTGCAAACGGACCCCTGTTCACTTCATATCATTTCTACGTGAATTTTGCTATTTTGTACTAGAACATCGGTTTTATCGTATTGTGTGTAAGATAAGCAGAAGAATTAAAATAAAACACTGTCTGCCGTTAATAAGATTGAGATAAAACTACATTTTATACGGTACGCGACGATCTATACATACGTTCCGTACACTACGTTCCTGCGTTTACTTGCAACTTCTTGTAATTGTGAGCTTTTGTGTTACCATAATCGTTGTGTTATTATTTAAAATAATTTTGAATAATAAATCAATTGTCAAACCTTCCACCCTCTCAGGAGGAATTGATACTTCGGAAGACTTTAGGAAAACGTCTATAATTTTGCAAAAAATATCTCAATAGATGAAGAAACGATGCAACTTTGTTGTTAGAATGATACTTACTTTAAATTATGTTTTTGTTTAATGTGTAAAATTGAATTGTATTTTGATTTGAAGATATTTCCCAAAGTTTGTTAACTTGTCAAATGAATCCAACCTTACTCTACTATGAGAAGGATAAAACAATAATTTCCTGTTTTTTTTTTTTTAGAATAAATATCTTTGTTTTTGTGGTTTAAGTGTTATATTTTTTAGGTTAATATTGTTTTTAAAATTTTCAAATATTTTTATATAAATAAAATATGTCAATACTCGAATCGTTTATCACAGCTCAAACATAAACAACCCCTAAGATATTTCATCTTAGCTGGGTCAGACAATGGAAGAACTCAACAAATTTTAATATCCAAGCGTTGAAACCCTATAAATGCTTGGCCAAATTTTACAAGGCAACCCATATGTCCAAATTGTTTTTTTTTGACACTTCCTACAAAGCTGTTTACCTTTCATCTGGAACATTTAAAAGGGTCGTAGCCGTAGGTCGTCCTATGGTAGGATGTTTAACTACTAACCTATGATGGTGGGATGTTTTACTACTAACAGCTGGATGTTTTGACATATTTCACACTTCCTCTTCCTGCTACATTGTGCTCTCTTGTTACAATTTTTGGAGTTAACAGTTTTTACAATTTGTAAAATTTTGCGAAAATTTACAGAACTTCACGTTACTTAACACACCTACTGCGGGATACCTTATTATGGTTAGTTGTAGGTATAGCAAAGAAGTTTTGAATAAAATAAAACTGCTTAGTTCAAATGTTCACATGGCACCCGTTCTCTTCTTCAAATTTTCGATTCAATTGTTCTTTTTGCAGATGCATATACTACATATGTAGGTAGATATAGGTTTTCTAAAGAGATTTTTTGTCTGTTTGAAATTCGGATAGGCTTCGCTTATTGTTTCATTCACTCCAGTTACCTACTGAAAGCCAGCAGCAAAAATTTCATTTCATCTGTTTAAAACTTTATCTGAAGTTGTCATATTAATTTCAAAAATAACAATAAAGTCTACTCCTTATCATTTCCATAAGAGTGGTTGCTTGAATTTAATTGTATAACTAATGAGCACCTTAAGTATACCTAGGCCTTAACTTATATACCTTCTTAAATGTCAAACCATCAACAATAGAAGATCAAACTCACAATTTTAATTAAACCACTGCTTTTGAAAAGAGAAGAGAAAAAAAATATATTATATTCCCATCCACATCTTGAGTTCACAACATCTTAAATTGCTTCTCAGAACTGCCTAATATATATATATTTTCTTGAATTAAGCGATTTCCTCTCATAAATACCTCTCTAAATGCCTCCCACGAGCATCTCGTTTAGGCTGAAATGGCTACACAATATCAAAATCCATTAAATTCCTTAACCCCACCAGAACACAACCAACTACCAACGAACCACTCTGTTAACCAATTCCACAAATGAGGCACCAAAATGAATTTGAAGAAAAAAAAAAAAAAAAAAAACTCAAGACCCAGGACCCAGGAGCTTCCCCTAGGCACTCATTTTCCTCATGGCTCTAGCAGCTTTGCAAATGCAATCTATAAATTTTCCTCGCTAACACTCTCGATGTTTTCTCCTCCTCCCCCTCTCTGGTTCTCTCTCGTGTCTCTAGTTCTCTACCAACCCAACCTGATCCTGATATTATTCTTGGGATAGCATGAGGATTCCGCTCATAACATTACAGGATGTAATCACTGGCAAAGCCACACGAATGCAATTCATAAATTTCCTCCCTACTGAAAAAGTAACGAAACATTTTCCAGGTGATTGCATATCCTGGATGTGGTTGCATCACATCCTTGCATACCACACCCACGCCCACCAAAAAATCCCACCCATTCCATAGAGTCAACCAATTTCAATTCACTTTCTGGCAATATATAGAAACACTCCACCATCCCTGCCTCTTGCTCGAACGAAAACCGAACCCCAACCCTTCAGACAGGCCCAAAGTTAGCAGCATATTCTTTACAGAGAGTTGAAAGTTAATGTTTAATGTCCTTTGCCGATGCTTTTGTGCTTATCCTTGTGACTTCAGACTTGACTGGCTGCGATGCCATGACGATATGGCTATGATGGTGGGAATATGGGAATGTGTTAAATTGTGGGAAACCATGTGGTTTTCAGTATATACTTTTAGTCCTGTGCGCCTGGTGTTATGTGAGTTCCAGCGGAGAGATGGTTGACGTTCCTTCATGTGGTAAGCTATTCATTCCAATGGTGATGATGATGGGGTAGACTGCGTGACTAGGTGGGGCCTCAGTAGAGCTTTGCATTTTGTTATTTTTTTTTTTGTCTCTTGTGAGTTGCGAGAGAGGAAGGATGCGAAAATGCAAAACCGCGTCTTTATTTTGGAATGAGCATCCGTATTGCAGCGGCTTTTGCCTTGGCATTGCCTTATCTTCAACGATCGTTTATTTTGTTTCCAATTTTATAGTTCCTTTCCTGCTTCACGGCCCTTCTCAACCTACTCCTACTCCCTCTTCCACTACCACTACCGCACAACCATCATCGCTTTATTATTATGGTGGTTCACTTCTGCTTCGTTTCATGCTGATTTATCTTTTTCATCCCGTTTGTCGTTTGCGTTTCAATTTTCTTAAGAGAAATTGGGATCAAATGAGTACCTTCCTAGATTGAAGTAGGTATAATATGTAACTACTTTCCCGCCAAACGACGACAAGACAATTCAATTTTACGAAGATGCATCTTCAAAAAACCGCGGTGACTAGAAGCCACCCATAAACCCCACATCCTTCTTAAAAGACAACCGGATTTGAACAACCCGAGATGATGAATTTGGACTACAAAACGTTTTCTATGAAAATCAGTTAATATCTATATTTTATTCAATTTTATTTTTTTTAATAAATTAATGGAAGGGGGGGTGGGGTGCAAACTCGGTCAAACAAAAATTTGTTTCATAAATGTAGCTAAGATGAATTTAAAAGAAAAAAATTCCCTAACGTTTGAAACAGGTATATTTTTACCCTTCCCTACCCCCCCCCTTACGAAGTTACGAACGCAAGGGTTGAAATTAAACTAGACAGTTCATATTTCTCGTCATTTGAAAAGAAATTCTCATTTTTTTTTGTTATTTCAAAACCGGTGAAAATTGCAATAAGTCTGTAAACGCTCACAGATCTGCCGTTCCGTCGATAAAGGGATTTCCATTTTCCCCACTTTAGCTGTCAAATCGGGTCTCTGACAGAATGGCGTTGGTGAGTTATGTTTCAAAGCCAAACACACATCAATCTATCGGCATTACTGTGAACTTATACCTAAAGTGACAAAGCAAAAAGTTGTCTTATTTGTAATTTGATTCTGGTGCTTCTTAACTAGCCATTCGGGCTCGGCAAAAAATAGTAGGCCTCCTCCATTCCTGCCAAAAACACGCACAGAGGAATGGTTGTAGGTCACTAGGCCCTGCTTCTCCACGAGCTGTCACGCCACTTAATTTATTTTTTATTTATTTCTGATGGTATAGCAAAACTTATCCAATAAGTTATTAATAGCAATAGCCTCGCGAGTATTTGCCAAGTTTTCCTCGGCTAGATATCCAATAGGTGAAACATTTCAGGCAGGCCTTGACTTAACTTGATACAAAAATTGTTATTTTTCCAGACAAATGGGTTAATAAATTAGCAAGAGTCTATCGCGAATTTCAAGTAACCCTTGTTAGCTTATAGCTAGTGGTTTCTAGGCAAAGTAATGCCTCGTGGCACGTGGCATTGAACTGTCAGGCCGAAGGTTTTGGTTCGATTCCCAGCCGCTGCCCCTTAAAAACATAAATGTTTTTCCCAAGGTACTGCCTCTTGCGAGAAACTGACAAATCTTCCAAGCATGAATAAGTGCTTCTCATCTAGCCGTTCAGACTCAGCAAAAGATTGAAGAGGTCCCCTCTATTCCTTAGAACAACACGCAAACAGGAATGGTTGAGAGTTGTTACTCACCACGCCCTGGCTCTCCACGAGCGGTTTGTTGCGAAGAAGTGGAGAGCGGAACACTGGATTCTCAGAAGGAAAAAAGGAAGATCATGAGAAGCGCGTAGTCCAGGAAATAGTGGATGCCATTGCCTGAATGAAGTTCGGAAGTTTTACTAAAAAGTAAAATGAACCTCCCAATGTAACAAGGCGATGACGACCCGAATTCTACTACTACTACAATGCAGATTGCACTATTCAACCTGAACGAGCGACGTAGGCCAACAATTCCATCCACCCGATCTTTGCGAAGTGACGATAGCTATATCAAAGCTTTAGTCCAATAAAGCTGCTGGGGCTGATGGCCTTGTCGCTGAGTTATTCAAAGCGGCTGGCGATGAATTGGTTAGGAGTATGCATCAGATCATCTGAAAATTATGGTCGGAGAAAAGTAGCCCGATGCATGGAACCTCAGCTATTCGTCAACAACCTGATAGGTCCATATCAGTATTCCAAATCGATACCCACCACCTTTGCATAGATTTCAAGGCTGCGTGTGACAGCATCTATAGAGACGAGCTATGTAGATCAATGTATAGATTTGGCATTCCTTCCAAGCTCGTCCGTTTGAACAGGATGACGATGGAGAATGCACGTTCCTCCACCAAGGTCGGCAAAGACCTCCCCGATACCTTTGATATCAAAAAAGATTTAAGGCGAATTGTCGCGCTGTCATGCGACTTCTTCAACATCGTTCTAGAATGAATAGTGCAAAACTCACACGTTAACACTGAGGCACAATCTTTCAAAATTCCGTCCTCTTACTACGCCGACGATATTGACATATAATCGGATGAACAAAGCGTGATGTCAGTGTTGCTTTCGTGAGTATTTAGGAGGAAGCCAAGAAGATGGTGTTTAACGATGAGGCTCTTTTGCCTCAACGAATCGATAGCCAGGGTAGAACACCGTGACTTTTGTGGAGTGTGAAATCGGTTCATGTACCAATTCACAATTATAGTATTTGAATATTAGCCACCTTACCTCGGGTGGGGGGATAGCTAATATGAATTGAAATGAAACAAAATTCTTATCTGGCGATTGAAAATTGAATGACTTTATTGTCCCAAAATCGGGAATATTTATATTCAATAATTGCTAACCTAAACAATAAATATCTTACTAATAAAATGAAAAATAAAATAATGCAAATTTTGCTCTATCGACAAACCTTGAACATAATGTATTTTTTAAAGGGTCGAATTTCGGATACGCGAAACACTTTGCCATTGCCACTCTACTGCGCCTTTAGTTTATTAACCTGCAGTAGCAGTTCAAGGTGAATTTTCTTTTGGCTGGGCATCATGTTTCGGGTATCCGGAATTCTTGTCGTTTATTATGCTTTTGCACACTGAATGTATTCGCGTAGTGTTTATGATAAAAAGAATGCACTAATTTTGAGGTAGGTCAAAAATGTATTTACTGACGCGAATAGATTCAGTATGTGCATTTGGATTGTATTTGGTATACATTGAATTGTATGAATTTATGAATTAATATTTAAATTGGATAGTATTTATATTAGGGTGTGTGTATGTACATTCATTCTGTTCGTGAACATACTCCCCCTCGTTGAATGATATGCATTCAACAAGTTTTTTTTTTTTTTTGATTACAAACATTTATTTTTCATCTTTTTCTTTTTTTTTTTTTATTTTTCAAAATGAATAATGTTATTATTTGATGTAGTTATTTAAGTTCAATATTTTCAAATTTATTACACAAAACTAATGATATTTTATCAAAGGAAACAAATTCATTAATTGTAAATTTACATGGTTAAAATTGAGCTTATTTTTCAGGTAGGCAAATTTATTACAAACAATTTAATTTATTTATTTAAATTTTATTTATATAATTTACATAGTTGAAATTTTAAGCTTGTTCTGCAGGTAGACTTAGTTTTGTCCGTATTCTTGGGATAGGGCTCTGTCTTGGAGTTCTTCTTAGGTCCATGCGATCTATACTAGCTCTTGTTCTCCAACACCAGATTATGATGAATGATACCAATAAGATAAGGGCTAAGTATCCTACAGAGTACTGATGAATGTCGTGATTACTTAGTTTGTGGGATGATTCAGTGAGTATTTGATTTTTAATTCGCCGGCTTAGTTCTTCGATCTTCTCTGTTTCAAATTTAAATGATGGTTCTGCTGAAACAAGGTCGTTTGCCACTGCTGTACTTGACAAGTTGCTCAGTTTAGTGTATGAGATCTTCGTATTGCTGGTGTAAATTGTATGTCCTTGAAACGTTAACTCGTCTTGCTTGATGACACAATTTGGTTGTATTTTAAGAAGGCCTGATCCCTCCAAACAGATTGAGGAGATGACACTGCCGCATACAGCATTGATGATTGTCTTGTTTTTGATTGCATAAATCCATTCATTTGGATGTGTAAGTCGTGTCCATATTTGATTTTTGATTAATTGCGTTAATTTGCATTTTGATGGTAATGGCATGTTGTTTAATAAGGAAACTTCGCATATGCATACACTTGATCCCTTGCGGTATAAAGGTTTTGTTTGTTCGCAAAGGTATGTTGATGGTCCAGTTGTTAAACATGTTGCCAGTTCTTGATCCAATAGTGGATAGTATTGGTCACGATGTTGACTGACAATCAGATATGGTGTGTCTGGTTTGATTGCCGTGAACGAGCCGTTTGTAAATATTGGTATGGGTATTACTCTGAATATGTCAAACGTTTCTATGATGACAAGAGGGAATTTTATTTGAAACATGACGTGGTTGTTGATGATTCGACTTTTTAGGGTCATAAGCTTGTATAACTGCAACAGCTCAGATGATTCAACCGGTAGTCGAAGCGAAGAGGGGATGTGTCCTCTTATGATCAGTATTTCTTTGTTAAGTTGTTGTGGTGATAGAAGGAGTGGGTTGATCTTTCCATGATTGGTGTCGATTAGCACATTGATTAAAGATGCTTGTATTCGTTGTGTGTTGGTGATGATCAATGTCAGCTCGATCGA
Organism: Dasysyrphus tricinctus; assembly: GCA_963921185.1. NCBI lineage: Eukaryota > Metazoa > Arthropoda > Insecta > Diptera > Syrphidae > Dasysyrphus > Dasysyrphus tricinctus. The sequence continues at coordinate 116,080,658 of OY992533.1, read as the reverse complement.
CAGCGCCAGGAATAAATTGTGCAAGTTTTCTTGATTTGTGTGATCAATTATTTTATTAACCTGCTCCTTCAAAGTTCTAAATTTTTCGCGAATTGAAACCTGATCCCCTTTAATTATGTTTACTGTTGAGTCTATGATGGATGTATGGTTTTTTAGGAGTTGTAGAACATAATCTTCGTTTCCTTTTATGTCACTGATGGTTTTTGATAACTCCTGGGCATAGTCAGCATCTAAGACTCCAAATAAAGAATTAGCTAAGGTCCCCACTATATTAAAGGCACCCCGTTTTTCTCTTGGTTTGTGATTGTTATTAGTGAATAGCTCATTGCCTCTTTTTAACTCTTCTTGTAGCTGGACAAATTGGTTGATTATTGATATGCAGGAACTGTTGTGCGATATCAATTTGCAACCGGTAGTCGAAGCGAAGAGGGGATGTGTCCTCTTATGATCAGTATTTCTTTGTTAAGTTGTTGTGGTGATAGAAGGAGTGGGTTGATCTTTCCATGATTGGTGTCGATTAGCACATTGATTAAAGATGCTTGTATTCGTTGTGTGTTGGTGATGATCAATGTCAGCTCGATCGACAGCGCCAGGAATAAATTGTGCAAGTTTTCTTGATTTGTGTGATCAATTATTTTATTAACCTGCTCCTTCAAAGTTCTAAATTTTTCGCGAATTGAAACCTGATCCCCTTTAATTATGTTTACTGTTGAGTCTATGATGGATGTATGGTTTTTTAGGAGTTGTAGAACATAATCTTTGTTTCCTTTTATGTCACTGATGGTTTTTGATAACTCCTGGGCATAGTCAGCATCTAAGACTCCAAATAAAGAATTAGCTAAGGTCCCCACTATATTAAAGGCACCCCGTTTTTCTCTTGGTTTGGATTGTTATTAGTGAATAGCTCATTGCCTCTTTTTAACTCTTCTTGTAGCTGGACAAATTGGTTGATTATTGATATGCAGGAACTGTTGTGCGATATCAATTTGCAAAGCTGCCGCAAAGATAGTATTCCGTTGGTAAATTCTGCGTTTTCAGCCCAATATGGTTCTAGATCATAATACACAACCAGGTTCCAATCGTTTGATGCCAGATTAACTATTCCAAAAGATTCAAAGTGAAGTCCAAGTTGAGCAGGAAATTGATTGATTTCCACAGGGTGACTACTTATAATTGGTAACGCTAGACATACTAGCAGCACTGTTGCTACTGCCGAACTGAAGGACCTTCGATGTTTTCTTTGTGGTTGATCATGTTCGCTGTTGCTGGTGCTAGCCTTCGTTACCATTGAAGTATAATCTTCTGCTTTTCGTTTAGATGAACCATTGGGCTTGCGTGATAAATCCTCGGGCTTTTGTTTATATGGACATTCTTGTTTTGGTTTGTCATCATCATCATCGATTGGAAGAGGAGCAAGTTTGTGAATTGCTCGTCGTAAAATGTTAGTTGCTGTTTTCACGTCTGCTACGCGAGCTACACCGTCTTCTCCCGGATAAGTTTTGACGACTCTACCCAGTGGCCATTTTAGTGGTGGGATGTTGTCTTCTTTAATTAAAACTATAGCTCCAGGTTGAAGATTTTGTTTGTCTTGCTTCCATTTACTTCTTTGTTGTAATTCATTCAAATACTCCCTCGACCATCTTTTCCAAAATTCGTTCTTGATGTACGTGACCAATTTCCATCGTGTAGGCAGGCTCATTCTTCTTGTCTCAACATTAGAATCAATTGATGCTGTTAATGGTTCACCAATTAGGAAATGACCTGGTGTTAGGGCTGTCAGATCATTTGGATCGGATGATAGAGGTGTCAGAGGCCGAGAATTCAGAATTGCCTCAATTTCGATTATAAGTGTTTCGAATTCTTCATATGTCAATGATGCAGTTGTTGTACTTCGGTAAAGAAGATGTTTCGCTGACTTTACAGCAGCTTCCCATAGGCCACCGAAGTGTGGAGATCGAGGCGGTATGAAATGGAAATCAATACCTTTTGTTGTGCAGGATGATATTATGGAGTTACTTCCTTCAGAGGAATATAATGACTGGCTCAGCTCCTGGAGTTGGTTTCTAGCTCCGACGAAGTTTGTTGCGTTGTCACAATAAAGGTTTCTGACGTGACCTCTCCTTCCTGTAAAGCGTTTTAATGCACCTATGAATGCTTCTGTTGTCAAAGCGCTTACAACCTCTAGATGGACTGTCTTTGTAGCAAAGCAGCAAAACACTGCGATGTATCCCTTCTGTGGTCGACTTCCTCTGCCTCGATAATGGATCCAAATTGGTCCGCAAAAATCCACCCCTGAATTCACAAATGGACGAGCGGGTTCTACTCTGGTTGTTGGCAGATTTCCCATTTTTGGAGAAAGCAGCTCAGGCTTTGCTCTGGTACATCGTATGCAACCTTTTACTACAGCTCGTGCAATAATTTTACCCTTAATTGGCCAGAAGCGTTGTCTGGTTATGGCCAGAAGTGCTTGTGGGCCAACATGTTTGTGGTCTTCATGGATGTCCTTCATTATCATCTTTACAAACGGGTGTTCATAAGGCAATAGAATAGGATGCTTTGCTTCATATGGCAATGTTGATGATTCCAGTCTTCCTCCAACGCGTATGATTTTGTTTTCATCTAAAAATGGAGAAAGGCAGAGTATAGCACTTGTTTTGCTGCATTCATGATATTTGTTAAGTTGTACAATATCCGCACTGAATTCGTCTCTTTGCATCACTTGGACTATGGTATTGAGTGCGTGAGTTAGCTCCTGACTTGATAGAACCACCTCTTGGATTTTCTTGTTAACTTCTTCCGTGGAAAGAACCTTCTCAAGACGTTTTTTCTCGTTCTGATTTGATAGATTTGAATGAAGTTTTTCTTGCTTCTTCCTCTCAACCTCAATTTTAAGATACTGGATGTATCTTAGTACAAATGCAGTAACTCGCTGCAACCTCTTAAACGAATTTCCATGCTGAATTTTGTAAATGAAGTGTATTGAATCCCTATTGTCATTCATGATAGCTGAAGTTACTGGTTTGGCATAAGGTTGCGGCCAAGCTGATTCTTGGCCATGAAGAAAAATTGGCCCATAGAACCATAGATTAGATTCCTTCAATTTTTCAGGAGATATACCACGTGTTAATAAATCTGCTGGATTTTCTTTAGATCTCACATGACGCCATTGTTGTGATATGGTACTAGCTTGGATAGATGATACCCTATTGGCAATGAAGATCGGTAGTGTTTTTGAGGTCGAATTAATCCACGCCAAAACTATTTCAGAATCGGTCCAGAAATATGTAGCGACCTTCTCATATTCTATGTCCTTCTTGACCCTTTTAGCAAGGTCAGCCGCTAACTTGGCTGCGCATAATTCGAGCCGTGGTATTGTTGGTTTCTTTACTGTCTTCTTTTCAATTGGAGCTACACGAGATTTTGCACATAATAATCGCACTATGATTGTACCAGGGTTGACTATGGATCGTACGTAAATGCAAGCTCCATAAGCACTTTCTGAAGCATCGGCAAAGATATGAAGTTGTATTTTGTCTGGTATTTTTTGTGAAAATATGTGCCTTGGTATTCGGATTTGGTTTATCAATTTGAAGTCATCACGAAATTTCATCCATTTGGAGTGTAGATCCTGAGGTAATGCTGCGTCCCAATCTATTTTCAATTGCCATAATTGTTGTAAGAAGATTTTTGCGGTTATTACTACTGGGGCCAAAAATCCAAGAGGGTCGAATAAGCGGGCTATTTCTGAAGAGACAATTCTTTTTGTTATTTTGGTCTCGGTAATCCCATGTGATTTGATACAGAAGTCATCCATCTTTGGCAGCCATGTTAAACCGAGTGTTTTAATGTTGTCTTCTGAGTCTAGGCTGAAGTCAAGTTCCATCTCCTTATCTTCTGGTAGAAACGCTTGAAGTAAACGTGGATGATTGGCACACCATTTTCGCAACTTAAATCCTGCCGTCTGAAGTACATCAATAAGTTGTCCCTGCATTTCTAATGTTGTTGAGAGGCTGTTTGATCCGGTCATGACATCGTCTACATAGAAATCGTGCTGAAGGACCTTGCTGCCGATTGGATGTGACATTATTGATGATTGAGATAGATGTTGAAGGGATTTAATTGCCAGGTATGGAGCGGCTGATGTACCATATGTTAATGTATTGAGCTGATAGCACTTGATAGGTTCTGATGTGGATCTTCTCCATAGAATAAGCTGGTATTTTCTGTCTTCTTCATGTACTAGCACTTGTCTGTACATTTTTTGAATGTCAGCAGTAAACACGAAGCGTGGTAAGCGGAACCTCAGCAAAATTGTAAATAAGTCATCTTGAATTTTTGGACCAGTGTGTAATATATCGTTGAGTGATATATTGGACGATGTTTTTGAGGAGGCGTCAAAGACTACTCTCAATTTAGTGGTGCTACTGTCTGGTTTCTGCACACAATGGTGAGGTAGAAAGTAGTGTGGTGATTCGCTTGGCGGGGCAGCAACCTCTTGCATGTGCCCTAGTGATATATATTCGTCCATGAATTGATGATACTGTTTTTTCAGTTCTGAATTATTAGCTAAACGTCTCTCTAATGAGTACAGTCGTCGTAAAGCTATGTTTTTTGACTCTCCTAAGGATGATGGATCGTCTTGGAATGGCAGTCTTACGATAAAACGGCCATTTTCATCTCGGTGTGTGGTTTGTGTAAAATGTGTTTCACACCATTTTTCTGCACTTGTTATTGATCTACGCGTATCCTCTGGGTCTTCAATTGACCAGAATTTTTCGATGAGTGTATTTAGGTTTTCATCTTCTATGCACATACCGCAAGTCAGTGCTGATCTGGGATGATGGCCAACTCTTCCTGTGGCAATCCAACCGAAAACTGTATTTTGTAATGTTGGCATTTCTTCATCGGATTTGATTTGCCCAACAGAGAGGAGTTCATGATATAACTCCGCGCCTATGAGCAGGTCGATGTTGCCGGGACAGTTGAATTTTGGATCAGCCAGCTGGATGTTCTTTGGAACGTTCCATTGTTTAATATTGATAAACTGTGTCGGTTGTTGAGAAAGAATCTTTGGAAGAACCATTGCCTCTATTCTTGTAGAGAACCCATTTATTCTGGATTGTAAATGGATGTTGACTCTTTTATATGAGTTTTGAGTGGCATGGCCTATACCCTGGATCTGCATCGTGTCGTGTTTTGCTGAGAGCCCCAGCCTTCCAACTAATTTCTCTGTTATAAAGTTTACTTGGGATCCTGAGTCCAAGAGTGCTCTGCATTCTATAAATTCTCCATTTTTCGATTCTAAACTGATCCTAGCAGTCCCCAACAAGATATATGTTTTAGAGTGTTGGCTAACTGCGCTTAGTGCGAGTGTCTGGTCACGGCCTTGTTCTGGATTCTGCTGGCTTGCTGCGCTCACTGTTAGTGTCTGGTCACGCTCCTGATCTGGAGTTTGCTGAAGCTTGCTTACTGATGTTTTGTTGTGTTCGATTGGTTTCATCGTGTCAAGATGTACTAAAGTGTTATGTTTTTTGAAACATTTAGTACATCCTCTCCTTTTGCATTTTGAAGCCTGATGACCTGTCATAAAGCAGTTAACGCATTTTTGATGTTTCTTGAGCAGGTTCAGTCGATGTCCAGGTGTCATACGTAGGAACTCATGGCAAGCATAAAGTGGATGTGTGCCATTACAACTTATACATGATGAAGTTGTTGGAGCTGATGCTGCTGCTACCTTCTTCATCAAGTGTACTCGTCTTTGTTCCTCTGAGAACTTTCCTTTACTACCCAAAGCTTCAAGTGATTGAAAACGCCTTTCCAGGAATTCAAGTAGATCATTTATTTTTTGGACGGTTCTGGGATTTTCAAGTGACTGTTCATACAAGGTATGAGTGTCTCTGTCGAGTTTCTTCAGCACAATGTGGGTTATGAGTGGATCCCAATTATCAATGCTAATTCCAATATTTGATAATCCCATCAGACATTCTTTTGTAGTGTCATGGATAGCCTTTACCGAACTTGATGTTCCTCTGTCGGACGACCCGTTTGGTTGATTCATTAATTTATTGATCAACGCCGATACCAACAATCTGGTGTTGTCGTATCGATCAACTATTGTCTTCCATGCAGCATCATAATTATTATCTGACGTTGTGAAGTGTCGGATAAGCCTTTCAGCCTCTCCCGATAAATTAGTTTTAAGGTACCATAATTTTTGACATTTAGCCATTGGTTGATTGTGTACCATCTGGACGAACAAGTCATGAAATTGCCGCCATTTTAAATAATCACCATCAAATTTCTGCAATGAAATTTTAGGTAATTTTAAATTGCTTGAAGAGTTGGAGCTGTGACCTGAGGGTCCTTGTTGACCTTGATTTGCTAGTTCGTTTAGCTCAATTAACTTCTCTTCAGTTTGTTCTTCAATTTTAATGAAATCTTGAACGTTGTATCCTTCCAGGGAGGGATTTTCATATTGTTCATGCACTAAATTGTGGATGTGCAGAACTTCCTCCCAATACCGTTCAATGTTCTTTATTTTTATTTTATAAAATTCCGAAGAACGATTTGCCATTTGAGTTGATGCTCCTTCTAATGCTCTCTGCAGCCCTGCTATTGCAGCATATTGCCGCCTGATGATGGGGACTGATGTGTCTATTTGAAGTAAGGAATTTCTAGAGGTTGGAATTGGCTTAGTCTTGGCTAATTCCTGGTCATCTTTGTTTGCAGATTTGTCTGCTTCGCCTTCTTTTTCTGTATCGCCTTCTTCGACATCCACGGGATTAATACCTCGAAGGGTTGCCATCAGATCATTGTACAGAACTTGTACCTTCTGATATGTCTTTCCAGCAACATAGGGTGTGTCATGTTTAAGCGAACCCTCAATTTGCTTGTGATTTTCTTGAAATCGATTCCAATACTGTTCGACGCGCTGAATACGGTCTTCCTTGTATTGTGCCGTTTTTCTTGAAGCACTATCCTTGCCGATATTTACTTTTAGTTTTGCCAATTCATCGGCTATGATTTTTTGTCGTGCCACGACGATTGTAATATCAGCTTCATCCATTTTAAATTAGTCAGGAACTTGATGGATGGTCAGGAGCTTCTTGTAAATAAGTAACGTAATGAATATAAGAACTTGTTTTGTTATCTGGAACCTGATGCTGCTTGTTATCTGCTTCTGACGAAGGAACTTGCTTGCTGATCAGGAACTTGTGGTAGGTTAGCAACCTGATGATAATTCAGGAACTTGCTTGAAATAGCTGGCAACCAGTGTTATGGCCCTGGTGACGCTCTTGATTCAGGAACTTGGCAAGTAGCTGGCACCCAGTGTTATGGCCCTGGTGACGCTCTTCGTATTTTTAAATTTTGTAGTAAATGGCTTATTGTCAGTGTTTAGCCCTGACAAACGCTTTTATTAATGTCGTTTAATTTGCGCGAATTGCCCCTTACCTCTGGTGGGGGGAAGCAATATCACGTCGGGGTCACCAATGTTTAACGATGAGGCTCTTTTGCCTCAACGAATCGATAGCCAGGGTAGAACACCGTGACTTTTGTGGAGTGTGAAATCGGTTCATGTACCAATTCACAATTATAGTATTTGAATATTAGCCACCTTACCTCGGGTGGGGGGATAGCTAATATGAATTGAAATGAAACAAAATTCTTATCTGGCGATTGAAAATTGAATGACTTTATTGTCCCAAAATCGGGAATATTTATATTCAATAATTGCTAACCTAAACAATAAATATCTTACTAATAAAATGAAAAATAAAATAATGCAAATTTTGCTCTATCGACAAACCTTGAACATAATGTATTTTTTAAAGGGTCGAATTTCGGATACGCGAAACACTTTGCCATTGCCACTCTACTGCGCCTTTAGTTTATTAACCTGCAGTAGCAGTTCAAGGTGAATTTTCTTTTGGCTGGGCATCATGTTTCGGGTATCCGGAATTCTTGTCGTTTATTATGCTTTTGCACACTGAATGTATTCGCGTAGTGTTTATGATAAAAAGAATGCACTAATTTTGAGGTAGGTCAAAAATGTATTTACTGACGCGAATAGATTCAGTATGTGCATTTGGATTGTATTTGGTATACATTGAATTGTATGAATTTATGAATTAATATTTAAATTGGATAGTATTTATATTAGGGTGTGTGTATGTACATTCATTCTGTTCGTGAACAGATGGGTTTAACAGTTAGACCAAGTATATGCTGTCAACAAGAAAGGACACCCCACGCAGACGTCTCAGACAACAAGAAAGGACACCCCACGCAGACGTCTTAGACAGAACGTCACTATAGTAGACAGCTATAATTTTGAGGTGGTCAGAGACTTTGTCTACCTAGAATCCACTATTAACTCAGCGAAAGATACAAGTGCTGAGATCAAACGAAGAATTACTCTTGCCAATCGCTGTTTCTTTTGGCGAAGAAGGCAATTGAGAAGCAAAGCCCTTTCTCGAGCAACTAAAGTGCCCTTGTATAAGACTCGTATAAGAACGTTTTAGGTTATTTTGAGAGGAAAATTCTCTTCTCAGGGTGACACAGACCTAGTCACAAAAGTCAATCAATAACTGAGGTGGCTGGGTCACCTAGAGCAAATTGACATAAATGCTCTGCACCGGAAAGTCTTTGAATAGGTGGCGCACGTAAGTGGAAGAGGACCTCAACCAACTTGGTGTGCAAAATTGGATACATCTAGCTAGAAACCGAGCCGACTGGAAGAAGCTTGACGGTTGAAGCCTAGTCCACCCCGGACTATAGCGCCACCTTAAGTAAGTAAGTAAGTAAGTAAGTAAGTATGTAAGTAAGATACGAGATACCCTAAAGCTTTTATATCTTTTGAACTAAAGCTACTCAAATCTCAGGAAGGAATTTTATACCACGACGAATGTAAAAAGAAAATACATTTTAAAAATACAACAAATTCTACAACGCCAACGCATCACAGGTACAGGTAGAGGAAGCTAGGGTACTCTGATTTTTAGAGCAGACTAAAATGCATCTTTCCCTCTTCTCAATGATTTCTCTACGATGCATTGCTTACAATTATTATTTTCTTTGATTTTAATTTTTTTTCTTAAGTCTGCTCAAAAGATCAGCACACCCCAACATCCCCTTATCAATGATTTCTCTACGATGCGTTCATAGCTTTTGTTGTATATTTTCAACAATTCTTTCGTTTTGCAATTCCTTTCCTCTTGATGTTGTCTAGCTTGAGTTTAAGCTTGTATCTGTCTCTGTGTATGTTGAAATTGTAGGTAGTTATGTAGAGGTATGCATAGCTTTTATTGTGTGCTTGTATTTTTCATCTAAGTTTTTACTTTTATTTATGTTCGCATCCCTAAACTGCGCGTCCTTTTGGTATATCATCACAATACTCATTCTTTTTCACCTCGTCCTCTAACTCCACATTTCGTCTTTTCATCAGAAGAGAGTGAATAATTTGTTTGGTTATTCTTTGAGTTTGGTGCCAAATCATGACCTGGGAGTTGGGATGGGTTGCTGGAATCTGGGAAAGGAGGTTCCTTTTGCTTTGTATTCTTGCATCCTTGGTACTTGTTGTGCTTCTTGCTCCTGCTCTTGTACTTTGCTTCATTGTGTATCTCTATATCTTTTATTATTATTTCGTTTTTTTTTTCTTTGTGTCCATGTCCTGTTGCAGTTCCATCCGTAGATAGGAAATGCAATTTGTAAGATGAATTCCGTGGAATATATTTTGATTTATTTTGTTGCGCTTGGTTGCTGGATGGAATGAAGAAATAGCTATGGGTTTAACGGGTGGTGAGATTGTCCTTCCGATATTGTATATGTATGTATGAATGTATACATGGTAAGAGTATGTATTATAGAAGAATAGGAAAGAATGTATATACCTATGTTCGTTTTTTCGTTTTTGTTGTTGTATTGTTGTGATTGCAAACGGATGAACGATGCAAGTCTTAGCGCTCATTTCAGATAAAAAATAGTGTTTTTGTTGGATGTAAGAATGAAGATAGAGGACTCAAGGAATCATGATGGAAATGGCAGACAAGGTGCATGTTAAAAGGAGAAAACACCAGCAATTATGCAAACATGATGAAGGAAATTGATTTGAAAATGTCTTACACTTCGTTATGGTGGTGCTTTAGTTAAATGAAAAGAAAACCCAAGAATTCTTAACGATGATGAGTTGCGTAACAAATTTGAAATTATAAAGTGTGCTTGAATACTATGTAGAATGAAGTTTTAATAATAAACATTGGGATTGGACAACCAATCACCCACAGAGATGTGGCTTGTCAGGAACTTCAATGAATGGATATTACTGCAATCCAGGAGGAATGGACTGATCATTCGAAGCATGAAAACGTGTGACATCTATTGCGGAAAGTGCTATAAGGAGCCAGGGTTAGCGGTTGTGGATTTGTAATAAGAGGAAGACTTACGAAGTCTTGGGCTTAAAAAGTGTAAGCGAGCACCTGGTCACAATCCGAATCAAACACAAGTTCAAGAACATCATGCTGATCTACATACATCAACGCCCTACGGAAAAGAGAGAATACTCAAAACTAAACCAAAGAAGCACTCTACGATGTCTTCGAGAACACGTTCGATATGTACCCGAAGTACGATGGCAACGTCAAGATTATTCTGGGAGACTTCAATGCCAAAATAGGAAAGAAGATCATCTTTAGTTTGACAGAGGACACAGCCTGTACGCCGAAACCTCCGATAACGGATATAGGATGGTGGACTTCTCGCCGGGTAAAATGTCATCATAGCTAGCACTCGTTTCCCTTGATATACAAAAAGGGACTTGGCGGTCTTTTAATCAAAAAACCGTCAATCAAATTGATCACATCACAATAGGCGCCAGACATGCTTCCATTATCTTGGATGTCCGAAGTTTCAAAGGGTCAAACATAGGCTCAGACCCCTACTCGGTAGTATCTCAAGTATTTACGTATTTGGGTATCTACGACGCTACAATGTCGAGCAGATACTGTGAAAAACTTGATGTCCAAAAGCTAAGGTCGCAAGAGACCGCCAGAACTTTTTCCGACAAAAGTCTCTCTTAGTCTATCAGCAAGCTCGCCACCAGCATCAATTACAGAGTACCAGTGGAGACATTACGGGGTTTCACTAAGCGACCAAAATGAAACTCCTGGTTCGATGTAGAGTGCTAAGAATGAGGCCTACCGATCATGCTGATGACGAGAATCAGAGCTGCTGGGGGAAAAGCCCAGCAGCTCTTTATGCAAAAAAGGAGGGAGGAACAACAACTTCTCAGGAAGAAAAAGAGGGAGCACGAGAAGCGGGAGGCCAAGGCTACTCAGGATTTTACCGGCAGAGGTGATACTCGTAAGGTCTACACCAAAGAGTGAAACGATCTTGCCAAGGCTACAAGGCCAGAATGGAAGCCTGTCAAGATGAAAACAGGAAAATGGTAGTTGATACGCAGTCAGTGATAAGAGCCTGGAAGGAAAACTTTTCGAGATTGCTAAACGACAAAAATAGCCAAAATTCCGCCGCAAGGCAAAATATTCCATTCAACTCGGACGATGGTGAATTTCCACCCACCTAACCTTCATGAAGTGAGGTTAGCTATTTCCAAACTTATATCGTGCAAGGCTACTGGTGCGGATAGACTCCCATCCGAACTATTTAAAGCAGTGGGAGATGCTTACATAATTTGGTCGCATGAAAGTGTGCCCGATGAATGGAACCTTAGCATAGTGGGCACCATTCACAAAAAAGGGGATGATCTGACTACTTCCAACTACAAAAGAATAAATCTCCTATAAACGTCGCGTACAAAATCTTGCCGACTACATATATTGTGCGATCACCTTAAACCTTCGGTCAACGATCTGAATCGTCATCGATCAAATGTTTGCACTCCGACAGATTTTGGAAAAAGTCCAGGAATTTCTGGAATCGCTACACACCACCAGCTCTTTATCCATTTTAAAGTCGAATATGATAGCGTAGATAGAAACATAGCCATGTCTCATCTCGGCATCCCTGCCAAACTCGTCCGCTTGTGCAGGATGACGATGTAGAAATCTTGTTGCTCTGTCAAATTCGCTATGAACAGTACCGAGCCGTTTGATGCTGAGAGAGGTCTAAGGCAAGGTGACGCATTATCATGTAACCTATTTAAAATCATTCTTGAAGTAAATTGTAGGCAAGTCAACACCACTGGTACAATTAATCAAAAGTTCGTTCAAAAAATTGCAAATGCAGATGACATAGACATTGAACATTAAAGTAATTAGGGCTTCTCTCATAGAACCACAAGGAAACTATGTATAAGACCTTAATCATTCCTGTCCTGCTGTATGGGGCAGTGGCATGAACCCTGAAAGAATGTGACGATAATCTTCTTGGCTGCTTTGAGAGGAAGATTTTCCGAGTGATTTTTGGTCATGTGTATATCGAAGGAGAAAGGGCTATACAGCAACATCGATCTGTCCAAAAAGCTGAAAATACAGTGGCTGGGACGAACCAGCCCGACGAATCTTCGAATCCAACCCTGGTGGTGTACGAAGCAGAGGAAGACCCCCAAACAGGTGGCCCACATTAGTGGAAAACAACATCAATAACTAGCTGTGCGGAACTAGAGACGGCTGGCTAGGGACAGGGCTGGCTGGTGAGGCTTGTTAGTTGAAGCCGAAGTTCATCCTGGGCTGTGAGTGCCATCAAAAGTAAATTAAAGTGCGTAATGTATAAACAGGGGATTGGGTTTTTTCTGGCCAATACTAGACCAATTAATTCGTCAGAATAATTAGCCACCTACATCCAACGGTATTTGCGCCAGGTTCCCATACCTTACCAAAAATGACAATGCAAGTAGTGAAAATACTGTTGAGCCTCTTTTTTCCATCCGTAAATAATTCCCTTTCAAGAACCATCAGCCCCGGATCTACGATTTTTACAAGCCGGGGCAAAAACTTGATTTTGGCGCCCCAGCCATTTTTGATTAAAATGAAAACAAAACCACATAGATATGTATTGGATTTTTTTGTCACTGGGAGAATAAAACTTTTTAATGGATGTGCAGTCCATACCTATTCAGCAACTTTTTATTATAGATAAGAAAATTGACAATGCCTAAACAAAGACGATACACAGCCAAGATTTGGATTTCGTTGAACGATAGCATATGATTCGTTTCCCCGCGAAAAATTTAAAGGGGAATTTTATTTTTGATTCGGTGGCGAGTTTAATTTTTTGGTTCCTATAATAAAATTCGTGTTCACTCGAATCAAATCTGCAAGAATCTCTAAAATATGGTTCGTTCCCGAATTTATCTTTGGAGAACTATTGAAGATCACGAACCATTCAAATAAGGAATAAATATGTAATTTTTCGAAAGGACAACATTTCGAAAAGCCAATGTTATGCAAGATAAAGTGTCGAAGTATAAAGTAACGAAAAAAGATTTGAAATTCCCGGCACTTCGTTGTTCCTTGAGCGATTTCAATGAAATTGACAGAAGTGATAACTGAGACAGTGTTATAGCGGAAAACAAATATTTCCAATGATTGCAATGAAATCTATGCAGGTGATATAGCTGATACAGAATTTCAAAACAGAATGTTTCAAAAAATGTCAACAGCTTATAATTTCGTTGTATCTTAAACAATTTCAATTGACATACAATTTGGGTGAGGGCAGTCTGTGGTTGGTGGGAAATATTGTGTTATCCGCCTTTCTGAAAAAGGGTGTTGAAAAAGGTAAATGAAATTTTCTTGGCTCCTATAGAACTATAAGAGTGAAATTTCAATTTGATTCTGTAGGTTGAAAAATTTTTGTCGAAAAACTGCAAAAATGGTTTTAATCGTTTATTTCACTTTTTTAAAATCTACTTTTGTTTTTATTTAGATTTTTTGTGAGCTAAAATATATCTAAAATACTGTGTAATAAAGTTGACAGTATATCCAGTAAATAATTCTTTAGACAAGACTACGATTTGTACGACACGCTCTATATTCCATTGCCGCATTTCAGTTCATTTAATTTCATTAAGCGTTGCAATTCTCAATCTTTTCAGTCACATGGATTTGGCGCCCCTGTAAGCTGCCACCCGGGGCACAGGCTCCGGTCTACCCCACATAGAACCATATTAAAATGTGTTTTTTCGGTAGGTACAACAAATCTGTAGTGGTTCTCTATTAATGCTTGGCGATAGTCTTTATTTGGAATATAAATTTTCCTTTTTAACAAAATATCAGTTCCGGCTTCAGTATGGGTTGGTATCAAGTCCACAGCTATACTGGCCAAATCACTCAGCCTGGTATTTTGATGAACCTCCAACAGTCTTCGGAGAAAGACCTTCCTGAAGCTATTATCCATGTGACGTCATCAGGGTAGGCCATAACTTGTAGCTTGCTATCACTCAATTCTGCTTTTTCAAGTCTCATTTGAAAGTCAGTATAGAAGCAATCCAGATTGTCAGGGTTGGAACAATACCGATGGATTAAAGAGCTTGTGGAATTGCGCTATTTCCAAAGTTATTGAAGGTCCCTTCTTTGTCAAGGAATGTCACCAGGGTTACTTCCATTAAGTGCTTTGATTGAGACTATACCTTGTGATGAAAAAGTGCTTCTAATCTTAGCCGTTCAGACCTATGGCCAGCAATTATAGGTACCCTTCAATCCTCCCTACTATACGCAACCCCAAAAGGAATAGTTGGGTATTGGTTTTATAATAATAAATCACAGGCCTTGAACTGTGGTGCTACCAAATAGTTTTGTTTTTTAAGTCTAAAGCTTAATATATAAAATTTGGCCTATTTCCAGTTTAAGGCCTTTTCAATCCTTTTTAATATTTTACTCGATTTATTTAAGTTTCTTTCTTCCTTAGGTCATCGAACCTGTTACCGTGGGAATCCTTTTGCAGGGCAAAGGGCCTCCTCTTTTCCTACACGCCATCGTGTACGGTTTCTGGAGATGTACCTCAACTCTCTCCAACTCTTCCACTTCAACCGTTCTTCGCCAAGTACTTATAGGTCAGCCCACTCGTCTGCATGACAGAGTTCCATATTGCATCGCTTGATTCTCAATCCACTCGTGACTTTTTCGAAGCGTTGATATATCCAATCCACTGCCACTTACGTGTTCTTATTATAATTGGTGTTTTTTTGACGTGTGGTTTTCAAGAAGAAATAAAACGCATATAATTTAATGTTATTGCCAAGAATTAAGCTTTATTATAAAGACAAGGGCTTGCCATTATGTTTTAAAAATGATTTCGGCTGGCTCGAATAAGTTCCAGCTGAGAGTCCCGACGCGATGGCGGATTGACTCATTCGGGTCTTCTTCGATACTATGCTCCATAGCAGCAAAAGCGTCTTCGTTGCGCACTGTACGGCGTCTCTGAGGATGCGCACTATCCACTAGAGTAAACGTGGTGCGAAATCGATCCATGGTTGCTTGAATTACCGACTCTGCTGGGATATTATGTCGACCGAATATTCATTATGAAATGGCAAACCAAACTGAGCATAAATAAAGTGACAGCTGTCAAAAAGACCAACTCCGAAAAAAGTATTGCCAGATTGAAAACCACACGTCTAAACAAAACACCCTTTAGATTCGATAGTTTCCTCACCTATCTTCGCATGTAGTTTATCATTGGTGATGGTGATACGGTTATGCCAAAAAATCCTAAAGATGTTTCGCAGACATCTATTCACGAACGTTTGCAGCTTTCTTGTGACAGCAGGTGTCAACATTGGAGCTGGAGTCGTAGCTTGGTCTTTAGGCTTATAGAGTTTTTTCTCTATAGACAGCATTCTGAACGCAGCCTTTGCTTTCCCGATTTGGCTGATTATATCTACTTGAGTAGACTTTTATGAGGAAACATTTTTGTTTCATGTAAAGAAAGAATCCAAACAATATTCCCCAACAAACACTTTCCAAAAGGAAACAAAATGTTATCAGTTTTCTGACAATTTGTCAGATTTGTACAATATCGATATTTATTTCACTCTTCTTTGTACAAATCCAAGTTGAATAAAGTTCAAAACCGTTATGTTAACACTAATTTCTGATGAAAAGCCACTATTCAAAAAAAAAAAACCTGACCTAGTTTTAGTCAACAAAAAACCAATCCAAAACCTTTTTAACTCACATTTGGTTTGCTTTACAAATATCATGTTGTTGAGTTTTATCATTTTACCTCCAATAAAAAAAGGCTTTCCATATTGCGTATAAGCCGTACCAAATGAAAACACATAAAGCTGTGCAAAAAATATGAGTAAGCCATCAACACACAAGAAATTAGTTAGCCCTTCATCGCTACATCAGCCCCTACAAATCTATTTTCACTCAGTTCATTGAAACCATATTTATATGCATATAGTTTATCTTTGCTGGTCGTGCTGTCCATTAGCTTCAACTAATCTTCCTATCAGCATCAGAGGAAACAAAATAAAAGCAACTCCTCGGAAAAGGGTATATCTGAATAAAAATAAAAATATTGTAAGCGACTCACATGTGTACAGACCTGCCAGTTCCCTAAAAAGAAGAGTAAAAACTAAACAACATAAACCTTTTCCTTTACATCCCAAACACACACTATGTTCTATAGTCAGGCCAACATCAAAGTCCCATCAAAGTGGTATAAGGTTTTAGTTCGAAGGTAATCCCTGATGTAGGATCAGTGCTTAACGGACGATAAATTTTCTTGTTTTTAGGTGATGGAGGCGACATAAAGGACATCCTGTTCCTGGGCGCTGTTAGTAGTAGTTTGATTTTTTTTTCTCCTTGTCCATCTACCTATCTACCTGAAATTACGTAGGTATCTATCTGCCATCACCACCGTTCGCTCGTCCCTTCTTTAGTTTGTTGGCAGGTGGAAAACTTTGTCGGCTACTTTATCCTTTCAACTTTTAAAATTCTCTATCCCAATGATGATGACGATGATGATGATGATGATGTTGATGACTATCCATGATGATGGTCCATCAGAAAGTTCTTCTTTTTGCCATCGTCGATTGCTTTTATGTGTTTTTGTGCGAGAAGGATGTGTGTAATTTCCATGTGTACCTACAAGCGAATATCGTCCTTTGAATTGTCTCTGTCTATCTCAACCCCCTTCTCTAGCCATCATTTCTACCTCATCACCTTCTTTTTTGCGTTTGATGTTGGTTTGGTAAATTTTGATATTCTACAAAGTTTCTGGTTCGCTTTGTTTCACAAGCCGACACAGCGTGTTTGTTCTGGGGATTTTAAGGATGAAAGGGACCATGAAAGATGTTCCTGACGACCGACGACAACAACAATCTAGGACGAATAGAACGACCATGACGTGGGTCATGAATTCTAGGTACATATTTCTGAAGGAGCAAAGTGACCGTGTAATTGCTATGTCTATGGCGTTAGTTACTGCTCTGCCCCTTCATCAGGTGAACAAGGGTCAAGAGATGAGATGTCGTGCGTTTTGCAAAAAGAACAACAATGCACACACATAATGGTTGGGAATCCAATTATTTATAAGGTCACCACCATGAGCAACGTGAAGCAGAAAAGAGCGAAGCACTATAAGAGAGCGTGTGTGTAGTAATGAGGTCTGCTTTTTTTAATTGGTGGAAGGTTATAATGGGTTTTTCTGGTTTCGGTGCCCTAGTCTAAGTTTTTAACCGAACATAAGTTATCCTGTCAACCAACCGCCACCGCCCCGTCCAACTCACTATCCGGTAAAAGAAAGAAAGAAAAAAAAAAAAAACAATTTAGTTGCTCCAAAGTGGATGGAAAAAAATGTGGTATAGGTGCCACGTTTGGCTGTTGCTTATCGAGGTGAGTTTTGAGGTTGATGGAGGGTCTCGAGTTGATGAGCTGCATTATGCTTTAGTTGCTTTTTTTTTACTCTTGCTTAATTTGTGCTAACAAGAGTTGAAAAGAGTAATTTCGGATGAAAAATAAAGCATCAGAGTTGCACTTTTTTTTTGTTTTAAATGGAACAAATGTCGACTAATTACCAGCTTTGTAGGTTCCAAGTCATAATAGTATTTAGCACCTATTATGAAATTTTGTTCTTCCGTTTTTCTTTTATAAAAGGATTAGTATTTGACACTCTGAATTGGGTATATGTTGAGAGTGAAAATGTAGATTGAAAGGATAGTAGGTATGTATGATGATGTAATTGGTGGGAGGCCAGACATTATTCGAAACATAAAACTTAGGATGAAATTAACTAATAATAGGGGTTTAAATTGTTCAATTCATCTTCAATTTAAAACTGACTTTGGTGGTGTTGTGGGCAGTTTCCTGATTTTTGAGCCCACTTACCCTTTGATGGTCAAATCCTGTTGACGGATAAAAGCTTCACAACACGAAAAAATACTGATGATCTAGGGGGCGGTTGGCATGACGTAATCTGAAGGAGGTTATCAGGGTTATAGAAGTAAGCTTCTGATGTTATAAGGCCAACCCTAGAAAGACCTGTAACGGCGATATTCAACGAATCAAATTTGTGTATGACCAGGAATTATGGCAAAAAATATTACAATGTGTCCCAAAGGCAGTAAAAATATTTGGTCATTTGTAAAAAAATATAAGAAATACCACCTTGTTATAACACTTGTCTTCAATGACACTCCCTTTGTAAGCTTTATAGAGAAAACTAATATTTGCTGCTAATTTGACACTGCCATCAGAGAGTGTCACGACTTCTCCTGTACTTGAGAGCGCTAATGACTTCATGGGACAAATCTTCTTTCACACTCGTGCCGTGGAAAGTGTTCCAAAAATCTTAATTTTTACAAATCAGACTGCCCGCATAGTATCCTTCCCATTGTTCTGAAGAGGTGTTCTTTAATGCTGGCAAAGCCACTACGTAAGCTTTCTATCTATTCTACTCTACTGGTCTCTTTCTGAGTGGATGAAAAATAGCATTTGTCCAACCTATCCCTTAAAAAGGCGAAACTTCTCCTCCCTCTTCGGTCCAAGGTCATGGGAACGCTGATAAATTATCAGCTTAAGAAATATCTCGAAAAACGAAAGCTTTGTAATGACTTTCGTACGGTTTTCGAAGAAATAGGTTCACTGGTGTTCCAATGGTATATCTCACCGATCAGTGGAACAAATCTTTCCATCGTTTCGGAGAAATTAAGATTATTGCAAGTTGT
Organism: Dasysyrphus tricinctus; assembly: GCA_963921185.1. NCBI lineage: Eukaryota > Metazoa > Arthropoda > Insecta > Diptera > Syrphidae > Dasysyrphus > Dasysyrphus tricinctus. Next base: position 116,061,526 of record OY992533.1, on the reverse strand, counting down.
GTCTGATATTAATAAAACTCATGCTGGTGTGCCCCAGGGCTCTATTTTTTCTCCGATTCTCTTCCTTATTTTTCTAAATGATCTTTGGTATGAAGTTTCTAATCCATTTAATTGTTTTTTTAGATTAGATGACCCTCAGCTTTTGTTATTTGTGATTCACAATTGAATGCTTCAAAAACCCAATGCTGTCTTCTGTCTCAAAAGCGAAATCCAACCCTATGCCACTATCCATGAATGGCAATCGAATTGAGGAAACCGAACAGCTTTGTGTTCGGGGTATGTGCATCACAAGCCACTTTTTGTGAAATGAACACATATTCAATGTCGCTAAAAATGCTTAGACCCAATCCCGGACGTACTGACAATGTCAAGTATAGAGTCTCTTTTCTTAGTCGCACTACTCGAATGTGGAATTCTTTACTTGATTCTGTATTTTGTTCCCTTTTTGATACTCAGAACTACAAAACCAATGTGCATTGGTATATCCTCTTGAAGCATTTTCTAATTTCCGAACTCTCCCCGTGTGTTAAATCATTTTAAAAGTAGTCAAAACCCCTTTAGCACGTCAAAGCCCTTCTCTATCACGTGGCTGTAATCATTTCCTAATTTTATGAACTTTAAACCGCTTGTTTGAAAATATCACGTACTATGAAATTTTTTCAAAATGAAACTGGGAAATTATGGATGGCCAAACTACATTAATTTTCCGGACTAATTACTCTTTTGCTTTATCAACTTTTCTCTCATTTTTTAATGCTTCTGGTATATTTCTATATTTCTATACAGAATTCTTCCAATTAAAAGTTAACAAACATTTCTACCGTTTCTTCCACTTCCATATACAATAACAGTATATTCTGGCGTTATTTCAGGGTATGCCCGTGAAGCTCCAGTTTTTGTTCTTACTCATTTATTACTTTTAAATTTTTGTAGCGGTCAGAAAACTGAGCCTATTAATGCAACCGCTTGAGTTTTTACTCTTAAATATTTTGAATTTGGACAGATACTGAGCGTTATATTGTACTCAGTGACATGGTTGTCAAATTGGGCTATTTATTGCGACAAGAATTTGAAAAAAAGTAGCCCAATTTAATATTATGTTACAATAGGCGTGTTTAATTAATGAATGCATAACTATCGCAAAAAAATTTCCCTCGGTAAAACAACAACAAAGCCACTTTATTACTGGCTTATTTTTCGACACTTTTTTGATTTTTGGTTTACCTAGGGAGATTTATTTTACGGTGCTAGCAAAAGTATTTTCCAATAAAAAACGTCCAAATTTAATTTTGTTTAAATAATTTTTCTTCTTGACTTACTCTTACCAATTGAGAAAATATCAATATGGAAATACTTAACTTTTTCTTGATTGAATTCGTTCATTCATTTTGAAGTTTCAGATCAATTGCAACCAACTTTATTTTCTAAAATTCAGCACTGAAACTTAACATTCATATAATATCTGTTCGTGTACTATTATATCCAAAACTACGCATTTCTATGAATTTAACCAAAAGTTCTGTCAAAGTTCATATAAAAAAAATTTAATTGTACTAAAATTCGTAAAAATTCATAGTTGAAAACTACGACTCTCTACGAATTTAGCTCAAAGTTCATATAAAATATAAACTTGTATTAAAACTCGTAGAAATTCGTAGTTTTTCAACAGACATAATATTGGTATTCATACAACAGCGTAAACTCATCGTAAACGTTGTAAAGATTAAAACTTCGTAATTCTGTCACAATTTGTATGGAAAATTTGACAGATTTACGAAGTTTAAAACTTTACCACGTTTACAACGACTTTACGCTGTTTCATGAATAACCTTAATATCTGCTCATTTCCTTTGCAAAATTATGAATTTCTATGAATTAAGCACAAAGTTCTGTCAAAGTTCATATACAGAATTGATTGTACTAAAATTCGTAGGAATAGTTTTGGGAAGCACACAAACAGACATATAAACTGATAAATGTCTATTAATTTACTTTATTTATCTATTTTTAAATATTTTACTTCTTAAGGCTAGTTTATATGTACTTCAAAGCGAAGTGAAACCAAATTTGAAATGAAACTTCAATAAAATTAATGAACCAAAAGGTTTTCAAAAAAATAGTTTTCGTCATAATATTTGGTTACAAAAAAGTAATGAGTTGCATTTGTTTCGAAACAAACTTGTTCCTCCTTGTCACCAAAATATGTAATTGCATTTAGTTTTCGACAGTTATTCATATTCCTTCCTCCAATTATTTTTACGGCCAGTGTTTCCTGAAAATAAAAATTAGAACCAAAAAAAAACTAAACTCAGAACCATTTTTTCAGTGGAGAATTGACTTTAACTTTAAGTTGTCAAAAATCTATAGAAATGTGAGATTCGACAATACCAATGAATATCGGCAATTTATCACAGAAATCGAGATGACAGGTGCAGCTATTGAACTTCAAATTCCAAAGATTTTTAATATGCATCTGTAAAAATATCTGATAGTCCATGAGATAACTCAATAAATTTAGCGAGTTACCTGCTCGGGAAAAAAGTGAAAATTTTTTTCTGGAGTTAGCTTGGTTTTGATCTCGAAAATAGAATGATCTTTCACTGTAAAACTGGGCCTAAGACCCTTCGATTGAATATTTTAAGTAATATTTTAACAGCCCTATTATTGACACGATTCAAAACTAGTTTTAATATAAAACTAGTTCTATGGGGGTTTTGAGTTTCAGGTTTTGAATATATTGGTATTATTCAAACAAAAATTGACATCTAAAACTCGAAACCAGAGTTTTAGATGTCATTTTTTTTTATAAATACCAATATGTTCAAAACTTGACACTCGAAACTCCTATAAAACTAGTTTTGAATCGTGTCAATAATAGGGCTGTAAGAGGATTTTTTAAATTCTGATTTTATGAAGAAGTTGAGGTTTAAAGTTATTCGTTGGATTACTTGTCAATAGTAATAAATGCTTGGGAAGTCATTTTATTAAATTTCGATACTTGAACCTTTTGAAAGATTCGATTAGAATCAAAAAGAAGTTGAAGAATCAGAAAATCCTTCAATCGGAAACGGCGTAAGGATTCTTCAATATTACATCCATTATTCTTATTATTGCTCAAATCATTGCTTACTTTCATTTTAGTACTTTTTAGTACTCATTTTGACAGCTGTTTTTAATAACGAGTTCGGAAATCACACTACACGTGTTTGTGAAGTGATAAAATGATAAAATTATGTAAAGACTGAAACGATAGATTTGTTTTCATTTCATTGTTTCACAGATTGAGAGTTTACCCCCAGTATCCACATTGGTTTCACTACACACGACTTATTTTGATGCTCTTCTTTTCATCTCACTTTATTTTTGGAATTTTCAAACAAAATTTAAATCCTTACTCACTTTTCTTTTTCCATCTCTTTCATACCATGCAATGGAAGTGTGATTTAAAACAGGTACGTTAAAATGTGTCATGTGGATCCAATCACCGTCCAACAACATAATTTTCCTTCTTAATTTCTCTGATGAAATAGTTGACATTTAATTAAAGAGTATAAAATAGGCCACTTAATTGTTTAGCATTTAATAAAACTTAGTATAGAGTTACATGATACGCTTTAGATAATTATAATCCTGTCATTACACGATAAGCCTTCCTAAGACTGTGAAAATTAAAATTCGCTTACCCACTATCTCTCCAAAGCTTATTTTTTCCTCTACGCAGTGATTTATTTATTTCCTCTTAATATCAAGTTTCTTAAATATTTTCAATTTCAAATCATTGCGCATACTTTAACGAGAATACACAACAGATGTCCCATTCCAAAAAGTTAAGCTTCAATTCAAACACCTCCACCACTAAAACCTTTTCTTGTTTTAATCCTTTTAAATTGCGAACCGCATTTAACCTCAGCCAACCCTGATTTTGTGTTAAGAGAAAAACCCCCCACCATTTACGAGCAATGTAATTTCGTGTTGGTGTGTTTTTTTTTTTTTTTATATTCCCTTTAATGTCCCTGTCATGGTCATTAAAAGACAAATGGAGTATGCCCGCACAGAGGAGAAAAGAGAGTGTTTTAAAAAAATAAAACTTCTTTATACAGCAGCCTTTAGCTGCATCGGCGACCAACATCACAACGATGATGGCGACGCCCGCGAACTATAACCCCAGACACTTTGAACAGATTAAAGTTGCAAAAATGTTTTTCTCTTTTCTTTTTTTTTTATTTTATTAATTTCAAAACCAAAAGAGTAAAGACTATTGGTGCGTCGCAGCTCATGGGTACTTGTAAAATATTGGACTTTGGTTTTTTTGTTTTTTTTTTTCTTGCAAAACCATTTTTTAAAAAAACTTTTTCACTTCAAACTTTTATGATTTTGAAATATTTTAAAAATGGTTGTGCTATTTTAAATGTCCAAAATCTGTGTCCCAATTTTTAAGGTTTAATAAAATAGAAATGTCCGTAATTTGTTAGTCTAAAAAAATATTGTTTATAAAATTTGTGCACTCGAGTTGTTAATTAACATCGGAAAAAGTGAAGGAGAACAACTTGATTATATCTCGAAAACTTAACTAAATGAATCAATTCTGAGCTCCAGTTGAGTATAGTAAAAAACTTTAGAGAAGATAAAGTCTGCTTCTCTTTTAAAGAAGTCAAAATTTACTGACAAAATGAAAAGAACAAAGAATACTTTTATTTTAGAAAAGATCACTCGGGCGTATACGTAATCTTTTTCTTAGAAAATCCATTATAGTGTTTTAAGATGAAGTGAATACTCTGGAAATTCGATTTTTGTCATGGGCACCGAGTCGTGATATTTTCTGAGCCCAAACGAATCAAATAGGCACTCCTCCTACTTTTTAACGATAAACATACAAAAAAAAAAATAATTTTCCATGATAATTATTGCGTTTCATAGCCGCCGGATGGAGAACTTTTGATTTTCTTTGAAAGAAGCATCCTTTTTATATTGTATATCCTTGAGTCATTTTTTTTTATTTTTCGTGTCGTTCGTTCGAACTTATTTTATTTTTTTTTTTGTGTTTTCAACTGTTAAGTAGCTATGAAAATCTCTTACGGTTGCTTTGTTTTCCGAAGTCTTGTCGAGAGGAACAGTTGGCTGTCCTTAAGGCACTTCCTTGCAAATATTTGTATCCTTTCTTCGCAAAAAAAAAAAACAAAAATAAAAACAAAAAGAAAATTGGCCATCTGTAACAGCCGGTTGACTGAACGGCCACCAATGTCGTTCGTTTTTCTTAGTTTTCTTTTTTCATTTAATATTTTTCTATTTTTTTTCCTCATCATGCCCATCTCTATTCTTCGTTCACTATAGTGGCACTTTTGCGAAAAGGACAAAAGGCAATTAAATCGTTTTAATTTCGCGTTCAAGAAGCATCCTCAAAGTGTATATAAAATAATTTCTCTCCATCTGTTACCCATACTCAATATCAGGAGTTTGTTCCATCATTGATCCTTTTGCTGTATGTATGTAGTATGTATATGGATAAATATTGCTTTAATTCTCCTATTTGCTGTCCTTCTTAGATTAAGAAAGATGATATTGAAAAAAAAAAAAATACCATTGCGAACAGAGTATAGAGAACAAAAGTTCCATAGATACAAGAACTCCAATCACGTGCAGGATTTTAATTTAATATTTTATTTTCTCGTGTGTAGTCCAGCCCAGTCGAGGTGCCCTGGATATGTTTTTATTTTGATGCTGGATATAAAAGATAACAATATTTGTACCTTCAGTATTTTCTGTTTTAAGAAAATGTTTGGAACGGATATTATGGAATGTCAGCTTAGGAGTTATTTAATGAGAACGGTTTTAATATTTTATCTTCAATGAGAACGTTGTAGGTACGTGAGTGAGTTAAAAGATAATAAAGATGCCTGATTTTTGCACGCGTATATAAAATTTGAAATTAAAAGACGACATCGCTGGTGGCCATTTGAGGAAATAAGAAATTCTACAGTAATGGTTTGACGTCATGTTATATTTACATCAACAAAGTTATTTAGTATGAAAACTGCCAAAAAGTCTTACATTCAATGTAAGCTCCTTTGTTTCCTGGGTTACAAGATCTGAACTGATAATTCATCTTTTTAAACTTTTTCCCAGATTTAAACATTGCTTTAATTTTGATGGTTGTTTGTCAAGATTTCATAAAAGCATTCCCTGTTAATATTTTAAATTTCGAGAGCAAAGATTTTTTCAAAAACATTTGTTTATTTCCTTTTACTAACTAGATTCCTCTGACTTCTCTCTGGCACTTTCAGAATGCAACTTCAAAACCATCTACTGAAAGCCCAAGCCCAGTAAGAATAGACATACAAATGTCAAAGAGGAAAAAATTGCAACAGACTGAGTTTTAGTATACACGTTGGTATTGAGGTTACTAATAATCTGAGAAAAGTCCTCACCGATGATCGGTTGGTCCATTATAAGGGGTCAACGGTAGTACATTTTTTTTGTTCAAATATCACGAAAACGGTAAGCTTTAGATTAAAATTTTTCTACAAACAAGTTACTAAGGATATTTTCCATAAAAAACGTTCATAGAATATTGGACGTAACAACCGTTAAGAAGCTATATTACTTCAAAGTTTCCCAAATATTCTCCAAAAGCATGCACTTTTTCCCACTCTTAGAAGTCGATTGTGCGTTTTTTGATGGTGGTTTGAAGTGCTATTACTTCTTCACGGTTTGTGGTACGAACAAACTTCCAAAACGTTTTCTATGCAAATTACCTCAGCTATACCTGTTTGTAGAAATTTTTTTTTTCTAAAGCTTATCGGGATATTAACAAAAAAAAATCTTTTTTATGACCTTTGACCCCTTATAACGGACTAAGTGGTCATCAGATAGTTGAGGACTTTTCTCAGATTATAAGTAACCTCAGTACCAACAAAGTCTATTCTTACTTCGCTATGATCCACTGAACGATCAAAGCGAAGTAAGAATAGATCAATTTTAGTAGAAATTGCTTATCTACTTATGTGTTACTGTTGACATTTCAACTAACTTTCTAGCATGTGATATAATATCAATAAATTGGGTGGCGCAACAGCTCGTGGAGAACCAGGGCCTAGTGACTTACAACTCAACCATTCCTGTGTGCGTGTTGTTGGCAGGAATAGAGGGTGTACCTACAGTTTTTTGCCGAGTCCGAACCTCCGAACGGCTAGATGGGAAGCACTTATTCGTGACAAGTATACTCTTGGAGGATTTGTCAGTTCCTCGCAAGAAGCAGTACCTCGGATATAACATTTCTGTTATGATTCTCGCCATGAATAGAGAGCTTTGTTGGCATTGGTGCGTTACATAAAAATATTCTTTCGAAAGTTCTCGGTGATGTAGAGACTAAAAATAATGTTTAAAAAGCTGAGAAGACGTGATAAGTTGGGTAACAGAAGAATTAAGAGCTGTGTTATAATATCCTTCAGTATAGTACAATATTGTTACGTTAAGTTTAACCCTAACAAAAATCTCTCTTCATTTAGTTCTTAAAACTGTCTTCTGACTATGTTGTTTGGTCATAGTCAACCCTCGTTATCTGTTTACTCCTCCACCTCTACCAGTATCATTTTCGAACCACATTCTTGAGTCAGTTGTCCTCATGGAGCAGGAGAGCAGCTCAGGTAGAATTACACACTGGTTTCCCCGTTTATCCATTTTCCCTCCTGTTGAGCCAGCGGATGGGCTGGAGACTTGAACGCCACCTAAAGCCTTGTACGCTGCTGATGTGAGACGAAATTTTTAGTTGGTCTCCAACAAAACAACGAAATGTTTACGAAAACGAAGCGGACAAATAAATAAAGCAGCCATGCTGTAATGAAAGAAACAACAAAAATAAACACGAACAAACAGTAATGTCATTTTTTTGCACACAATAAATGGCCTTGATGGTAACTAACTGTGTGAAAAACAAGAGTGTAGACTTTTCCAAATAATCTGGTACAATAATCAATTCCACTCCTCGAACAGTTTACTGCAGACCGAAATGAAGAACTAAATTTTTCTTTCATGATTTCGTTATGTTAATTTTGTATGGGATTTTTTGTTTCGCATCAGCAGCGTCCTTGGCTTAAGGAAGCAAGGAAGCTCTAAGACAACAGCAAAAGACAGACGAAGGAAGTATACACAAACACTTACACTTAAATGTGGATTTTGAGCAACACAACATCGTGATTTATTTAACTTTTCTCTTTTAAACATGGCGACGGGCCCATCATAAATGTTTAACTTTAACTTTTAATAAACATCGACCACATTGAAGAATGGAAGGCACGCTGAAGGCTATTCCCTTCATTCCCCAAATGTGCACAAAAGTCCACCGATAATGCGCGATATTTTGCTTTCCTCCTTTGTTTCCTCAAAAAGGTTTAAAAAAGTAGTTAAGGAAAATATTAGCATGCTTCAAATTATTTTCAAAAAGTTAAAATATATGTATAGAGTAGCTGAACAAATGCTCAAAATTATGTTTTCAACTTACATTATGTATAAATTTTTTTTATATTGAAATTTTTTTAATGAACAACAACAACTTGCGTGTGCTACCACCAAATATATAGGCTGGAGTTATAGCTATTTCACGAGATCCACCTCGATCATCAGACTCCTTTAGTGGTGCTTAGTCTGGTTATGCTCGTATTAATTGAAAAACTCTTTGCCGTCATCTGGGAGCTAACCCTAAACCTTGCAATTCAGAGGCCGATGCACTAGACACCAAGCCACTGAAGCCACATGTTCTGCTCAATCCCAATAGTCCAGTCATAATAGACATACAAATGTGCAAACCTTGCCAAAATTCCGATAAGGCTGAAAATTAATATAGACCTTCCTTGAGACATAATAAATCAACTGTGAAAAGTCCTTGTCAATCCCACTCGAGCATAAAAAGTTATTGAAGGTCAAGTGTCAAAAAAATGGTTTTTCACCTATAACTTTCAAACGGTAAATGCTATTGAAAAGTAGTATGAGTAAATTTTTGTAGATCAAGCAATTTTCTACAAAAAATATTAAAACACATTTTTTCGTTAGATAGATGGTTTAGGAAATAGAGCTGTTTTAAAAATGGTAAATTGACAAAAATATCGGTTTTTCGGGTATAACTTCTTAACGCTAAATAATTTCGGAAAGTGTTTTAAATACCGTTTGTAGACCATTTGAATTTTTACACGAAAATATAGAAAAAATATCCAAAAATGTACCGTTAAAAGGATGTAATTATTTTAAGAATTTGGTCAAAAGCCAAAAATAACGGTTTTCTGATTATTACTCGTGAATGACGAAGTTGTTCAAAATTAATATATGCTCAATTTGTAGACGTTAAAATATTATGCTTAAAAGGTTGTTAATTGATTTCCTTACGAGTGGTCGGTTACAAGATATTGCGATTTCATAATGGCCAAATGTCGAAAATATAGAACTTTCACGTATAACTCTTAAACGGTAAACACTATCATAAAGTACTTTATGCAGAGTTTGTATCAAATGTGGTGATATTTTTTTTTTCAAAAATGTATCAATCAAAAGATATAGTCATTTTATGAATTTGGTCAAAATTCAAAAATAACAGTTTTTTAATTTTTACTTTTAAATGGCTAAATCATTCAAAAAATTTTAAGTTGAGTTTGTAAAGATTGAAATGTACGACCTAATAAAAAGTTAAATTTTGTCTCATACGAGTGATTGGTCAATTTGAAAAGGGCCAAATGTTGAAAATATAGGATTTTCGTCTACTACTCTTAAAGGGTGAATGTCATCGAAAAGTAATTTAAGCTAAAATTGTAGATAATGTGATACTCTTGGATTGGTCTTGCTGCTGAAAAATTACAGAAAGTTTAACAATTTTTTAAAACAGTTTTGTTAATAATAATATTGGTAATATTAGAAAAGTTACTTGAAAGATATTCGAGGAAGGAGTTATTTTTTTAAGAACTCGCTAGTAGCTAGCAGAGTTGTAAAAGATTGCAATCTTTGCGAATGCAGTCTTTAAACAATCTCTTATTGAATTCAACAAAAAGATTGCATTCTTTCCATTCTTTTCCAAAGATGCGACTTCAAAAAATGCAGTCGCCATTCTTTTTTCCTTAAAAAGAATGCAATCTTTTTTTTTTCCAATCTTTTGTCACCATCAACTGATTGCAATCTTTTGGGACCACATGCATTCTTTGCATTCTTTTTGCATTCTTTTGAAGTCTTTTGAATTCTTTTGCATCCTTTGAATTTTTGCATTCTTTTGGAGTCTTTTGAAGTCTTTTGCATTCTTTGAATTCTTTTGAAGTCTTTGAAGTCTTTTGCATTCTTTTAAATTTTTGAATTCTTTTGAAGTCTTTTGAAGTCTTTTGCATTCTTTTAATTTTCTGAATTCTTTTGAAGTCTTTTAAAGTCTTTTGCATTCTTTGACTTTTTTGAATTCTTTTGAAGTCTCTTGAAGTCTTTTGAAGTCTTTGAATTTTTTGGCATTCTCTTATAATTTTTAGCATCAGATTGTAGCGAATCGCTCATTTTATATGGGAGGTTTGGTCTTGAACGCACACAAACGCGTTTGGTATTAAATGAAAGGTGACATTGATTTGGTTATCTTTGTAAAATACTTAGGCAATCGTTCATTCTTCATGGGAGATGCGAGATATTTGGGGTTGGCTGCTTATATCTCCGAGTTTTAAAATGGTTAGAAAATTATTTTGGTATCAAATGAAAGGTGCTTCTACCTCCTTTTAAATTTGATCAAAATTGTACGATAAATTATGAATTATTCGGATTTAACATCATGAAAGGCAGCTTTTTTGGGCTGGCTTTTGCATACTGATATCATGAAAGATTTAGTTATAGGCTTAATTTTCTTATAAAATTAACTGTCATTTCTCAAATAAATTCTTAATTAAAAGCAAAACTAGCTTCAAAACGCACACTCACGTGAACATACTAGAACTTTTTTTTACTGCTATATTCATATTCCAATAATATTATGTACATTTCAATACTGACTTAAAACTTGATAAACAACCCTTTCACTGATGTATTATAAGTTAATATTCTTCAATTAAATATGCACCTAATATAAATATTCATATTGTATTCAGCCAGTTAAGTTCCTATTACCGTTACAGATTCATTAAAAGGATAGTTAAATAACACTGCTTAAGATGCCAGAATTAGTGTAAATTTCTTTTTGCGTTTTCGCCTCTTTAATGATTTACAGTCCAACTTTCACTTCTAAAGCCTATTCGTTTTACTGTAGTTTTTGAAAAACCGCAATCGTAAGAGGAATTATTGAAATTGTGAAACGAATAATAAGAAGAAATTAAACAAAGTTATGTGGTTATTTAAATAAAAAAGGTGGATACTTTATTTGTATGTATTCTATAAATTCAATAACAACAAAAAGTCCTTTTGAGAATAAGATATACTCTACTAAAAATCTACTAAAAAGCTTTTATAGGATCTTTTTAGTAAAATAGTATAAAAACACAATGCACCAAATAAAAAAATGTCTGCGTTGTAAAACAAAAACAAACAATTTTCAAAAAAAAATGATAATAATCAATGGAACAAATGAAATATTGAGTATTTTACATGGGGAGGGTTCAAAGTGCTGCGTAAGGATACTCTATTACCAAAAAAAGGAACATGAGAAAAAAAAGATAAGACAAAATAACAAGAAAAATAATAGAAATATGCATTATTTTGAAAGCGCTTTGTTTTTTTTGGAGGTAAAATGTAAATATTAGTTAGTAAATTTTCAACCGCAATCAAATTTTGGTCCAATTGAGCGAAAAACAACTATAATAATAATGTCCATATTAGGTACAGCTCAGACATAATATTATTGATTCACTCATAAGATAAAAACTCTTACAAAAATAAATAGTTTTTTGACGTGATAAAAATAAAAATCTGTTAACGAGATATCAAATCTCATATAAAATCTTTTACTCTTGTTATGAGATAGAAAATTGCCTCTAGTAACTAGGCCGTTTAATTCTCATAACTATCGTATAAGAATCTTGTAGTAGACTACCAGAGAATATTTTACTCCCATAAAATAATCTACTAAGAATCTGGCAGAGTTTTATGAGATGAAAAATGTTACTTGGGATATCTTATTCTCAAAAGGACTTTTTGTTGTTATTGAATTTATAAAATACATACAAATAAAGTATCCACCTTTTTTATTTAAATAACCACATAACTTTGTTTAATTTCTTCTTATTATTCGTTTCACAATTTCAATAATTCCTCTTACGATTGCGGTTTTTCAAAAACTACAGTAAAACGAATAGGCTTTAGAAGTGAAAGTTGGACTGTAAATCATTAAAGAGGCGAAAACGCAAAAAGAAATTTACACTAATTCTGGCATCTTAAGCAGTGTTATTTAACTATCCTTTTAATGAATCTGTAACGGTAATAGGAACTTAACTGGCTGAATACAATATGAATATTTATATTAGGTGCATATTTAATTGAAGAATATTAACTTATAATACATCAGTGAAAGGGTTGTTTATCAAGTTTTAAGTCAGTATTGAAATGTACATAATATTATTGGAATATGAATATAGCAGTAAAAAAAAGTTCTAGTATGTTCACGTGAGTGTGCGTTTTGAAGCTAGTTTTGCTTTTAATTAAGAATTTATTTGAGAAATGACAGTTAATTTTATAAGAAAATTAAGCCTATAACTAAATCTTTCATGATATCAGTATGCAAAAGCCAGCCCAAAAAAGCTGCCTTTCATGATGTTAAATCCGAATAATTCATAATTTATCGTACAATTTTGATCAAATTTAAAAGGAGGTAGAAGCACCTTTCATTTGATACCAAAATAATTTTCTAACCATTTTAAAACTCGGAGATATAAGCAGCCAACCCCAAATATCTCGCATCTCCCATGAAGAATGAACGATTGCCTAAGTATTTTACAAAGATAACCAAATCAATGTCACCTTTCATTTAATACCAAACGCGTTTGTGTGCGTTCAAGACCAAACCTCCCATATAAAATGAGCGATTCGCTACAATCTGATGCTAAAAATTATAAGAGAATGCCAAAAAATTCAAAGACTTCAAAAGACTTCAAGAGACTTCAAAAGAATTCAAAAAAGTCAAAGAATGCAAAAGACTTTAAAAGACTTCAAAAGAATTCAGAAAATTAAAAGAATGCAAAAGACTTCAAAAGACTTCAAAAGAATTCAAAAATTTAAAAGAATGCAAAAGACTTCAAAGACTTCAAAAGAATTCAAAGAATGCAAAAGACTTCAAAAGACTCCAAAAGAATGCAAAAATTCAAAGGATGCAAAAGAATTCAAAAGACTTCAAAAGAATGCAAAAAGAATGCAAAGAATGCATGTGGTCCCAAAAGATTGCAATCAGTTGATGGTGACAAAAGATTGGAAAAAAAATAGATTGCAATCTTTTTAAAGAAAAAAAAATGGCGACTGCATTTTTGAAGTCGAATTCTTAGAAAAGAATGTAGAGAATGCAATCTTTAATTGAAGTCACTAAAGATTGCATTCGCAAAAGATTGCAATCTTTTACAACTCTGGTAGCTAGTATGAAAAGAGTAATATTGATCACCAGAATGGGGCGCGCATTAGAGGGAAAGGAGGAAGAAGAAAAAGGAATTGTACAACCGCATTGTGTCCTGTAACCCCGGATGGGACATAGGGTTCTAGCAAATCATCTCCCTCTGCAACAAGGTATTTTAAGTATGGCCTCGTCTTTTTCTGGGATTCTGCTTCTACTAAGACAGTAAATTTTCTTGTTTCATTTCATCGTTTGGTTTCCTCAGGGTGTCACCGACTTTACGCCATTTTTGCTTTCTTATGTCCCAGCCACTCTTGAGATATTCTAATCTAAAATTTTGAAAAAAATTATTTTTTGGGAAATTTAAAGGAACAAGATGTTTTCAATTTGTGTTAGTGTTTCTTTTAGGAGGTGTATCTTTGTAACGAGTGGTCGTATTGAGTTGAATCGAAAAGCATTCTACATCAGCTTTATGGTTTTTGTTTCGAGATTTGTTTGCGATTTTTTTTTAAATACCTTTACTGCCTTATTGGAAGAAAGGACACGAGACAATTTTTTTTCATTTTTTTTAAGGTCCTCATTTTTATGGATAATTGTTTTTGAGTTAATCAAATTTAATGGTCAGATAACTTTTTTATATTCAGCTTCAATTCAATTTTTTTACCGTCGGCGTCGTACAATTTTTACAGATACACTGCTCTACAAGTAACACTAGTTGGCTAGTGTATTTCTCGAGGTAATTTTTTTCGAATATGTTTATATGGTCATACTGAAGTAAAGAAGTTTGCCTTCAAAACTCTTTTTCAATCCTTCAAATAAATAAACCTTCACTCATCTTCGAGAAATCATTAAGGGTATTCATACAACGTAATAGGTTTACAAATTGATTTGATATTGGAGATTTTCAACGTGTTTTTCATGAAATAAATAAAAGATATTATTTTGAATAACTTAAAAACACTTATTTTATTTATTTATTTACTTAAATGCTTTACAAATTGTGTAAAATGAAAATTTTATCCAAAGGTGTGCATGAACGACCTTTTTATTCATTTGGTTAAATGCTGTGTAGTTAAATCAGTATAACGACAGGCATTTATTTGACAGATTAGTTGTGTGACAGACGTATTCAGATGTCGAAGTTATTTTTAATAGGAGAACCTCTACCGAACATACGTGAAATCGGAGTCACGGAACGATACAAAAGTTTTGAAGGTAGAACTATAATGCCCATATTATTCACTCGTTTAATCCAGATTAAAACTTAAGTCCAGATTAAAAGTATTTTAAATCCAAACATTAAATCCAATCCCATATTATTCACTCGTTTAATCCAAACTTAAATCCAAATTTTTAAATCCAAATTTTTAAATCCAATATCGATTAATCCAATTGGACTTAAACTGCCCTCTGGAGGTCAGTTTAAGTACTTAAATCCAGATTAAAACACAATTTCATATAATTCACTTTTCTTGGCATTTCAAGTTTCTGATTGTTTTTGCGCTCGCAGAATACAACATAGTGTAATAAATTAATTAAAGTAAACAAAAAGTTTCACGGGAGAATTTTGACATTTCGCAAATTTGATATTTGGATTAAACGATCTTAATCTGGATTTAAATACATTTTACATCTAGATTAAGGGCATTTTAAATCCATTAGATTTAAGGCATGTTCAGAGTGATTAATATTTACATGGATTTAAATTTTCGGATAATAAGTCCGGATTTAGTTGTTGGATTAAAAACTTCCTTAAATCCAATTTAAATCCAGAGTGAATAATATGGCGGTAATAGTCGGAAGCTTTCGGAATCTAATGTTAAAAACCAACAGAAAAAACGTTTCTGAACAGTCAAAAGGAGAAGTACAGTGATTTATCTATCTCTTTTTTCGTTCCTGTTTTACTTCACCAAATGTCAGTTTCAGTTCCGCGAGGTGCGCTCAGAATCGCCCTGACGAAAATGAACTACAGTAGACACTTGATTTAGTGAATGTCGAAATAATGAACTATCCACAAAATTTTTATAAAAAATGTAGGTATTCTGTATAAAAATGTCTCGCAAGCATTTAACGTTGCTTCTGTTTTTTTTTTTTCATTTTAAGCCTGAGTGAAAGTTTTGTTTAACGATTTAATAAATGTTAAAACATCCAAAACGAACAAAAAGTGCATTTTGGATCAAATTCATATTTAGGAGGCCTTTTAAAAATCCTGCTCGAAAAATTGAACAATCTCGAAATACTGAACAGGTTTGGTTTCTAGTACTTCACTATTTCGAGCGTCTACTGTACATTTCATTGGCTTATGACATCTGCTGTCGGAAACCGACTATTCCAACTATATATGATCTCCCTAACTTGTGTGAATCATTCTTTGACGACACCGATGAAGACAACAATAACAACACGTTGTTATCAATGAAAACAGCACGTTGTTGATGTAGTTTGCTAGTCGTCAACGAATGATTAGCTTTGGTTTGGTAGAGCCTTAATAGTTTTACCCTAATAATCCTTGGATAAGATTAACCAGATTGAATAAACCATTTCCCATACAAAATTTGACAGTTCAATGATAAACTTAGCAAAATCATAAACTCATCTAGTGTTTTACGAAGTTGCGTGACTACCCTTATTATTTACTTGTTTGCCTTCGTCTTAAACTACCCAATGGGGCTTTGCGGAAACAGTAAAAATATGCAAATATATGCCTTTCGCCCATTTCGTTTTCTTAACAAAAAAATAGTTTGTTGAATTTTTGACAAACGCTATCAATTTTTAATTATAAACAAGTTTGTAATAGTAATCATGACACTGACAGCTGTTCAGTTGCCTTGTCTGATAGTTATGATATCACTGACACTTCAATATGGACGCTCAAAAACCGCAAATATGTTTACGAACTCCAGAAATGTTTTTTTTACTATAATTTGGGAAGCATGTAGTAAAGACTGACTATATCTTACTTTTTCGTATTTGACAGACACATAAAATGGCACATACGATCCATGCTCCCTCGCAGTTTAAGATCTGAAAAGCAGTACTTCTTTTTGGTTTTTAAAATTATAAGACCAAAAATTAAATCCAATCTGTGTTTGAAAATTTTTGTTTTTAAAGAATTTCTATGTCAGGGAAGAATGAAATATTTAGTTTTTTTTTTTTTTTTTTTTTGAATACCATGATGTTTGAATTATTGCAATCTTTTATATTAATTGTTAGTGAGTTTTCTATTTAATTTCAATTAAATTTTTAAAGAATTTTGTTTTATCTCATTTCTTGTGTGCCTAGAATCTGATAGCTCTGTGTGCTGATAAGAAGAAAAAAAAAAAAAACGATCTGTGGGTACGCTCTACTCCGTGCAACTCACTCACGACTGTCCAATTAGAAAATTAATTTTCTTTGAGGGCAACACTTCAAGTCGTTAGCGTCATCGTTAATTTCTTTCTTATTTTTTCCTCGTTTGTCCTTTAAGTCCAAGAAGTGTCCAAGCGAAAGAAAATTAATGTGCAAACTCAAAGGATATAAAAGTAGAACACACAAAAAATATAAAATAAGAAGAAAAAAAAAATAACAGTACTAAGTACATATCCTTCTGCAGAAACTTATCACCGTTCGACGCGCAAGCAACAGAGTATCACACAAAACCCCCATTCTACCTACACCTCCCGGCCCGGCCTTGGCATCTCTTAGAACTCCCATCAGGATACACTTCGATTGCATTTGGTGTTAAACTATATATTTTCCGGAAATGGATATTCAAACACTGTGAAAAATAAATACAAGAAATAAAAAGAAGAAAAGCGACTATAGTTGTGAGTCTCGCCAGGATACTTTGATATTTTGTCACCAATGGCTGGCTGGCTGGCTGCTTCGGCTAGAGCTGCCAAAAGAGTTCCAGAATGAATACAAATAGCAATTTGGCGCAAAAGGATTTTCACTTTGTATAGGTACCTTCATATACCTAACCTACTCTATGAAGCTCAGCTGATTCCCTCAGAGTGCATCTGAATGGGTAGGTGTAGGCGGTTATATTTACATAAGTTCATTGTATATAGGGTGTGGTTGAGCGTGGGTGAGTTCTGAGTCGAAGGATCGAAGGATCTGTGGCGCAAATTGAAACAAATATATGCAAGTGAAGGACAATTTTTCAATTACATTCCTTCTTTTTTATCTCTTTGCACTCTTAGCTTTGTCTTATTGCTTGCACACACAGCTATGTATAGACATTGCAACTTCATCATGTCCTTGGTCCTTCATCCTTGCTGCTTGCTCACTCACTCGGTTGGTCTATGAATAGAATATTCCTCCAACGTCCTTTAAGTTTTTCTCTTCTGTTGCTTTTGTTGTCACTTGCTGTAGAGTTTCTTCATTTGTAGTCATTTCAATATATCCAGCT
Source organism: Dasysyrphus tricinctus (assembly GCA_963921185.1). NCBI lineage: Eukaryota > Metazoa > Arthropoda > Insecta > Diptera > Syrphidae > Dasysyrphus > Dasysyrphus tricinctus. The sequence continues at coordinate 116,043,602 of OY992533.1, read as the reverse complement.
CGTAATGTGTGTTCATGTGCAGGCAGGATGCCATGTATGTCCTTAGAGGTATACGAAGAGACAATGTTAGCGATGATGATGATGACGGAATGGTTTTGATATTGGGATATTATTCCTTTTCCTTTTGAGACAATGGATTGCAACAGCACAGAGAATGCCACGAAGCAATATCATCGGTATAATACTGCAACAATGTCGGCAAAATTTGTGTTGAAAATGTATGAGTGGTATTATGTATGGATGTATGTTTGGATATATTGAGGTCCTTAAGCGAAGCGAAAAAGATTTCTTGAGAACTCACCATGTACAAAACCATAACGTAGAGCTCGTAGGTAGGTAGGTGGTATAGGAAAAGTAGATATACTGAAGAAAAAGAAACTTTCTTTTCGACGAATTTGTCGACGTTGTCATAGTCGTCGTCGTTGTGTCCTTGGATTTTCTATTTTCAGAGAGTGGATATATTTGCATATGACAGGCGGCAAGATAGCAAAAAGGATACGTATTTTGCCAACGATGATGATTATCGGAAGGAATAAGGATGGGATTGAGAGTAAGTTGCAATTTTATGTTTTCACAAGATTAAAGGTTTTGGATTTAGGTTTTTTTTTTCCTTCTAATACATATGCCTATGTTCCCCCGACGGGAAAGTTTCACCAAAACTATTGAATTTCTATTAAGTAGGAATTTTCTTAAGGACATCTTTGAGGATAGATATAGGTACATATATATATTGCGAAGATATTAAGAGACCATAAGAGATAACTTTGACAAAAAAGTAAGCGTCAAAGTATCAGGAATGATCTTTTGAAATGGAAATTTAAACCATTCAAGTAGACTTCCTGAAAATTCAACAATGTTAAACACATACATTAAGAGGAATATAAGTAACTAATGTATTCAAAATTGGTGTTAGTATCACAGACAAAATGGACATACATACTTTATAGGGATTTTGTCATCAATTTTACTGATAAGATACCATTTTCCATCCTTTTTTGCTTTCAAAGATGCAAAACTAGGTGGATATAAGATGATATGATAAGATTATTGATAGTGTGACGTTTAAGGAGCACTTTTACAAAGAATTGACTCTTTACCGTCTAAAGACCGAATTCAAAATATTTATTCAAAGGCTTTAGAGATTTCTTTTTGACTTAAAATTGACAGTTTTAAAAAAACTGAGAAGGATCACACCAACACTCGGACTTGCAACGAAATATTCTAAGAGAAGTTTGATGCGATTCTTCTGGGTTCATTCAAATTTTGTTCTTTTCTTTATGCGAATTAGATATTTCAGCCAAATTTTTGACCTCATTCACTTTAAGACCAACGCGTTTCGCCTGTTCATCAATAGCTGTGAATGCTTCAAGTACAGCTCTCTTGGAGCGGCCGATGATGTCGATGTCGTCCGAATAGCCAAGCAGTTGAGAAGACCTGTTGAAGATAGTGCCTTTCATCTTAACACCACTCCTGCGCACTGCGCACTATCTGCTCCAGGACTAGGTTGAAGAAATCTCATGACAGCGCATCTCCTTGCCTGAACCCTGTTCACATCTGGAATAACTCGGATGAGCTGTTACCCATTTGCACGTTGCACCGCGTATTTTGTAACGTCATGCGGCATAGCTGGATCAAGGGTAAAATTACCGCTTCAGTGACCGTGTGAGTGAGTGCTATCAGTGATCCAATGAACGAGGAATCACATCAAATTTTGGTATACTAGATTGCTCGAAACGTGAGCGGTGATGCCAAACTCACATAATTCAGTCACGTATTACTCGATAATTTGTACTCAGTTTTTCGGGATCCTGAGTTCCGAATCGCTAATAGGAGCTCTTGGCGATTTATGCTATCATATGCGGCTTTGAAGTCGAATAGGACTTGAATAGGACTTGAAATTCGTTGATCTTTTCCAGGATTTGCCTCAATGTGAAGATTTGGTCTATCGTTGATCTGCTTGGCCTGGAGCCAAACTGGTACGAGCCGATCATAGTGTTACAGAAAGGTTTTAGACGCTCACATAGTACGTTGGATAGGATCTTGTAGGCAACACTAAGCAGGGATATGCTTCTGTAGTTCTTGCAAGACATAGGATCGCCTCTTTTATAGATTGGGCATATGGAGCTATTTGACCAGTCGTTGGGCATACTTTCTTCTTCCCACACTTGGTTGATGAGCTGGTGCATGCACCCTACCAGGACATCTCCTCCATACTTGAAGAGTTCCGCAGGTAGGCCACCCGAAATGACGGATTTGTTGTTCTTAAGCTTGTGGATGGCTTTCTTTACCTCTTCAGTACTGCGCGCTGGGACTGGATCTTCATTGACTTGTCTCATGCTTCTTTGTTCCCCTGTTGCCTCCTCTACATAATGCCGCCGAACCGGCGGCGCACAGTGGGGCAGAGGTGGAAAAAACCTCATATATAAAAGTGTTTAATATGGCATTGTGATACACTTTTCTTTCAGTATTTTTCATGCGAAATGCAGCTGTTATAATGATTTTAAAGTAAAAATTTGCTTTTGGCCGAAATAAGGGGTTAAAACGGACCATTTAAATTTTAAGCCTTTAAAACTGATGTTTTCCATGATTCCTCCATCTTACGGATTTTTTTTTTTTTATTTTTCTTTGAATGTACTGTGTTAATATATACCTTAATGTTTCTGATGAGAAAATAATTTACCCCATTTTTTCGATTACACCGAAAAATCTAGCCAAAATAAGAACATCGGGTGTACTTTCGGACTTGAGTAGCCATACAAAAAAGCTCCACCTTCCTAGGGTCTGTTTCAGCTCTTTTCTGGTAGTCCTGGTGGTAATGAAGATCCTATTAAAATTTCATCACCAGATTCTACCAGTTTTGGGATCAGTGAATAAAAATTCAATTTAAGAAATAAGATAATTTCTGATTGAATATAACTGGTTCAATAAAGACGGGATTGTTTTTTCACAGAAGTCAAAATGGAATTTGAAAATTCTATTATTCTGCTTCAAAAATAACTTTAAATCACTCCAATCCGACTTTTCTTCTCTGAGATATCGTTATTTACTTTTTAGTTTCCACCTGACGTACTTGATGCAAAATATTCCACTTTTATGAAAAATTAAAAATTTCCCCTTAACTCTGATCATAAAACGGATGATACCATTCAATTTAGCGGGTGCAAATACATATGAAATGATACCGCTTAGAGGTTTTTTCCCTAAATCGTAGTTTTGGCCCCACTGTGCAGCGGCTGTTGGTGGCGGTGCTAGACTCTTCGAGATACTTGAGCTGAGAGGCTGCGGATGCTCTTTTCTTTCTGCGCAGGGAGTTTTTCTATTTTCTTCTCTTTTCACGGTACTCCTCTCTTGCTGCTCTTGTTTTCCGTTGCAGCATTTGCATTCGTGCATTTTCCGTCTCCTGCTTCAATGCCGCGCATTCATCATCATACCAGTGGTTTATTTTTCTATGTGGTTGATAGCCTATGGTGGTCTTGGCTGTCTCCTTAATGATGTCGCAATACTGGTTCCACTGGTTGTTGACGCTTTTGGCTGGGTTTACGGCAGAGAGTTTCCCGTTCAATTGCCCACTGAAGTCTCTGGCTTTCGCAGATGTGCTAAGGCATGCAATGTTGAAATTCTTCCTTTGGGCGGTCTTCGTTTTCTTTTCTTTGGACAGTCGGGCTCTGAACTTTGTCACAACAAAAAAGTGGTTAGAGTTCACGTTTGCACCTCGGAAAGTTTGCACATCCAGGATGTTAGATGCGAACCTTGCGCCAATTAGCACGTTGTCGATTTGGTTGGCGGTTCGACCATCTGGAGATCGCCAGGTTGCTGTGTGTATCCTACGCCTGGGGAACCTAGTGCTACTTATCACCTTATTACGAGCTGCAGCAAAGTCGATTAGTCGGAAGCCGTTATCTGTTGTCGTTTCGTGGAGGCTGTGCTTTCCAACTAATCCGCCAAAGATGTTTTCCTTTCCGACTTTAGCATTGAAGTCTCCAACCATGAATTTGACATCGTTCTCCGGACAGCCTCCGTAGGCTCCGTCCAGGAGGTCAAAAAACCCCTCCTTGTTAGACTCCTCAGCTTCATCGGTAGGGGCGTGTGCACATATTACGCTGATGTTTTGGAAAGTAGCTTTGATGCGGATCACGCCAGGCGATCGCTAATCGGCTTAAAATCGATGACTTTCGATCTAAGTCAATTTCCCATGACGAATCCGCATCCTAGCATTTGCAGTCTTTGATGACAGCTGTTATAAATGTCGCAATATTTTCTTTCCGTTGTTCCTGATCCTATCCATGGCATCTCCTGGATCGTGGTAGTATCTGCCTTGCACCGCGAAAGGACAGTTTCAAGCTTTTGATAGAAAACTATGATGATAGAAAACTGTCATGATAGAAATCTATCATGATACAAAACTATCACGATATTTAGAAAACTATCATAAAAGAAAACAATCAGGATAGAAAAATATCATGATAGAAATCTATCATGGTAGAAAACTTTCATGACAGAAATCTATTATGATAGAAGCAATAGTAATAGAAAACTATCATGAGAACAATATCATGACAGAAAACTATCATGATAGAACACTTTCGTGATAGAAATCTATCATGCGAGAAATCTATCATGACAGAAAATTATCACGATAGAAAATTATCATGATAGAAAACTATCATGATAGAAATCTATCATGACAGAAAACTATCATGATAGAAAAAAATATGTATTTAATTGTCAAAAAAAAGATCCCAGAAATATTTTTTTTTAATTCTGGTGAATGACTTTGTCAGATCACTGAGATCATGGACGTGGAAGACCCTCAAGTGCTTTCTACGTCCTTGGGAAAAGGCTGTATATGTGCAGAGAAGTTGACAGAATTGTTTCAGGTAATTTCATCGCCTTTCTGTCAAAATGTCGTTAGTCCAAAAACATAAAAAACCGATTCGTGGAAGTCATAGGTCCTAAAAAGTTTCAAAAACTTTAAAAGAAGTGGAATATGGTCTTGATTTTACTTCTTATAGAAGATAACCACCAGAATCAGTAGGATTAAATATCTGAATTTATTTGGAGTTGGAAGTTGTTAAGTGCCCCATTGAAATTCGTCACTTGTAATCTTACCTTATGGGAAAATTAAATTAGTGCTTATCCTATATAGGCCAAAGCTTTAACCATTAAAAGAGTTGGATCAGGATTTATCAGGATTTTTTTTTGCAATCTTAAAGCATTGGAGGTTTTTTCTATATTGCTTATTACCACAGACAAATTTCCGAGAAGATCTGTTGGTCTTCTTCAGTTCCTTCTTGTACTTTACTAGGAATTTCTTATAAAAATCACAATCTGACACTACTACTCTAAAGCTTTTAGCTCTATTGAAATTTCTGAGTGGAAGTTAGTGTCAGATGGAACACTTAAGAATTCAGGTTTGACGCAACTTTATATTAATCATCTACATGCCAGTCAATTTATTGATTTACCTTTGTATGTTTATTTATTTGTATTGATATTGAAATGACAATCATATATCTTCTCATGAGCTGGAGAATCAATTTATCCATCCATGCCCACACAAGTGGTTGGTAGGGATAGAATTTTGTGGAAAAATCTTAAAATTTTCAATATTTGTTCTTCAGTCAGTCTCAATTGAAGATGCCAATCAATCAAATAACCTCTAGAAATTTCACCCCCATAAAACCCTTTGGGCATATAATTTATACACGCTCAAATGCACGCATTCTAAGTAAGGATATACACATATACAAATGTAGGTCTATCCTCTTAGCTTAAACTGAAGATTTAGTCATATCTTTTGAAAATATCACAAGCACGACACAACAGCAAAAAAACAGAAAAAAAAACAAAGACCTTTCCTGATTATTATTATTATAATAAAAAAGGTCAATAACCATCCATTACAATAGACTTCCTCTAAGTCCGCTATCAGAACCTTCTTAATCCGCACCCATAAGCCCCAACTTATATATATTTTAGGTAGGTATACATAGGTTAATGAAGGTATATATACACAACATACACAATTCACATCTTTAATGTCAAATCCCTAAAGCTAAATCCATGTATATATACAGATATATACAAAAAGAATGGAACAAAAGAAAAGAAAAAAAGGATTCTTAAAGCAATATTGGAAAATTAAATTTCAAAATCCACCCACGCCCTGTTTCACAGGTGGTGAGCTAAAAAAGCTACAGAGCAGATCCCGCAACAACAATAACAACAATGCGTCCGTCGTCGTCGTCGTCCCTATCAAATGTACATTTTCGACACATTATGAGGGGCACACAAGCAAACACAAATACAGATATAAGCCCACATATACACACTCGGAGGATATTAAAGCAAAATATCCTTCATCATCATTTTAAAATTGAAATAATCGTTTTCGAGGAGGATGACAACGTACAAAAAAAAAAAGAACAAAAATTCCAGAAAAATATAAATGGAAATATAATGTGGTGGGAAGAGGATGAAAAGAACTGCAAAATGGGCATTTGGAGCATCAGCATCAGGCTCTGCTGCAGCTCCTACAACTACAGCTTGTGACTCCTAAAACCGTGTACGAGTATTAGCCCAGGAGTCTAGACGGATTGTTTGAAAATGTTGTGTACATATATTTTATTTTGTGTATACTCGTCGTATTTTTCCAGCCCCGCAATATAATGTGTGCGCCACCTACACCCCGCTATCCATCAGGATAGGTTATATTCCTATTCAGAACCACCTACACACACACAATAACCACCATTGGACAGCCAAGTTGGGTGGGGGCGACCGGTGGCGGGCGGTGACGAGGAGGCGAGGGGCTGGGATTGAAGGAGTCCGCTTGAAAGGTTTTGTTTTGGTTTAATAATATTCTCGTAATTTTTTTTTGTTGCTTTATTTTGCCTCGGATAACTTTTGTCCTGAGCACCAACAAAAGGTTACTCCTGCTTCTGCTACTACTACTCTATTCCCTGTCATTGTACCTTGCTGAGAAAATAGAAAAAAAAAAGCATCTAGCGTGTGGGTGTGTAAAACCATTAAATAGAGACAATTTATGGTTTAGCGAGTTGAGAGAGGAAACATTGCTGGTGAGAAGAGCGAGTTGATTTTGAGAGTATGTCTATCTAGACAAATTTCGAAAATTCATCGTTCATCCTGCAAAAGGGGAGGAAATTCGCGCAAGGTTGCTACGAACAATGCTCTCTCAACATTTTTAGGGACAAGTTGTTTTTGAGAAGAGCGTATTTTAAGTTCCACATTTGCTACGTGAGTCTTGGATAAAATAGTGGGAAAAAGTAAATTCGAAAAAGGACTTCCTTTTTGGGCTACTTTTTAAGGATTTTCTCAATTGGATCAAAATGTCAGTTTAAGAAAATTAAAAATAGGGAAATAATCTTTTGGATGATTTTGTTTGTGGAAAATGTTCTTATTCTTTCTTTGTTCTTGGAATAGAGGAAATTTTATTAACAGATAGGAAGATGCTTCATTAGTAAATACTAGAAGCACCTCAAAACAATATAGGGGTCTTTTAAAAAGTACCAATTTTCTGGTTATTTTTATTTTTATTTGAAAACAACTATGTACATACGTAGTTTCAATTTTATGGAACTTAATTTAATTTAAGGAATATTACAGGAGCAGGAGCTATTTGTCTGGTCGGCAAACCGAAACGGGTGCGCGTTTTGGCGGGGATTTTTTTATGTTTGTAATTTATTTTGGACATGATTAGGATGAAATTTAGCTTGTGAGTCATTTTTGGGGGGGGGTGACTTTTTTTTATATTTGTGATACATATATGTTTGACATGCTTAAGATGAAATTTTACTTGGGAGTCATTGTTGTAAGCCTGTTGCTTGGATGCCATTTTGAAAAATGGCGCCCAATCTGGGCCAAATGGTAAAATAAAAAGAGGTTTTTGTTTCCTGGCCGGACTACAGATTGGGCACCATTTTACATCATCGGAGTCCAGGTAAAATGAAGCTAAATTTCATCCTCGGCGTGTCAAAAATGAATTCCAATCTTAAAAAAACGTCTTCCCAAAGAGGAATATTGGTTTCCTGACCGGACTCTATGCTTTCATCTTCAGGAAGTCTTTTTGTACATACTAATATGTATACAAAAAAAAATTAATTTTTCTTAAATTTTCCAGCTAGGGTTTTCTGAATTATTTAATAATTATTTACGTACAAACCGGTATGTAATAACTGTCATTTACTTACTTTCTTAAAATGAACACTTTGAAGGAGTTTAGCTTTAGAATTATCGAATTCACAAACAAAAACACCTTTACAATCCATTTGGTGGCACAGTATTTTTTTGAAAAGGTTTTTTTAAACTTTGAATTGTAAAGACATCAAATTTTAAATATAACGATTATCTTATACATGTGTTGCGTCATCTCTTGAGAATATAAATACTACGGGTGAGCTTTCGAACTTTCTCAAAAGCTCGACAAAAAGGAAATTATAATTTTGAGCTGAGATGTCTCAACAAAATACGGCTTTTGTTTGCTATTAAATTCACAAACCAGAGAAGTCTGATATAAAATAGTGCTATTTTCACTGCGCAAAAGCTTTCATTGCGAAAGTTTTCATTGTAACAGTACTTAATACAACTTTTTCGTTGGTAAATTAAATATATTTTGAAGTTTGAATTAAATACAACTTAAACTTAAAGCTAAAATCATGACAACTTAAATTTTTTGTACGTGTCCGTTCTTATTTTAGTAATTCTCATAGAGTTTGAGAGCTTTCATATACTCTTGTAGACCTATAAAGAGTAGCTCTCATTCTTGAAGAACTTTTGGAAGGAATTTTTGGAAAAAAATTTTCTTTTGGAAAAATTAAGGTTCTGTTTTTTTAAATAAAAATATCAGTTTCGGGGTTACGGATAATTTTTTTATTAAACACATTACCACTGATGAAATACCGAACCACTGACATACCTAAGACAATTATTCAGCAACTTCACAGCTCAATAATAATATGCCTGCCATCTACTTGCTGAGTGCTTAAAATATGCACATCAAAACAGAGTTACCATTCTCAATTGAAAGCAAATCGTAAGGGCTTTGTAAGTGGTTTTGTAACAAAGCTTTTGGTTTTTACAGCTTTTTGAAGCTTTGAGAACAAATTGGTGATATAAAGTACTGTAAGGGCTTAAGAGATGAGCAGGTTTATGCCATTAACGGAAATATTGATGGTCAAAGTTCCTCGTTCCTATCTTCCGATTTGTTAAATAAGGTTAGGCTGAGTAAGATAATTTTGTTGAAAAGTTCGTAATTCGATTCAAAATTATGTCATTGATTGCCATACACTCTAAAATTTATAAATTAGATACACGTACATACATATGTATAAACAAAACATACATATGTACATATTTAATACGTTTTAAACTTGCATGAGATTAGGTTGGAGCCTGCAATTCAAGTCCATTAAAAAAGCTTTCAAAAGCTTTTGTACGGATATATCAAGGCTCAATGTAAGAAAAACAAATAAAGTCATTAAAACCCCACTCGCAAAAGCTCTGATTATAACAGTGCTTTGAGAAACTTTTTGCTTAGAAATATATTTGAGAGTTTTTAAGTTATTCTGACTTGCAAGGTTGATGAGAGTTCAGTAAAGTGTTTTCATTTAGGAAGTAATAAATGATGCGGATTAAATTAAATGAACACTTAAATTAGTTCAATTGTAATCTATACAAAAATATAACACATAATATGAAATCATTTTTAAATTCACTAAAGCCTTATCAAAACATGTATTAAACAAAAGCATTTAGGTTTTTTTAAAAAATTTATCAATTCAATCAATCAGTCTTCTTCAAATCATAAAGAGCTTTTACTTATTAGCTTGTTGCAATATGACTTGTTTTAATTCAAAGAAAAAAGCAGGTAATGCAGTTTGAACTTTCCAAAAAAGTTAATTTTAAGACAAGCTTTCGAAATTTTAAAAGAAGATTAAAAAATATTGACAAAATTAGTAAAATTCAATAGCTTCTCCTAGTAGACGCTTGAGGTGGTACTGGTTAGTGTAATTTCCTATTTATTTTGAGCATACTGAGTGATTCGCGTAGAATGTGAAAAAAGTTCAGAACATGTAGGTTGAAACTAGACAACAAAATTCTATAGGAGGGAGATTTTACTCCCCCCGATTGGGCAGAAGGTGCAATTTTATAAAAATAATACTTTAAATATAAAAAAAAATATAAAAACAAGCACCCGCAACACCTGCAATATTATTTAGAAGCTTTTTAAATCAATTCTTTTAAGTTTGAAAGCAATTTTTGTCGAAACTGGAAAAATGGATTTTTGGCTTTACAAAAAGCTACAATGTAACAATGCGATTGTTGTTGAAGTAAAATTTTCTTGGGTAGTTTCAACCTCCATTCCCTGAGTTTTTGGCACAAATTACGTGAATTGCCTAGTATTAAAAAGAAAATAAATAAAATATTTAACTGGATCGCACGTACTTGCTGTTATGGTTCAAGTTGCTTGAAACTTAAGAACTTTTAAAATATGCAAGTAATTATTGAAAAAATAAAATGCGCGACTGGATCGCACGTACTTACTCTTATGTTTAAGTTGTGTGGGGCTTAAGAACTTTAAAATATATTCAAATTATTATAGAAAAGTATAAAAAGCATTTAAATCGTTCTTTTAATTGTATAAACAGTCTGATAAATAACTTAGAGCTCAAAAAAAGTATGCTATTTGATTACTTGAAAAAATATAAATATATGCAAAAAAAAAAAAAATAAAAATCGTTGGAGCCGTTTTCTTAAAAATTAGTTTTTTATATATAAAATGTTTGTAACATTTTTCAAAAAAAAAATTTGGGATGCCAATTTGGAGTATATATTAATATACATTTAAAACTAAAAGATTAAAACAATTCATTCACCCGTTTTTGAAATATTGAATTTTCAAAAAAAAAATTTTAATCTTTTTTAAAAATCTAAAATTTATTTTTTACAAAATTTTAGTATGCAGTAATATTTATATTCTAACAAAGCTTTTGTGCAAAAAATTTTATTGAACTCGGATGAGCGGTTTTTGAGAAAACCGAAAATCAAAAAAACCGTTATAAGGCAGGTACCGTTAATAAATGTTTTTGGTGATTTTTTTTCTTACCAGAAAGTACAACATCTCTACAGTAATACACTGATTTTTTAAAATAAAAATCGTTGGAGCCATTCTTGAGACAAATAAGCTTTTCCTTAACGGTTGTATGGCAAGTACCGTTATTTTTTGAGCTAAAAAAGAAAATTTCAATTTACCCTCTGGAGAGTTACAAAAAAACCTTAACTTCAAAATTTGAAGAAAATCGCTTCAGTGGTTTAGGCTGTATATTGAGGTACGGACAGACAGACAGACATACAGAATTTTGCCACTCACTTTTTTCGTATTCTCTATCATCGTATGGTCATGTTTGATTGTTATCTCGAATTTTTTTTTTGCACGAATCCAAAACTTGCCCTTTAGTACCTATGTATATCGCAAGTAAAAAAAAGCATTCAATTGTTTTTAGAATTCTTTAAGCTAAGTATACAGATCTTTTGAGTAAAAAAATTCTTCAAGGTGAGAAAAAAATATTTTCGTTAAAGCATAGTTTACAGTTCCCATGCGAAAAAAATATCAAAATTTTCAAAACGATTTTCCATCTATTCTGTGCACCGAATTGAATAATATTCAAGGTGAAAAACGATTGCCTTGGCCTAAGCCACCCTTAATTAATAAACTATAGGCCTAAAAATGGAAAATAATTATTTTTGGATGCAAAAACTATTTGCATGCTAAAAAAGCCTTGAGGTGAAAAAAATTTTTTTTTTGGAAGTGTAAACCGACCATCCAAACAAAAATATTTTATTCGCCACACTTTTTTCGCATGCCAAACAATTGCCTGTCCATTGTTTTGCATGACATTCCATGACAGCAATGTTTTTTTTATTTGCATGAAACTGTAAACTAATCATGCAAAAATTAATTTTGTCTTTCACCTAATTATTTTTGACATGCGAGAATATTTGCGTAGGTTTTTTTTTGCACACGGGAACTGTAAACTAGACTTAAAGAAAAAATTTTCGTGGTGTAAAATTTTTTTGTATTCGTCGTCAATTTACAGTCAGTCTATAAAAAAGCAAACACAAACGCCAAACGCAATTTTTTTCGGAAAAAGAATGTCAGTGACATTGTTTTGTACGAAAAATACCGTGGTGAATATAAAATTTGTTTTCTTTGGGTAGTTCATAGTTCGATAAAAAAAATTTAAACGTCAAAAAACTTTTTTTTCGCAAAAAGCGCTCCCATAAGAAATACATGTAGTTTTTTTTTTTCTTCAAGGAACTGTATACTTAGCTCTAAACAACTCGTAACATAGCTTAGAGCTCAAAACCAAGTATGCAAGCCATTTGATTACTTGAAAAAATATGAATACATACAACAATAACAAACTAAAAATTAAATCGTTGAAGCGGTTTTCTTAAATACTTATTTGTATACATACAATTTTGAAAATATTAAAAAAAAAAAAAATTGGTAGGTAGGCCAATTTTGAGTATTTATGAAAATACTTTTATAAACCTGGTTTCAAAAAAAATGTATCTACCTATTTTTGAAATATCGAATTTAAAGATTAAATATTTTAATTTTAATTTTATATTTTTTTAAATTTAAAATTATTTTTTTTTTAAATTTTGATATGCAATATTATTAATATATTTTAAAGGAGCTTTTACATAAAATTTTTGATTAAAATTGGTTGAGCCGTTAATAGCCCTGTTTTTATTTGTATCTAGTACCACAACAAATACAACAACAATTTTGTATAACTCCGTATTTAACATGCTTCTTTTTTTTATGTGTAACTATAAAGTCAGTCAGTAAAGTTATTCAACCGTGAATGAATTTCGTTAATTTAATTTAATTTTTATTTTAAAAATTTTGTAATAATGAAGCATAGTAAATCAAAACAAAAGTTATAAAAATGGGGGCTTTTAAAATTTTCTGAACGAGTTTAGTTTCCACCCGCCAACATCGCTGCAAAATTTCATAAGAATTCGAAATAAATTGCTAATTTACTGAGTGAGTAACATTTTAAAAGTTTTACCCTGCATCTCCACGAATAAACTGGCTGAACAGAATGGGGACAGTGCTGAAACTGGTGCTGCAGCTGGAATAGCTGTCAAAATGTTGAATACACACAAATTTAATGAAACGAATACAACACGATATAACTGCAAACGGAGATGCAGACAAGTTGGCCAGCTTTTAACTTTTCCGTTTCCAAATTGCGAGCGCAATGGAGTATTTACATGGGGATTGAAGTCAGTTTCAAACTCTTTTCAATCTCGCATAAAGACGTAAAGTAGTTTAAGCTTTCATTTCATCCTATTCCATTTTTATTTCTGATACTGAAATTTCAGAAAGCTATACACCTGCATTGTGGTTAAATCGAAATTTTATCCGTATAACTTTCCTCTTCTCTGTCCTCTTCAGTAAGGACAGCTCGACGAGCTAACTAGTTAGTTGTTATCCCATTGTTGTTACTAATAAAATAATTTTTCTTATTCCAAAAGACAGATAAATTTAAGGCCTGTGAGCTGTGACTCCAGAGGAAGGGTACAAACATTTTGAATCCTGAAAGCCAAAATCCCGAATACCCAAAAACCCTGTGCGAAAATCCGGAATGGATGAAATCCTGAACGAACGGAATTCTAAATTCGAGATTCTGTCATTCGGGATTCTGGCATTCGGGATCTTTGCCGTTCGGAATTTTGTCCATTAGAGATTTTGTACATTCGGGATTTTGGCATTCAGAATTGTTTGCATTTCGGGATCGAATCTAGGCATGACAACCATGTGACAGAGTTGCTGTGTGTCGGATATCTTTTTGTTATTTCCAGAATGCTTGAAAGCTTAGAAACTCGATTTAGATTAAATTTTTTACAGTATGAGAATGTGACAGTGTGAAAGATTAACAGACGTCACACATTGACATTGTTAAACTGTTACACCATCACACTGTTATATTGTCACACTGTAACACTGTCACATTTACGAAAGAATGGCACTGTTACAATGTCACACTGCCACACTATATCACACTCCTGGCATGTTTGCAATCACAGCCAAAATCAAAACCAGAGCGCTGAAAATATAGTATAAAACTAATTTGAATAAGATTTAGCTTTAAATTCCATTGTCCATAAATCCTACCAACTATTAATGAAAGTTTAAATTTAAAAACTTTTCAAATCAGTCTAAGATTGGTATTCTGTCTTATATTTGAAAGAAAAAAGTAAATAACTTATAACTTAAGCTTAAATCTTGCAAATATATAAAAAAAAATCCAAAAATGTCTTTTAACAAAAATCTCTCTAACACCACGGAAAAACCATTTACAAAGTTAATCATATTTCAAAAGCCTCAAATAAAAATTGGATGGTGGTTTATTTAAGAGGGTATTGCCTAAACCAAAAATCCAACAGAATGGAATGCAAAATTTCCATTGGGAAATCAGCATCTGGTGGTAGGTATAAAGATCATCCTTAATCCTATTGAGTTCGTATCCAATGAATAAACAGAAAACCCTAAGTAAGATTTGGAGACATAATCAAGAAACAAAAAATCACGTTAGGCACACAGAATTTATGAGAAAAAAAAATACAAAAAGAAATGGTCGTGTTCCAACTTTATTGTTATCAAATAAAACTACCTGCATTTTGTTTTTTATTTCAAGAAGTATTGAAAATTGAACTTTTTCAAAAATATTTTATGACAATGTTTTTTCTCATTGAACAAAAAAAAAATCGATTAAACTCGCAAGTTTTGGCTTAAAGGTGCGTATCCACTTGGAGTAAAAAGACTGTAAGTAACTCTCAAGCTGCTCTTAAAAGTAAGATTTGTAAGCGAATACAGTCATGACATGGGTTAGACGGCTATCCAAGAGTTACTACCGAGAGTTTTGTAGTAAAAGTACTCTTAGATGGAAGCGCACTTTAATGGTGCTTATCAATTTGAGAGTAAAAAGACTGCAAGCAGTTCTTAATCAGCTCTTGAGAGTAAAACTTGAAAGTGAAGTCCGTTATGAAATTAGTTCACAAAGGAGTAGACACTTATCCGAGAGCAACTTTCGAAAGTTTCTTATGTCGTTTTTCTTTTTGCGATCTGTTTAATATTCCTATCGAGTATGGAAAATTTGGAGTAGTAGGAGTGAAAAAGAGTAGGAAAGGAGTACTCCGAACGTCCAAATGAAAACTACATTAGTGAAAGTACTCTCAAATGGAAACGCACCGACTCAGTAAGCTGAAAAATTGATAATGAATGGCTGGATTGAGTCCATAGTGTCACTAAATACGCTTAAGTCCAAGGGTACAAATCACCGTTATTTTTATAATTTTTTCCCTTTTCAAAAGAAAAATTAAAAAAACCTTGAACGTAGACCCTAAATACAGTGAAATTAAAATCATCTGCTGGCATTGTAAGTTATATTTTAGTTGTGTGTTTTTAAGAGTTCTACAGGATCCCAACCTCCCAAGATTCCAAGGTAGTACTCTCAAACGCTTAACAATTTGACATCAAGTAGCTTATTTATTTATTTAGCTTAATACAAGCTTGCCTTAAATCTCTACTTAAATCTGAACTTAAATTTAAACTTAATTCTATGGTGGGTTTTTCATTGTTTTTTTTTTTTTTTTTGTTTTTTTTTTTTGCTTGTTTTTTTTTTTTTTAATTTATTTTATTATTGAAATGGGCCCGTAGGCCCACCCACCAGTTTTTACATACAAAAACTTAAAGATTAATCCATAAAATAAAGACAACGTGGGGTTTTGGATTTGGGGCTTTGAGTTAGGGCGAGTTAGAGAGGAAGAACTATCCATTGAGTTATTGGTTATTGGTGTGGTTGAGGTTGATATAGAGAGAGATTTTGAGAGAGTGTTTGGAGGAGTGGAAGTCGAAAGAATTTTGCATAATGTTAGAAGTACGGAGCATGCGGGTCATTGGTTCGTTACTACCATAATTAGTACGATGAAAGTTGACATCAAAGAGTGACACTAATCTAAGATTTCTAGGGTTAGTTTGCAATGCAATTTTTTGGAGAAGCGCAGGGCAATCAATATTACCAGCTAAGAGCTGATGGATAAATACAATATCGGCTACTTTGCGACGATTATAAAGGGGTTGCAAATTAATAAGCTGAAGGCGACATTCGTAGGGTGGAAGATGGAGCGTATCAAGCCAGGGTAGCCCACGAAGTGCAAAACGAAGGAATCTTCGCTGAACAGCTTCGATACGGAGAGAGTGAGTATCATAAAAGGGTGACCATACCTGGCTGGCATATTCAAGAAGTGGTCTAACAAATGTGAGGTAAAGAGATTTAGTGACGTAGGGGTCCGAAAATTCTTTTGACCAGCGCTTAACGAAACCAAGTGCAGAGTTAGCTCTATTAATAGAGGTGGTAATATGAGATCTAAAATTAAGTTCTTTATCACAAAGAACTCCTAGGTCATATAATGAGTCCACTACGGTCACTGCATCATTGTTAATAAAGTATGTACGAGGAGGGAGAGTGGAGCGTTTACGGGAGTATGTTATAGCTTGACACTTACTAACATTAAGTTCCAGAAAGTTCTTCTGGCACCAGGTAGAAAATCTATTTAAATCTTGTTGAAGAAGATAGGAATCAGAAGGAGAGGAAATGTATCTATAAATTTTTGTATCGTCAGCATAAACAGAGATCATAGAATCATTGATGACGCAGTCTGCATCATTAATAGTCAAAACGAAAATCAGAGGGCCGAGATGACTTCCCTGCGGAACACCGGAGGTTGCAAGGATAGGGTTAGATTCGATACCTCTAAAGAGGATATTGTACTGACGATCGCTCAGATATGATTGGAACCATGCAATGAGAAGGGGCGGAAAGCCAAGTGCTTTAAGTTTAAAAAGAATAAGGGTGTGTGAGATTTTGTCAAAAGCTTTGCTGAGGTCGGTTGCGATGACATCAACTTCTTTACCAGCTTCCATGGCGCATATGGTGCCGGAGACAAAATCAACTAGGTTTGTAGTAGTCGATCTACCACTAAGAAAACCATGTTGATTGGGGGAGAAAATTTGCTTACAATGGAAAAGCATGTTATCATAGACTATGCTTTCAAAAAGTTTAGGAATACACGACAGCTTAGCTATGGGGCGGTAATTAGATATTTCTTTTTTAGGGCCTTTTTTATGGATCGGGATAATATAGGAATATTTCCAACGAGAAGGAAATATCCCTTGAGAGATTGAGAGCTGGAAAAGAGCGGTCAATGGCTGTAATAAAGTTGACGAGCAATTTTTTAGAATTATTGAAGGTAAGCCATCAGGACCACCAGTATATTTAACCTTAAGTTTATTAATCTTATCTTCAACTATAGAAGGGGGAATTAAAATTGAAGAAAGTGAAGTTTGAGTGCAAGTGTCTAAGTAGGAAAAGTAATCTGAGTCTGGTAGTGAGGTGTTATCAGAGAATGATTGACTAAAAAATTGAGCATATAAGTTAGCGATTATTAAGGGATCGTCTGAACTAGTATTCAAATATGTAAGGGTAGAAGGGTAGTTATCAGACTTTCTTTTAGCATTAATGAAATTAAAGAAGCTTTTGGGATCGGATTTAATATTAGATTGAACTTGACTTAGATAGTTGTGGTAAAGAGACTTACAGAGTTCAGAGAAATTGTAGTTTGCACTCTGAAAGGTTGAGAAATCGTAGCCTGTGCGAGATTGCAAGTACTTACGCCATAGTTTGTTTCTATTATTACGGAGGGATTTTAATTCTTTATTATACCATGGAGGGCAAGAGGAAATGTTTTTTTGGGGAGAAATAGGGACTGATTGACTGAGGCAACTAAACACTAAAGAATAGAAATGGAAGAGGGCAGAGTTGATGTCGTTACTTTCAAAAATAATGCCAAAGTCAACGGCACGCAGTAGATTATTAAGCATAGGGAAATTTGTCTTACGAAAATTAAAAGCCATTACATTTTCTGGTGCGGCGGTGATATGGGAAGATTCATAAGAAAAAGTAAGGAAAAGAGGAGGATGGTATGGGTCAAGAGTGGAAAGAAGATGATTACTTGCAGAAACTACACAGTTTTCAACATCAGAAGAGAAGATAAGATCGAGTTGACGGCCTAAATTATTTTTGACACCACTCAATTGGTAAAGGTCTGAGTCAGAGAGGCAATCAGTGAATAGGATTTCCTTATCAGTCAATGCATTAGAACTCGTATAGTGTGATTCATCATCAGAGAGAATCCACTGGAGATTCGGGAAGTTAAAATCACCTAAAATTAAAACCACGTCCGATGGATCAGCTGCTTCGAAGATAGTATCTATAGCATCAACTGCAAGCTGATAAGATTGGATAGGCTGGCAAGGTTTTATATAGCAGCAAGCTATATAAAAGGTAACTTTGGCGATTGTCAATTTGACGCAGACATACTCAAAGGATGAGGAATCGGAAATTTTGAAAAGGTTCGAGTCAAAGCGATTGTGAATTGCTAATAAAACACCTCGACCTAAACATGCATTGTCGTGCAGAGAGCCATCTGCTCGAAAAACGTTGAAGTCAGGGTTAAAGAGCTCACTATCGTTAATACTGGGTAGAAGGTTAGTCTCAGTTAGTGCAAAAATGTCATAGGGTAAAGTAAGGGAATTAAGATAGACTGCGGAGGTTTTGGTACGAAGCCCTCTGACATTTTGGTAATAAAGGGACAGGCATTTTGGAGGATAATTAGAGGAAATAGGAGGTTTAGGAACGAAAAAAACTATTAAAGTTAGAACGACTCCTCTGCAAATGAGAGATACGCTTAGAGTTAACATACGAGGCGAAAGACGCTAAATCATTTGCAACATCAGCGGGAGTAAGTCTGAAAGATTCATGGAAACGAACGAAAATTTGCCTTAGCTCATCAGGGTTAGTTGGGAGGCCTTCTTGCTGAATAGATACCATAAGATTGGTTCTAGTAACACCGTCTATACAAACAGAGTCATGTTTGTCGTGAAGGTAAGCAAGATAAAGGCGAATGTTAGAATAGATTCTATGATCTCTGAGGCGTGAGAGAACATAACGACCATCATCATTAAGGTCAACGAATTGTTTAGTTAATCTAGCAGTAGGAGGGGTGAGAGGGTCTAGAAGTGGAAGCGAAGATCCATGAGTATGGGTAGGGAGTGGGGCATTTGATATGGTGGGTGATGGGATGGAGGTTGGGTGAGGAGATGTCAATGTGGTGGAGTAGAGGTTAGATGTGGATGAAGTGATCGTTGAAGGATGAGAAGAGGACGGTGAAGGATTAAGAATGTGGGAGCGAATAAAATTAGGGTACCTTTCCGATGGAGAACCCTGAGAAGAGTGGAGATTTTTAGGAGTGGAACATGGACCCTCAGTTGAAAGATCAAAAGAAACTCGTCTATTAGAAGGTATAAAAGAAGTTTGGGGTGGTTGCGAGGATTGAGGGTAAGAAGTAGGATTATTAAAGGGTAAATTTTTAGGTAAAGGAGCGGGTGAGGGGCTAGGAATAAGGGAATCTGGACCTGCAGCTGAAAGATTAAAAGAAACTCGTCTATTAGAAGGTCTAGAAGAAGTTTGGGGTAGTTGCGAGGATTGAGGATAAGAAGTGGGATTGTTATTAGTTAGAGGAGCTGATGAGTGATTAAGAATATGGGAATTGCGGAAATTAGGGTTCTTGGCTCCAGAATTGGGATCGGAGTTGGGAGATGAAATTGTTGGGGTAAGTTCATTTGGCGTAGAGAAAAGCGAGGGGGTGGGGTGAGAATGAGTTAGATTGAAGGGAACCCGTTCACCACTGGGCTTAGATGGAATAGGGACATATAGAGGATTTTTTGAGATGCAGGGGGGCGTAAAACTAGGGAACAGGTTTGTTTTGAAGCTCCAGTTAGGGTCAGATCTAGGAAAGTGAGCGGGTTTGTTTTTCTGACTAGAATTATTGGTTTGCTTAGGGTTGGAGGATAAAGGGACGGGTTTTGTAAAAGTAGGTTTATTAGTATTTTTAAATCTAAGGTAATCTTGTTTATCTACCCATTTGGTCATGTTCATCTTTCCCAGTCGGAATGCATCATCAGTCTGAGAGCGAAAAAGCCATTGGTATTTGGATGAGAAGCTAATTTTAAAGTTGCTATGGAGTCTGGGGCGAGGTGGCGAAATCTTCTGGCATTCGTTAAGGTCTATGGAAAATCCACGGCTGAATAGTCTGTTAATCCAAAGGACATCAGCATCTACAGGAGCATTTGTGATAAAGAAAGTCACACTATCGGCATTGGTGTTTAACTTCCTTAGTCTGTTGTTCCATTCGGTAAGAGTCCACGTGGTGCCAAAACGGTTTATGGTAGGTAATTCAGGTGCAGTTGAGTTGGGTGAAAGTGTTGGTTGGTGAGATGTTGGAGGAAGTCGAGGTCGAGGTGGTGAAGCATCTGCGATAGCTGGATAGGCGTTTAACTTCCTCAGTCTGTTGTTCCATTCGGTTAGGGTCCACGTTGTGCCAAAACGGTTTATGGAAGGTAATTCGGGTGCAGTTGAGTTGGGTGAAAGTGTTGGTTTGTGGGGTGTTGATTGATGGTGAATAGATTCAGCGGGAGATGAAGGCACTGCAGTGGTGGTGGATGGAAGCGAAGGTTGTAGGCAAACAGGTCGAGGTGGTCTAGCATCTGCGATAGCTGGTAAGGGAGCTGGTTGGCAAATAGGTAGAGGTGAACAGGAAGAGGTATCCATAATTTCAGCCAATAAAGATGTGTTGTAAGCGGAGGCATTGGGTTGAAGGTGGATCCCATCGATTTTACAAGTTGCTGTTCTTATGTCATCGGAAAGATCGTCGATGCTTAGCCTTGTTGCCAGAATCTCGCAGCTCATTGAGTTAATTTTACCAACGGCATCTTCCAGCAGAGCGAGTGGATGTCGAAGGCCGGGTATCACTATTTTTGAGGTACTTTGCATATGCTGGTCGAGGTCGGAGCGCATAGTGTTAATATTTTCGTTTATTAGGTCAACAGAGTCAACGTATTGGTGGCTCCTCAGCATAGATTTTAATTCATCTTTGAGCGATACTATGCGTTGCTCGAGGTGATCGTCTTTTGAATTGTCGGACATGAATTGCGTAAGAGCAGCAAGTTGCTTTTCAATCGAAGAAAATTTCTCGGTACACCTTTTGCTATGGTTGTCAACAATATTGCCCAAGTCATCCATGGATTTACTGAAAACATCCAACTGTTGCAGCTGATCAAGAATGTTTTTATGGAAAAGTTTATTATCAGCTGGGATGCGGTTGGTTGAATCACTAAGACACTTTATTGCCAGCAGTACATGCGAGAGAGAAAAATCTCTACACTCTTCGCAATAAAAGAAGAAGTGCTCCAGATAATCTTTTAGGTACGCACTTGATCTCTTGCTAAGCCCAATACATAGTGGGTGAAAAGATTTACCACAAAGGCCTCTACAAGGCACCGCGACAGCATTTTTGTGGTCATTGTCTTCGCAATGGATGAAGTCACATCGATTCGCCATAATTTAAAGAAAAAAAGAGAAGAATTCCGATAGGATATGTAAAAAATTGTTTTTTTTTTTAATTGATAAGTCAAGTATTGAATGGGGGCACCCGCGATAATGCAATTTAATGCAAATGACGTCACAGTAAAAGAAACTTTATTATTTTTTTTTTTTTTATTTCTTTTGTTGAAAACAATCGATGACAAATCAAGGGCAAGCGGCAAAGTAAACCAAATGAAATTGGGTCAGGTAAACAAATTGGGTTAGCGAGGCGGCTTCTTTAATAATAAAAACTATTACAAGTAGTTAACACAGGTAAGCACAATTTTCAATTTGAATTGACTGCGGTAACGGTAGTGAGTTTGCGATTGAAAAGTGCAGAGGTAAACAAACTGAATTAATAAAAGAATTTAGAGCGAAATTAAACACGTCTGTACTTGGCGACGACACTAATTGAATTGAATTAAAGACCCTTAATGCCTCCCTAGCCATCTTTGGTGTAGATTTATATCCCTAAAGTCTGTTTCCTTTTCCTTAGATTTCTAGCTTCTAAGTATAATTCCACTTTCATCTGTAAAAGAATAAACGCTTCGCAGTTTTACTGCAGTAAATTTTTTTGTCTGTTGACTTTCGACAACAGAATTTGTGTTGCATTACAATGTAAATGCATTGCAATCCTGTTTGCAGAGCACTTCAACTGAATGTAATAATTCTCTCTCAAAATTCACCCCCATCCCACGCTTCACTACATTACATAGCTCCTTTATTCGAGTATAGCAACAATTTTTGTACAAATTGGCCGTGAACAAAAAGACAAGGATCACCGGGTACACCCCAGTTTCAGGTCAAGTTAAAATTTTAAGTCTTGCATCCTTGTTTCTTTCTTGTTGCTCCTTTAGTGAAGGTGGTGGTAGTGATGATGGTGGTGTTATTCGGGTCTAGCGTGCTAATTGAAAAGGTGGTTCTGGCAATACAAAAGTAATAAAACAGCACCCGAAAAAGGTCAGGCATATAAATTGTTTTTAATTAACTTTCAAATAGGGCGTTTGACGTTATTACACCCCTCGTCGGTTTGAAGGTAGGTAACTACATATTTACACCATCGCTCGTTTATTCATAGCCGCACATCGCATCGCATCGGTATCGTGCCTCTGTGTATAAAAGAGTACCTAAAACCCTTTCGTCGTAACGTCGCATCATTTTCGTCATCATCGTCACCATTGCCGCCTGCCCGTAGAAAAGTGTTAAAGCCAAAAAGTTGGTCCCTTTGATGATGAGTTTCGTGAGCCAAGGGGGAGACAAGTAAAATAGAAGTGAACGGCAGCGTTGCGGTAATAAAGACTTAAGTAACTTTCAGATAGTTACTTTGTGAGTTGATTTTGCAAAAGCAGATGTTTTTAATTTGCTATATACGACGAACGATGACGACCCCTCCCATCCCCTTGTTTAACCCCAGCCGGCGCCCAGCCGAGCTGAATTGGAAGAGTCGTCATGCGACTTTTCTATATAGATATACAACCCGCTTATACCCATATACCCTTTTGCCCGTAGGGGTTGGATGTACAAATTATACTTAATGAAAGTGCTTAAAGTTTGACGTGGCTATGTGGGTACCAGGGTACTATAAAGGTATACATGTGTATATATAACCCAAAAGGAACCTAATTGCTTTTCGATAGATGTTGAAGAAGTAGGTAGGTAGTAGCACGACCAACTCCGACGACGGATAAGAGAGGTTTGTGGTTACTCTACTCAGTTAAGTTGAGAAACAAGACTCTTGATGAATTCAATTTGTTTTCAATTTACAAAGATGAAACCACTATCAGTGAAAGTGACCATAGAATTCCTGTTAAATTTTACCCAACACTTCACACCTTTAACTATAAAATATTCTAACACAATCATTAATCATTTTTGAATTCCCAACGGGACTCGTAGAGACCTATACTCGTACCACAAACTTTAAACATGCTGTGCTGTGCTGGTGTTTTTTGAATAGCCTATGAAATTCACCACAAGCTCAGAGTTTAGCTTTCCATCACAATCTTTATTCAAAATGAATGTGGACGAAATATCCTTTAGTTTTGACTGATTGATGTTTTACCATTAAGGATGCAAATTATTCGCTTTGTGGTTTGACAATGTCTATTGCGTGAAAACACACAAAAACTTCTACAAGGGTATATACTTTCAAAAGAAGGAATATTCTGATACTCCCTGAAGTAGAAGATTTATAGACATATTTGTATTTATATATTTTTTATATAAAGGAAGGCCTCCCTTGTGAAGGTCCATTATCATTGTGAACTCTCTAGCACCGATTTGGGCATAGTGCTAGTGCGGATGATGGTGGGTTATATGGGGTGGTTGTAAAAATGACTTCTGTAGATTTTTGCGGCAGTGATTTCTGAATGTAATTTTTAACAATTTACACCCGGCGACAGGCTTACATAAACCTTATGAATTAAACATTTTTGTGAGAGGATATTTTCAGGCATCAATTTTGGTATACTCATAGTAGGAAAAGGAGTAGACACAACGGGTGAAATATTGAGAAGGCTTACAGACATACTGTTGTTTATGCCTTTCAATGTGTTTTGTGAAATTGATAAACAATTGTTTTGTTTTACTTAAAAATATTTAAATGAAGGGCACAACAACTCAGAAAATCTCAAGGTCAAGTGCTTTCTCTTTGAATCAATCATTGTGAGTATAGCTTTACGTCTACTTATTAATTTTTCTGAGGGGACTACACTTCTTGTAACAGACCAAAGTATGTTTATTTTCTATAGACATTAGTCCAAGAGCCATCAGAGCTAAATAAGTTGGTTCATAATGCAATTTATTACTGAAAATTTGTTGGAAAATGTTCAGAGATCTCCCCCGAATGTAATTCCAAGTTGGGAAGACGGGGGGTGCGAGCGTTAGCTGTCATCTGGAAAAACACGTTTTATCAAATATCTCGTGAGCCGTGAATCATTCGACAAAAATAGTACATTTTTTTTAAGAGATATTTTTCCATAGATACTTTTATTTGTATTTAAAATCAAGTAGTTTTTGGGAAACGTTTTTGAGAAATTGAATTTTAAAGTCAATGGCCCTAAGTAATAGATCCGCTACTAGCTTAAAGTCGATTTTAGCAACAAATCCGTTGCAATAAAACACAAATTTAACTTCTTAATGCTTAGAAGAAGCTCAAGCTAAATTCAAAATGATCTAATCTAAGCATTTACAAGTGAAAGTTTTGCTTTGTTTCTAAGGATTTTTTTTTGTTAAAATCGACTTTAGGCTAGATTCTGATCTATTATCTACTCAGGGCCAATATTTTTGAAAAAAAGTTTTGATTTCTTGTTCAACTTGATTTTTTTCCTAATTTCGCAAAACTAAACACTACTATTGTTTTTAATATTCAGTGCCCTTATTAATTTTTAGTCAAATACTGAAAACCTGTTCTAAAAATCTTTCTTAATTTTTGGAAAAAAACAAAGTAACTTTTTCCCAAAAATCCAAAAAAAAGCCTAAAATTATGAATCGTACTACTTTTGTTTACCATAAACAGCTCTGAAACTTAAGCACCTCATCTATTGGATTGGAAGTTTGAAAAAAAAGAAAAAGCCATCTTACTGGCCAGTAATTGGTCAAAAAAGGTCAACTAGTCCTAGAAATTGGTCAGTCCTAGATAATTTCATGAGTACTAAAAGTTTTTCACGGTCATGCAAGGTCACGCGCGATTTTTGGCACCTCATTTGTGGGAAATTTACAAACCGTGATAAAAGACCTCCCATACATTTGGTCCCCCATACATTTCTTATATGAATTTTTAATAAATTAAACTAAAAAGTTCAAGGTCATAGCGATATTTGGCATCTCATTTAAGGGATATTTGCAAAAAGTAATACCACCTGAAGGGCCCTTGGAACTATAAAAAAGGTCAGCTAGCTTTTGTAATTGGTCAGCCATAAATTATTTTTATGAATTTGTATCATCGTACCAAAAATCGTTCGTGACCTTGAAGAAAGAACATTAAAATTCGTAAAAGAGACTTTATAGCTGACCAATTACTGAAACAAGCTGACCTTTTATGACCGTGAAGTGGCCGTTGAAATGGCATACTTTTTTTGTAATTTTCCCAAAAATGAGGTGCCAAAAAACGGGCGTGACCTTGCGTGACCGTGAAAAGCTTTAAATCCTGATTACAAGTAATCTAGGGCTGACTAGTTTCTAGGACTCGTTGACCTTTTCTGATCGATAACTGACCAATTAGATGGCATTTTCTTTTTTCAAATTTCCCATATAAAATTAAATACAAAAATTAACTTAGTGCCGCAACAGCTTGAGGAGAACCAGGGCTTAGTGACTTACAACTCTCAACCATTCCTGTTTGCGTGTTGTTGGAAGGAATAGAGGCGACCTACAATTTTTTTGCCAATTCCTAACGGCTAGATGAGCAGCACTTTTTATGACAACAAATACCCTTGGAGGATTTGTCAGCTCCTCGCAAGAGGCAGTACCTCGGAAAAAAATATTTTTTTTTTTAGGTGGTAGTGCGCTGGGAATAGAGCCCAGACCTTTGGAATGATAGTTCAACGCACTAACCATTATGCCAGGAGGCACTACAAGTTTTCCATTATGGGGTGTCAAAAGGATAAGTTTCTCTCTAAGTTCTGCCATGTGCCGTATTTCTTAAAGAAATCGTACTAAGGGTTTGGTTTTTAGAGGGTACCTATTTTCTTACGCGTCAAAGTTAGTACCACCATTTTCAATTTTCGAAAAAAAACGTTGCGCTGTATTGTGCTCCACTTGGGCTGGCTTGTGCCGTAAATATTTTTGAAAATTCGCAATTTTGCGAATGAAATTTTTGCGAAATTTCAAAATTTCTTAAAAAAAAATTGTGCTGCTTTGAGCTCAGAAAATGCTACTAAGAATCAAAAAGAAACAAAAAATTCGCATAATTGAAACTGTTATGGCCAACACAAAACTTTGCGAAGGGCGGTAGTGTGAAGTTAGCACCACCATTTCGATTTTCAAAAAAAAAATTGTGCTGAACTTGTGCCATGAATATTTAAAAAAAAATTCGCAAATTTGCAAATTTTACGAATAAAATTTTTGCGAAATTTCGTAATAACTAAAAAGTTAAAGTTGTGCTATTTTGTGCCCAATTTGTACTGCCATATTCCGAAGAATTAAAAAAATTCACATATTTGTATTTTTCATGCCAAAAATTAATTTATGATTTTTTTTTTAAGTTTTACATTTTTCTTAAAAACTTACATGAAAAAATCGCATATTTGTAATTTTACTACCAAAAAACAGTTTTGTGAAGCGTGAAGTAAGCACCACCATTTTCGATTTTCAAAAAAATTAAAGTTGTGCTGTATTGTGCTCAACTTGTGCTGCCTTGTGCCGTTAATATTTTTTAAAAATTTGCAAATTTTATGAAAATATGTCAAACTTTGCAATTTTGTAAAAAATTTAAGTTATGCTGTTTTGTGGTCAGCTTGTGCTCCCATATTCCGAAAGGATAAAAAAATCGCATATTTGTAACTTTTACCACCAAAAACCAGTTCTGCGAAGCGTGAAGTTAGCACCGCCATTTTTGATTTTCAAAAAAAAAAAAGAAAGTTGTGCTGTATTTTGCTCAACTTGTGCTGCCTTTTTCCGTAAATATTTTAAAAAGTTTCGCAAATTTGCTAAATTTACGGATGAAAATTTTTTTAATTTTGCAATTTTGTAAAAATTAAAGATGTGTTGTTTTGTGCTCAACTTGTGCTGCCATTTTTCCATTTGTAACTTATACGGCCAAAAAATAGTTTTGCGAAGTTATTTGGTGCCCAGTTTGTGTTGCCATTTGCAGGTGCATATTTTCATTTTTTGACAAATATAAATTTAATTTTGCGAGATTTTGATTTAAAAAATGTATCTTCTCTTTTTTCTATCAGTTTTAATGGGTCAATCGTAAATTGTAAATCGTATATAAAACTATGTCAAAAAGTGGATACTTCACAACGCATCACTCAACACATTTCGCTTGCTTAAAATTAAAATTTATTTAATTTACAAAAAAAAAAAGTTCACGTTTTTCTGAGAATTGAATTTGCGAGATTTTAAATTGTGAGATTTTTAATTTGCGAGATTTTTGTTGAAATATGAGATATTTTTCAGTCCGAGATGTATAAATGCGAGATTGTTGAAAGAGAGATTTTATAATTGCGAGACTATGAAAAACAAGATTTTTAATTTGCGAGATCTCGTTATTCGAGCTTTTAAAAAATGCGAGATTTTGTTATTCGAGATTTTGGTTTTCGGGATATTGTAACGCTCCAAAAATGAGCAAGAAAAAAATCAAATGTGACATTTTCACACACATAAACGATTCTGAAGCATAGTACGCAGCAGAAACGAAACGAAATTTTCCATACAGAAACGAAAATAAAATACGGAAAAAGAATTCTCATCAGACGAGAAAAAATTGTTGTTATATTTTGTAATGTTTTTTTTTTATGTTTTAATTTATTTTGACATCTGATAAAAATCTATAAATTTTTGTTCGCAAGTTTTTCGTTTATGATTTCGTTCTACAGTTGGAGACCCCTGGAAGTTTTCGTTTCGCTTCAGGAGCGTACTAGGCTTGACATTTGATTACGTGCGAAAAAAAGTGAAGACTTTTTCTAAAAATCTGCTTCATTATCAACTTTACTTATCAAATAGTTAGAATACCAAAAGAACAGAAAAACTCCTTTAAAGATAAATTTAGTGCTGATAGACTTATGAGTTTATGATTTTGACGTGTCATTTTTGAATTAAATTTTTCATTTGCATCAGCAGCGTATACTAGGTTTAGACATGATGAATTTACGTAACGTAATTATAAATAAATTAGGTGGCGCAACAGCTCGTGGAGAACCAGGGCCTAGTGACTTACAACTCTCAACCATTCCTGTGTGCGTGTTGTTGGCAGGAATGGAGGGACCTACAATTTTTTTGCTGAGTCCGAACGGCTTAATGAGAAGCACTTATTCATTAAAAGTATACTCTTGGAGGATTTGTGAGTTCCTCGCAAAAGGCAGTACCTCGGATAGAATATTTCTGTTTTTAGGTGGCACGGCTGGGAATCGAACCCACACCTTTAGCATGACAGTCCAACATACTAACCATTATGCCACGAGGTACTACTAATTTTAATCAACATCATTCATGTAACACAACTCAAACTGCTCCACCATATCGATATTCCAATTCCATACCAAGTTGAAGGAGAAAAATAAATTTCGAAAAGTTATGTTCCGTGACTTTCAATTTCAGTTTCTTTAACACCATTCTAAAAATGGTTATCCAAGGGTTTCAAAGAATTCATTAAACAAATTCTAACTTTAAGATTTGAGGTGAATGATGATGCAAGGTTACTTATTAATGATTTAACTTTACCTACTTTCACTGTCGTTAAAAATTTTCTTTTCCAAAAAATATAAACCCCAGAAGACTGACACAAATGTTATCCGTCATCATATCCGTCATTGTTAACCCAAAAGTAACGATCCAATCGAAAAATTACTCAAATTCCGTCTTTCATACCATCTTCCAACTGTCAGTGAAACATTCTTCTCGCAATAACAATCAAAACTCCCCAATAAGTCCAACAGAAAAGTAAACCATCCTTTTAACTGTCATAATGTTGTTTGACACCTTTAAAAGCATATTCATCTTTTCTTTTTTCTTTTTCTAGCCCCTCATTTCAAATATCTTAGCACAAAAATCTCCCACTACTGATAGCCATCGCTATTATCATCGCACCGCAATGCCAAAATGAATGATGACGGAGAGCTTTCTCGTACCCTAATAATTGAGGACAGCACCACTAGGAAAAAATCCCTTAAGGTTCTCTGCAAATGACTATAAACTCTTGGTCCTCCTCTAGTATAAAAGCTATCAATTTTATTATTGTGCTCTGGCAGGATAGATAGTTAGAGTTTTGGTTTGGGGATATCGTCCATCCCCAAAAATGATTTTTTAATACACTCAAGGAATATACAAACAGACACAAATAGACGCACTCTTATGTATATGATGTCAACGACCAACGAACTTATGCATGACATTATTATTTTTTTTTATTGAGAGGAGTCCCTCCATAGTAATGAGTTGTCGATGGGATGCGATACGATAGAGTTGGGATGCTCTATACTGGTCCTGGTTTGGTTGAATCGAATGGGGTTTGATGAAAGAGCAGTGGTGGTGTATAGTGGTACCATATCTCAAGCTCAGTGTCATAATTAGTAAGAGTGGTGTTTGCCTTAATGGGTCATTAATGATGGAATAATGTTCCCTTTTTTCTTGGAAGGATTTCACCAGTTCAATTAAATTCATGAGATTTTTATCACTGTGAATAAATGTAAAGGAATTTTTCAAGAGTCAGAGTCAGAGTCAGAGTCAGAGTCAGAGTCAGAGTCAGAGTCAGAGTCAGAGTCAGAGTCAGAGTCAGAGTCAGAGTCAGAGTCAGAGTCAGAGTCAGAGTCAGAGTCAGAGTCAGAGTCAGAGTCAGAGTCAGAGTCAGAGTCAGAGTCAGAGTCAGAGTCAGAGTCAGAGTCAGAGTCAGAGTCAGAGTCAGAGTCAGAGTCAGAGTCAGAGTCAGAGTCAGAGTCAGAGTCAGAGTCAGAGTCAGAGTCAGAGTCAGAGTCAGAGTCAGAGTCAGAGTCAGAGTCAGAGTCAGAGTCAGAGTCAGAGTCAGAGTCAGAGTCAGAGTCAGAGTCAGAGTCAGAGTCAGAGTCAGAGTCAGAGTCAGAGTCAGAGTCAGAGTCAGAGTCAGAGTCAGAGTCAGAGTCAGAGTCAGAGTCAGAGTCAGAGTCCCATTTCATCTTAGCTGCATATCTGGAATCCTTCACTGTCCTTAAATATTGTTCCACTTCCGAACTGGCAAAATTCTTCTTATGTTTTTTACTTTACTCGTATTTCTTCACTCTAGT
This sequence comes from Dasysyrphus tricinctus, assembly GCA_963921185.1. Classification (NCBI taxonomy): domain Eukaryota; kingdom Metazoa; phylum Arthropoda; class Insecta; order Diptera; family Syrphidae; genus Dasysyrphus; species Dasysyrphus tricinctus. The sequence goes on along the minus strand of OY992533.1, from coordinate 116,013,106 downwards.
ATTTATGAGTTCTATACTGCCACTTGTTTTATTTGCTTTCCTGGTTCTATCTTGCCATGGGGAATATGAAAATGATTGTTATCTTTAATTTGGCTTATCTTCCGCAAATAAGAGAGAAATGATTACTAATATTAGCCAGTTTTAATGACCTGAATTAATTAATTTCACTCCGAATGTTTTATGAACTCAAAAGAGGTTTTTCTTTATTTTAATCAGATTCTTTCCTTTTGATTGTACATAATCAGGAAACTGTAATTGCAAGCAACAGATTTATTTTTTTCTTTTCATGGAATAAGTTTCTTGGTCTTTAAAAGTGACGAAAATTAGGATGATCTATGATTTTTAATTTCTCGGAGCGATATTTTTGTTAACTTTTGATGAAATAAGCCTATAAGAATCGGTTTTAATCCGAGAAGAGGTTTAAGGTTAGGACCAACTTGTCTATCCTATAGAATAGACTAGTTTGACCTAGATGATAGACTAGTTTGATCTTAGATAACCTAGTTTGTCCTAGGATTAACTAGTTTGTCTTATAGGATAGACTAGTTTGTCCTAAGAAAAACTAGTTTTTCCTAGGATTGGCTAGTATGTCCTTTGATAAACTAGTTTGTCCTAAAATAAACAAGTTGGTCCTAGGATTAACTTGTTTGTCCTATAGGATAGACTTGTTTAAAGTAAGATAAAGTAGTTTGTCCTAGGATAAACTAGTCTCTCCTATAAGAGAAACTAGTTTGTCCTATGATAAACTAGTTTTTCCTAGGATAAACTAGTTTGTGTAAATAGCTTATCTTAAGACAAACTAGTATATCTTTAGACAAACAAGTTTATCCTAGGATAAACTAGTTTATCTTAGGACAAACTAGCTTATCTTAGGACAAACTAGTTTATCTCAAGAGAAACTAGTCTATCCTATATGAAAAACTAGTGTATCCTAGGACAAACTAGTTTATCTTAGGACAAACCAGTCTATTCTATAGGAAAAACTAGTTTATCCTAGGACAAACTAGTTTTTCTTAGGACAAACAAGTCTATCCTATAAGACAAACTTGTTCATCCTAGGATAAACTAGTTTATTTTAGGAAAAACTAGTATATCCTATAATAAGACAAACTAGTCTATCCTATAGGATAAACTAGTTTATCTTACGACGAACTAGCCTATCCTTTAGGACAAACTAGTGTATCCTAGGACAAACTATTTTATCTAAGGACAAACTAGTTTATCCTATAGGACAAACTAGTTTATCTTAGGACAACCTAGTCTATCTTATAGGACAAACTTGTTTATCCTAGGACTTATTACATAGTTTAACTAGTTTCGCCTAGGACGAACTGACTTCACATTTTTGTTGCGGCTCCTCGAAATCAGTGCCCAGGAAGTAAGAACAATAGTTATGAGGTCTTATTTCACTTTGCATAATTAACTTGCGCTAATTGAGGACGCTAGCATCAATACTGTGATGTCAGTTCATCCTAGGCGAAATTAGTTTGACCTAGATGAAACTTGTTTGGCCTAAGAAAGTTATTGCTTTTGTTGGTTCATCTGTTACTCGCTGACAATTTCCAACACAATCCCTATATTGAAAGCCATCAGTAGATAAGTACGAGAATAGCTGACAAAAAACGAGTGGTCAATAAATTAAATTGAATGAAATAAACCCCCAAAACAAAATGAATTTAAGTCCCAAAAGTCTTATTTACTGGGGTATAATTTCGCGGATCGCATCAAAATTAGTTCGTCCTGGGTGATACTAGTTTGGCCTAGGATAAACTAGTTCGGTCCGAAATATTGAATAATCTATTCTGGCAAAGTTAATATATTCTAAGTGTATAGAGGATAAACTAGTTCAACCTTGGAAAAACTAGTTTCCGACGCACATAGGCTAAACTAGTTTGGACTAAAATATTGAGCAATCTAATCCAGCAAAACTATTTTTTCCTAAGTGTATTGGGATGAACTAGTTAAGCCTAGGAAAAACTAGTTTCCGAACGCATATAGGCCAAACTAGTTAGGCCTAGGATAAACCAGTTTGGCCTAAGAAACTGTTTGGTTAGCAACAAATACAATTGCTTTGAACTATTTTCAAGAATCACAGAGAAGAAAAATGATTACTTCTATTAGAGACACGAATAAATTAATTTCACTGAAGATCTATTATTTTTTCCAAAAAAGTCTTTTATTTAAATTAGTTTTCTGAAACCACCAAAAGATTGTGACCAACTGTATATTTTTCTTCACCTCTTTATGCAATTTTAATAAAGATGACTTGTTATTTGTAATTTGGAGAAAGGATTTATTTGTTAAGTGTTGTAATATGCCTAAGGATTCTTTTCCTTTTGTATTAAAGACCTAACTCAAGAGGGATGCTATACGCATTGACCATTATTAAAAATTAAAGGTCGTCCTTTAACTTGTTTTTCCTTAGTTTGATTCTCTGTGTTTTGTTTTTTTTCCTAACAAGTAATAAATTGCTGGAATTGCTGCTGAGTTGGACAATATTGATGTAAGGCGGTGAAATTGAAACAAGGCTACGAGTAGGTATATTTCGTATTATTTAATTTCAATTCGTTATATAGCTTTTTGTTTTGTTGCTCATAAATGTTTCTATGTAATTATACGTGCGGCCAAAGTTCATAATAAAATTCCCTTCAAAAGGCTGGAAAGGTTGAGGTTATACGATGAAGATGGAGATGGTATATATAAAAATGATGGATGATTTTATGTGTCATAAAAATGCGACTCAGATGCTTATGAAGAATACCAAAGATTAGGTACGTGAGAATGTTAACAAAATTTAATTGTTTTTGTTGAAAGTTTAATTGTATTTGACAGGCGTGGGCGCTTCAACTTGATAATGACTTCTAATATATAAACCTACCTTCATTTATGCATGTATACCTTATTTAACATTGATAATGTTGATATTTATATATTTAATTATATTAATTTTCATCAAGACTTAAAGTTTATTTGAACAAGGATTGTTGTGTCTTAAATGGATTAGTCAAATTTCTTCGAAAACACACTCGTTTATGGTATGTATTAAATTTAAAGGCATAACCTTTCGACGTGTGCCACCAACATCACTTGCTTAAACACACACTGAGATACATACATACATACATAGGTACACATTGAATTGCGGAAAGGGATTAATAATTATTGTTATATGTGAGATGGAGCAACTTTAAGGGGGATTAGCCTCATGATATTAGGATTATATACATACTCTTGAAACAGTTTCGATTTGGTTTAAGGGAGTGGATAGAATTTTGAGGTATCCATAGGTATATGTGAATATTACAAGCTCTTGGTGTAAACAAGCGAAATATATGCAAATTAAATAAGTTAATTGGCAATTTTGGATTAAAATAAAGCTTAACCAGAATTCTATAGTCACTTTTAAAGAATTCAGCTTCCTAGTTCACATTTTTTGTCTGTCATTTTTTATTAATTTTCATGGCTAAAAACCGTTCATTAAAACTTACGCAAATTATCTTGTTGTTTCTGAATATGATTTCATTTTCATCAAAATTTTCGATAATGTTAGAAGGAATGCAAAAAGCAGTAAGAGTTTCCAGTCATAAGATCATTTCTCAATCTCCTTAAGATGATAAAAAAAAGGTATGCAGATAATCAAATTAAAGCAGACTTGCTTAAAATACTCGTAAAACCTACACTTTGACTAACCTACTTACCTAACCTAGACACAATACTATAACTTTGTGTGTGCTTTATTTGGGACTAGTTAAGTATGAAAATCACGGTCTGGCAGGGTTGCCGCGGTCGGAAGGTTGCCATCAGATTTTTTCAAAATGCAAAAAAAGGGTCAAAATTAACCTACTTAGTTAATCTAGAAGCGGATGGTTTTAAAGTAATTGCATATGGTGATGACATTGCCATTGCAATATCAGGAAAGCATCTTCAAATCATTATAGAATTAATGCAAACTGCTCTCAACAAACTACTTAAATGGACAAACAAATGTGAACCAGGTGTAAATCCCTATAAAACTGAACTAGTCCTCTTTACAAGGAAATATAAAATTCCGAATATAGACCTTCCATCAATAAATTGTATCCCACTTAACTTCTCAGATGAAGCTAAATATCTAGGTCTGATTTTAGACAAAAATTTGAGCTGGAAACCAAATAAACAAGAAAGAGTCAGAAAGGCCACAGTGGCATTTTTCTCCTGTAAAAAAGCTATTGGAACCAAATGGGGCTTGTGCCCACATATCACCCACTGGCTATACACAGCGGTCATCAGACCGATACTCACTTATGGGGTGGCAGTATGGTGGACTGCTTTAGATAAAATAACTTATCGTGATAAGTTAAGCAAAGTGCAGAGATCAGCTTGCATGTGTATCAGCGGAGCTCTCCGTTCGACACCTTCCGCTGCCTTAGACATACTGCTTAACATTACACCCCTCGATGTATACACTAAACAAGTGGCAGCGAGCACAGCTATTCGTCCCAGAGCCATCTCTCAATGGTCCAATAACTCTATTGGCCATACTATCATTCTGAACAAATTCGAATCAATCCATAAACACTCCAACTACACCATCCCTCAGCCGATTTTTGGCAAAAATTTCAAAGTTACAATTCCAACAAGATCCACTTGGGATGATGAGGAATTCTTGAGAGATGAAGAAATTCATTTCTACACGGATGGCTCAAAAACTGAAGAGGGGGTGTGTGGTGGCGTGTACTCAGAACGACTAAACATTAGTCCCACTTTCTGTCTCCCTGATCATTGTAGCGTGTTCCAAGCGGAAATTCTGGCGATAAAAGAAGTTTTATTTTGGCTCAAAGAAAACGTAATATCTACTTTAAATATCCGTATCTTCTCAGATAGCCAAGCTGCCCTTAAATCACTAGACTCTGTTTCTACAAACTCCGTAACTGTCCGAAACTGTTGATCGTCTCTAATGGAGATGGCAGAACAGTTCAACATTCACCTTTTCTGGGTGCCGGGATACAGAGATATTTCAGGAAACTGTAGTGCCGATAAACTCGCCAGGATGGGTACTATTACACCAATATTACCTTACAGGGTGAATATTGGAATACCAATCTCTACTTGTAAACTTATGCTTTAGCAAGATTCCATGATGATGACAAACAGCAGATGGACAGGTATCACTACTTGTCTGGCGACAAAACGGATCTGGCCAACACTGGATCCGAAGCGATCGAAATGTTTGTTATCTCTAAAGGCGATATTACACTAGCATATAAATATGGCAAATTTGCCATATAAATATGGCCCAAAAGGCTCATATAAGTGTGATAGACATATTTATATGACAAAATATATATGACGCCATATATATGATCATGATTTAGAGCCATATATTTTATGTAGTGTAATATCGAAACAAAGGCGTTGTCATATATATTTGGAAGTTTTGTGCCATATATTCATATAAAAATCGGTTGATTTTATATGTTCATATGTTTGTCATATAACTTTATTATTGATTGTTGGCATATGGATCAAATTAAATAAGAATTCTTTATTGATTTGATCCATATTATAGTAATTATTATTGAAGACCTCGGCTTCATTTGTTTGATGCATTTATGCTGCTAAAGAATGCAATATGCTAACCATTAGCTGCCATAATCGTGTTAGATGACAAAAAATAGATACAAAATGGTAGAAACAATTATTGCATTTTGTCACTCGAGTAAATTCAACATAAGTGGCGCTAAATGAATGACTTTTGCGATATGAGATATTATTTTTCAATGGCTTAAGAGGGATAATAAATTATATTTAAATTAGAGAAATGTAGTAGTTACAGTACTTAAAGGTCGTGTCTGCAATTTCGTTGCACTTAAGGGAAAATCTTTAAAAATGTGTCCAAATTAAATGAGAATTCCTGCCTGAAAAAGAATATACATTGTATAAACGAAGACGTTTTGAATCACACCAAACTTTAAAAAATTAACAGTAGCTTTCATTTTTATTTCAATGGCAATACATTTTAGCGGTTTTCTCTATCATTCCATTACATTTCAAAATACGCGAATCTTATAACACCCGCGGTAATAGGGCCTTTGGGCGTTATTTTCCAAAAGAAAAGGAAAATACACCCCGGGCTTATTTTCCATTCTGAAATGGCAATAAGAGTAATAAGACCCAAGAAAAAAAAGCAATAAGAACCGTAGGTGTTACTGCTTTTTGGATTTGGCATTTAAGCCCATCACTAAAAGTATGATCCATGCTCTGCTTTTAAATACTTTTCTATTTAAAAATCTCAAAATTGTGCAGCTACAATTATAGTTGGATATATAGGATAAATTCAAGGTTTCTTTGAATCCAGATTCTTTAAATGCAAAAGAAATTTTGCATACACCCAACCTCGCACCCACCCCAATCGATAGCTTAAGTCCAAACATTTACAAAACTGCTGGACGGACAAGCTTTATCTGGTCGAAATGGTTAGAAAATGCCCTTTTCTGGTTGCATTTTCCGCTGAATGTACCTATATACTATAATAAAACCTATATAATATAATCAAATTATATAAATGGGGTATAAAATGAAAGCTAAGACAGTCTTCTACACGATACCAGTGGTCGAACAGACTTTTTTGGCTGTTGCCACGAGTCCGACCACTTTTCAAAATTAGGAATTTTGTGCATCCTTGGATGAAAATTAAAAGAAAGTGGTTAGGCCATTTGATATGATTTTACTCAGTTTCCCCTGATGGTAAACAGTGTTAAAAAAAGAGTTTTTTTTTTAAATGGTTGGACTCATCGCAGAGGCCCAAAAAAGTCTGTCCGACCATTGGTATCGTGTAGAAGACAGTCTTTGCTTTTATTTGATACCCCATTTATGTATGTATATTCCTACATTATAGGTACCTACATTTAGCGGAAAATGCAACCTGAAAAGTGCATTTTCTAACCATTGTGACCGGATAAAGCTTGTCCGACCAGTAGTTTTGTAAATGTTTGGACTTAAGCTATCGGTTGGCTCCCAATTTTTGCGTGGCCGCGATGAGATAGGTAATCTTACGGTCGGTTGCCGGACTATAATAATAATTTTAATACCACGAAAAAAAAATATTATTTTGATGTTATTGGCGGAATTTATTTTTGCATCTTTCGGTTCCAGTTTAGAGAAAAAGTGACAATATTATAGAGCAAGCAGCAAGGATTTATTAAAACCAATTTAAATTATTATTTATTTTGACAAATTAATTTCCATTATTGTCAAATAATTTGTTTTTCATATATTTGATATTTCATAGCTAGTGTGATAGCCAAATTTAGCTTTGTCATATATATGAACAAAAATTATTTGACGAAGCCATTTGTCATATAAATTGGTCATATATGTATGGCATAGTGTAATTCAACTTGTCATACATTGAAAACCTTTGCCATACTTTATATGGCAGCTTAAGCCATATATATATGATAGTGTAATACCGCCTTAAGTAGATTACATATTAGCTCCACAATTGGTGTCATTACTGGACAGTCTCTTAGGCAAACACGCCAATAGACTCGGCGTTCTTTTAAATGATTTATGCAGAAGCTGCATGGACGAGGAGGAGGAAAAAACTATCCCACACCTTCTTTGTTCATGCCCTGCTCTTTCTTAAAGACGTAAAATACACTTAGGAAATGTTTTCTTTAACGATCCCAGTGACTTAAATAGAATCGACATTCACAGTCTCCATCACTTAATTAAAAGCTCCAATTGGTTTAATTAGCGAGGATCATCTCGCAGTCTTTATGCGTTTTTCTTTTTTAATTCAGAAAAGAGCTCTGAACAGAGTCCGAGCATGCCAAGCATGTTCTGAACATCATCTGAGCAAGTTTGTTCTGACCACCCTGAACTATTTTTGAAATACAACTGAACACTAGCTGTCAAATGCTATGCGTTCAGCATTGAACTCAGGGCTGTCGTTTCAATTTCACAGAAAGCAGTACTTCGAGGAAAAAAACTGCAGTACACTGCAGTACGGCAGTAAAATATATAGCAACATAATTGTTAATGCATTTAATTTTGTTTAAATGCAAATATTGTTCATTAAAAATTATCACATATCCGCCAATTACCTATTTAACTCTAGCGCACTGCAATGGTGGTATTCATTATTTCATTACCTACAGAACTATTGTTGTGTTTGTGCACGTTTTTCTCAAAATTATTTAAAAAATTAAAACCAATACATTTTCCAGTTGATGGCCTTACTTACTCTGAGCACCACAATAACTTGGTTTATAATGAGAAGATTTAGCGCATATAGTACAAAAAATATTGCTCATCGATTAATGCAATTTTAATAAATTTTTTGACAAAATTTGCCACTCCTTAAATGGGCTCCATGATTTACTCTAAAACTATTGAATGCATCAAAAAACATGTAATTTGTATTTTTTATAAAATTGAATAAGCTGCAACTTTTACCTTGTTTATTTCATACCAAAAAGTTGGTAGTTTTCGAAAAATTTGCAAAAAACTGAACTTTACAACTTTTTACTCCTCCAAAAATTCTTTTTTTTAGCCAAAATTTAGAAGTTGGAAATTGCTCAAGACGTCAAAACAAAGCCCCACCAAAATTCAACTTTGTAGGAGTTTTTTCGAAGTATGTTAAAAATCTAAATTTCATTGTCTAGAGATCCATTAGTATAATTTAACATTGCTTTTGACAGTTGGGTGAAAAAACTACATTTCGACGTGTGTGGAATATTTCGTTCCAAATGGCATCAATATATCCTTAAACTTCCTTTTTTCGGATCAGAAAAGAAAATCTGAAAAATTCCAGAATTGCGAATTTTTTACTTGTGATATACAGGCTATGCCTATATTGCAAACTACGCACTCGTAAAAAATGGAACTCGAGATCTTTCTCAATACATCTATATACATAGTGAGCGTATTCTATACAATTTTATTTGTTTTGTTTATAAAAGAAAACATTAGATAAAAAGGACTAAAACTTTTTGGATATGATTATGATTTGAAAATGTTGTGTGAACAAATTTTCAAAAAAGCAGTACTTTGGTCGTATTAGCAGTACGGCAGTACGGAGTTTCAAAAAGCAGTACAGATACTTCAATTGCAGTACTTCGACAGCCCTGATTGAGCTCAGTCTGCAAAGTCACTTTATTCTGAGCTCATAGAGCGCGCTCTGAACAAACTCTGAACACACTCAGAACGAAAAAAGAAATACAAATTTTTGGCTCTGAACGCTCAGAGCTAAAAAAGAAACACAACTTTTTGTTTGACAGTTCAGGCTCTGCTCTGAATTAAAAAAGAAAAACCCGTTTTATGTGGTATCACAATGGGCCTATTCTGGCCTGGGTGTGTCAGCAGTTTTCCTGGCAGCCATCTTAACCTAACTTAACTAACAAGGCTGAAATTTATTTATAATTTAGTTTATATATTGTTATGCGTGAAAACAATTATGCCAGACGGGTTTGGCAGTCGAAAGTGCTTTCCAGACGAGTTTAAAGCTCTTAAAGATTAATAGAAGTTATTGTTTAACTTAAGAAATTTGTTAGGTACAAAACTAAAACTTTATGTATGCATTATTCGTGAACAGATTAGTCAAAAAAATAAAGATCAGGGAATATTCCCGCAATTCTAGGGTTGCCACTTATTTTTCAAAATTTTAAATAACAAACTGCTAAAATGTAACATATCTACTTTTACAATGCTGGTTTTTGATTTATAATAACTTATGTCTTTTTGTACATGAACAACAAATTTACTAGACGAGTTTGGTGGACGAAAACAGCTTGTCAGACGAGTTTTTAAAATTGGTATTAAAAAATCTCATCGATTAGCCATCAGAGAAATGTATTAAATATAACACGTTAACTGCGCTGCGCATAATCCTAATACATATTAAATCAAGTCAGGAAATTATGATTTGGTTCTTTAACTGTAGACCCAGGGTTACCATATATTTTTTCAGAATTTTATAAAATTGACAAAACGAAAACACCTACCTATACAAATCTAGTTTTCTTCGCACATACATACATATGTAAGCCTATGCCATCTTGTATATAAAAAAACATATATGACGAGTTGAACGGTCAAAAGCTCCTGCTAGACGAGCCTAAGGTTTTCAAAATTGGTATTATAAGAAATATTCTTTATTATTTATTCTTAAATAAAAAAAAAACTATCAAAGTTGCAAACCTACCTTCATAAAGCTGGCTTTTACATATATTCTAGCTGACATCTTGTATATGAAAAAAAAAACAGACCAGACGGACGGTCGAAAGTTCCTCCCAGGCGGGCCTAAGGTTTTAAAAGTGGTAATTGTAGGAAATATCCTTTTTTGAAGATATCAGCTAACATACTATATGTTTGCAATTTTGACAGTTTTTTGAAATTTAATAAAAAATAAAAAAACTATACCTATTTCTTATAATCCAACTTTTAAAACTTAAGGCCCGTCTGGCAGAAACTTTCGACCGTCCGACTGGTCTGAAATTTTTTCATTAATTGAGCGCAAAAAAAGAGTGTAGAGTTCTCTTAAAAAATATGCAACAATTATCGATTTCGTTTACCGAACACCGTTCTGCAAAACGTAAAGTTAATAGTAGGGGAGCCCACGATGCTAAATGTGGATTTACTCGAGCGTCGTGGAGACCTATTGGATTTTGAAGATTTGATGATAGAGAGAAAAAAATGTTAGTAAAGTATACCGTTTCACCGGTGGGGGGAGCGTCTACAGGCGTTAAAAAATGTTAAAAAACAGTCACATGGACACATTCGAGTGCGTCAGATATTGATAGTGTATATGGCCTGCGTCTTTCTAATAACGGAGGTATGTTAATCTGCCGGTTTGCTTGGTGGGGGTGGCTGTATAGGAAGGTAGGAATTGGAAAACAAATGGATTTACTCGAGCGCGTAGGATTTTAAGAGGGGATGTTAAGTGACCCCCAAGGATGCTCACATTCAAAAGACTGACGCAAGCTTGCGGCAGCTTCTTGAAAATGCAAAAAAAAAATCGCCATTTTGAAATACTCGAGCGCGTCAGATTTTGATATAATGCAAAACAATAACGGTTTAAAAATCCAGAAATCTGTTTTAAATCCTATATTTTAAATTAAATTATTTGTGTCAATAGTTTTCAAAATATTTGCATTTAAACTCAAAATTTTGATAAATAAAACGCAAACAAAAATGTTTGGATAAATTTTTCTCAAAATTATGAAATGAAAAACTAAATTTTCTTTTTGTGGTCAATGCTCATATTAATTTTGAATCGGCCACAAAAAACCGGAAACTTTTATGCCTTCTAGTTTTTGAGAAAATTGCAAGTTACTGGTACTCCTTTTTTGACATATTTGTAATTTGCTTACATTGCCAGCATTACGGCTGGGTTTTAAAAGTGAGATATCTATGTTGGTTCGGTGTTTGCCAAAATTCGTTTGCATTTAAGGAACTTTGAATGTATTTTCTGTTTCCAATGTCAATAGCTACTAATAGGAACAGCTACATAATGATATAATAATTATAATAATCTGATGAAAAAGTAGTATCAGTTATTTTCCATTTTCTTAAAAACTAGAAAACATATAATTTTTCGGTTTCTTGTGTTCGATTAAAAATTAATATAAATTGACCACAAGAAAATTTAGTTTTTATTTCACAATTTTGAGAAAAATTGATCGAAACATTTTTTTTTCGTTTTTGTATCAAAATTTTGAGTTTAAGTGCTAATATTTTGCAAACTATTGACACAAATAATTCAATTTAAATGAAGGATTAAAGAACAGATTTCTGGCTTTTAAAACAGTTATTGTTTTACATTTAAAGTTTTTTCGTGGTTTTTTAATATTTGTTTTTCCATTTAAGTCTGTTTTTTTGGAAAATCGCCTTTACCTCCTAAGCGGGGCGAGAAAAACGGCAGATTATACTTTTCCCGTTATCCTAGAATTATTTACTTTACATTTAAAAAAAAATTCAACCGCTCTCGAGAATGTCCAGGTGACGATGTTTTTTTGCAAGTTTCTAATCCTCCGACTACCTTAGGTCACGTTCAAATCGTTAGATTATTGAAATACACACTTTTCAGCATGTAATTAACCTACTCTATCTTAATCTGACGCGCTCGAGTATTTCGAGCTATCGATTTTTTTTTACTAATCTGATACCCTGTCTTAGGCACCCGGCACTGCATAGAGGACTAGTTTATGGTGGAGGTACTCAGCAGGGTGCAAGGACCCCTTATACTACTCTGACGTGCTCGAGTAAATCCCAAAATCCCTCCCCTACTATAAACTAAATTTTTGATTATGATTTCGTTGTGTCATTTATGTATGGGATTTTTCGTTTCGCATCAGCAGCGTACTAGGCTTTACGGAAAAATTTCGTTTTGCTGTTGCACCTAATAAGAATGCAAGATATAGATAACTAGTTTATGGAATAGTTTGCTACTGATGCCATACGAAATTTTTCCAAGAAAAATTGATGTTTTCGCTTTTAATAATTGTTTGCACCAGGCTCTGATGACCCCAAACCTTCAGGGCTCTGGGTTGCCGGCTGCCCCAGTTTGCCCCAAAGTATCTACGCCGCTGAGTAGGAAAAATCTCACCATAGACAGATTAAGATTAAATCTTATACAGTAAAACCCGGATAAGTGCCTCACCATTAATGCTCCGTTTTAAGAGGTACTTATGAGGGTTGGCGGTTATAGTTTTATAAAATTTTCATTATTAAGAAATAGAGGTACTTATGGGGTTTATGTACTTATGCGAGAGGCACTTATCCGGGTTTTACTATATTTAAATTAACGTGAGCTACACATTAACTGTACAAAACTGTAAGCAAATGTAGTAACTACGCATCTATAACGCACAGTAAAAAAACCTGCATCTCAGGTAGCGAGCAAAAGTGGAAAAAAACCTCAACAAACTTGGCGGGTGAAACTAGAAACAGTTAGCTTGGGACCAATCTGGCTGATAATGGAGGCTAATTGCGGCCCTGAACTAAATTTCTGATAATGTTGTAACAATATTTTGAAAATTGTCGGTAAGCGAGAATAAAGCGAGACTAAACCGAAACTAAAGCGTAGATGACGGAAAACCAAGCTAAGTCCCAAAAACCAAGTGTTAATGTCACGGCGAGACCAAAAGGAGACCATATCGAGAAAACCACAACACAGATCCCCATTTAAACGAGCACGACGAGACCACAACAAGACGAATACTATGTCCATGAAACTGAGAACCACGTTTTAATCATGTTTTTTTGCTTATTTTAACATTTTTGAAAAAATTTATTTAAAACAAAAGAATTTTGGCAGGACTATAGCGAGACGAAAAGTGAAATCAAAGCGAGATGATAGCCAAACATGCCAGATCCACATTTAAATGTCAAGGCGAGACCAAAATGAAACCATAGCTAGAAAATAAGGACCCTGGTTCCCGTGTAAGCGGGCACGGCGAGATAACAAACGAGAAGAATACTATGACCACCACACTGAAAACCACAGCTAACGCTCGTGCCCCCCCCCGTTCCGCCAAATTGGCACCCAGAATTACGGCGAATAAACAATGAGGTATGTATGGGGGGCCATACTGCCTCCCTGCAACCCCCTGCTTGGGCACATTATATGATTTGGGGTTAGTGCGAGGTTGGGTGGATGCAAAGTTTCTTTTGCATTTAAAGAATCTGGGATTTAAATAAACTTTTCGAGATTTTGGGTTTTCGGGATTCTGGATTTTGGGTTTTCTGGATTCAGAATTTCGGGATTGTGTCCGTCTCCTTCACTATTTCTATGGTAAAATATTTATCTTATACACATTTCCTAGCATTATTTAGCAGGTGTATACAACACCTAGGAAATACAAATATAGGTACGTTCATATAGGAAATATGTGTTTTAAAAAATCATTTACAAATCATTTTATACATTTCCTAAATAGGCTCGTTATTGAATACATTTCCTAGGAATTGTATATAATTCCTAGGTATCATACATTTCCGGTAACATATACATATACATAGACACAATATTATAAAAAACTTCCTGATCAAATAGCTATGCATTATTTAAATACATTCAATTAAATATGGAAACTTCAATCTGCAACTTTATACAGAAAATCTATGCACAAAGTAATCCAAAATTTCAGCTGTCAGTTTCCATACTCTCTAAATCTCTCGACCCTTCTCTCCCCCCACCAACTTCCAACAAAATTCAAACATATTCATTCATCCACCATTTGATTGGAATTGGATTGAAATGAAAAAAAAATGCCCATAAAGGCTTAAACAATTGAACCAAACGAATAGATTAATTGAAACTGACGGGATTTTAAGCCGCGTTGGATATGTTATGATCCGAATCAACTCGCCAAATAGGATTTAAGTGCAAAAAGTGCAAGTGCCCACATTCAAAATATTCATGGTTTTAAGTTTTTTTCCCCGATGTATGAATAGTGTGGTAGGTTGTTTTCCAATACTCGAGAATATAAGTTTTGCCTGGTTGGGGGGGCTTTCATAATCGAACTCAATTGTTAATGGATAATAAAACATTTTATTTACAAACAATAAAAAAGATTCTGGAATTTTAGTGAAAACATAAACGATATGGCTTTTGAACTGGCTAATCATTTAACTGGAATTATTTATTTATTTTTAAGCATTTATTATTGTTCACTTAGTATAGTTTTTAAGGTCCTTTGAATTGATCAGTATATAGAAAGGCGTGATTTTTGTTTGTTTAAATTAACCGGTCAGAACCACTTAATTTATTTTTTGTTTTTAAAATATGAATAAAAGTTGTTTAAAAAATAATACATGCTCTTTGAGGATTTAGAGATATATTCTGATTATACTGGTAATAATCACTTTTTTTTTATAACCAAATAATAATTTTAATTGATTTGATTCACATGAATAATTTTTAATTTGAGTTAACAGATTAGGCAAGAGGAAAATTTAATATATTAATTTTTATAGAATAACTGAACTTTGAATATTACAAATAAATAAATTAAATCTGTCAATTTGCAAAAAGCACATATCTATACAGATATCTGTAGCCAGTCTTTCATTTTAGCAGTAAATGCAAAATAAAATTAAATTTTGAAATTTACGGACTACAATTATGACATTTAGTGTGCTAAGTTTGCACTCACTGTCACGATGGTAAATAATTGTGGTTATGGAAATACTTTAAAAATTCTAACCTAAATTTGTGTCAAATACTCATTTTTGAATATATTGAATATTTTTAAAACTAGGAAAAATAGTTTAAAATTTTGTAAGTGTCATTTTTGTGCGAGATTATTAAACTTTGTGAATTTCAAGACTTAAAATAGTGAATGACTGTGTGCTTATGTACTTTCATTGGAGGTTGTACCTATCACTCTCATGATTCAATAGTTACCCAACCAAACTATGAGTGTCAAGTTAGCAAAGCAACTTTGACGAATCAAAAAATGGTTAGTTGGATAATTTGCCGTTAATTAGTCGTTAATTAGATGTGACAGTTCCGAATTTGTCGTTCAATGTTTTCTATGTTTTTTTGGGTGCTTTGCTAACTTGATATCAAGTAAGCAAAGCAACTCTCACGAATCGAAAAATGGATAGGTGCATAAATTGTCGTTAATTAGTTGTGAGAATTTCGTTCCATGTTTTCTATGTTTTTTTGGGTGCTTTGCTAACTTGACACTACTCGAAAAGTGTGAAAAACTTCTTATACTTAATGTTTTATGGCTTAATAATTTGCCGTTATTTAGTCATTAATTATTTGGAAAAATTGAATTCAATCGTGCATTGTTTTCTATGTTTTGTTTCTAATTCTTCGTTAGTTTCATATCAAGCTAACAAAGCATCACCTTAAAAAAGGATTAAAACTCCTAATACCGAGCTGTTTATGGCTTAATAGTTTGCCACTAATTAGTCTTCAATTAGTTTTGACAATTTTTGAATTTGTCGTGCAATGTTTTCTATGTTTTTTGGGTTCTTTGGTAGCTTGACATCAAGTTGGCAATGTACTATCTGAAAAAGGAGTTAAACTGTTTATACCGGATGGTTTATGGCTTAATAATTTACCATTAATTAGCCATTAATTATTTGTGATAATTTTGAATTGGTCGTTCTATGTTTTTTATGTTTTTTTCGAAAAGTTGTAAAAACTTCCAAAACTTAATATGTTACTCCTTGATAATTTGCCATTTATTAGTCGTTAATTAGTTGTGAACAATTCAATTTTGTCATGCGATGTTTTCTTGTAATTTTGGGTTATTTGTTTAATATTAGCACTAACGGAAAATAATTATTAATGGCAAATCATCCACCTCTACCCATTTTTCCATTAGTGAAAACATATTTGGTAACCTGATGCTCATAGAAAACAAATCACCCTGAATAACATAGAAAACATCGCATGACAAAATTGAATTTTCACAATTAACGGCAAATTATCCAACTAACCATTTTTTGATTCGTCAAAGTTGCTTTGCTAACTTGACACTCATAACCAAACTATTACACAGGCAACCAAAATTCAACCAAAGGAGAATGACCAGAAAATGTGTGAGCGAAAAACACGGAGTCAATTGAAATGAAATATACACTAGTCAAAAAAATTAAAGAAACAAGATTTTATTTTTTATTTTTTTAAAGTGTTTTTTTAAGAACTGTATCTTTGTGATGAATGGTCGTAAAGAGTTGAAACAAAAAGCATTATAGGTACAGCTTTATGTTTCTTGTTTCGAGATTTGCTTGCAAAGAATTTTTTTTTGCAGTCCCATTATTGCATTATTGCAAGAAATGACATGAGACAAACATTTGAGTAGGCGTTTTACAAGACTTTTTTTGTTAACCCTTCACCGTTAATTAAAAAAAAAAGGACTTAAAAACGACTTTTTGTGGTCCTTTGGTAAATTTTTTGTTTCTTAACAGATTTTGATTGCAAGACTTGCACTGGTATGCAGATTTATAGACTTTTATGGCATCAATACTCCTGTAAATTTTCAAAATTATTCACCGAACCGTTTTTCTTCACCAAATTTTCAAAATCTTACAAACCAAAGGAACAAATTGCGTTGTTTCCTACTTTGCAAATTATGCAATAAAATGAGGACCTTAAAAAAAATGTTTGTATCTTGTCATTTCTTGCAAAAACGCAATAACGATACTGCAAAAAAATTATTTGCAAACAAATTTCGAAACGAGAAACAAAAAAGCTGTATAATGCTTTTTGTTTCTACTCAATACCATTCACCACAAAGATACAGTTCTTCAAAAAACTCTTACAAAAATTGAAAACAACAAAATCTTGTTCCTTTAATTTTTTTGACTAGCGTATTTATTTCATTTCAACCGACTGACTCCGTGTTTTTCACTCACACATTATTTAGTCATTCTCCTTTGGTTAAATTTTGGTTCCCTGTTAGTCTAAGAGCTGATTGCAATATTTTATGGGTGAAGATATAACTAAAATTCATGAACACTTATGTTGAGGTTATAGGGTCTTGATTTCAAATCCAGTTGCTGGCAGGATTCTTTTGTCGCCAGGGTTGGAGAAGGGGGGTTGAAAACGGTGATTTTATGGATTTTTCGGTAGGGGTATAATAGGGTGTCCGTTATTTCCCAAAATCGTTTTTAAATATCAGACACCCCCCAAATCAGAAGTTAATGTCATTAAAAAAAAATTTGGCCAACAAAATTTTGTCCGAGGCTTTTTACACGTGGCTCTAAGCCCATACTTTTCCCATACAAATTTGTACGGGATTTTCGCTCTTTTCACGTTTTATTTTTTTTTTCTTTCGAATTACTGCAGCCATTCTAAATTTTTTTTGTTGATTTTTGTTCTTTAGTCATCCTTTTAAAAGACCTCATTCAAAAATTTATAAAAAAAAAAAAATCGATTTTTTTGCCTCGATTCTTACCATGGGAATTCCCATATAAAACATCATAAGTCTGAACGTCTTGATTTAAAATTTAAAATTTTTGTTAATAATTTTTTTTAATGAGATCTTTTAAAGGGATGATTTAAGAACAAAAATCAGCAAAAATAATTACAATAGCTGCAATAATTCGAGAGAAAAAAAAATAAAACGTGAAAGAGCGAAAATTCCATAAAAATTTGTATGGGAAAAGTATGGGCTTAGAGCCACGTGTAAATGACTTCGGAAAAAATTTTGTTTGGCCAAATTTTATTTTTTAGGGCATGAAATTTTGATTTAGAGGGTGTCTGATATTTAAAAACGATTTTGGGAAATAACGGCCACCCTAGAGTATAACCACTTTTATATAAGCTTAAAATATAGAGAACTACGCTTTGGTTATGAATTTTGGGGTCCCAGACGTTTTAAGTGTCGCCACACCCAGCCAGACGCTCAAAAAAAGTTAAAAAAAAAACAATTTTTGCGGCCAGGGATATAACCAAATAAATTACAGGTCAAAAAATCATGAAAAGTCTCCTCATCATAAAAATATACATGCCAGACGTTTTAAGTGTCGCCACAACCAACCAGACGGCCAAAATGCAACAGCTATATGAACAGAGGTGTTCTGCAAATTGAGTTTTTGCCACTACTTTTTGTAGTGTATAGAATATGCGTAAAATATGTTTTAGATCTTACGTGTTATGTATTAGTAATATATATTTTGTCTTCTGAACTTACAACTGAAATGTGCTCCGGAGATCTGTAGATTTTTATATTAAAAACTCCATCTCGTCTGATGTGTTCCCAGCAGTAAGACCGTGCCAGTTTTAAGTCGTTAAACCTGCAGTGAACAGTATCAACTCTTCGTACGTCAGTCTCGTAGAGTCTCTGCGATCGTGGTTCATATTTTGTTCCCCTACAATTCTACATCCTCTATATTCAATGAAATACCGGAAATCGTAAAAATTCGAATCAGTGTCAATAAAAAAAAAGTATACGCCATAGTGCACACGGATCACAAATCTAAGGTAATACATTGTGTAGGTTATAAAAATTGAAAATGTCAGTAATTTAAAATGGCTATTCGAGAGCATCTCAAATATAAAATTAACACAACAACAAATATTCACATACATATGAGAAGTAAATGGCCCTCTGGGTCAACTAGTCCTAGAAGTTAGTCACCCCTAGATAACTTGCAATCAAGCCTTAAAGTCCTCAAGGTCATGTAGGCACCTCATTTATGTGAAATTTGCAAAAAATTAATACCGTCGTCCGAGAGGCCCTAAGTTCTTTATAAAAGGTCAGTTAGTTTCAGTAATTAGTCAGCCATATATTGCTCTTATGAATTTGTATCCTTATGCCAAAAATAGCTCGTGGCCTTGAAAAAACAACTTTAAAAAATCGTGAGAAGGAATCTATACCTGACCAATTACTGAAACTAGCTGACTTCTTGTAAAGATCTAGAGATCTTTCAGAAGGTATAAATTTTTTGCAAGTTTCCCATAAATGAGGTCGCTATGACCTAGATTTTTGTTTTAAAATTCAATAAAAGTTCAAAAAAAAAAAAAATTTATGGGTGACCAATTACTACAACTAGCTGACCTTTTATAACCGTGAAGTGGTCTTTCAAATGACATACTCTTTTTTATTAACTGACCCAAATGAGGTCTTAAAAGTTTTTGTTTGAAACCAACTTTAAAAATTCGTAAAAAAATCAATGGCTGACCAATTACTGAAAATAGTTGACCTTTTATCACGATTTAGAGATCGTTCAGATGATTAACATGTTTGGGAACTTACCGCAAATGAGGTGCCAAAAATCGCGCATTACCTTGAGAAACTTTAAGCCTTGATTACAGCTTCTATTACTTGTTGACCTTTTCTGAATAACTGACCAATTAGATGGCATTATTTTTTCCCAAATTTCACATATTATATGAGGTGACAAAGGTCCAGAGCCAAGATTTCTTTCTTTAAAAAAAGGGTAAAATGCCGTTGTAAGTGTTATACCTACCCGTTGTTTTTTAATATTTTTTTCACGAATGGGTTGCATGTACCTGCTCTTATGTTCAAGTATCTTATAATTTTAAAAATTGTATGAAATAAAAACATGGACATAATGAGCGAAAAAAGCATGGAGTTCTTTCTTTAAAAATGCTAAAACAAATCTTTTAATGCTTTGAGTTGAAAAAATGTATATATAAATTTTCAAATAAATATAAATATCTGCGTAAAAAATTTTAAAAATTGTTGGAGCTGGTTCTTAATAAATTAGTTTTTTTATATAAAAAAAATTAAGGAAACATTTTGGTGTGCAGATGTTAAGTTTTCATTAAAATGCAAATAAAAATTAAATTAGCAAAAAAGTTTAAAATTCGATTCTTTCAAGAAAGTATTTTTTAGCTTGGTTTTGAAATACTTATCAAATTTTTCAAAGAAATATTTTGTTTTTATGTACAAAATATTTTTTTGAAAATTTTTGAATACAAAATTATTAATAGTTCTTGGAAAATTTTCTATATTGTTTTTTTTTTTTAAATTCGATCAGCCAATAATGAAATAATTCAAAATCAAAGATTCTTAGTGTTGATATCAGAGCCCTGTTTTATAATAGAGCTAATACTTTTAGTTTGGTTTAGTGTTGGTTGAGGCCCTGCTCCACCCCGGACTGTAGCGCCACCTTAAGTAAGTAAGTAAGTAATACTTTTAGTTGAAATTACAAGTTTAAAAAACTACAACCACTAACAGTTCCTTTTTTTTCATAATGATGGTCACCAAAACTATTAGTGATATCAACCAACTGAAAAGTATATAAGTCCTTCTCTGGTGTATTTGTTTCAACTGTTTATGAAACAGGGCCCTGCTAAGCGTAGTTTTTTTTATTTGTTTAAGCTAACAGAAAAAAATTATCCAAATCATAGGAGTCGTTTATGAGAAAATCGAGATTTGCTCCGACGGGGTTTTGAACATTTGTATTGAAGTATTGTCTAAAAGTTAAATATGTTCGTAATATATTCTGTAGTGTTAAAAAACCATCAATTAATTAATTTCAACAAAATAAATTGGGTCGTTTCCGAATTATTGAGTTTTCAAAAACAAAATTTTGAATTTTTTTATAAAAATCCAAAAAATATTTTTTTGAAAATTCAGATAAACAGTAATGTTGTTTCACAAAACAAAACTGAAATTAAACAATTCAAACCAACAATAAAGATTGAATATCCAAAATTTGCCAATCCAACGAAGAAGGTTTTAAACAATAAAAACCAAAGTACTTCTCCTCAGCGGTACAAATTCAATTTTATTTTCTGCAATATAATACAGGTTAGATATCTTAAGATATAAAAAGTTTTATGTATTGACTTACAATTTGGTATCAGAATATCAATTTTGAATTTCAATTTGCTTTGAGCAACTTTAACTAAATATCCTTTTGCACAGAAATCTAAATTTTAATTAATTAGTTTTCACCAGTAAAAACAATCATAAAATTTACCTTTTCTAACAAAATCTAATCTAACAAGATCGAATGGCTTTTGACTTTTAATTTGAGTTCAACTATTGAAGGTCAAAAGGACGTGCTGATAATTTAACAATTATATAACTTTCTGTCTCTTTCTTGTGTAAGAAAGTGACGAAATTATAAAAGTTACTAACTTAAAATAGTAAATAAATATATAAAGTGTTGCCATTGAACAATTATTTTAACTAGAAATAATAAATTTGAAAAGTACTAAATTCATAATTGATATAATAAATGTAACTTTTTATTATATATTGACTCGATGACATTCCGGGGGCCGTCTGAGAACTAGAGCGAAGACTTCACGTCCAAAACAGCGAGTCTTCCGATTGATCTTTTTACCTTTATTGATCCGTTAGGAAGTTTAACGTCTGCCATTCTTACAACTCCATCCGGCCCTGGGTAAACCTTAACAACGCGACCTAATTGCCAGGCCGAACGTATCTCGTTGGGCTCGATCATAATGACAATGTCGTCTACAACTACTTGTTTTGTAGTACTGAACCATTTTGACCGTCTTGTTATAACAGGTAGATATTCGGAGTACCAACGCTTAGTAAGTTCAGCCATCAAGTGTTGGGACCGCCGACTGTAGAGTTTGCTGCAAGCATCTTTTTCGCAATATAAACCAGGCGCAGTGATGTCACGATCATCTTCACCGAAGAGCATTGAGTTTGGTGTAAGAGGTGTGGGGTCTTCCGGATCGACTGGGATGTGAGTGAGCGGGCGTCGATTTATTTGGCCCTGAGCCTCCATGAGGGCATTTCGCAGGACATCTTCTCGCGGTACCAGGCCCTTAAGGACAAAATCGATGCTCTTCTTTATTGATTGTATGAGCCGCTCCCAAGCTCCTCCCATCCACGGTGAATAAGCTGGAATGAAACGCCACAAAATTCCCTCATACTTCGACGAGTATTCGCTAAGCGAGTTTTCCATGGCCTTAACATCCTTGTCCAATAAATTTTTTGTACCAACAAAATTCAGACCGTTGTCACTATAGAAAAACCTCGTTACGACACGATTGATGACGAATCGCCTGACAGCCATATTGCATTGATCTAAACTTAGATCGTTGAGTAACTCAATTTGAACTGCTCTGAACGTAAGGCACGTGAAAATCATGCCATACCGTTTCACTGTCCCTCGACCAAACTTAACCAGCAACGGGCCGAAACAGTCCACACCAACATGAGTAAATGGCCGAGAGTCGAATGCTAAGCGCGCTTCAGGAAGCTGACCCATCAACGGCATAACCGGCTTAGCTTTGAGACGTTTGCACATATTGCATTTCGACTTCCATCTCTCAACAGCTCCTCGAATGCTGATTATCCAGGCTCGTTCACGAATGTCCGAAATTACCGAAGCAGTTCCCATATGAAGGTTCTTATCATGATGATATTCGATGAGCAAACTGACCAAAGGATGGCTATTAGGCAGGATCGCAGGATTACGTGACGCATATGAAATTTTAGCTTTCTGAGCCCTCGAACTCATTCTTAACGTCCCATCTTCATCAATAAACGGACACAAACTGAGAATTGAACTTGAAGAACTAACTCTACCGTTAGATCTTAGAGAAGCGATCTCAGTTGAAAAAACATCTTCCTGAATCTTCCGAAACATCCAATTTTCAGCCTGAAAATATTCGAAAGGAGTGACGAAGATTTCTTTCTCTGTGGGTCTTCCAAAATAAATGTTTTTGAAGCGAAGTAAAAAAGCAATTGCTCTGACAGACGAAGACCACCTTGCCTGAAATCTTGCAGACAACATTTCATAAGCACCATAGTAACTCTTTTGTTTTATCACATGATGCAAAAGTTTATTCTCTACACAATTTATCTTCTCCAACTGAACTGCAGCTAAGCCAGGTGTTATTGGCCATTCAATCATATGACGCTTGAGAAAATCGGGCCCTCTGAACCACCTCGTGTCTTGATTTCCCATCGATGCTTCGAACCATTTTGTACCATCATCAGCAACGTTGTCTATGGAACCTATGTGAAACCACTGACGCGGAGATGTTGAATCAAGAATCTCACCCACTCGAGTTGCTACAAAGGCAGGAAACTTATATTTAGTTGAGTTAATCCAACAAAGAACAGTCTTAGAATCAGACAAAAACATCAATTCGTCAATCCGTATGGAATGTGATTCCCTAATTGTGGATGCCAATCGTACACCAAGCACCGCAGCCTGTAACTCTAAGCGAGGAATTGAAAGTTGTTTAACAGGTGCAACCTTTGCTTTCGCCATGACCAATGTTACTTCCACTTTATCATTCCACTCGAAGCGTAAATAAGCCACTGCTGCAAATGCCTTCTCCGAGGCATCAACAAACACTACCAGACTTACTTTGGAGACGTCAGGGTTCCATGAGACGTAACGGCGAGGAATTCTGATGTTTTCAATTTGCTTCAGCTCCTTGATGAAGTTCAGCCAGGCCATACACAAATCGGATGAAACTGCCTCATCCCAATCAAAACCCTCTCTCCACACTTCTTGAAGTATGATGCGGCCTCGGATGATGAACAACGAAATGATTCCCAGAGGATCGAAAATCTTCATGATGGTTTTGAGCATTTTTCGTTTTGTAACTACTGCATCCGACGCTAACATTTGGTTCATGTCCTCATCATCCGAAAGTTTATAAGAGAAGCGGTCTGATGACGGATGCCAATACATGCCTAAAACTTTGGATACCAAGCTATCACATTCGTTAGGATCGATGCTTACCAGTTTGCTGTTGACGTAACCCTCGGGCATCTCTTGCAAAATTTCTCGCTCATTCGATTGAATGCCTACCAGATCAAAGTTCATTGAATGGCAAATGCGAATAGCATCTTTTGTGACGGAGATAGCTTTTTCAACCGTATCGTGGCTATTAAAATAGTCGTCAACGTAGGTCCGTTTTGTCAATCCATCAACAGCTTCGGGGCATTCATTCCTAAAAAGGTTGGCATGGTAATTTTTTACGAACTGCGCGCAAGTAGGGGAACATCTGGGACCAAACATCATAACCTCCATGATGTATACTGTTGGATCGCGTGAGCTGTCACCGTCTCGCCACAAAATGCGTTGACACTGTTGGTCTTCCTCGTTTATTCGAATCCTATGAAACATCTCTCGCACGTCCGCATTTACTGCTACTCTGCGCTCCCGGAATTTAAACAGGCCAGCATGTAATGGAACAAGGTTATCTGGACCTTTCATCAAGTGAGTATTTAAAGAAATACCATTTACTTTCGCAGCTACGTCAGCAACACATCTGGGTTTTGGAGGAACCTTGTTGGGATTAACGATGATAAAAGTTGGAGCATACCATATTCGCGGCCACTTTTTATCCAGCTCTTCCTTCGAAGCTATCCTTGCATAACCTTTAGAGAGTAAATCACGAAAATAATTATTTTGCCATTCTAATAAATGAGGTTTCTTTTTTAAGGTCTTTTCTAAACCAACAAGACGTTTAAGCGCCATCGGATAACTGTCAGGAAGTGTAACGTGATCGTAGCTCCACAGTAGGCCAATCTCATACTGTCTACCAACCAACTTTAACGAACGCTCCATGATATCGATTGAACGGCTGACTTCACGACTGAGCAACTCACCCTTTGGAGGCATAACACCAAACTCCTCAGTGGTGAAATGACGCTTGACCAGGTCGTGTAGATCATCTTCCTTCCTAATAGCATCGTGGAACATGAACTGCATTGTGGGTTTCGAAATATGATGCAAACAGGATACATGTAACGAAGGAGCCGATCTGCCGTAAACAATCCAGCCTAGAAGTGTTTTTATTGCAAGAGGTTCTTCATCATCCTTTCCGTGGCGCTGACCGTGACCTAACAAAAATTTTGCCTGATCCAAACCAAGCAAGATCTTAGGACGAGCATCCACCAGGTCTGAAAGTGGGAGTCCCCGAAGATGTGGGTACAAACTTTTCAAACGACCCACATCAACTGACTGACTAGCTAGCCCCAAGTCTTTAACAGTGTAAACGTTCCTCAAAACATACTGCTTACGACCATTATATACACTAGACACCGTCAAAGAAGTCCGCATGGAATCCTCGTGACGAGATACTCCCTTTGTCCACTGCAGCGTAAGTTGTTCAGGATGTCCGTCCAGCCCAAGTTCATTGAAAAGATCTTCCTCAAGCATCGACAACGAAGAACCATCATCCAGAAAAGCATGAGTATCCACAACCCTGTCATCTCTTCCATAAACTCGAATTGGAACAACCTTGAACATGATGGCGGCATTAGTCCCAAGATGTGACGAGTGAACATGTGGTTGTGGTACAAAAGGAATAGCTGCTGTATTCAACTCGGAGGCGCTACTGCTTGAGGTCGGATGCAATAAAGGATTGTGACGGCGGTTGCATCCATTTGTCCCACACGATCTTTTTTTTGCACACGCTTTCCACAGATGTTTTGATGGATCCAGACATGTGAAACAAATCGAGTTATCTTTCGCAAACGTCTGTCTTTGATTCGGGGTCAAAGCTAAAAACTCTTCACACTGGTTCAAAGCATGTTGTTTTTTGTTGCATGTACAACACAACTCAACTGAAGCATTTGATGAAACAGGGTGATGCATCAGCACTCGAGAAGATTTAGTGTTGCTAACCGATTGTGGTTTCTTACTGTCGGCTGGACCTCCTGGTTTCATCAGCTCAGGTGGCAAGTCAATCACCTTCTCCGTTAGGAACTCTGCAAAATGTTGAATGTTGACACGTGAAAAACTTAATTTTCTTTTCTGCCACTCTTGATACAGCCCGGCACATAACCTAGAAGCGAGGCTCGTTAGCACATACCCATTCGTTAAATCTTCTTCTCTGTTCATCGACCTGACGTCGGCCACGAATCCATTTAACTTGACCGCCCAAACACGAAGTTTTGGGTCACACTTCGAAGTAAGCTTTGGAAGGTTCAATAAATCTGAAGTCAAGTCGTGAACAAGAACGTCATATCGGCCAAACATTGTGCGAAGCGAGTCCATTATCGCACTAGCATCAGATGAGTACTTAAGACGATCGCTTACCAACTGATACGCCTCGCCTTTTAAAGATTTACGTAAGCGTGAGACATTTTCCTTGTCACTGTACCTTCCTTCGACCGTGGTTGACTTGTAGACTTCCTCAAAATATGGCCACTCTCTTTTGTTCTCACCAGAAAAAGTCGGCAGCTCCTGAACATTGCTGCGATTGAGAATCGTAAGAAGACTAGCCATATCTGTGTCTCTAAAAGAAGTGTTACTGTTGGTATTCTGGTGCTCGGGCATGTTACGTAGAGGAGTAGACTGATGTCCAAGTGGAGTCGAGCTATTTAACAACGCTTTGTGATTAGCTTGAATCGTCTTTATTATTTCCAACTTCTCCGCAGATTTTGAAGCACTGACACTACTTTTAGAAATGCAGGGAACGGCAACTGGCTGATCTTTGACCATGGAAGCTTTTGACAGCTTTAACTTCATCAAATCCAGTTCAGCTCTCAACTCTAACAGCTGCTTGTCGCGTTGTGCTACTACGGCTTGTGCTACTGCAGCAGCTTCTAAAATCAGGTCTAATTCATCACCTGCTGGGGCAGCTGGGGTTGAAATATTGCCACCCACGTGCTCAGACTCCGACTCCTCCTCTTCTCTCAAAACACAGTCAGACTCCTTACAAAACCAAGGAGTCACTGTATCATATTGATTAGGATCGAAATCATGGCAATCATAATGCCACCACCGCTTGCATTTGTCACAAGAAACCATGGAATCGTCATCTGCTCGAACACAACTCGAGGAACTGCAACTATGTACCCCCTTCTCCATCTTAATATTCCACCGAAAACTATAGTGGCAATTTTCACTGAGAAAATGGCGTTGCAGTCCGAATCAAATTCAAATTAAAATAAAATAATGTTGTTTCACAAAACAAAACTGAAATTAAACAATTCAAACCAACAATAAAGATTGAATATCCAAAATTTGCCAATCCAACGAAGAAGGTTTTAAACAATAATTTGAGTTCAACTATTGAAGGTCAAAAGGACGTGCTGATAATTTAACAATTATATAACTTTCTGTCTCTTTCTTGTGTAAGAAAGTGACGAAATTATAAAAGTTACTAACTTAAAATAGTAAATAAATATATAAAGTGTTGCCATTGAACAATTATTTTAACTAGAAATAATAAATTTGAAAAGTACTAAATTCATAATTGATATAATAAATGTAACTTTTTATTATATATTGACTCGATGACAGTAATATTTGAACTTCTTGGGAGAACCTGAAAAAAAATTAATATCAGTTTCATCGTTTTCAAGAAGACGAAAATCAAAAAAATGGGTCTTGGGAAGGTACCATTACTTAAAATTTTTTGAAGAAAGGTTTTTCACCCAAAGAAACCCGTCACTAAAAATAGTTTATTCAATTTTTTTTTTAGAAATGTTGTGGAGCCATTTTTCGTATGACCGGTACCGTTATGTTTGGTTCTTAGAAAAATAAAAAAAAAAACGTGAGGTGTCACCAAAAACCACTATGTACCACAGACAGACAGAGAGAATTGTGAGACCCACTTTTTATTCCTTCTATTGTCGTCATGACAATTCTGATCGAAATATCATGCTCATTTTTTTTAACAATGCATAACTTGCCATATTTTATAGTACCTATGTATCAATGTATACATATGTCGCAAGTAAAAATGAGTGGATATCTCACAAAAACTAATTTATATGAACTTTAAATTTACAAAAAAAAAAAAAAACAGCATTATTAATGAAAGACCCTATATGCCTACCTATATTACCAATTTACCATACGGATACCCGAATTTTATCGGTCAAAGTACAGCTACTTCATATAAGAGTTTTGGTGGAAAATGTCCTATAATTTTATTTAAACGCGTTTCAGGACAGATCACAGGTATCGATGTTATTTTTATTTTTAATTTGACATCACAGATTTGGCTAGAATCAACTCTGAATTATTATGATGCAAGAGGCAAACGAAAGAAAATTTAATTTCAAAATAACGTTCTTACCAATTCAAATTATGTTTAGCTTGTTGCTTTATTTTATGTTGGTCTTTCCCTGCTTAGATATCGTATGAGGGCTGCAAAAACTCCTACCAATATGTCTCTTAAACTCCAACTCAAAGAGAATACATTTGAAAAAGCTTCCGTTTAACAATACTAAAAAAAAGCTCAATCTGTCTGTACAGCATCCACATCCACAAACTTCCGGCAGAAATCCTTTTGGCTCCGGCACAGAAGGGAAATGAAACAAATGACATTTCTACTTTGTCTACGTCGCCGCAATATAGGTCAGTGAATGTAACAAAAAAAAAAAACAAATATTAAAGAGAAAAAATAGAATATGTGTTTATAAAAAAAAGCACAAAAAAGGACTCACAAAAGAAAAGGTTGTTGGCATTCTTTTGCGCAAAACTAGCCAAAGAGGTGTTTAATATTCTACAGTTGTCCGTCTAGGGTCATCAGGATCTCTGTTTGTTTCCGCTGTCGTCGTTTGTTTTTTTTTTTTAATTTTTTTTCTTTAACTCAGCTCCTGTATTATTTTTCTGATTCCTTCCTATTGCATCCTTAATTAAGTTTTCTCACAGAAAAGCATGAGGATGTTTCAACGCGAATATTTGTCGTCTTCGTTTTTTTAAGTTATGCACAAATATTGTAATCGGAATTGCAATTCACACAGGGCGAAGGATATAATTCACACAGTAGTTCCTCTTGTGATGGCGGTGGCGACAGTGAAAAGGACATTTATCGTTGTACTCGTAATCGGCGTGGCGTCGTTGTTGAAGAAGTTGTCCTTGGCTGGTAAATGTCACTGTTCATTTATAGCTGGCAACATTTCAATATAAGAACAACGATGGACACAGGTTGGTCATTGAACTGCTTGTGACGCCACCCATCGCGCCGCACTTCACCTCGTCCCTTTGCGTCACGCTTCGTCTTAATTCAATTTTTTTTTCGGAATCTGTTTTCATGTTTTTTTATGTATATTTTTGTATTTATTTCCTGTTCTTCATTAAATATTAATACTTTTCCTCTGGAGAGTAAAAATTAAACGTTTTTCGTAATTTATGCATGAGTAGGAGGCAAACAGGTCGATGAGTCTTAAAAATTGCAATTGCTGTACTTGTACCTACCTACAGCAACTGTCATTATTGTTGTTGTTTTAAATGTGTATTGGCATGCATTTTTGTCATGCAATTCATTTTGGAGAAGTTTGTGTACGTGTTGACGTGCAGTCAGTCAGTAAAGTCACTCAGAGTGTATATCTATACAAAATCCCATAGGTTCTGTAGATGATTGAAAATTGCATGAATAAATAATTGATATGTTGAGATGCATTTGGGAGATAGCTGATGAAATATTTTTTTTTTTTTGAAAGGGTGACTTTATGTAGCTTGTGTGTGGTTTGACATCTTAATCCTTAAAGCTGCTAAGTTAAATCAGATATCTGTTTAGGGGTTTTATTAACGCAGCTTAAGAGAATTTTTGTAAATGGAAATTAAATGGAAATACCACCCTAACCCTACTCTTTCCAGAAAATGTCAAATTCACCAAAAAAAATTCAATCTTGTCTGTTTATCGGTGTTAAACTTTTGCTTGTGGACCTCAATGCTCAACTTGGAAAGAAAGACATCTTTGGCGGAAAAGTTGGTAGGCACAGCTTTCACGAAGAATTTTTAGAAGCCAGTAATTTTATAAGTAGCAGTAGGTTTTCACGTCTAAGAATCCACATAGCAACCTGGCGCTCCACAAAAGGTCGATACGCCAAAAAAAAAATCGACAATGTGGAAGGCGCAATCGTTAGAGGCGTATCTTTGCGTCGATTAGCCCATTGTCGATTTTTTGGCTTATTGACGTTTTATGGAGCGCGGGGTTGCTTTGTGAATGTGCGTTCTTTTCGAGGGGTAAACGTCGACTTTGACCATTTCCATCTTGCGGTAAGGCTTAGGGATTGACTCTCAAATGAAAAGAAACTTCGAACGACCTTAAAGAAGAAATTCAACGTTGGTCGCCTTAGCATACCAGGTATCGAGCGTGAAGCTCTCCGTTGTGCATTCACCTGCCACAGACGTCAACAACCAGTAGTCCCAGTATCGTGATATCATCAAAAAAACACCCGAAACTACAAATGGCTACCAACAACCTCCGAAAAAGAACGCGTGGTATGATGGTGAATACGTACAGCTGAAAAGGTGACAGAAGATGCGCATGCAAATATGCTGCAGTGGAAAAGAAGATCAATGAGAAGGGAGTTTCGAGCAAGGAGGAGATAGGAGAAGAAGACCCTGCGTAGAAAGAAGAGGGCGTACGCCACAGTTAAAGTAACCTATTCATTGAAATTCAGGGAGCAGTTAAATTATAAATTTGGTGGCACAACAGTTTGTGGAGAATCAGGGACTAGTGACTTACAACTCTCAACCATTCCTGTGTGCGTGTTGTTGGCAGGATTGGAGGGGATCTACAATTTTTTGACGAGTCCTAACGGTTAGATGAGAAGCACATATTCATGACAAGTATTCTCTTGCAGGATTTGTCAGTTCCTTGCAAGAGGCAGTACCTCGGAAAAATCATTTCTGTTTTTAGGTGGCAGTGGCTGGGAATTGAACCCAGACCTTCGGCATTACAGTCCAACGCACTAACCATCATGCCACGAAGGGAATAGGTGATGTATTGAAGCAGCATTTTCAGAAGCTACTAAATGGGCATCAAGCAAATCGGGAAATCGGACAAAAAGCAAACCCAACTCCAGTCAATGAAGAGCCATTACGACCAACCAGTATAGAAGAGGTAGACTCAGCTACTTAAAGAAACTCAAGGACAACAAGGCCACTGGATCAGATGGTTTATCAGCGAAAATTCTTCAAGCACGGAGTGAATGTATTTAAAGAGTTCATGTATCAACTCATCAACCAAGTATCGGTGGAAGGAAGTATGCCCGATGACTGGTCTCTAAGCTCCATAATGTCCCATCTACCAAAAACGGCCATCTTGTGTCCTGCAAGAACTATCGAGGCCTATCCCAGATAAACGTCACATACAAGATCCTATCTAACGTACTGTGTGAGCGTCTTAAGCCGTTCTGCAACACTATAATCGGCAAGGACTACTGTGGCTTCCATCCAGCCAGATCGACCATTGACCAATTATTCACTCTCAGGCAAATCCTAGCAAACAGAGTGTAACACATGGGCTCAAAACTTCTCACACGAAAGATGAAGTGCATGCCCTATGCTTATACTGTCAGTCCTGCTTAATAGCACTGCGTGTTAAGCGATTAACAAAAAAAAAAAAACACAAAAAAAGAGCTTTCTTTCGAAAGAAACATTTTCCACTGATATTTGGTCCTGTGTGCGAGGAGGGCGAATGGTGTAGAATAAGATGCAATCGTAAACTCTCAAGATGTTAATGTAATCTCGGCTCGGCCACATCAAGCAAATGAATAACAATGCTCCAGCCAAAAGAGTCTTTGAATCCCAGCCCCCAGGCTCAAATGAACAAAGAAAACCGAACCTCTGGTTTGAAGACCAAGCCATCGTGGATACCAGAAAGCTTGGTCTAGATGACTGGAAACAGCGGGCTTGGGATCGTAGGATGGAAGGTGGGCGTGTATTAGGCTGCGACCCTTCAGGGATTTGGAGCCGGATAAGTAAGGAAGAAAGTACTGTTCGTTTAAAACGGGAATAATGTTGTTTCGCCAAGACCTTGCCAATTAGTTTCATTAAAAGTCGTCAAATATTCGTATCTTGAAACTCTCAAATTAAGTGATTTGTTTGGGTCTAAAGCCATAGACACCCCCAGGATTTTTTCAAGGTAGGCTATATCTTCCACAGGGAAAGAGGGAGGGGGTTGATGAAATCATGGACTCCACCTGCTCTCAGTGCTTAGAAGTAGACAAAATATTTCTTGCAGGAGGAATTTTTCTCAAACAAAATTCTATATTTAAGAACCATATTCATCATAGTCTCTATATGTAATATACATATATATTTCACTCTCAATGTACTAAAAATTCTTCTTCATATTTAAAACCCCCATTTGTCCTAACACACTTGTCTATCCGAATGTGAAAAGACTACAACACTATGTTGTGGTGCAACATTAGAATTATTATTATCAGTCATTGTCAAAGATTATTCTTTACTTCAACACAAATGAAAACCCCAAACACACAAAAGAAAAAACAAGAAAGAAACCATACTTCTGACCCAGTGTAGGACCTCACAGTTATTCATCAACTTCATCAACTGGCCACATAAGTATGCATATTTATAATTGTTATTGGAGCAAAACTGTACAGCATTAAATACATAACACAAAGTACCTCTACTCTGAATTTTGTTTTTCCTTATACGTGTGTGTGTTCCTGTGTATATACTATGCTGTTTCTATATTTGTTAAAAAATATTTTCTCATTGTTCCTCTGCCTTCTGTGTCAAGACTCACTTTTCAAAAACAATTTCTGTCTATCGTCGTTGTTCGGTTCCTTCTTATCCTTAGTTTTGTTTTAGAATTCCAGAATGCCCATATCCATAGCACTATACATGTATCTATACTCCCACTGCACATCTCAAGCAATATGCACACAAACACAGTATTGCCAGGTATCATGAAACCAAATTGAAAAACAAAATTTAACCACAATGGGTTCCCCAGGGAGAGGGAGTTAGAATTTTTGAATGAAATTTCTGGTGTTGCAATATATGATAACAACTTCACTAAGGGCATAGAGTTTAGGTTTTTCAATATAGAACTATATTAAGAAACGGTATATGAATAAAACACATTTTGCTATTGTTGCCAGGATAACAATGCAAAAAGCTTAAATCCACATTGTGTTTAAGAAAAAGGACCAGAACACATTGGAAGTTTTTATCAAAATTAACTAATTTTCACAAGTGCTTTTGAATCTTGTTGCTTATGGTGCAACTTTCTAGTTTTTTTCTATTCACTGTCCTATTTATAACATGTCCAAGTGTTGTTTCCTTATCGCGGGTTTTTGGACTAAAAATGGACTTAAATCATTGGGGTGTGTTCAAATGGTTGTGAATAGTGTATTCTGCAACACAAAAGGTGCGATAGAAGAAGATTTTTTCATTTGGAAACCAAATTCCGATTTTGCGACGAGAAACTAGGCTATGTACAACACAGAAAAGAAGGTTTGGTTGGAAAGAGGAGATAGTATGCAGGCAATTATTGTAGATACTACATGTTATTATATTTGCAAAAGTCGTAGATTTGAGTGCAATTTCGGTGTTCAGTTTAGTGGAAATTTATTCATATTTTGGGTTTTGAATTATTGTTTCAATGTGTATAGATGTGCTACAGCAGCATTTGCACAGGGTTGATGTTTTTTGGAGTATGTGGGTATGAAATAAAATTGTTTTGATAAAAAGCCCTGAACGTTGCTGAGACTCGGTTCATAATAATAAGAGAAACATTGACTCCTTGACGTCATCAGCAACATCGTCAATGAACTGTCAAAGCAGACTGTGTAAACGCATGAAAAGTGGACGATCACACGAATGACGGCCTTCGGTTCCCAAAATGCGTTGACGTGTTATCTGTGTCGACGTTATTGGTACACTCTGGTGTCAACGTATTGACACTCGAAACGTTGATGATTACACTACTTTACTATATCCAAACATATGAACGTTGACACAGAAATGACAAGAGCAATCCTGTAAGAAATCAGAAATGTTTGAGGTTTATTTACTGCTAAGAAAAAGGTAATTTTAGGGCAATTGGGTGACAATTTGATCGAAATACACTTATTCCGTCAAAATATAGTTCATCCCCCATCTGCAAGCCATCAACTATCAAGTTTCATTGAAGCATGGCAACGATTTCGATGGATTAAAAAGCAGCTAAGAAATCAGAAATGTTTGAAGTTTTTTTTACTGCTCCAGAAAAAAGTGATTTTAGATCAATTGGGTGACATTTGGATCGAAATATTTGGCGACAAAATATAGCTCATATTTTATCTGTCAAGCCATCAACTGCCAAATTCCATTGAAGGATGGCTACAATGTCGAAGGATTAAGAAACCTATACAAATCTGAAATTTTTGAAGTTTATTTACTGCTCCGGAAAAAGTGATTTAAGGGCAATTGGGAGACATTTGTCAAAATGTACTTTTCAGCTAAAATATAGCTTGTCAAATTCCCTTGAAGGATGGCTACAATGCCGATGGATTAAAAAAAATCTAAGAAATCAGAAATTTTAAAAATTTTTGTACTGCTTTGGAAAAAAGTGATTTGAGGGCAATAGGATGCAATTTGGATTGATATTATACTTTTGCCGTCAAAATATATTTTGTCCTCCTCATCTGTCAAGCCATCCACTATCCATGTATTTGAGATGAAAGTCAACGCAAGGTACGTTGATATGGCAGAAAAATCCGCTGTGTCAACATAAGGATACAGTCAACGCGTTGGTGAGTAGTCTGTCATAGTGTCTTAACTGCGTTGAAGGGGTGATTACACGACCATCGAAAATTATCAACGCATTGACCATTAAATTTGTGTCAACGAGAGTGTCAACGCAGCCGTCAACGCATGGACATTATTCTGCGTTTACGATCACACGACAAGACAACTATGGGACGTCATTTTGACGTCGGAGAGTCAACGCGTTGACCATTTGCGTTGACCATCTGATTATAGCTTTACTGTTGACGTACAGCTTGTTGTTTTTGAGCAGAGTCCATACTCAAAAAACGCCGACATTTCATTAAAGAGTGTTGTCCTTGGCTACAAATTTGACATTGGTATCTTTGTGTATTAAATTGTTGTTTTTGTTGTGTTTTCGCATGAAATGCCTTGGCTGCAACTTGCGGTTTTGTTACTGGCTTGGAATGTGGGACTGCATTTCCTTGCTGTACAAGGGCTTCTAAAGTCCGGAAACAGGATTTAAGAAAATCTGTGAAATCAGAAAAGGTCGGGAGTTGTTTATCGTTGCCGAGCTTTTCTTCCCATAATTGTTGGGTTTTGACGGGTAATTTTTGGAAGAGAACATAAATTAATATTGTGTCCCAATGTTCCACTGGTAACTGTAAATTTTCCAGGGCATGGACGACTTCAGTCGTTGTATCTAATAAGCTCTTAAGACTTTCTGCTGACTTTTTAGTTTGAATAGTTTGGCTAAAGAGAACCTTAAGGTAAGAATTTACTAGAACCCTCTTATGGTCGTATCTTTCTACCAGCAAATCCCATGCCTTTGCATAATTCCCTGTGCTTAAGTCTAAATGGTTTAGGAAACGTTCGGCATCACCACTTAAACTTTCCTTCAAAAAATGCATTTTTTGAATCTCATTCAAGCCTGTATTATTATGTACAAGGGAAATGAAAATGTCGTGATATGAACGCCATGTCGTGTAGGACCCAGAAAAAGTTGGAGGCTTTATTGGCGGAAGCTTAAAGATATTTGTTTGTGGAGCTGGTGTCGTTGGTTGCGTAACTGACGCAGGAATTGAACCTTGAGGTAACGTGGGCGAAGGTGGTGCAGATGGAGGTGGAGCTACCTTGTCCAGAGCGTCCATCAATTCACTCTTATAGTCCAAATAAGTGTCACGAATTTGATCATATACAGCGATCATTTCTTCCTTCTTTAATGTCTCCTCAAGCTTCCCCCCGCTAACGATTTCTTCATGGTATCGTTTGGCATTTTCTAAATTTGCTTCTAAAAGCCCCAAGCAAGTTTTAACATAATTGACAGTGCGCCTTGCCTGGCCTGTCTTTTTAAAATTGGAGTAATCACGCTCTAATTGTGACAGAATTTCCTTTTGTAGTTCCCCAAACGACATGTTGGACTTTTTTATTTATTTCATGTATTAAAAAAAGAGCAAAAAAGATACTTTAAAAAATGAGGACTTACGTGGTGTGCCTTCAGTGGGGTGGTGTTGTATTATTGTTGGTTTACACGTCGCGGGAATCCCGATTTGCACAGCACAAAATGTTCTTAAATTGTTTTTTTTTTTATTTTAATTTCGCAATGAAATTATTTTTATTTAAAGTTTTAAATAGTTTTAATTCTTTACACAGTAAAATTTGTTTTATATGAACAGTATAGGTACACTTTACACACAGCAAAGCAAAATAGCAAATTCATACACTTTTTTTTTTTTGTGGCTTCGAAGGACCAAATGTTTAGGTGTAGCGCTGGTTAATTTTATAATTAACCTTTGATGAAATAAAAACTCGATTTCTTTTTATGTATTACTTTATAAATGTTCTTTAATTATTTAAAATGAGCGATTGAAAAATGGTGTCGGGTGAAAAGTTCTCGAAAGAATGATATGACCTGTTACATTTTATAAAGGTTGAACGATGAGTTTGCATAATTGATGACATAAATCATTACTTTGACATGAAGTGTCACATTGGGCTATTTACTCGTTATTTTTAAATAATCAATTCACAATAGTAGTAGGTAAATAAAAAGTGTTATACATTCAATTTGTTTCTTTTTAGTGTTTAATTTGTATATTTAAAATAATAAATTTAAATATATATGTTGTGTGTCAAACAAGGGCTCACAAGCTTAGTTCTCTTTTCTCTATTTTCCTGATGGCTTTAGAATTACTCCCAGTGAAATACGAATATTAATATTCTGGCAGTAATCGAGACCGAGATGAGATTGGTGTATCGATTTTCAAAAGAAAGGTTATATTTTGGCTAGGATCGCACTTCTAATTTTCATCGCTATGCAACTAAAAAAGTGATCGCAGCTTAGTAGGATTTTTTGCCGTCATGTGTGTTCATTCAAATTAAAAGTCTATTTTTGCGACTGAATAACCGCGTGACAGAAAATTGCAAGTGAGTTCCTTAAACTAAAATTATTAAGAGTTATTTGACTTGGCTTCTAAAATTTTGTTTGGGTTCGATAACATCTCGAATCTATCACTAAGACTAGAACCACATTTACGATTTTTTATCGCATTGACATAAAAAAGTGATCGCAGCTTAGTAGGATTTTTCGTTGTTATGTGCGATCATCCACATTTTCTAAATCATGTAATCTCTTTTTTGCGACTGAATAATCATGCGACATTTTAATCAATCGTTATGACACAAAATCACACGGGCGTTCCCAGGCTATTCGTTGGGCTAGGAACGCACTTGTAATTTTCTGTCGCACGATTATAAAGTTGCGAAAAATAGAACATACTCGTATAAGATTAAATTTGAATTATTGCAAGTAGCACTAACAAATTGTGCGAAGCTCATGCGGGCACTTTTTTAATCGCTGCAACAGAAAATCAAAAGTGCGTTCCTAGCCTTAACAAGGCATGTATTATTACGAGTGCTTTGAAGCATGTGCGTGTAAGCACTCACATTCAGTGACGTGCGGCACTCGAACGAACTGGGTAGACAGTTATAAATTGAGTTCAGTATTTTAAATCTTATCCAATCAAAAATAAAAACTTTAAAGTATTCTGAAATACAGCGTAGGTATTTCTCTTTGGAATCAATCGTTAAGACTTCACAAACTTGTATAAATAACAAACTCTGTTTTAGCAAAAATAAATACCTACGCATTTAGTACAAGAACACATATATTTCAAAAATTGTACATAGATAGGGATATTTTATATTTATCAAATGTTTGTATTTTTGTTTTAAACAAACATTGAAAGGCCAACACAAGTAGTCCTCATGAAGTTTTAAAAACATCATGTTGAAAACCTATTCAAGTCTTCAAAACTGTCCTTGAATTGTATGTGTCATTCTCATATGCTTGACTAAATGCTATATACACCAATCTCAAGCAAACAAAAATTGTTGGCCTACATTAAAGCTGAGTAAAAAATGTATTCATTTAAAAAAAAATATATAAGAAACCCATAAAACAAAGAAGATAATTGAACATTTGATTCTCGTACCATTTCTTACAGTTTCGCAATAACGTAATAACGGACCCTTAAAATAAATATGTATTTGTAAGACAATTTCAAAACAAGAAAAAACAAAGCTTCAGAATGCTTTTTGTTAAAACTCAATACGACAACTATTGACAGTGATACAACTCTTCAATAAAAATTATTTTTCGCTTTATTTTTTTCGTCAGTAGTGTAGTTCTGCGAAAGAGTCCAGACTTCCTTCCTATTGCATTTTTTAGGGTTGACCTACTGGCCAGACTAGCCAGACACTGGACGGTGAAATACGATCAACGAAAAAAATAGTTCCAAAGGTAAATGAGAAAACAAACAATAATTCTCAACTCAACTCCAAAAATTAAAAATGAAGAAGTTGTTCTCCTCACTCAACACTCAACGAAAATGTTTCGAATTTACTTCAAAATTTAAAGCAAAATCAGCAATTAGACAGATTCGATTCTGTCTACTTGATCCATAAAGAAATTGTAACAACATAACCCGCTGATTTTATTTTCATATAATTTAGGTAGAACGAAAGACTCTGTCTTCGTTTTCACTCGGGTTTTCCCGAAGCTCGTAGCAAAGTGCAGAGCAGCAGCAGACTGCAGAGTGCGAGCCATAGCGATGCGATAGTGAAGTGATATTATGTATTGTGTTTGAGTATTGAGATTTGTGTGCTTTGTGGTTGTTGGTAGAGGTCAAATTATTTAATGAAATAAAAGTATGTGTGGAAAATGTGAGTGTGTGAATAGTAAGGGATGAATGTTATGACTTAATGCAATGAATGTAAACAACATTTTCTTGATTGTAACGAGTCTCGTTTTTTTTTGTCCTGCTTTACGTTAGGGTAGACACTGTCTAAAACGTCTTACTGACGCACCGTCACTGCTCACATTCAGTTAACCCGCCCTTAAACAAGCGGAAGTGCTAGCAGCTTGCGAGGCTGCAACATTTCTTTCCACGTGTAGACTGATAAATAAAAACATTGACATCTTCATAGACAGTCAGGCGGCAATTAAGGACTTTTTATCAACTGTCACAAAGTCAAATCTGGTTGACAGTTGCCGTAGTGAGTTGAGATTGCTCGGATTGCTTGAACCGAGCTAATCTGTACCCTGTTCAGCTACTGGAACAGGAAAAAAGTAGAATTCATCAGAGCTTCCTCAAGGCCGCTCACGACAGATTGTCAGGAATTGACACATGTCAGGTTTCGAGGAATCTCTGGCCAGATATTTCTAAATAAAAAACGAGGTATTTACTTAAGCTAAGCAGACCTCAACTGTCTCTCTTGGTTGGAATCCTAACGGGTCACATCTCAATGGGAGCCCACATGACCAGAATGAGCATCAGCTCATCTGATCTTTGCATCCTTAAATTCATTTAGAATTCAGGATGGTTCAAAGAGGCTCCCCCTTCCTAGAACTTTCACTAGCTCCCTCCCCTTACCCATCCTTTACCTACATCTTACATATCCTGGGGAGCGCAATGGATCCACCTCTTCTAACCTAACCTAACCTAAGCACTCACATTAAAGCCGTATGTTGTATTTTTTGCGATTAAAATTTAGGGCGATAAATCGCCGCAAGCGAGTTCATGGCAATGATTTATTGCGATCCTGATTTATTAATCGCAATTGCAAGTGCTAAGTGTTACTAAAAGTTTATGTTTTAAAAAAATAGATAAAATAAAAGGTAACAGATTTCCATGATTGTTTCTTAGCGCACATAGCAACTAATTTTAACTTATCAACAAAGTGAATATAAAATAAAAGATCCTATCTACAATTTTTGAAAGAAGACACAGCGTAAAATTTGTTTTAATTGTAAAATTAAGTATTTTTATATTTTCTACGCCACCAACACGATATTTACTGCGAATTGTCAAACTATCGTTCGCAATCCACAAAATCATGACGCATTCCAATAAGCAGCGATTGGAAAAAATTAGCCCCACATTTTTTTTGCACAAATAAAATAGATTATTTTTTATGACAACTCGCGTCTGACGGTGACCACACAAAATATTAACGACTATTTACAATTCGCAGCTCGTTATTAGCAACTCATATGCAAGGCACTTTATTAGTGCATTGAGAGAGCTAAGCGACCGGACCACTCTTTCTCTACTTGAGCAGAATCGAGCCATGATCATTCAATTCAACGTTTTCAGGAAGTTTGGAAGTGACGTTGCCAATCATAGTCCCCTATTCACGATTAGGCCTTTGCGACTTTTTTCAAATTTTCTGAAAATTATCTTGTGAAGCACGCGCTATTGCACGGTGCTTATCAACACTTGATACAAAGTTGACAGATCTCTTTTCTTGCGAAATCCGTTGCTACCTAGAGCTCAAGCGGTTTAAAAAGTGTCTGTATGCGAAAGTACAAAAATGTTAAAAAGAAACGTCAAACAGGGTCGCGGAAACCTTGGCCTACGACTAACGTACATTTAAAACAGCAGTAAACTTCTTAACACTTCATTTGCAATCAGCCCTTTAGCTTTTTCAAAATTTCCATTGATATTCTTTAACATCAAAAATTCTTGCCCTATTGGTATTGCTTGATGAAAATAATAGCTTCGTTCCAGAGATTTTTGGGTAAAAATTGTCAGTAAGCTAACTGTCGAAAGTTGGTAACTTTTGGCAAACATCTTTGTTTTTATGTTTCTGAATAACGTCAACCTGGCATTTCTTGACCAAAAATGTTTGCCATAAGAAATTACTTGGGTAGAATTTTTCACGCAGGGGAAGTATTTTACTCTCTGGTGAGCATTTATTCGGCCCAAAACAACCCAATTTTTGAAGTGCGAGACCGGAATTTGGCAATAATTTTGTGACAAATAGTAACATCGGCCATTTTGCTAATTATAATACCCCCAGTGAAAGGCTACACAACCAACACGGATCCTCACATCTGATGTAATCTTAAAAGGTATATCCCGTATAAAGGTATAATTTTTCTAAACAGGCATTGAAAGACCACCACGGTAAAATTCAGTCTTAAAGTACGGTCCGGTGACGTGTTTTGTTTTAGCACAGAAAGGGGCTTAATAGTTTCTTTTTTATTAATAACCTCTAACATTTTGAACCAACAAGAACTATAAACTAAAACCGTGAGATCCGGCCATCCGATTTATTTAAATTTATTTTTGAAAGCAATCTTCTTTAAAATTTTAATATATATTTTTGTAATTCATTTCAAATAAAATTTTATACTTTCCTGACGTCATTTGATTAAAAAAAAAAAACAAAAAGAAGACGTACAAACCAACGAGTTCAATAATGTTACATCAACGACTCCGTTACTTTTTATGTATATACCCCATTTCACTGTTAGCAGAGTGTAAAAACAAATATCAAACTTTTTACTCACGCCCCCCTTCCCTCTGCACCCCACTGTTATCTGTTTTTGTAAAATTTTGTCCCGAAAGGCAAATGATTTTTTTATTGATATTAAAAAATAGTTTAGCGCTTTATACTTATCCAAAGTTTAAAGTTTTTTTTTTTTATTTTGTTTTTATTAAGTTGGAAAAAAAGTTTTTTATTATTTTTATTTTGTATAATGCTCCCTCGAAAAGATATTAAGCCCAGGAAAAGTCGAAAGTGCTTTTTAAATTCTGATAACGTTATTTTATTTTTAAGAGAAGAATATGTACTTTTTGGTTGTAGTTGCTATTTTTATATCGTCTTTAAACGAATATGAAATTGATTTTTGAAAGGACACACACATACACATACATTTGTAAGCAATTAATTTTATGTTAGCTTTGAGGAAATGATTTTCTGTTTTCTGGGCCAGAAATATTGTGAGTATAGTTGGCAATGGAAATAAAATAATATATGAGTATGTATGTATATGCGATTATAGGGTAGGATGCAATTTTTTGGATGTTTGTACTAAATCAAAAATAACACAGGCTTATACAACTTCGACTGACAAAAATAAATTATACTTTTCCGAAAATTTTGAATGCCCTTCAGAGTTTTTATAAAAAATTGTTAAACATTTTTTGAGGGATATTAGACAAAATTATAGAAACTGAAATCACATTATAGAGTTGAAACTTTTTTGAATGCAATGAAAAAGTAGTAGAGTATTCAAAGAAGAACGCTTCCATCGATTGAAAGTTTAAAAATATGTTTGTTTTTATTTTTAAATCATAGAAAACTTTTGAATACTTTAAGAAAAAACTAAACAATGGATTAATCAACTCGGTATGATTAATGGATTAATCACTGATCTCTATAATACACTGGATAGTGTATTCCTTATAATGTATAACAGTTTTTTTGCTTCCATTTGAAGATGACAATTAGGTGGTCGGCTTCATAATTTGACGTCTGAATTACACAAAAAAAAAGTATTTTCCAGATAGGGATGTGCGATATTGAAACAACATCGATTTCAACATCGAAGACCAAACATCGATGTCAGTTAATATCGAACCGAAAACATCGTTGCTACTTAACATCGATGTTTTTTTCAGGTGTTTTTGTTTAAGTTTTTTGTTTGCCCATAGCAAAAAATGCATCATGCTATGCTCTAATTTATTTTTGCTTTCAAAATTTCTGGTGCCGGCTATTTTTTCTTAAGTTTTTTAAAATCGATTTAAGTTTTTATACAAATGAAAAATATGAAGTCATAAGCAAGGTATTTTAACTTTAAACTCGATATTGCAAAATAATTATGCCCAGAAGCTTGTGTGCTAAAACCGCGTGTAAGCGGTATCTTTCTAGGCATCAATGATTTTAATGGATGAAATGTGAAAATCGATGTTAAAATATGTATTTTGCACTAATGAATATCAACAAATTTAATAAAATCAATATTGCAAGGCAATTCATGTTGTTAAGCTGTTTTGTGTGCCCTTTTTGAAATCCGATATTTCCAAATCTTGTTTCACACGAACGTGTGCGCAAGAACTTGCATGGTGTAAACTACGTGTTGCTGACCATCGATAATTTAAATTCGTGAAAATCGATATTAAATATGCATTTTGCAGTAATATTTCAAGGAATTTTGTGTAAACTGTTTTCTGTGGCTTTTTGGAATATATCGATATTGCAAGACACGAAGCTGTGTGCAAAAATTTGCATTGGTGTAAATTGGGTCTTTCTGAACATCTATTATTTCAATGCGTGGAAATCGATGCTAAAATTTGTATTTTGCAAAATATATCGTCCACAGATTTTATAGAAGCAATATTGCAAGTATTTCATGTGTACATTGTTATCTAACGATATATATTGCAAAATATTTTTACTTACAAAAGTGTGTACAAATACTTGTATGGTTTAAAATGCGTCTTGCTGAGCATCGATGATATTAATGCTTGAAGATCGATGTACAAATATTTCTTTTGCACAAATAAACACAAAACAAATTTTATGGATACAAAATTGATAGGCACTTCATGTGTAAACTTATATATCTGTGCCTTTTTGCACATCGGAAGTTTCGTTGTGGTTCTGAATTTTTCAATTTGGTTTGAAAGATCCTTTGATAATTTCCTTTTAACAAAAATTCCAAATGTTACAGATTACTTGAAAACTATGAAAGTCACTCCATCTAGATTTTACTAGCAGAATCAATCATTTTCGTACTAACTTTTTTTTGTTTTTTAAGCCGATGTTTTGGATGTTAATATCGATGTTGCAAAACATCGAAATCTTTATTATCGATTTTCTAATATCGATTAAAATCGCTCATCCCTATTTCTAGATGTGTATCTGAAGAAAGGGAAACAGACCATGATATGAAAATATAAGCTTTTGTGGAAGTTTGTTTTATTATTTATTATCTTTAAGTTATTCACTGTGTGCATTTGGTTTATTTTTTTTTAGTATAATTACATAGTGGAATGAGATAAATCATTGAATAACTATGATGAGGAGGATGCGATTGCATATTCTGCGTTTTTTTTTAAAATGATTTTACCTCCTTGTCACACTCTCTACGTTTGTTACTCCGTTTCATTTACTAATTAGGAATGAATTTAAATTATGAACACAACAAATGTTAGCAAACAGATCTCGGGGGGTGAAACGAACGGAGATTTGATGTCTGTTTAATGGATTATCTTTGTATTGCATGTTATACAGTTATACTGGTATACAAAAAAGTGGTCAGCTTCATAATATAACAATTCTTCAAATGGAAGCAATATTTTTGTATCGATACACTATCCAGTGTATTATAGAGATCAGTGGGATTA
The DNA here is from genome assembly GCA_963921185.1 of Dasysyrphus tricinctus. Classification (NCBI taxonomy): domain Eukaryota; kingdom Metazoa; phylum Arthropoda; class Insecta; order Diptera; family Syrphidae; genus Dasysyrphus; species Dasysyrphus tricinctus. The sequence goes on along the minus strand of OY992533.1, from coordinate 115,968,572 downwards.
ATCAACTCTCATTGTACTCTCTATTTTTTTTTTAATATCATTGAACAATGACAAACACTCACCAGTGAAACACCTCTGTGAGACTTAATCAGATTTATGCAATTTATTTATGCAATCTTTACCAGTTTTAAGACACTCAAGGTCTTATTTCCATTAGGTAAAATCCCTCCAGTTTTTTGAAAACTTCTAAAGAATCACTATACAAAACTATACTATACACTGAATCACACATCAGTGAAATGCCTGCGAGACCATAGATCTCACGTCGGGCGCCATTTCAACTAAACTCAAGCTTTATCCAATTTTTCTCGGATTTAAGACACTGAAGGTTTGTATTCCATCAAATCAAATCATTTCAGCTTTTTAAAAACTTCCAAATTATCACTTAACAATGGAAAACACACATCAGTAAAGCCTTTTCAACTAATCTCAAGCTTTGTACAATCCTTCTCAGTTTTAAGACACTGATGGTCTGAATTCTATCAAATAAAATCACTCCAGCTTTTTGAAAACCTCCAAATAATCACTTAACAATGAAAAACACAAATCAGTGAAATGCCTGCGAGATCATAGATTTCACGACGGGCGCCATTTCAACTAAACTCAATCTTTATGCATTGTTTCCCAGTTTTAAGACACTCAAGGTTCATAGGCCATCAGATTAAATCATTCCAGCTTTTTAAACACTTTCACTAAATAATGGGAAACCCACATCAGTTAAATGTCTGTGAGACCATATATTTAACGGGCACCATTTCAATTAAGCTCGAGCCTTATACAATTTTTCTCAGTTTTAAGACACTGAATGTCTATATTCCATCAAATAAAGTCACTTCAGATTTTTGAAAACTTCTTAAAATCAGTTAACAATAAAAACGCACATCAGTGAAATACATGTGAGCCCATAGATTTTACGTTGGGCGCCATTTCAACTAAACTCAAGCTTTATACAATCCTTCTCAGACAGTGATGGTCTGAGTTCCATCAAATAAAATCACTCCATCTTTTTGAAAACCTCTTAATATTCAATTAACAATGGAAAACACAAATCAGTGAAATGGTTGCAAAAGCATAGATTTCACGTCGGGCACTAGTTTAACTAAACTCAAGCTATATGCATACTTTCCCAGTCTTTCTTAAGACACTCAAGGTCCATATTCCATCAAATCAAATCACTCCAGCTTTTTGAAAACTTTCAAATAATCTTTTAAAAAAGGAAAACACATATCAGTGAATTGCTTGTGTGACCATGGATATCACGTTGGGCGCCATTTAAGTTAAAATCAAGCTTTATGCTTACTTTCCCAGTTTCAATACACTCATGGTCAGTATTCCATACTTTGAAAATAATTTCAGGTGAGTTATTGGTAGATTTAAGCAACACGGTAACAAATGATTTGTAGGTGTCAAATTGTCTAAAAAAGGGGTGTTTATGCACAAAACAAAAACGCATAGAATTAAATTTCAATCAATTTTTTCTGACGTGACTAAACATTTTATAAATTTATGCCACTTTGACATTATGTGACAAAGCCGCATTAATGCACCGAATTGGTTCTATTTGAATGTGTCATTTTCATTCAGAAAATTTCAACGCAATATTCACAAAATAGGGTATTGTATACAAAAAATCAAACTTCTCTAGTTTTACTTCTTTGTTTACTTTTTTTAACTCTCCAAGCAATGGAAGTGGAGTTCTTTCTTTTTGAGAGATGTGAAATTATCGGGTGAATGTAGAAATAAAAGTCATTGCAGTGGCAAAAAGGGATAATTATTGCACAATCGTGACTTCGGGTTTAGTACTATTTATGGCAAAGTTTTTAATCGTGATTGAATTATTAAGATGAATTGCTTTATGTTGAGAATGAGGAGTGTTTGTGTTATTTATTGCATCTGTTGCCAAAATTAATAAAACATTATTTTTGAAGAAGACTTACCAACATGAAAAAAGGAGAGGAGGTGATGAGAGTTATTTGGATTGGTCCTGGGCAGGTGGAGAATTTTTCACATTGGGCATAGTTGCGAGATGGGTATTCAGACTTACAGTGATTAGATATTGCAAATAACTCAAAGTTCATGGAAATAATATTTAATTCAATAGGAAATAAGAAGTATGGATAATATAGTGACAAAAGAAAAACTTTTCTTTAAATAATAAAAAGAACAGGGCCAAGCACCGTTCCTTGTGGAACACCAGCATTTATTAAATTATGCTCCTGAATATTCCCATGACTTAGGAGAAGTCGAGAAATGTAATGAATCAATCTAATGATAGTCAGAAAACATGCTGTCCTTATTTTACAATCCGGGTCTTTAGTTTTGGGTAGCTATTTTTTCTAGAACTTCAATTTTACAATCCGGGTCTTTAGTTTTGGGCAGCAATTTTTTTTAGAACTTCAAACTTGCATTGAGGGTTTTCTTATAGTTAAAAATATCTCTCATGCTATGTAACACCTAATACAAATAATGACCCCTTAAACTGTTTTTACTTACTTACTTACTTATCCGGCTCCCGATCCATGAAGGGTCTCTGCCTGAGATATTGCGGTCTTCCATCGGTTGTGGTCCCTCGCACGCTCCCTCCAGTCGTCGAGACCAAGCGCTCTTGCGTCTGTGACCGCCTGGTCCCTATAGCGGAGGTTCGGTCTTCCTGGTCGTCTCGAACCTGGGGGCTGGGATTCGAAGATTTTCTTGGCTGGAGCGTTGTTGTCCATTCGCTCGATGTGGCCGAGCCAGTGTAGTCGACGTGTTTTGGCTCTTTGGACTACATCCACATCTTGGTACAGCTCGTACAATTCACGATTGAATCTTCTCCTCCAATCGCCCTCTTCGCATATAGGACCAAATATCCGCCGAAGAATTTTTCTCTCGAAAGTGCCCAGTATCAATTCCCCTTTTTTACTTATCGTCCAGCACTCGGCGCGCGCCGTAGAGTAGAACTGGTAAAATTAGCGTTTTGTATAGAGTGCACTTTGTCTTTCGGGAAAGGAGTTTTGAACCCATTTGTTTGGCCAAACCGAAGTAGCAGCGGTTCGCTAGGGTAATTCTTCGTCGGATTTCCACTAAGGTGTCGTTCGTGGAATTGATGTTTGTTCCGAGGTAGGTGAACTCCTTGACTGCCTCGAAATTACTGCTACCAACAGTGACGTTTTGTCCTAGGCGATGGACAGATGAGGCTTTGTTTGTTGATAGCATATACTTTGTTTTGTCCTCATTCACTTCAAGACCAACTCGTTTCGCCTGTTCATCAATAGCTGTGAATGCTTCAAGTGCAGCTCTCTTGGAACGGCCGATGATGTCGATGTCGTCCGCACAGCCAAGAAGTTGAGAAGACCTGTTAAAGATAGTGCCTTCCATGTTAACACCACTCTTGCGCACTATCTGCTCCAGGACTAGGTTGAAGAAATCACATGATAGCGCATCTCCTTGTCTGAACCCTGTACACGTCTGGAATAACTCGGATGAGCTGTTACCCATTTGCACGTTGCACCGCGTATTTTGTAACGTCATGCGGCATAGCTGGATCAGTTTTTTCGGGATCCCGAGTTCCGACATCGCCAATAGAAGCTCTTGGCGACTTATGCTATCATATGCGGCTTTGAAGTCGATGAATAGGTGGTGGGTCTCGACTTGAAATTCGTTGGTCTTTTCCAGGATTTGTCTCAATGTGAAGATTTGGTCTATCGTTGATCTGCCTGGCCTGAAGCCACACTGGTACGTGCCGATCATAGTGTTGCAGAAAGGTTTTAGACGCTCACATAGTACGTTGGATAGGATCTTGTAAGCAACATTAAGCAGGGATATGCCTCTGTAGTTCTTGCAGGACATAGGATCACCTTTTTTGTAGATTGGGCATATGGAGCTATTTGATCAGTCATCGGGCATACTTTCCTCCTCCCAAACTTGGTTGATGAGCTGGTGCATGCACCCTACCAGAACATCTCCTCCATACTTGAAGAGTTCCGCTGGTAGGCCATCCGAGCCGGCGGATTTGTTGTTCTTAAGCTTGTGGATGGCTTTCTTAACCTCTTCAGTACTGGGTGCTGGGACTGGATCTTCATTGACTGGTCTAATGCTTCTTTGTTCCCCTGTCGCCTCCTCTACACAATGCCCATTAAGCAGCTGCTGGAAATGCTGCTTAAACACGTCTACAATTCCCTGTGCTTCGGTGACTAGGTTCCCTTCGCTGTTTCGAAGAGCTTGCGTGCCAGTCCTATAACCAGATGCCAGTTGCTTGGCTGTTTTGTAGAACCGGCGGGTGTTGGTGGCGGTGCTGGACTCTTCTGTTTTTGGTGTAAATAAAAGATTGTGATCAGAACTTTCAAAAGAGTAAAAAAATATATTAAATCTTCAACTAACAATCTTTATAGTATTTGAACTTAAGGAACTTTTTAGAAGACATATTTAACTTCTCTTAATGTTTGACAAAACTTATTAAAGAAATTTTCTTTCTTTGTTGGGTTAGTTGTATGTTCATATCTGTTCTCAACACATACGGAAAACTAGAAAAAAAAAAATGAACACACAACCGGAAAGGCAAAAAAAAGAACTCTTTTTCAAAGATACCGGAAACGGATATGTAAATTGCAGAAATGCAGATTCAATGGAGGACACATCACTTGCATGTGTGTGGATGTTGAAGCAAAAGTCATACATAAAATTACAGTGCTTTCACATCCTGTTCAATATTTGTTTGCCCCTGCTATAGTGCTAACTCCTTATGTGACACATTTTGTACTCTCTGAAGCTACGAGTATACGAACAGCTTTTAGGTTTTTTTTTTTTTTTTTTTGAGAGAATTCTTTATTCAAGTTTTGGAATAGTTTTTGAAAGTAAGTTTTTTTTAAACATATTTTCAAAATTTGACAGTGGTAATGAAAGAAATTCAAAACTTTTCTCCTTTCACTTTTTTCTTCATACAAAATATATTGAGCATTCCTAATGGGGACAAGGAATTTTACAAGGATGTGCTGCAACCAAAGCGTTGACAGGAAATGGTATAGGTACTTGGTGCACTACTGTTTCGATATATTGAGCCGAAATAAAATTCTAACGGAAGAGGAGGGTGTATTAACTTTTGCCATTAACGCGCATCCATGTATTAAAAATTAAAAGAGAAAAAAAAATACATACATAGGAGGATAATTAAATTTCAAAAGGACACTTAAAGTTGCGCGCGATACACTGCTATGCCTTTTATGGCGTATAGAATACTGGTTCATATATGAGAATTGTGCGGTTAGGTGCTAACAGTGGCTGATATGGGGATATTAGCGATGAGGGGAAGGCAAGGCTGGTTTAAGGTTTGTCGTTTGAAGAATGTCAGTGTATAAGTAAGTTTACGCATGAAGTGAAGGTAATATGGTGGGATGTGGTTTATTGCAATTTGTTCCACAAGTTTGTGCCATTTAGAGAGTTTTGAGAGCTTCTCATTTAATATGAAGTAGTTCCATTGAGAGCTATGTGGCGGGTGGTTATGGGATGGTGCTAGTTTTAATATGCTTTTCGTGCAAATTGAAACAACCACACATGCAACGACACAACGGCATTTGCAGTGGTTTGGGGGATATAAAGTGGAAATTTTTTTTTTTTACAGTCGTATGCATGTTAAGTTTAATAAAATACTAGAAATATTAGTAGACGGTTTAAATATGGTATCCTTTTTGATTTAAGAAAAAAAAAAAAAAAATGAAAGAACACATATTTAACGCCAACCGAATACCTTTTGGCATCTATTTTAGCATAAATAATTTATTTTTATTTTTATCTTATTTAATTTACAGTTTAAGCTGTATTAAACTAAGCAAAGATTTAATAGTTAACTTCCTTTCGTTTAATTAATTAACTCTCCTTTAAGTACTAAAAGCTATTTCTGTACTCAATTCAATAAACGGGCTATAAATGCGCTGTTAAAACTTTGACTTGTGTCACTTAAGATCTGCATAGTGATTTTGTTTTCATTTAAAATTGACAATAAAGTGTTCAACAAAAAAAAAAAAAACACCATCACTAACCAGCACCCAATTCTAAGGAATTTTTATATCTGTTAGTAAAAAAAGGAGAAAAACAAAAACAAAATGTTTTTGCAAGGCTATAATAAATTTAAGTACCTTCTTTCAAAGCTGCTGGATCAGCTTCGTTTGCTCTTATTTTATTGGTCTAAAGTCGACCATCAGTGTGACGAAAGAAATATATTTTTTCTTGTTTGGCTTTTAATACTGTTCAAGCAAAGCAAAAGTCTTTTCATGCCCGCAGCCAGGATAATATTTAAGGGGATAAATAAATAATAAACGTTTAAGAAGGTTTTTTATAATAAAAATTCTATACCTATACCTACTACTAAAATAAATCAGCCAAGTAGAAGACTTAGCATTAAGGATGGGATAGGTTGAATTATTGATTAAAAATACCTTTTTTATGGCATTAAATTGGCGCTTCGTCCAGCGATCTCACTTGAACTCATCACAAGTTACCCAATGAGGGCATCAATATTTTATCAAATTCCTAAAAAATGTTGCTACAAATATTGCCATGCATATAAATATAATTTGTTTAAATTTAAAGTGCTCTTTGTACTACAATAGCCTTAGGCAGTTTATAGTAAAAAAAAAGTAATTCGCTTAATATTACCGATGCTACAAAAATTTTGTCTGATCCAAAATGCACTTAAACAGCGAATAACTTTTTCACAGAATGATTTTAAGCAAGTTGTTATGGAAACTTTTATTGTTCATAAAAATACCTTTTCAACGACATAGATATAATTGGTGTTGGTTAGACCATTTTCTAAGTATTGTTTCCATAGTGATTTGAAAAGAGCTGCCATAGTGACTATTGTAACACATACAAATACCTTTCAAACGACATTCGTTTCGTTGTTATGGGTTCTTATTCTTAGACCAGATTCCATACATTTTTGACAATTGTCCTTTCTTGAATTAATTAAAAGAAACTAAGAGAGATAAAAAAGGGGATGGTAGGACCCTGTGATTTTTCATATGAATACGGTCTTGAGTTTTTCTGTTTTATTACTTCCTAGAAAAATACCAAAAAAATGTACTATCTAGAGATAAACAATAAAAAAGCACTATTCATACATATATTGTGTTGTGAAAAAAAAACATCTAAGCAAAGAGACTTTAAAATCCGTTGGCTTTGTTGTTCATTCAATTGAAATTGCATGCGTTTACATATTTTACAGTCAAAGAGATGTTCAGCCAAACAGTCTACCTAAATACTATAAAAAATGTTTATTTCTAAATAAATAGTCTAGTTTTTATTTAGAAACTACATAGAACTACACATTTGTCAAAACCATTTTATTTTTAAATAATATCTATCCTTCATGTGATTTGTAATACCAAGAAAATGATTTGGTCGTTGTCTTTGAAAATTGGATTTGGAACTGTAATTGTATTTTTAACACTTAACATTTATATTAATTGTACATAGATCCAAAAATGATGGTCACTGCAATGGAATTGTTAAAAAACGTAAAGAAAAATCAATTTACCTCGAAAATGGCTCCAACAAAATTCATTACAACATTTATCCTAATTTTTAATGAATAATTAATAACACCATAAGTTGAGCCTCCAACTACACTAGCCAAAAAAAAAAACTAAAGGAACAAGATTTTTTTTCAATTATTTTTAATGTTTTTTTGAAGAGCTGTTTCTTTTATCTATATAGTTTTCTTACAGAACCGTCAAAGCAATTTATTGTTCATCACAGAAATTAATTCACCATTTTTACTTTTCAATTTTATTATTATATCCAACTTTATTCATTCACGATTGAAAACAAACTGTGTCCACTGCCGGTCAAACATGTGCCTTTTATTCTTATTTGACAAGCTCTGGATATGGCTTGAATGTTTTGGTATCTGCTTCTAGAGCTTTCCGTAGGTGAAATTTCCCATTATTTCTCTTTCTAAAGCTTTTATTTTGAAATTAAGCACCAAAGTTCCAAAGCTCATGAAAGTTCTCGTAGGTTGTTTTTTATAATTATGATAATCCGGAAGATTTTGCTTCATCATCGAGAGTCGTTATAGTTCATATGTGAAAGTCGTTACAATTTTAGTACGTTCTACCAATTGATAGAATAAAATTTAGCAAAAAGACTATTGTTAGCAATACCTCTAAAAAATACCGTGATATTGATTTTTGACTTCCTCAAAACTGCTAAAATATTTAAATAATACTGTTTTTTAACAGAGTATCATCATTATTAACTAATATTCTATATATTCTTTCTGTCATTATATAATTGAATGATTCATATTTTTCCAGAAATCTGCAACCACACCTTTAAAATAGTATCCAGCGCAGCGATTCGGACCAAGAAGCTGTACAACATGAGTGGAACATGAAGTTATACCAACCCAGACAGTGCCAGCAGAGCATTACGTCAACTACAGAAGACTGGATAGAGAAAAGCCGCACTTCAAAGAGACGTTAAAGACACCATTATGCCTAAATTCCTATAGCAATAATCTACAGAGCATCAAAACTTGGATGACCAGATCCAAATCCACGAAAAAGATGACATCTTCAAAAATTTAAAATGAAAAATTCAAAAAATATTATAATTGCCATTTCATTTATGTACATTTTTTTGCCTATGCAAATATTGAATATTTTTCTAAAGTTCTTCGTTAAACGTATATTTATGCTTTTGCATTTTATTTCTTAATTAATTTCTTTTCAAATTAAAAAAGCACAAAACAAAACAAACCGTTGCGTTGGTATGGACTGAACTGTCAAATGAGTGGTTGTGTTCAAACGACTGTTTGAAAAAAAAGATGGCGTTGCTTTCAGAAGTGAATGAGTTCAGGTACGAATTTATTCTAGGTCGTGTTCACACTAGAAAGATGAAGAACATTTTTGATTTAGTTTTTTTTTTGCAGTTTTGTGATGTCATGTCGATAAATTAAGTTAAATTAAGTTTTTTTTTAAAGCCTAATCAAAAATGGCACAGCCTTAAAGTTTCTAGAACTGTTTGTTTCAAATGTACGGGATAGTCAAAACCAGACAAAGATGTCTTAGGTAAAGGGACAGATACCAGCAACTTGCATTTTCCTTAGTATGTATATCTTAAATCTATGTACCCATTGCCGATGGCTCCGGAAACGTTAACAAATGCATAGAAGGATCTTACAGCACAAGCAGCAGAAGCTTCACAAGGCCTTATAAATTGAAATAAAATAAATAAATTGGGTGGAGAACCAGGGCCTAGTGACTTACAACTCACATACATTCCTGTGTGCGTGTTTGTTGGCGGGAATGGAGGGGACCTACAGTTTTTTGTCGAGTCCGAACGGCTAAATGAGAGGCACTTTTTCGTGGCAAGTATAGGTACTCTTGGAGGATTTGTTAGTTCCTCGCAAGAGGCAGTACCTCGAATAAAACATTTCTGTTTTTAGGTGGCACGGCTGGGAATCGAACCCACACCTTCGGCATGACAGTTCTACGCACTAACCATCAAGCCACGAGGTACTACTTATAAATTGAGCTACCGTATTTTAGTATTACATATATTCTGAAATTCCATCCAACACCACAAAAAAAATCAATTCAGAAAAGACTGCTGTCAATCAAATCTGGGTACCTTCAAGTACATCAACAGAATTAGTGGTAAAAATCACCAATGACAGAAACTATTGTCACCAATATTGGAGAAGTGACATAATCCCACGACAAAGTTGAAGAATGTGCTACCAATTTTGAAGAAAACTTTACGGCCTAACTCATCTGCTGATTCATTCTTCCTAATATTGAGGAATCCGTCCATCAGATCCGTTGCTTCTTAAATTCTGCGAGCAATCGTGAGTTAAAAGCCACAAGCTAAGAACCACAGAAGAGAAAGCTGACATAACAAGCAACTCCAAGCCAAAAATGGCAGCTAGCCCGTATGGTATCGCCAACTTCATATTAAATAAGCTTCCACAAATAACTAAGATAATCCTATAGCCATCATCCTAAACAACTTCATCAACAACAGCTACTTTTCCAAAAAATGTAAAACCGCAAAAGTCATGGTACATAATTCCGAAAGATTTCACGAAAATGGTCCATAAGTATAGGCCAAAATATCCCTCCTTAAAAACCTAGGTAAGTTATTGTTAGAGCTTATACTCAGGAAGCTTGAGTATGAGCTACTTTCGGGAAAAGCACTCCGCACTCCTTCCTCTTCTACAACTTCAATACGAACCTTCAGATATACCAAGAATGTAGGTAAACAATTTCAATGTGACCTTAATAATCAAACCACACTTTCTGATTGTCCTCATTAATACGAATTCTTCTTTCCATCGTCTATATTTGCTGATGAAAAGAGATATGGACTGAACCAGCGTATAAATATTTAAGCTAACAAGCAACTCTCCACCATTCTCAGCTTCCCAGTTTCTTTTACCATCTCTAAAATAGCTACGACAAAAGCTGCATTTATTTGAGAGGAAAGTCCTCAGGATCTACCTTGAACTTTTTTCAATCATCAGCGGCCAACTTAAAGAGCAAGGCACTTTTTCTGAAACCAAAGCTCGGGCAGCTCAAAATACTAAATTTCTTGACATACAAAATTGGCTATTTGCCCTGTTCTCTATACTGACTATAACGTTTCTTCTATCATCATCTTGAACGAAAATGGGCCAATAATATGAGGCGCAGGTACATAGGGCCCTGTGACATAACGCCCAATTTTTGATTTTGGGGCTAGTGCCCCACTTGAGTGGGTCATAAAGCTGAAATTGAATTTGGGGCTAAAGTCCCACCCAAGTGAGACTCATATTTGGGGCTTAGGTCTCAGTTGGGTGGGACTCAAGCCACAAATTCAACATCGGCTTTGTGACCCGTTCAAGTGGGACATAAGCCCCAGAAATAAAAATTTGGAGTTATGTTCCTGGGCCTTATGTCCCTGCGCCTAATATGGTACCACATATCCAAAAGCTATACGAAGCAGTCACCTATTCAGGATGAATTGACTTCTTTATGACTATGAGTGTATTTTCCGAGCCCAACTACAACTTTTTTTGTGTTTACATAGCTATGTTATCAGCTTTGAGCTGTTCTAAAGCCTTAACAGATAAGCCAGAAGAAAGCGACTCTCCTTTAATTGCTGAAACAATTATTGTAAGCAAATAATTCGTCGTGGTTCACGTGCTTGAAGTAATCACTACCATTTTCTGATTTTTGAAAAGAAAGGTTGTGCTGTAATGTGCGCAACTTGTGCTCCCTTGTGTCGTAAAAATTAAACAAAATTGCAAGTTTACAAATTTTAAGTATAATTTTCTTTTGAAATTTGCGAATTTTTTTTAAATATTTGCGCAGAAGGTAGCACAGTTTGGGCACAATGCACCACAACTTTTTTTTTTGAAAATTGAAAATGGCGGGCGATGTTAACTTCATGCGTCGTAAAATTGTTTTTGGCAGTAACAGTTGCAAGTATGGGATTTTTTTTATCTCTTCGACATATGGCAGCACAAAACAGCACAACCTTTTTTTACGAAATTGCAAAAATTAAAAAAAAATGTTCATCGGTTAAAATTGCAAATTTGCGATTTTTTAAAAATATATAGGTACGGCACAAGTAGAGCACAATTAATACAACACAAATTTTTCTCGCACATTTGAAGTTCTCGGGCTTAGTCACTTATACTATTGATGGCAGCTAAAATGTTCTCCAATGAGCGTACAGTTTGAACACACAAACTTTCTTTTTAATAGATCTGCAGTAGTTGCTGCATTATAGTGACTGAAGTTCCTATTTGAAATCAAGACTTTTTCGGCAATACGGTATACAATTTTTGGAAGTCACTCTACAATATTTCCCAACGTTGTTCAAGTGCAAATAATAGGTTACATAGGTACCGAGTTTCTGTAAATATTTTGAGTGCATAAATGCTGTCAATATCACAAACATATTATTCCAAAAGAAACCAACAGATGGCTTACATACTTTTATTGTATACTTTCCGACAAAAGCAAAATGTTAAAAAATCTCTAGTTGAAGCACAATGGCACTTTTGTTTATTCATTTTTTTCAGCACCATTATCTCTTGGATATATCCCTACATCCCTTATTCCATCCAATTTCCCTTATTCTTAAATGCAAGCGCACTCAGGTGAACTTGCAAGAGCATATTATTTAGATGATTTCAACATTTATTAAGGTACCACCTACTCCTACATAATATGGAGCAATTCTTACATAAAACAATCGTGCCACCACGTCCGTCGGAAGCGTCGTCGTCGTCGTTGGAAGCAGACGTAAGGTATAGCCCTTTGATTTCTATAAATAGTATTTATTAGTTAAGGGATTAATATATCTCCAGCCGTATATTCATCGCTCCTTTTCTGTTTGTGCAGCTTTATTCCCATTGGATTGAAAGAATTTACTATAAAATTCCAAAATTTCATTAAGTATTGAAAAGAACGATCCGTTAGAATACTGGTATCCATCTCTAAAAGAAAACGACCAACCAGAGGAGCAGAGCACGACTACTCCGCCAAAGATAAAGGGGAATTCAGTAAAACATCATAATAAGGACTTTTTGCTGTTTTTTTTTTTGTTCCTCTGGATGAAATCTCTCTAGAGGAACATTGTTCTTTCATAGAGTGAAAATCTCTCAATTGCTGCTGTGATAAAAGGATGTGAAACTGAAGATGTATAAAGAAAATAGGATCATCAAACAAACGAAAAGTTGAGATTGGATATTAGGTGAAGGTACCTTACCTACCGTCCCTAAAGTACCTCCCTAATGCTTCAGCATACCTGTATGATTTGTAGTATTATTTATTCATTTATATTTCTATATTTTAGAATAGAAATTCATTATTAAAATTTCATATTCTTTTTGGAGAAAAAAAAAAATAAATAACGTAAGAATTTTTGGAAAATTTACTTAAAGGGAATTCAATGCAATGATGGTATTTGTATAGAGGATTTCGGAAAAGCTAAACTAATAAGGAGTGAATTAAACGGAATTCTAAAAGGGCTCTATTGTATTAAGAGAGAGGCCAGGGATTATTCATTTAAGAAATAATAATAGATTTATTTATTAAGTTGTATGATGAAAGTTTTCACTAGAATTTCAATAGAATTTTATTATGAAATGAGGTTGTAAATAAACAGGACTTTTCATATTTGAGATTAAATAAATTCCTTAAGGTAACAAAAAGTATAAGAGAAAATTCACAAAATCCAATTCTGGGGAAAAATAAGTAGAATTTTTAAGACAAATTAATTAAAAAATAAAGGTTCCATTGCATCGCTTGACTCACCGTGCCTCATGAACTTTTCAATGTGTATGTTCAATCCACTGCTACTTACGTTTTTGTATGATAAGGTCGATGGTTTTGCAGACCTGTCCTCGCACGAAGTTCATCATTCGAGAAACGGTTAGGCTAGGAAATCCTCAAGCTGTTTAGCAGACATCTATTCACGAACTTTTGGAGCTTTCTTGTAACAGCCGGTAGAGGGTGTTACTTTTCAAGTGCTCATGCGTCCATAAAAAAACACGGATTAAATATTTGAGCAAAACAGTCGCAGCATGATCTTTAAGCATCTAGACTTGTTTCTTCATATTTTGGACAACATTCCAAACGCAGACTTTGCTCTCCCGATTTCGCTGATTATATCTAGTTCGGTTCCGAATTGGTTACGAGTGTGCACCAGCTCATCAGCAAAATATGGTTGAACGAAAACTAGCCCGATAAATGGAATCTCCGCATTGTTTGCCTAATCCTCAAAAAAGGCGATTCTTTAGATGCACCCATTACAGAGGCATCGGTCACCTTAGAATCGCATACGAGATTTTCTCTGCCATACTTGTGAACATCCTGAAACCATTTTTCAACAATCTGATAGCTCCATATCGGTGGTATCTTAGGCCAGGAAAGTCCCCAATCGACCTAATATTCGCCGAAGATTCAAATCGATACCATTTTCATCGATTTCAAGGCCGCGTATGAAAGCATCTATAGAACGGGATATATAGAGAAAATTTTGGCATCGCTTCCAAAATCATCCGTTTGTGCAAGATGACGATGCAAAATCCAAGCTGCTCCATCAAGATTATCAAAGACCTTACCAATACCTTTGATGGCGAAAAAAGTTCTAGGCGAATCGACGCGCTTCACTGTAATGCGACTTCTTCAACATTGTTCTTGAAATAATAGTGCGAAATTCTCACGCCAATACAATAAATACAATCTTTCAAAAGTCCGTCCTATCACTTGCTTTCGCCAACAATATTGACATAATGGGACGAGCCACGTCTGATATCATTGGTGCTTCTGCGCGAGTACTCAAAAGGAAACCAAGAAGACTAGTTTGGTGAGTGAAGGCAAGACAAAATATATTCTGTCAACGAGAAAGGAAACCAACATCCAACTTCACTACAGACAGCTAAAATTTTGAGGTGGTCAGAGATTTTGTAGCTAAGCTCCGCTATCAACTCAGCAACGATACTAGTGCTGAGATCAAACGAAGAATAACTCTTGCCAATCGCTGCTTCTTTGGGCTTAGAAGGCAACTGATGGGCAACGCTTTCTCTCGAAGAACTGAATTGTCCCTGAGAAAACTTATCATCCCACTCCTGGTGTAGGGTGCAAGGGCATGGCCACTTTTAACTGGATAAGAATACGTGTAAGGCTGTTTTGAGATGACAATTCGCCGGGTGATTTTTGGTTTCGCCTGCATAGATATGGAGAACGAAGAAGAAGATATACAAACGATCTGAACGGGCTGTACAGTAATACTGACATATCCACAAAAGTGAAAATCCAACGACTGATAGGGCTAGGGCATCCAGAGCACATGGCCCGTAAAGTCTCCGAAATTGACCCTGTGGGACGGTGGTGCAGTAGAGATGGACATCGTAAGAGGTAGCGCATGCAAGTGGCAGAGGACCTTAATCAACTTGGTGTTTGCAACTGGAGACAGATACCTACATACCGTTGGAGGAAGCTTGTTGGTTGAGACCCTGGTCCACCCCGGACTGTAGCACCACTTAAAGTAAGTAAGTAAGTATAGATCTTTAGCCCAATGATTTCATCTTCTAGCTCCACCCTTGCTGTCATTTGATATAGATCCATGATTCAATGAGAGTGTAAGCATAAATGTCGTGCACGTAGTTCCGATATTTGAGGTGTAATTGCAGATTCCACTGAATTCCTTCATGTTCAGTTGATAAGGCTACATGCAGTACATCACTAATCACCAACAGGAACAGTATTGGTGACAGAATACAACCTTGTCTAACACCACTTTGGATTTCAAACTCTTCTGACAGTCTTCTTCTATGCAGCACGTAACATTTGGATCCATCATATGCAGCCCCAATAATTGCAATTAAGCCAGATAAATTCTCTATTGGCATTGTTGAACGCTTTTTCGAGGTCTGTGAGCAGCAGGTGTAGTGGTGATCGATACTGACAGCACTGATTAATGATTATTCGCAAGGTATTGATGTGGTCAACACAGGAAGATCCCAGTGCGGAATACTGCTTTTTCAGCATCAAGCATGTCTTCGAGTCTTTTTGGTCCCGTCTGCATAGATGGGGAATGGAGAAGAAGATACAACAACGAACTGTATGGGCTGTACAGCGACACCGATCTAGCCACAAAAGTGAAAAGCCAACGACTAAGATGGCTGGGTCATCTAGACCGAATGGACACCAATGCTCCGGCCCGGAAAGTCTTTGAATCCAACCCCGTGGGACAGTGCAGTAGAGGTGGACAGCGTAAAAAGTGGAAGAGGACCTCAACCAACTTGGCGTGCTAAACTGGAGACAGCTAGCTAGAAACCGAGCCGACTGGAAGAAGCTTGTTGGTTGAGACCCTGGTCCACCCCGGACTTTAGCGTCACCTTAAGTAAGAAAGTATGTCTTCGAGGTGGTCTTTTATTCGCTCCAGGACGATGTTTTCCAGTTTTCGCACTGCGCACTACTTTATTGGGAACAAAATCATTCGATTTTTACACACTTGAACTCAACTGTCTGTTTTCAAAGCTGCCGTTAGAGATCTGTGGGAATACCGTCAAGTCCTACCGTTTTGCTATTATCTTGGCTACTAGGAGGCAGCACTCAAATTCCCTTCCAGTTTTCACACCGCATAAGGTCTCCTTTCCCTGAGAGCTTGAAAATCATTGCCTCTTTACACTCTGAGAGAAAACTTTCTCTTTTGAAATACCCCGTCAAGTGATAACTGTTTGTTGTTCTTCAGTGCTCTGATTGCTATTAAGATTTCTACTCTTCTGGATGCGTATTCGAGAATTGCTCATACAGATGGCTCATTGGGTATTAAGTTCACTTCACTAAAAAGAACGCGGTTTGAACTGCAGAAAAGTGCCCTTTCCACCTTTTGAGGAGGTGCTCATACGAAACAATCAGAGATCTATCTGTGTCTTTATGCAGGAGCTTTGAACACTTATTAGCTCTTTGATAATTCTTCAGACGGTCCTTTTGTCACACCTACTTGCAGCCTTTTCAGCTTCTGTAGCCAATGCGTTGATATAGTTACCCTTGTTACGTCACATGCTACAGTGAAATTATCTCATCTTCATACGATACGCCGACTCTAGCTCGTTTCTGCCTGCTGCTAGAGTAGCTGCAATGTGAGCTTTGAGCTGTTTTCTTTCTTCGATCCTAGTCCAAGTTTCTTTGAAAAGCCTGGCACTGTTTCTTGCTTCCGACTGACTGACGGACGTATGTGCATTTTTAAAAGCACAAAACTAGCTTTCGAAGAAGGTGGGTTCTGTGCTACTGATTGCTCTCAATCCTTGTGTATGTTGATCCCCTTAGTTGTTGGAAGACGGTGGAATACATACAAGTCTATTAGTAATAAACTTATGCATACCAAAGTATGTTTTTTTTAAATCTCCAAACTGGAGCTGTGCATAATCTAATGGTAGCAACCTTTAGATAGTGGAACCGAGCCATTCCCATGTCTGCACCTCTTCTGTTACGCACGGCCTGGAGACTGCCCCTAAATCTCCTAATGATTGCGAGGTGATCAATTTGGTTGAAAGATGCTTCTTTATCGGTCTGACTTTGTGGCACGTCTTGTGCTCAAACAATAGTCCCTCCCAATACATGGAGGTTGAACTTAAAAAAATTCGACAAAACGTTCGCCATAGTTAATGCGGTCATCAACATCACTATGTTTTCCCATTACTTGCCTGAGCCAATCATTGTCAAAGCGAAACTTGGCATTCAAGTCTCCCATTAGCGTGGTGCTTGTGCTATCGTGAACAGCACTCTCCTCTTTCTTCCAGAAAAATTACTTTAATAATCAGATAAACCATGAAAACTACTTAATATTTCCACTTCTGATTGGTAGTCATTTGTATTCATCAATTTTTCTAACTCAATCAACTGATGAAAGAGTTTCGGCCATTAACTTTAACCAGGCCCCATCTTTTCTTTATCTTTTGCTATAATAGAGACTTTGTTTGAATTTAGTATAAAATCAAATGCCCCAAATGGTCACTTCCAGAAAAAAACCTTCTTTAACTTCAGAATTTCATTATTTACCTATCAATTTTACCTGAATTCAATCTTATGTAAACTAAAGTGAATGACTCGGAATGGATTGGTTATTCAATGTTATTTCTTCAATAAAGGTTTGCTGATAAACCGAAAAATTTTAAGCACTTTACCTTCCTAAAAATAAACTTATTAATATTTAACCCTAAGTATTATCTTTTCTAGAAGGAAACTAAAAAGCCATTCCAGTTTAAGCATTAGACCCTTACATATACACACCCATACACACACACACATATTTATATTTATAAAAAATAAGAAACCCCAAAAATTATCCTGGCAATAAATTTTTTCTTTCAATTCCAGAAATTCATATTAAATAAAAATCTATCCAATTTTTGCTTCCTTGATATATTTTTTTATGCTCCCTTCACCGCTCATCACCCAACGAAAGGAAAATACAAAATTGAGCTGACCGGTTTGTATACGTCTTGAATCTAATACTCAAATCCTAATCCCAGTATACACTTGAACCCATGAACCAATTTATCTAAATTGTCAATAAAGCAATCCTCAACATTATCCCTTGTATGGCCAATATTGCATTTTCCAATTAAATTCCTCAATCCCATTTCGAAAGCTGCCATATCGCCATCATAATATGAGAGAGGGATATCCTGCAATTTGAGTGTATGTGTATATTTGTGCTATATGTGACATCTATACTAGAGGAGCTGAACTATTTGTACGAGTATGTGTGTGTTTTATTTTACAACAAACAAAAGCAAACAGAAAACCCCTAAAATTGAATTAAATTTAAGAGAATTCAACCTAAATGCGCCTCACTAATTCGAAACTCTTGCTTACACAAGGTGTACCTGCTCCTGCTATGCATATATTTGGTCGTAACGAGATCCCCAGGTTATAATACTTATGGGTGTATAATGTATCTGCTTGCTTGGTGCTCCTTAGGTACACACAATATTATTATACTCGTATCTATGCTTCTCTATTCAGGAGAATATATAAATTCAATTCTAGAAATTAATTTCATGGAATTCATTCTGCGACAGATGGTGGCAAGTAAGCAGAAGCACAGCCCCGAACGTATGTAGGTTGCATTATACAAAATCGGATGAAGAAACTTCTTATGGGTTCGTTGCATCAAGCAAGGGTTTACTTAAGGATTGGTTCTGTGATTCTGTGAAGCTATTCATATTTTAATCTCATTCGCAAACTTACATTCGAAGGGATTATAAACCAAAGGAGGGTTGATTTAAAGAACAGGACCTTCTATAACGAAATTATAAGGAAAAATATACCAATATACAAGATTTAATAGAAAATGAAAAGATCTGCTAAATCAATGATTCTTCTACGAACAATAATTCATCCATTTACTTGGAGAGCCCGCATCAAACTTATGTTATCCGAACTAAGGGCATGTTGTTGTACAATCATCAGCAATTTTAACTTAACGATTTCGGTGGATCAACTAAGATTCAGCGATGGTTCAAGTATGTAGATAAATGGCGATTGTGACATAATTGAACGATTGAACCCTTAACCATCGATGGACTTCAGTTATTTCCTTGAAATCGATGATTTTAAATTCCTCAGGCACGGATCACATATTGAACCACGTTTGTGCAACTGGTCCTAAGGCAATTATGTGTTTAGAAATAGCCAAGAACAAGTCGGATAAGAGGCTTAAAATCAAGCAACTTACTGATCTACTGTTGACTCTAAAATCCACTTTTGGGTTTTGGGTACTTGCGCTCTATGTGGTTTCAAGCTATTAGTGGTTATTCATCGAAAATCAAAGGTTTTGTCTTATTAATTTTACGACATGGTTATTGGTTGGGTGTTGGTGAGGAATCCCTAATTGCAGGTTGGTGAAGTCTAGTGCTGCGACAATAATAACATACACCAACTGTGCTTATTTTACTTCCTAGTTGTGAATTGCTGAGCTAATAAGCACGAGTGTTGAACAGAAAATTAGCTAGATGCTCTTTTGGAACTTAATGGCCGAATGAGTCGTCAGAAGAACTAGACGAGCTCACCAGAGGGACGGCGGTGTATCGTGTGTGAATTCAATGGTGTGGCGGGCGTCTGTCTGTTGCATGACAGAGATCTTACTTGAGCTTCTCCGTTGTTCTTAAGCCGCGTCCACATTATGTCGAATTGTGTAGATCAACATCGTTGATCAACAGTGTTGAGTAAGTGTAGACGTGTTGATCGATAAAGCCATTCAACATTTGTTGACCCGAACGTAACCCGATTCAAATGGATAGCAATCGACAAAGTTGTTCAACAAATTTCATTTTATTAAAAACATTTGTAGGGTTTTAATTTCATGAACATAATTATTGGTTTTATGCTATTAATCACATTTTTACTAGATGAAAAATACAATCTTTGTTGTGAATAAATATTTAATGTTAATAATATCGTTTTAACTTAATTGTTCACAAGAAAAAATAAAAAAAAGTTGGGTACCACCAGGATTCGAACCCTGAACCCTTCGGTTGCATCCTGACACATCGATCAGAAAATTCCAAACCACACAAATGTTTGCTATGAAAGTTTTTCACGTACACACTAGCATGTTGATCGACAATGTCAACCAACAATGTTGATCTGCATAGTGTGGACCCACCTTTAGAGCTGAAGTTTGTTGATGGGTTGCTAAGTAGACAATCAGATACACACTTCATATTGAGTGTAGATCTGAAGGAAGCCTTCTGGCAAATTCCTTTGGAGAAGGCTTCTAAAGAGAAGACAGCGTTTACTGTGCCCGGCTGACCCCTATATCAGTTCACGGTTATGCTATATGGGCTCTGTAACGCCGAATAGCGGTTGTGCAGACTTATGGATAAGGCCATACCGCACGAATTGAGACAAAATATCTTCGTTTATTTGGACAATGTGATGACAGTTTCGTCAAAGTTTGAATAGCATATAAATATACTTTCGAGATTGGCTTCATTATTACAAAAAGAAGGACTTACAAATAACTCGAACAAATCTAAATTTTGTTTCAAAGAATTGCGATTTTTAGGATATATTGTGGGGGTGGTTGTATCAAAACGGATTCAGACAAGGTCTCGGCCATAAAAGATTTACCTGTCCCAAAGATTGCCAGGTAGGCTCGTAGGTTCTTAGGACTTTCTGGATGTTACAAGCGATTTGTTCACAATTATTCTGGCCTAGTTACACCATTAACAAACACCCTAAAAAGTGTAAATCTTTTAGTTTGACCCCAGAAGCATTAGCTGCATTTGAGAAGCTGAAAATAGCGTTGACCACCACCCGGTATTGGTGAACCCTGATTTAAAAAAAACCATTTAAGATTTTGTGCTATGCTTCTACGTCAGTCATTGGGTGCGTGTTGTGCCACGAGGATGAAGAGAGTGTAGAAAAACCTATGTATTATTTTCCCCATAAATTATCCTCAGCTTAACGCAATTACAGACTTACTGGGCTAGAGTCTTTAGCTGCGGTCTTGGGGGTGGAAAAGTTTCGTTCATATGATGAGGGACAAGAGTTTAAGGTGGTGACCGGCCATGCGAGTCTGAGGTGGCTCATGAGTCAAAAGGATTTGAATGGCCGGTTAGGTCGGTGGAGTTTGAGAACTTCAGCGTTTTTCCTTCGAAATCGAACATAAGAAGGGATCGTAAAATATGGTTCCACACGCTTTATCTCGGGTTTATGCAGTGGATGGTTTGTCATCAGAGAAAATAGACAACAAACACCAGTCGCATGTTCTGCAAGTGGATCTCTTAGACCCCTCATTTAAGTCAGATGAATATTTGGAATTGATTAACACGATAGAAAACGACAAAGCCAGCTGCCATTAGAGTATCGGATTCATTTGTTTATAAGAAGGTTAAGCCGTGCACTGGCGACTAATTACAAGATGACTGCATCTGGAAGCTCTGGATTCCATCCTCGTTGACTGGACATTTGATCCGTTTGGCTCATGATCCACTTCTTGCTTCGCATGGAGGGATCACAAAAACTCTGTACCGCCTGCGAGAGCATTTTTACTGGCCTAATACGGCGGCTAAAGTAAGAGCGTTCATCTTAGAATGCATTGTGTGCAAAGCTAGCAAAGCTCCAAATTTTATTCGTAGACCACCAATGGGACAGCCATTCGAATTAGACCGACCTTTCCAGCACATATGCATTGATTTCCTTGGACCATATCCGAGATCCAAGAAAGGCAATTGCTTCATAGTCTTCTCAGACCAACTTACTAAGTTCGTTCTTCTTAAGGCAATAAGGAAAGCTACATGCAAAGCCGTTGTAAAATTTTCAGAGGAAGAGGTGTTTTCGTTGCTCGGAGTACCCGAATTACTTTTATCCGACAATGGAAAACAATTCACGGGTAAGGAATTCACGAAATTTCGAAATGCGTTTGGAACACGACACATAAAGACTTCTTCCTTTTCGCCGCAAGCAAATGTGAGTGAGCAAGTGAACCACTCAGTTTTTGCTGCCATTCGGTCGTACCTTGGGAAAGATCAGTCCAATTGGGATACAAATTTAACTTCTATTGCGAGTGCACTTTGAGCTTTATAATAATTTAATTCTTTTAAATGAACGACAACAACTTCTGTGTGTTACCAAGTTAGGCTGGAGTTATAGCTATTTCACGAATGCCACCCCAATTATCTGACTCCTTTAGTGGTGCTAAGTCTGGTTATGCTCGTATTAATTGAAAAACTCTTTGCCGTCATCTGGGAGCGAACCCAGATTCAGAGGCGAATGCGCTACACACCGTGCCACTGAAGCCACATGATTAGCTCAAGCCCAATGCAGGTTTTGTTGTTTATCAATTGCAACAGCGACTAGCATTTTAACAAACCTCTGAGTTATTACAAAATAAATTATGACACTTTGATAAGTTTCTTTGTTTCGTGTTTTTTTTTTTCAACGCAACTGGCATCTGTTTTTAAGCTAATAGAATGGGCGGACTCAAACAACTTACAATTAATCTCCAAAGCCAAAGATGAATCCACTTTTCACTATCGCAAAAGGCGAAAAGGCTACAACCCAGACCTGTGCTTTGTTACTTGTGATGCAGAAAATCAATATCTGCCAGCTTCCAGAACAGTGCAGTCAGATTTTCTGAAAAACCAACACTTACTGGTTCAGTCCAGAGATGCTTACGGTTCAATCCACCACTTTCTAAAAACTATGACAGATTTGTAGGAATTGTAAAAGTAACCGCCAAAAAACAAATTCTCCGTGGTTTTCGGAAGGAGTATATTCCTGGTTGGACTGAAGAAAGCGAACAACTCTATGAGGATTTTGAGGCATCTGGAGACCCAGAAGTTTCTCACGAATTGCTAAAATCGCTTCACGAGACTCGCAAAAGAAGTGGACATCAGCTGTGAACTTCAACTTCAACTTCACGCACTCTAGCAGGAAAGCATGAAGCCTCCTACGCAAACTTGGAGGAAGTCACACCTTAAACACCACAAGTTCTTGCATCTACCCAAATAAAGTGGCTAGCCGCATTGTAGAAGTTTCCCGTGCCACCGTGCGTCGACAGGGCACATACAGTCATCACCAAACGTGCACTCAAGAATCTCAAGAGCAATACCCTACAAACATCACAGTTTTCGAGCGATTTAAAAACAGAAGATGCCAGCACTGCTCTGACCGCAGTAAAAACAGGGAAGGTGGCGGGATTTGATGGTATGCATCCCGAGTTTCTTTTCAAAGCGGAGAAATACAAGACAATGGTTAGCAGAATTCTACAGCAATATACTGAAAACAGGCACAATTACGACTGCGTTCAAGCGAAAGAAAATCATTGCTATTCTCAAGCCAGGCAAGCCTAATGACCTCCTGGAAAGCTATCGTCCCATAGCGCTTCTAAGCAATGCTACAAACTCCTTGAACGCCTTATCTACAATCGGACAAACCCTGTCATTAATGAAATCATACCTATCGAACAGGCTGGTTTTAGTGCGGTTAGAAATTGTACGGACCAAGTGTTATCCTTGACAACACACATTGAGGCAGGTTTTGAAAAGAAGCTCAAAACATCCGTTGCTTTTGTTGACTTAATCTCAGCGTATGACACCGTCTGAAAAGAAGGACTCATATTTAAGCTGCTGAAAGTTGTTCCCTGTCTAAGGATATCACGCCTTGTAAACCTACTCTCAAACCGCCTTCTTCATATTTTTATTAATGATGAGAAAAGCAGAGTAAGAAAGCTAAACAATGGGCTTCCCCAGGGTTCCGTTCTTGCCCCTCTGCTATTTAATCTATACATCAGTGATATTCCTGCGACCATTTCAAAGAAAGCACTAACAGTCACAGATAGGACTCTAACTTTAGATCTTGAGAAACTCAACATATACTTTCGACAGTGGAGACTGTGTCCAAGTGTCGGGGATTTAACTTCCGAGTCTAAGAGTTAGTAGGGGCGGTTGGTCCCAACTCGCGCAATAAATCTGAAATAGTCCAGAAAAAAGGGCACTATGCTGAACAACAAGAATAGTTTTTTAGTTTAATATAGTTTATTAAATAAGAGCGGAGAAGAAGTCACGATGACCACAACTTGTATCTGTTGAAGATGGAGGAACCACACTGTCTGTTCAAGATGTAGAAAACAACTGCTCTGTCACAGACCAAGTCTGCGCCCAAGCCACCACCAATCCCATGATCAGAAGTGCAGAGTCACCAGAACGCCCACAGGTTCAGCGAGTCCAGTATTTGGTACCAGGCCCATGCCTTGGATACCCATCGACACACAAGAAAGAATGTGCCGACTCCAGCAACAATGAGTGCAATCCGTGGGAGCGACATCCAAATCAGTCGAATGCTTGATGTCTTCCAAGAAATGCATTGGTAGCTTCCAATGCTACTGCATTTATTTACTGCATTATGTAGGTCAGCAACGACCCTTCGGCGACGCGAAGTATCTGGTGTCCGTAGTCCAGTCGATGAGTGGGCGACACACTTAGTCGCCTTAGCCATACCCCTGGTATGCTAAATGTATCTGGTATCCGATGAGAGGCGATACGATGGCGAGTCATAGTACTGTGGGTGAGTGTGTATCTGCTAGGTTGCTGGGTGGTGGCTGCCGACGCGACGGTAGCGACGATATCACCTATAGCTATAGGTATATGTCCAATAGTGGCATCAAATTGTGTCGCAATTCGATGGTCAGTGTACTGCGCATAGTACTAGGCAGTATGGAATGTGTCCTCTATGGCTGGATTGATGGCGGGTGGAGAGATGTACCAAGTAGTAGGGTACATTATGCTGTCGAAGCACTGATAGCATTTTGATGGGTCAACGGTGGATGACCGAACACCAAGTATGCAGGCAACCTTACAAACAGAATTGCAAACTTCAAACTTAACATCCAGTTTAACAACACCACACTTAACCACAGTCAAAACCCTAAATACTTAGGCGTAGCATTGGACAGATCCCTCACTTACAAGCAGCACTTAACAAACGTGGCTGAGAAACTCAAAACTCACAATAACATCCTGCAAAAACTATCTGAATCGACCTAGGGTTCATGCTTCGTACCGCAGCACTTGTCCTAATGTACTCTACAGCGGAATACTGCGCTCCTGTGTGGTTGAATAGTACCCATGTACAGAAGGTGGACGTGCAACTGAACAATACCATGCGACTCATATCCGGTAAAGGTCAACACCAACTCGATGGCTTCCTATGCTAAGCAATATTCCTCCACCTCCCTTGCGCTGCCTAAACACTCTTTTGAGGGAAAGCAACAAAATACAGACCCTCTGGTCACATCAGCAAATACTTAAATCTCGTCACCTAAGCATAAAGCTCGCTGATGAACTGGCAAATAATGCCTTTAACATGAACTCTGCCTGGTCCTTATGTATGGCACAGAGAGAGAACGTTTAAGACTGGTTTGAGAGGCCCCTAAAGTCTTTGAATCCAACCCCGTGGAATGGCTTAATAGAGGAGGACAGCGTAACAGGTGGCGCACGCATGTGGAAGAGGACTTCACCATACTTGGCGTGCGAAACTGGAGACAGCTAGCTAGAGACCGAGCCAACTAGAAGAAGCTTGTTGCTTGAGGCCCTGGTCCACCCCGGTTTGTAGCGCCACCTGGAGTAAAGAGAAAGTAATTAAATTTGATATTACAATACTGTAGTAAGAGGCGATCTGAGGTTTTGAGGAAACATTTATAGACTGATTCCAGAAACTGAAAGATCTTCTCACAGAAAAGCCACCCAGATTTAAATTGGTAATCCGTTGGTAGTAGACTTCTAGCAACTTTTTTTTTGATCTTCAGATTTAATAAATTAATTCTGCTAACGTTCAGCTAGAACCAGAACGAGTACGACTCCCTTTCTAGATTTCGCTTGGTTTAATAATTCCTGAATATATGAGAGTTTTCAAATTTCTTATTATATCTGGCAATACTGACTTCCCTAATTCATGACATTGAAGAATTCATCTTAATTAAAAATATATTAAATTAAATTGTTTTGTTTCACCCTATCATGACAGTCAATATACCAAGCTTAACGTGACAAAAAAGGAAAACACTTTCCCAATTTCCGTCCAACATCATATACATAAATTAGAATTGAGTTCAATTTTAACGATGGAAATGAATGCCAATATGAAAAATTACACAAGATTTCTTGAGAGTAAAAAGCAATGCCTGCAGTTTATAGCGTGCGAAAGCATTTCATAATAATTCAAAGCGACATTAATTACCAATTTATGATGGCCATAAAATCCACGACGAAGTTTCCATTAAAAACCCGACACAGAGCTAAAGATTTTGTTTACCTACTCTTTAAGCTATCATTTTATCAAATTAAATTCCTCTCTGCCATCACCAAATTAGGTTTGCGTCCTTATTTTGCCAGGGCTTTTGTATCCCAGGAAGTCCGAACTGAACCAAACGTCGTCATCATCATCATCATCTTCATCGTTGTCGTCGTTGTAGCCGTAGTCGATGGGCCAATTATTGCTCCATTTGTTGCTACTGTATCATAATAAACCAAGCACTTAAGCATTATAATCTTACGAACGCTTAACACAAGAATTGAGAAGAGACGCAAGTCGGCTATACAACACTTCCTTCGTGCTACAGCTATACTGTTTATTCCTCCTTCCTTTTTGGGTTCTCAAATTCATTCTCCAATATAATATAGGTAGGTGGGTTGGGTATGGGTATGGGTATATCGATAAGCACTTTATGGGTTTTGCTTTAGTCCTTTGTAAATTTGCGCCACAGCCTTACAACTAATTTCAGGAGCTTCAGCGTATACATTTTCAATTCGGACACACCATTGGCAACATAACCGTTATGTATAGATTCTTATTATATCCTATTTCCTTCGCAACGAACGGGGCGAGAGTAAGAGTATAGGTATACAGCGCAATAAATATTACAATCATCTGAGAATATCCTTATTGTTGCCATTTGCGTTGAGCAAGGATATCTCTTTTAGGCTTTGGTGTATCGAACGAAATATAGTGTTATGGCGTCTGAACAAAACGTAAGTGGTAAACAAAGCTTAGCGCAAAGCTTCTTGGGATCCAAACTTAAAGAATGAGGTCGACACAACACAAACCCCAAAAATGAAATAGGGATATATAGGTGGAAAGAGAATTGCCACAAACAAAGCTTCTTCATTAAAAAAGGATACCCTCCACTTGAAACTCAAGAATTTCATTATTAAATTTAAGAAACATTTCCGCCCAACCTCAGACTCTCTTGATGCCTGAAAAAGGAATGTATATTGTCGTTGCCCATTTCTACCACTTAATTTGCCATCTTTATTGACTTCCATTAATAA
Organism: Dasysyrphus tricinctus; assembly: GCA_963921185.1. Lineage (NCBI taxonomy): Eukaryota > Metazoa > Arthropoda > Insecta > Diptera > Syrphidae > Dasysyrphus > Dasysyrphus tricinctus. Next base: position 115,941,256 of record OY992533.1, on the reverse strand, counting down.
ATGCAATTAAAACTCTCTGTGTGTAGACTACATACTTGACAAGTGGTGCCAAGTGCATGCATAAAGTGCTTCTATTTTAATGAATCAGCTGGCAATTGGCTTCTTATCCTTATCACTTTGTGTGTGGTGTGGAGATGATGGAGGATGGGGGAGGAGGCGATAAGGAGGTATGATGTGGAGAATGTGAAATATTTTTGTGGTCACCCGATATCATTGCAATGTGAACATTAAGGATACCATAACATGAGTACCTATTGGGTCATTAAGTTTGTAGAATTGTCTGTAGACTTTTCCTCCTAACTCTTCCTTCTATCTTCTATAAATTGAAATGAAAAAAGATATGAACATAATACAGAGACAGGCACACAGACACAGCTCCAACACACACAGAGTCAGAGTCAGACAAAGGTTTAACAACCAGGACACTTGTTTGAAATTGCCATAATGCCCATAATTTATTTTCAAGTTTCGAATCCATTCGCCATAGGAAATGACTTTCAATTAATTAGCCCACAAGGATTCGATATGTTCGACAAGTGAATGTGTTTTGTATGTGAATTTGAATGTGTAGGGGGAGGGGGGAAGTGGGGCAGTGTGGGAAGAAAGAGTTATCTATGTGTAATGAATGCATGACGGGCGACAAGCTCTTTAGAATCGAAGCAATTCAATTTTAGATTTCTGTAGTATTAGTATCAATTTCCCTTTTCTTTCTACCGAAAACGAAGAAGATAAAAGACATGAATTGCAAACGTAAGGGAATAGTCTTGTGATTTTAATTTCTTCTCGTTTATTTTGTTGTTCTTTTCTTTTTTTGTGTAGTATTAATTGATTGTTTGCTGATGGGCATTTTGGGGGTTCGACCGGGATGAACAATGTGGTTTTTATGAGGTGTGTGTGTGTAAAAATAGGAATTGTAAGTGAGTTAATGGGGTTTTAAAAATAAGAGCAAGGATAATAATAGCCAGAAGAAGATTTAGTTTAACAGACGTCAACAAAGGAGAAAATATATATATATTTAAGGTAAATGTAACAGTTTCTTTATAATACATAAATACATATTTTAAAGTTCACATTAAATTGCCAAACATTTTAGGGGGGGGGGGGGCTGAGGGAAGGATTTTTAATAATTTCAAAAATCTTTAAACCATTCAATAATGGAAATACTGTTGGTCAACTAGATTATTTAAGTGCTGCTAGACTAGACTAACCACCATATTTTGAGTCACATCCCCAGGTGCTTAGCTCATGATGACTTTTTTTGTTTTGGATGCGATTTAAAGAAAGCAATCAATTTGCCGATTACTGCAAGAGCTTCCTGGATAGCGGGCATTTGGAAGATATAGCATTCGCAAATTAAATTAACCAAATCGCGAATAGGTTTAACCTAAACGCAAATAAGTTTCACCCAAGCGCAAATAGATTTAACCCAAACGCAAATAGAATTAACCTAATCGCAATTCGATTTAAACAAAACGCAAATATAGTTAAACTATACGCAACTAATATTAAACTATTAGCAAATCATTTTCACCAAAACGCAAATTGAATTAACCCGGGCTCAACTTGTTGTTCCAGCTGTGTGGTGAAGAAATGGAAGGTAGGAATAGTTCACCATAACATTTTGAAGAGCCCCCAATTGTAAATCCAACTAGTTCTGCGCATTTTTCCAAGAACTTACGGACAAAATAAGAGGCCAATATCTTTATAATGGCTTTTTAACAATTATGGATGATACCAAAATCCATTAGACCCAAAAAGGACAGCTGGAACAATAAATCAAGCTAAGGTTAATTCAATTTGCGTTTTGGTTAAAATGATTTGCTAATAGTTTAATATTATTTGCGTATTGTTTAACTATATTTGCGTTTTGTTTAAATCGAATTGCGATTAGGTTAATTCTATTTGCGTTTGGGTTAAATCTATTTGCGCTTGGGTGAAACTTATTTGCGTTTAGGTTAAACCTATTTGCGATTTGGCTAATTTAATTTGCGAATGCTATATGTGAAAAATAGTTATTCAGGTGGCTGGTGGCTATAGCATGGTGTTTTGACAGCGTTTTTGCATTCCTTCTGAACCTCCATGGTAGCACCTTGGATTACGGAATGAATAACGGCTAATTCTTAGGTTATTATCCCTATGAACTGTTCCAGTGGAAATGTTAGCCCCTTCTTCAGCTAAAATAAAATTAATGGCAGTTAACGATAGCTTCCAAGATGTGGATTCCATTGAAATTCCTGTTTTTTTCCAAGATGCAAATATTTGGTCGATGGTGGACTTTCCTGGACTTATCACATTGTTGACGAATGTCTTCAGACATTTATAAAGTATGGCAGAGAAGATCTTGTATGCGATGTTAAAGAAACTGATCCCTCTGTAGGTGGTACGATCGAGAGGATCACCTTTCTTCAGAATCGGGCAAACAATGCTGAGGTTACATTAATCGGGTGTGCTTTCCTCCATATTCCTTCCATATTTTGCAAAAGAGCAGGAGCATGCTCCTGACCAATTCATCGCCAGCCGCTTTAAACAGCTTGACACCGACGCACGCGGCGCTAAGGCCACCGGCTCGGGCAGCATTATCGTTGAGATCGGGTGGACGGAATTGATGGCGTAGTCATCCAGGTGGAATGGTGCAATTAACAAGACATCGGAATTCGATTCGTCATCACCATTATACAATTTGCAGAAATGATTTTTCTATATCCTCAGCACTGAGATTGCTATTCTACCACGGAAGAAGAAGAAGGTGTTCCTCTCTAATCTTCTGCTCGTAGGGCTTGCGAGCAGCTCTAGTCTTTCTATGCAGCACCGCTTTATATGTCTGTTGTTTGGCTGCTTGTACTAGCCAGAATTCTTCGTTGAATCAGGGATTTAGTTATAGTGGGTCTGCGAGGTCTGCAAGGCTGCATATCGGATGGCTTTCCTGAAAATTCCACTGGTTACCGGTCTTTGATATTGGTGGCATAGGGCTATTTAAGAGAGCACAAAAGACTCGATCGGAAAAGAATCTATTGCGACTGTAGCCGTCCGATGTTGAATTTCCTCACAAAAGTTCCTTGTTTTGGCTTTGGTCTGGATATCCTAAGCATTCCCTTGACTAAAAGGAAGCAGTGGTCAACGAGTCAACGTATAGGCTCCCCGGAACGTTTGGACATCTTTGATACTGGAGCGGTTCTCTGCGTCGATTCCAATATAATCAATCTGATTGGATTGACCAGGACATCGCCATGTCCCGTTGTGGATATAACAATATCGACTAACCTGAGTCCGTTATCGGAGGTGGTGTCGTGCAGGCTATATCTTCAGATTGTCCCACAAAAGACGTCCTATCTTCCTAGTTTGGCATTAAAACCAGCCAATGTAATTCTAACATAGCTAGGACACTGATTATAAGTTTTTTCCAGGAGCTCGTGGGGCTCGCCCATGGTATCATCATCTTTCTCCCTTGTGGAAGCACTCAAGACTTCTTGCCTTAGGTTAGGTTAGGTAAATGGGCTGACAGTTGGATTTGTTACCGTCACACTTAGATCAATGTAGATCCATTGTGGTACCCTAGGGATTGTGAACCCTATGAAAAAGAAACCTATGATACATCCCATGTTAATTCAAGCCCGTTAAGGGTGCTGAAGAGTTTCAGCAGGCTATAGCCTGAAAAGTCGCACATAGGAGCATTTGCATGAAAAAACTGGTCAAAATTATTTTCTTGTCTTAGTGACCTAATTTTCATCTGAAACTTAAATTTATACAGTTTTAAAGTATTTCCATTCTTTAAAACAGAAATAAATAATTGTGGGTTTTTTTTTAATTTTGTCTACCCATGGGCTTATGGATATGTGTGAAACTTCTATTACATTTTTTACCAAAAAAGGTAATAAAACAAATCAATTTTTTTTTAATCGAAGGTTGAAGGTTTGGTTTGCCATATTGCATACAAAAAACTTTCGAATAATTTCGAATAATAAAAACAAAAAATTGTTCAAAAATAATACCTTTGGAAAAAACGGCAGTTTTAAATAATTTTTTTCTCAAAAAGGAGGAAATATGAGGAAAATGTTTTGGATTGTACAAAACACTGAGACCTAATAGTTTGCTTTAAAAAAAAATTTACAACCCGACAGCACCCGGCAGTATAACAAAAACACTTAACTGTAAAAAAAAATACATAAACTTCTTGACTTTTTGATGAATCAATGTTTGCCCAAGAACATAGATATTAGTCGATGAAATCAAATAAATCAAACGTTGAAATTAAGTATACACCATTGTCTCTAACATTCATTAATAAAATTTTTTTCAACTCACTTCAAAAAACATAAAACACCAACTTCAAATTGGTGAAAATAGAGCGCATTGCAAATGCAGGCGTGCCTACTAAATTGGTCTAGATTCTGACTAGCTGTCTGAAGAGGTGGTGTGGTGGGGGTCAACTTTGAGACTGGTTTATGATAATACGGTTAATCAGCTACGAGCAAAACCAATTTGGGGGGCTTTCAAAATAGTTTTATTTTTTCAATTTTGTCCGGTTTTTGAGGTAAAATGCTCCTTAGTGAGTCGGTGAGTATTTCTTGGTCGTTGGAGGAGTGTCCGTTGGTACATAACCACCAGGCTGAGGAGAGGAAAACGCCTTTCAAAAGCGTGATCCTTCCTTTGCCCCCATTAGAGAAATCATCGCTCCATCAGGCCCGTAGGAGCAGTGGCTCCATGCAACGTCTGTTAGATTGGTATGATAGGTCAGTAGTTGGTATATGCATCCGTTCGTTGAAGAAATGTCTGTCGTTATATAACCACCTGGCTGAGAAGAAAAACGCCTTTCAAAGGCGTGATCTTTCCTTTGCCCCCACTTGAGGAATCATCCCTCTATCAGGCCCGTAGGAGCAGCGGCTCCATGCAACGTCTGGTAGATGGGTATGATAGGTCAGTGGTTGGTTTATGTGTCCGTTCGATGAATGTCTGTTATCACATAATCACCCGGCTGAGAAGAAAACACCTTTAAAAGGTGTGATCCTTCCTTTGCCCCCATTTGAGAACTCATCCCTCTATCAGGCCCGTAGGAGCAGTGGCTCCATTCAACGTCTGGTAGATGGGCATGATAGGTCAGTGGTTGGTTTATGTAAACGTTCGATGAAGAAATGTCTGTCGTCACATAATCACCTGGCTGAGAAGAAAACACCCTTTAATGGTGTGATCCTTCCTTTGCCCTCACTTGAGGAATCATCCTTCTATCAGGCCCGTAGGAGCAGTGGCTCCATGCAACGTCTGGTAGAGAGGTATGATAGGTCAGTGGTTGGTATATGTATCCGTTTCGTTGCTGTCATTTTATAATCACCTGGTTGGGAAGATAACGCTTTTCAAAAGCGTGATGCTTCTTTTGCCCCCCCCTGAGAAATCATCCCTATATCAGGCCCTTAGGAGCAGTGGCTCCATCCAACGTCTGATAGATGGGTATGATAGGTCGGTGGTTGGTTTACGTTATCGTTCGTTGAAGAAATGTTTTGTACGCCTATTGACTGTGGTTGGGTAAGTTACCAATCTCGTGGTCGTGTGGGTGATAGAGCGTACGGATTTTCAAGCCATTGGGTAGCATTAATAAATTTCAATATGTTTTTGCTTGGAATGTCCGAGAGTTCTTCCAAGTCATTGAAGAAGTATCTCCCTAGGTGCTTGCTTCTGAGATGGTAAAGCGCAGGGCAGTGACACAGGTAGTGACCACATCACCACATCCCCTGCATAAATCATCTAAACTAAGTTTCATCTTTTTCTTGTGGTTACCTAGGTGGTTGTGACCGGTGATGATACTCACGAGAAGAGATAAAGACTTTTTATTCAGTTGGATGATGGTGCCGGTCTTTTGTTTGTTGAAACTAGGCCATAATTTTCTGGTTTTAACACAGGTATCGAGCGATCTCCATCGCTTATTCGTCGCAGCTAGAGTTCTACTCTCGATTAACTGTTTAAGATTACAGGTTTACAGATTACTTCTTGCCTTAGTCTGCCTCTAATGAGCGACGAATCCAAACCCAAAAAGACGTTTTTTCATTTTCTTCGGCTAAGGTCATCTTATCACACTTTTCGGATGGCGGTGATGGGATGATGTCTGCTTTTTAGCAGCTAAGGGTCTCGACTTAATGCTTGGCCCCACGTGGTCTAAAGAGTGACAGAAAATTCCACGTATAGATCCGAAGTTCTCTGTCTCAGTAAATCCGTTCCTAACCGAGGCTAGGTTTGTTGTTGCTGCGCAACCAAATACCTATTCGTGGCCAGGAAGTCACCTAATGGATGGCACGACCCTAAACCTGGAGGACGAGATGTTTCTAGTTTAACTTGGATTTGATTTAAGTATCAATAATAATTTTTAATAAATCTTTAACTTCCCTATAAATTCCATTTCTGTAACTTCAGCAAACAGAATAGTAAAACTGAAATTGTTTACTAATTGATACAGTAAGAGCCTTACAAACAACCTCCAATTCAAAAGCATCATTTGTTGCTCCACAAATATAGTTATTATATCGTTTCTGAGTTCCTATATTTGGAATGCTCTTCTATAGAGAGCGATTTATCTGCCATAATTTGAGCCAAATAGCTGTTTAACACAAATAATGTTCCATCTAATTTATAAGTAGCACATATACCTACATACACAATATACGGCTTCAATATTAGCTTCATGTAAACGATCACATTAAACGCATTAAATTTGCACCACTGATTTGAATATTTGTCAAACCCTCCTTTATTGATATTTATGTCACTCGCGTGTTCCAACAAATGAGAAGGAGTCGAAGCAATATTGTCGACTTCAACAGTAATGACGACGTCGACGACAAAGCAAATCGTTTGTTGAGCACCTATAAATGTAACCACTTATCCTAATGCACAATATACACACATAACCGCCTTGTATCCTTAAAATATTATACCTACAACTAGTATGGTTTGGAGAAGTTGTATAGTGACAACAAGCGATAAAACACTTAAACCGAAAAAGGAAATTAAATCCATCGAGTATTAGTTGTTCTTTGTTGTTTTTTTTTCAGATTTCTCAAACCTCCCATTGTCAATTGTTGTTGTTATTGTCATTGGTGGCAAGCAACATATCAGCCAGCGTGAGGAATTGAAAACAAACGCACATCCTTTGGCGGTTTTGTTAATTTAATAAACGACACAAGAGGCTTTTGATGATTATATTTTGACTTAAATTTAACAGGTTTTACCCGAAGGGATTACAAAAATTTGCCATCTCCTATTCTCATTTACAGAAACCAAATGACATACACAGTAACAGCAACAGAAATGCCAAATGCCAATGACAACAAAGCAAACAAAAAAAAAAGACGCAGAACAGGAAGTCATCATAACCCATCAACCACAAAGCGGAAATCCTGCTTAAAATTACGCAACAATAAACTGAAAAGTTGTTGAAATGTGTAGGTAGGTCGTAGGTAGGTACATCCTTCCTAACCTAACCAACCTATGTATATGTACATTTTAAAGAAGATAAATAACAATTTTTGCCATGGCCGCAAGCAGAAAATTTTAAGAAGGTTGATTATGGAATTTCAAAGGACTTGAATCTATTTGTATGTGGGTGGTGAAGTTGAAATTAAATTGCTTTCATATTTTTGACATTTTCCCAGAAAAAAAATGAAGAAAATATCCTGCCTTAAAAATATTTAAATGTAATTGTATTACAATCTATTTGAAGAGAGCACACATTTGAGGCTTATTTCTTGTTTTAAACCACAAAGTTTTAACCCTCTTAATGTTAGGAAATAAGTTAATAATATTCTAATTTTGTAAGCACTTTTATGACTTTTTTTTAATTATTAGTATTCTAAACTTTGGGTTAAACAATGTTTTTAATAAACTCCAACCAAGGGCGTCCTATAGGATATGAGGGCCTATGTCATAGGATTTGTATTGAAAACTATATTTAGAAAATCACCTTATTACTAGGTAAGTTTAACCATATTTTGTATTGAATCTCGGTAAAAAGATTTAAGTTTTATAACAAGGAAACTACCCTCTAGACTACGAAGCAAACGAAGAAAGGAACGCGTTCAGCACGGAAAATGCTTCCACCTCTGACTGCTCAGGAAGGATGGGTTCAGCAAACAACTATTAGAACAACAAATTTTACTACCTTTTTTGAATTAATCGTTTGATTAATTTTCTCGCTTCTTTTTCAAATCTGAAAAGAAGAAAAATGGGCACTAGTGATTTTTTCTTGAAAGGGAAATTACAAACCTCTGAAGCTGAACCGGCCGGCGATGAAAAGATTTTTAAAATAAAATAGTGAAATCATAATTTCTAATGAAGATTATTTATTAATTATTTTGCTTGGGAAACCTAGCAAACGGAGGTCTAAGACCCAAGATCTTTTAAATTAAATTTTACAAATGCAAGAATTTTCCCGAAATAACCAAGAGTATTTTAATAACGGGGGTGTGAGTCCTGCAATTTCAGGAGAAACCCAACAAGACAAAAACTAACTGAATTTTAGAAATTGTACAATTTTGCCACCAAATAATGAACAATTAAAATCTGTGTAAAATTTAACAAACGAATTTAAACTTCTTATCCTTTTCAATTTCCTCTCCTCTGTAGATTTTCATAGCACCGTCATTTTGGATTTTCAAAAAAAAAGGTTGTGCTATGATGTGACCAACTTGTGCTGCTATGTGCCGTATTTAAAAAAAAAAATTGTACTAAGGGTTTGGTTTTTAGAGGGTACCTTGTTTAGCGTGAAGTTAGCACCGCCATTTTTGACTTTCAAAAAAAAAGTTGTGTGGCATTTTGTTCAACTTGTGCTGGCTTGTGCTGGCTTGTGCCGTAAATTTTTTTGGAAAATTCGCAAATTTCCAAATTTTACGAATGAAATTTTTGCGAAATTTCAAAATTTCTTAAAAATAATTTGTTCTCCATTGTGCGCAAAAAATGCTTCTAAGAACCTAAAAGAAAAAAAATAGCATAATTGCATCTATTATGGCCAAAACTAAACTTAGCGAAGGGCTGTAGCGTGAAGTAAGCACCGCCATTTGCGATTTTCAAAAAATAAAAGTTGTCCTCAACTTGTGCTGCTTTGTGTTGTAAATATATTTAAAAAATTTGCAAATTTGCAAATTTTACGGATGAAAATTTTTTAAGTTTTGCAATTTTGTAAAAAATTAAAGTTGTGCTGTTTTCTGCTCAAATTGTGCTGCCATATTCCAAAGAGAAAACAAAAAAATTTGTATATTTTTAGCTTTTACGGCCAAAAAACAGTTTTGCGAAGCGTGAAGTTAGCACCGCCATTTTTGATTTTCAAAAAAAAAGTTGTGTTGTATTGTGCATTGATTTTTGAGTGTCAAATATGACATTTCAACTTATTGCCGTCCAATGGAAATTCCAGTTAGAGTAGTTCGGAAATTGAACTTATTGCGTTCAGTTACTGATTTTTCCAGGGGCGATAAGTCTCCTATTACACGATGATTCTTTGCGTCTGGCTCTTTTCGAATTTTCATGAGTACAAAGGAGAAAAAAGGTGGGATCTCAACTTCACACCTATTTTCAAAAGAATCAGACGCAAAGAATCATCGTGTAATAATAAGGGACTTATCGCCTCTAGAAAATATCGTGTTTCTGTAACTGAACGCAATAAGTTCAATTTCCGAACAACTCTGGCTGAAACTCCCATTGGAAGGCGATACGTTGAAATGTCATTTTTGACACTCAAAAATCAATACACAATACAGTACAACTTTTTTTTGTTTTGAAAATCAAAAATGGCGGTGCTAACTTCACGCTTCGCAAAACTGTTTTTTGGCCGAAAAAGTTACATATATGCGATATATGCGAAATAACGAATTTTAGTTTTTAAGAAAAGTGTAAAACTTAAAAAAAAATTATTAATTATCTAATTTTTGGCATAAAATATGCGAATTTTTTTTATCTCTTTGGAATATGCCAGCACAAATTGACCACAAAACAGCACAGCTTTCACTTTTTAGTAATTAAGAAATTTCGCAAAATTTCATTCGTAAAATTTTGTAAATTTGCGAATTTTTCAAAATTATTTATGGCACAAAGCCAGCACAAGTTGAGCACAATACAGCACAATTTTTTTTTCGAAAATCAAAAATGGTGGTGCTAACTTCACGCTTAAAAAAATGGACCCTCTAAAAACCGAACCCTTATGGCCAATTTCATAAATAAACACTAAAATTACTTTTATCTAAAATCCTCCTAAATTCAGACACATGTTTCACCAATGTAGAAAAGGGATATTTTAATTTTACTGAGTTTGCTCGCATCCCTGGATTCAAAAAAAGAGGTTGTTTCTATGTCTAAAAGCATTTGGTGAAACCGAAAAACATCATTTAAAGGCTAAAAGGGTTTTTAAATAATTTAAAGCCTTTCGTGAAATCGGCTATGAGTACAATTTTTTTTGAATACGACACAAGCAGCACAAGTTGGGCACACTACAGCATAACTTTTTTTTTTTTAATCCAAAATGGTGGTGCTAACTTCACGCACATGATTTTCTCGCTTGGTACGTCTTTCTCTATTTTCTTCTCCCTCGAATTTCAAATTTTCAATTTTTTCGATTTTCAAAACTTTCCTCTGATATTCACTTAAATGATTTCTATTTGCTGCTCAGATTTTCCAATGTCTGTTCGAACCTTCATTAACCTTCTTCCCCTGTGCTTTCAGCCAATCGGAGCCCACGGTCTTCAATCTCAGCATTTGTAAACAACTGTTAGTTTTGTTGCTGAACAGTGCCACCGTTGACGAAATCCAGCGCTCCTAATTACTCGCACATAAACCATAACTTATGCAAGTCATCGTGAAATTCATCGGTCGCTGGTGTCACTTCCAAGGGCGTGCGAACATGATGAACGCATTCAGCCATTTTCCCCCTATTTCCTAACTTTTTTTTAAAGGAACCCATATGAAAGCGTCGAAAATCGAACAAATCGACATTGTAAACCCATTTTCGCCCTCCATATTTCTTAATACAGAACGTCTTAAAGTACGAAATTCGAAAAATCCTGTCAATTTGTGCTCAAAAGGGCACTAAGCTTGTAGGATTTTTCGAAATAGGAAGTTTAAAGAGGCTTTCGATTTCTCGAGTATGAATGAAGGTATTTTAAAGATTCAAAAAGAATTTTAAAGTAATATGTTCATATATCTGAATGACCATAAACATTTTTGTCGAAAAAATAATACCTCGAGAAGATATATAACCCGAAATTTCCATAAAAAATGCATTTTTTTATCTTTAGATTCAAATATCTCAAAAACGTGATGTGCTAGAGCAATTCCAAGGCCAGATTCGGGTGACATGAAATAACGCCAAACGAAATAAAGCCGAAATTAAAAAATTTTGTCTTATTACGTTTTCAAAAACGAAATAAGACTAAATTTAAAATTTGTTTTTTTTTCATTGATGAAACCGAAATAAGACTAATTTGGCCTCATTTCGTTTTCAACTTATTTCATATTTTCAAATAATGCTGCCGAAACTGAAATTTTGTTTCCTGACATAAGGAGAGTAATGAAAAGAAGTGTATTGGTAGAATAAATTCGAAGTTTCCAGATTATTTCAATGCAAAAGAAACTTTGCATGCACTCACCTCGCACCCACCCCAAATCCTATAGTGAGCCCAAGCAGGGGGGTTATATACCTTACTGTTTATTCGCGTATTTTTAAGTTTCACAAACCTAATAAATCCTCTCCTTTATTTGGTTTGTGAAATTTTAAAATTCACGAATAAACAGTGAGGTATGTATGGGGGGGCATGCTGCCCCCTGCAACCCCCCTGCTTGGGCTCGATATAGGATTTGGAGTGGGTGCGAGGTTGGGTGAATGCAAAATTTCTTTTGCATTTAAAGAATCTGTATTTAATGAAACTTTGAATAATATAGCCGAAATAACGATTCTCAAGAAATATTTGGCCTTAATTCTGTTTTCGCATTGCAATAAAGTCAAAAAACTGATTGAGATAGATTTGGTTTTATATCGATTATTTTTTTGGTGTTATTTCCATTGGGCTTAAGAAATAACACCAATTTGGTGTTATTTCGCTTTCGAGATGGAAATAAGACCAAATTCAAAATTTGGCTATACTTCGTTTGGTGTTATTTCACGTCACCCCAGATTCGAACTCAGCACATCAAAAACCATCAGAAAAATATATCTCGGTTCAAGTTACAGGCAAAAATTCGAATTTTCTCACACAAAGTAATTTCTTAGTGTTTTAGAGTGAATTTTCGAAAACAGTAAGAAAACGTCCATTTTAAACTAGCGCTTGAGTCCAAATGTGTTTTCACAAAAAAAAAAATAAAAAAAACAATAAAAAGGGGTATATTTTCAATGGCTTTGATGTTATTTTCGAATAATTTGTAGTTTTCGAGCTTATGTTGAAAAACTCTCAAAAAATGCCTCACCCCCAAAAACATAGAACAGGGAAAAAATCAAAACTACTCCACAATTTGCTCGCAAAGAGCCTTTTTGAGCACAAATTGACTGATGGACTATAAGCAAATCTTGGCAAGTCTACGCTGGTCCACGTAAGTCTTCGTAATAGACCAAGAGCCGTCACTGATTTTGGGAGTGGATGTAAAACCAAAATTAGAGTATGAGGGGTCAAAGGTTCATGTATCGTGCTATTCTTTGGTGTGGGCGTGGGTTAAAACCAGCTTGGTTTCCAATTTAAATGGTAAGGTCACTAACACTTAAACTCACTTTTAAAAAATAGAAAATGATGCTCTGCCATTTTCCCTAAGTCTGAAGACTTTTACCTGGTGATCTAATAAATAAGACCTATGATTTAAGCTTTTTAAGCAAACCTTATCGGCGTTTTTGTGTAGACTTTATTTGTTTATTTTTTTGATAATCTCGAAAAAAAGGTATGATTAGGTCCAAGTTAAATGGTTATATCTTGAATCGGACCGTCGCGTCGAGATTATGGTGTTTGTGCCTAGACAAAATGTCAGAGCGTCATATCCTTTTTTTGTAAATGAATTAAAGAGGTTATAACCCAAAATATAAAAAGAGGACCTAGCACTTTTTATCCCCCCACCCCTCCCAAAGGCTGAAAACAAAACCTACCAGACCTTGGTATTTGATATCACAATATGGCCCAGGGACATAACGCCCAATTTTTGATTTTGGGGCTTATGTCCAACTTGAATGGGTCATAAAGCCGAAATTGAATTTGGGGTTTAAGTCCCACCCAAGTCAGACTCAAGCCCAAAATAAAAATGATGGGGGCAATGTCCCACTAAATAAGAATCACCAAATTGAAAGAAGACCCGTTCAATAAAATGGATAGTTATATAGGATAAGCTCAAAGTTTCTTTAAATCCAGAATCTTAAAATGCAAAAGAAACTTTGCATACATCCAACCTCGCACCCACCCCAAATCCTAAGTGTGCCCAAGCAGGGGGGTTGTATAAATATCTTACTGTTTTTTCGTCGTAATGCTGGGTGCCAGTACTACATTTATGTAAGGCAAGGTAAGTGTAAATAAGATCAGTGTTAGCACCCAGCATTACGGTGAATAAACAGTGCTTGGCCACATTATAGGATTTGGGGTGGGTGCGAGGTTGGGTATATGCAAAGTTTCTATTACATTTAAAGAATATGGATTTAAGGAATTCTTGAAAAACGTACAAATTATCGAAAATTCCTTATTCTTCTGTGGCTCTAAGATAGCAAAAATATTTGGGGCTTGGGTCTCACTTGTGTAGGACTTAAGCCCCAAATTCAATTTTAGCTTTATGACCCACTCAAGTGGGACATAAGCCCCAGAAATAAAAATTGGGCGTTATGTCCCTGGGCCTTATATGTCCCTGCGCTATACCTGCGCTGTACCTATAATTCCTCATGCTCTTATTTTGGCTTTATATCCTCTCCCAGAATTTGCTGTCGGCTCTTAGACTATAAGTCTACGCAAGTACACGCAACTCTACGCAAGTCTACGGAAGTTTGCTTAAGCCTACGGACATACATCCAAACGCTAATCTACGCAAGTTCACCCAAGTCTATAAGCAAGTCTACGCAAGTAAGCCTAAGCTTACGCAAGTCAACGCAAGTCTATAATAGAAGTCTACAAGTCCACCCAAATGCAAGTTTGCGCAAGCCCACGAAGGTTTACGCCTGTCTGCGGAAGTCTCCGCTAGTCTTCGCAGATCTACGCAAGTCCATGCACGTCTACGCAAGTCTACGAAATTCTACGCAAATCCATCCAAACGCAAGCTTACGCAAGCCCACTAAGATCTTCGCAAGTGTACGGATTTTCCATTGAACAGGTATTTTTTCATAACAAAATTTATCAAAACAGCAGCAGCTGTTTTCGAAACTAATAGGGTACGTTACCTTTGCATAAAAGTAAAGCTCTAATAAAACATTACCAAGTATCAAACAAATTGAGTAAGTCGTTTTCCATATATAAAGTTTCAAAAAAAAGGAGAATATTTTTTAAAAATCCAAATCTTTGAAAATTTTTGTATATAGTACCTACTAGAATTACTCGTATATTTACTCGTATATTCTTAGAAGCTTCAAGAAAACTGATATTTAAAAGATTGTTGTTGGTGAAGTAGGTACCATTAACAATAATTAAAAAAAAAAATTGTTTTTCCACAAAAGGTAATTATTTTATTGAATTAAAGAAAAGTTTTTCAGTCGTTTTCGACAAAAATAAAATTTTGTAAAATTGCTGAAAAAGTGTATGGCGGGTTATTTTGGGTTCTAGGGAAACAAGAACAGAATTAACGCTAAGTACTATAGTGTAAAGAAAATCGACCCATCCGGTTAGTCTGTAGCCGAACAGACAGATAGACAGCGAGGCCCTCTTTTTACGTTTGCCTTATCGTCGTAATGTCGGGTTTGATCAAAATCTTGAGTTCGATTTTTTTTACGAATGCGTTACTTAAAATAGTAATACGTACCTATGAATATGATATAGAATAGAAAAAATTGGCAAAACGCACTTTTTTTTAAGAAAGAAGGGATGATTTTATTACATATAGGAAAACGGCCTATGAGAAAACCTTAAATTTGAATGAGGAAAACTCCAAACCAGATCTACTATTTATACAGAAGTACCCTCCTTAACAACACTCGTAGACATTGCATTTCAAGTCAAGTTTTCCCAATTCAGTCATCAAGCAAACCTACAATTCAAAGTACCTAATCTCTTTTCCGATGACACTTTAAGCAAATAGAGTTTCTTAAAACCTTAAAATATATGTATAGTAGAACAACATAAGGCGTCTTTCCCTTCTTTAAGAAGGAAATCAGGAAATCTACCTAATTGTTTTCTAAAGTAAATGATGAGAATGACATTTCTATTAGAATCACTTTGGGCAAAACTTTTCTATGTATTCTCGTTTAAACTCAATAACTTGTCCTTATAATCCCGGAAATCAACCTTAATCCTTTACCCTTTCATGTAAGGTATACATTCTATGCAGCTATTACTGACAGTTTGGATTAAATGTTTGCCTTTTCCAAAAACATATCAAAAACACTTTACATTATTACAAATGCAAAGACATTTGACAGAGTAGAAAATACTAAAGTGACATTCATACAAATACATAGAACTAAATTTGCAGACAACATGACAGATGATTACTACTATGAGAACGCAACAAAATTGATTGTTTTAACTTTCAAAGTCATATGATGATGAAGATGATGATATCCAATCCAATCAGCATCAACATTTAGATTAAAATAAGAAATATGTAGAAGCAAAAGCCAACAACACTTCAAGTCAGTCTGAGGCAATTTCATCCATGACATCTTATCTGTCAAAAGGCTAAGCTTACATTCTCAAACATAGGTACAGACTTTGATAGAAAATTATAAATCTCAATGACATCTTCTCACCTTCCTTTCGAAAAAAAAAGTATGATCGAGACGAACGGGACAGGGTGGTTGCCATTTTGTCGACCTTTGACAAGACAACAACTACATTTATAACAACGACAAACAGCAACACAAAAGCAATTTGTAAATGAATAATGAAGAACAATGGAATTGCTTGTCAAACTGGTTTATGGTTGTTGCCATTTTGTGGAATTTATCGTAGGGGCCAGGTAGGTAGGTACCTTTACAATACAATGGTTGGCCAAAAACCCATTTTCACTTCGTGTCAGATAGATACACGCTCTTATTATTAATGCGAGAGAAACAACAGGCCTAATTAAATGCTTCACATATACACAATACACACACAGCTAGGTATAAACAGATGATGTTAATGCAAAGTGTTTACTGTTTTACAGGAAACAATCTAATTCGAGTTACATTCAATTATGTCGGACATAGAAAATCGGTACAGGACCTTCATCCTACATTATCGCTAGAATGCCATTCGCTGTTGCTGGTGATGCTGCTGCCACTACACCTTGCCTAGTCATCGTCAGTCGTAGATATAATATAGGTATGGTGAAGGACGTTCACACCCACTCTATATACGCTCAAAGTTTTCCGAGATTTGTAGACTTTGGAGAGCAAAAGGAAATCTTGTTATCACGCCTGCCAAGAGCTCTTCAGAAGTCATACGTTTTCAGAGAGTGAGTTTTGGAAATGTGTGTTGCACTGAACATATGAAGGACGATATGGCTTTTGTCTCGCACTTCTGAATTCAACAGAGAGGAAACCTTCAAGAGGAGAGAGATTGTTCATATGTGATGCTATGAATATGGCTTTGGTGGGTGTTGGGTGTGTGTCGTTTTCGTCTCGTGTCACGCTCAAGGATATTTATGTTGAATTGAATTTGGTTTTCTTGAGAGTTTCTGCATCGCATCGCATTGCATCGTCATACATCAAAACGAGAACCGCACCTGATGGTTACCTAAATGCTGAAGAAAATCAAGGCAAACAAGTGTAAAACGTCAAGTGATGCTGGTTAGGTTTTGCTAATTGATTTAAGAGGGAGATTTTGTTGAGAGGAAGATGATGATGATGTGTTGTAGGTTTATATAAATAGATAGATAGTGAAAATGATAAATTAAATTTCCTTCAGATTTGTATAGGTATATGCTGACAAGATAGAAGGACGTGTTGTTAATTTAATTAGATTATTATGGATAGAAGGCTGATTGGGATTTTTTATTATAATCCTATAAGGTTTTGACACAGAAATTACTGCTCAAGGTAAGGTTAGGTTAGGTAGAAGTGACTGTCAGCTACTGACACACTAAGACCATAAGTTCACCCATTGGGATACCACATGAATCTAGAAAACCCTGTTGCCTATATACTCGGTGAACCATTTGGAGCTTCTTATGAAGCGTTAGAGACTAGCTATGTCTGTATCTAGGATCATTGAAGTAGAAATCTCCAAGATGGAGACTTCGTCTATGCGATAAAGCAGGACAAGTACATAGAAGATGAGGAATCGATTCTACCTCTTCATCGTCCATACAGTTTCTGCAAAAATCGTTAAAAGATACTCCAAGCTGCGTTGTGTACTTGCCTCCAAGACAGTGTCCGGTTATGACACCTACTCGTATAATGGAGCTGGTGTGGGATCTACTTAGGGATATAAAAAAATGATATAGCTTTAAATCCATTGATATTTATTTTGTTGCCAAACAAGGGGTAATTTTTTTCCACCTAAGGTTTGTTCTCTTTAAGGCATCTTGCTTCAGCAGATTACATATAGCTATCGGCACACTTTGCTTTGTTTATCGCAGTTTGCCAATTTATCTAGTTCAGGCCACCATAATGTCAAACCGTAAGTGAAAATCGGTCTAATCACGGAAGTTTATAGCCAGTGAGCGATACGAGGTTGAAGGCCCCATTTGATCTCAACGGCTTTTTTGCATGCGAAAAGTTACGACTATGGCCATTTTGACTCTTTCTTATTTATTAGTTTCCAGCTTATTTCTTATCTAAAATAAGATCAAAACATTTTGCTGGATTAGTGAATGTTAGTGGAGTACCTTTGATTGAAGGAGGATCTATAAGAGGGATTTTATAGTTCCTTATATACCCATTAATAGATCCACTTAACCAAAAATGCATCCTGAAAAATGCATTTTCTAACCCTTGCCACCAAATAAAGCTTGTCCGACCAGTAGTCTTCCAAATGTCTGGACTAAAGCTTTCGGTTGACATCCAAGTTTTACCTGGCTTCGTTGAGATGGGTAATTTTCCGGTTACGTCCCGGACTATTTGGGACAATTTGCCAGCTTTGTGTATAAACACAACCTTGATTCTCTCCATTACAGGGGAATGGGGATAAGATTTAAACAGCTCATCCATAGAACTGGCAGAATTAAATCAATATTCATTTTGAGTTTGGCTGGTGTCTGGTCCAGTAAACTTTTAGGGTTTGAAGCTGTCGAGTGCTCATTACAGCTTGTACCTTATGAGACCTTGGGGATAGTTGGCCTATTAACTGACCTATTATAGTCAAAGCTATTGATATTTCGTGAGCTACCAGAGAAATGAGTATCCAGTAGCAGGTTGAGCGATTCTTCGGAAGAATTATTCTATGAGCCATCCAGCAGTTTTAAAGCAGCTAAGCATTATTGGATAAGTAGAATTCTTTTAGAAGGATTTTTCTTTGTATAGATGTCTCCGAAGTTTCTTCTACTTTTCACAGAAAGTTCCCCAGGAAGATCTCTCGGACATCTCAAAGCTTTCTTATATTCCCTTCGTCTTTATGAGAGATTGAAAAAAGTTTGAAGCTCACTTCAATCCTCATGTAAACACTGGATTGCGCTCGTAGTTTTGAAACATCAAAAAAGCTGTAAGGAAAAGTTAAAAGCTGGCCAACTTACTCGAAAAACTTTTATCAATGATTAAAAATTAGCATTTTTTTTCGCAAATATCTGAGGTGGTGTGGGTAGATGTTAAGATTTCAGAGCCAGAAACATCTCGACTTTGATAGTAAAAGAAAGGGCAATTTTATTTGGGTTGCAATTTAATTAATTAATTTTGCATACTGAAAAGCTCTTCGAGATTTGAAACTGGTTTAATTTATTTAAAGGGTTCACTAACTCTAATTAAACTCAGGTTTCACTTTTAATTTGTATTCGTTTTCAAACTTGGAATTTTTAGAAAACACTTGATGAAACAAAGAATGATCATTAAAATCACAGATATAATATTTGTGGAGGATCTGACAAATCCTCCAAGAGTATACTTTTCATCTAGCTGTCGGACTCAGCAAAAAATTGTAGGTCCCCTTTATGCTTGCCAATAACACGCTCACAGGAATGGTTGAGAATTGTAAGTCACTAGGCCCTGGGTTCTCCACGATCTGTTTGCGCCACCCAATTTATTTATTTATTTATTTTCTTAAAAAAATTCGACTAGGTTGGGGTTTAACACTTTTAATAAGCTGTTGTTTTTTTAAGCTTCAAAGAAACTGAACGAAAATAAAATATTGGGGCTTAATGACTTACATGTTAACTGTGTGTTTTGGACGAAAAAAATACTGTGTTTGACCACAAAAGCAAATGTAACCTTTTTTCCTAAGCTCTTCTGTTGTTATCTTTCAGGCTTAGCTGACCACCGACAAAGTTTAAAGCTTATTACTCTAGGAACTGTGTTTCCGATCCAAAAAAATTAGCTTTGCGGGCAATTTTTCCCAGCAATCGAATCAAACAACTATTTTTTATTACAACCTCGAAATTGAAACTAAGGATTTGCAGTTCGAAGATATTTTGTCGATTGTATACGTTTCCTGAATACGATGCGATTTTTATTTTCTTATTTCTTTCAGTTAGTTACTTTCCTTTTTAAATTCAAAAGTATAACTTTATAGAATTCTCTTACACTTCATATTTCTTTTTTCTTTTTACAACTTCAGAGAAACAGAATTATTGTAAGATTCTTTCATTGCCCAGCTTTCGGCGCCTTATGTCCTTATAAAAATAACTCTCAGCTGTTCCATTCCCAAACGATTACGCGATTGTCTGACGAAATCTGTAAGATTCCCCAAAAGAAATAACATTATGATAGTTGTAATCCTTAAAGATGCTTTCAAGAAAAAAAGAAAGAAGAAACAATAATCTACTCTCGTGATGCACTCACTAGTCAAGTTTATATAAATATATATCTTCGTATACTCAAAAACCACCACACAACTTTTTTATGTACATTTCTTTCACAAAAGTAGTCAGATCTTGAAAGCAAAATGCATATAGATTCTTCTCCTCAGATAAAGAATGAAAAAAAAAGAAACAAAATAGTTGAAGACTACAAAAACAAACTTTTTCCATTTGAAACGCTTCAAGGCCAGACAACTGACCGACCAATCCAATGATTTACTCTATCGAGGCCAGGATAACATTTATGCCCTCTAGCGATGGATGCATCACTCTGTGCAAGGACCAAGAAAAAGGAGAAAAGATAGAGATACTATAGAGAGTTTGCTTTTGCTACATATCTCTGATGCCGAAGCAAGGAATTCCAAGAAAGATTTAAGCTGTTGGCCCCTTTTTGGGATGCTTTTCATTCGCCATCAAAACATCCATTGGATTCTTTCAAACGTTGGAGTTTTTTTTTGTTAGTTTTATTTTCATTCACATATGAATTGTCATTTTTGTAATATTTCAAATGTCATTTTCACTCTTTAGTCCTCTTTTTTTTATAATTTCTTGGAAAATATTTCCAAAAAGATCTGTGTTGCATTCTTGTGGATGACGAAGACGACAAACAAAAAGAAGCAGAAAAGCAGCATGCAACTCAAAAGTTGTCACCAAATGAACCACACATATTCGATGAAAGAGAACTGACATTAACAAGGTTTTCAAGAAACTTCTGGAAACATATTTTTCATTTTACGAACATACAGGTGGTTCAAGGAAGAAGTTTTTATCTTTTCTTATAATCAAAGAAAAATCTGAAGAATTCACTTCGATTAAATCTACAAATTTTGGAATTAAAGAGCACATTATTTCAAAACCGAATTGAAAAAAGTAAAAGGGTTTTAAAACAGTACCAAACCGAACAGAGAAAACCTCTCTTCAGAAATATGTGACCACCAAAAGATGAAGTTGAAGAAGAAGAACTGAAAACTTAACGCGTAACTTATACGTCTCCCTTTTTTTCCCCTGCGCACCATCTGATATTGTACTTCCTCGGAAAATTCCCACCAGGAAAAACTTTTTTTTTTCGAAAACTTTATATTCATTGAAGATCAATGGTATTCCTTTGTAGGTTGTGAGCTGTTTTTGTCCTCTTTATTTTTTATTGAACGATATCATATGTGTGAGTAGGGTGTCCTTGATGCACAGTAAAGTGGCTTTTTTTCTGTAATACGAAACGACACGACGAAGACGCCTCCTTTTTTAGGATTATAGGTGTGTTACAAATGTGATAATGGGAAAAGTTTGTAGGAAATTTTTCATGCGAATGCATGAAATCTATATGAGCATGATGAAGACGAGACACACACACCACATGCTGGCTGGCTGGGACTGGGGCTGACTTCTGTGTGTGAAAATGGTAGAAAAAGGACATTTTAATGGATTTCTTGGGGAGGCAGAGTTTTTTGTTGTTTTTTTTTTTGAAGTTTTCGATGAAATATTTGAAGAAAAGTTGAACTTATTTATTCTTCGATTGTCATCAGTGAGTTTCAAAGAGTGACAAGAGTAATTGTGTATTATTTGACGAATTCAAGACCATATGTTGGATGTGTGTTGAATCAGATTTAATGATATGGGTAAAACAGTAATAAAATATTAAATTGGTATGGAAGAATATGGAGGAATTATGTATGTGTCAGAAAAGCTACACATGTAGGAAAAAATTATGGATTCAAAAAAGTTCCAAATTTTTAATGATTTTTTAAATTTATGTACTTCGAAAGCTATATGATCGATTTCTTATAAATCCTTTAAATTTTAGCTGAAAAGCACAATAGTCTTATTATTTTTTACCAGGGCGAACGAATTTAAGAGGACTCTATTCATTTGCAATGATTTTGTGATTTAGTTTTTTTTTTTACTGCGGGTGAGAATAGGAAGCTGGGCATCGAATTATTTTTGGAATAGTACATAATGTATCGGTCTTTAAAGGAGAATGTGCAAATTGGTCTACCAACTCAACAGAGATGTGTCATACATCAATAAAAAGGTCATTGCAAATACTTAATTTTATTATATGGCCGTTAAGTTGTAAACCATGGGGTTCAAAAGATATTCGGCTTTAAAGCACCCAAAACAATAATAATGCATTTCTTAATTGGTACTTGGATGACCTGCTCAACATTTATGTGTTATATATCGTTGGAAAGGCTATTGCATGTACTTCCTTTTTTGTATATTGCCGTTAAGCCGTAACCCCGGGGTTCAAGAGCTACATGGACATGAAAAACCCCAAATATAACAATAATGCAGTTCTTGATTGGTCTACCAACTCAACAGAAATGTGTCATACGTCACTGGAAAGGTCAATGAGAGTACTTCATTTTCTTATATGGCAACCAAGCTCCAAACCATGGGGTTCAAAAGATATTCGGCTTTGAAGCAGCAAAAACAACTAAAATGCATTCTTAATATGGTAACTAGTTGCAGAACTCAACAGTAATATGTCAGGTATCGTTGAAAAGGTTAACTTATGTGCTTTATTTTTTTATATGGGCGTTATACGCTCAACCATGGGATTCAAAAGATATTTAAGAAAAATACAGAAAAGAGCAATAATGAATTTCTGCATTGGAGCGTGGTCTTCTTACTCAACAGCGATATGCCATACATTTTTGAAAAGGTAATAATATGTTCTTCAAATATTTGTATGTCTATCAGCTGTAGACCATGGGGTTTAAGAGGTACTTGGACATGAAAAGCCCCAAATATAACAATAATAGAGTTCTTGATTGGCACATTTTCAATGAATATCTCTATTACTTATTTTTAAAACTCATCCATTGATACATATGTATATGAGTATGAATATCCTTAAACCCCAATGTCAACAGCTGATAGAAATACAAATGATTGAAGAACATATTATTACCTTTTCAAAAATGTATGGCACATCGCTGTTGAGTAAGAAGACCACGCTCCAATGCAGAAATGCATTATTGCTCTTTTCTGTATTTTTCTAAAATATCTTTTGAATCCCATGGTTGAGCGTATAACGCCCATATAAAAAAATAAAGCACATAAGTTAAACTTTTCAACGATACCTGACACATTACTGTTGAGTTGTGCAACTAGTTACCATATTAAGAATGCATTTTAGTTGTTTTTGCTGCTTCAAAGCCGAATATCTTTTGAACCCCCTGGTTTACAACTTAACGGCCATATAATAAAATGAAGTATTTGCAATGACCTTTTCATTGATGTATGACACATCTCTGTTGAGTAGGTGGACCAGATCCATACATACAAAGAATTGAAAATTAAAAAATAATGGTTGGTAGTGGTGGTTGCTTTTTTGATACTTGCTCAAGATATCGACTGGGTTCAGCGCCCTGAGCATTGGCACCGCTTGCACGTATAGCTTGTCTGGCCTTGAATGTGTTTGGTGTACTGGAAACTGAACTCTTGGAAGACATAGAATTTTCACCAGTTAAGTGTAATAAGGGTCTAAACATGACCAAATGGATAGATTAGATTAACAAAACTCGCTTGTATGGAATTGCATTATAAAAAGAAAGTTATGACTTTGAAGTTTTTTTTAATCAAAATTATTGAAATATGTGCAGTGTCAATATTTTGGAAAAAATAAAATACCCAGTAAAGATCAAAAAAATCCCTTAATTGTATTGCATTTTAGATTGTAATGTTAAGGTAGAACCTTTATTGCAGGAAGGGCACTGAAGTTGTCATACAAAAACCTGAGCAATGCAAGCAAATTATACATCTGACACGCTCAAAATTGCAAATTGTTTCTTTTCATTTCGTTCGCTTTTGCTTTCGTAAATGACGAGTGTGCCCGAGCACATTCTATACAAATGACGCATATATGGTGAAAAGGAATTGACAAAAGATATATGGATTTTTTAAGTGCAATGTATAGATGACTTCTCCTCATGCCGATTTGGAAAGCTACTTTTCGTTGGTTTTTTATATAAGATTATGTTTTGACTCCTTTTACATGAGTTCAAAATGGTTTTTCCCTATACCCATTCTATCAGGAGGTATGTCAACGAAATGAAGTACAAAAAATTCAATCCCAATATTCCCAATGTGTGTTCTGATCAAAATCTCTAGTGACAAAAGGAAAACAACCTTAGAAAATTCAAATCTGTCATTATTTCAAAAACTTATTTGAAGACGAAAAAGTAATTTTTGCAGAACAGTATTAGAAAAAAATGTTTGATTACAACTGAAGGGTGAAGGGAAAGAACGGCTTAAGTCCACTTGAGTTGATTCAGAGAAAAATGATTATTAAAAAAAACGCTTTATTCAAAGAAAAACAAACGAAAGTAACAAACTTTTTGGTCGAGCACAAATAACTCAACCATATAAACTAAACATATACATACTTATATTGATTTTAACATATAGATTTGTTTTGCTTGATACGCTGATATGAGTTAAAAGGACTTGTGACGTTGGAACCAAAATTTCGAGTTCTGTATTTGAAATTGTCTTTTGAACAAACCGGACATGATAATTGAAAACGGTTATTTGCTTTTTATTCAAATATCTCTAGATTTCCAAAATATGGTTTGAAATAAAATAATTTTCACAAGCTGTTGGGCTGTTTTTGAAATTTGAATTGTTTTGACAAGACTTTGACCGGAATTATTTAGAATATCGGATCATTTTTCTTAGAAAAATAAACTGAAACGTCGCTAAGTCTAGGCACAAGTTCACAAGTTCATCTTTTTGAAATATAACTTTGTTCAATTTTTTGAAGCAACAAAAAAAAAAGATTGCGAGTTTTCAAAGTCCTTTGTGAAAAAAGCTGTACTACATCTCACATTACTCATAGCAGGCGTGTTCAGGAAAATGAGATTTCAAAGGGCTCAGTATCATAATCAGAGCTAGCGAATCCAATATTTTGTTTCCTCAGTAATTTGACAGCAAAATTTCAGAGGAATCCTGTTCACGAGAAGGAGATTGCTGAGGGCTCTGAGATCTCATTTTCCTGAACTCGCTTAATAAATCTACAAGATGTCAACATGACATTAATTTTTTCCAAAAGTAGCTTTAAGCCGTTTTTCCCCTGATGGACCCTTCAACTCTGTAAAGAGATTTACCTACTACCCGAAAATTATTGCTGCAATATTTTTGAAAATAACTCCTTTACTTTTCAAAGCATTTAATACTTTCATAGGAATAGGAACTGCAATCCGAAATTGGTTTTGCAAATCTCGACCTCTTGATTTAAGATCCCACTCTCAGGTTCTAGGAGGAAGTATGGTCTCGACAATTTATTTAAAATATCCTTACACTTTTCGGACATAAACTCCTTGGCCTACATTCGTAAAACGCCATAAAAAAAGAACTGCTTCTATAAAATCAGATCAGACTCGTGGCAAAAACCAACACAAATCTATCTAACTAATGGTTTCGTAAAGTAATCTGAGATATTCATTGCATTAAACCAATTCTTCCATCCTAAGGTCAATTGGAATACAAAAAAAAAAACAATTTCCAATATAAAACTTTATCAAAACCGTCAATATACTCTCGTAATACAATTCCTATCCATTTTTTTCGTTTTGCTTATTCAAATCACTCACTTGATACAGAAAACAGACAGCTGACACAAGAACGACAAACGACCACACCGAAAAAGTGTGGTGGCAAATTTAATTCCGGAACGGAAGCGATTAATCGGTGCGCTCACCGCTTTATTCGGTGAAAGTTAAATAATAATTTCTTTTTCATTCAATTTTATTTTGTGTTGTTTCGCCCTTAAATATTTTCTACCCTATACCTACACGCTATTTCTGAATATTATTATTATTAAAACATCTCTCCATTTTTTGTAGAGATATGTGTATTTGTTGTTTTTTGTTATTTGTCCATAAATAATACCACAATTGAGTGAAATATTATACACACCGTCGACAATGTTTATACAAAAAAAAATTTGAAGCTATAAAATACAATTTAATTTATTTATTAAAACAAAATTCAAACCCTTTGATTGAGGGGTGGCAGTGGCATCGACTGGGCGCACATATTGCAATCCTCTTGATGGTCAGTTTCGATGAATGAGACGAATAAAAAGGATAATGATTGTCCTGGTTTTTGTATATAATTTTTGTTTTGTGTGGTGTATTGGCCATTATTTAGCCATTTTATGTAGTTACATTTATGCTGTTATTTATACAACAAAGCAACAAAAAAAATGGTAACATAATCAAGTGAAGCCCATCAGTATAGTGCTCGAGGATAACAATGAATAGACTATGGAGAGTGGACAAGTACCAGGAAAATTGTTAAAGCCCTTTGTAAGCCCGCAAGGATTCATGTCCTTTATGGAAAAGTATTTTTTGTTGTTGCCTTATCCTTTCTCACTCGCTCTTTGTTATTGTTGAATGCTTATTAAATTGCATTTAGTTGTATATCGCGCTCGAGGATTCAACCAACCCACGCAACAACACACTCTATTGTTTAGGTAAAGGAAGGCAAATTACTTATTTTACAAGATTTATGGGTTGTTGTTATACATTTTTGTTTGTTTGTTTTACTAGGAAGGGTTTTTTTTTTTGGATGAAGGATGAAGAAATTCAAAGATGATAAATGTTGTTTCCCGCAGGGCTGGTCAACAGTTGTCTTCTGTTATTTTCTCCAATATTTGCTAATTATGATAAAAATAACTCTACAAGGTGATGTCCATCCAATTATTCAGAAAACCAGACAACATTCTTGTTTTCTTCATTTTTAAGCTCAACAAATATTTAAGGAGAAATGAATTTTGTGATGTTGACAAATTTTCTCTAATTATATTCATGTTTTCGTAAAAAAAGTTTCAAAAGAAAACAAACAAAAAAGGACACCCTAATGTAATTAAAACTCCACTCAATGCATTTTATTCTTTCGATAACAAAGCACTTTGGATTTTTATTTCTGGTTAAAACAAAAGCATCAACAGTTTTTTTTTATTTGAATTAGTCCTAAAAAGAAACTTCCAAAAGGAAACCACCAAAATAGAATTGAATTTTCAAAAAAAAAAAAAAACACGCAAAAAGGATTTGAAAAGAAAAAAAAAAAATATTTCACATAAAAAAACGAAGATAACCGAAGATAAAACTTTCCACTTGACAAGCTAAACTCGTAGACACTTGTTTCGTTTAAGGAAAATACATCGAGAACGAAAGCAACAAAAAAAAAAAAAAAACGATTCAAGTAAGAAAACTTCTTCGGACCAAAGAAACTTTTCCATCGGATTAATACTTCTTCTATATTTACGATTTGGTTTTCTTTTTATCTTATTTTTATTCTTATTCTATGAAGACTGTTCTTGCATTCGATCAAAACAAGGACTATGTAGACGGACGACGAAGGAGAAGAAGGACTTCCTTAACCGGATATCCACAGTTGGTGGCCAAGGATTTAAAAGTGTATCCAACAGATAGAAATTTGTTTTGCTTTGTATATCTTTGTCTATAGATGTAAAAGTTTTGTGCGTATCGCATCCGCTTACCACACCCCCCACCCACTTGTGCCATGCCTTGTAGTGTTATTCAATTAATAGTTTGAGCTTAATTTAAATTAGTTGGACATAGTTACGACAAGGACGAAGGACGACCGACGACGACACGATGAATGGGGTTTCAAGTTAGTGTTAAAGTGAACGAAGAAGAAGAAGATAAAAAAACAAATCAAACGCAGGAATATCGAAGGATTAAAATGTTTTTGAGATTCTTGGTTCTTCTCGTTTATTCTTTACGAAAAAATCAATTTCGAGTTTACAAAGTTTTGCAAGTTTTTCCTGAAAGATGCACACGAGTAGACGTTGAATTTAATACATTTTTAGTTTAATTTTTTTTTGTTTAACTTTCAATCAAGAAAAGTAAAATGATAAGATTGAGGGTTTTTAATTAATATTTTAGTTTCCGTGGTAAAAGAATGAAATTTTGTGTCATAAAGTTCACAAGAACCAAACAAAATGGCTGTCAAAATATTATTCAGTGTCTAACATGAAGTAAGCATTTAATTATATTTTCTTTCGTCACAAAAACAAAAAAGAATATAAACTTTGGAGTTTATAGAGTTTATAAGACCATGAAGTCTTGAAGGAAGAGAGTACCTACCAATGACCCAATTTTTATTATTCAAAAGAATAAAACTAAGTAACACGCCGCTGAAGAAACGAAAACAATACTTTTTTTCCTGTTTTCTGAGCTTCATTTTATGAACTTTTGTGGAAGAGAAAAGACATACCTACCCCTTGATCGCACGCCCGCACTTCAAACCATTAATATTCAACTCGCACGAGACCAAGTGCCCCATCAACGATGCCATCCATCCATCAAAATCCTCTACTCATATGGATGACTCATAAAATCGTCTAAATAACTTTGAAGCATCGTAAAAGATTTTTTTGTTGTTGTTGTGTTGTGTTGTTGGTCTGAAATATTTACAAAATAACAAAATATAAAAGTGGCTATAAACCAAAAAAACAAAAACAATAATAACATGGAAAAAAAGCTTCGCCAAAATACCGCATCACCGTTTCAAATGGATGAAACAACCACAAGCGTTTTTCGTTTATTATCCTTTGGAAGCAGTAAACATTTTCCACTTTTCCACTAATGGTTGATTCTGTGCATCTGGATGGCGGCCTTTTAAAATTCATCCGCGTTTCTCTCTCGTGAGTAGTCGGGAACAGGACCATAATATTCCCATTTGGCGAGCTTTGTATGGGATTGAAATACAAAAAAAGCATATTATTTCGATAAAATCGTAAAAATAAATAAAATTATATTTATGTGTAACTTTATGACGAAAATTCTTATGGATTATGGTTTCAAAAACAAAAGACAATATGTATTTACCAAATGCTACAATGTGACAGAAAAACCACAAAAAAAATACCTTTATCATCCCCGTGCCATCTAGACTTATATTAAGGACATTTTTTGAAAGCTAAATTTTGAATATTGCAAAAGAAATCAATAGAGTTTTGGAAATATATCTAGTAGACGTAGACACCATAATATTTTGGGTGAACATTTTATGTGCTTTTTAACAAAACAATGGTTGACCTTTTTTAGTATTAAAGATCCTTGGGAGAAATAAATATAAGACTGTTTGGGCTCTTTGTATACGAAATGTTCAATTTTTAATGACTATGGCACATAGATAAGGCTTAATCGGAGCGGTGATTTCGTTTTTTGAGGGTAGCGGCTGTTTGAGGCTTATTGGAATAAACATGCGACACAAGGAAACCTTACAAAAAAGGTCTATCAAGGTCAAATTAAACCATCTTTTTTGCCAGTTCATCTGATGTCTGCGTGAGATAACCATGTCCTCAAATCACTCGTGTTGAATGTCTATTTTGGCTTCATCTGTGTGGGTTGTGGAGGCACCTAGTCTAATTGGAATCACAAATTCATCTTATTTAGTTAAAAAAAAAGTAGTTATCATAGGTTGATAGCACTCTTGTCGTTTTCTAAGAAATACAGCCCGCGATAGTGGCACCACCACTCGGTCTCAAAAATACCAAGTTTTTAATATTTATTTTTGTAAAAGACGACCTTTTAACGAAAACTTCTGACCACCTGCCAAATTCTTTTGATCACACATAATTCTTGAAAAATTAGCCTCTAAAATTGTTTTGTTTTGTTAAATATTATTTATGGTTTTAGAATGGTTTTTGGAAATTTTTGACACATTATTTTTTGACATTGACATTATGTTTATTTGATGCAATTTAAAATTTTTGATGAAGTTAAAAGTCGGTGACCTGATCATTATGGATAGTGTTGAGTTGAAGTTTCAAAAAATAAAAAATAAAAAGAGGCTGGGTACCACACACACTGGTAACTTCCCATTGATGCTTCGGAAGCTAGAGTCACGATATTATTTTGTTATTAAAAAAACATTATTTCAAAATCTTCAAAAATGCTTTCAGGTGTTCAAAATTATGCATTCAAGTCACGATTAAAGAAAGGTAAGCGTTCGATATATTAGGGTGAGTTTATGTTGGAGCTGTGATAAACAATCCGAGTAGCGATGCGAGCAAAGATTTTTCTTAAATTCACTTAATTAACATATGTATGGAGCTCTGGTAATCGAAATAAAATGCACGACTGGGTCACACGTACTTGCTCTAATGTTCAAGACACTGCGGATTTAAGAAAATTTTATATAAAAACATGGAAATTATGAGAGAAAAATGTAGAGAAGCATGAAATACGACATTTAAATTAGCCAAAACAACTCTTTTGATAGTTTGTGGTGAAAAAAAAGTTTGCCATCTTAATTCTTGATTGAATATGATTGTACGGGAAAAAAATTAAAAATCGTTGGAGCCGTTTATTAAAAAATTATTTTTTTATATATAAAATTCTTACAACATTTTTAAGAACAAATTTTGGTATGTAAATCTGAAGTATATATTTATGTGCATATGAAAACAAGATATAAAAAAAAATTGTCAACCCGTCTTTGAGATATACCGAATTTTCAAAAAAAAAAAAAATTCAAACTTTTTTGAAAAATCAAATTTTTGAAAATTTTGATAAGCAATATTATTTAATTTTAATATCTGAAATTTTGTATATAAAAATTATCTAAATCCGTTTAGCCGAAAAACGAGAAAATTCAAATTAAAAAACTACGTTCTATGACAGGTACTTTAAATAGTTGCTAAGTGTAAAATTTTATAATTTTTGGTAGTAGATCGTACTAATTTTAGTATTTAGAAAAAGTTTAATCAAAATCGTAGGAGTCGTTTTTAATCAAAAAATATTTTCCTTTGCGGTTTTTTAACATTTGTATGGAAGGTACCGTTATTTTTTCATAAATGTTAAATTTTTTCTTAAAATATTTTAGAGGGTACTAAAAAGCTGTGAAGTATCGAGGTTCCAAAAAAAATCGATTATTTCGTTTTCGAAATATTTAATTTTCCAAAAAAAAATATTGAATAATTTTTTAAAAATCCAAAAAATACTTTTTCAAAAATTTTGGTACACAAAACTATTTATATTTTTTAGAAGCCTCTGTATAAAAAAATAATTGAAATCGATCGTACTGCTTTGAAAAAAAACTAAAATTTAAAAAATGGTTCTTTTGGAGGTACCATTAATAGCCGTTTTTGAAAAATGGTTTTCCACCCAAGGGAAGCCTTTTTTATAATAAATTTATTAATTATTTTTTAAGAAAATTTGTCGAGCCGTTTTTGAGAAAAACACGATTATGTAAAATTGCTAAAAAAAATTGTATGGCAGGTACCGTTATTTTTGGTTCTAAAGAAAAATGAAAAAAAAACGTGTGGGCATAATCACCAAAAACCACTATGTACCAAGTTTGAAGAAAATCGATCGAGCCCTTTAGGCTGTAGACGAAGAGACACACAGACAGACAGAATTGTGCCACCCACTTTTTTGGTGTTCACTATCAACGTAATATCATGTTTGATTGTTATCTCAAATTTTTTTTGCACGAATCCAAAACTTGCTTTATAAAGGGTGATTTTTTAGCAGGTTTGGTTTTGGCAACACTGGTTTTGACAGCTGACGTGTGTTTAGTACCTTGTGTCACTGTCAAACAGCTTCAGTTTGGTTTGCAATTTAACCATGGATCGTCTTACAAATGAACAACGCTTGCAAATTATTGAATTTTACTATCAAAATTCGTGCTCGGAGGATCCGCTTTTTTATCGAAAAATTGTGTTCAGCGATGAGGCTCATTTTTGGTTGAATGGGTACGTAAATAAGCATAATTGCCGCATTTGGAGTGAAGATCAGCCAGAAGCATTGCAACAGCTACCAATGCATCCCGAAAAAGCCACTGTTTGGTGCGGTTTATGGGCCGGCGGCATTATTGGGCCATATTTCTTCAAAGATGATGCGAATCGCAGCGTTACTGTCAATGGTGAACGCTACCGAGCGATGATAACAAACTTTTTTTTTGCCCGAAATGGAAGTTCTTGACTTGAATGATATGTGGTTTCAACAAGACGGTGCCACATGCCACACAGCACGCGAAACAACGGCGCAATTGCGAGGCGAGTTTGGTGAACAGTTAATTTCACGTTTCGGGCGGGTCAATTGGCCGCCTAGATCGTGCGATTTGACACCATTAGATTATTTTTTGTGGGGGTATGTCAAGGCTAATGTCTATAGGGACAAGCCCGCTTCGATTGACGCACTGGAAGCCAACATCCATGCATTCATTCGTGAGATACCGGCCGATATGTGTGAAAGAGTATGCCAAAATTGGACTCAGCGGATGGGCTACCTGAGACGCAGCCGCGGTCAACATTTGCATGAAATTATCTTTAAACATTAAATTGCAAGGTTCAAACTATCGATTCAAATAAATATTTCATTCATTTTTTCGAATTTCTTGTGTTTTTTTTTTTTAAAGTTCTAAACCTCTTAAAAAATCACCCGTTAGTACCTATATCGCAAGTAAAAATTATTTTGTTTCGATGAATGGTTTGTCTTGTAGAGCGAGTCAAAGTTGATAAATTATTTTGATGAGAAAACAAAATTAGGAAAAGTGCCTTTCCTTTTTTATTGATATACATATACTAGACCAAATAATAGCACAAATCGTATGGGGAACCTTGAAAAAATTAATTCATGAAATATTAAAATTGGAATCGACGCAAAATAGCAACCTCTATAACATATCCAAAGTCCCCCAGAATTCCCGCATTGGCTTTTTGTGTAGATGCATTTGAAGAGGTGCAGATGGGGAGAACTTGGAGGTCTATCAAACTAAAATATTTGTTTTGGTACAACCTAACCATACGATACATGCTTTAAGGGTAGTTTTTAACGCTGAATCTAATAAAACCAAATTCAAAATGATACAACCACCCAAAAAAAAGTTGTAGTCCTTTTTATGTAATGATGACTTTTTTTCAGGTAAAAACGAAAAGACAAAGTGATATTTCGTTTGTCGATGGAGCTATTTCCACTTGTCTTTCAAATTTGATGTCTTCCACTGACAACACTCTTTGTTTGCAAATTTTTCCTATTCTGGGCTTTATTTCCCATTTGATTTATTATTTCGGGCATTTTTTCATTTTATAAAAGAAAGCGACGAAATAAGGAAATACTATCATCCAAATTGTTCAGTCTTTTTTGGGTGTTATTTCCAAATTGATTAAGGCTCTTTTTCCAAACGGCTGCAAAATTTGATTGATGGCATTCAGTCTTTCTATGAAATCGAATAATTATGTAAGTATGACAGGTGGGCTACTTAAAAAATTCAACAGGCCACATGTGGCCCGCGGGCCGCAGGTTGAGTATAGCTGATCTAGCCCAACTGTCTATGTGTGTGAATAAATTAGTGGTGGATTTAGCCTAACAGTCGATGTGTACAAAAACCTAGTAGTGGATTTATTCCAACTGCCTATGTGTGCGTGTTTCAGTTTGTAGGCAAAGTTGG
The DNA here is from genome assembly GCA_963921185.1 of Dasysyrphus tricinctus. Taxonomy (NCBI): domain Eukaryota; kingdom Metazoa; phylum Arthropoda; class Insecta; order Diptera; family Syrphidae; genus Dasysyrphus; species Dasysyrphus tricinctus. The sequence goes on along the minus strand of OY992533.1, from coordinate 115,907,761 downwards.
ATGACAGCCGAGAAGCCAATCTTCTTAATAATTGATATTCTCTGTTGTATTACACTAGCCTTGCCCTCACCACACCGCCGCACAGTGGACCGTTTCATACATGCTAGACGTCAAAAATTATAATTTTGTTCCAAATGAATGTTTTTATCAATTTAAGAATAAAATACTCAAGGCATATATTTTTTGCTGAAAAAATAACTAAATTTAGCAGATTTTTTGAAAATTAAAGTTAAATTACAGTTTTTTTTTAATTTCCCTATAAACTTATATACCTACAGGATGTTAAATATGAGATGTGACAAAAGGATAGAGCCTTTTAGAATGGACGAAGACAAGAAAAAATTGTACGGGAGAGGGAGTCTATTTCCCCCCTTTAAGCGGGAGGGGTAATTTTCTAAAACATTTACCTAAGATTTAAAAAAAATATTAAAAAACAACGGCATAATTCACAATGTCGTCCAATAGCTTTTCTAGAAGCCAAAAATCTATTCTTCTATTTTCTTTTTAAATAAAGCCGGTTTTGTAAATAGTTTTTGAAATTAATTTTCAAACTTAAAATTTAAAAAAAATCAAAAAATGTTCTCTTACTAGCCCACCAACATTTCAGTTTCTCAAAACTATTCATTTTTGTGCATATTACACTAGCTTACATAATTTGAGGCCATCGTATCGGGTCGCTGAATACGAAAATACAGATTTTTTTTTCCAAAGACGCGTTTTCGAGACAAGCGCAAAAATAATTTTCTCAGCTATTTTTTTAGATACTGTTATAAATCTCGCTAACGGCTTAGCAAATAAACGTAAACTGTATATTTTCAAATGTCAATGTGTCTCTTTCCGACATTATTGTCCTAGGAGCACATTTCAAATCACTGATATTCGCTAGTCAAATTTTATGTTTCAGTACATTTTGGTATGAAAAAAAAGCCTTGACTAGCGAATAACTTTTTTCACATTGTAATTTGAAATGAGCTCTTATAATTACTAATTGTAGTTCATAAAAAAACCTTTCCAACGATATGTCTCGTCATTATTTATCACCCCGTAAGGAGCAACCAAAATCTAGAAATTTTTCAAAAATTCTAGTTTTTGTAGCTTTGACCTCCGGTAACTTAATAAATATCAATCCTATTAACACAAATGGAACTTTGTCGGAAAGAGACAGATCACACTATTCTAAAAATATACAGTTTATGTTAATTATCTTAACAGTTACCAATTTATGCCAGTATACGTAAAAATAGTTAAGAAAATGATTTTAGTGCAAAAAATATGCCATGCAAATTCGTGCGAAATGAAAGGAAGGTATTTTCTTTAAATAGACATGACAAGCCTTACAAAAACACATATTTCATCATGACATAATGATATACTCCTATTTAGATTTTCCAAAATAACTTTAAACAACACTTTGCGTACACTAAAAAACGTCATTCTTGTATGTATTTTTTTCATTTCTATAGAATATGCTATGGGTTTTCAAATAATTTATTAATAAACTACATACGTTCTTAAAGATTTCCCTATTTTTTTCTTTTAATTTGACGAATAATTTTAAATTATATGTACAGTGTAATAAAGCTAAAAATTCACTTCTAGGTAGTTACCTATTACAGAAGATTGGACGTTGTCTTTGTTGTATGATAACTTCCAACTTATTCTAGTTAAATCTCTAGTTAAATCTGGTCAGTGGGTTATCGTTACATTTTAGAACTGCACCAACAACGAAAATTCAGAGTTGACTTTTTGACGTCTAGCATGTATGAAACGGTCCACTGTGCGCCGTATCGAAATTTGACACCATTAAAACTTTTTGAAACTCTAGCTATTGAAAATATTTTAGAAATATAAAAAAAAATATTTTTTTTAGTTTTAAAAGTTGTTTTGAATATGTACAGTGATTGGCAGTGTAAAGTAGTTCCTAACTCAAGTGGACCCACAAAGCATTATCTTATGACTTGCACACCTAATATGGCTATGGCTTCCCAACCATACAAATTTTTTCAAAATTGGTTGAGTACATTTTGAGAAAATGGTGCAACAAAATTTATTTGAGACTATTTCTTAGATACACAATATACAAAAAAAAACACTGACAGGGACTTTATTAAAATTGTTCTCTAGTTATTTTTTAAGAAAAAATATTTAAAAACATGTTTTATTGCATTTTCTGAAGAAAAACATTTTTGCACTTGTGTCCTTATACCAGACACGAAAAGTTGTTCCTTCAATGCTTTATCGGATTTAAGCCATCATATGAATAATCGTATGAATCTTATGAATACTCAATTTTTTTTAAATTCATTATTGCTTTAAAAATGTGTAGGTATATCTTTTTGAAATTTTTGACACACGTTATTGACATTGGCATTGAATTTTCCATAAAAAATATGTTGACATTTATATTTAAAATTCATAAAATATTTTTTGAATACTTTGATCTGCAATATTTTACATCAAAATAGCAAACAAAAAATTTGTTTGTCATTTTCTTTCGGGAATATCTTGAAAACCCAAGCTGATTGCAGAAAACGGATGACGTATTTTAATACAGCTCTTAAAATTACCTCTAGAGGAACTTTTACTTCTTCATGTCCAGAACCGAGTAAGCCGGTGCAATTTTACAAACGTTACCAAAGTGTTACGATCGTGGTTTTTTGGAAAGGCTATCTCTTCTTGCGCGGTGACACAAAAGCATTCAATATGGCACGTTTTTTTAGTTTCTTTATCTTACTTAAAGTGATTTCATGTCTACTTTATTAGAAAAAGAAAATTGTGTTTTTTTTTTCTTTACTAAAATTGTATTTTTTTGTTCCTATTTTCATCATCAAAACAAAAAATCCTGTCCTGTAACACTGGTTGGGCCATAAGGCGTCAACAAAAAGTCTCCATCCTTCACGGTCTGCAGCAAGGTATTTTAACTACTTTACAATTTATTCACTATCCCAGTTTGAGCTAATTCAAGTACAAGCCAATGCTTCAAATTTCGAAAAAAAAATGCATTTTATAATATTTCCAGACAGTTCCAATTTTGTTAAAAAAAAGGAAAAATTGAATACAATGGAAAAACCTAGCTTCTACTGTGGCCTTAACTACGAATACACTTCATCACAAACTTTATTTTTTATCTCCTATTTTAAGATGGACAATTATTTTTCTGATTATTCTGATTACCTCAAATTAACCCAGGTAATGGGCCCATAACCAATTGAAAAACAGTAAATTTTTCCTATCTTATGGTTTATTTATTCATTTGGCTATAGGTAATTCACTAATGGCCAATTTGTGCCAATTGGGCTAAATCTGTAATAAATATTTTACAGGCTCTGATTAAAGGAAGCTAATCACCCAGTATTGGATGATTAGTGTTTTCGATAGTTTATAACTCAAACTATGGGTTTATTAACTAAAATTATGGTTAACAAACACATTTGTGGATTTATCAGTCAGAATAATCATTGATGAAAGATGATAAGCTGTGAACTAACTGGCGCTAAATTAAGTATTCCACTGTATGCACTTAGCACTTGTACCTAAATATAGGGGAAATATTAAAACTATGACTGGCTCAAACAGAAATAATGTGCGTTTTATTAAAAAAAAAGGGTAAACGATTAGTAAACAAAAAAGTACGTATACGTCCAAGTGCACCATCGTTTCACTATCGTTTTACAACCATTTGAACATTTAGAAGTTTAACTTAGTATATGGAACACATCCTATTACATGAAAGAACAATAATACAGAATTAAAAACCCGCAAAGAGAGCAAATGATACCTTCGAACATCAAAAGCACTGTAAGCCGCCGTTCACCTGCAAAATTATGTTTTTTTTTTTATTAAGAAAACAAGCTTTTTTTCACTTGATCTGTAATTTCTCGTGAATTTTGGATAGGTACTTTATTGAAAAAAAGATCAAATGAAAATTTCACCTACACCAATTCCACAATATTTACAACAAAAATTCTAAAGAATATAAACAAAAAAACCCCAACAGTTTTGTACATAAATTCAACATTTCAGTAATAAGGACTGCTTTATTGCTTTACTATCCATGGTTTTCTGTTATGCGGGCTTCACATTAACGACATCATTTATATGAGAATTCTGACAAAAATACTGCAAAATAAATTCTGCGTGCTTCAGTTAAGCGATTTTGTTCAGTAAAAGCGTAAAAATGAAATGAGTTCAGTTGCGGAATCCTTTTAGTACAAAACTTTTGCTGATATTACTTTTAAAAGCACCTATCTTTATTTTGTCAAAAAGAACTGCAGCAATTTCATTACAAAATAAAAAAAAATCTCCTCAATAGGAAACTGCAATTTCTCTGGTGGAGCGACCTCTGTGTGTCGTACAATTTAACCAAAAAATACGTTTATCGTCAATGTTCCAATCCAACAACATTGCGTCCTGCATCAGGTTGAATCGCGCATATATGAACACACCATTGACAACAATATGTCAACTGCAATGTCAGAAAGGAAGGTATATTTTTGTAATTACATTCGACATTCCGGTTCCGGTAAAATGTATAAATTTTTTTTTGTTGTTGTTGTTACTTTTTCTGTTTTACTCCAACATCATATCTTTGTACCTTGAGTTTAATTTTTGTGCATTTAAATACATCCATATCTCAGGGCAGGATTGTAGGACCATTACTGACACAGAGAATAAAACCCCCCTAAAAAACAACGGATAAAAAGGACAAAAATAAAACGAACTGAAAACAAATAGGCAACTTCAACTTTTCGTCGTGTGTAGTGACATAAAATCAGGATAAACATGAACAACACTAGAATGAGGGCGCGAACAACTACTATAGGATGCATTTGCAAGGACGTTTCCAGTCTTTTGTTCGAAAAAAATATTCGATACCACCAACAGCAGACATTTTTTTCAGATTTATTTCTGTTGAAGCGTATAGGTGTAAGCATGGATCCTTTTAGCATCCATAAACTACCTTCTGCGTTTGCTTAAAAAAAAAAAAACAAAATCCATCGAACGCCAAACTTTAATCCATTCCCTATATCTCCTCGATAGTACATACATGGGTGCCAACATTGAAATGCAAATAACAAACCCTTAAAAGGTTCCCATCATTGGTGATAAAAATACCTACCAAACCAGCCTCCTCAAACGAACCTAGACGCGACGCGATGCTGACGGGGCAAAATGTTTCCAGCGCAATGACACGCAAGAGATGTACTGTTATTGGACCGTTGAAAGATTTCCTGTAATTCGTGTTTACGATGATGTCATTTTGGAACCGTAAAGGAGCAACAACCATTGCTTCTTTTTTAAAATTACTTTCCGAAGGACATCGATGGCTTTTTTTTTTAGTAATACAATTTCGCGGTAAAATTCAATTTTAAAAGAGCAACGGTATCTGTAGCTCAAAACGGGATTACAGCTATTAAATTTATGCTGGTGGATATACCTACAGGGATATGAAAACTCAGGTGTGCTATGTGCACCAATACTTATATGTGGTTTGCCATAAACTTGTTAAAAAAGGATATTCATTGCTTCTGGTTTTTTAAATAACTGCTGGTCATTTTAAGTTTTTAAAATTGTATATACATACATCGAAGAGTTTGACAATTTTTTGAAATAAAATAGAATTCACCTTTTTTTTTACAATTTTTGGTTCCCACAATTTTTCCATTCCAGAGCTTTGACTTACATTTCATTCCCTGTAATTAATTGTCAATTAATTACAATGATGCCTACCTGTTATCGAATCACATTGACTTTCAATACTATTCATTTGCTAAGAGATATAACACTTGTAGGTATTAATTGAGTTTTTTTTTCTTGTTTTGTTTTCTCAAGATCATTAATTGAATGTCATTTGGAGTAGGTAGACATAGAATCGCTTCAACGAGATTAATTGCTATCTGAACTGTCCAACCGACCAAAAACACTTTACTGTGCTAGTAGCAAATTTAAGAGCTAATCAATTTGGATTCTCATTCTGTGATGGTGCCCTCTTTATACTGCACTTCTTGGAGTTGTGGTTGATAGTTGAAATTGATGGTTTATGTTGACATTTCGACAGGACGATTATTATAGGAAGCATAGGTTAAGTCCATTTGGAATTATGGCAGTGTAACAGCGGCCGGCTGGCAATACCAAGATATGCGGTGAATTGAGTTATTAGCTTGAGAGGTTTTCATGCGTGATGTTAATTGAAACATTTTGACGGTTTATTGGTGTAAGTGATGACGGACGTGATTGGAAAATCGTAATTGCATTTAAGATTGTCGCAGCTTTCAATGTTGACTTTAGGCTAATTCTATGAAAAAGTGGATATGGAGATAGAAAAATGGAACATTTATCTCCCCTCCTCTTTATTATTTGCTAGTTTTAAAATTTGAACTGCAAAATGAAAAATGAAGTTATAAATGGCTTAGCCCCAAATTAACTGATCAAACATGAATGCATGGAAAAATAAAATGCATGACTGGGTCACACGTTCTTGCTCTTAGGTATGTTCAAGAGGCTGAAGTTTTAAGAAAATTGATTGAAATTGATTTAAGACATGGAAATTATGAGAGAAAAATGCTTGAAAGCATTAAATACAGTTTTTAAATTACCTAAAAACAGAATACCATCTTATTTCTTCATTGAATAGGATTGTATATAAACAAATTTCAAATCGTTGGAGAGGTTTTTCAAAAAAGAAATAGTTTTTATAAATCAAATTCTTAAAACACTTTTAAGTAAAAATTTTGGAGTGCAAACCTTGAGTATTTATTTATGTACAGATAAAAATAAAATTTCAACAAAAAATATTCAACCCACTTTTGAGATATCGAATTTTCAAAAAAATAATTTGAAACTTTTATTTAAAAATTCAAAAATTTCTGTTTTGAAAATTTTGATATGAAATTTTATTTGAACTTATTTTAAATTTGTATATCAAAATCCGTTCATTTGATGATGAGAAAATTCAAAATAAAAAAAAAAACATTCTATGAAAGGTTCTACTAATAATAATTGGTAAATATAAATTTTATAATTTTTATAGTAGATCGCATTATTTTTAGGATACGAACAAAATTTTATCAAAATCGTAGGAGCCGTTTTAGAGAAGAAAATATTTTCTTAACGGTTTTTTTAAACTTTAATATAAAAGGTATCGTTATTTGTTCATTAAAGTAATTTTTTCCTAAAATATTTTAGATATTGCTAGAAACTCGAGTTTCAAAAAAATCAATCTCATCGTGTTCTAAATACATTTCTTTTCACCCTAGCTGCCAAAAAGACTGTGAAGTACCTGGGAGTCCAGTTCAATGAGTTGCTAAGGTTCAACCCGTACTCAAGAAATGTACTCAAAAAAGCCAGCTGGGCCTTTCACCGTATACATCCATTGATGAAGAAAAGAAAAGGACTAAGGCAACCAATGAAGTTACTGATCTACGAGCAGCTCTTAAGACCGTCAGCTACTCCTTCCCAGTCTGGTTTTCAATCTCGAAGACAGCCATGAAGGAGCTTCAAGTATTCGAAAGGAAGATTCTCAGAATTTGCACCGGACTGTACTTTGACCGACAGCGGCGGAAACACTACAGGAACGAACATCTCTATTCCGAAGCCAACATAATCCCGCTGGACAAATACCTAGTCCTTTCAGCGAAGAGACTAGTATGGAACATCATCGACCACCCGAATCAGCTAATGAGAAGAATGACCACTGAACAACGACATCCGGAGCCAAGGTACCTCAGTGTAATGGAAACTCTTGATGACAACATAATCATGGACAACGAGGAAGCAGTCTTGTTCTACGCTGACATTGGGTCAGCCTTTTTTTTTTATTTTTTTTTATAAATTCATTTTTATTTTTCATTCATCTTAAAACTATCTTAAAGCTAGACAAAAATTCATAAAAACTAGCCTACTTATCAATATCTTACAACTAACTTACTGGCCCCATTCGGGCGCTCTAAGTTAAACTAATAACTTAATGCTAATGCCTTTCGGCCTAAGAACTATCTTAAAACTAGAATCCATATCGGTTTTATTTTTCACCGAGAAGAATTTATAAAAAAACTCGGTATCTTTATCTTTATTTTTTGTTTTATATAAAACTTACAAACTAAATAAAACCAAATTAAAACTAATTAAAAGTAATTAAAACTAATTAAAACTAATTAAAACTAATTAAAACTACTATAAAGCTACTTAAAGCTACTTACAAACTACTTACAGACTACTTACAAACTAGAACAGCCACAGCAAGCATTTTCGGGTTTTTGTGATTTTTTTTGTGTTTTTATTGGTTTTATAATTTTTTTGTGTTTTTATTGGTTTCATATTTTTTTTTTTTTTTTTTTTTTTTTTTTTTGGTGCCACCCTGACTGTCCCTGCTTAAACTAACTACCTAAACCTATGTAAGTCGGCCATGGCATAGAAAAATGCAGTCAACTTTTAAATATCCGAAGAATCTTCTTGTTCAGGTTTCAACCACCAGAACTGGTTCTCCTGCTTTACCCTCTCTCTTCGGTCCCGATCGGACACAGTCCTACTGAACCGAAGGTGCTCCGCTCCATGTTGTGCGAGGACGTCTCGGTCATAAAGGAGCCGCCGATCTACAGTTCTACGGCCGACGTGGTAGATTAGCGGAACCGCCGCACTATCCTGGATCAGCCCTCGACTGTCTAAATAGAGGAATGCATCGGGCGGAATAAAGCCGCTTAGACGCACACTCTCGTAATAGTCGTTTTAAGGGTAATAAGCCCCAAAAATTAAGCTGTTGGTCGAGGGCATTGCTCTTGCAATGTGACCTCGAATAAGCTTCAGCAAGAAATTATCTATCCTGTTTATGTTGGCGCCGTTGTATAGAACCAGGTTAGAATAATAATGTTTGTACTCCGACTCTGGTGTTCTGTGTAATCCAAGGCAGCGTCTAAGACACTGCCTCTCAAACACCCGAATCTTTTCCATTTGAGATGGGGCAACGTTGAACCAAACCGGGCACCCATAGGCAATCATCGGCCGTATGAGGGCCATGTAGCAAATCACCTTCACTCTGCTGTCAAGCCGGCTGCTATAAAACAACTGTTTTGTCAGGGCAAAAGCTCCCCTAGCCCTGGACAGAGCAGCATTTATATGTCTGTCGAAATACAAATACTGATCCATCCAGATGCCAAGGTACTTTACTACACTTTTACTCGCCAGTGGCTGTCCATTTGGCCCTACGATCACCAGCTTACGCCAGTTCTTTCTCGTATCCCTTGTGGCTCCACGCAACGGAGTCCTAAACAAGATAGTTTCTGATTTCTGAAAGTTGATTTTCAACTTCCAGTCATCGCAATATCGCTGAATCTTTTCGAAGTCACGCTGCAAGAGGATTCTGATGACCTCGACTTTTGGAGATGTTCTGTACGCAATTAGATCGTCGGCATACGCAATTGCCTGAGTTAGACTACTTATCAGATCGCTGGTGTAAATGCTGAATAGAATCGGCGAGTTGACCGCTCCCTGCTGAAGACCATTTTTAATATTAAAGGTTGTGGCAGAAGTCACATTGCCACTCTTGACAACAAACTTTCTACCATTGAGCATATCATAAAGCATATATAATAGTGGTTTACTAATGCCTAGTCTGGTCAGCTTTAGATAAAGACCCTCTAGCCATACGGTGTCGAAGGCCTTCTCCAAATCAACCAGACAGGCACCCGTACACTGCTTTTTTGATTTGTTCCATTGGACATCAGAAACGAGTTTAGACGCGGCATGAATGGTGTCATGTCCCGCCTTAAAACCGAACTGATTATCCGGTATGATATTATTGTCCTCTGCCCACTTAGACAGAGCTCTTTTAATAACTTTTTCGAAGGGTCAGCCTTCTACCGTGGCTAAACGCCAACACTTCCCCCAACCTACACCAAAAACACCATTGACAACCGGAAATGAACACCCTGAGGGCGATTAAGTCAGCCGACTTTTAATTTAAATTTTTTGACATGTAATTTATATATCCATAATTTGTTAAACTTAAGACATTGTATAACGTTAGGCCCCCTATGTGCCAAAAAATGTAAATTTATCATAGTATCATGTTAGTTATAAGCCAGATTGTATATATTATGTTCAATAAAAGAAATTGAATTGAATTGAAATATGTACATACCAGGCACGAGGCGTGACTTTTTTAGTAGCGGAAGCACTTATCTAACATAAAACCAAAAAGTAAAGACCTTTTTTTTAAGATCACATTTGTTTGTTTTTTAATTCTTCTTAATCATATTTTTATACCTACATAAAATAATTAAATAACTTAAATTAATTGATTCTAGGTATGCGAACAGAACCAAACATTTTTAATGACACAATTGCACTTAAATATGAACCGCACTCTTTTCCATGCCTTTTGCCGGCTTTTGAAAAATTGTTCATATCATTTGAACATCCTGTTAGTCACGTAAAAATTTCATATGATTGCATCGAAAAATGCCTAGTACACCGCTATGTAACGCTGTTTATAATTACATAAGATTTCGGTCTCCCACCATCTATTATATTTTTTTTTTATCAAACGATCTAGCTGATGGTTTATCGAAAATACTTTCTATAGCGCAGTAACAGGAATTCATATTTATTCCCAAAAAGAATATAACAATAGAAAACAGGTGGATTGCTTATATCGCACACGGCCACGAAACTAATTAAAAAACTACCACCTTAAATCGGCTCTTTTTTTAGACCCTATCCCCACTCACACAAAAAATATCTTTTGTAACCCTTTCTTCTTCTATGAAATTTAACTCATTACCAGTTTGAGACAATACGCAACTCAATAAATACATCTTTGTTTTTCTCTCTATCTCTAGTTTTGTTTCATGAAATATTCAGAATGCATTCACTCAACTCATTCTTCATACGTTGGTCAAATGGCGAGAAACAAAAAAAAATACTTTGACTTTGTGTTGGGATCTAAGCTAAGTATGCGAAATAATGGAATGCCTAGCAGTTGTGCATTCTAGTTTTTTATGAAGCAATTTAGTGTGAGCCTGTGAGCATTATATGAATAGTGGTGGGTTATGTTGTATTCTCAATTTGGTTGGAGTTGGAGTAGTAGGGTATTTTGAAATTGATTTAAGAAAGAAAGCGACAGTAAAGAATACATATCTGTTACGCATTCTATAGTAATTTTGGTAAAAGATGATAATGCTCTCACAATGATGTTGGAATTTAATTCACAGAATGAAGATTTGATTATATGTAGTAGAAAATAAAGGTAGATAGGTATATTATAGCGGGAAAATGAATACGATTTGCCAGTTCGAATTTAATTCTTTGCTCCTACGATTTTTTTAATTTGTTCAACGGAAGCACTCATTCCACTCATTATATGGACGCTTCGTCCCTGGTACATACATTTCTTAAAAAAAAATATTTTTTTTAAATTTTGGTACACAAAACATTTTCTGGAAGCTTCTGTATAAAAAAATAATTGAAATCAGTCATACCGTTTCGAAGAAAATATAAAATTTATAAAATGGTTCTTTGGGAGGTACCATTAAGAACCATTTTTTGAAAAATGGTTTTCCACCCAAAGGAAGCCTTTACTAAAATTTATTTATTGAATTTTTTTTACAGAAAAGTTGTGGAACGGTTTTTGAGAAAAAAAAACGATTATAAAATTGCTAAAAAAACTGTATGGCAGGTTCTGTTATTTTTGGTTCTAAGAACAAAATAAAAAAAATGTGTGGGCATAATCACCAAAACCCACTATGTACCAAGTTTGAAGAAAATCGATCGGGCTGTTTAGGCTGTAGATGAACAGACAGGCAGACAGACAGACAGACGAAATTGTGCCACACACTTTTTTGATGTTCTCTATCATCGTAATGTCATGTTTGATTGTTATCTTAAATTTTTTTTCTGCACGAATCCAAAACTTGCCTTATAGCACAGTAGTACCATTTAATAATAACATAATTATGTAATTTTTCAATGGTAGTACACATATTGAAGGTAATATCATTAGAGTTTTGATTTTTGTTCAGTTCTGCGCATATATCAAAATTTGTGTCGAATGTCACTAATTGTTGTTGTTTTACGTGTGTTTTTGTCATCACGTTCACAGTCATTTTTATTTCATGGGATTTCCGTTCTAATCAAAGAAAAATAAAATGCACGACTTCCTTTATTAAAATAAGGGGCGATATAACATTTTTTGAAACAATTCTTTTAAAAGTTTGCGGTGAAAAAATTAAGAAACCCATCCGAGTACTTAATCTGAATGTATGGAAAAAAAATTAAAAATCGTTGGATGGATATTTTAAAAATTAACCTTATATAAAAGTTCTTAAAACAGTTTTAAGAACAAATTTTGATATGTGTATACCTGAAGAGTTTATTTATATACATACAAAAATAGATTTACAAATTTCCAACCCATTTGGAGATATCGAGTTTTCAACAAAAAAAAATTGCAAATAAAAAAAAATTTTTTTTTTTAACATTTTGATAGGCAATATTTTCAATTTACTTTTTGAAATTTGTAAATAAAATAAAATGTATTCCAATGTAAAAATTCATAATGAAAAAAAAAAAACTGTTCTATGGAAAGTGCTATTAATAATTGCGTAATTTTTGTATTTTTTTTGTTTTCAATATCTTGTAGTATAGGTAGATCAAACTAATTTTAGCATACTTAACATATATGACTTAAATCGCGAAAGCCGTTTTTGAGAAAAAAAGATTTAGCTTAACGTTTTTTTTTAATTTGTATTGAAGATACCGTTATTTTAAAGTAAAGTAAAAAGTAAAATATTTTCTTAAAATTATCTAAAGATGGCTAAGAAATCGTAATATGTACTTGAAAGAGCTTCTGGTGTTGAAAAAAAATATTTAAAATCAGTCACAAGGGCGTACGCAAGGGGGGGGGGGGGGTTTGAATGCAAAAACAGTTTTGAATTAAAAAAAAATAGATAGAATTGCATTTGAAATAATAAATTATGTGTGTTTCGGTTTTGCTATTTTTGAGAAGAATTGATATACCAAGTCACATTTTATATCAAGAAATGCATAAAGTTTCAGGTTTTTTTTAGAAATTAATTCCAAATGTGGATTTTTTAACTATTGAAGAAAAATCTACAGTTATTTTGAGGTCGGAAGATGATGATTTCAATAAAAATTTAACTGAGTAAAAAAGTTTTGTGCACTGTTAAATATTGAACAAAAAATTGGAAATCGGTTATTACGAAACACCGGCTATAACGAACAAATTCTCCAGTCCTATCGAGTTCTTTATAAACGATTTTAGCTGTATATGTATTAGAAACTGGATTCGCAGCAATTTTTTTTTTCTAAGAAAGTAAAAATAATCATCTAATTTGGAATCTCAAAACTAGATTACTATTCTAATACTGCCGTGCTTAAAAGAAAAAAACGTGTCTACATTTTTGGCAAGGCAAGCTTGGACAGCTTATTTCTTATTTTATTGATAAAAAATAAAACCGCTTCATTTCAATTTTGAATAGGCTAAAGATGCTTGAAAAAAAAGTCGTTTGTACAAGGAACCTTGATGTTATAAAGAAAAATTAACGTATCTGCACTTGAAAATCTAGCAAATGTCCTAAGAAAGTAAATTATTTGCTAGTATATATGCATAACAGAAAAACATGTATAAAAAAAAAAAGTTTGAGATAACAACAGAAAAACGCGTTTGTCTCGAAATGCCAGAAATTTATGTAGATACCTACGTTTTTATTCGTAGCACGGCAGTATTACAATAGAAATCTAGTTTTTGAAACTTTGAATGAGTCCCGCCCCCCTGATCGAAATCCTGTGTACACCTTTGATCAGTCATACCGTTTTTAAAAATATTGCAAATCAAAAAATGGTTCCTTTGGAAGACCATTTATCATTTTTTAAAAATGGATAAGCCTTAAAGGGCCCACAGACACCACACTTGTGTGCACACATGTGTACCGACACCGGTGTGCGATTCCGCCACACACGAAACACCAAATCGTGCACACTTTAGAGATCTCATAGAAAAAAGACCATAATGATAATAACATTTTAAATCGAGACAATCCCCACACACATCACACCGATCGAGACACTGACACCAAAAATCAAAAACTTTTGATTTTTACTCGCTCCGTGTCCAGTGTTGCCCCCCTACTACAATTGTAGTGTTTTTACTACACTTTTTTTCAAAAGCACACACTACACACGCTCCTCCAAACACTACACTTTTTCTAACATCAGAATTGAATATAATGATCTTATATCAATCAATTTAGATTTCAAAAACAAAGTTCATCACGTTGCGTATGCGTCCATGTATTTAGAATTTAAATTAGAAGAATTTTGCTGTAGAAACGACATTGAAAATAGTATTTTAGAACTTTGTTCTATTATAAGTTCACAAGAAACGTTAAAAGAATATTTCAAAGAATGGGTCAATTCATTGAGTATCAAAAATTTTTTTGGAAAGCCAGGTTTTGAAAATGTATGCAGTTACATACCTACTTACTTTGTGTAGCTTGCGTCATAGCAGTGCAACTGCCGAGAGATTTTTCTCAAGTTTTATAATAAAGGATGATTTAAGAAATAGTTTCAATATTTCAACAGTTGATGCAATTATGCAATCAAAAGAATTCTTGAAAGACGTAAAGGGAACTTTTGAGCCCGCCCCCAAAATAAATAAATTTTGCACTCAAATTCAATGTGTATTTAAAAGTGAATTCAAGGATTAAAAAAATTGTAAATTATTTTATTTTATTTTTTACTACGTTTTTACTCTACTTTTTTTTCCTAAACACTACACTTTCAGTCAGTTGGGGGGCCAACACTGTCCGTGTCTGACACCGAAAATCGGTGTGTGCACCAGCCCACATACAGCACCCCAGCGGGAAAAATTAAAAAATTCATTGAGGAAAAACCTGCTTTTTCCTTGAGGAATGGAAGCTGTACCTGCCACTTTTCAGCTTATTCCTTTGATGAATTTAACATGGGCGTGTCATTGGCGGGAAGCACATGCCACTTTTCCGATGAAAATTCACTAACGAATTCACTACTTCAATGGAAGTTGTTTATTCACCGACCCAGGTGATGAAATACATGGTGATTGCTTAATCTGTGAATTCACTACATACGGGTATTTAGCTTATTCATCAGTTCAATAATTTCGATGAAAAATCGAATGAAAATTCAGTTATGAAATCACCAGGTTAGTGGTAGTTTCTTTTTCATCAATAAAATCCTCCCATTTGTATGTTTACTAAATCTCATCGGTAATGCACCCTTTATTTTAAAATGAAAACAAACCAAAATGTTGTTTCCATTTCAAATCAAAAATATTTGGCGTTTCGGCAAACGCAATTTCTATTGACTTCAGTTCGTGTTACATGGACTTTTTTACAGAAAGTCACTGTGAACTGTATCCAACAAAATGAGAATTTATAGTTGCCAAAAAATTATAAACTACTTTGTGCATTACTATTCATCGTTGGAATCATCGATTACAATTCACCTTGAGTTTCACTCACATTTGTTTTTTTTTTTTTTTGTTCTCGCCATGAACACTTTACAAAGCAGATGAGTGGATTCAAACAACGAACTGATGATCTTGTACATTACTTTTCCACAACTTTTTCATCACATACTTTTCCCTTTGAAATTCACCGAAATAAAGGGTCGTTTCATAAACACAAAGCAGAAAGTGGAATCAAAGCTACGAACTGAGGAAACTTTGCATTACTCTTCACCTACTTAATCATTGCATGTCGTTTCTCTTATGATTTGGCAAGTGAATTCATTGATTATTTCAGCAATAAATTTCATTGAGGACGATATTTCCCGCTGGGACACATTTCCGCACACCGACACATGTGTGCAGTGCACACAAGTGTGGTGTCTGTGGGCCCTTTTAAAAAGCAATTTATTGAACTTTGTTAAGTTTAAGGTGTTTTTGGAAAAATGAAACTTTGTAAAATTCTTAATCATAATTGTAAGGCAAGTATCATTATTTTTGGCTCAAAAAGAAAATGAATAAAATATGTGAGGGTAAGGATCAATAAACGTTTGTACCAAGTTTGAAGAAAATAAAACATTGCGTTTAGGGGATAGACACACATAGACAAAAAGAAAGGCCGAATAATTGCGAGACTAACTTTTTTCGTCTTCCAAAAAGACAAACATAAAAGTTTTTGTGTATTACATTATCGTTTTCAATACGTTTTCGAGAAATTTTTGGTAAATATACTTGAAAAGATATGGAAAAGGGAAAAAACCTTTCATCAGCTAAAATAGCAGACATTAATCAAGAACTGACCATTTTCAGAGGAAGACAGCAATATTGGCAGGAGTGTCAAAGTCTCCAGTGGGCAAAATTAGTAAACAAAGTGGTCGAAAATGCTGGCATATTGCTTATAAAAGCGGGATGAACGAAACATTACGGAAATCTATTTGTAAATAGAAAAAGAGTTAAGGATATGAACACTTTTTATCCAGGAATTGGGAATCAATATTTCAAATACGATGACCCACGAGGACGCAATGTCGTTTGAAAGAAATCGAATTTGCTTGCTTATTTGTTAGACGGTGGCCAGAAAATACTTTTTCTTTCAAACGACTTCGGGCCATCCTCGTGTCGTCGTAACTGTAATGTTGAATCCCGGATTCCTGGATCAAAAGTGTCAATATCTTCATTGAATTTTTCTTGCTCTTTTTCGTCCAGATTATCAAACTCTAATAAGCCATGTGCTAGCATTTTCGACAAATTTTTCAAATAAATTTTGTCCACTGGAGACTTTGACACTCCTTTATTTCGGTACACTTGTTTGTACCGAGGCTTTTATACGGTACCAGGGTACACAACGTTAAATTTCGGTACTGTACCGGTAATTTTGGTACAGGTGGTCACGCTTATCATAAGTCTGTATCACGTGCAGGGAAAGTGTTATAGCCCAATAACTGTTGCACTGCGCTTTAACATCTTTAAAAGTTATTGGGCTATAACACTTTCCCTGCACGAGATACAGACTTATGCTTTTACAATAAAAATTGACACTCATTGAGACCTTTTTAATAATATACATACATATGTACATACATAGTTCAAAAAGTGTTACAACATATGGATATGTGACGATACGCCCATTCTCCTTGAGTAATATTAAGACAACAGTTTACTTTCAGCATCAAAACCAATCGATTTTACTCAATGAAGGTCTAAAAGTTAACAATAAAAATGTTTTAATAATGTTTTATTTGTAATACCTCGTGTCATAATGGTTGTTAGTGGGTTGGACTGTTATGCCGAAGGTCTGGGTTCGATTCTCAGCCGATGCCACCTAAAAACAGATATGTTTTTCCCGAGATACTGCCAAAGAAGAAGAAAATATTTGTCATTAATAAGTGCTTCTCATCTAGCAGTTCAGACTCAGCAATAAATAGTAAGTCCCCTCCATTCCTGCCAACAACACGCACACAGGATTGGTGCTGTTGGGCCACCAAATTTAAATGATGATTTTTGGTGAAAGATATAAAAAAAAACTATGGCGCCTCAAGGAAGATTTGGAAAAAGCTCATTTAAGAGTACCATGCTGTTTTACATCTTTAAGCTTAAAAAAACACGTAATGTGTACAAAATCTTGAGCCCGCCCTCAACTAAAGGGGTATTTTGTACTCATATTTGTCACTGTTTGTCCAATGGAACACCCTGACTTACCCAATCACCTAGTCATATAGGTACATATGTATATGAGAAATTAATAGGATCTTTGACTATGACCTAGAAGTGTAGTTTCAAGAGGTCCCGACTTTGTCAAACTTGGAAATACCATGTAGTCCATCATCCTTTCAACTTAGAATAAAGTCAACAGCTGAAAAGAATCAAGGTATACATATAATAAATGTTAATCCCATATGTATCCTTGTTCCAAACAAAATAAAAGTTACCACCTCACCAAGCTAAAGAAAACAAAAGAGCACAACACTCCTATGGTCATTCCCTCGAAGGATTTTATTTAAAAAAACAGAAAAAACAAAAAAATTCACATGACATGATCATCTTGTTTTCCATTTAATATTATATGAAAGCCAAAAAATATCTTACCCTGGAGAATTTACGATTTAACTCCACCAGTGATGCTACTGTACTGCTGCTGCTGCATATGACCATTTAATGGTCATCCCCTGTTGTTTCCCAGATATAGTGATATACAACGGCGATACGCCAAGAGCAGCCAAGCGTCTATTGGTGCAGGCCAGTATACGGTCCAGTGTCGGTCTCATGGCACACAAGTCTTGATTTTTTCCATTTTCCCTATAGCTGCACACAATCCTTGGACTTCACCAAACGAAATTCCTTTTAACTCCTACATTTCATTGAAAATTCAAAAGCCAGAGTATCTATAGCAGTAAGGCGCAATGGGAAGCTAGAAACAGCAGCGGGTCATATCGTCTTCTCCATCCAGTGAAAAGATCTGAAGTATCATTTGGAATAGTTCTCCAAACTGTAAGCAATAAAATGAAATAAAAAAAAAAAATAGAATATAAAAATACGAGTACTTCGAAAGTTGAATAAAACATACAGTACAGTTAGATGGAGGACTCTGATGCATATGCAGTCGAAATGTCTGACTGGCTATTTGTACCACGAGTATACATGTGTGTGTCCCATAAAAAGGATATTCCTAAGATATTATCGAGATTTTATATGGACGTAAATTAATATTTATGGATATATTTTTTTTTACTCCTCATTATTCATTCTTTCTCCCTCTAGCTCTCTTTTGCTTTTGTCCATTCGTAAATTGCTTACCATGCACACGCTATCGAAAGAATACCATCCTGCCTTCCATATGCCATCAGGATAGAATAAGGGTTGTGTTTTTGCTCGCCCAAGCGTTCGAAATGTGTATATTTGGGCAAAAATTCCTCCAAAAAGTCGTTAAAGGAATAAATATCAATTTTGAAGTGATGCACTTGCAGCAGAACGAGAAGCCATCGCAGGACTATCTATAGCTATAGTGAGGGCTAGAACACTGAAGTGATGCTTAAGTGGAATACTTTGAATTTTTTAAAAACTTTTCAATGGCCAAATTGCATCCTAAGAGATACGAATGGGCTTGCCAGTATCTCATGCTTTTTGCTGAAATTCCATTTAGATTGGATGTATGTATTTAATATACAGACAATCATCAGACCAACAGACGAGCCAGAACTAAGAAAACATACATATGTATATGCCAACCCAGCAAAGGATAATGTTTTGTTCACTTAGAGAATTGCTAAGAAGCCAAACAAAGTTGATTTTATATTCAATAAAAATGGAACAGATGGAGAGAAAAAAGCCAAAACAAAGTAATGGTACTCAATAAAGGGTGAATGTGATTGAGATAAAGGGGCTTATAAGTTTGGCTCAGTTGGATATTTTATTTTATAAAGGGAAAAGTTTAATGGTTTGGTTATAGGGAAGATCAACTAGGAACCTACCTTCGTAGGTGAAGGATCCAACTTCATTGTTTCATTACTAATGATTTATTCAAATTTATATTTTACTAGCTTTCACCCGCAGCTTCACTCGCCCCACCCCCTATAGGTTTTCAGCAAGAAAAAGTAGCCTAAGACCATCTCCAGGGTTCCATCTACCTCTATATCAAAATTCATTGTTATTGATTCTGCGGTTTAGGCGTGAAAGCGTTACAAACGAGCAAACTCACTTTCGCATTTATAATATTAGTTAGGATTAGTTTTGTATAATTTAAAACATATTAATTTCTAAACAAATTATGTTGGTAAAACAACAATAGCTTAGGGTTTGGTTTGGTTATTTTTGGGAGTGCTTAACTTGCCTTCGTACAGTATTCCTTCATGTTCCAGTAAAAATAGAAGAAAAAACGCTGAATAGTGTTTTTATTGCAGACAAAAAAAATACGACTATTTTTTATCCATCTGAAAAAACGCTCTTACACTGATTAAACCATGTTTTTTGCACGTTCCTTCCCTTCACCACACTCAATTTCATTAACTGCATATACTACCTACCTACATATAACTTTGAAAACTACGTGCAGAGGTCCTTTTGCAAGCCATAAAACAGCTCCTAACACAAGGTTATTAGACTGAAATTTTATTGCAAATTCTAATTTTTTTCTTTCTTTCTTCCTTCTCTTTTTTTATTCATTTCCACTTTTCATTTTATTGTGTTTGTTTGTTCATTCGAATAAAAGTGCTCGTTTCGCGTTTTCCAACATGGTGCATGACTAAAAGTATTTGAAAAAATATAATAGGGATGTGGTATAAAGGGCGAGGGAGAAGAAAGCAGATATTATAAATGCTTGTGCCAGCAAATCGAAATTAATAAAAACGCGTCACGAATAAAAATCTGAGCTCGTTTAGGGATTTAAGGAGTTTTAAAACCTCTCTGGTGCAAACACACACTTTGTATATTCCTAACGGTCGTGTGAAACTTTAACAGTGTCTCCGTGTTTTGTAATGGCATTCGGAAGTTATATCTCCGGGAGGTCTGTCTTAAAAGAAAGAAAACATAGAAGACACGTTTTACGATGCAAATCATAAATGCCAGTAGCAGCTAATATAGCAGCATTTTTGTAAATCTTAACGATGTAAATAATAGTCCAAGTGGTAGAGTTGCTTATAAAGAAAGGGCACATTGATTAACAACTTGGAAACCTAAACGAAGCTTCATTATAATTTTAGCTTTTTCTGTATAGTGCTTCCATTTTGAAACTTATACCTACATAGCTTTTGATTCGATTTTTGAAGAGCCTTCGTAATGCCTTCATACAATTTATATTTCCAAACGGAATGTTACCCCCGGATGAATAAAAATAAATATTAAAATTCCCCTTTCCGTGTGGTTTGAAATCTTTCGGAGTTGGTCTTTTTGACAGTGCTGTCACTTGATTTATACTCAGTTTGGTTTGCCATTTCATAATGAATAGACTTACAACGTTTGCAAATTGTGCAAATTTATTACCAAAATAATGATTGGGTTCGCACATCGTGCGCTGCGTCCAATATTCGGTCGACATAATCGCCCAGCAGAGTCAGTAATTCGAGCAACCATGGATCGACTTCCCGCCACGTTTACTCTAGTGGATAATGCGCATCCTCAGAGACACCCGCCGTATAGTGCACACCGAAGACGATATTGTTGCTGTGGAGCAGAGTATCTAAGAAGAAATTAGGCCTCTCGGCTGGAATTTATTCGAGCCAGCCGCGGCCCGAAATCATTTTTAAATCATAATGGCAAAAACTTATCTTTATAATAAAGCTAAATTCATGGCCATAACATTAAATTAAATGCTCTTTATTTCTTCTTGAAAACCACATATGTCTTCAAAAAAAAAAAACACCCTTTATAACAATTTTTCATATCTCTTACGGTTAAAAAGTTATATGGCTTCAAGAGGAAGTATTTTTTTCAGTAACTTATATCCCAGGAAAATAAGACTTTCACTTCGAAAAAATTCCGACAAAGCTGAATTTTGTTGGAGAGTTTTGTTTTGACGTCTTAAGCATTTCCTAAAATGTTCCGTAAATTTGGGGCTAAATTTTTTAGGAGGGGTAAAATTCAGTTTTTTTAAACCAAAATTTTGTGTACGATTTGTGTTTGGCTACATCTCCTCATTATAACACCAAGTTGTTGGGGTGCCTGGGGTAAGGGGAAGGCCACCATCTTGAAAAAGAAAGTGATTCGGTTTTCACTCAACAACTCGATTGAATTTTAATTTACAGCAAAACAATGAGGAAATAATAAGTTTTGAGAAAAACGTGCACAAACCAGCTCATTACCTATTTTACCCAGCAAGATGATTGAAAAGAATTTTATTACGGTAAAAAGCTGATATTTTAAGGTTTCCGCACGTTTTTCTCAAAATTTGTTGCTCTTACGAAAAAAAGTTTTACAATCTTTTTTGTGGAGAATTTTATGAGCAATAACATACATTCATTTATTTTTTGAAAAAAAAAATTACATTTACTGAGAAATTTACAAAAAACTGTAATTTGTCTCATTTACAGTACAAAATTAAAAGCGTTTGATTTTTGTTATATTCTAAGAAAAAATGGTATGTGAGGGGGGTATATTTCTCTTTTTACGTGGAAGGGGCAACATCCTTAAAAAGAATACTTTTTTTCAGGTACAACCGGTAAAATATTACTGAATACCCTTTTTGAAAATAAAGGTATTTTAATGAAACTTGGAATAAATTTACCATTTGTTATACGAACTTCCATTTTGGCGCCGCACAGTGGAACGATCAATACAAATATCTGGTCGGGAGGTGATTTTTGTTTGTAATATGAACATAGTTCTTATACGTGATGTTTTGAAAACTGTCCACTCTTGCATAAGCTATAATTTTTTTTTTTGTAAACGCAACGGTTTTCATGAAATAATGGCTTAAGTTAACACTTTTTTTCCAAGCCGACAAAAAATGTGATATTAGATATTTTTTTCGAGTCTTTCATTCAATTTCTGAGATAACTCAATGAAGCAAATTTTGTTTGACTAAGGAAGATTAGTTTATACAAATTAAATACAAAAAAAATCAAAATAAAGATTTGGCCATTCGAAAACACCTGTTTTTACAGTTGCTCTTAAAAAATAATATCTAGAACTTCCAACAAGCTTTTAAAAAAATGCTTACATATGCTTGCTTTCTAATTCACCTTAAAGGATTTTAATATTATCGGTGAGTAATATTTAACAAGAATTGGATCCGACCGGATCCGACCCCGCTAACTTATGAGCTTTAAAAAATCTCTACCTATTATACTGGTCAGTGCTCAACTGTCTTCTTTTTTTTTTGTAACAGAAACCAAAATATACTTTTACAGTATTTTTAGGTGTGCTGAACTCGAATCCAAAGTCAGAAAAGTTCTATCACGTTACGTTTGTGGGATATAACCGTTTGAAAATTTAAAATACCATTTTTTCGCTGTTTTCGTAAATGCGCTTTAACATAACCTATTTAAAAGCGTGAGGTTATTTGTTTGAACTGAATTTGTAACGGTTTCTAGAAGAACAAATTTTTTTTTTTTTAAATTCTTTTCAAATCTTTCCGGTATCTCTATTCTTCTCCGAGAAATCCGTCAGATCCGAATGACGATATCGAGAGTGAAAATAGTATTTAAAGCTTATTTTTGATTTTGAATACTATTCTTTTTATTTAAAAACTACAAATATTTGAAGTGTTTAAAAATAATCTGCTCCTTATTTTTGCTCTACTGAAAATTATGAAAAATGCAGTTAGGCTACTATGGAATAAAGATGTTAGTATTTAGAATTTCAATTTATATAGGTATGGTAATGGTATTTTTGTATGTTGGCTTTTTTTTTCAAATGCACTTTATTAGATATAGAATCGTAAGCCTTATGAAATATTTTTCAATGTTTTATTAATCTATAGTATTTAACAAACACAATGGCGAAAAAATCATCAAAATTCATCCATTTATTCAAAAGTTACAGCACTTTTTCAGCTTTTCGTTCCACTGTGCGCCGTCTGCAAGGACCGATATGATTTATGTTTAATTTTTTTGTATTAAAATTATTCGATTTTTTTTTATTTTTTGCAGAAATGTTTTTTATTTAATTTTAAGTCAAAAAAGTATTTAACCATGCAAAGCTAGGAAAATAGGAGACGGGAATTTATTGTTGTTTTATATTCATTGACAACTATTAGTACGGAAGCTGACCGTAAGATTACCTATCTCACCGCGGCCTCGAAAAAAATCGGATGCCAACTGATAGCTTTAGTCTCAAGATATACAAAACTGCTGGTCGAATAAGCTTTATCTATTCAAAATGGTAAGAAAATGCACTGTTCAGGTTGCATTTTCCCCTATATACGCAATGCTCGGGAACAACACAATTTGTTCCTTTAATTGGCGTGTAAGACTTTGAAAATTTGGTGAAGAAAAACGTTTTATTCGAATCAGTTTTGAATTTTAGAGAAATGTTGATACTATAATGTTCTATGAATCTGCATACCAATACAAGTCATGCAATCAAAATTTGCAAAGAAACAAAAGATTTACCGAAAGAACAGAAAAAGTCGTACTTTTTTAAAACTAACGCTGAAGGGTAAAGAATTATTTCTACGAAACTTTAAAAGGTCTTATAAAACTTTTACTTAAATTTCCAAAACTGTCCTTAAACTTTTGTTGAAATCAATATTTTCTGAGATAGCTATTGGTAATCAAAGTCAAAAAAATCTTTTTTCATTAACATTTAGAGATACCATGCAAAAGAAAATTATTTGACGAAAAAAAAAAATTGTATTTATGCTGAAAATGAAGTTAACTGACCATTATATTTTATTGACTTTAAGAAAAACTATTCTTAAAAATGAGGTACTTCAAAAAAAATTATTTTTTGTCTTGTGTCATTTCTGGCAATAAAGACTCAATAAGGGTATTTCAAGAAAAATTGTTTGCAATTAAATCTCGAAACAAGAAACATAAAGCTGTGAAATGCTTTTTGTTTCAACTCAATACAACCACTCATCACAACGATACAGCTTTCAAAAAAAAAAAAACTGACAAAAATTGAAAAAAAAAAATGGCTCCTTTAATTTTTTGACTTGTGGAATGGTAAAACTCAATTTTCAAAAATGACTCTTGCTTATTTTTTTCAAATTTTGCAAAGCTATTAATAAGGTACCTACTATGTATTTGAATAAAAAAAAAATCAATTTTAGGAAGCATTCATAAGGTCCCCATTTTCAAAAACTGATTTTTGTTCGTAAATTTGAGTGCTTAAAAAAAGTTAATGTGCTTACCGAGTGATTTTTAGAAACTTTGCCATCTCACTATCTGCTATAGTTGTTAATAAAATATCATATGTGTAGAATTTTTGGGTTTTTTTAAATTTCGGAACACAAAAATGGTGTTTACGAAAATGGCCTAATTTCACTGTTAAAAACCAAGTTGTTAATTGACTTCTCATAAAATGTTAGATTATTGCCTTCTATACTCTTCAACAAGCAATAAAATTGATTTTTAATTCCTTAATCTTGAAAAATTTTGGGTCGTTTATAGGTTTTCTTTCGAGAAACAAAAACAATCCTTAAGCCATTTTTGCTTCCACAAAACGCCTCTACAAAAGGAAGAAGCCTCGCAGAAGTAAAAACAAAAATCAATAAACCAAAAATGATAATTGTAATTTGCAAATCTGATACTTTAATTGACATAAAGAAACTATAATAACAGTGAGTTGTGACTGTGACCAAGCTATTGGTTGCTATCTTATCTTATAATATATATTTTTTTTAAATAGAACAACAACCCTTTCGGGGTACATTTTGACAATCTTAATTTTCCTGCTATCCTAAATGCCCTTTAACTACATATATTCAAAATTCATCCTCCACAAGAAACAATCTCATTCATATTTATCTATTTAATTACAGTCCCTTAATGAAAGCCTTACTTATCCTTATCCTCCAAGCAACAGCCAATTAAATTCTTATAATCAAATTAAATTAAACTACTTACAAGTTCAAAACTCATTCAAAAGTAGATACTTTCGTAATCTTTCGCTGTATCTATATAGGTAAAGTGTTAGTGTTGTCCTAATAATGAACACACTAATTTAACAAAAAACCCTTTGTGTTCATCACCTAGATAGGTACCTACCATTAAATTTAATCGATTTCATCATTATAAGCTTTCTTGTAATAAAATTACCTACTATATCCACACCCTCTATAAGCTAGGGTACCTATAGTAAGAGGTGCAGATCTAATTAAAAGTTTAATGATATCTATCAGATACAAGAAAACTATGATCCTTGAGGAGAGCCTTGGAATTTTGTGAAACCTACTTTGAGGAAGAAATAGGCAAATAAGTTTGGACTTTGATTTTTGTCTTAGAAAAATCTCGAGCAACAAACCAATTAAGTATTATAAATAATAAATTCCATTATAAAGCATGTCTTCCCAAAGAACATCCTCTTTGAGCTCCACAACAAACCACAACATCATCAAATCCTTTTTATATCCTCCAAAATAGCAAAACTGCTGAATCAGCACAAAAATTACTATGAATGATCCATGCATCCATGAAAACCACCAATGCTATCCAAAGTGAGAAGAATCCTTTTTGTCTCGTAAATATCGAAACCACAAAATGGCAAAACATATCCTTCCTTGACAGCGTACGACATAGCGTTGCATTTATACACACAAAAACCAAACACACACACACAAACCAGTAGCAACCACAGCGCCAAAGAGAACAACGTAATAATTAACAAAGTAGTCCACTGGATAACGAATAGATGGCAAAAAAACAAAAATATAAAATTATAACCAAACCAACACAAGTACATCCAGAAATAAAAAAAAAAAAAGCAATATTAAGGATAATTGTAAAACTTTAAACATTTTTCAATGAAATTGGTGAAAAAAAAACACCAACGAAGAGGTCCTTTTCTCGTTACACAATAGGAAATAATAAACTATCACCGATGTGCGGCGAACCACAGAAGCCTCTGGGGGCATCCCCAGCGACGACCAACACTTCCACTTGCATATTACCACAGAAAACCTCTTCCATATAAACAAGGACACGCCAGAGGATACTGACATAGCAAACAATGCATTCTCTGATGCTATGTCGCGTCCGTTCGCATCGTCGTCGTCGTTGTCGTTGTCGTCATCGTCACAGTCGACACCATTGTGATGCTGTGCTACACTTTACTTCCTATCCCTATACTCCTCCTTGAAATAATACGCCCCTCCCTCCCCTACAGCAGCCATTTGGTCTATCAACCAAGTTTCGTCGTAGATTACTTTTGGCCATTTTTCTCTCTCGTTGTCGCGTTGTCGCCGTCGTTGGTCGCCATTTTCGTCGTCGTTTGGTTATAGGATTTCTCTGCCAAAGGGCGAAGTGAATCCTTGTTATCCTTCAATGCCGCGAAATTTCACTGTCTATGCAGAAATACATTGGACAATAGTGCGCCATACCTATTCCCGAATCGGGGATAGCTCTTTGTTTTCAATTCTTTGATACCCGCGAGGGTGAGAGCTAAAATCACAATACAGTCTGACCTATGCGTTGCGTGATGATGGTAAATATCACTTTAAAGTGGAGTTTAAAAATCAACCATCACATGATGTTAAAACTGCACCGCCATCTTGAATTATTGAAAAAATTGGTTTTGGCTAAGCAACTCATCCGTGGCTTAAAATGATTAAAGCAAAACTGTTTGAAATTGTACTCAAAAACTTTTTTGTTTTTCCTATTTTCAAGGGGGGATGGTGATCAAGAGGGGGGGGGGACAGACTCATTCAAAAATTAGATTTGGTATTGAAATCTAACTTTTGCGATGCCTTCAAAATAAGAAAATTGGGTTATCCATGAAAGAAAAATATTGTGATCAGAGGGGGGGGGGGGGAAATAGTGCCCCTCGTTTTGTACTTTCATAACTTCTTACAGTTTTCGACTTAAAGTCTTGTTTGGCTAAAAACATGTAAAAGCTAGACCAAATCTAGGTTTTAGTAAAAGTATTATACTAAAGCTTTCGAAGGGGGGGGACTCATTCAAAAATTAGGATTGGTATAGAAATCTAGCTTTTGCGATGCCTTCAAAATAAGACAATTTGGTTACCCATGTATGACAAATATTTTGATATGGGGGGGGGGGGAGGGGCAGTAGTGCCCCTCGTTACTTTCATGCCTATTTATAGTTTTCGATTTAAAGTCTTGTTTGGCTAAAAACATCCAAATCCAATTTTCAGTAAAAAAAACTTTATTAAGCTTTTCAAAACAATTTTTTTCACCACCACTGTTACCGCCACTCTTGCCCACTGATTTGCAATCAGACTATACAATCTCGAATTCAACTACATCATCCCTTGTTATGTCCTATTATGTGTACACAAATGAGATGTGGATGCAGTTTTAATTAAAACTTTAACACCGCTATAAGCTGTGCCACAATGCCACCCGCAAAAACCATTTCCATTCACGACCGAACCACATATAAAACCGCCCCCCCCCCCCCCACAGCACTGATAATACAAGGCCAATATTATTCGTGTAAACGAACGCCTTTAACAATCGAATAAGCGCCAGCAAAATTTGCGGTCCAACTTTATATAGTAAGAACAACAACAACAAACAACAACTACTAAAAACCGTTTTACTCTTCATATTACTATCCGCCGCCGCCGCCGTTAGAGTTGGACCACAAAGATAGCCTGTGGTCAATCATCACAGATCTCGCAACGAAAACGCTTTTTAGCGCGGCAAACAAAATCGTTCACGCACATCCGCCCACGGAAAACTTCGTGGAACGGAAGTGACCAATATTTAAGTGATGGGGGCCGGTCCCTCTTTGTTTTCGATTCTGATAGTTTGCCTAATAGCTTCAGCCACCGGCTGAAATTTCGCTGGAAACTTCTAATGTTGTTGTCCGATGAGATTCCCGTTTGCGCTATTGCCGGATTGCCGATTTTGAGACTCGTGCGTGCGGGTGATGTGAAAGGTAGAAATGTGGAAATCGATGTGCAAATTTGGTCCTGGAATGGGCTCAGTACTCGCGAATCTGTGTGTGAATACAGCTTGGTACCTTAATTCGATGTGCGAAGTGCGCGTTGTAGAAGAACGATTTGCATATTCGGTTTGGAAAGAGACTCGCTCTCCTCTTTACCGTTCTCCACAATGTTTCTTTTCTACGAGACACGTATAAAAGGATCCCGTAGGCAATTTGGAATTCATTTAGAAAGCAGTGTGGCCAGGACGGTTTCTATTGAATGTGGTTCGTTTTTTTTTGTTTGTTTTTATGTTTGTCGGACTCTATTCGTACTAAAAGTGCGAGAGGAGTGCTTAGTGAGCGATAGCTTGTGAAAGGATTTCCTTGTTTTTGTTGGCCTGGTTTGTTGGGTTTTGTTTCGTTTTGGCTTTCTATGTTGAATCAGAGAAAGTTTCTTGGCGGAAAATCTATGCAAGATTTAAGTATGGAGTGAGGTTTGTTGGTGTTGTTATTTTTTTTTGCCTAAGTAGCTATTGCTTGCGAGTGCAGGGAGCGATTTTAAATCATCAAAGCATTAAAAGGCCTTGAATCGTATAGAGGTATGAATACCTATAACTAAGTGGCCTAGTTTTTGGAGAGTTCTACGCGAAAGTCTCTTTTGTTTTTGGTGCACAATATAGGTCGGAGGTGGTGGGGTGTGCTATACAGCCAACGGTTGATTTAGTGAGTTTTCGTTGAATGCAATTTAATTAAGTTGTTTGTGTGGTGTTTGTATTTGAGAACGAAGAGGCGAGAGTTTGAGAATTTGAGGTTCTTTTTGAGATTTCAGTTAAAGGCGTTGGCTTTTTTGGGTTTTGTCCTCAGTTATAGAGATTGTTGGAGATAAAGGGATCTTTTTTGAAAGAAAGTAGAATAAAATGAAGGAATAATTTTCTCAAGATTCAGGGGAAAATATAAATCAATTCGGAAAATTTCTGGATGATGTTTTTCCTCCTCTATTGATTCGGCTCAAAATTTGAAAACGGAGGGTAAATATTTTTAATAAAAGCCATGATGAAAAGATTTTTAGGGTTTTTTCTAGGTTCGTTACTTGGATTTTCCATTACCCTTATAAAAGATCCTCCGAGGTTAAATTCAGGAGGTCTTTCTCAAACCAAACACTTGGTGGCCACTTCTGACTAATTCTTTTCATTTTATAGCTATTTATGATGTATCGTATACTGCTTGGTGTGATGCCGACTTTTCCGATCGAGTCTCTCGCAAACTCTTAAATAATCTTATGCCTCCAACTTAAAGTAAAGAGAATCAGTAGAAGCATTTCCAGGAAGGTATAAAAAATAACACAAAACAGAAAACAAACTGGCGGGGATATACGCTAAACCGTTGGTAAAAGTCGCGGCTGCCAGTGTGGGCTTGGCCCCTCGAATCGAACGAAGCAGGGGAGAAGCCAGTGACAAAAAACATATACAATACAGACAAGAACGACACAAAAACGGACTGAGGAAGGGGAAGACCTTCTTCTCAACCCCTTTGCCGATCTCGGTGTGGATGATGGGGCCAGCATCATAACGTTTGACACTGACGACATCAGTGACTCCTGTTCCGTTGACAGCTCGAACATCTCACGGCTATCGACTCATTCAGTGTGGAGTAAATACCGCAACTGTAGAAGAGTGATCGAACGACTTGGCATAAGGAGTTGGGAAGAACTTACGGAACTAGAACGCAAACGATTGCACAACGCACGTGTGCTTCTACAGAAGGAGTCTGCAATGGAAATTGGGACTCTTGTTCTAAAACCGGTGAAGGCTACTTCTGCGGAAGACACAAACGTGAGCACGCTGATGGGACCACCCAAGCCCCCTGCCGGTAAATCCCGGGTAAGGAAAGGGACAGCCTTATCAGCTGTGCATGCAAATACTGACACGACAAAAGACGAGACGCATGAACCAGCTCCTTTGCGCGGTGCATATTGCTCCAACGGGCCTGGAAGGTGGGGAGGTAACCCCGGGAGTTGATGAGTTAGAGGAGTCGCACTTGGATTGCGTTCGGGCTCAGAACCGTGAATGCAGTACGGATGCATCTACCTCTTCTCAGCCAGGGGATTGCAAACCGACCGACTCTACAATGGACACCGTGAAAATTGTTTTGGAGGGCCGAGCTGAGCGTTGTAAGCGCAAGGTGAAAGGTCTGGTAGACGATAAACAAGTACTCAGCAGGCAAAATCGAAACGTTGAGAGGATCATCCGGCAGCTAGGTAAGAGGAATCCTGACTCCTTAACGACCAATGAAAAGCTAGCTCTGTATAGATCCATTCAGAGAATATCGACCACGACAGTTAGCAAGGGTACGGACAGACGAACCAAGGACAAGTCAAACTTGAGGACTGCTCAAGGAAAAGTGAAGAAGGGAAAGGAAAGCTTCTTGCCTCCACCTTGCTCTCACCCAACTGCGGGTACGTCCAACCAAGCTAGGCTAGACGATAATCCGTCACGGACGGATAATACATGTACCGACAGACTGACTCAGGACGAGCCGAGCTTGAGGACTGCTCGAGGAAAGGTGAAGGTAGGAAAGGACGGCCTCTTGCCTCCACTTATCTCTCGCCCAACTGCGAGTGGTTCTAAAAGAGCTAGGCGCGACGATACTACGTCACCAGCTGTTCCCTCTCCGGGGAACAATAAGAAAGCCATACTCTCCCGGGTCAACATGGAGGTCCAACAGACTGCGATTGCAGACTTTGGCAACCCTTCAAGGAAACTGACGGATGATCAATGGCAATTGATAGAACTTAGAATTCTGGACAGGGTAAACGAGGCTATCGTCAAGAACAGGCCTCCACCACTCTTCGGTAGCCTCAGCACTGTCCACGGATTCAAGATGATGACATGTGAAGATGGCAACTGCACTCTCACATGGCTCCAGGAGTTCATCGAGAACACTGAAGTTCCTTGGCCGAACGCTGAACTTCGACTTATCGGTAAAAAGGAAATCAGCGAACTAAGCAGACCAAAGGCAGTGCTGACACTAAGAGGACCCGTGATTTCAAGAGACCGGATAGAGCGGAACCTCAAGTCCCTGAACACCGAACAATTCAGCCAGAATTGGGAGGTTGTTAAAGAGCAAGTGATTCAGGTCCTTCCCAATAAAGCACCCGGACATCACAAACGATGGTGCCTTTATTAAATAAGACGTCAGGAATCTTCTAGCGACCATAACGCCCCCAAAACCATGGCTCAATCTCTGTTTGAGAGCCCTTATTGCAGTTACGAGTCACTTTTGAACGTTGTTGTGTCAATCAATGCGTTGCCAATGGTTGGCTGAACAACCTTGAAGATTATGTGACAAGCTCTTCACTCAGTCGTAGTATGCACGGCATATTCGTTCAGCTGTTGGTTTGGATGGTAGAAAGGAGGTTGATACACCTGTCCAATAAATCGGTAGATTGTATATAAACTTTGTACAGCATTGGTAGTTGGTGACTTGATTCATGCCCTTGTCGGAGTAAGATGTTTCCAAAGCAGGTGCGTGAAAATTGAGACAGTCACTTTTTGCTTGTGGAGAGGAATGAACCTGGAGATAAATATCGCGGGAGAATATTGAGTTTCTGATGAGGCTTAAGCAGGATTTTTTTAATTATTTGAAGTTCTTCAAATAGCTTCACAGAGTCTGGTATTGTTTCTCCACAGGATGTAAAAGTGCTGCCCAAGTACGTCATTGGGTCTTGAATACCTAGTGCTTTAATGATGGTGCTCCCATGTTATGCACATACTTTACTAAGGATGGTGTTCACAGTCCAGGGTTGACTATGCCCTCAACCAAAAATCCCCCCCAACTAGCTGCCTCCCAGTAATGCACTAAAATGTGGTTAAGGTACTTTTGCACTTGTGTGCGCTACTTAAGGAGGGGTCTTCCTTTGCTGCGCAGACCATCAGGGGTAGATTCGAAGACTCGTCGGGCTGGTGCGTCGGTGTCCATATGCGTCACGTGTCCCAGCCATCTCAGCCGTAGTATTTTCAGCTTTTTGACCAGGTCAACTTTGCTGTAAGGTCCGTAAAGCTCGTTGTTAAATCTTCTCCTCCATACTCCATCGATACAGACTGGAACTAAAACATTACCTTCTCCATCAAAAATTTAAAAGCTGCATTTAGCATTCTCTCCATAATTTCCTTTGTTTTTGTAAAGTTGAAGATATTGTCCGTATATGCCAGGCTTCGGGGTCCTTTCTTCCATGACAGTTCTAGCCAGAAAAGTGAAGTGGATCTAGAACAGCAGTTCATATATCAGAATAATAAAAAAGAACGGTGAAAGAGGCATACCTTGTTTAACTCGCCTGTTAATTTGGACTGCCACCGGTTCAATTCGGGTTGATATTCCCGTGGTGAATGACCTTATAGTCAAGCTGTTCAAAGCGACTTTAGATCAATTGGTTAAGAGTATTCACCAGCTTATCTGATGCAAGATATGGGCAGATAAAGGAATCTCAGCATTGTTTGCCCAATCCTCATGAAAGGTGATTATTCGCACCATTCCACCTACACCTAGGAGGCATCAATCTCCTTAATATCGCGGAAAAGATCTTTTATGTCATACTTTGTGAACGACTGAAACCATTCGTCAGCAACCTGATAGGTTCATATCAGTGTGGCTTTAGACCAGGAAAGTCCATCATCGATCAAATACTCGCATTTCGTCAGATCTTGGAAAAAGCCCAGGAGTTTAAAATCGATACCCACCACTTTTTCATCGAGACGAGCTTTATGTATACATATGTAGAACAATGTCTTGACACCCCTCTTAAACTCGTCCATTTGTGCAGGATGACGATGGAGAATGCATGCAGCTCCATCAAGGTCAGTAAAGACCTCACCGATACCTTTGATGCAAAGAAAAGATTAAGCCAAGGTGACGGCGGCGACGAGGCGCTGTCATGTGACTTCTTCCATATCGTTCTTAAAAAAATAGTGTAAGCCTCTCACATCAACACCAGGGACACAATCTTTAAAAAGTTCGTCCAATAACTTGCTTACTCCTACGATATTGACATAATCGGATGAACAAAGCGTGATTTCAGTGGTGCTTTGGAAAGTATTGGCTAGGAAGCCAAGAAGATGGGTTCAACGGTGAATGAAAGCAAGACCAAATACACCCTACACTTACGTCTCGGACAGAACTTCTCTTCAGACAGCTTTAATTTTGAGGTGGTCAGAGACTTTGTATACCTAGGCTCCTCTATCAACTCAACAAACGATACCAGTGCAGAGATCAAACGAAGAATTACTCTTGCCAATCGCTGCTTCTTTGAGCTAAGAAGGCAATTGAGGAGCAAAGTCCCTGCATAAAACGCTTATCATCCTGGCATGAACCCTTTTAACAGTTGATAAGAACGCTTTCCGTTGATTTGAGAGGAAAATTCTTCGGATGATTTTTGGTCCCGTCTGCATAGATGAGGAATGTAGAACAAGGTACAACAACGAACCTTACGGGCTGTACAGTGACACTGACCTAACCACAAAAGTGAAAAACCAACAACTGAGGGGGCTCGGTCGCCTAGAGCAAATGTACATCTATGCTCTCACCCAGAAAGTCTCTGAATCTAACCCCGAGGGACGCCACAGTAGTGGAGGTTAGCATAATAGGCGGAAAAGGACCTCAACCAACTTTGCGTGGAAAACTGGGAACAACTAGCTAGAGACCGTGCCGCCTGGAAGAAGCTTGTTGGTTGATGCCCTGGTCCACCCCTTACTATAGCGCTTCCTTTCGTAATTAAGTGAGTTGGTAATGGGGCTAGAGCTCAAGGATCGAAATCCAAGCGATGTGATTAATATAATTAAAATATTTTATCAGAGATACTGCCCTCTTGTGAGGAAGTGAAAAACCTTGTAAGAGTATCTCTTGTCTTGTGAAAACATTTATTGGGAAACTAGTCGGGTTCTTAAAAAAAGAGTAAAAATAAAAAAGTAATTTCCCTTAAACTTAATTTGTATCACATGTATTTTATGTACAATAGCTGTGTGTTGTATTGATGCCGATAAATTTCTTACAAACAATGTTGATCAATCTTTTCCAAAGTATCAGCAGAACATCCAGTGGCTTTATTATTTTATTTGTATTTTATAACCAAAAAACACTGTGATCTTCTTATACTAAATTGAATTATATTCTCCATGGACATCTGGCTTATAGCAGTATAGTAGCCGGATAGCTTCCTTTCTTATCCATAAATGTCATAAATGTCACTGTCGCTGCGCGTCTATATCCTCATTTCAGTATATTTTTTTCGTTATGCCTCGCGGAATGTCAAATAAAAATGACAAATAAAACCAGAGAAATCCCATTTCATTTTGAATGAGAGAACGATAGTAAACTCGCCCGTCAGCTTCATATAGTCGTATATCTTTGTTGGGAACAAACCCAACAAACTACTGTTATTGACACTAAACGCGCCAAAGGACCCCCCCAGAAGTCTCAATTTCCAACCCAGCCAACAAACTGTGCTGCTGATGGTGTATATAAATGCTGTGATGGTTGACATGATTTTCCATCATGACACCGCGCGCATTTCTATAGTGAAAGAAAAATTGCACTAAAATGTTATCGTTCTTCGTCCTTTGATTTGGTTTTTTTTCAGCTACTCTGAAACAGAAGTTTATGAGAAAAACTATTACCACCTTTAATGCTGTGTCGGTTCGGAGGTGATAGAGAGAGGCAGGATTACAGCAGAGAACACACCACACATCATGGTGAGAGAGAAGAATCCTGGTGTGATCCCTCTGCTCCTTTGTCATATTTTCACTCTAAGGGTGCTGTGTTGCTGGTATGACAAAAGGATTACACGCGGGACATTCTTTATAGAAAAGCTGCAAGAAGAACCTCATTTTGTCTGAATGCCTCTGCCTTAACTGAGTAATATGGCTAGGGACGGAAATAACTTTTAAATCCTTAAGCTATCTATGTACGAGTACAAACATACATACCTACGTGTGCGTCGTCATCGTTGTCGTCTTCGTGGTTTAACCTATATGTGTTGGGGTGTATGAAATCCTGCGGATGATGATGTGTCTCTCGCGTACCAAAATATTATTTGTGTTATCCTAGTTATATGGTTTCTAGGGATAAACGCGAGGAGGGATTCCCATGACTACACCGCAATCTCTTAACTAACCTTAAAAATTCAATAAAGCGTTACTATCGTTGTGGTGCACTCTGTGGTTGGCTTCTGTGCTCTCTTGCCTACACACCATCCCTGCCATCTTCGTTCAGGGATGTCATTGAATATTACGCCTTTTGCTTAAATGATTTACACGGTCACCGTGAAAAGCAAAGGTTATAGGTTGGTATAAGGTCTCCCATTCTCATCCGGCAGAACTGATTATCGCCAGGATTCTTTTGTGCTTCCTTTTAATATTGAATGAAGAACGGGTGTACCTACACACGGTGACGGTGGTGGTGTTGGTGGTTTGAGTTTCTCTTGAAGAAAAGATTTACGATGGAAATTAAATTTTGCTTTTTCACAATAAAAACTGGGTTTACTGAAATGGTGTTGGCTGTTGCTTTCAGTTGGCTTTTGCTATTCTCGGAAAGAAATGAGTAATAGAGGTCTTACAAATGAGACCACTTTTAGCGGACAATGATAAAGCATCCGGGACCTTTTTTTGTGAAAATGGCTTCCGTTGTGAATTTTAATTATACACTAACTTGTCGGCATTAAGGAGTTTGAGGGAAAAAAAAATATATTGTAAGGTATTATGTGGGGTTGCTGGAGACGGTGAATGCGGAGTTTAACAATTGTTGTGAATAAACAGTTCAAATTTAAGGATATGTTTTATTACGGTATTTTTTAATAATGGAAACTGAATTGGGTTGTTAATTTTGAAAAAAAAGAAAACATTTTTAAATATAAAAAGTAAACTTTATCCATTTTGGGTTAGAATTTTTATTTGTTACCCAATTCAGGAGGATTTTTTAGAACTTGTTGTATTTAATTGAAAATAAATTTTATTTTAATTTGTATTTTGTTTTTCTCTTTTCTTATTACTATGAGAATAGGTACTCTCTCTTTCTGATATTTTTAAAAAGTGAAATAGAATTGGCCCACGTCAACCAAATATAGTAATTTCAAATAAAATTATTTTTTGAAATTATGTAAGCTACGAGTAGAGCTCTTGAAACCCGGGTACCCGAAGACCCGCTCGGGTACCCGGGTACCCGAATACCCGGGTATTACCCGGGTAGTACCCGGGTACCCGGTTCCTCGAATTACCCGGGTACCCGAGTACCCGAAATACCCGAGTACCCGGGTACCCGGGTACCCGAGACCTCGAGTACTCGGGTACCCGGGTAATTCGAGTACCCGGATACGCGAAAATTAAAAAATACACACTTTATTACTGCACAAATTCACTTTATTTGGTCTAGGCTAATTTTATTTTTGTGCTACAGTCGAATTTATACATTTTAAATGCAGAAAATCAACTTTTATAGTCCATTGCTGCCGGTCCTCGGGTACCCGAGATACATAGGTACCCGGGTACTCAGGTACCCGAGACACACGGGTACCCGGGTACTCGGGTACCCGAGACACATGAGAACTCGGGTACCCGGGTACCCGAAGACTTGCCACTCGGGTACTCGGGTGCCCGGGTACCCGGGTAATACCCGGGTATTTTTCTACCCGAGTACCCGGGTACTCGAGAAACCGGGTATTACCCGGGTTCAATCAAGAGCCCTAGCTACGAGTAAATACGTTAAAATTTAAATTGAAATCGTTTATTGTCATAGTTTTCGAGGCTGAGGTATGCTTGTTGTATTCCAGGGTATTCAAGAAGAAATCAAGTAAAACTCGGGTTAAGAAGAAAAAGAACTCAGAACAATCAACAGTTTTATAATTCCTACTCTTCATTAGAAATAGAAAGAGAGCCTTAGCTTTGGTAAGGTTTGAAGGGAGGGTAGTAGTGAAGAAGGGAAGTGAAGATATTAGAAGGAAGTCTTAGGCCTTCCTGAACCATCCTGAACTTTTGATGAGATTTAGGAGGTTCCTATGTGGCAAGACAGAGATGTCGGCAGTGGCGGACTAAGCTTGTTAGAGGCCCGGGGCGGCTATGCTAAATGGGGCCCCTTATGTGATCAGATAAGAAAACGAGTATTTTGATGTTTATGAATTAAAAAAAATAGTTTTTCTTATTTTTAAGTTTTAGGCAAACTAGCAGCAGAAGAGGGATGAAAAATTGTGTTTCCGCAATGTATAGAAAGTTAAAAATAAAGTATATCAAATTGTACTTTTGGCTTCAAAAACATAATATTTTATCCAGATTTGTTGATGTATGTTTGTATATATTAGGGTGGCACTTATAGTAAACAAAATTTGATTTCCCCCACCACCTAAGAGCGAAAATGTGTGCAATTATTTTTTAAGATTCGTTAACGTTAACACGTGGCGGCAAGCACTTGAAATTTTTCATACAAGATACATAGAAATTTCATATTCAAGATTATGGAAAAAGTGTGAAAGTGAATGGAAAATCTTTAAACTTGGCACATATATTAAACAAATATTAAAAAATATTTACCCCGTTAAAAATAACAGTTAATATCGTTGTTTTAGTGAATTTATTGTTATTGTTATTGTTATTGTCATTTTATGTTTTAAAAAATGGCTTGAAAATAAGAGATAAGCTTTATTTTGAAAAAAGGTATTTATTGATCTAAGTAGTAAAAATTATTCAAACATTTCAGATTTCTTAGAGGTTTTTTAGTCCATCGATATCGTTGCCATCCGCCAATGGAATTCGAGAGTTGATGTCTTGACGGACTATACCAAACTATATTATACTTTCACATAAAAAGTGAATTTGATCCAAATGTTAACCAATTAACATAACATCTTATTTTTCCAGAGCAGTAAAAACTGTGAAAATTTCATATTTTTTCGGATTTTTCAATCCATCTTATTGTTTTTAAATTTGGATCAAATTGAATTCGATCAAAATCGATACAGTAGGCGTGTTTTTTTGGGATTTTATATATAGTACAGTGAAAAATTTCCATAAAAACGCATCCGCAGCGGCCTATATTTTTGTATTTGCAATATGGTACGCCTGAACAGCTGTCACGACACAAAAGTGAATTTAGTGAAAGTTAAAAGTAGAAATAAACCAAAATTATTAACAAAAACTAATATATTTGCAAGTTAAATGGGAAATATGACTATATATTTATATAATTAATGTTTTCAATCAAATGTTTGTGCCCCTTTTTTCATTATTTGCCATTTTCAGATACGAAAATTGATTTTGCAGCTATAAACGAAAAGAAAAGGGGTAGGGGTGTGTTGGTAGACTATGGTCAAAGTAAAAAGTCATGATTTAGTCTGCTATTACACGAAGACTTTTTAGTTGAGATTTTTCGAAATTTAGTATTGTGAAAGTGAAATAAAATTTTGTTTTCTCAATTGCCCCCATTTAATTTTGAAAAAAGTCATGACTCAAAAGTCGTCGTATAATAACAGACTCAATACACATGGAGTAGATGATATTAGCGATAATTTTATAAATTACAATAAGGACATGATTGTATGGCTAATTTTAATGCATTTACCTAGTTTTCCACTGGAAATTTTTTAATTCACCAATTTTACCGGATTAACTGAGTACATTAGTAGCCAAATAAGCCTGAACCTTCCTTGAACTTCAGTAAGTTTCAGCTGTACTAACTGGTTCAAATTTTGATCTATGGTTCAGCATTTGTGACTCATCGATTTTATCGGATCTACTGAAGTGCAACGATGATTCCAAGGTTCAAGTATGTTGTAATAACAATTTCAAGCTTGACCCTTGTTGAACCTCAGTTAAACTGCCGAAATCAGTGAGATAAAATAATTGAACCATGCATCAAAGCTTGAACCACGTTTATACAAGTAGCCTTTCCACCAAAAGCAGTGACTTAAAATTGCTGAGCATCGGATCAAAACTTGAACCATGTCTATACAAACTGGTCCCTATAGGCCAAAGGTTTACAAAAAGAGCTTTTCATATGAGCTGCGAATAGTGAATTTTGAAATGGGAATGATCGTGAATTTTGACCTTACATTCCCTTGAGTAATTTGTTTGGTTGCCTGTAGAAGAAAATGTGAAGAAAAATGCTTTGTGAAATGCGTCTTGATGTTGTGGTTTGCGAATTATCGTTTGACAGTCGGCAGAATATATCTTGTTTGTCACTAATAAAAATGCTAAATTTTGCACTTTAAACTAATTTAAGGCAGCGTTTTTTTTTAGCATGGCACAGGAAAGGATCATTTTTTCATTTTGTCGAAAAGGTAAAACAAAACAACCATTCACTTTACAAACGACCCTGTTTAGACTGTAATTGCTCACTACGCCACCATGACGTAAATTTATGGGTGAAATTTTTCTCTTCACCGATTTCTTCTACAAAAACATGGTCTTGACGAAGTGAAAAGTTACAGTCTAAACAGGGCCATTCATTCAACATAATTCTACTCTATGAACATAGCCATCGAGAATTCGAGACACATAAAAGTACCAGTCGTACCAATGACGACACACAAAAATCCTATTCAATTGAGTTCGATACTCGAACAAACGTCAAAAGTTTATCGGCAGCGGGATTCTACTTTAACTTTTATCGGCAGCGATTTTGCTGGCGATGCTGTTTTTGTAATTCATATAAAATTTCACTGTGCTGCGGATAGCTTTTCCAATAAAACACACCTAGTATTGAATTGAATTCGTTTAAATCGGAGAGATTTA
Source organism: Dasysyrphus tricinctus (assembly GCA_963921185.1). Classification (NCBI taxonomy): domain Eukaryota; kingdom Metazoa; phylum Arthropoda; class Insecta; order Diptera; family Syrphidae; genus Dasysyrphus; species Dasysyrphus tricinctus. The sequence goes on along the minus strand of OY992533.1, from coordinate 115,867,514 downwards.
GTTCCATCGAAATCGAAATGAAAATTGAATCGGAAATAAATTCAGTGAAATGAAAATGATCGAAATATCGATTGATTGAAATGATCGAATAATTTTGGCTATCGATTCCTAAACGATTCGATCATTTGAACGATTTACACAGCTCTTATTTAAAATTGAACTGAGCAAAACAAAACTAGTAGGTACCTAGGTACTTATTGACGTATATTTTTGAGAAAAGGTAGTTTGAACAAAATAATTCATTTTTCAAAATTTTGAGTTCGAGGATATATTTTTAAAAAATTATTTACTATACAAATTTGTTTTAAGCAGAAAATTAACGAAATTCCGAACTCAATATTTTTCTTTTTATATTAATTCTTTAAAAACCTAACAAGTAGCATCATCACTTTATAGACCCTGTTTTTGAAATATATACTTATGTATTTCTTAAAATATGCATACATCAAATCTAAACATATCGTGTTTAAATTGGATTTGGGGGCCCCCGGACACCGAAGGCCCGGGGCGGACCGCCCCCTCCGCCCCTACCTTAGTCCGCCAGTGGATGTCGGCCAGTTCAGTGAAAAAGTATTCTAATAGGGCTGCTTTTTTGGTTCTGGCTATGCTTAGGCATGAACAAAGGAAGTAAGGTTAGCCCTCTTCTGCCTCTTTAGCTTCACACCATAGACATAACTTCGATGCATTCAGGAGGACACAAGCATCCACAGGTTTTTTTTTGTTAAATAAGCCTCTGCCTATTAACTCCTATTCTCACCTACCCGTGGTGAACATCGGGTGCCTAGTACCTCAATTGAATATGGGGTTTCAAACCCTGTGGACAGTTATTGGGGGCAACAAACGAGAGAGAAGGGAGGAGTGTGGAGGAGTGAGGAGGAGTGTGAAGAGTACCTTAACCAACTTGGCGTACGAAACTGGAGACAGCTAACTAGAAACCGAGCTGGCTGAAGGAAGCTTGTTGGTTGAGGCAAACCCCGGACTGCAGCGCCATCTTAAGTAAATAAGGAACTAAGTCCGATGAGCTGATGGCCTTTCTTCTCATATGGGTTCGGGGCTTCCATTAAGTTGTGTCCCATTAAGAGTGATAATAATTGAGCTCTGCTTATCTTGAGTAGGTATTCAGTTTTTTCCTTGAAAAATTCAGCTGTAGATTTTTTAAACACCGAAAAGTGCCGATAGATGACCATCTGACATCTGCAGCTTCAAGGAAAATCTGGTGAATTCTACTTTCTCCTTTCTCCAGTACCCTAAGAACCGAGGCTTCTGTTAGGCTCGGATCCGGAGAAGACCTGTTTTTGGACAGTTCATCCATTTCATTATAATATCCTGGTATCCATCTTAGGGTAACTGTGTTTGTTGAATTTAGTATACTTAACTCATTCCGTCAACGTTCTACCAGTTTGGGCTTTATGGCGATTGAGGAAATGGTTTTAATTTCCACCTGGCTATCTATGGTGATGTCGATATTTTTGTAAGCTTTTAGTGAGGCAAGATGTTTCGTGGCTTCGCAAACTGCAAGCACTTTTTTAGATGTAGGTTATCTGAGCAGATATCTGAGCCAACCCCCTCGGAGGTTTTGAAACCGTCAGTAAATACCGAAACATGATTTATATTTAAGACTCGGTTTTCATTCCAGAATTCCTTAATTGGGATATCTGTAGTACCTCGTGGCATAATGGTTAGTGCGTTATGGACTGTCGAGTCGAAGTTCTTGGTCGGGACCGATTCCCAGCCGTTGATGCCATCTAAAAACAGAATCTTATTTCCAAGGTACTGCATCTTGCGAGGAACTGACAAATTTTTCAAAAGCAGGGAGATTGCAGTAAAATTATTCCATTCAAGGCTTTCTCAAGGCAGGATTAGATTTTTTTTAATTCCAGCCCAGAGCTAATCCAATGCTTTTGGCCCCTGCTCTAACTCAAAAGGAGCAAGCAAGGTTGAATCTGATTCTAACCCAAGATTTTGTTTTACGGCGCGGTGCGGCGGAGACCAAAACTATTATCTTTAAACGGTACATGAATCCACCACGAAAAGTAACTTCAGCTATCAAAGTTTGCTACAGACAAAGATCAGCGGGAACCTTATTCCTCTAATAAAAAATAAATATTGTTTTAAATTAAAACGAGTCGATGAGCTTCCAATTTTTCAAAGTTTTATACTTCCTCCTGTCAGTTTTGCTGCTATAACGTGATGTGAACTGAGAAAAGGACCAATAGTACTATGACATCTAGGTATCGTGGTTAGGTGGTGTTTCACTTTTCTCACAAGCGGGTTTGGATGATTGCTTAGGTTGCTCGTCAGTTTTTTGGCAGCACTGATCATGATGTATTTGTCAAAGGGTGCTAACCCGAATGCCTCATACAGTTGCTTGTTACTGAAAGAAATTCGTCGCCATTGGTCAAAGTGGAGTCCTGTACAGACTCGCAAGATCTTCCTATCAAACAATACCCATTCTCCACGCAGGAAAGTTGTTTGTGATGATCGCTTTGAGCAATAATTGCTTTTTGAGAAGCAACTTCGTCCTTTTGCTGAGTCCAAAGCTTTTCTACACTAGAGGGTGAATGCGATGGAAAGTGTAGTTCTTCAGACTTGCTGTTACATGCGGATTAAAGCGTAACCACTCATCAAAGCTAACACCTAGATATTTCACCCTTGGTCTGGTTGCGATCCGTCAGACAGATTAATGATAATACTACGGTAGCTTCTAGCTGATGGTGTTCCACTTGTCTGCTGAGGCAAGCTGTTGCGTGGCAAGAAGAAGTGACAATAGGGTTCGGTAAAAAGGAGTGGATAGGTAGGAAAAAGGACGAGGTAGGAACGAAATTCAGCTATCCCAAGGACTGGAAGGATGCTGTGATTGTTAAGCTGCCAAAGAAAGGTGACCTTAAGAATTTGCAACAATTGGCGTGGTATCACTATTTTGTACGTTTTCCCAAAACTAATGGCAACCATCATTCTCGAGCAAATAAGGGATAGAATCGAGTCTAAACTCAAGAGGCATCAAGCTGGCTTCCGCAGGGGTCGATCGTGTGTCGACCATATCAACACCCTGCGTATCGTCCTCGAGCAGTCGATGGAATTTCAATCACCGCTTTACCTCATGTTCGTGGATTTGGAGAAGGCCTTCGATCGAGTTAACCGAGAATATGGAGATCGTTGCTTGGTAGAGGAATTCCGCCAAAAATTGTTGCTATTATTTAAGAGTCCTACAAGAACGCAGGGTGTTTTGTTCTAGATACCTAATGGGCAGCTATCCGACTCCTTCGTAGTGCAACAGGGTGTGAGACAAGGGGATGTTCTATCGCAAATTCTCTTCCTGCTGGCAATGTACGACGTATTGACGGCCAGGGTTGGTCAGCGGAGCGACAGGGCATTCAGTGGAGACCGTTCGAATGGCTTGATCATTTAGACTATACCGATGACATATGTCTACTGGCAAATAACATCAGTGGGCTGAACGGGATGTGCCAAACACTGCAAGTGAAGGGAGAGTCGAGTGGTCTAAGAATAAATAGCAAAAAGACAAAAATAATGCTCACAGGCTGCTCCACACAGCAGCGTATTATTCTACAGGAGATGCCTAGTTGAAGAAGTGGAACAGTTTCACTATCTTGGAAGTATTGTTTCTGCAAACAAGTCAAGAGCGACTGGACGTCGACATAAGAAAGCGTAAATGGCGTTGGATTGGTCACACACTGAGAAAACCAAACGATGAAATTGCAAAGGAGTCCTTTGAATGGAATCCTCAGGGTGCACGGGTTGGAAGAGCAACAACAACATGGAAATCAACTGTCTTAGCGGAAGCGGAATCCCAGAGAAAGACGTGGCCACAGCTAAAGTACCTTGCAGAAAAACCGTGAAGAATGGAGACTTTTTGTTGACGTCCTATGTCTAAGCTAGGGTTACAGGATACGATGATGATGATGACCGAAATGAAAAGGAATGGAATGTCTAGTCCGGACAACATGGCCTGCTTGCGGGGCTCAGCTTGAACTCGCCGGAATGGTGGAGATCTTGCCCCCAAACTAAACCTCACCTCTCAACAAACACATCGATCAGGCCTAGACAAAAATTAAGACGCAGACGGACAGCTCACCACACTAAGGGCGCTGCGGATGTTGTTGCAGCGTGGCCTTATCCCACCTAACATAGAACTTCTTCGGTTTCTAGAGTTCCAGTTGTTCAGGCGACCAGAACAAAGCCAAATGCCCCAAGTTATTTTGAACTCCCATCACAGCCGTCTCACGTACTCTTCTTCTCTTTGGACTCAAAGGACAGCTTACATAGATTTGGCTGATGGTAGCGAATCGTCCGCTTAGAGCATCGCTGGGTTGAGTTTTGTTCGAGGTGTAGATATTGAAGATGTACGACTCTAGCTTTGATTCTTGAGCATTTCCTGCTCTGATGTTTTTGGTTATTGACTGGGCTGTTTTTATTCTGGACGAAGAACGATCTGGAATTGATCGTAGTTGCAAAAATGGTTAGCTTATGAATTATAAGCCCCTGTATTCAGGTGTTGTTAAATGTTTTCTCTATATCCAGGAAGCATTCAACAACAACCTGATAGTTATTGAGGGTGCTCGTCGTTCTGTGAATCTTAAGATGTAAAGAAGAGTGTTTCTTATGGAATCCAAACTGCATATCCGGAATGATATTGTAAGTGATGCAAAACGCCTTCAATCTCAGAATAATAAGACCTTCTACGATTTATCTGGTGTTGTTGAAAAGGGATATGGAACGATATCGTAAAACGGTACCTTTATCGACTTTCTTCGGTATTGCTATACTATTTTCACTGGGTTCCATCTCTACGGAAAGTAGCAATTGTTGACGCAGTTGTAAACAGTATCGTGAGAAACAGCACCATGACTTGGGGAAACTTTCAAATAAGGTCATACAAGAAGATAAGGTTTATATTTTGGAAAGTGGCTCTTATGGGAATCACAGCTAGACGATCACTTATTGGTTTAAAGTCTATAACTTTGCTTCTCAGGTGATCGATTCCTTACAAAAAATCACAGCTGTAATTTTTGTTTGCAATATTCGGCCCTAAGCCCGTGAGAACGTTTAGTCAAGCTTTTGAGAAATCACCCTGCGGTGTAAAGTGTTCTTGCAGCCAGCTATCATCTTCTGAGGCTGTTGATCAAATAGGTTGGCCTAGCTGGAACTAGAGTACTACATCTAATGGTTTCTTAAATTATATTCCTTCAGTGCATAGAAAAGGTTCCATGCATAATAAAGTCCAAACCAAGTTACTTTTATCCAAGAAGATTGTTGACAATGGCGCCTACCTGATTGCGACTTTTAATACCTTAACCGGAGCAAGATAGTTTTGTGAACGGTACAGGGGACCCATATAGGGAGCTTAGCGCGGGCCATCCACTTGGTTTTTGACTTTATTGCATTGGACATAATTTTATGGAACCACACCGTAGAGAATTCTTGCGCTAATGTCTTTTCAAGACCGCTTCGGTATGAAAAATCTTTTTTTATCTTGACATGTCGACCATAGCTGACCCCTTCGTAGAAACGGGTCCCGCAATCGCATCATAGCTTGGAGTATCTTCACAGTTGTCACCTCAGACCTCAAGTTCCTCTCTGAGTCAAATCTGATCATATGGAGGGACGGAGTAAGGTGAGATAAATAAAAACTTGATAAATAATGAAAGTACGCTTTTTGTCAGAGTTTTTGCATTTTCTGATGAGACTTTATAGGAGGAGCGGTAGTTGCGCTTTGCCAAACGATTGGATCTTATTTGGAGCTATGTTACCTTTTTACTTCAGATGGACATGACAGGAGTATTAGTCCCACTTGATAATTATGTATTTATGTATTGTCCATTTAACATTTGTTCATATTTAATGCGTATAAGAAAGTTGTCCTCTTCTTTTTTCTGAGGTGACATCTGTCACACACCAAGAGTTATGCCAAAAGTTGGCTGCCTATGTTTCAAGGGAGGGAGGATTGAAAATAAATGAAGCTACCACGAGGACTCTCAATAATATAGCTATTAAGCTCCCAGTTCATTGTGTCAAATATTGTAAATTTTTAATGAATGCACTTAACTGGGGTCAATTGTTTAGTGATTTCAAGAGTTATTATTCAACAAAAGTGTCCTTAAATCTATGTTTTTGCTCCACAACTTGCCTTTTCAATATGATGCCCTCTCACAAATATAGACGACCCCTTAAGACCAGTTCAAATTAACACTCGCATAAAATAGCTCATAAAACAATTTTGCAATCTCCTCGTGTGTCGGTCGTCCAGTTTATTTATAATAAAATTATTATAGCGCTCATCAAAAGTTATCAAGTTTTGTTATCCTTGCGAAAATAATAATAAAATTCAAAGTAGTTAAGGGTTTGCTCCTCGAAAACGCATTAATTTATGTGTGTTATTCTGTGCCCTCCTAAAAAACCCTTTTTAATACCTATCCTTCCTTCGAATCGCTTTATACCCATATAAAACCGGATTCACAATATTATGTAAACTACTTCACAAAGCAGTATTATCCTGTTTTTTTGGAACTTAATTATGATACCAACCACCTTCCATGTATAGAACCCTTCAAATTGAACAAGAAATATATACACAACATATCCTTATGCAAATTAGTTAGAATGGTGGGGGCGGGTGGAGGTTTAGTTTTATTGTTGTTGGAGTTGGTTATGTTTCTAAAACTGTACTTCTAAACAATTAAAAAAACATTCGAAACAATATAAAAGGACGATTCAATGATATTATGAAATCCTTCTGGGTGCGGTTATATTTTTTTTGTTGGCAGAAAAAAAGACAAACAAAGTTGCCAAAAATTTTGTTAAGTGAATTGGTCTTGTTTTTGTTGTTGATTAGGGCTTTGTGGTTAGAATATAATTTCTTTCTATTTTTGTATTTGTAAGTAGGTATTTCTGTGTGTGTGTGTGTGTTTGAGTGAGAGTAAACAGTTATTTAGACTCATTTTCACACACAATAAACAAATTAGTAAACCGCCCAAAGATATAGAAATGAGGAGATATTAAGCCATTGATATGAGACTTTGAGTGTATATACGAGTATATGTATGTATAGGAACGATGAAAGGATAAGGATGGTTGGCTCTGTGAAGCTGTTCTAGAGATATCATTCACAAATTATCCTGCTTTGCATATTGTTGGGCTGATGCTCAACCAAAAATAACAACCAGAAGCCAGTGCCAGAGAGCTTCTGACCCTAATTAGCTTGGGGGTTAGTTTAATTGGTAATTGTGTTTTCTAGTGGAGAGATTTTGTGCGTATCTGATTGATGCTGTGCGGTGACGTGGAAAAAGTTAGGTCCCTGTTGGGAATGTACTAGAGTATACGTTATGTATGGGTGTCATCAAGCCTCATAAAAAACCTCCATAATACGATAGTTTAGCATAAAGTGGCAACTTATCAAACCTTTACAATATGTTACTTCCTGTAATTGGAAAAATACTTACGTCTCTTTTCACTAAGAAGAGTACCTATATACGTTTAAGTATTAGATTAAACATAACCTATAAAAGCTGATCCCACGTTTTTATTTGCCTTCTTGCAAATTCATCCTGTGAGTGAAGACCTTGTATTTCAAAAATATTTAAAGATTAAAGCTAAAATTAAGTTAAATTCAAATAAATTGTTTCTCCAAGTTTTGTCAAGAAAATACCAATTGTAAGTTATATAACCATTATATACCTATATCCATAATGATTGTATTCACATTTTAGGAAATAAAATCGAACGTTTACCAGTTTATATCTGGGTCGATATTTATTATTTGGAAAATTACTTGAAGTGGAGCAACATTATTTTATTTCAATTGTGAATAAATTTTGTTAAGATGCCGGAATACAATTGCTCATCGAAAACATGCAACGTGGCAGATACGGACGAGATGGTGGCGTGCGAAAAGTGCAAGCGATGGTGGCATTTTACTTGTGCCAACTTTAATCCGGACTTATACGCTACCTCAGATCCGTGGTATTGCGAGACAAGCGATTGCGAAGCGAGAGAAGAAGACCCTAAGGACACAGGAGAAGACCCTAAGGAAGTAGGTTCTGATAAGGGAACTAAAGGAGATCCAACATCAGGTAAAGGTTTAGATGTAGTTGCCACTGTAGATTTGCTATTAGAAGCTGCTGCAGCTGCTCAAGCAGCTGCTGCAGAAAAAGATGTTGAATTAACTTCTCTACGAAGTGAATTAAGGGAAGTGAGGCAGAAGTTAGCTAGCGTTTCTATTTCAAGCCATCCACAAGCAAAGATATCTTCCATTTCCGATCCGGCTGCTTTAAAGACATTTTCTGATAAAAGGTTAGACATGATTAAGACAATTCAGGCAAATCATCAATCACTATTAAGGAATTTAAGTCAACATCAGTCCACTCCAATTCGTGCTGGGGCTACAAATCAAGAAAGTTTTCAAGACTCTTCATCTATCCATCATTCCGACATGGCCAGTCTCCTCACAATTCTGAATAGAGGCAATGTACAGGAATTGCCGAGCTTTTCAGGTAGTAATAAGCGGGAGTGGCCTTATTTCGAAGAGGTGTTTAAATCCACAACAGTAGAAGGGAAGTATAATGGTAAGGAAAACGTGGCTCGTCTTCGAAAGGCTCTTAAAGGGGAAGCATATCAGTTAGTTAGTGACCGTCTGAAGTATTCAACCGATGACGGAGCGATAATGGATTCTTTGCGCTCTATATTTGGTCGTCCTGATGTTCTAGTTCACGGCTTGACAGCAGATCTTCTTAAGCTTCCGTCTCTGAAGTCAAAGTGCGATCCTAATCTACATACATGGGCCGTTAAGTTGAAGGGATTTGTAGCTGATTTAAAGTCAATTAATAGAGAGGATGATCTTTCGAATGGATACGTCTTGACCGACCTGTCGTGCAAGTTAGGACCTGGGCTTTACCAAGATTGGAGAAAGAAGCAAATGTCAACTCCTCAAGCTTCGATAGAAGACTTTGCAAATTTCCTAACGCAAAAGGTTATCGACCTACCTCCCGAGTTAGTTAAGCCTTTAGAAACTACTTTCCCCAGAAAAACACAGAAAATTACAAATCGAGTGCTCACCCATCAGCCATTGCCTACAACAGTTTCAAACGCGTCTTGTGTTAAATGTGGTCAGAAGCAACATATACTCAGTGAATGTGACGAGTTTAAAACACTGCTTCCAGAGACAAGGTTATCTTTTGCACGAGAGCAAAAGATATGTTTTCGCTGTCTAGACCCAGTTGAACATGACTGGAGATCTTGTTCAAAGAAGAAGACTTGTGGATTATCTGGATGCGCTGGACGTCATCATCCACTTTTGCATCAAACACCTGTGCCTCAAAACAAGCAGCTCAATGTGTCAGCTGTTCCCTATGTTCCGCATCCAAACTTTAATTCATCTCACATAGGTTCTAAAATTCCTGTGATGTTTAAGATAGTTCCTATAAGAATCTATGGAAAGGAAATGTTCATTGACACCTTTGCATTTTTAGACGACGGTTCGTCGTTGACTATGGTGGAAAAAGATTTATTTGATGAACTAGGACTCGATGGTCAGGAGGAAATGCTTACCCTTCAATGGACGAAGGGTGTTTCTAGAAGTGAAGAGTCCATAAGAACTAATATAACTGTTTCTGGTGTGCAAAATCAGAAACGTCACATGTTGAAAAATGTTTACACGGTGAAGGGTTTGGAGCTTCCAGTTCAATCAATCGATACTTCCAAATTGCGAGAAAAGTACCCTCATCTTCGAGGACTCCCACTTACAGATCTAGTGGACGCAAAGCCGAAGATTCTAGTTGGTTTGGATCAAGCCAAGTTTCTATTAGGACATGGACAAAGACACGGTAAAGATGATGAGCCTTGTGCTGTTAAAACGCTCCTAGGATGGATAGTTTATGGAAAGTCTGCTCCTATGATTAGAGCAACTTGTGCTCAGGGGGTTGCCAAACCAACAATGCGATTTCTATTCCATGACGCCATCAAATCTGAAGATGAACTTCACGAATTAGTCAAGCGCCATTTTACTACGGAAGAATTTGGTGTTATGCCGCCGAAAGGAGACTTGGTTAGCAAAGAAGAATCTCGAGCTCTGAGCATCATGGAGAGCACGATAAAATACGTGAACAACCGTTACGAAATTGGGTTGTTATGGAGTGCCGACAATATTAAGTTACCTGATAGCTACTCCATGGCTCTAAATCGACTTATAACTTTGGAAAAGTCTTTAAAGAAAAAGCCACAGCTGTTAGAATGGAAGAACAATCATATGCTAGATCTTTTATCCAAGGGGTACGCAAGAATTGCTACTGAAGAAGAGCTTAAGAAGGATTGGCCACGAGTATGGTATGCGCCTACATTCGTAATTGAAAATCCAAACAAGATCCCGCGAAAGCCTAGAGATGTGGCCGACTTTGCCGCAAAGGTACGTGGTGTAGCGCTAAATACCTATCTATTGAAAGGTCCTGACAATCTAGTTTCTCTTCATGCTGGCATTTTCAAGCTTCGAGAACGCAAGATAGCTGTGAACGCTGACGTGAAGGAAATGTTTCACCAGATAAGAATCAAGGCGGAAGATCAACAATGTCAGCGCGTTCTTTGGAGAAATGGAGATGTCACTAAAAGGCCTACAGTTTACATCATGGAGGTAATGATGTTTGGCCCAAGGTGTTCCCCTACATGTGCCCAATTCGTAAAGAAATTTCATGCGAATAAGTTCAAAGATGAATCCCCAGAGGCTGCAGATGGTTTAGTTAATCGGACTTATGTTGATGACTACTTCAACAGTCATGACACCGTAGAACAAGCTTTATCAGTTACAAAAGATGCTATTCAAATATGCAAATCGATGAGTTTTGACTTAATTGGTGTTCAATCAAATAGCCTTGAATTTTTGAAGCAACTTCCGCAGAATAACGTTAATGCCAGGCTGATCAGCATAGACCCAAACGAATCGGAAAGTCATGTTACAAAGATTCTAGGTTTGTATTGGCTCCCTTCCTCCGATATTCTTACGTATAGAGTTTCAGATGATGGATTATTCGAGAAGATGACAAATATAGGGAGTTCAATATCAAAACGAGAAATACTGAGAACCATCATGCGAATTTAGATCCTCTAGGCCTCATCTCACTTTATATTATCAGAGGTCGAATTATTCTCCAAGATATCTGGCGGGAAGGATCCGACTGGGATGAACCTGTCTCAAAGCATTTAAAGGAACAGTGGCTCATATTCATTAAGGAACTAATGGGTATTGAAAAACTGAAAATTCCACGTTTATACGTTTCATGGTCCCCAAGCTGTTCGGAGGCTAGTCTTATAGTTTTTGTAGACGCTTCCGAAAAGGCGTTTGCTGCAGTTTCATACTTCCGTTTTGAAAATGATGATGCTGTTGAAGTAGCTCTTGTTATGGCAAAAGCTAAGGTGGCGCCTGTGAAGAAGTTGTCTGTACCGCGCTTGGAACTGCAAGCTGCGGTTCTCGGTGTACGTTTAGCATCAACCGTCAAAGCTTCTCATTCTATTTCGATTCGTGAAGTTATCTTCCTCTCGGATTCAAAAACAGTTTTATCATGGATCAACTCGACCGAATTCAAATTTCCTTCATTTGTTGCAGTCAGGATCGGAGAGATTTTAGACTCAACTACACCTCGACAGTGGTTTCACGTGAGCTCGGCAGACAATGTTGCTGATGAAGCGACAAAATGGAGTGATTCTAGTATGGGAAATTATGATGCGCGGTGGTTCAAAGGACCTAATTTTCTGAAGGATCCATTTCGATTGTGGCCGGTTAAACCAAGTAAGAACGTAGAACCTATCCTTTACGAAGCCGATGCTAATATTATGGTCCACAATAGCCCAAGTAAGATTTCTTTTCGAGTTTACGATGAATTAAGAAGCAGATTCAAATCTAATTGGGGTTCCTCCGTGAGAACGATTGCCTTTATACTTCGTTTTATAGACTGTTACTTTAAAAAAGAAACTGAAAAGAAACATTTCGTCACTCCATCTGAATACTACCGAGCAGAAGATTGGCTTTTTAGAAAAATTCAGCAGGACGCCTACTATGAGGAATATAAGTCTCTCCAAAAGACCAAGACCGTGGCAAACTCCAGTTCCATTTACCCCTTATCTCCGTTCCTAGATGCCGAAGGTACCATTCGTATGAGCTCAAGAGCACAAAAGGCGTTGATTTCTTACGCTTCTCGAAACCCGGCTATTCTACCTAAAAATCATCCTTTAGTCGAAATATTTATTAAATATCATCATGATCGTAATTTTCATACTGGAACTGCCGGAATCATTTCTGACATTCGTGAACGGGCTTGGATCATTAACATAAGAGAAGCCGTTCAAAGATTTAAGTCCAAATGCTATACGTGCAAACGCATTAGAGCCAAGCCAATAATGCCTTTGATGGGCCAGCTTCCAATTGCTCGCGTATCGTTTGATTCCAAGCCATTTACTCACGTAGGAGTAGATTGTTTCGGTCCGTTGCTAGTCAAATTCGGAAGGGGAACAGCTAAGAGGTACGGTATGATATTTACCTGCCTTACGTTTAGAGCTGTTCAGATCGAACTCCTGAATGATCTTTCGTTAGACCAATGTACTATGGCACTTCGACGATTTTTAATCAATCGAGTCGTCACTAAGTTTTTGTACAGTGATAATGGGTTAAACTTCATAGGTACAAAGAACCTTTTGGAAAAGGATATTAAGGAGATGGAAGAAGCTCTAAGTGAATATTCGGCAACATATGAAAAGATACTTTGGCAATTCATTCCTGCGTATTCACCATGGATGGGTGGAGCATGGGAGAGACTGATTCGATCAATAAAAATCACTGTCGAATTCATCTTGAAAGGGGTCGTTCCAAGAGAAGATGTCCTACGAAATGCGCTCATTGAAGCACAGGGGCAAATTAACCGACGTCCCCTAACACACATTCCGGTCGACCCCGAAGATCCAAGGCCTCTTACACCTAATTCTATGCTTTTCGGAGACGATGATAAAAATATTACCGCTCCTGGAGTTTTTTATGAAAGTGATATTAACAGCAGGCTGTATAGTCGAAGGTCGCAGCATTTAATGACGGAATTTACAAAAAGGTGGTATACGGAATATCTGCCCGAAATAACGAGACGCTCTAAGTGGCATAAAGACGTCAAGCCAGTGGTTGAAGGTAGCATCGTAATATTGGTAGAGCCAAATGATGTTCGTGGATCTTGGAAAATGGGTAGAGTGACTAAGGTTTATCCCGGGCCTGACGGAGTAGTAAGAATTTGCGATGTGCGATTACCAAATGGAACTATAAGACTCAAGAGATCAGTTGGGCGGCTTGCTGTGCTTGATGTTTTGTCTTCATCCTAGTCTTCAGACGGGCCCCGGAATGTCATCAAGCCTCATAAAAAACCTCCATAATACGATAGTTTAGCATAAAGTGGCAACTTATCAAACCTTTACAATATGTTACTTCCTGTAATTGGAAAAATACTTACGTCTCTTTTCACTAAGAAGAGTACCTATATACGTTTAAGTATTAGATTAAACATAACCTATAAAAGCTGATCCCACGTTTTTATTTGCCTTCTTGCAAATTCATCCTGTGAGTGAAGACCTTGTATTTCAAAAATATTTAAAGATTAAAGCTAAAATTAAGTTAAATTCAAATAAATTGTTTCTCCAAGTTTTGTCAAGAAAATACCAATTGTAAGTTATATAACCATTATATACCTATATCCATAATGATTGTATTCACATTTTAGGAAATAAAATCGAACGTTTACCAGTTTATATCTGGGTCGATATTTATTATTTGGAAAATTACTTGAAGTGGAGCAACAATGGGTATGGGAAGGACACTGAGTCACTCGGTCATATTCAAATTTTATTAATACATTGGGATATGTTTTAATTTTGTTTATTAATGAAATAAACGACTACCATCTCAAAGAAATTGCAGGCTTTTGTGAACCGTTGTCTACGCCATATTCTAAAAATTCGCTGGCCACAAATTATATCAAACGAGGAATTGTGGCGCAGGACAAGGCAGGAGCGGCTGGACGTTGACATAAGAAAGCGTAAATGGCAATGGATTGGTCACACACTGAGGAAACCAAACGATGAAATTGCAAAGCAGTCATTTGAATGGAATCCTCAGGGTGCACGGCGGGTTGGAAGACCAAGAACAACATGGAAATCAACAGTTCTAGCAGAAGCAGACTCCCAGAGAAAGACGTGGCCACAGTTAAAATATCTATCTGCAGACCGAGAAGGATGGAAACGATTTGTTGGCGCCCTATGCCCCAACCGGGGTTACAGGACTTGATGATGATGATGAATGAAATAAAGAAATGTTTGCATTATATCAATGTTGTTAGCTTAGGCCATGTTCGACTTGAAATAAGGCTTTGTTATGGATGTTAGTTAATTGAATATAAATTTGGGACATATTAATTCGAATCACAAATAAGAAAATAATTATTTTTTTTTTTAATTTCAAAATTCGATTTGAATTTCTTTTGGCTTCGTAGTCAGAACAGGAAAACTAAACGACCCCTCCATAGGACGACCTACCCTCATAATAAAGGTACCAGATGAGCAGTATACAGTTTTGTAGATAGTGCCTAAAAAACAATTTGCGAATGGGTTGCTTGTCAAAATGTGGTCAAAGCATAGAGTTGCCAAGCAATTATTCTCTTTAAAACTTAGCATCTGAGCTGGGGCAGATAATTGCAAAACGCCAAATACTGAAAATAATTGCTTGGCAACCCTTTGCCTTGACTACATTTCGACAGGCAACCCAATTCTCGTAAAGTTTAATTGCATTGGTAAATATTTTTTTTTGTTCAAATTCAATGGCAATGGTGCAGTGGATGTAGTGCTTGACTGCTAACTTAGAGGTGTGGGTTCGAGCCCCATTCTAGGCAGCATTCTTTTCTATATTCTCCCAGCTTAACTGGATGCCACCCGTGAGATTTAATGAGATAATAAACACCTTGATCTCAATCCACTGTGCCAAATCTTTCCTATCCTCCTACTCTTTCTAACTAGTGCCGTGCAATTAAGGTTGCATTATAGTTAAAAAAAAAAATGTCACCAATTAAATTTATCGAAATTTAAGTTTGCGTGTTTTGAGGGATATTGAAATTGTTTTCTACTACATATAAATATGAAGTAAATACTCATCTGCTGCGAACGCCGGCCAGGAAATCGATAAATTCGGATCATCAACAACACTTGCACTTGCATTTGCATTGCAGCGGCAATATTTTTAACTGAGCGTGCATTAGGATAATGCACAGGCCTTACGACCCTTACAACATCAGTAACACTTCCACTCTGTTCAAATTTCTTCGTTATTTTACTGATCACTTGCGTATTCGCGGTGCTTGCGATTATGACGACCATAATCACCGCGTAATACGCAAAAAGTGGCTAAGTTTGAATTACCACTTTACTAGTAATTTTTTTATAATTTAAGCGCGTTGTTCTATTGTTATGCGATCCACTATCGTAAATTGCAAACATTCAACTAATATTATGACACTTCAGATGATAGCTGAGCTTGACAGGTGTCAAATGGCAGCGCTTCCCACTTGAAACCATGAAATGTATGAACCTTTACAATCAACATATTATTACATGTCAAGTTGACGAACAGGGGTGCTTGGAAAGAAAATAACCCCCATCACTAGCGGATCCAGAGGGGGGGCTCTAGGGGCTGAAGCCCCCCCCCCCCACGGCTGATTCAGAAGAGAGTTAGACAAACAAAACTAAGATTGTGGCTACAAAATTTACATGTGAGCTGTGTTTTTCCAAGCCATAGGAAAACTGAACCATAATATATGCAGGCTGTGTTTTTTTTCGAAGCCCCAGGGGAATTGGATGAAAAAAGACGATTATATAAAAAATAAAATATACCTTCGTACACGTATACGTTTTTCAAGCCTTAAAAGTATAAGACAAAAAGTTGAGGCTTGGGGCTAAGATGAAAGCTATAACACTGTTAGGGCTAACAAAGGGCTACAAAATTTGCATGGAAGCTGTTGTTTTCCGAAGTCCGCAGAGAAAAAATGGAGGTTGGGGCTTAACAATTTGTGTGTAAGCTTTGTTTTTTTCTAAGCCTTTAAGGAATCGGACTAAACAAATAACAAGTTTGGGGCTAGTAAGTATGCATACCTAAATGCTGTGTTTTTTTCCAAGCCCTAATATTGAAACTAGTGAGGTTGACTTTCATGCTATTATTTTAACCTAGATTTCCTTGGGTTTCGATATTTCTTAAAGATCCGATTAAGTTTGAGAAAATGAATGAATGTTAGCTTTTTCTTAAACTCCTCTTGATATTTTTCGGACTTAGCTAAGCCCAGATATCTTTTAGGGCTTAAGTTTAAAAACTCAGTTTTCGGTGTAAGAAATCACCCTGATTACAGAATCCGACGAATGAGTCGGCCCAATTTAGACATTTGGATCATAATTAAAATGTCAAAATTCAGTCTGATTCGCTCCGCAGTTCAGCATTCGACGGATGCTATAAGTAATCGGGCTGAATAACTTTGATATGGATTGTTTGCATGATAACATCAAAATATTGTTTTAAAAATTGAAACTTATGTTCTTATTTCAGATTGTTTTCTTGTGTCGAAGGATATTTTGACGATTTTAAAGACTACTTTAAGACGAAGCGATTTTTGATCTTAGTTTCTCTTTTGATTTCCTTTGTGCTCTAACGAAGAATTAGAGAGGTCTTTCCACAAGCAATATTCATTAAATGAAATGAGAAAGAATTCACTTCGAACTCGTTTTCGAAATGTAAAAATCAGCTGTAACGGTTAATTTATTTTTTCTTTAAAAAGTGTAATATACATATTTGTTTTAATATGGACCCAATACCTTTGAATTGATAAAAAATATGAATGGAATTCGTGTTAAAATAGTCATTGATCGGAATGTTGAACACGAATTTTTATGTTCGAAATACCAATCCTCATGGACTAAGGTAATTTTCGGTGGAATAGGTACAGAATATCCAAATTAATTTTTTTTCCTCAAACTTACAAAAAGTGAATTGAAAAACCTGATTTAGCTAATTTCCTGGAACAGTTACTTGTACAGAAAACTTGCAATTGTTTTTTTTTTATAGGGAGCTTAGTTACCTTCCTTTTCTCTTCTATAGAAATTAAATTTTAAGAATTAGATAGGTGAGATACAAGGGCGCACGCCGGATTTCGATTAGGTCGGATCAAACTCATTCAAAAAATAGTTTTATTACAGAAATCTTGCTTTTAAATGTTTACATCAAAAGAAGAAAAATTGAATAATATATGAAATATATTCATCTAGCTGCCCCCTTGCGTACGCTCTTTTGTTTCAATTTTGTCCATTTAACTTTCGTACGAATCTTACGTTAGTGTCAAAAACAGAAAAAAAAAGTTTGCACTGTGACTCTTTTAGTCTAAGTTATTAGATTTTTAGACGGTTACTTGTTAGAAAGTTTTTCAAATTTTCTCATTAGTTGGAAATATGCTTTATTTAAATATGTAAATAAAATGTCTAGCTAATCAAATCTTGGACAACCAATCCAAGTTAAGAAATTTTAGGACAACAGTAACCTACAAAGTTTATCAATAACTTTTCGGAGGTGGACGGCTGTCTAAAGTTAAACCAAGTACTTAAGGATGAGGTTTTATAAATCCAACAAAAAATATTCAAATTAAAGAAAAGTACCTACCTACTTATTTAAAGTTCCTATAAACATATCCTTACAACTTTTTTATACGATGTGTCTTTGTGGAGAAACTGGTTAAACCGTCTTTTCAAAAAAGCAGCTGAAGCTTACTAACTACCAGATGCTACATTTCCAATCATATATTTTTGCATTATACAAGATCTTTTTTGATTCAGCTGCCGACTAGCCTACTTTCTGAGAAAAGAAAATTTGGGTTGGTAGGGCATTCGTATATGATTTAGAATTTTTCAAAAGATGTGTCTTAGGGAACTCCAAGCCCCCCCCCCCCCCCCCCCACAGCCAAATCCTGGATCCGCTACTGACCTCCATTCATTAGGTTTAAAAGAGTTTTAAAAAGTGAACTTTATAAAAAATAAAATGCACGACTGGATCGCACGTACTTGCTCTTATGTTCAAGTTGTGTGGGAATTAAGAACTTTAAAAAATATTCAAGTAATTATATAGCCTATTGAATAGACCGGAAAATGAGAGGTATAAAGGAACAATTACGTGCAAGGATTTTTACTATTGAATATGTTTGTTTGGCCCATAGGCATGCTTAAAACCGAAAATGCTACTAAATTCACCCATGCGTTTCTGAGAGAATGGTCACACTGGCCACTTTTCAGTATTTTTGGTATAACTCGAAAACTAAGCGGAATTTGACAATTTTACATATAATACTTTTTGTTCAAAATTAAATTTTCTATTGGAATGGATAGTTCAAAAAATTTTACGAAAAAATTTAAGCAGGAAAAGTTAGCAAAAACCAACTTAAAAAAATCAAAAAATCAAGGATATCTAAATTTTTTAATAAATTGTGCATAACTTTTTTTTAAGCAAAGATAGGGTCAAGACATGCACGGACAAAACAAAGTAGAGACTAAAGGGCTTAATATGGCATGTTCAAGAATTAATATTTATTCAAAATTGGCAGAGATATTGCCATTCAAACCTTATCATTTCTTATAATTTTTCGCAGTTTTGGCCCGAAAGTCCCTTTTTCGGTACAATATGGCAAATTTCACTTTCGTAAAAATGTTCGAAATCAAAATTTTGATATAATATGACAGTAGAACTATAGAGAATTTATAAAAAGGATGTAAGTTCGCAATTTCGTTTTTCGGTTGTTTTTAAATGCGTTCAGACCTACAGACCGAACGGCTGGTCCGATTAAAATAAGATTTGGTATTAGGTGCTAGGTACGTTAAATTTGTCATAAAGTACCAAAAAAATAGGCTTTCGGGCAAAAACTGCGGAAAATGATAAGAAATGATAAAGTTTGAATGGCTATATCTCTGTGAATTTTTAGATAATATGGCTTTTTTAACATGTCATATTAAAGCCGTAAGACCCCAGTTTACTTTGTTCATGAATGTCTTGAGCGTATCTTTACACCGAAAAAAGTTATGCGCAATTTAGAAAAAAATTTAAAAATCTTTGATTTTTCGATTTTTTTTATGTTGGTTTTTGTTTACTTTTGCTGCTTAATTTTTTTTAAGAAATTTTCCAAACTATCCATTTCGATAGAAAATTTAATCTTGAACAAAAAGTTGCATATGTAAAATTGTCAAATTCGGCTTAGTTTTCGAGTTATACCAAAAATACTGAAAAGTGGCCAGTGTGACCATTCTCTCAGAAACGCATGGGTGAATTTAGTAGCATTTTCGGTTTTAAGCATGCCTATGGGCCAAACAAACATATTCAATAATAAAAACCCTTGCACGTAATTGTTCCTTTTTAAAAGGTCTATTCAATAGGCTAATAGAAAAAGTATAAAAAGCATTTAAATCGTTCTATTAATTGTATAAACAGCCTGATAAATAACTTAGAGCTAAAAAAAAGTATGCCATTTGATTACTTGAATAAATATGAATATATGCAAAAAAAAAAAATTTTAAATCGTTGGAGCCGTTTTCTTAAAAATTAATTTTTTATATATAAAATTTTTGTAACAATTTTCAAAAAAAAAATTGGTATGCCAATTTTGAGTATATATTAATATACATTTAAAACTGCAAATTCAAATTAATTCATCAACCCATTTTTGAAATATTGAATTTTCAAAAAAAAATTTTGAATCTTTTTTTTTTTAAATCCAAAATTTATTTTTTCAAAAATTTTGGTATGCAGTTTTATTTATATTCTAACAAAGCTTTTGCGAAAAATTTTTATTGAGATCGGATGAGCGGTTAATGAGAAAACCAAAAATCAAAAAAACCGTTATATGGCAGGTACCGTTAATAAATGTTTTTGGTGATTCTTTTTCTTATTAAAAGGTACATCATATCTACAGTAAGACACTGATTTTTTTTTATCAAAATCGTTGGAGCCGTTTTTGAGATAAATAAGCTTTTCCTTAACGGTTGTATGGCAAGTACCGTTATTTTTTGAGCTAAAAAAAAAATTTCCCCTCTGGAGAGTTACAAAAAAACCTTAAGTTCAAAATTTGAAGAAAATCGCTTCAGTGGTTTAGGCTGTAGGCTGAGGTACGGACAGACAGACAGACAGACAGACAGAATTGTGCCACCCACTTTTTTCGTGTTCTCTATCATCGTAATGTCATGTTTGATTGTTATCTCGAGTTTTTTTTTTTGCACGAATCCAAAACTTGCCCTATAGTACCTATATCGCAAGTAAAAATGTATGAATCAAAGAATCATACTTTGTCAATAAGTGGAGTTGTCTAGTTTTTGACCTGGATGCTTCAATTGGTCCTACATTTTTCTTTTTTTTCAGCGAAATTAAGCCAAATCGAAAATTCTGCGTTATTTCCACATTGAAGGGGAAAAAAGTCTAATTTTTGTATTTTTGGCTTTATTTTTTATTATTTAATAGTGTTTTCGTATTTTCCAATATAAAAAAAAAGATTGTACCCCGTTCACTCTTTCTTATTGAAAATTAAGTTCACAGATCACAGTCTACGAATTTCATTTGAATAAAGTATTCTTTGCCACTTGTAAAAATTTACATCCATACCATCCTACCTACCTTCCTACCATGAATTACAACATTTTTATTTTTGTATATATATACTGATTAAAGGTGCTTCGCAAACACATAGGTCTGGAATCTAAGAATACTCAAGTTACGTTAACAGATCACTTTCAATTTTTTTCTGAGTGAAAGATAATATACTTTCCATACCTAAGTACTCGACGCGAGCTAAGAGAAATTTTGTAATTATTTTCAAGTTCATAAAGAACTTAAAAATGTTCACCTCGTACATATAGTAAGTGCTTTTGCACCTTCTTAGCAGTTCGTGAAGTTTAAATGAAACTCTTCTCTAGGTGCATCACTAAAGTAATTTTCTGTTGTGGCAGCTTCAACCTACTGATTAATCACATCCATAATGTATAAAATTGCAACATCACATGTGAGTTCAGTAGGTATGGGTTGGGTATAGCTCTGGGGATATTTGGTGGTGGTGATGATATTTCTTTACTTGCAATAATAAGCTTCTATAAAGGAAGGTTATACATTTCGAAGAAGAAAAATGAGGAAAAAAAGACAAAAAATACAGTAAAGTTTGTTAACATATTTGTATTGAAAAACTTCATCAAAATTTGTTCAGCTTATGGAAAAAGTCGAAATTAAAATCACAATAATTGTAAATATGATAGAAAGCTCTTCAGTAAGATAGAAGAAATTGAAGATACACTGAAAATAGTTTCCTATCTTTATTGTTGTCGTCGTTTTTTGAGAAAAATATGCTTTTCTGTTTTTAAAAATTTGACATCAATTTAAATGAGGCTTTAAAAAAAAAGATTTATCGAATTATTTATTATTTTACAAAAATCAACGTGAGAAACCTTCCTTATCAAGAGGAACCAACACATTCAACGCAGTCGTAACCCTTATTTAATATTGTGTATCCTTTAGCTGAATGTTTTTATGGACTTGACGTGCACTCAATTGCATATATGAACCTCTTTGTATTATGGTGTAACCTTTGCAGATTGCAAAGTTGCATGAATAGCTTTACTTTGTAAAACGGCTTAACCAAAAAAAAAAATAGAATATTGGATGGAGGCGAAACTCTGAACACATGAGCCGCCATTTGAAGACTAAATAATCATATTTCTTCGATAACAAGCATCATTGAGTTTCAAAACTTTCTTTCTTTCAAAGAAATAGCAAAAGAAAGAATTCCACATATTGTTGCAAGGCTAGTTTAGGGGAGGGGGAAGGATGGCTGATGGTGTTTGTAAGAGAAGAATGGATATTGTTGAATAGAATTGCATAAATGTATATGAAGGTCTTTAACAAAAAAAAAAAAAAAAAAAATAAAAAAAGAAGAACATAATTTTATATATCCCAACCACGATATCGCATCATCCTACTATCTGTTTGTCTATGTATAAGTACCTATGCACCTCTCAAAGGATATGTTTTTCATCTGCACATTATATTGCTTCATAGCATGAATCCAATTTAGGAAAGAGAGTGAACAAAATGGTCACATTGCACTTTAACACCATCAAATCTGAGGAAATTTATTTTTGTGTTTAGCTATGAGAACAAGGACCATATCATCATTTCATATAGCATGAAGTTTAATCTAAGGTGGATCTATGTATCCTTGAGATGAAAAGAAAAAAAATGATGCAGCTTTGTGAATTTTGTTATTAATTTTATTTTATTTTTTTTATGATTGTGGGTGATGCTCTTAAAGTGAAGATGATGTATGAAAATTGGAACTTTGGGCACAAAAAATGCTTCAGAAGTGGGATATTGCAGAACAAATTTCAATTTTATTGACTTTTCAATGAATAAGAAGTCAATATTCTTAAAATAGATGTTGAGTGGGATGTTTACATTAGATTCATACTTCATTTTTTTACCGTGGACTTATGTTGAAAAAAATCGACTAATCTTGCGTTGGTGGATCGTTTTTGACCTTAATTCTTTTATTTATTTTAAAGAAAATAAATACAAAAATGAGCATACTTCCCAAGGAAAAGTTATTTTCGGTTAAATTCATTATGCCTTAAGATATGTGATATTTTAACAGACACTTGTATTAAAGGTTGATTTGCTTACAGCCCAAAGTATTAACTTGTCAAGAAATCAATTTCCTACCATTTGGTGATTTCATTACTTCATTCGAACATCTATTTAAAAAAAACACGAGACGTGGTTGTGCTTAGTCGATCTGAAAAATTTCTCAGAACTGCATACAAATTTGCATTACAGAACTCCTGACATGCTTTTATACTTTACCGCCGGCCGCACAATATTTTGCTTGCACACACACAAAATTTAAAATGCCAAAGGTTTCGTTTTTTTTTGCTTTTTCTTTCTTAAACCACTTCAAGGAGCTTTCGGTTTTCCCAATTTCTTTTTCAAGTACCCTTGGTCTTCTTTTGGGTCTTTTGGTCTTTTTCTCTGTCAAACACAGAGAACTGGCCAGGGCACGTCTTGAGGATGGGATCAAACATCAAAAGCCTCGTTCCGATCTCCCAACCCTATACCCGACCAATATGCTGCAACGTTTGAACTCGTTTTTTTTTTTGCATTGGCATATCATAGTTTAGGAGGAAATAAAAAAAGGGGTAACACTACCCTTCGCCTATGGCTTTTGACTGTATCCATAACCAAAGCAAACGAACAGAGAAAAATATCTTTGAAACCTATGCACGTTTACAGAATTCCATCCGGTGGCGGCGGCGGTGATGCTGATGGTGCTGGTGATGGCAATGATGGCGGGTGTGGTGGGGCAATGGCACGTGGAGCAAATGGAATGTATGACGAAATTTTTCGAAGCGAAAAAATGCAGAAAAAAAAGAAACCAACAAAGATCTACAGTAAAAGGCGATATCCTTTTCTCTGATATGTCCCATCAGGCCATCACTTGACCATTCAATTTATGTAACCAGCAAGGAGGAGCAGCTCCACTATGCCATTAGATATAGTATAGAGAATTGGGAAGTCCTTCGAGAGATGAAAAGTATAAAATTTACAAACACTCACACACATACATACATCCTATTGCCACTAAAATTTAAAGCTTCCTCCAATAGAATCGAACTAGCTATACACGAATAAAGTAAGCGAAAGGACCAAAGCGAAATTTATGGATACTAAAGCTGTATTTATAGGTGGGTGGATGAAAATAATCTAGAAATACACATATCACAAGCATTATATGGGCATAGAGGAGAAGTAGAGGTATTGTGCGATGTGTATGTTTGTCTGTGTTTGTGTGTCATGTTGTAACAGAACTGCTGCAGCTGGATGTGATTTTATGATGACATGCTTCAATAGATACTCAACGATCAAATTATATGGTTAGAATAGCAAATCCTTAATGTTTAGGCACAAGATGATGATACTGTTTCTGTCCATGAATATGAATATGTTTGTATTTGGAGATCCTTACCAAAAAAAAAATATAAAAAAAAATAGATAAGACAATTTGGAAGGCGAAGTTATAGCAGGTCAAACGAATCAAAATCAATTGATTGTCGCCTCTTTGAAGTCAAGTCAAGTTAGAATATACCTATAAAGGAATCAATTTATTTGTGTCCTGTATTGCTCTGTCTGAGAGAGTGATGGAAGATTCGATATGACAAAAATGTCAATTGAATTTTACCTAAAAATACCTCTTAAAGTGGCTATACTCGTTATTGCTATTGTTACTATTGTGCTTTTAATTCGGTGTTTTTTTATTTTGGGGCTTATGTCCCACTTGAGTGGGTCATAAAGCAGAAATTGAAGTTGGGGCTTAAGTCCCATCCAAGTGAGACTCAAGTCCAAAATAAAAATGTTGGGGGTAATGTTCCACTAAATAACAATCACCAAATGGAAAGAAAGATAGGTATTATAAGATAAATTCAAAGTTTCTCTAGATCCAGATTCTTAAAATGCACAAGAAGCTTTGCATACATCCAATCTCGCATCCACCCCAAAGTCAGTGTGCCCAAGCAGGGGGGTTGCATACCTACATAAGAAAAAATTGGGATTTATGTTCCATTTCTAGCAAAAATATTTGGGGCTTGGGTCTCATTTGGGTGGGACTTAAGCCCCAAATTTGATTTCGGTTTTATGACCCCTTTAAGTGGGACGATATCCCCAGAAATACAAATTGGGCGTTATATCTCTGGGCCTTATGTCCCTGCGCTATAAGGAATCACAAATAACGCCAAACGAAATATGTATAGCTAAATTTTATATTTGACTTTATTTCATTTTCAAAAACGAATCCCATTTTTATTTACATCATAACTTATAAGCCCTAATGCAAAAACAAAAAAAAAGTGGATCGTTATCACAACAAAAACGTATGTAAAAGTTAAAAAAAGAGTCAAGTTCTTATATGTTCCAAAGCCATGTGCGTAAAAATTCAATCATAAATAGGAATAGAATGAGATCCTAAATATATGCCAAGTTCTATAAGTTCATGAAGTTTGAGTATATCTAAGTAGAGTAATATAAAAACACTCCATAATATGATAGAAATTTGAATGGGCATTCTTGTATGAGTTGCGTCCCATATCGCTGTAACACTTTATGATGTATATCTTTGGAATGGTGCCACTATTTTTTTGTCTGTATCTCGTGTAGGGAAAGTATTGTAGCCCTGCCAAATTGCGTCCCAAGTGTTGTTACATTTTCTGACTTATATCATTAGGATGGTCTCAATGAGTGCTATTTTTGTTGTATATAAATATGTCTGTATCTTATGAAGGGAAAGTTTAAAATTTCATAATAACTATTGCACCGCACTTTAACTCCTTCTCTGTATAAGTTGAATCACAAGTGTTGTAACACCTTATGTCATTGGAAAAGTCTTAATAAGTGCTATTTTTTGTTGCATAAACACAAGTCTGTATCTCCTGTAATAGACCAAAATAATTTATGCACTGCACTATCACTCGTGATAAGTTGCGTCCCATGTGTTGTAACACCTTTCAAACTCTATCAATTGAAAGGTCTCAATGATTAATATTTTTCGTTGTATGGACATAAGTGTGTATCTCGTGCAGGGAGAGTATTATAGCATAATAACTGTTAAATGAGTTATAGCGCAGTGCAACAGTTATTGGGCTATTACAATTTCCGATTCAAAAAAGCTTTTTATGGCCTTTAGTCCTATAAATTGGCGTTTCGTTCGGCTTACTCACTTGAACTCATCAGTGACATAGTGAGGGCTTTGTCATACGCAATTTATAATAAGTTCACTCAGAGAAAAAAGCAGGTATTATCAACCAATTTCTGGCCAATCATACCTGATTTTCAGGTTGTTATTTTTCAACTCGGTAGATCAGGTTAACTGTTTAACCTGATACCTGATTTGAAAATTTAACACTGTAATCCTGTAAATTTTACCTGCAAATAAAGTTAATTTAACCTGACAAAATATTCAATGTCCTGTAATTTTAACATGAAAATCTGGTTAGTTTAACCTGACAACCTATAGTTAATTTAACAGGTTTCAATGTTATATCAACCCTGTATCTAATGCCGGATTTACACGACTTGAACGCTGCCATTATACTAACAAAAAGAATTAATTTGTCCATTCTTTGGTTGTTGCTTTTGTCATTATACTGGCAGTTTTCCAATCGAGTAAATCCGGCATAATTCATGAATTTATACGTCTAAGAGCCGTCTCTTGCGCTGTCTATCGCTCAACTCGTAAGCATTATTCTGAAAGTACATATAGAAATTTATTATTTATTTATTTTAATTTAAAAATTATTTGTGATACTTACTTCAGTTTTGAACTGGGAACCTTTCACACACGGAGATAGCACTCATCCACTGGGCCAATTCACTACACAAAAAACTGGTGCCAAATATCAATACCTTAGTTGAAACTCATTGGATAGCTTGTGTGTGTGTTTTAGCACTAGTGTCACGTGTAAATGAACTGACAGAGTGCTACTTTAACAGGAGGCCAGGTAAGATTCAAATAATTTTATTTGAATGGCCTGTGTGTGTGCGTTTCAACGCTAATGTCACGTTTAAATGAACTGGCAGATAGCTTCTTTAACAGGAGACCAGGTTAAATTCAAATCGTTTTACTTAAATTGTCAGTGTGTGTGCGTTTCAGCACTTGTGTCACGCTGGAATGAACTGGCAGAGTGCTTTTTTAACATGAGGTCAGGTAAAATACAACAGGTAAAAAAAAACGCATTAAATGTTAGTTCAACCTGATATGTAGTAAAACAGAAATTCATATCATACAGTGTTAGAAAAACACGACCTTGGTTAAAATTGACACTATATTCTTGTTAAAATTTCTTATTTACAAGAAATTAGTGTTAAAATTACAGGTCATCTTCTTAAATCAACCTGAATATGGCAAGAAAGTCCACCAGGTTGATTTTGCACTGAATAAAAGGTTACTAAAATCAGGTAAATTTCTGAAATGTCAGTAACTTTGTATGGGATTGTCACCTCGTGAATTCAACAAGGCCCAGGTTAACTATTTACCTGACGTTTTTCTCTGAGTGTTCAGTTCAACTTACATGAATTTTTCAACGAAAATCCACTGTAAACTATATCCAACAAGATTAGAATTCCTAATCATTAAGCTGGAAGTTTTTTTGCCCAGGGCCAGGCATAGATTCTATATAAGAAGGTTTTATAATACAAATTCTATATACTAGGAATTATAATCTTGTTGGATATAGTTTACAGTGGATTTTCGTTGAAAAATTCATGTAAGTTGAACTGAACTTAATATAAATTGCGTATGACAAAGTCCTCACAATGTCACTGATGAGTTCAAGTGAGTAAGCCGAACGAAACGCCAATTTATAGGACTAAAGGCCATAAAAAGCTATTTTGAATCAATAATTCAACAAGTCCAATCCTTAATGCTTAGTCTTCTACTTGGCTGATTTATTTCAGTAGTATATAGAATTTGTATTATAAAACCTTCTTATATTACAATTTCCCTGCAGGAGATACAGACGGAAAGTGTTACAACATATGGGACATAACACCCATTCTCCTTTTTCTCATGATCAGATTGTTATTACACACAAAATAAAGATGAAATTTAGCCGGGGGGTATTTTTGTAGTCCTGTCGCTTGGACGCAATTTTGAAAAATGGCGCCCAGCCTGTAGTCCTGTCAAGACACCACAATCCTTGAGCTTATTGTTGGATGGGACCTCATTTTTATATTTGTAATTTATTTTCAACATACTAAGTATGTAATTTAGTTAGAGAATCATTGTTGTAATACTGTCGCTTGTACGCCATTTTTTAAAATGGCGCCCAATTTGTGGAACATAGTGAAATAAAAACAAATCTTAATTTCTTGGGAAACGTCTGGGATTAAATTAATGGTTAATGTCTTTAAAGACAGGCGCTGAGTAGGCGCACCTTTGGGTAAAATTTCAGTGTTGCCACTTTTTAGAAACGTACTTCTTGATGTCAATGGGTGGAACTTCCAAATTGCGGAAACACCTCCAGTTGCCAAACGCATGTTGGGAAATAACAATTGATTAAAAATAGGGTTAAGTAGACGCGTAGACGGTTAAAATGTCAGTGGTTCCACTTTTTGGGAAGAAACAGTATTTGATGTCATTCCACTTCTTTGGTAATAAATGATATTTTTAAATGATGTTGATATTAAAAAAGATAAAGAAAAGCCTGTGAATATAACAATTACCAAAATATGTGGAAATCCCATCCTTTGACATTAAAAAGTATGTTCCCGAAAAGTGGCAATACTGAAATTTTACGAAAAGGTGCATCTACTGATCATCTTTCTTTTAAGACATTAATCGTTATTTAAATCATTGGGGTCTTTCAAGAAATTCACGAGTTTTTTTATTTTATTATTTTTCACAGACTGGGCGCCATTTTTGAAAACGTCGTCCTAGCTATAGGAGGATTACAAAAATGATTCCCAAACTGAATTAAATCCTTAGCATGTCAAAAATAAGTTAAAAATATAAAAATAAGGTCCTACTACAAAAAGCTCAGGGATTTCGGTTTCTTGACTGGAATAAAGATTGGGCGCCACTTTTACAAAATGGCATCCAAGCGACAGGCTTACAAAAATGACTTCTAAACTAAATTTCGTCTTTAGTGTACAAAGAATGAATTCAAATCCCCGCCAAAAAGCGCACGGGATTCGGTCGGTTTTGTGGCCAAACTATTTTGCCCGGAACAGTTTTAATTTTGGCAGAATTATTTGAAAATATAATGAATGAATGAAATGAAACGATATATAAGGCCAAACTGGTCTTATCAAAGTTTCTTAAATGAAATAAAATGAAACTTCAGATTTGATTTCATTTTTTAAAGCGCAATAACGTAGAGACAAATTTCTTGAAATTTGGATTTTTTCGTTTGGTGTTATTTTACGATACCCTCAAGAGAGAACCAATTTGGAATGTGAAAATAAAAAATTCACGTGAACTGACATTTTGAAGTAAATAGAAAACAATCATTAAGAAGTTTTGTTTTAAAACTTCGTTTGCTTTTGTATACCTAAATCTCGAACCTACAAAATCTCTAAAAACAAACATCCCTAACTGAAATCTCTCATGCGTTGAAAAGCAATAAAACACTAGGACGAGTTTGCAATGGGAGTGTGAATACTCCAGTGAAGCATTTAATTTTTTTCCCAAAGACTAAAAAGGCTTGCAAGTTGCAACTCAGAGGGCTTGTTTGCCCATGATTTATACAGTCGACTGGTTTCTATTGTGAAACCAAGTGTCATTTAGCTTCACTATGCACTCATTTTACGCCTGAAAGTACACTTTCCCCATTCCTAGCCTATCCTGAACCTATTCACATTGTTCACGCATTTTGACGCATTACATCCTTGAATTTACACAGTAAATTTTATGTCACTAAAACAGCGCCCTCTGTATGTATATAATCTTGTTGAAAAAGGCGAACGAAAAATATATAAAACAACACAAACAATGTTCCCAAACAAATTATGAGAAGGATAATTGGCCACAGGGTTAAAGTTGGTATACTCTGGGTTCTCGATTCTCGAAACAACAAACGCGCATTCATCCACGGACACACGCTCTCTAATAGTTTTCTATAGCATTCTTGTGGAAGATGTATGTCATAGACAGAGATGCGAATGTGAATTGGGTTTGGGATTCTGTTCCCAATATATACGGTTCAGGTTGAGTGTTGTGGTATGAGAGAGTATCTCTGTCCCTGGCATAGAAATTCAAGCCCGCATTGCTGCATGAGTGTGTAAATTATATGCCAAAGATACGTAAATTATTACGCCCCAGGGACGATTGCAACTAGAGATAATGTTGGGTTATAGTCCCATCATGTTACCAACACAATACACACACTAACCACAACAAAAACATCAAAACAAGAACTACTATCCCTTTATAGTCCGTCCTGACTCCTGATGCTTTTTGGGTATTTCCAAAGGACACGACAACAACGAGACGCACATTATTGACTATATATTCTGTTTCTTTGGAGAGGTATAATGTTGTTTGTCCAAATCCAAAGTGTGTGCGTGCATGCGAAAGACGAATAGCTAGAGGTGATATGTTTGGTTTGCGTAGAGGGATACATAAATTTGCAAGACACAAAAGCACACACATATAGATAAATATGCAAAGGGTGTTGACGGTTTTTACAAGGATTCCGGATTTAAGGATAGAATTGATGCATGAAATTGTAAAAGGTAAGATAAATTGATTTTGCAAGAAATTCAAAAAGGTTCAAAAGATAAGGGTACCTCGAGCTATGCATATATGCAGAGTTATAGATCTATCACTAGTCTATGCTGGTTCTGATCAATGCACTCATTGGACCAACTTGACCTTGTTTGAGTTTTTGATTATTAATTTATTAGATTAAGAAACTTAGAAGGTTTTCGACTGGGTTGAATAGGTATCACAGATGTTTTGACTGGAATCTTTCTTTGGTTGTTAGGAAAATTTTATTTTGTTTCTATTCAGACAAACTTAATTTAATTTTTTTGTTCTTGTTAACATGGCAAAAGCTAGACCCATCCAATTTACCATCAGACAAAAGAATTAAACAAAACTAAAGACATATATGTATTTAGTTATGAATATGAGCATTTCTTGAAATGGGTTTCAAAGAGAAGGTCAAATTTAAGGATTTTGCTGGATGAGAACAACCTACGTTTAACACGCGTACCTAAGTATATTTCTATATTCTGTCAATCCCGTTCAAGCCAAAAATAAATTTCCAGAAATTCAAAGTTTTTGTGCGTATAAAGTTCAAACCTTCAATAAAATGCACACGAATACGAGCCCATTCTGCACACAAATAACCTATCCAAACTTTGAGAATTCACACCTGCCATATGAGAAAGAACACGTTGCATCAAACCATTACTCGTCATACTCCGTGTAATACCACACAAAGCAGCTTTTCTATCATGCATCGAACAAATACAATGTTTTAAGTCACACATCGGTCGTTATACCAACCATGCGTAGTTTGACGTTCCAATCCTAGACATTAAAAGACCCGTGTTTAGGTGATTGATATGATCATATCAGCCACAGTAGTACCTCACGGCATAATGGCTAGTGCGTTGGACTGTCATGTTGAAGGTCTCTGGGCTCGATTCCCAGCCACCTAAAAACAAAAATGTTTTTTGCCGGGTACTACCTCTTGCGAAGAACTGACAAACACTCAAAGAGCATCTTTGTCATGAAAAATGCTTCTCATCAAGCCGATCAGTCTCGGCAGAAATTTGTAAGTCCCCTCCATTCCTGCCAGTAACACTCACACAGGATTGGTTGAGAGTCGTAAGTCACAAGGCCCTCGTTCTCCTCGAGAAGTTGAGCCACAGGTCGCCCGTCAAACTTGTGTGACTTGATGTGACCTATTGCAGGTATGACGTTTTGTATAACCCTTACCAGGAAGTGTTGTATGTATGAGCATGATTATAATGTTTGGTATACCTAGGGATAAAGCAGAGATTTAGAATTTGTGATTGCTTTCCAAACGAGGTAATGTTTACCACTCTCACCAGGGTCGCCCTGAACAAAACACGGAACATTAGAGGAAAAAGGTCTTAGAACCTTATAGCAAGATCTTTATTGAAAACAATTCTTATATTTATAACACACAAGTATTCTTGTCCTATGGTCCACTGGTACTTCAGTTAATTCTGGTACTGGAATGATTCAGGGATATTTTGATGCCTTGCGTTTCTGAATTCTAGTCTTGCTGCCTTTTGTTGGTTATACATGGTTTCTGATGATTCGGTTTTGGATTTAAACCCTGATGTTTGTCTCTGGTATTCTGGATGCCGATGATTCAGCTCTCAACACTGACCTTATTATTCTGAGGTCAGGTTTGGGACGGGATGAGATGGAATTTCGCTCTTAGTGTTAGTTATAAAACAACAGGCTAAGACGCTCTGGTACAACAGCAGGTACTACGCTCCTGGTTGCGCTCAAAACAGCAGGCTAGGACGCTCTGGTTCATCAGGAGGTACTACGCCCCTGGTGGTACTCAAAACAGTAGGCTAAAAGCGCCTCTGGTGCATCAGCAGGTACTACGCCTTGGTGGCACTCAAAACAGCAGGCTAGAATGCTCTGGTTATATCAGCAGGTAGTACGCTCCTGGTTGCACTCAAAACAGCAGGCTAAGACGCTCTGGTACATCAAGAGGTACTACGCCCTTGGTTATACTCAAAACAGCAGGCTAAGACCCTCAGGTACATCAGGAGGTACTACACCCTGGTGGCACTCAAAACAGCAGGCCACAATGCTCTGGTACATCAACAGGTTCTACGCCCCTGGTGGTACTCAAAACAGCAGGCTAAAAGCCTCTGGTACATCAGCAGGTACTACGCCCTGGTGACACTCAAAACAGCAGGCTAGAATGCTCTGGTACAACAGCAGGTACTACGCTCCTGGTTGTGCTCAAAACAGCAGGTTAGGACGCTCTGGTACATCAGGAGGTACTACGCCCCTGGTGGTACTCAAAACAGTAGGCTAAAAGCGCCTCTGGTATATCAGCAGGTAGTACGCTCCTGGTTGCACTCAAAACAGCAGGCTAAGACGCTCTGGTACATCAAGAGGTACTACGCCCTTGGTGATACTCAAAACAGCAGGCTAAGACCCTCAGGTACATCAGCAGGTACTACGCCCTGGTGGTACTCAAAACAGCAGGCTAGAATGCTATGGTACATCAACAGGTACTACGCCCCTGGTAGCACTCAAAACAACAGGCTAGGATGCTCTGGTACATCAGCAGGTACTACTCCCTGGTGGCACTCACAACAGCAGGCTATAATGCTCTGGTACATAGCAGGTACTACGCCCTTGGTAGCACTCCAAACAGCAGGCTAGAACGTTCTGATAGATCAGTAGGTGCCAAAGCCTCTGGTGACAGTTCACTAATTTGATGCAAAAACGGTCTACCGCATCAGGAGGTACTATGCTTCTAATGGCACTAATGCTAAGACGCTCTGGTAGCTCAGCATGTACCAAAGACCCTGGTGGCAATTAGGACGTTTGACTTCGTGCTTAGGCCCCTTACCACTGAAGGGGAGAAGCTTTAGTAAGAAACAGCTGGAGAATCTCTTCTAACTAACTTTATATTTCAATGAAATACCTTACCACTGGTGGGGGGATGCTCCCCGAAAGCTCGTCTTGACTTGTCTACGATTGGAGTTAACATGATCAACAAAACCAAATAAACATTTGTCATCTGTCTTTGCGTACCACCGAAAAGGTGATTTTTGTTCATCCAAACAGTTCCTCATGTTACATTTTCTCTAAAGACTAAATGTGAACTGTAAGCGTTGAACGAAATAGAAAGTCAAAAAAGAAATGGAGAAGCATGGCACGCTTCGTTACATATTTTTAATTTCTTCAAATCATATACATAACTCTAGCCACTTGCATACATTTAAAGAACCTATTGTCTAAGATTTTTTAAGGCTCTACCAACTTAATTACGCACCTAAAGGGAGGTACTAAAAAACAGTTCTGTGAACCCCAACAACAGTCTCCTTTTGTCCTTATAATCCCTGCCTTTTTTGTTGTCCATTCCTATATTCTTATCAATACCAAATATTTTTAGTTCGACGAAAAAAAAGAAGAATATTCAAACCCATCTGGAGAGTCATAAATCTAATAAGAGATATGCAAAGATCCCAACCAACAACCTACGAAAGCCATTATCTTTTTGTCTTTTGTCCAACAAAATCCTTTCCTCACACATATAAAACTCTTTCAACAAAAATATTAGAAGAAAAAAAAAACTCAATAAAACAAATAGAGCACAAATAAACCTTCCTTCGCACTGACAGCACCGTTATTCTTTTTGTTCAGCTTTCAAAAGAAACAACGAGGGAGGGAGAATCTCAAGTTAACCCTCTTCTAAAAGTTAATGACAAGTGTCCTTTTTTTTTGCACTCCACTTCCACTCCACGCCATCGTCAGCATATTCAACATCCCTTCACGGATACTAATTCAATTCAACTTCGCCTATGTAATTTACGAAAAGTTTCGCCATTTAATTTTCTTTCCTTTGTAGAGAAGATAACGTGTTATCCCCGTTCGGAGGTTCCTTTTATTTCGTTTTTCCATCTCCAGGACATCATTGCACATTCTATTTTGCAAACAAAAAAAAATAAGAGAAAAAAGTAGAAGAAGAAGTATAAAAACATTTAAGTGGCCATTTATTTCAATGGTGAATGTCCTGTCGTTAGGAGTTTGATACGATAATTTTCTAACACCACCACACCATACATTTATTTATACAGCATTATCCTTTCTCCTATACATTTATTGGTTGTTTGCAAGCTTGAACTTAAGTACAAAAAACATATCCTTTAACCATATGTGAGAGACAACGTTAAGTTCGATTACTTCGATAAAGAAAATGAAGGAGAAGAGGTAACCCGCATTCGTTGCACCAGCCACAAACGATACAGGGAGAGAGAGAGCATCAGAACATTTATTTTTGTGGTTAAGTGATAACATAAAATTGAACACCCACACACAAATGCAACCCCATTCTATACCCATACCCATACCCGAAGAATGAATGCAGAAGGAATTTTTTTTTGTTATCAGTGGACTGACACGACAATGTGATGGTTGTTGAAAAACTTTAAGCAGTTTCCAATGTCAAAAGTTGAATGAGTCTAATGCTAGAGCTTGTTCTACAATGCTGCTGCTTGCCAGTACCAACCATAAGGACTTGGTGTTCGTAAACTGGAACAAGAGAACCGATGTCTTGACATGTCATTTAAGAAATTCTGTTGGTTTATAAGAAGTTCAACAGAGAATTACTCGAAAGTGTCGAAAGTCTTATAGAAAAGTAGTGCCATTAGAGGTATTTAATGGGAAGTAGTACATAGTTATGGTATAGCCACACACTATGTCAGAGGTTTGGGTCGTACACTTTTTTGTCAGAAGAAAAGACAATTTAAGTTGTAGTAAAATTTAAAAATAATAATAAATTTTTTCCTCCAGATACAATTACGGAGACATAAAGTTCTTTAAAAACTTTTAAGATTTGTTAAGAGAAATTTGAACAATTTGCCATTGTGGGTATAAAAATGACTTCTGAGAAAATATTTTGAGTTTCCATAGATTTGTCTTGAGCATAGTATAGCATTATTTGAGTTTCCTGCCTTCTTTGGAAATAAATTAAGTCCGGTTCAAAATTAATGTGAAATGAAGTTTGATTAGTTTGAATTTGTGGTTCGATTCATTATAAAGTATATTTGGAAATGGTGATGTCTTCCACGCGATCAGACGGAGGAAAAAAAATTGTGTCTTAACCTTTTTTGTAAAAACTTGTATGATCTACAAGTTTTGTGTTAAATATTTTTCAATCGCTTTTACCGTTTAAAAGTAATGTGAATAAAACAATTTTGTTGACATTTTATTTATTTATTTATTTTATTTATTTATTAAATATAAATTTATTCTATATAAATGCGGGTGGAAATGGTGCAGTGGATGTAGTGCTTGACTGCTAACTTAGAGGTGAGGGTTCGAGCCCCATTCTAGGCAGCATTTTTGTCTATATTCCCCCGCTTTAATGAAATAATGAACACCTTGATCTCAATCCATTGTGCCAAATCTTTCCTATCCTTCTACTCTTTTTAACTAGTGCCGTGCAATTCAGGTTGCATGTAAAAAACCTAAGGTCTTACAGGCATATATGTAGTAAAAAAAAAAAAAAAATAATAAGAGACACGATTCCATTGGTGGGATAAGATAGGAGAAGCAACACAAAAGAGAATGTCAATTTTCTACACCGAATATTTGAAAATATTTAATCCTCTCCCTCTTCTGCAAGTTACCCCCCCCCCCCCCCCTCACCATAACAAATCGCAGAAAATGCTTGAATTTCTTCACGTGTGATCATGGACTATGAGATTAAGTCGTAAAATATTTTTCATCGTCCTATCAACACCCCCCAGTTTTTAATTGCGATATTAGTATTACGTATGGTGTTTTGAATTACACTTTTTCATTCTAGTTTATTTGTAATGTGTTCGATGTGTGGTCGGGCTGTGGGCTGCCAGGTTTTTTCTCGGGGAAAAAAATAATCTCAGCGATTTCCAACCCTATGAACTTATATGAAAAATTGCAAACTATTGCTGCTAATTAACCCGATTAAATTGAGTCTTGAGTTCTGGTCAAACTAGGAAACCCATCCCGCCGCTTCTTCGCTACATAATCTTGTGTCGAAATTGGTTTGAAGACTAGGGAGTACGTCCCAAAGTACGCTGTCTTAAGCAACCACACAGATTAGCAAGCCCGCTCTATCAGTAGATTATATGAAGTAAAGTGTTAATTTATCCTAAGTCGAGATTACATATATTTTTGTAAGGTATATGAATACCGTGTTAGCATATAGTTAAGCATCACGATCTCTGTAAATATATGAAATACGCTGTTGGGTAAAAGTAAAATTAAGAGACCTTTTGCAGTATCACAATGGACCAACTCATGGTCTAAGTGTGTCAGTCTTCACGACTGACAGCCACTTCAACCTAACCTAACCTAGTAAACACTAACTGGAGTTCCAAACTTTTAAACACACCGAGTTAACTGCTTTCTACGGTTATACCTAGACCCCGCTGACCTACCTCAGCTGGAAACAAAAAAGCATCATAGAATTTTGAATTTTTTAAACGGTCTGGCAGGGCAAACTACATATGCACTCAAATGGTCTCGGATTCCTTGATATATGATCCAAGGAGCTCATCTAGGGAGAGGTGAAAATAAATTTCACCTAACATGACTACCCTGGAAGTTGCATTATTTAATCACTAAGGCCTTGGTTGTGGACTGCAAGACTTCGATTTTTTGAATAGCAATGGAGCTTTTGACGCCTATACTTCTTTTTTTGCTATCACTCGAACCCAAAATCTGCTGTGGGCTCTCGGTCTATTAGAAAAATGACACTTCAATTTGAGGAATATGTGTGCCCGCATAATATGTTAGGCTTTATGGTTGATTTAGTTGAAAAAAAGAAGTTGACAGACATTTTTTTTTATGAAAATTAAATACAGGCTCAACAAATCTCCATACAAATTCCACTATTTCTCAATGGCAATACTTTTTCGTAGTCACTTTAACAATGTGTATCACTGAACACAACAAAAACAGACTCAGCAGGCGTGTTTTAAACTATTGCAATTCAAGTTTTATTTGAATCAAATCCATTATTTTGAGTAACGTTGCGGCTTTAAACCCTTACCAGGAGTGATTTGCGTAGTTTTTTTTTTACTGCCATTCTTTTCGACATATGTTCGCATAAGTCCCAGTTCAAACTTCTTTGACGAACACCCTTTCAGACAGATTCATCATCATCGTGTCTTGTAACCCCGGCTGGGGCATAGGGCCTCAACAAAACGTCTCCATCCTTCACGGTCTGCTGCAAGGAACTTTAGCTGTGGCCACGTCTTTCTCTGGGATTCAGCTTCCGCTAAGACCGTTGATTTCCATGTTGTTCTTGGTCTTCCAACCCGCCGTCTACCCTGAAGATTCCATTCAAAGGACTGCTTTGCAATTTCATCGTTTGGTTTCCTCAGTGTACGACCAATCCAACGCCATTTACGCTTTCTTGTGTCGACGTCCAGCTGCTCTTGACTTGGATTCGAAGAATCTTAACTTAGTGCGTAAAGAGATTTGACTTGATTTCCAGATTGGGGACAGAGTACCGAAGGCAGCACGAGCTTTATTTATTCTACTTTTAACGTCCAGATCCGTACCACCGTTTGCAGAAACAATACTGCCCAGGTAGTTAAACTATTCCACTACTTCATCTGGCGTCTCCTGTAGAATAATACGCTGCTGTGTGGAGTGGCCTGTGAGCATTATTTTTGTCTTTTTGCTGTTTATTCTTAGACCACTCGACTCTCTCTTCACTTGCAGTGTTTGGCACATCCCGTTCAGACCACTGATGTTATTTGCCAGTAGACATAATATGTCATCGGCAAAGTCTAAATGACTCAGCCTTTCGAACGGTATCCATTGAATGCCATTTCGCTCAGCTGTACCAACACTTGCCATCAATACGTCGTCCATCGCCAGCAGGAAGAGAATTGGCGATAGAACATCTACCTGTCTCACACCCCGCCGCACTTCGAAGGAGTCGGATAGCTGCCCATTGTGTAAAACAAAACACCTTGCGTTGTAGTAGGACTCTTTAATAATGGCAACAATTTTTGGTGGAATTCCTCTACCAAGCAACGATCTCCATATACATTCTCGGTTAACTCGATCAAAGGCCTTCTCAAAGTCCACGAACATGAGGTAAAGCGGTGATTGAAATTCCATCGACTTGATATGGTCGACACACGATCGACCACTGCGGAAGCCAGCTTGATGCCTCTTGAGTGCAGACTCGATTCTATCCTATATTCGCTCGAGAAAGATGGTTGCCATTAGTTTTGGGAAAACGGACAAAACGGTGGTACCACCCCAATTGTTGCAATTCTTTAGGTCACCTTTCTTTGGCAACTTAACAATCACACCATCCTTCCAATCCCTGGGATAGTTCTCGTTTTCCCAAATGCTCTGTATCAGCGGATGTAAAATACTAGCCGCTGTTACGGGATCGGCTTTCAGGAACTCAGTTGGAATCCCATCAATTCCAGCTGCCTTGTTGTTTTTGAGGAGATTTATTGATGTTTGGATTTCCGATTCTGACAGGGGTTCGATGTCAATACCCCTATAGGACCTGCGCATCTCGTTTAGTTGGGGCACTTCAGCACTCTCTGCTCAACTGAATCCTCATTTAGCAGGGCACAAAAATGGTCCTTCCATCTACGAAGCTGATCCTCAATTGATACCAAAAGTGTGCCATCCACATCTATTACAGGATGATTGTGTGTTGTGTGTGTTGCTTTTTTTCCGGATAACATCTTTGGCTATTTGGTACAATTCCCGGATATCTCCTCTTCTGGCAGCGATTTCCGCATTATCTGCGAGTCCATCTAACCTCACCTTCTTGTCACGTCTCACACAGCGATAGACCATCTAATGTGCAATGCGGTACTCTCGTTGAACATCTGCTTCGGCATTTATTTGGATTTTCAACGATTTGCGAAGTTCGATCTTATCCCAGGTGTCTTGGGATATCCAAGAGTCTCTACGTCTCGTTCGCTTGGGTACAGTTTCGGATCCAGCCTCCATAAAAACACTTTTAATTTCTCCCCACATCTCATCAATTGTTGAATGCGGGATTCCGTTTAATGACGAGGCTCTGTCGTTAAGGGTGGTGACATAGTTTCGACATATGTGGGGGTCATTTAAAGCATTAGTAAATTAATTTTGAGCTCCTTGCCGCATCCTGCGCTGGTTTTTGTACGGTAACGGTTCGTAGTTTAAGACTCATCAGAACCAAATGGTGGTCGCTTCCCACATCGGCATTTCTTATACTCCGGACATCACACATAGACTTCCTCCATCGCTGCTGAATCATGATATGATCAATTTGGTTTTCGGTTTGACCATCCGGATGCACCCAGGTAATTTTGTTGCACGTCTTATGCTTAAATACAGTTCCACCTATCACAAGACGATTCGCGTTACAAAAGTCGACAAGCAAGTCACCAGTTTCATTCCGAGACCCCAAGGCATTTCTTCCCATCACGCGTTCCAGTCCGTAATTGTCTGAACCGACTTGGGCATTAAGGTCTCCCATAACGACTATGATGTCGGCTCTCGGAACACTCCTGTTAACCGAGTTAAGATGAGTGTAGAACGCGGTTTTGTCTTCCTCGGTCGCTTCATTTGTGGGGGCGTAGCACTGAATAATTGTGACGTTACGAATTTTTGAACGAAACCTTGCTGTCATTAATCTCGCAGAAATGGTCGCCCAGGAGATCAGACAGATTATTATGTTATTTTTAACGTTTCTGTTGAAAACCCTAACCGGAAGTAATTTTCGTATTATTTTCTTGAATGCTTTCCCGTTCCAGATATCCTCACAACTCTTAGTTCAAAAAAGCAGGTGGAATTAGGTTAGGTTAGGTTGGAAGGGATGCTAATACGGCTAGCCGCACCTCCTCACTCGGATCTCAGTGGATCCAGTGCGCTGCCTATCAGGGTATAGATGGTTAGCGAGGAGGGATAGGGAGGGAGTTAAAGAGAAGTTTTGGATGTGGGGGGCCTCCCCGAACCATCCTGAGTTCTGAATGAATTTCAGCATGTTCTTTAGTGGTAAATCAGAGATGTCGAAGAAGTATTCTCCAAGGCCCTCTTTTCTGGTTCTAACTAGGCTGGGGTGTTCGCAAAGGAAGTGAGGGGAGCCCTCTTCTGCCTCTTCTTCATGACACCCTTGACATAAGTCCGATGACACCCATTCTGCTCATGTGGTTTCCCATTGAGTTGTGGGCCGTAAGGACGCCAACCATGAGATATAATTGAGGAATTACTTTGACGAGAACCTTGGCAGAATTACTTGATTAGAAATTGTGAAACAATAAGTCCTTAAAAGTTTTATAATTTTTAAGTAAAAAAAAAATACTTTGCTTTTTTTGCATATTGATCTCGCACACGCCTCGTTTCGGCCTAGCACCGCCTTTGCCACAGTACACATACACAAAGTGAATTTTTCGACTTTTTTTGTCTAATTTGGACTTCAAAATTTGAAGAGAGTTTTTTTCTTGAAGTGCATACAAAACTGCAATTTTCTAGGTGGCTCAGTTGCTGAGAAAAGGGCATGTACTGCAAAAGAGTACCATATGTTAGCCATTTTATTGAAATCGAAAAGTGATATGTCTACTGTGATGTTTGCTGGTATTTTCCCATAGTAAAGCAACTTTTTTTGAATTTCTTCTTGTGGTTTTTCTCTGAGTGTACTACTTCACTGACTCTGTAGATTTGTTTAATGATCATTAAGAAGAAATTTTTAAAATTAATGCATTTGTGTAAAAGCTCCATTTATTTATTTTTTTGCCTAGAAGTATATTTGGAGACTTTTGTGCTTTCGATCACTTTTCATAGAATCTGGGCTTACATGATTTTCTATGGCATACAAAAAATCCTTAATGAGTTTGAAATTGAGCACTATACTATGGGACTAATAGTTAATTTACTTGAATTTTTCTGGAAAATTCCCCAACTAACAATTTAACTTCTGTTAGGGTCTATCGAAGCTTTTTCCTATGCAGCAAATTTGCTTCTATAAGTCCTTAGAAAAGTGGATTTGGCCCACTTGAGAAGCTTAAAAGGCTTTCAAACAGTCATATACAGGTATGTTGGAGATAACAAATATATTTCTAGAAAGCCTTATACAAACAAAAATATTCAAACATTACAAATGCGGCAGGCTTTTACTTTCCCAGAAAAGTAATTTACAAGTTTTTTGAAAGCAGATGCAGCCCGCAATTGACACATCTTTAAACACTCACGGAACCTTATAAAAGGTTTGGGAAAGCCTTATGCAAATAAAATCAAAAATTAATTTATATTTTTTATTTAGCTATCTGTTTTCTCTTATTTTGTTTGTCAAGTAAGCGTTTTATCTGAAACTTAGTTTACAATTATATTTATGTGATGAAAAAACATTTTACTTACTTGATGGATTTTCTGGGATTTGAACCATGGATATGCTGATTGGGAGTCAGGTACCTTACGCATCGTGCTATAGTGTTATATATTAAGAGGGTATCAAATCGGAACCAGTTGAAACCGAAATTAGCTTCCCAAGAACTTCGGTGTGACTTCCTCATGATTAATGAACAAGATTTAACATAAGGTGACCATTCTCATTTTTTTGAAGTGAGTTGTTACTTTTGTTTATGCTTGGAAATTGTCTTAAAATATATTAAGGGTATTCATGACAGCGTAAAGTCGTCGTAAACGTGGTAAAGTTTTAAACTTCGTAAATCTGTCAAATTTTCCATACAAATTGTGACAGAATTACGAAGTTTTAATCTTTACAACGTTTACGATGAGTTTACGCTGTTGTATGAATACCCATATTATATAAATTCTTCTCCATAATTTTTCATTAATGAGAACATGAGAGAATTCATAGAAAATTTAATTTCTTAAACATGAAAGTGCAAGTTTAATTTTTGCCTTACCTAATAACATTCAAAACAAAATGTTTAGATTTGGGAAACAACGAATCAAAATACTCGTATCTGTTAACAAAATTTAATTCTCCATACAATGAGTCCTATCCATTATAATCTTCAAGAATATAATGTAATTGTTATTTTGCATCTTTAAGGGCCATAAAAATGGCCATAGTCAGTTTTTCAACTGTTGACATTCACGACATAATATAGTTTTGACAATAATTGTTAGACTTTTTCGTATAGTGCTTTGATAGCTTAAAGTTTAAAACATTACAACGTTTACGACGACTATACTCTGTTGCATGATTTTGAATACCCATAATATTTTATAAAAAGAGATCATTGAGTGTTTGGTTTGGTCAAATTACAACTACATATATACATATATAAGCTATAATTTATAATCTGAACTTTTTTATTTTGTCAATGATCGTATAATATTGAAAATATTTTCTTCCATTGGACAAAGCTACAAATCTATCTTTTTTAAAATAATATTTAGGATAAATTACCAAAATATTCGTAATTAATGATGTGAAAATTCTTAACGGATGAACTAGAAAAGGTATAATGGTAACCTCAGATGTATCTTCGCTTTCATGATTCACTTTGAAATAACTCGCTAAGACAAACTAATCGAAATCATTGCCTCCTGCGCATGCGTTTCTCACAACAAACCAATTATGTTTGTATCGGACTTTTGTTCACAGGATTAATAGAAAGCAAATAAGTTGACATAATTTCGCTTAAACAATCTCATCGAAATAAATGCTTCTCAAACAAAAATAACAGCTTGTTTCAGGCTTTTGTGAGCAGGGATCAGCAAACTCTTTGATGGAGCTTCTTTAAGAAAGCTTTTTCTTGCTTTTATTCCGCATACTTCTACAAAGGTGTTTGTGGAAGCTTTATTGGCGAAATATTAATGAAGCTACACACCTATAAGCTTGTTAATAATTTGAAAGTACATCTCTAGTAGGTTTCAATGAAGCTGTTGACAAAAATACAGCCTCAGAGATTCGATACTTCGATGTTCAACCTAAATACAGACCCTTTAGAGGTAATATTTTCAAAAAATTCAAAAATTTAACTTATGATTCAAAAAAAATTTAATACAATTACAGATGAACAATATTTTAATCATTGACTCATCTTACGTGGAAATGTAGCATAAAGTACATTTTTTTGATGTTATTTTAACTTGTTTTGACACACAATGATTGTGCACTTCGCTGATACCACCAAATCAAAAATTATGCTTCGTTCTGAATGTACCTGACAGTACACAAAATTATGTTTGTATCGAGCTTGTGTTCACAGGACCTAAACAAACAAATTTTAGTGACATCACTTCTCTCAAACCAACTTATCGAAAAGAATGCTTCCTGCATATGCATCTGATAAATAATCAAAATATGCTTGTATCGAGCTTGTATTCAGAGGATTTATACAATCAAAATTAGTTGACATCACTTCGCTGAGACAGTCTCTTCGAAATAAATGCTTCTCAAAACAAAATAACAGCTTGTTTCAGGCTTTTGTGAACAGGCATCAACAAACTCTTTGATGGAGCTTCTTAAAGTAAGCTTTTTCTTTGCTTTTATCTCACGTGCTTCTACAAATGAGTTAAAAGAAACCTTATCGAAATATTAAGGAAGCTGCACACATATAAGCTTGTAAATAATTTGGAAGTACAGCTTTAATAGGCTAATATGAAGCTGTTGACAAAAATACAACCTCGAAGATTCAAAACTTTCATGTACAACCTCAATACCGGCCCTGCAGAGGTAATAACTTCATGAAATTCAAAAATTGGACCTTACCGAGGGAAAATTGTTAGTTGGGCAATTTTATCCCCTGCAAATTTGAGTTCTTCAAACTGCTCATAAGCTATTAAAATTTTCCAGGGACCTATGGCCTTATATTTAAAAGGTACTCCTACTCATATATTTATTTTCAAACATAATAACTCTATTTAAAAAAAAAAAAAGTTCCACATACGCCCCAGTGCACCAATTACCTTTCAACTTTATTACCCTAGAAACTATTGATGCATACGAGACACCCAAAACATCAAAACCAATTGACTGTCATATAATTTGCAAAAACCAAAAACAATTTACAACCATGTTTTCCAATGGATGTATTTGTATATAAACTCATATTTGTAACATAAAAGTTATAAAATAAAGGACCTCGAGGACGCACT
The DNA here is from genome assembly GCA_963921185.1 of Dasysyrphus tricinctus. Classification (NCBI taxonomy): domain Eukaryota; kingdom Metazoa; phylum Arthropoda; class Insecta; order Diptera; family Syrphidae; genus Dasysyrphus; species Dasysyrphus tricinctus. The sequence goes on along the minus strand of OY992533.1, from coordinate 115,823,076 downwards.
ATTTATGACATCTGACAGACAAACTCAATTACTTGGTCATAACTTTGCCATATATGAATGCTAGTATATATGAATATGTGTATACACATATTTATAAATTGGTCGGCAATCTATAAAATTTTGACATGGTCACATTTCTTGTTTTTCATAACTCTCCCTTAGCACCACCCCACTCTACTACCACCATAAAAAAAATACTCAGAGAGAGAGTTCCTAACAAATGAACCAATTTAACAAATGTCCGTCTGTCGAATGTCGATTTTACATCTGCTGCAATGTCATTTGGTGACATTTGTTATTGCAATTTGCATTCAATAATTGTATTGATTGAGCAGGGGCACAAGTTTCAGGATATTCCAACGTTCTTCAACGCGATACCTATGTATATAACTCACCCTCATCCCACATTTTGCACAAATTGAGAATCTATTTGGGATATTGACGAACAAGTTTGAACTATTCCGCTGTAGACGAAGACACGGACGGGAGGGGGAAACAAAAACGGAATAAAGCAAATATGGCGAGTATAATTCACGCTCGGGCCATAGCGCACTGCGCTATCTACCCTCATTCTACCCTCGCTGGGGTGTTCTTACACTATGGGGACCAAGCTGCTACAGCGATGCTGATGCAACTGCCTGCAACTATGGGTATCGACCTTGCCGTCGTCGTCCTCGTTGCTGGGGATGATTATACCAACACACTCTACGAATGGTAACTCTTGGTGAGCGTGACAAACAGCATCGATCATTCCGGGAAGAGGAGGTTGGGGGTTAAAAAAGTTATCGCTGCAAAATTCAATTAACAATTCCCATTTATTTTATGTTTCTCCTCCTCCCTGGCCGACATCACCTCCTTTAACTGGTATCGAGAGCAAATATCATCCCTAACTAGGAACTATAATATAATGCACTCACTCGTCCTGATGGTCATGATGTGAAACATGAACAAACAAAAAACCGGACTAAAAACAATCCCAGACCCTGTGTCGCGATTCCATAGAAATCGAAGGCGAGTAATAACAAAAAAAAAAAAAAATGATTTGCACGACTTGCGGAAGCGTCGCAGGGCTCATGAATCCTTGATGGGGCGTCAAAACAAGAACAACTACAAACCCCATTTCTGCTGATATTTGTGCAGCTATTCGAATCAAAAATTCAATTTTGATTTGTTTCTCGTTCCGTCATCGTCGTCGTGGGTGGATGCAATGAGTTTTTTTTATTGTTGTTGTATTTATTGCATCGGAATTCCATTCTTTAGTCCTAGCATCTGTTGGAAGCAGAAATAGTTTGAGTAAAATTGCATTTCACAAAATGAACAAGAAATGAATTTGCATGACTTTTTGAGTTTAGTTTAGTTTTGTGGGGTTTTTTTTTGCGATTTTTTTTTTTTTTAAGCCAACTGCAAAAGGGAGAGGAAGGAAATTTGCATTAACTTGGGAAATCACAAAATGATTCAGAAGCAAATTTAAATGTCAAATATGAGTTAAATTGCTTGCTGATGGTTTTGAATTTTTGGGTCACTGGTGATAAATTTCTAAGAAATTTTTTTTTTTTAATTTTTATTTCGATGGATGGTGACTTATCGAGAGATTGGTGTTTTTTTCCTTTGAAAAAGTTCCTTGATTGATTTCAAGAAGAGAAATATTATTATTTTTTTTTCTCAAAGTAAAAGCAAATTGAATTTTTTGGAATTTGTTTACCAGGATTTTAGATTGATTGAATAATGAGGGGAAAAAGAGAGACCATCAAATTGGGTTCTGAGCGTGGTATAGTTACATTTGTGCGGTGTATCGTATATCTGTGGCAAAATCAAAGTGAAAAGACCTTTGTGAAAAGCTAATTTAAGAAAATTTGCCAGATCATTGAACAAACCTCATTTTATTTGAAAATTAACATGTTTTTACCCATTTCCGGCTAACGGTGGCTGCGAAAACGAAACGTCATGCGTTTGGACTTTCGAAACTTACTTGATGATAAATTTAAATGAACTGAATTGTGATTTCGAGAAAATACTTGTATCTATTCCACCTGTTCTTGGGTTTTGAAAATTTTGGGGCATTTTTGACCTATCGAAAACTGTCATCTATACAGTGGCGTAGCGAGCACTTCGGGGCCCCATATCAAACATTATTTAAAGGCCCCCCCAACTCAAAATTTGGCCCCTATAATCATCCAAAGAAGCTTCTCATAATCTTTTTTTGCAATCATATAAGCATTATATAATAGTCCATAGAGTTAAAAAGCGCACTTTTTTAGCTCCTATTGGACCTTTATGGAGTAAATTCAGTTGCCCCAAAAAACACTTACTTGACTCAATTTAGGGGTCTTATAGAAGAAGGCGGAAAAATTAAAAAAAATATTTCACAATTGATTTACATATATTTATTTATATTTTTATTTTAAATTATTTATTTTTTGATACTTTATTTGAAAGTTTTTATCTAAAATGCAATCTTAGAATTTACTAGATATTATTTAAGTTAAACAAATTACAAGGTTTCTGTGGGACTCGAACCATGGTCCTCTCGCACTGAAAGTCAACGCTAACCACTCGGCCAGGAAAGAATATATTTATGATGAAAAAAACGGATGCACTTTCTCCACACTTCTGGTTTGTGGCTATACTCTTTAGTATACCAGAAGTGGCTTGTATTTTCACAGAAACTAACATAGAGATTGTATAATAATTTTACAGGATGGCTATAGAAGCGAAAGCTCCATCGTCATTTCATAAGAGCAATATAGAGAGATTAAGGAAACATTGGTTTATCGCTTCTATCAAGCTGATATAATTTGCATCAGAAAATATTTAATGAATCAGTAATGCTCCAATAATGTAATTATTGCCCGTCATAGGGGTAGCGCACTATAGAAACCAATAACACTTTGATATCTGAAATGCGAAGCAATTTTCTTGGTTGGACCCTGCAGTGGCTCTGTGGAAAAGATATCGATCCAGGTAGTGTAATGTGAGAGCACGTTTTTCCTAAAATATGTTGTTCTAACGAAAAAGTGTAATTTTGTGTAAAATCCTATGAGCTAAAATTTAAGCCTGAAAAATTAGCCATTTTCTAGATATTTGCAAACAAAAAAAAGTTACTACTTCGTCCATTTGTTGAAAAATTATATTCGAATGAGTTATTCTAAAACAAATTCGCTGCTCACACCCTTTTTCAATATAGCAGGCTTCTCCTTACCTTTTTCACCCAAAGACCAGGTTTTATAATAAAAAGATGTAAGCTTGAATAAATATTGCACACAAATCTTACCAATAGATACATGAAATTTTAATAAGTTTTTCAACTTAACGGGTCCTAAAGTAAGATTTTAATTCGAAGTTCTCCATCAAAATTCAGTTTTATAAGAGTTTTTTTCTAATCTTGCCATTTTTACTTGCGATATAGGTACTATAGGGCAAGTTTTGGATTCGTGCAAAAAAAAAATTTTGAGATAACAATCAAACATGACATTACGATGATAGAGAACACGAAAAAAGTGGGTGGCACAATTCTGTCTGTCTGTCTGTCTGTCTGTCTGTCTGTCTGTCTGTCTGTCTGTCCGTACCTCAACCTACAGCCTAAACCACTGAAGCGATTTTCTTCAAATTTTGAACTTAAGGTTTTTTTGTAACTCTCCAGAGGGGAAATTGAAATTTTTTTTTTAGCTCAAAAAATAACGGTACTTGCCATACAACCGTCAAGGAAAAGCTTATTTATCTCAAAAACGGCTCCAACGATTTTGATAAAAAAAAATCAATGTATTATTGTAGATATGATATACCTTTTAGTAAAAAAAAAAATCACCAAAAACATTTATTAACGGTACCTGTCATATAACGGTTTTTTTTGATTTTTGGTTTTCTCATTAACCGCTCATCCGATTTCAATAAAATTTTTTGCACAAAAGCTTTGTTAGAATATAAATAATACTGCATACCAAAATTTTTGAAAAAATAAATTTTGGATTTTTAAAAAAAGATTCAAAATTTTTTTTTGAAAATTCAATATTTCAAAAACGGGTTGATGAATTATTTTGAAATTTTAGTTTTTAATGTATATTAATATATACTCAAAATTGGCATACCAAATTTTTTTTTGAAAAATGTTACAAAAATTTTATATATAAAAAATTAATTTTTAAGAAAACGGCTCCAACGATTTTAAATTTTTTTTTTGCATATATTGATATTTTTTTAATTAATCAAATGGCATACTTTTTTTTGCGCTCTAAGTTATTTATCAGGCTGTTTAAACAATTAAAAGAACGATTTAAGTGCTTTTTTATACTTTTTCTTTAATTACTTGAATATTTTTTAAAGTTCTTAAGTTCCTCACAACTTGAACATAAGAGCAAGTACGTGCGATCCAGTCGTGCATTTTATTTCGTCTAAATTTCTTTGGCTATACCTACTGCTGATGTGTGTTCCAATAACAAAAAAATGGCTGCATGTTCCAGTTGCGGTTGCGTTAGTTGGCAAGATTTAGATAGAGCTACATACATTGGAAGATAACTATGAAAAAGACACATGTAAAACAAAATTGGCAATAGCTACAGTTTTGTCAAGTAACAGCTTAAACAACATCTATGAACATGCTCCAACATGTAATTTGCATTGTATGTCGGATGCATCTCAATGAACAATTTCTTATACACGCTAAGTATTTTTTATTTCGGGGCCCCTATATCTCGGGGGCCCCGTATCACTGATACGGCTGATACCACGGTAGCTACGCTACTGCATCTATATCTATATCTACATATATCTACATATATATATCTAAACTATATTATAAAGATGAAACATTTATTTGTTTGTTTGTTTGTTTGTACCTATATGTAGGGCGTAATCTCTGAAAATATTGAGCCGATCCTTAAAATGTTTTAATAAATGGAAAGATATAATGTCCCTGAGTAACATAGGCCAAATTTTATTTGGTTACAAATTATTTGCAAGGTTAAAATCTAAATATTTGTACTTTTTTTGGGGTATTTGTAAGTTTTTGATTTTTATATTTCGGAATTTCAAAATTTATTTTTAAGTTTGAAAGGTTATTCTAAGGTGCTTACTAAGAGGATGTTGTCTTCATACATAAGGTGAAATGGGGTAATCAAAAATGGGTATATGATTTAAAATACTTTTTGAGTTGGGAAGGCTATTCTTAAAGGCTTAAGGACTGAAGACATTTCAAAATTTAAATACTTATAGTGTAAAATGGGGTTTGTAAAATATGGAATCTAATTTGAAAGGTTATATGTAGAGGATGTCATTCGAAAATTTTGCTTAACCGAGCAAAGCCGGGGCGGGCCAGCTAGTAAATTATAATTATTTAAAATAATTTACCTACAGGTAAACGAAGATTAAGATTCTTAAATAAAATTGATGGAATTTATTATGAGTTGCCTACTTGACAGAAGAGATTAAAACTCCATATTGAGTTTTCACAACGTTCTAATAAGGTAGTTACCATTTTAGCCGTTATAAAATATATTTGCGTTCCTTGCATTTTCAAGTTAAACTTAATATTTTGAAAAAAAAATTATTTTTATTTCCATCGTGTTTAAAAAAAGGCTGCAAATTCTTGTACGTGAATTAAGCACTGCCATTTATTTAATTCGTAAAAGAAGTTTGTGCCGTTTTGCGGCCAATTTTATGCTACCATGTGCTGTATTTAAGAAAAAATCGTACTTAGGGCATGGTTTTTAGAGTGAGCCTATTTTTTTTAGCGTGGAAATGAAACATGTGCTGGTTTTTATGCAGTTTGTGCTGCCACACACTAAAAATAAAATTCGCATATTTGTAACTTTTACGAAAAAAAAAAAAAACAATTTTGCCAAGTGTGAAGTTAGCACCGCCAACTATTTATTTTCAAAAGTTCAAGTTAAGCACAATACAACACATTTTTACTTGCGATAGGGACTTTATACAAGTTTTGGATTCATGCAAACAAAATTTTTTGAGATAACAATCAAAAATGACATTACGATAATAGAGAATACCAAAAAAGTGGGTGGCACAGTTCTGTCTGTCTGCCTGTCTGTCTGTCTACAGCCTAAACGGCTCGATCGATTTCTCCAAACTTGGTACATAGTGGTTTTGGTGTTTATGCCCACATGTTTTTTATATTGTTTTAGAACCCAAAAAATAAAGGTACCTGCCGTTTTTTTCTCAAAACCAAAATACTTCAATAAAATACTTTAAATATTAAAGGAATTCTTTGGGCTTAAAACCATTTTAAAAAAAATGGTTATTAATGCGTATACCAAAGAACCATTGTTATTTTTCGATTTTCTTCAAAACCGCGGTATGACTGATTTCAATAATTTTTTATACAGATGCTTCCAAAAACTATAAACAGGTATTTTTAAGTAATGTTTCAATTTTTTTTTGGAAAATCATATATTTCGAAAACGACGTGATCGATTTTTTTGCAACTCAATACTTAACAGTTTTTTTTTACATATAAAAATACAGAAGTTAAGAAACCGAAAGGAAAATATTTTTTTTTCAAAAACGACTCCTACGATTTTGAACGGGTTGACAATTTTTTTTTAAATTTTGTTTTTATTTGCACACAAATATTTAATTTAAATTTGCATTCCAAAATTTGTCCTTAGAAATATTTTAAGAATTTTATTTTAAGCGAAAATGGTGGTGCCAACTTCATGCGTAAAAAATGAGTGCCTACTTTCTTAAAACCATACCCTGAGTAGGTATACGGTTTTTAAAATACGGTGCATGGTAGGGCAGCACAGCAAATGTGCCAGACAACATTTCAACTTTTTTTACAAAAAAAAAAAAAATGTACTAGAAAAACTTATTTCAATAAAGTTCGTAAATATATAAGAACTATGTATTTTGCTGGTATGCCTTCAGTGGCCCACTTGCATAGGTATCTGGTGGAAGCCTTTCCCTACACCTGATTCTGGAAGATACAATGCTACTTAAATATTTGTAATGTTTCACTATGGATTTTTGACAAATACTTGTCTTTTTTCTGTCAGATTCCATGATTTGTACCTCCACCCCCCTGGAGGGTTTGCCTCTCAGACGGAAATAAAATGCACGTCTAAATCGCACGTGCTTGCTCTTAATTCTGATCAGCATACGTCAATGTGTATTTACATGATAAACAAGCGACTCTCTCTAAATTGAGATGTATGATATCGAGCATGAAAAATTTGACATCAGTTTGGCACAAACTGGTAGTCCTTATTTCTCACCGTATTCATGGATCGAAACATTTTTAAATAGAGTTTGATAAAATTGTCTTAAATTCGTTCGGAAAATATTTTGAAAACAACAGTTTTTTTGAAAATTTGATTTGAGTATATGAAAATGTCACTACCGGGGCAAGCAAAAATGTATCATTACCGTGGTATTTCATCATTTTTTTACATGTACAATCTGGTGTAGGAAAATATACACTTGTAATGCGACCACGTTCAGCAACAACAATCATTATGCCATCAAATAAGTTTGAGAAGTTTCTTGTAAATTTTGCACTCACAAAAGTGTCAGTTTGCGGGGATTGTCCATATAGCAGGTAGTTTTAATACGTTACAGTTTTTGGTAAAATGTGTTTACCAAAAAAGTACATTATATTTCAATAACACCCTGATTTTTTTATCAAAATCCTTAGAACCGTTATTGTGATATATAAGCATTTATCCTAAGTGGTTGTATGGAAAATATCCTTATTTTTGGAGCTAAACAAACTTTGATTTCCCCTCTACAAAATTTAAAAAAAGGGCTAGGTTCAAAATTTAAAGAGAAAATCGCTTCAGTGGCTTAGGCCTAGGGATGCTCATGGAAAAAAAACATCGATGTTTTATTCGATGTGATACATCATAACCTTACATCGATGTTTGTCGATGCATCGCATAAAAACATCGATGTTTTCGATGTATCGAATGAAAAAATAATATATTTTTTTTTATTTTTTAATGAGTTTTATTCAAAATAAGATTTTATAATTTTATATAACATAAGTTTCATTATAAAGCAATCTTAGGGACTAGAAAAGGAAACATAAATGACCATATTATTAACGAATTTCAAAACAAGTTTTTTCTCAAAGCATGTTTAGTGAATGCTTGAAGTTGCATATTTTCCCAAACTTGGCACTATTATCGAGAGATTTGAAATCTAAAAGACACAATCTTAAATTAAATTTCGGTTTAATTTAATTATAATATGAGCGTTATTATTTTGAAATTAAAAATCCCAATACTTTTGTTCTAAGCTTTGCATAGATAAAATTTTATTTACGCGCTTTCCTTGAATCCTATTACGTTGCTGGCTTAAAACTTGTGAAGCTTTTGAATAAAGTCTTTCTGATGGCACTGAGCTTGCTACCAAATTCAAGTATTTGTACGCAATTTTGTAAAGCTTTGGGAATTGTTGTTTGTAATCGGACCATATTTCCAACGGGTTTTCACTGAGACGACCAACAGGTGCCCTCAATATGGTAGAAGAAATACACCATCACACTGATACATAAATTGAAAGAGAAGAGAGCATGTGAAATAAATTTAACTGTAGATTTGGCACTTTGAGTGAGTCTTTTCAATGATTACTTCATTCGATGCATCGAATAAAAAAACATCGATGTATCGGTAAACATCGAAAGGGTGCGAAACATCGGATTTATTCGATACATCGAATAGTTAACATCGATGTTTTCAATGTATCGATGTTTTTTGAGCAACCCTACTTAGGCCATAGGAATTGAGTCATCCTCTTTTTCCGTGTTTTCTATCATCGGGCACATTTTCAATGAACATGGGGTTCGCCCCAATGACAGTAAAATAGAAGCCATATGTAAAATGCCATGTCCTAGTAATGTCAAAGAAGTTCAACAATTCTTAGGAATGGTGAATTACTTGGCTTCTTTTAGTAAAGGGCTTTCAGTAGAGACAAGCAATTTGCGACAACTTCTTAAAAAAGATGTTGAATGGCACTGGAGTAGGCACCAGCAAGCAGCAAGACGAATTAAACAGACTTAAACAGTTGATCTCAAAAGCTCCTGTTTTTGCTTACTTTGACAGCAACTTACCTATAAAATTATCAGTTGATGCGTTTCAAGCAGCTGTAGGGGCAGTAATAAAACATAACAACCATCCAATTGCTTAACTTCAAGCCAGCAAAACTACAAATGCACAAATTGAAAAAGAATTGTTTGCAATTCTTTTTGGATGTACCCGTTTTCAAAAATTTGTTTATGGAAAAAAAATATTAGTTGAAACAGATCACAAACCGTTGATTCCCATATTTGAAAAACTTTTGTATAAAGTGCCATCACGTTTACAAAGACTTATGTTGAGCCTCCAAGCTTACAGTTTGAAGATAATTTTTAAGCCAGGTAATCTGCAAGTGGCAGATACCTTATCAAGGGTAGAACTTCCAGATAAAACACTTACAGATTTTGACGAGGAAATTGATCTTCATTATAACTTGATTATTTCAAGTTTACCTATCAGCGAATCGAAGTTAAACCAGATACGTTCAGAAACTGGTAATGACATAATTCTTATTAATGTCAAGGAGTACAACAAGAATGGGTGGCCTCAAGGAAAACAAAAAATTGACAAATTAGTTAAGCCATTTTTTAAAGTTAAAAACGAAATTCTCGTAACAGATGAAATAGTTTTCATGTCAAATAGAGTCGTAATTCCTAGTAAATTACGTTCTGAAATGTTAGATTTGATTCACGAATGACATTTAGGCTCAGCGAAATGTATAAACTTAGCCAGATCCTTAGTATACTGGCCAAATACAAATTCTGATATTAAGAATATAGTGGATAACTGCGAAATATGTATTCGGCATAGAAATTCTTACGCCAAAGAGCCATTATTACCTCATGATATCTTTGAATTACCATGGTACCAAATTGGTATAGACAATTTTTTTGATTTTATTGGGAAAAAACATTTGATTTTAGTTGATTATTTTCACAATATATTGAAATTGCTTTATTAAATCAGGGAGTTTCAGCATGCAAAGTAATTTTTGAGCTTAAATCTTTGTTTTCACGACATGGATTCCCAAAAATTTTAGTTTGTGATAATGGGCCACCGTTCTCGTCCGTGGAATTTAAGCAGTTTTGTAAGAATTGGGATATTGAGCATTTAAGTTCAAGTCCGTATTTACCAAGGTCTAATGGAATGGTGGAAAAAGCGGTGCAAACTATAAAAAAATATATTGAAAAAATGTCTTGAAGATAATTCTGACCCATTTATAGCATTGCTTTATTATCGTACGACCCCTAATGAGAGCTCTTATTCACCATCTGAACTTCTTATGTCTAGGAAGCTATACGTACAAAACTACCAACACATTTTGAAAACCTCAAACACACCGTCGTAGATCCTGCAAAAGTTCAAAATTATATTGTAACTAAGCCAACGGAAAATGAGTTTGAATTATAACAAATCAACTAAAAAATGAAAGGATTTAAGTGAAGGGCAAAACTTTTACTACCAAAAAACTCCAAATCCATTTGGTATCCTGGTTCTATTTTAGAAAAATGTTCTGAGCCATGATCCTTTTTGATAATGGCTGAAAACGACAATATTTATCGCCGTAATCGACAACACATTATTCCTTCACTCGAAAATTCTTTGGATCCGGATCCAGACACAGACGCAAATATTCCAAATAGTTCACTGCAATTAATATATAATGAAAATTTTTCCAAAGAGACCTTAAATTCCGGATGCAACGAAAATGGAAATAAAGTTTCGCGATTTGGAAGAGAAATAAAAGCTCCACAAAGGTGGAATTATGATACTTAAATTAAAAATGGCATCTATTTGTTAATAGGACAATTATGTATATAAAACTAAACGAATTGTTTTTAATTTTCTTATATCTTAAATTTTTCTTTTTTTTATTATTGTTCTTTTATTTAATATTAGTATGTAAGTAAAGCCCGTATGACACTACATTTTTTCTTCATTGTATTTCTCATTTAATCTATTAAAGTGTCAGCAGAGCAAAAAAGGGATAAAAAGTGTTTTTAGGAAAGAGATAGCATTTCTCTAAATTAAATTTCACATTTACAATGTGTCCCAAAAGAAAATATACATCAAAACCTAGTGTTTTCTAGGGTCCAGTGTATATCTACTTTTGTAACTGAGTGTACCTTGAAATAATTTTTCATTTTAAATTCTGAAATATCAAGAAAAGCTGCCAGAACCTGACCAATTTAATTTGAAAATCACATTTTTTATAGATTTTTTGTGACATTTTTACATTTATGGATATAGTGCGTACCCACTCACACCTATCAAAGTTTGAATAAGAAAATGAACGTTTCGCTTCATTTTCACTTTCAGTTTATTAAAAATGAGAGAAAAATGTAGTGTCATACGGGCTTAAGTAGTTTGTAAGTTTAGATTTAAGCAACATAATGAATTTATTATTATTGAAATTATTTGAATGATTTTTGGTTTTTACTATTTAAACAAAATATGTATTAACTTTAATTTGAATAATGAAATTACTTTGAAAAGGGAGATGTTAGACTAAGTTAATATATATACCTTCATGCCCGGCTCTATTTTCCCCTTCCATTTTGATATTCAGAACCTAAAAACTAATGTGCATCGGTATCTCTTTTCAAATCCTTCCCTATTTTTCTAACGCTCGCACTGTGTTCAATAATTTTAAGGGTAGTCACAACCCCTTTAGTGCGCGTATATTATACACTGAGGGAAAAATGTATGCACTCAGCACATCATTTTATTTACTCATCCTATATTTTTCTGCACACATACTTTTCTGTACTCATTACCTAATGAAATATATACTTACAACATAAACCTATTAGCAGTGAAGCAGCTACTAAATAGTTCTGTAGACTCATTACACGAATATGTACAACGCCAGCTTACGATTATGTAGTGAGAATAGATTCTATGCACTATTTTTTGGTATCATTGAATAAATATAAACTTTCCATGGACTCAGTAAATAATTATGTGTAGGTTGTCGCATGATGATGTACTGAGTATAGCTCATATGCACTTATTAAATAAATGTAAATAAATCTATTTAGGCATTTTTTGAAAAAACTGTTAGTTTTCTGCGATCAGTACAGTGTCTATGCACTCAATAAATATATATAAATATTTTATGTATGCATTTACTAAAAACAAACCGGTTATCTGTGATAAGTACAGATTCTTTGTAGTGAGGACAGATCAAATGTGTATGTAATGAGTACATATTTATGTAATGAGTCCATATGTTTATGTACTCCATGTGTGTATGTCCTCACTACATATGTTTGTAACGAGTCTATGTACTCAATACATATTTATGTAGTGAGTCCATATGTCTATGTACTCCACATATTTGTGTAATGAGTCCATATGTCACTACACATTTATGTTATGAGTCCATACACATTTAAGAGAATCCTCTGTAGCGTTTCACCTTATTCTGAAAGTTTAGTTTCTAGATATTTATTTTATTTTAAAAATACTTTGTGATACTTACTCGGATTTGAACTGGGAACCTTTCACACACGAAGATAGCACGCATCCACCAGGCCACTTGGGGGCACAAAAAACTGGTGCCAAAACTGAATAAGTTGAAACTCATTGCTTGGATGGCTGAAGTGCTCAACACATAGAGTCAGTACAAGTTGCGTGGACTCAGCACTGTAGCTAGTCAATAGATACATGTGTAGGTATTGAGTATATACCGTCTGTATTGAATAAATGTCGAAATGGCACACGTCGTATTTCCACAGCACATAACTTAATGTAGTTAATAATTTTTTATTTAGTTGGCTGGCATTTGATATTTGTTTTGTACTAAACGTCTCTATTGAAAAGATATCGAGATGGACTTAGTACACATTGCTTATACTCAGCACATAAGCTTAATTTTTAAATTTAAATTTTATTAAATCGAAACATATTTGACTTTAGCTGGTCCATAGTTTTGTAATGAGTATATTACGTCTTTATCCAATACACAAATCGGTACTCTAGATTGTTTGTTTTATTCGATACATAACTTGAATTATAACTAGTACACATTAACTTTACTTAGTGAATAGACCTTCGATGGCAATCCTTTGCAAACATCGGTACATACAATTTACATTTATGGTTCTGTACGGAGTGCATTCATTTTTCCCTCAGTGTAAAAAAAAAATATGCATATTGCATCGGTCTTGTACTGGCATCCAACCTAACAACAGTCTTTCTCTTGCACAAACAGGAACATACCTATTGATTATTATTTGATCTTCATCAATAATTATTGTTATTAATTTTTCTTATTTTTCTATACCACATAGAAAAACCAAGAAATTTGCTTTATTGACTACTTTACTATGAAGTCTTTGGCATTTGTAGCATTTGTACGGTGTTTTCATAAGAAAATCTGATTTATTTTATGAAGACAAAATTAAAGACATTTTTTAGAGTTTTAGCGTAGTGATGGAAGCATATTTGACTCGAGCGTAGAAGGCCTCTCGTTCAAATCTTTGAAAGAAAAATATTTTTTCAATAAAAATTAAAATTTGATTCTATTGATTTTAGAATAATAAATAGTAAGCCCCTCCTCCCAAATGTAAACAAAAATATGGATCTTAATTAAAATTAAAATATAAAATTATTATATTTATGCAATAACTTTTTGTCTAACGTGAATGCAATAAATTTATCTTTCTAAAAATATTTCGTTATCTTATAGAATGGTCAAAAAGATTCTCTCTATAGTTTCGATATGGCTTTCTACTTGAATGAAAACCATTGACAAATCTTATTGTCAGTCTTCAATATTTAATATGGTTCTTTTTTTCTGTGTGATACGTACTCACCAAATTTTATTCTAATAAAACTGAATATTTCATTTATACAGCGATTACCTTTATAAAACTTTTTACATAACAAAATTACCGGAAGATAATTTTTTCCAACTTTACATAAACCTCAATTTGCTGGACATTAAAATTCAAAACACACTTTCCTTCTAGGTAAGATCCAGTACAACGAATATCAAAAGTTGATTCATTGAGTTCATACCATAAATTAAAGTACTCTTACCCAAATTAAAAGCATCTCCTTCTTCAAAATGACCAAAAAGATGAAATGTAGCTACATTTCCAAAACTTGAGGGGGACAAATTATTCTTACAACCATTGAATAGCTCCTAGACATGGCACATTTCTTCCTCCCCCTCCTCATAAATCTTCTTTCCTAATTTCGTATTTTGACCCTATCTAAAGTGCACCACCCTTATAAAAATACTTTTTTCCTTCATTTTCCCAACTTACACAACTAAACATAGTTTCCTCCTTAATATTCCCTTCTTTTTAATTAACCCACATAATAACTTCCGTGTTCCATTTATTTAATTAATTTTTCCTCACACGAAAAAAGAATACAAACATATAAATGGGGGGAGGGGGAAATGTTTCGTGTTTCAGCACCCTCACCTTCCATTACAAGACCCACACCTGACCTAGCATTTTGTGGTGTGTGTATACTTATTAATAGTTAAAGAAGATTTCTTCAGTAAACTAACTCATTATTTTCGAAATCATCCTTTTGACATACGCAGCACTCCGTTTGTTGATTAATAAGTCGCAGACACACTTAATTTGGCAAAACACGAGAATATAGTAAAACTATCTCAGAAGGATAGTAAAAATGTCACACAACCACCACACCTCTTCTACTTACATTTGCAAAAAGGAAATTTATGTGGGTGGAGAAGGGGGAGTTGAAGCCTTTTACTAAAACAAAGAAAATTTCCTACAACAAATTCGTCTCTAGCAACGGCGGCGGCAGTGTGGTACGATGACGAAAGAAATTAAATTTCCCACAATAAATCACATGAAAGACAACAATTTTCCGCAGTTTTCCCATATCAAAAAGGACTTTTCTATGGCTTTTTTTGTTTTGTATGTAAGTGAAAGGAAATATATTTCGTCACACGAAAACATGATGCGCGTGGAAAAGGATTCCTATATTTATAGACACAAATTAATACACACGCACCCACACATACACCGAATGTCTTTGTTTCTAATCAAAATACCACCAGAGGAATAGAAATGGTAGATTGTCCTATTTGTCTCATTCTTACAGTGACTTAACAGAGTGTGGTACTATGAAAATGGGAAGAAACACATCCTGTGAATAATTAAACACAAAGAAGAAGCCGGGTAAAGGATTTTTGCGTCAATTGGCTTTCTTGATGGTACGTGATGTTTCTTGTGGAAAAGAATATGTACCTATACCAGGAATAATTCTATACTCTAGAAACGCGTCTAACTGTATTTGATGGTGCTTCTTTCCAATTTATGAACGCACCCTTTCCCTTCACATAGATTGGGGAAAATATATTTAATTTTCTAGCACAAGATTCAAGCTCTTTGCTTTCACATGAGGATGGGAAGGTTGTGTGTGTTTCAAGAATGAATCGTTGTGATGCTTGCTCGTCCTCTAAATCCAATATAAGTTGCATTTTCCTCATCAGAACGGAGGATTTACGTTGTATGTTGTTAAGTGAAGAGATCCAGGGTAGGGTAGTTGGCGAAGTTGTTGCATCGCATCGTGTCGTCGTGGGTGTTATCCTGTGCTGTATAAATTCTTGGATATCTGGATGAAAACTGTAAGTAAAGATGAAGGTCGTATAATGCAATGAACTTGGATAATTACCGTTTAAGGGTTAAAAGTGTTCGTTGTTTTAGGATTTTTGAATAATACGCTGATAATTGGATATTAAGTTGATTAAACCGTTTACTTTCAAACTAAATGAAATTTCCTCATAAGCTGATTGAAAACAAGTGGAAAGGACTGCTTCTAGCCCAGGAAATTGGCTGAAGAATATATTTAAACTGTTGATTGTGTGATAGAAATTTAATACCTTCAAAGAAGCGATATAAGCTAATAAAGCAATTTGTTTAACCATATGGATTACATAAATGATATTGGTAGATACTCGTAACTTAACAGCTGATAGAGAAACAGGGCATAGTGACATACAACTTTCAATCAATAGTTTGAACGTGTTGTTAGACGTTAGGAGTGGAGTTTTTTTGCTAAATCGAAACGATTAATATGACAGACACTTTTAAAAATTCCACATTAATACTATACTAAAAATAGTTTTAATCCCTTCGGAATATTTCGTGCAATTTTTCTTGCTTAAATGAATTTGGTATATCTAATCAGCAAGTCCTTTTTTGGTATCATTTTCGCTTATGAAAGTATACACTTAGGCTAGGAACGCACTTGCGATTTTCTGATGCGCGATTATTTAGTCGCGGAAAATAGAAACAGATGAGTTTAAATGTGAATGAACGCACATGACCCCAAGAAATCATACCGGGTTGCGATCAATTTTGTTTGCCGCGACGACAGTTAATCGCAAGTGCGGTCCTAGCTTTTAGCCCAAAAAAAGTATAAACCCTAGTTTTTGGTCAGTTCATCTACTATATTTTGTTGTTTTTATGTAAGGCTGTCCTGGCATACAACGTATAGGTATTTACTAAGCTTGTTGCTACAAGAATAATTCGCACCTTTGCACTTGATCAATACACCAGTTTTTATTTTGACGAATCAAAATTATTCTTTTTCCATTATAAACAAAAAAATAAAAAACGGATATGATACAAAAGAATGCTCAATCAAATACATATTACCATTAGGGTTAGCCATGCATGAGACGTGACAATATGAAGATTTTGTAAGAGTTGGGGCAGGGTACGAAACCCCGTAAGTACCTATGCCAAAATCCTAAAAATGCAAAAAACCCGAATGCCAAAACCCCAGATGAAAGAATCCTGAGTACCAAAATTTCGAATTCCAAAATCCCGAATAGCTAAGTACTGTTTTTAATATTTAAAATTACGTCTCCAAATTGTCATGACATTTTTTGTTTGCTTTTGTGCTTATTGAAAGACTAGTTGGTTTTGAGGCGCCTGAGGCACCCGTTGAAGATTAATGAATAGGTACCTACCTTCATAATTGCATCAAAATTATTTCTGATATGTTGGTATATGTAAATTACGGTGGTCGTTATATGGGTGATTCTCCGCCAACTGTGATTCTTTTCTTAGAAAATTTTCAAAAATAAAACTTCTTGGAAATAATTTTTGTTTTGTTTCTGTGGCTTCATTTAGTCAGAGTATCAAGTTAGTACAACCATTTTGCTACAGCTTTTAAAAAACATAAAATATGGTGAATTTTACTGAAACTGGAATAGACGATAGTAATTTTTTTTTTCTTTTTTTATTTTTTATTTGTTCTCTCGCTTTTTGACCATATTTTTGTTGAGATTCTTGATTGTCTAATATGTTTTGACCTCTTAACATTTCGACTGTCCTTTTTTTCTTAAGAAAATTATATCTTTTTCGTTTTTGAAGTCTTTTCTTCTGAATGGCAACCCTTTTTTGTGCTGGATTATTACTTAGTTTTTATTGCACGGAATAATGTTTGTTAGGCTCGTCCGAAGTATTGGTACCGTTCTAATTAACAGAATTGGTTAAAAATAAAATGCACGACTGGATTACACGTACTTGCTCTTATGTTCAAGTTGCTTGGAACTTAAAAACTTTTAAAATATGCAAGTCATTTAAGAACAAATGTATAAATAACATAAAAATATAGAAAAATACATAAAAAACATTTAAATCGTTCTTTAAATTGTATAAGCAACTAGCAAAATAGCTTAGTGCTCAAAATCAAGTATTCCATTTTACTACTTAAAAAAATAGGAATATATGCAAAAAAAAAAAATTAAAAATCGTTGGAGCGGTTTTCTTAAAAACTAATTTTTTATATATAAAATTTTAGTTATATTTTTAAAACAAAATTTTGTGATGTCCGTTTTTATTAATTTACATTTACGAAATTATTTTCAAAAAGAATCACAAACCCGTTTTCAAAATATTGAATTTTCAAAAAAAAAATTTTAATATTTTTTAAAAAATCCAAAATTTTGATATACAATATTATTGAAATTTTAAAGGAGCATTTGTATTAAGAAATTGATTCAATTCAATTCAATTTCTTTTATTGAACATAATATATACAATCTGGCTTATAACTAATATGATACTATGATAAATTTACATTTGTTGGCACATAGGGGGCCTAACGTTACACAATGTCTTAAGTTTAACAAATTATAGATATATAAATTACATGTCAAAAAATTTAAATTAAAAGTCGGCTGACTTAATCGTCCTCAGGGTGTTCATTCCCGGTTGTCAATGGTGTTTTTGGTGTTAAGAAATTGATTGAAATAGGTTTAGTCGTTAAGGAGGGAATAGAAAATCAAAAAAACCGTTATATGGCAGGTACCGTTAATAACAGTTTTTGGAAATGTTTTTGTATACCAACAAGTACACCATAGATACAAAAACACACTGATTTTCTTATCAAAATCATTGGAGTCGTTTTCGAGATAAATTAGCTTTTTCTTAATGGTTGTATGGCAAGTACCCTTATTTTTGGAGCTAAAGGCCATAATGAGATCCTATCTCTCATTAAATAAATGAAATGAAAAATGAAAAAAAAAAATTTTCAATTTCCCCTCTGGAGTTACAAAAAAACCATAATTTCAAAATTTGAAGAAAACGCTTCAGTGGCTTAGGCTGTAGGTTGAGGTGCAGACAGACAGACAGACTTGTTTCGTGCTCTCTACCATCGTAATGTCATGTTTGATTGTTATCTCAAATTTATTTTTGGCACGAATCCAAAACTTGGCCAAAACTTACCTATATCGCAAGTAAATATATTATTGCAAGTAATTATTTAACTATATAGATAGATACTTTTCTTTATTTCTTATAAAAAGTGATACAATTTTTTTTGTTGATATAGAATACGGACTTGGACTTTTGCCGTCTGCCGGATATGACATTTTGTTAGCAAAAAATAAGTAATAAAAAAGAAATGTAATATAATGTAATTAATAAAAACTTTATAAAAACATTTGAATAAGTTATAGAAGCAAAAGATATTATCGTACTTAAATTTGAACAAAATCGATAAGCGAAGATACTGAGCTATTATAATTATTTGCAGCATAAAAGGTATTAATTTTTGATGATTTAAAACATAAAAGAACAATTTTAGATGATTTGAATCATAAAAAGGTGATGTTAACGCCGTAACTGGTAGAAATTCATGATGCACACAAGATGTGAATAACGCATGGCTGATTAGAAGCTATTACGGTACGCCAATGCATGGTTGCAAAATTTGTATAAATTAAGCCAGCCCCGCTGGCCGTTGAGTATTTCATATACATTATTTAATGACAAGAAGCTTTCTTGGAAGTACAGTCTTCTTATTTCCTGTAGAATAGGGCATACGGCGATGAAATGGTAAACATCTTCGGGCTCTCTTCTATTACAAAGATTACAAGTTGGCTGTAAGTCGGGTCTATGAGGTATGAAGTTAAGATTCAAAATTTCAGCCCTTGCTTTGAATATAGTGCTTATTGTTTCAGCAGAGAATTGAGTGTTGAAAGTTTTCAGCTGTACACATTTGGTGGTTTAACTTCTTATAGATTAACCTGGAACTTGACGTTAAAGCCTTTGTTAAATGTTGATCGTATATTTTTTCATCGACCTTAGAGATAATCGTTGCGAATATATCCTTCCAATCACTTACATTAGTTTCTAAAAGTCTTTCAGAAATATCGTGAGATAGTGCCAACTGGTTCCATTCTCTGAAGGGAGAAGAATTGGAATTCAATAATCTAACAATAATTGATTTATGAAGACTGATGCCACTTTTTTTCATAACTCTTAATAAATAATCAGAGTGAGTTTTTAAGTTTTGTATGGCAGACCAGATTCCACATGTATTGCATATGTTGGTGTTGAGCTGGGTAATCGGAAAAGTCGCTTGAAGAAATACCTCTGAACAGCTTCAAATTCTTCGAAAGGGCAAACTCCAAATGCCTGGATTCCATAACAAAGACAGGTGTTTACAGTTGCATTAAAGACTTTATACTTAGACCTGAGGTCAATATTTTGATTGGCGAAAAATTTTGGCCACATAATATTGAGTGCCAACTTAGCTTCACAGCTTTTTTCTTTTGCATGCTTATTAAAACTCAAGTTAGATGTCAATAACACACCCAGATACTTAAAGTCACGAACTTCTTCAATTCGTTCATTGTTCAGACGCCAGCATTCTTCCGGTAGCCTTCTCCTCTGTCGTTTCTCAAAGATCATAATCTTCGTTTTACTTAAGTTGATGGTAAGATCCCAAGAGTCGCAATAAGCCTGTAACTTATTGATTTGTAATTAAAGTGTGAAAGGATTATCAGCTAGTAAAGCTAAATCATCAGCGTAGAGAAGGACCTTGATGAGATTTCCAGCAAACGAAACTCCTCCTGGCAGAACTTCGCATATATCATCGATGAATAAAGCAAATAAAATCGGGCTTAAAATGCATCCTTGTGGGAATCCTGCAGAAATGTCGAACCACTCGGATAGTTTTGCTCCATCCCATACAGTTGCTCTAGACGATGACAGAAAATTTTGATAGAGTCGAAGAAATTTCCTGGATACTCCAAGCAAAGCTAATTTATATATCAAAGCTTGCCTTTTAACTTTATCTAAAGCAGATTTGAAATCCACAAAACACACATACAGCTTTTTGTTTAAATTGATGTTTCTCCTGGCGATGCTAGTCAGAGCAAAGATATGGTCTGTTGTTGAAAAACCTGAACGAAAACCAGCTTGAAATATATTGAGACGATTATTGACTTCTATCCACTTTGAAATTCTTCCGTAGAGAATCGTAGCGAATATTTTTCGTAGTGAAGTGAGGATAGAAATCCCTCTATAGTTTTCTGGACAACTAGAGTCTCCTTTTTTAAAAATCGTAAAAATTAGTGATTTGGTGAAACTAGTAGGTACACAGTTAGTGTTGTAAATAAGGTTAAAGAACTCCACAATGTAATTTTTGAGTTGAACAGTTCCATTTTTATAAAATTCCACTGGAATGCCATCACTTCCTGGAGCTTTGTTATTCTTCATTTTTAATAAAGTAAATATAATTAATTATTATATATTATACTTTAATTAATTATATTTAATTAAAGTTGAAAAGTTATTCAAATTTTAAATGCCACGGTACTGATGACATCCATGGTACTGACATTTAGACAGTTTATGTAAGCTCACTTCTCTAAGCTTATGAGAAAAATAATTTCCAGGACAATGGCTTTAAAAGGAATAAAAAATGTTGCTAACCAACCAAAAATATGTCATAACATGCTTAAAAATACTACCACGGTACTGAACAATAAGTTTGTGACATACTTTCATCGCATGAAAAGATATCACTCTTAAAGTACAACAACGAACAACAAATAAAATGACTGTTGTTAATTATATCTACTTAAATAGTGTATCTATTAGAAAACAACAATACATACGTGTTAAAACTAAATCAAAATGGCGATTGAGCGGGAAATCTTTTGAATTCAAAAATAAAACTAAAACCTCGGACAACATTCATTCATGATTATTTTATTCAGCTATATGTATTTTGACTTCATTTTTGCATTATTTTGTCAAGCAAGTATTATTGTCAACGTTTCTATTTAATGAAGTAGTTCATTAGAAAAAAGTAGATTTAATCGGAAAAACAAGGAACGGACATGCCACGGTACTGACATTTTTACTACAATTTTTCAA
The DNA here is from genome assembly GCA_963921185.1 of Dasysyrphus tricinctus. Lineage (NCBI taxonomy): Eukaryota > Metazoa > Arthropoda > Insecta > Diptera > Syrphidae > Dasysyrphus > Dasysyrphus tricinctus. Next base: position 115,801,379 of record OY992533.1, on the reverse strand, counting down.
GCCATGTGGAAGAAGAAGCAAATTTGGTCATGATATCGAATGTAGATTGTAGTAAATAGCCGTTTACACAATTCAACCCAAAAATATATACGAACATTCAACATTAAATAACAAAGAAGCACTCGAAGCACAGAATCACAGTTGGGACGGAATAACTCATAGGTATGTTTTTTTTTTTTAGTTTTTCTATTTGGATAGGCTTTAATTCCTAATTTTTTCAGATTTTTATTTTCATCCCTTATAGCCGCTGTAAGGGTAAATTAAATGTGCGCTTTTTTTGCATACTAGGAAATTTGTGTGAAATCTGCCAAAAAAAAGCAACGGCAAAACTTACAGTAATTTTTTGTAGAAAGACAGAAGTCCATTTATATAGTTTATTTTTAGATAAAGTTCTTTGAATAAACAGTTTCAGCAAAATCTGTTTTTAAACATAAAACTTGGACAAAATTTATTTTTCTTCAAAAAGTTGAGTTTAAAACAATTTTTTTTCCAAAACTGTTCATCAATAAAACTTAATTTGAAGACCAACCATAAAAATAAACTTCTGACTTTCCTCAAACCTACAAACCATTACTGCAAGTGTTGCCGTTGATTTTTAATATTTTTTTTTGTATTTATGCAATTTTTTTTTAATTGCCGCTTCCGTCCAATTGGGAATTTGATAGACAGACACTAAAATAAAATATAATTTTCCCAACACGCGTTTGGCATCTGGAGGTTTTTTTCGAAACTTATTTCATGTTAAAAATATATTTAAAAGTATCAAAAAAGCTGAGGCCAACATTGACATACAAAATAGTATGTTTTCAAAAAGTGGAAACACTGACATTTTACCCGTAGGTGGGCCTACTCAACATCTATCTTAAATGACATCAACCGTTACCCGTTTGCCAACAGGCGGCTATTCTTCAACTTTCTTCATGCCCAAAAAATACAAACTGCCAAATAAAAGTCGTAGTCACACCATCCCAAAAGTGGTATCACTGAAATTTTACCCAAACATTTATCTTTTAAAAGATTTACCGTTATTTTACAAACACACGTTTGGTTTTTGGATGTTTCTGCAACTTTTCTGCATTTCAAAATATTTATAACTGCCAGAAAAGTCCATTTGCCATTCAAAATTATTATTTCTGAAAAGTAGTAACACTGATACTGCTCGAAGTCACGTCTACTCAACAGTCAACACCTATATTTCAAGAAAAGAAACCAACTGTTACTTTCCTAACACCAAAATAGTTGAGATCCCGACTTTTAACATACCTACAAAAAATATTTTCCTGAAAAATGGCAACTCTAAGATTTTACCAGGAGCTCTAGTTGGAACATTTTCTTTTTAATATGAGCAGGAAATAGTCTCCGCGTCTCCTTAAAGGAGGTCCGTTTATAGGAACGCAATTTGTAATTTGTATGAGAAATTCGAAAAAAAATGTTAGCTCCCGAAAACATGTTTATTTAAGGGAATTGTTCACTTATTGGAGCTGTCAGTAAGTAGAGTTTTCACTGTACATACGGTTGGGGTCAAAATTGTGCGTGTGCATAAATACTTTTTTCAATTTTAATGTCGAATTAAGATTAACGTGTTTTGAGTTCATGCGATGCCTGCCGATATTTGCGGTTGTCTATCTGATTGCTTGCAACTTTTCCGGACAGTAAATTGTCTCAAAAAAGAACAAAACATATCAACGACCGGCGGCGGTTCTGAAATTCTAATATCTTCTGAAAACTCATCAAAAAATAACTTCGTTATATTTCTTCTTTTATTTTTGGAAACAGGTGTCAATCCCCACACTTTTAATAGATCTTTGAACTCCTTAACCAAAATAATTAATTTAAGTACAGTTTTTAATTAATTATTTCTTTCAATCCATTCAAAAAGTTGCTAAATTGGAATACATACTTGCAAGTCATAATGGCTATTCTGAAGGTGGCTTTAAAAACTAAAATTAGACTTACACAATAAAATTGGAGGTAATTTTTAAGCTCGTGACTTCTCGTTCGTTGTATAGAATACCTGTTAAGCCTCCAAAAAGTTATATCGGAGGCCCCGTACCGTACTTCCTTATCAATTGAGAATAACTTTGTCCAGAAGTCATCACCCAGCTTGTCAAGTACACTTTAATGTAAAACACACACAAGAACATTGAATTGAATCATCATCAAAAAATTACATAGCCTCTGTCTTCAGCCGACTATTCAATTTGTATCCTTTCATGCTATAACTCCATCTAATAGGTTAACTCTTAACTATCTCGCACACTCATTTCAAATCTGCCTCCGTTATAGGCTTACAAGTTGCTCTATCAATTTGTACTTTCCACAGCAAGTCAATGATTATATTCGAATCTTTGCCCATACATAAGGTAAACCTTTCATCTTCTTTCCCGTTGGGAGTACTCGTACCTAAGCACACATTACCTGCCACTTCATTCACTTTATATGGATTTTGTTTTCCAGGAAATCTGCCTCAACCTATAAATTGGCTTCAAATGGCATCGATTTGGAAAATGATTTCAAAATCTTCAAACAAACATTGATGTTGTATGTACTATGCCTGAATCCATATCAAAAATCATTTTTGAAATTACAGATCTTTTGATTTTAACGAAATCCAACTTGATAAAGGCTTAGGTACATTGAAGTCGTCATCGTCCAGTATGCTCGCATATGTGCCAAAAAACGCTCACAATATCCTTGGTAAAATCCTATCTTAAAAAAAAAAAAAACTTGCAAAATTCGTGTCCACATAACCAGGTGGGCAAGTGAGAGCTTACTATCAAGTATCGTCAAAAGTTATCGCTGTCAGACGAAATTGCTTTACTCATCTTTTCACTTTTCCACCCATCAAAAACCCCACAAAAGTCTGGGTTTTGTCCTGAAATCGATTTCAAAACACAAATTGATGCACTATACCCCGAAGAGGACGACAACGACGACGACGACAACAACGATGTGTAAAGGTATATTCCAACATTGGTCAGAACAACATTGCAGAGGAGAACAGAACAAAGTTTAAATCCTTGAAACATAATTTGAATGCAAACACACATTATATCATAGAGAAAAAGTGAGAAGGTCCTTGTGTGGGATTAGGGTAGGATGGAAACCAATACCCACATTATCTTCGTTGATCACACAAACGATTTTGTAATACTTTACTACACGATAACAATAATAATAATAATGATGGTAATAATAATTGAGGAGGGGGTGATATAGAAAGAAGAGAAAATCCTTTTGGATATTGGACAAAAGGACACACTAACACCTTGGCAAAAATAATACTCCTTCTTGTACACAGTTAAATTGTTACAACAGGTGTAATTTGCTTAGAAATTTATGTCAATAGGGATATGGCTTACACACAGAGCATTTATCGTGCACGTACCGCAAAACAGCACCGACATTTTATTGTAAAGGATTTTCGTGTGCATATCCTTTTTATTTTTTGGTGTGTGTGGTAGAGATAAATATATAGGTACAATTGCATACGATACAGGAGAAAGCATTGATTTCATATACTTGCTATACGATTAAGGGCTTTCTGCGGTGGAACATTTGTACACACAAACACACACAACAACAGATATATTTATATGAATGTATAGGTGAGATAAACTATATAGCAATACATACTTGCATTTATGAATCGATTAGGGTTATGGAAAATATGATGGTTATTTTGTGACAAATGTTATTGCCATGTCCTTTGAGGATATTTAACATAGTTAAACGTTTATCATTTGCAGAAATGACAACAACTGTCATCAGGTAGAATGCAATTATGATGACATGAATTTGAATTAAAGCTTATACTTATACGGGAATGCCTTAAACTTTAAGAGAGCAGGCAAGTATGTACATATATGTTTTTTTTTTTTTTTTATTAAAATGTGATTGATTTTCAGGATAAATCAAGACGAAGGCATCTTATCTTTTGTTGTTTTCGCCTTATCTGTTTTGTTGTAGAGACACATACGGGCATTTGATAACTTTTTGTTGAAAGCAAAGGTATTGACAGAAGGGCTGGTTACAAATAAATTGTTACTAACTCAAAATGCGAAGTGTCTTATAAGTGCATACAAATTATGTCACTATTCGAAATATCTCTCCCGAGGGCAGATGCCGACATCAATTTCTTTATAATTACCACAAACAAATTTTTAACTCTAAATTTCAATTCTAAATTGTTACAAGCGTAACAAATTAATGTTACTGGTTTGACTTTGTTAGATTTGTATATAATATAAGAATATAATTATTATCATTTTGAGGTTATGTTAAAAAATAAGGGATTGGGTACGATATGTCGACTTTTAAAATATCGACTCCATAAGATCGACTTTTAAAATTTCGACAGAAAAAATCTTGACTGGACCGACAGATCAAAATATAGACACAAATTTGACCGACTTTTTAAAATATCGATCAAGCGCACGCTTGTAAACATCATTCCCTAAACTATGATCTGATCATTATTATCTAATATCGCATGTCATAGTTCAATAAATCGCATTTTTTGTAATCAAATTTTTGTTGTCTATATATTTTGACGTCTTAATTACCTCTTATTCAGGGTCTGTAATGTGTTTTAATATTAATACAATAATAAAACATCCAGAAATGAGGCAGTTAAAAGTTCGAAATATTAGATATAATGTAGGTAGGCAACAAAAATGCGTTGTATTGAACTTTCTTGAAGCTTAACAAAAGGCAATATAAAATTAATAGGTAGGTACCTAAATAAGTTAATTATTATAAAAAAAAATAAGAACTTGTGTCTTAAACAAAGTCTTAAATTTTCCACAGCATAAAAAACTGTAAAGTTCCTGTTAAAAAAATCAGACAAGAATCTATGATTGAATTCAATTTACCGATAAGTCGATATTTTTCTCGACTTCTTTCATGGCAGTCGACTTTTTGTCAAATCGACATATCAAACTGTCGACATTTTAATAAGTCCGTAAAAACAAAGTCGATATTTTAACTTCCAAGAAAGTCGATAAAAGTCGGCATTTTAACCAGTCGACATTTTTTTTGTCGGTCATTTGTACGTAACCCGTATAAAAGTTGTAGATTTGTATGTGATCTATAACATTTCTACTAAACATTTTTCATTTTGGGGTCAGCTTTAGTCGGAATAATACAATTTCCCCCCTTTGTTACGGGTGTGACACAACCGTTAAAATTAATAATAAATTAATTCAAGCACCGTCTGTGCATTTTCAATGAAATTTGTTTAATGCCTATATCACAATATTCTTTCACGACCCACCATATTTGTATTTTTGAGCAGTGTACAAATTTTATTCAAATGTAACTTCATTTTTTAATAACCAATCAAATGCTCGATAAAAAATTGGCACTTCTACAAGTGTTCAAGAAGTAAGAATATTTCGTTTTGTAAGCTTCGGAATTGTCTATTACTTTTGCCCCTCACGTAGTTGTTCATCATATTGGCATTTTACTCCCGGTTACCAGCTCCCTCTTGTTAAAATATATCTCAGCATGTTGCTTACTAATGCCGAAATGCCAAGTGTGACTGAAAGCGTCTTTGTCACACATCTGACAATTTTAACTGATATATATTTTTGCTCCATTATAATTACAAATGACAAAACAAAGGACTTATTTAACTTCATTATTCTTTTTGGGCACACTGCTAGTTGCTAGTATATTCAGAGCGCCATTTATGACGTCGTTTAAATTAATGACATTTACCCCCAGTTTCACAGTGGGAGTTTAAACTTAAGTTCAGCAGAACAATAGATTGAACTCAGTTCAAGGTTTAAACGAGACCGTGAAACTGGGGATTAGAAGTGATAAGCCCGCGCAAACATGTGGCAGAAATTCTAACAAATTTGACAGTCGTCACATGTAAATTCAGCATAAGGCTTAAAGCACACCGGATCAGTCAAAATGGCTACGAAACGTGTGAAGATATTTGCCTTTCTTCGCTTGTTTGGTGTGACTGTGCTCATTAAATATATGATTTCTTTGCTTTATATATGACTGGCTCCCTTTGAGCCAGAAACTAACAAAAATTCAAAATAAACAATTTTTTGTTACACAGTGTAGTTAGTGATGGAACAGTGTCTTAATTGACTAAAAGCGGGTTTTGAACGCATGGTTTCAGTCGTCAAGATTGATAGGTCTATAACGTGAATTTGTGCGGAGGCCAATTTTTAAAATGCCAGGGCCAGGATTTTGTCTTGCCTGAATTGGAACAGATGGGGTGGCTAGATATCTTGTCTCAACAGGACGGAACCGCTGCCCACACAGCGATAGTTTGCATCGATTTTTGGCCAGTTCTCTTCCTAAGGCGTTGTGAACTGGCCACCATTATCTCCTGATTGGGTTTCCTGCTATTTTTTGTGTGGAGATACCTTAACCGTTGATAGCAAAGGATCAACGATCGCCCCAGTGTTATGTAATAAGCTGACGAGGACTATCATGAATGCTCTAAACTGAGTTATCAGTCAGTATCCGTGTGTGCTCACCTCCTTCATTGTGCATTCAATTTACTTAGAACTATTGTGCAAAGCACCCAGGACCCTAGAAGCATGAGTGTGCACGTCATCAGTTGGCCGATACATTGGTTAAAACTGAACAAAAATAAATCATAAGTATACCAGGAAAGAATTAAAAATTGGTTTTCAAATAGGTGCATCCATCATCCTACATTCGTCTTTAACGTACCCCGAATATTCTCTGTGCTTTGGTGGCTAAGCTACATTCACCATTTTGGGGAGCCAGCATTAAAGCCCACATAAATATAATTAATAATTTTTTGTGGGTGAAAAATCTGGTTCTTTAATAATAAGGAAATATCATTAGAGTTTTCTTTTTTGTTCAGTTCTGCGTATCTGTCAAAATCAAACAAATTTGTTTTCTATACTCATTGTGGCTTTTCCTTTGGCAAATATAAGGTTTACTAGAATGACCAGTTTCAATTTCTGACACTTTCAATTTTGACAAACTAAGAAGGTGGTATCTATATTACGTAAGGTTTGTGTATTGTGCAGCAGCAGCAGCCAGATGTTTTGTTTGTAGAAACTTACGGGCGGCTGCATTCTCTCTTTTTATGTGCGTGAAGTTAGCATTTTCCATTTTCGATATTCGAAAAAAAAGGTGGTGCTGTAATGTGCCCAACTTAAGTTACCATGAGCCAAATTAAAAACAAATCAATAATAAGGTTATGGACTTTAGACGGTACCAATATTTTAATCGAGAAGTTAGAACTGCTATTTCCGATTTTCGAAAAAAAACTGTGTTGTGCTCAACTTAATTTTAATTTTAATTTTAATTTTAATTTTAATTTTAATTTTAATTTTAATTTTAATTTTAATTTTAATTTTAATTTTAATTTTAATTTTAATTTTAATTTTAATTTTAATTTTAATTTTAATTTTAATTTTAATTTTAATTTTAATTTTAATTTTAATTTTAATTTTAATTTTAATTTTAATTTTAATTTTAATTTTAATTTTAATTTTAATTTTAATTTTAATTTTAATTTTAATTTTAATTTTAATTTTAATTTTAATTTTAATTTTAATTTTAATTTTAATTTTAATTTTAATTTTAATTTTAATTTTAATTTTAATTTTAATTTTAATTTTAATTTTAATTTTAATTTTAATTTTAATTTTAATTTTAATTTTAATTTTAATTTTAATTTTAATTTTAATTTTAATTTTAATTTTAATTTTAATTTTAATTTTAATTTTAATTTTAATTTTAATTTTTATTTTAATTTTAATTTTAATTTTAATTTTTCCTGCGGAGAGTTACAAAAATTCTTAAGTTCAAAATTTGAAGAAAATCGCTTCAGTGGCTTAGGCCGTAGGTTGAGGTAAAGACAGACAGGCAGACAGACAGACAGACAAACGGACAGAATTTTGCCACCCACTTTTTTCGTGGTCTCTATTATCGTAATGTCATGTTTGATTGTTTTCTCAAAAAAAATTTTCTGCACGAATCCAAAACTTGCCCTATAGAACCTATATCGCAAGTTAAAATCGCATATTCGTATGGTCAGAAAACAAGGGCAATTTTGTTTGCAAAATTTATTTTTTACCGTAAAATGTGCAAATATCCGATTTTTTTGTTATCTTTATGGCAAATGGCATTAAAAATTGAGCACTGTACGGCATAACTTCCATTCTTGTTTTTGAGATACATATATCAAAATTAAAAAAACCATTCGTAAAATCTGGAAAATTGCGATTTTTTTTTTAATATTTACGACACAAGGCAGCACAAGCTGAACACAATACAGCACATTTTCTTTTTTTTTCGAAAATCGGAAATGGTGGTGCTTATATTTCACGCCTAGTAGGTACGCTGCTGAGGTGAAACGAACATTTTCTAGGGTCTCCAACTCGAGAACGAAATCGGAAATGAAGTGATTGCAAAAAAAATATGGAGACTTTTATGAAAGATGTCAAATTAAATAAAAAAAGACAGTTCGAAATCTTAAGTCAATTATGTTTCTCGTCTGATATGAATTCTTTTTTGTTTTCGTTCGTCGATTGTGGGGCTAAGGGTTCCAAATAATTGTGTTCTTCAGTTCGTTTCAACGGTATTTTCTACCATTTTCATTTTCAAATAAAATTCAACAGCAAAATATAACAAACTGTCAAAGGAGAATAGGACAAAACGGTCTACAAGACCAATAACGACAAGATGTTTGTCGTTGGAAAGGTATGTTTATGTACTACAATAGTTACTATGGAGGCTTACTTCAAATCTCTGTGTGAAAAAAGTTATTCGCTAAATAGGATTGTGTTCTGGTGCATTCTCGTATGAATACAATATACTTGGTATAGACAAAATGTATGAAAACTGGTCTGAGCAATAATGACATAATCTATGTCATTGGAAAGGTATTTGTATTACCTACAATATCTTTCATAGCAGTTCAATTCAAATCACTGTGTGAAAAAAGTTATTAGTAAACTTGTCAAATATTGTGGTTCATTTAAGTGTGAAAAAAATGTTTTTTTTTAGTATGGGCAAAAAAGTGTGAATGCAAGTTCGACCAATAACAATGGGCTGTATGTTGTTGGAAAGGTAATTTTATGTACTGCAATAGTCAATAAGAAAGCCTATTTCAAATCACTGTATGAAAAAAATTATTCGCTAATTATTACCCAAGCTCCATAAATTCTATCTCTACCAAAATTTAGTAAAACAGCGAATAACTTTTTCCACACGGTTATTTTAAATAAGTTTTATGGTAACTATTATTGTTCTTAAAAATACCTTTTCAACGATATACATCTTATTGGTACTGTTTAGACCAGTTTTATAAATTTTGTTCACACTAAAATGCACCAAAACAAAAGCTAAGCTAGCGAATAACTTTTTTCACACAGCATTTTGAAATGAGCTGCCATAGTGAATATTGTAGCGCATAAAAATACCTTTCGAACGACATATGTCTCGTTGTTATTGGTTCCTAATCCACCTTCCATACATTTTTGCCGATTGTCCTTTTCGTCTGAAATAATGTTACGGACGGAAAATTAATTGTGTACGAAAAATAAGTGGAGACTTGGTTCTAGTATCGACTACAATTTTCTGTTTTATTGACATTTCACTACGAAATTTTTGTTAACGATTTTATTGCATACTATGCTTTAGCAAACGAACGAAAGAACGATTTTTTTTAATGGCAAATGGTAGCAAAAATTGGACTCATAACACCGACTGACCTGTGCGTACAACCCAACGATAACTACTGATACTATCCGCTGATTTCCTGCTTAAACCTTGACTTTTGGCATAATTTTTAATTTTTAAATGGAACAATACCAACTTGAAAGGAACAACTTGTTTCTTTTATGTCATGGAAGCAGTAAAGTCTCATATAGTCTAAGAGCCGGTAGCAAATTTTGTGGTTGAACGCATTATCAAAATATGAGTATGAGGGTTTGTAGGTGCAGGTGCATGCATCTTGATATCGAATACAAAAGTCTGGCAGGATTTTTTTGGCGCCCGTAGTGGGAACGAGAGGTAGAAAATGGTGATTTTTCCATTTGTTGTGCCATGGATACAACCTGTTCAATTCATTTATAAAAAATGAGAAATGATGCTTTGACATTTTTCTTTACTCCACAAAATTTAACTTAAGCGATCCGTTTAATAACGCTCAAGATATGCACTTTTGAAGCGAGTCTTATCGGCTTTATTTTGTAGACTTTATTTTGTTGATTTTTGAATCTTTTAAAATCTCCAAATATCTCTCGATATGGTGCGCTTAAAATAGTTATATCTTGAGTATTATCAATTGGATCGTTAAAAATAAGGTCTCTGCACAAAAAAATTGAATTGAAGTGGTTGTACCCATGACACAAGAAATGGAAAAACCGTGATTTTTAATCTCTCGCTCCCACCACGGGCGCCAAAAAAAATCCTGCTAGACTTTTGTATTTGATATCAAGATCCATGCACCTACAAACCCTCATTCTCATATTTTGGTTATGTGTTCATCCACAAAATTTGGTGCCAGTTCTTAGTCTAATACTATACTGATAAAAAAAATGATGAAATCTTGTTAGTGTTCCATATCCTTCTAGAGTTCTTAGTAGTCAAGCTTTTTCCTTTCTCCTTCGAGGAAGCCAACATGTTTAAAAATTTAAGTCGCTTGTGAAAACAAATTGTGTGTAGTGGCATTTCTGTAACAATCTCTAAATAGCAATATTTCCTGTACACCTAACGAGCCTTCTTACTTACAATCTACAAAACCCTAATTTTCTCCTATCCAATTTTTTTTCCAAAGCATGCACATGATCACTGCTCAGAGCGCACACATTCATTTAGGAAACAAAAAACAAAAAGGAAATGCAATCAAATCATAAAAATGTCCAAAGTCTATACCTTTAGTCAAAGCTCACAGAGAACTTTGAAAAACTCTTGATTTCTCATCTTCCGGAAGCGCTACTTGCATTTCGCAGCAAATTGCATCGTTTCATACATCATCCAGCCAGTAGCCGACTACAACACGTCTTCATTGTCGTTGTCGTTTTCATTGTCTAGTTGTAGGTGCGGAGCAGCGGCACAGCAACACGGTTCCACCTGTTCCAATTACACCCAACTTGAAGCAATTTCCTTTGACGGTGCATTTTGCCTTACATATCTGAGCAAATCAAGTCATCCCTGCCACGTTTTTCCTTATGCTTGCAGCATGTATGCAGTATGCAGCACCCGAAAGAGCATCACAAAGGCAATTTTCGTCTTATTTCCGTTTTTTGTCGCGGCAGTGATGGCAACGACAATGACGGCATGCAGCAGTGGCATCAGCGGCAGCGGCAGAACGAAAAAGTTCTCTCAACTACAACAACCGACTCTACGGTGAAGGAAAAAACAATTCCAGAGCTATGTAGTATGTGTAACAGCATCCGCCTTTTGGCAGAGGGACTCTCGTCTTAGTCACATTGTGCTTCTGCACACCAAGTCACTTCTGGCATTTTGTCGTCGTTGTTGGTTGGTAGAAGCTAGTTGTAGCTAGAAAGCTATGTGATGTCATAAAGGACTAAATTGCATCGGATTTTCATCCTGTTCCTGCTCGCTTTCCCTGTAAGCTTAAAATTTTACTTTGTGCATATTATTTTTGAGTCCTCTTGTTTCTATCATTCTGGGTTCTCCTAATTTTGCTGTGTGATTTTTGTTGTTGTTTTTCTTCGTTGGTTTCCTGACAGGATGCTGTTGTGCAGAATGAAACACAACATATACATATAGCCAACAGCAGAGTAGCTATAGCAGAGGGAAGACTTTAAGGAAAGTGGCAGCCCCCGCAGTGTTTTGTTCGTTTGTGGAGACTAAGAAGGGGAGAAGGTGCGGTAGGAAGGTACCCCAAGTTCGTTATCCTTGTTCAGATTTTTTCCATTATGATATTTTTTGTTTTGTTTTGTTGCAAGTAGTTCGTTGCATTTTTTTGAAATGGAAATGTAATAAATATGAAGTGCACTGAGATGGCATGGGGTGCAATTTTGACAATGGGAATATAAGCACAATTTGAATTTCGTGGTGCCAGGCAACAGTGGCGGTTCTATCAATCTTGGCACACTAGGCGAATTGGTTTTGGTAATCCATATTAGTTCGATCAATAGAACTTAAGGCGAGAAGCATCCTATGACACTTGAATGGAATGACTTGTTTGACTAGTGTTGTGACACGTAGGAAGGCGCGTGGTATAACACGTTCTGTGAGGCTTAAAGTGTTACAAATTGTTTAAGGTCTGGTATGACGAGTGGTATGTAATACCTTAGTGTCATGTATGATACGAATCATGGTATGACGTGTGATATGTTGTGTTATGTGATAGAACCCTTGGTGTCATGTATGATACGACTCATGGTATGACGTGTGATATGACACATGTTGTGTTAAGCGATAGAACCCTTGATAGAACCCTTGGTGTCATGTATGATACGACGCATCATATGACGTGTGATATGACACATGTTGTGTTAAGTGATAACACCCTCGTCGTTATAAATGGTTTGACGTAAAACATTTAACGTTGTACAACGTGTGATGCAACTAATTATTATTCACCTTTCTGATAAGAAATGTTTGCTTTAACTGTAAGCGTGAGGTACTTCTACTAGTAAAAACGAAATAATTCATTAATTTGAGCGCCTTAAGCTATCACATAATTCGCCTCTATGAACCAGCCGGCCTTATTGAGATAAAATGTGTTCTTTTTTTATATTTTGAATATGTTCTTAAATTAGTTCCTTTCTAGTGCAACAGAGTGTTATTTAAACTTGAATTCTTGAAGAAGGCATAAGTAAATTAAACCTTTAACAAGCACGAAGCAGCAGTGCATTATTTATTCCATGCATCTACGACATGCTGATTTTCTTATATTCACCAGACTCACATGATATTATTTTGAAGAAATAAGAGAGAAAGAGATTTGACTTTTGATTTGATTTTCTGCTGGTTTTTGTTATATTGTTAAGCTTGATAGTTTAGTTCGAAAAAAGTCATGTTATTCCTAAGTATTATAAATCTCTACAAAGAATTATGTAGACTTTTGAAGATTGATGTTTTATTTAGTATGATTTACTACTATTTTATATGTTTACTTGCCTAGAGTTAACTAACTTATCCGGCTTCCAATTCAAGAAAGGTCCTAGCCTGATAAACTGTAGCCTTCCATCCTCTACGATCCCAAGCACCCTATTTCCAGTAATTTAGACGCAGCTTTCTGCTATCCATGATGACTTTGTCTTTTAACCGGAGGTTTGGTCTTCTTTGTTCTCTCAATCCTGGGGGCTTCGATTCAAAGACTCTCTTGGACATCTCCTTGCTAAAACCTTGGTGCAGGTCTGGAATAGAGCAGAAGAGCTTCTGCCAATGAATGCTATGATATGCGTCTTTGAAGCCGATGAATAGAGGATGAGTTTCGACTTTAAATTCATAGGCCTTTGCCAGGATTTGCCTGAGAGTGAATATGGTCGATCTACCTGGCCAAAAACCACACTGATACTTGCCAATTATATAGTTCAGAACGCCCTAACAAGCTCACACAGATCGTTGAAAAGGATCTTGTGTGTGACGTTTGCAGGGCAAAGGATCGCCTCTTTTGTAGATGGGAGCAGATATTGCAGTCATTCAACACCCTTCTTCCACTCAAACTTGGTTGATCAAATGGTGGGTGGTGTTGCTGGGTATTTTTTGACTGGAGTTGAGTTAGATTCTCGACTGATTCAACTGTCGGAAATTCAGCTTGAATATTTCTACTATTCCCTTTGCTTGGGTGCCTAATCTGCTTTCGCTGTTTCGAAGAGCCTTCGTTCCGGTTTTAAAGCCAGCAGCCTGTTACTTGGCTTTTTTATAAAACGTTGGGTGTTTTTTTTCGATAGCGAGACTCTTCGATCTCTTTGCTGTGCACTCTTTTCTTTCTACGTAGGTTTTTTTTATTCTCTCTTCTCTCTTCTCTCTTCTCTATGCTCGATTCTCCTTTCACGCTGCTCTTGTTTCCCGCTGCAGCATATTCGCATGTGCCTTCCTTAGGTCACTTTTTTCAGCTTTACCCATTCATCATCATAACTCACGTTGTTTTTCGCAGGTGGTTAGTAGCCTATTGTGGTTTTGGCTGACTCTTTGATGATATTCTCTCTGATACTGGGACCACTACTGATGGTTATTGGTGTCTGTGGCAGATGAATGCACAGCAGAGAGCTTCTTGCTCAGATGCTCACTGTAGGTTCTGTTGACTCCATGTATACTAAGGCATCCAAAGTAGAATTTCTTCTTAAGGGTGGTTCGCTGCTTATTTTGATTTGACAGTCTTAGCTCTAAACCTTGCTGCAACAAGGAAGATGTTAGAGGGGTGGACATGGTCAATGTTTTTTGCAGGTCAACCATTTGTTTGTAGCCCTGTTAACCTAGTGCTACTTATCACCCTATTGCCAGAATCTGAAAGGTCTTTTAGTCAGAAGCCGTTATCAGTTGTCTTTTCTTGGAAGATGTGTATGAAAAGTCATACAATTTCAATAAAATACAAATCTCTACAGAGAATTTGGAGACTTTTTAAGATTGAAGTTCTATTGAATTTTATTCACTGCTATTTTATAAATATTTCTTTGCTTAGTAAAGTTCATTAACTCTAATGTCAAGAAATTCATATTTTCCAGCTTCTCAGGAATAATACTCAAGGAATCTTGTCAAGTAGATAACCCAATTAGTGCTTCGGCATGCTGCTTAAAAGTCTCTAAGATATTGGATGCAATTTTTTAATTAAATTTTTTTTTCTGCTAAGAACATTTACCTCGAAGAACTAACTTACATATCTACGCAAGGTGGGGCTATATAATACGGATGGAACAGTCTACGGCCGCAACCAAGAAACTTGTTCTAGCCGGTTCAGCCCTAAGCAATCTACCTCAAGTTTCACACATCCTCTTGCGTCTGCCATTTATACCCCTTGCCTCTTCCACTCAATAATACTTGGGGTGGATTCAAAGACTTCTCAGAGCAGGTAATTGGTGATGATTCATTCTAGGTGACTTAGCCACCAAAGGAATATTTTCAAGGAAGTAAGGGAATTGTAACAGTCTTGTTTCGTTGTCTTCTTACAACTATTTAATAGCTGACATCAGTCTCTTGTGTCAATATTTCATTATATTGCATCTACTTGACCCCTTTCTCACTTTTTTTGAGTGTAATACTTCATAGTTAAATTTTTTCCATAAAAACAATGATGTGAATAGAAATTGATTGCAAAAAGTTTTTCTAGGAACCAGTCTTCTGGTAAAACACATTTTCGTAGAGTAAAGTTCAGCTAACAAAACCTGGTTATTGTAATTTTCTGATACATTTTTATCAAAAATCAACTCTGATTAGGGTTAAGAAAAAACGTGACTTTGCTTGATTGTTACGCTCACAATACCATCACCATCAGCTAGAAATCCATATCGATAGTAAAATCACGCTGAAAAAGAAAAGTCGTCATTCCTTTCAGCTGCAAGTTAAGCTTACACTCTAACTATACGACTGCTGCTGCTGCTATCAAATCAAACACGTAACTCAAAACTATCATAATACCGATGCCACTTTGTATGCCAAATACCTTTCTGTTATAGGGTTTATTCTCCTTGTGTTTGTCCTTATTGGAATGCTAACCTGTCAATGTTTTTGCAATACCCCGTTAAATCGTTTCGCTTTAGGGAAAAATATTTTCCTTCGTTTGGGTAAATTTCTTTTTTTTTTGTTCGTCTTAAAACGCACCCTAACCGTCAATAGTTTGTACGAAACAAGAATCGAGAGTAGTTGGATAAGTTTCCGTTGATACGGAAAAAAGAAGAACAGATAACATGAAAGGATACACTACACCAAATACATCCCGGCATCTATTCATACCGACTATACTTTTCTGAACTTATCTACACAGGATAGCCCAACTACTATGAGAAAAACGATGGTAAGGTGAAGAGTGGGCGCAGCGTGCCTTTCATTTCAGTTTAATCCAATATTTCTAGTAGCACACATTGAAAGAGGGGTGTTATCCTTCGAAATATTCGAGTCACTGTATAGGATCTGGGATATAGTATCAGTTGTAGTAGAGAGAGAGAGTTATCTTGGAATCTCATCCTCGCACAGTATGGGGTATCTACGTTTCAGCTATCACTGCCATTGCCGCAATGCGAGTGTAAATCAGTGTAAAACTTTTATTACACCGCAGTTACTATGAATCCTTTTTTTTATTCTGTTTTTTTTTTTTTATTCTTCATCTTTACTCTATTTTTTGTTGAGTTTCAAATTTTTGTGTTACGAAGTAGTATAACTAGTAGATCATGTTATTTTTTTTTCTTTTTTCATTTTATCGAAACGAAAACTTTTATAGATGTTCAAGGACTCACATTTCATTGGAAACGACTCAACAAAATGGGAGTTAGGTAGGTAAGTTTTGGTATAGAAATTTATCCGCGGAAAAGGGTGGGTGCTTCGGGAAAGCTTTATGATGATAATAGCGAGGGATCTAGGGAATCTTAAGACACCTCCTATTCGTTATTGAACTATTTTTAAAATTAAATGCACCCAATTGGTTGAAAGTACTTGCGCGTTAGGCTAAGGGTGCTGTGATTTGCCATATTCAGAAATTCCTTTAAAAAATAAGGATTTTTGGGATAATGCATTATTTCCTAGTTTATAGTTTAGTTAAATTTTTCAATTCCAAAATATTTGAAATATATCTCGTTTTGACAGCCGAAGAAGTTCGTAGAAAAAAGTTCATTTGAAAACAATTTTGCAGAAAAAAAAATCTATTGTAAGCTTGATAGAGGTCACTTGAAGTTTATTCCCTTTACTTAAGATAAAAGAATTCAGAATTCAGAATTTTGAAAGCAGAATTTTGAAAAGGCACGCGACTTACGTTTTTCCTAACTCCAAGAGTTTAAAAAAAAACAACTTTATTCTTTGAAGTTCTATAATCAAATGCACAGTGTCAAAGTTTTATTTTCATAACCTGGATAAAATAGATACATACATACATATTGAGTTTAAGGTGTGAGAACGGAAACCAAAAGAGTATCTCACACCTGAATTTAAGGTTTTAATTTACATTAGTTGAAAAATATTTAAATGAAAATAATTATTTGATGACGATGAAAATAATATTTGATTACAATTGAAAGGTTATGATTACATTAATGTATTAATATATATTTATATTATATATAGATATACAGATATATAGATACATAACTCCTCCCCCTTTAGTGAAGCGACTGCCAGAGGATGTTTGTCCTTGAAGGAGCGATTGGTGTATTGCTTTGTGGATTTGATTCTTCATCGATCTTGTTAACGTCTTGTGTATTGGTAAGTTTTGGTGATTGGTATTTATCTCGATAAAAGTAAAGTACTGCAGCTATCAATGCGAAGAGTACTGTTATTGATACTATGGTATAGATGTTGTAAGTGGATTTTGTAGTCAAGAGTGTTATTTCTTCTCTGTTCTGCAGTTGGTTTGATAACAAGTTTTCCAGTGTTAGGTGGTATGTTGTTGTTTTGGACTTTATTTCTCTACGTGTTGGAGGATGAATCACAATTTGGTCAAAAAAGGTGTTTACTCTGGAATCATAGATAATATTATTTATTGTTATGGTACAGTTTGAAAAATGAATAAGAACTGTTCCGTAGATTATATAATTTTGGATGCTGCATGTTGTGTTCAATGAGACATTTTGGACATTGACGAGAAGTATGTAGTTTGGTTCGGGTTGAGTTATGGAAGTGTGTTCTGTGTCATTTATCAATTTACAGCTAGCTGGTTGATTTTTGATGATCTCTGGTATGCAATTTGGATAATCGGTTTGTAAACCGTGTCTTTTACAGTAGTAGATTCCTTCCAGTTGACTGCATTCTTTATTGTAGTATTGTGCCTCAAGTTCGTTTAAAGCGGTATATGGGTAGGTGGAAATAGTAAGAGTTTTGTTAATGGGTAAAGGGATTAAATGGTAAAAGGAATACATATTGTTAGAAATAACTGGTATACTAATGCTAAATATTATATTAGTATTGTTGTAGTAAGCTTTTAAATTCAAAAATTCATATATCTGTTCATCTGATGTTAAATGAATAAATTGATTTTCTAGGAAGAACCTTATTTCTTTTAATTCAGATTTACTTAATATTTGTTTAGATATGATATCTAGGCGGGCTAAAGTAATAGCTTCTCCAATATCATTTAAGTGATTTTGGAGTAGGTCAATGTTAAAGTTGATTCTGTGAATATACTGCAGTTGAATGAGTGCTGCTTGAGTTGTTGTGATTGAATTATTTATATTTTTCTGTTGAAGACTTAAGAATGCTTTGATTAAATTTTGTTGGTTATTGACATGACGAGTGATATTTTCAAATCTTTCTATCATCCTTTGATTAATTCCTATTTGTTTGTTAGATTCGGTTTTAAGGATATTCTGATTAAGTTCTATTGTTTCTAGCTCTTGGTTTAGTTTTAATGCATCATTGTCATCCATATTACCTGTGATAGTTTTTATGAGTGTACCCAAACCATTGATTATGCCTCGTTTTTGTCGTTGAAGAGGTATAATGGTTTCTAATTTGCGTTCTAGTTCTTTAAGTTTCATTTCTGTTATGTCTATTGTTTCGCTATTAAGGTCTTGTTTATTTAGAATTGTTATAGATTTTTTTATTTCATTTACGCTTTCGACGTAATTTTGTAATTTAACTATATGTATATACTTTTTTTCAGTTTCAATAATTCGTGCGGCTCCTAGTCTGAGTGGTAAGAGTCCATAGCTGTCAGTTAAATTATGGATCTCCAGGTGGTATGCTTGTGCACCCATTAGTAGTATTGTTGTCAGGAATCTGAAATTTACGTTTTTTCTTAATACGGCATTTATGTAATTTCTTATTGTCGTTAGTAATAACTGTCAATCTATTGTTAGCTTGGACTTTTTGTTTCTTATATCGTGGAGTAATTTTATTTCTTCTACATTCTTTTCGATAAATAACTTCTCCTATCTCAAGATTAGTTGGGGTTTCCCTATCCTTGTTTATTTTTTCTATATTTTTATCTCTTTTGGTTTCTAGGGATTTTTTAATGGACTCGAAAAGTTCTCTTTGAAAGGCATTGAGTTTTTGTAGGTAATCGTGTTTGTCGCTGTATGTCAGGGTTCGATTGAAGTCGTATGTTCGACCATAGAAAAGTTCGTACGGTGTGTAATTCGTCGAAGAGTGAATCGCATTATTGTAGGTAATAATGGTTTCGTAAAGTATGTCTTCATGTTCTTTGTCTTTATGTTTTTCTTTAATAATTCTATATATCTCGGTTAATGTTGAATGCATCCTTTCTACAGGAGCATTACTTGTAGTTTGTTGGAAAGAAGTGACATGAACTTCGATATTGAATTGTTTGCAAAAATCTTGGAAAATATTTGATGTGAACTCTGATCCTTGGTCACATATAATTTTCCTTGGTATACCGTGAAGGCTTATAAAATGTTGAATTTGTTTTACTATGTTTACGCTATTGCGGCTTGGTAAGGTATAAGCTGCCCCGAATTTAGAAAATTTGTCAATGAGAGTAAGGACACTTTTGTTGTTGATGGAATATACGTCTGTGTGTACTATGTCAAGTGGTTTTAATGGTATTTCTGTTTTTCCAAAGGTAACTATGGGAGGTCTTCTTTCGTATTTTTGTGTCTGGCATGTGGTACAATTATTAATTGTCTTCATTATTTTATCCTTCATATGAGGAAAATAGTAATCTCGTTGTAGGTGTTGGTATGTTTCGGTGATACCTCTATGGTTGGATTTGGTATGGTAATCGGAAATAATTCTGTCTTGTTCATCACTTTCGATGATGTCAAGCAAAAGTTTCTTACATCTCAATAACCGGAAAGTTTTGCTTCTAGCAAAAAATTTTGAATAGACCTGTTGTATCAATTTAAATGTTTCGTCATCTGTCATTATTGCAACGAGTTTATTTGCAGGAAGGTATTCTTTGAAAAATGAAATAATATCATTTTCAGAAAATGATTTTCGTCTAAAAATTCGCCTTTGCTTTTTTCTAAATAAAATTTTTAATAAATTTTGGGATTGGTTATCTGATGATTTCTGTAATATTATTTGCGAATTAAATTCATTAAGAGATTTTTCTGCTATAGGGATACCATCGTCTAGATTTTCTTCAGCTGAATGTATGGTGGCAGCTGTTGTATCATTCAGATTTAATTCTATTGTATAACAGCTTTGAAAACCACCGAGATTTGTAGGTTCTGTTGGGACATAATTATTTAGATCGTCTGTACTTTCTATTTGATTATTTATCTCGTCAATATTATGGAACTGAGCGTTTTGCCGAAAAGTGTTCGTTTGTCCAGATGGGGATTTCTTTACTAATGTTTGAGCCGAAAGTGTGTCCATTGGTTCTGTTTTAGTGGACGTTGGTTTTGGTTGGTGAACATTATTTGTGTATTGTGTACTAATTGGTTTTTGATAATAAGGTTGTTGTTGAGGTCTATATTGTTGGAATTGTTGGGGTCTGTATTGTTGTGGTTGTTGAGGTGTGTATTGTAGTTGAGGTTGATACTGTTCTTGTAATCTGTACTGTTGTTGGAAAATTGGTGGTCTCGTACTCGACTGAGCGAATTTCTGATTATTAAACATTGGCTGTACGGGGTTCGAGGTGGTTTGTTTGAAAGGAATATTTTTTATTGGGAAGTAAGATGGATGGATGGATGGTTTTGGCAAAGGTTTGTGTTCGTATCTAAAATAAGCCATGTTTTGTTCTTTGATACAATTAGCAAACGCTTCTGCTAAGGAATTAGGTTTCATGGATCTTATTGTAGAACCTATCGGTTCTTTTAATCCAGTTAAAAATATGTTTAGGCACATTTCACTATATAAGTCTCCTTTCGCTTTCACAACATTAGGATCATTATTATGGATTTGGATGTGATTCCTTATTGTAGAATAAATTTCTATAACTTCGCTATAAAACTGTTCTATAGACTTATTGTGTTGGCGTAAATTATGTAGATCTTTGATTAATGAAGTTTCATTACGCTTATCGGCGTAGTGAAGAATAAGGTTAGCCTTAATTTGAGACCACTCTAAAGGTGTTCCATACATATTGAGGACTTCGTTAGCCGGTCCATCTATTTTATTTCGTATGGCTCTGAGCAATAATTTTCCATAATTGATATCCGGAACTGTCGTTACTAACAACAGAATTTCCTCGACATTAGTCAAAAACTCGTAAAGAAGCCTTGGATTGCCGTCAAATCGTGGAAGATCTTTGATGGCATCAGGTATTCTTAATGAGTTGAATAATTCGGTAATAGGGTTAGCCATGTTAATGTGAGTAATTAGTTCAGGATTATTTGTTTCGGTTTCCAAATTGTTACCAACCGAAGGATTAAATACTTCAGAAAGATTCTCTATTTCACTCGTAATACCTATTTCACTTGGATCAACGTTTAAAACTACCTTCTCCAATTCACTATTATTTTGAGTACTATCATCTAATAAAATATTATCACTATTTATTCTATAATACGGTCTAGATCTTAATTTATTAATATATTTATTTGGCATTAGTTCAGTTAAATTTAATGATTAGGAAGGGAAAAAAAAAATTAGGAAAAATATTAACGAACTTGACTTACAATATCGCCATTGGTCGATGAATTCAGTATTCTCCCGGATTCTATGATGACCTTGTTTGATGAGTTCGGTATTCTGCCGTACTATTTAAATGATGACACGTAGGTTTCTGGAACCAAAGAGTTGAAACTCAGCCAAACTACTGTTTGTGTTCCTTGCACTTTATTAATTATATATCGTAACTTTTCGTCACTTATATCAATAAGCCGTTGATATTGAATTGTTTATTTAACCGGTGTTTAAAACATTCACGACGTTTAGGATACGAATTAATTATTGTATCTGTTTGTCACTTATATCAATAAACCGTTGATATTGAATTGTTTATTTGCACCAATATTTAAAACATTCACGACGTTTAGATTACGAATAGGATTTATTTTGCAATCCTACCGACTGCGCCACTTACGTTTTTCCTAACTCCAAGAGTTTAAAAAAAAACAACTTTATTCTTTGAAGTTCTATAATCAAATGCACAGTGTCAAAGTTTTATTTTCATAACCTGGATAAAATAGATACATACATACATATTGAGTTTAAGGTGTGAGAACGGAAACCAAAAGAGTATCTCACACCTGAATTTAAGGTTTTAATTTACATTAGTTGAAAAATATTTAAATGAAAATAATTATTTGATGACGATGAAAATAATATTTGATTACAATTGAAAGGTTATGATTACATTAATGTATTAATATATATTTATATTATATATAGATATACAGATATATAGATACATAACTCGCGCTTTTTAACATTTTCCAAACATTCTTTAAATTATTGGCAGAATTTTGTAAAACTGAATTTTGAAAATCAGAATTTTGAAAAGCAGAATTTTGAAAAGAAGAATTTTGACCCAGAATGTAGTAAAGCAATTTTCTCATACTTGTCTCATCATAAAATAGGGAAAATTTCTTGTTATTGGTTTAAAGACTGCTCTTTTGTCTAAGACAATAATTGTAGGTATGAGCATAGTTAACAGTTCCGTGCACCTACCCTGTGCAAAAATTTTATAATATTCTAGGCGAAAAATGTTTGCCTTGGCCTTAACCACGCATTGATTCATTAACTTACACTTAATTAATAAACTATAGGCCTAAAAATGGAAAACAATTATTTTGGATGCAAAAATCATTTGCATGCAAAAACTGCTGTAAGGTGAATATATTTATTTTTTCGAAGTGTAAACGAACCATAAAAAAACTTATTATTCACCACACTATATTTGCACGCAAAACAATTGCCGGCCAATCGTTTTGCATGAAATTCCATGACAGAAATGGTTTTATTTTGCATGAAACTGTTAACCAACAACCAATATAATTTTGTGTTTCACCTGAATCAAACTTAAAATTAGGCTTCACTCAACTTTTGCACTTACAGCTTCATTAACCCGTTAAAGTACAAATAAAGTGAGATATAAGTTGTGGGTGAATAGTTCGTTGTAGAAAAATATGTTCAGCAATCAAATAACATAAGGCGTTTTTTATTGGTAACTTATGGATAGCGCAGCAATGCAAGTCCGAATAAAACGTATATTCACTTTTATATCCACTCTTAATAGAAATCTCAAAGTTGGTATCTGTGGCATTAAAATTGTCAAAATCAGCTGTTATTGAAAAAAATAATATTTGGAAACAAAAATGGATTTTAAATGGTTCCAAATGGCTATTGTTCGAATTTGCATTACTGCACCTATGATAAATGTCTTGCTTATATAATTTTCTTTCAATGTTTTGCCCTTTTACACTATGATGTATCCTAATTAGTTGATTATAGTGGAAAACAAACAAAGAAATCATTCCTATATCCAATTCACAAATAAAAAAGCTAAGGGATGTGTTGGAAAAGTATTGCTTTTTGTATGTCAAGTTGAATAAAGGGCTATGCACATGGGAATGACCAACGAATGTCGAATAAACGAACAAAATGGGATTTAAAACATTTTTAAACCTAAATTCTTCAAAATTGTAGAAATTTTACTAACGTTAATGTTGAGGTATGTACTAAAATTTGCATTTTAATTGCCAAAATAAAAGAAATTTGAGTTAACAAATTGTTCCTCGCAGATTACAATCTCAAAAACCAAACAGATGATTATTCGTTTATGCTGGGTATTTTAAAAACTGTCCAAACTTATGTCACAAAACTGCCTTTTACCCGATTCTGATTAAGTCTTAAATATTAAAGGTCAGATCAAATAGAGCGCGGTCCAGTGGGATTGTCAAAACTTTACTGGGAAAGTTAGCAGTCAAATTTTGTTTTTAAATTTTTATAAAGACCACCAGACCGCGCTTTGTTTGACCAGGCTTGAAGAAAATAAACGAAATTATGACAAGTTGCCAGTCGTTTAAATCTGCCATTATTGTTTCCGTTGGAATTGACATTTCTGAAAGAAGTGACAAAGTTCCATTATGTCTTCCATTTTCTGCCCATTAATGCTATAGTCGTGTACATGGTTTAAATTATGCCATATAAATGACAGGGTAAAATGGCATTAAACATTGCCATTAAAGTCGTCGCAATGACACCAGTCCTCAAATAATTACAATACATATAACATGATGAATGAACTTGCTAATCCTGGCCTGGCCAGTTTTACGACTTATGCTTTGTTTCCACCAAAGGCTTAGCTCAGTTTAGATTAAATAAATCTTTTTGGTGTTTCCACCGCACAAAAAGATTTAAAAAAGATTAAATCTGACAGCACCTTCAAAAATGCAAATGGCGTTTGAATTTTTCATATGAAGTGCAAAAGAGACAGAATGTTTTATTTGCGTCAAACAATGAGGAACTGAATCAAGTCTCGAATGAATCGTTCAGCACCATGTAAAAATAGGTTAGTTCGATTTGTAAAACTATTTCTCCTAAGGAAGATTTAACAAGATTAATTTCTAATCTCCAAGATTTACGAAATATATTTGTATGGTAAATCTTCAAGATTTAAAGAAGATTTGAGGTAAATCTTATTTAATTTCAGATTAGCGTTAGGTGGAAATGTAGCATTAACATCAGATTGCCATTAATTTGTTGTGTGTGAATGTTTAAACATATGTCATCATGGCAATCCATAATTATGCAGAAATAAATCTAGCCACTATGTGTAAAATAACTGGACTTATAGCTTTGTTTTTAAGTTTTACTAAAATTGCTTTCTTTTTTCAAATGCCTATTAATCCCTTAACATCTTTTCTTAACTCTCCTTTAATCGAATTTCATTCTCTTGATAGAAAAAGAATTTCAGACTCTTACTTGACAAGTAACAAACATAGTCCACGTACCTACATTTGTATAATTTACAGTACATTTAGTGAGAGTGTTTACCAGAAAGTACCCACTTATGATTTCTATTAGAAATGGAGTGATAGTTATTTGTCTGTAAAGAAAGTAAATGTAAGAGTCATGGCATGGAATATTTACGATGATCGTCTAATCGTATCTTAATATTCCAAGCCACCTAGTGGTGACTAGTAAAAATAAAGCATAAATAAAACGAACACATCCTTATATAATCAAGGTCTGCCAACCTTCACGTAGGAAATATTTTTCTGCAAGCCCAAGTGTTGTTCTATTCTAAACATTCCACAAATCTTATCTGCACTATTATATGCACTTTTCTTTACTGACTAACTTATCCACACTATTCGATTGTTGTTGTTTACTGTGTTAACCGTTTGCTGCGCTGCCTATGCACTTACCAATAAAAAACGCCTATAAATAAATGAAGTAAGTAAGTAAGAATGTTGCACTGAATTGTCTAAAAATAAAGTTGAAAAATCACTTTTTCTTTCCCGTCTTTGAGAAAAACCAGAATTAGCAGAATTTTATTGCTTAAAATTTTATAAAACAGAATTTTGAAAAGGAGAATTTCGAAAGACTACTGAAAAAAAGCAGAATTTTGAAAAAAAAAAATAATTTTCGTGCCAAAAACAGATTTTTGAAAAGCAGAGTTTTGAAACCAGAATTTTGACCCGCTCCTATAAAGGTACAATACGGCAAATTATGCACTCGTCAAACAAATTTGAACTTGAGATCTTGATTTAACTTTTCATTATTATGATATAGGGAAGAAATGTTCGGCTTCATTGATTTTGTTCAAACTTGGTAAATAGTGATTTTAAGGCGTTCTCCCATATTATGTTTTTCTTCCCTTTTTTTTAGAACCAAAAATAACGGTTCCTGCAAATACGATTTCTTAAGAAATTTAATAAAATATTACTTTTCTCAAAAATAGCTCCACAAGTTTTCGAAAAATAAATTCAATAAATTACTTTTAGTAAAGGTTACTTTTGGGTGAAAAATCACTTTTCAATAAATAGTTAGGTACTGATTGAACCTCCAGAAGTATTTTTTGGATCTTAAAACAAAAAATAATTTTTTTTTTTGAAAAATCAATATTTCTAAAACGGCGGTTTAGTCGTAATTAAGTGCTGTTTGTTGGTATTTATGGATATTAACAATTTTTAGTGAACTAACCAATTTAGTAAAATCTTTCTTAGTTTTTTAGAAATTAAAAAAAAAAGATACTTTCACAAAAAGAGTTACATATGTTATAAATTATTATTCACAATTAAAACTTTTTGTCGGTTTTTTTTTGGGAAACATTTAGTTTTCGGTAGTTGACTAACAATTAATAGGGTTGTGTACAGTATTCAATGCCCCTATTAATTGTTAGTCAAAGGCCAAAAACAAAATGTTGCCCAAAAAATAGCACTTAATTACGAAAATGAAAATATCATCTTAAAAAAAAATATATATTTTTTTAAAAAACTTTGACTTTAAAATTTAGTTTCTCACATTTGTATGCTCGAGATTGATGGGAACTTTTTATTAAATTAAAATGCAGGACTGTGTCGCACGTACTTGTTCAAGAGGCTTAGGGTTTAACAAAATTATATCTGTTTAAAATTATAATATTATACGATTCATATTTAAATTATCTTAAAGAACTCCCTCTATAGTTTGAGGAGACAAAAGAGAATTCCATCTGAGTTCGTGATCAAATATGATTGTATGGAAAACAAAAATTTAAATCGTTGAAGCAGTTTAAAAAAAAATTTAAAGTTACATATATGTATATCAAATTCTTAAAACATTTTTAGGAACAATTTTGGTATGCAAATCTAAGTATTTATCAATGTGCAAATAAAATAAAATAAGAAAAAAACTGTCAGCCCATTTTTGGGATATCGAATTTTCAAAAAAAAAATTTAAACTGTGTTTTAAAATTTAAAAATTTGTTTTTTGAAAATTTAGTATGCAGTATTATAAGATCTCATTTGAAATTTGTAGATAATAACATTGATCAAAATCCATTCAGCCGATAATAAGAACATTCAAATTAAAAAACAAACGTTCTATGTGAGGTTCTATAAATAGTTACTTACTTACTTTACTTTAGATGGCGCTTACAGTCCAGGGTGGACTACGGCCTCAACCAACAACCCTCTCCAGCCAGCTCGGTCCCTAGCTAGCTGCCTCCAGTTACGCACTCCAAGTTGGTCGTTCTCCACTTGTGTGCGCCACCTAAGGTGGGGTCTTCCTCTGCTGCGTAGACCATCAGGGGTAGATTCGAAGACTCGTCGGGCTGGTGCGTCGGTGTCCATACGCTCCACGTGTCCCAGCCATCTCAGCCGCAGTATTTTCAGCTTTTTGACTAGGTCGACGTCGCTGAAAAGCCCATAAAGTTCGTTGTTAAATCTTCTCCTCCATACTCCATCGATACATACTGGACCGAAGATCACCCGAAGAATTTTCCTTTCAAAGCACCCAAGCAGATTCTCATCCGTTTTTGACAGGGTCCATGCTTCTGCCCCATATAGCAGAACCGGGATGATGAGGGTCTTATATAAGGTCTCCTTGGTTCTTTGAGAGAGGGCTTTACTACTCAAATGCCTTCTTAGCCCGAAGAAACAGCGGTTGGCAAAAGTAATTCTATGTTTGATCTCTGCACTGATGTCATTTTGCGATGTAATAGTGGAGCCCAGGTAGACAAAGTCCTTGACGACTTCGAAGTTGTACCTATCCATCGTAACGTTTTGGCCGAGTCGACGATGTTGAGATTCTTTTCTCGATGATAGCATATACTTCGTCTTGTCCTCATTAACAGCCAAACCCATTTTCGCCGCTTCCGATTCAATACTTGCAAGTGCGCCGGTAACAGCTCGCTTCGTTCTCCCAATGATGTCAATATCATCTGCATAAGCAAGTAGTTGAACTGACTTTTGATAAATTGTACCTCTGTTGTTGACTTGCGAGTTGCGTACAATTGCTTCAAGTACGATGCTAAACAGGTTGCATGATAACGCATCGCCTTGCCTCAAACCTTTCTTGACATCAAATGGTTCGGTGGTGTTCTTACCGACTTTGACGGAGCAGCGAGATTTCTCCATCGTCATCCTGCACAAGCGGACGAGTTTGGCAGGGATGCCAAGATGCGAAATGGCTCTGTATAGCTCGTCTCTGTCTACGCTATCATACGCGACTTTGAAATCGATAAAGAGATGGTGTGTATCGATTTGGAACTCCTGGGTTTTTTCCAGAATCTGTCGAAGTGTGAACATTTGATCGACGGTTGATTTGCCGGGCCTAAAACCACACCGATAAGGGCCGATCAGATCGTTGACAAACGGTTTTAAGCGATCACTCAGCACAGATGACAGGATTTTGTATGCGACGTTGAGGAGACTTATACCTCTGTAGTTGGCGCAATTCAGAGCATCTCCTTTCTTGTGGATGGGGCACACTATACCGAGGTTCCATTCATCGGGCATACTTTCATCCGACCAAATTTTGAAGATAAGTTGGTGTATACTCCCTACCAAATCATCTCCTCCTGCTTTGAATAGCTCGGCTGGAAGGCCATCTGCACCAGCAGCCTTGTACGCTTTAAGCTTGGTTATCGCTAACCGCACTTCATTTAGGTCGGGTGGACGCAAATTTTGACCATCATCGTCCAGGTTGAATGGATTATTCTGTCTAACAGCGGAATTTTGGTCATCTTCACCGTTTAGCAGTCTAGAAAAGTGTTGTTTCCAGATCCTCAGCACCGACTGTGTGTCTACTACCATATTCCCACTCTCGTCTCGGCAGGCTTCTGTTCTGGCCTTGTAGCCCTGGATAGTTTGCCTCACCCTTCGGTAGAACTTTCGAACATCCCCCCTACCGCAACAGTCCTCAATAGACTCGACCGACCGCTTCGCATGCTCTCTCTTTTTCCTCCTGAGAAGTCGGCGCTCCTCCCTTCTTTTTTGCCCGTAGAGCTCCCGGGTTGTTCTCTCAGCAGCTCTGGTTCTAGTTTGCAGCATTGATTGGTAGGCCTCGTTCTTGGCTGCATGCGCCAACCGGCACTCTTCATCGAACCAGGGGTTTAGTTGTGGTCGCCTAGTGAAACCCAGCACATCAGTGGCGGCACTTCTGATGGCTTGTTGGCAGTGCTTCCACTGGTCCTCTGCAGTTGGTGCTGGTGGCAGAGTTGCTGAAAGGTTCAGAGAGACTTGGTCAGCAAAGGTCCTGGCAATCTCTTGCGATTTAAGCTTCGCGACATCATATCTTCTCACAGCATCCGCTTGGTGTTGTGGCGTCATAGATATCCGCATGCGTACTTGAGCTACAACCAAGTAATGGTCCGAGTCAATGTTGGCGGTGACGTGAAATAACGCCAAACGAAATATAGCCAAATTTCGAATTTGGCCTTATTTCCATCTCAAAAACGAAATAACGCCATTTTGGTTTTATTTCTTATGCCCGATGGAAATAACACCAAAAAAATAATTGAAATAAAACCAAATCTATCTCAACCAGTTTTTCGGCCTTATTGCAATGCGAAAATAGAATTAAGGCCAAATATTTCTTGAGAATCGTTATTTCATTAAATACAGGTTCTTTACATGCAAAAGAAACTTTTCATTCACCCAACCTCGCACCCACTCCAAATCCTATAGCGAGCCCAAGCAGGGGGGTTGCAGGGGGGCAGCATGCCCCCCCATACGTACCTCACTGTTTATTCGTGAATTTTAAAATTTCAAAAACCAAATAAAGGAGGGGGTTTATTAGGTTTGTGAAACTTAAAAGTTCGCGAATAAACAGTGAGGTATGTTTGGGGGGGCATGCTGCCCCCCTGCAACCCCCGTGCTTAAGCTCACTATAGGATTTGGGGTGGGTGTGAGGTTGGTTGTATGCAAAGTTTCTTTTGCATTTAAATTATCTGGAAACTTTGAATTTATCCTACCATTAAACTTCTTTTCATTAGCCTCCTCATGTCAAGAAAAAAATTTCAGTTTGGGCAGAATTAGATATTTGAAAATATGAAATAAGTTGAAAACGAAATAAAGCCAAATTGGTCTTATTTCGGTTTCATAAATGAAATAAAACCAAATTTAAAATTTGGTCTTATTTCGTTTTTGGAAACGTAATAAGACCAAATTTTTGAATTTCGGCTTTATTTCGTTTGGCGTTATTTCACGTCACCAATGTTGGCCCCTCGGAACGTTCGGACATCCAGGATACTGGAAGCATGTCTGGCGTCTATCGCAACATGGTCAATTTGGTTGATGGTTCGTTAATCTGGAGACCGCCAGGTCCCTTTGTGTATATTGAGGTGTGGGAATCGAGTGCTGGCTATGATGACGTTACGCCCTGCCGCAAAGTCAATCAGCCTGAGTCCGTTACCGGAAGTGTTGTCGTGCAGGCTGTGTCCTCCGACTATCGAACCAAAGATGCCCTCCTTTCCGATTTTGGCGTTGAAGTCGCCAAGAATGATCTTGACGTCGTACTTGGGGCACCTATCATACGTGCTCTCGAGGAGATCGTAGAAATCTTCCTTGGTTGAGTCATCTTTGTCTTCCGTTGGGGCGTGGGCACAGATCAACGTAACATTTTTGAATTTTGCTTTGATGCGGATTGTGACCAGGCGCTCGCTTACATTTCTGAAGCCCAAGACTTCTTGCCTAAGTCTTCCCCTTACCACAAAACCACAACCAAAGAGTCGCTGACCCTGCTCCTTGCAGCACTCACCGAAGTATATGTCACACGACTTCATCCTTCGTATGCCCTCTCCATCCCATCGCACTTCCTGGATGGCTGTTATATCAGCCTTTAACCTATCCAGGTTCTCCACATTCCACGTGCAGATCCGAAATTCATTGTCCTTGTTTCGTTTGCTGGGGTAGTCAACATTAAAATCATCCATATCCGAGGCTTGTTGTTGTTTCGGAACTATTGTTGTTTTCCGTGGTAGAGAAGTTACCCGGACGCACAACCCCCAACCTGGAGGACCAGACCCTTAGTATAACTCCAAGGGTGGGGAGCCGGATAAACCGCTCTTTAAAGGCCTGAGCTACGAATATGTCGTAGTAGCCCATATAAGGTGTCCACTAAGTAGTTCAACCTAACTGGAACTGTAGACGCCACCGTTGATTCCATCTGGAGAATTCTTCCACTGCCGCCTGGATAAAGGAGAAGTGCCTTAGTGGGAACACTCCTCCCCCCCTCTCTCGTTTGCTACCCCCTAAAACCGTCCACAGGGATTGGAACCCCATCTTCAGTTAAAGGTACTAGGCACCCGATGTTCACCGCGGGGAGGTGAGAGTAGGAGTTGATAGATAGAGGTTCGCTTTGAAAAAAAGCTTGTGGACGCTTGTGTCCTCTTGAATGCACATGTCTACCCTTTGAACATCTATAAATAGTTGCTAAGTTTAATTTTTTTATAATTTTTTACTCAATTATTTAAGAATACATAAAAAGTTTAATCAAAATTGTATGAGCCATTTTTGAGAGGTATTTTAAAATATTTTCCTTAACAGTTTTTTTTTAAACATTTGCATGGAAGTTACTAATATTTTTTCTCTTTAAAATAATTTTTTTTCTTAAAATATTCTAAAAATTAACATTAAGTACCGAGTTAAAAAAAAAAAAACAACGATGTAATTTTCGAAGTCTTTGATTAAAAAAAAAAATTGAAACATTTTTAAAAATCAAAAAAATTGTTTTTTGAAAGTTTTAGTACAAACCTAATGCTTTTTTATTTTTATATAAAAACTATAAAATAAGCTATAGCGGTTTGAAAAAAAAAAAATAGAAAATAAAAAAATCGTTCTTTAGGAGTCACCATTAATAACCAATTTTGAAAAAATTGTTTGCAAAATGGTGTACAAAAGCTTAAATAAATTTTTGTATCCATTAATATTGCCAAAGTTATAAAAATTCAAAGTTTGATTCAACATTTTACATGGATTTTCCTATTTTAAACTTTTTTTGTCTTAAGGGCCGGGTTAGCGGCATATATCACTGTGTGACAAGGTTTTTCTGATATGAATAAATTAAGCTATGTTGAATTGCTTATTGAGTTAAGACGATAATTGCCGCATAATGGTGGTACCCAGCACATTCCGTATCTAAGTTATGACGTCATAACGTTTATTTATAATAGAATAAGCACTCTTGTAACAATACCAAAACTTTGAAACTCTGAAAGTTTAAAAAAATGTTGGTTGTTATTTTTGTATTAATCGAGTCCAATTTTATGAAAAGTAGCTTTTTGGAAAAAAGTTATTAAAAAATAATAATTTTGGTGCGCCTTAAGAAGTTCATTCTTCTAAATCATGGAGAAATTTTGATTTCTTAAGTTTTAACTTTAATTTTTTTTTTCTGCTATATAAGCCCAAATATACTTTTTTAGTGACTTTGATGCGTTGAACTCGAATCAAGTCTCAGAATTGCTCTAGTACGTCAAGTCTATGAGATAAACCCCATAAAATATATCTAAAAGCTAAGAAAAAATGTTTTGAAAATTGAGGTTATTATTATACCACAAGATAATCTTTTTCAGAAAACTTGCAACTAGTTCTAAAAAACTAAAAATTCTTTTATTAAATGTAATTGGATTTTTTCAATATTTGTATTAAGGTGCCGTCACACCAGGGCAAGTTTTACTTGCCGCAAGTACTTGCAGCAAGTAAAATGATTGCTACAAGTAAAACTTGCCTGGTGTGACGACCCGAAAAGTACTTGCAGCAAGTAATTGCAAGCAATTAATTGCTGCAAGCGCTTGCAAGCAAGTAAAACACTTGAAATCACTTGCCGCAAGTAGTTGCCACTTGCAGGATTTGCGCAAGCAAGTTTTTTACTTGCATGCAAGCGAACGTATGTTTTTCGATCAAAATTCGTAAAAAATCGTCTCTCTCTGTCCAGAAGTCTCTCATCAGTGTTATAAAGTACGGACTTTCAGCACGACTTTCAAAAAAGGTCATACCAAAATGAATTATCATCGATCAGCCGAATTTTTTTGACTTCAAATGCTCCAACATAGAACAGGGTCTCGTAATGTTTTTGAATACATGGTTTTTGATAATAATAATATGAACGACTGGATCGTACGTAATTGCTCTTATATTTAGTTCTACTTGCACGGAACTTCAGATCTTTTAAAAATATTTGAGTAATTAAAGAAAAATGGAAGGAAGCATGAAGCTCTTTCTATCAATTGCAAAAACAACTCGCCAGATTTGGATAGAAAGGGTACACCAATTAATGAGAAAGTCGAAATAAAAAAAAACGTATAAGGAAGGTACCGCTAATAACAGCTTTTAGTAATTTTTTTTCAGAAAGTTCAACTCATTTAAAATCAAATCACTTGCTGCAATCAATCGCATGTTATTTTTACTAATAATAATCTACAAGAATCAATTGCCTCGATTTCAACAAATCTTCATGTTGAAAAACCATTTTCTCGTAAGAAATTCTTCTTCAAAATCTGGATTATCCATTTAGATCTATTTCTGAAGAAACAATAAACCAAACTGAACTGAAAATGCCAAAATCACACCCGTTTACACGTGCAAGTACTTTCAGAAACTAATTTCAGCAAGTAATTTCAGCAATTACTTGCAGCAAGTACTTTCAGCAATTAATTTCAGCAAGTAATTGCTTGCTCGGTGTGACGACCTGAAAAGTACTTGCAGCAAGTTTGTTTTGCAAGCAAGTAAAAAGTCGTTTCAGCAAGCAATTTACTTGCCTGGTGTGACTGCTCTCTGCAAGTACTTGCACGAATATTTCAAAATCGAAATTTTTGAAACAATTGCTGCAAGTACTTTACTTGCACGGTGTGACGGCACCTTTACTCTCTTCGAAGTCCTCAATTGAAAGTTATGAGGTATTTTAAGGCGAAGGCTGACAGCAAATTAATGATTTCACCAAGATGAATTGGAAGACCAAGAACAACATGGAAATCAACTGTCTTAGCGGAAGCAGAATCCCAGAGATAGACGTGGCCACAGCTTAAGTACCTTGCAGCAGACCGTGAAGGATGGAGACGTTTTGTTGACGCCCTATGCCCCAGCCGGGGATACAGGACACGATGATGATGATGACCAAGATGAATCAAGCTATTTCATAGATTCAGAAAGAATATCAAAGATAAATATTATGACGATAAAAATTTATTTGAAATAAATTAGATTCTTAAAGAAATAATATCACTTCGATTTAGTCTAATAACGCATACAAAATTAGAATCGAATATCTTGAAAACGTGAGGTGCTAGAACTATTCTGAGACCAGATTAGAATTCCGTACATCAAAAACTATCAGAAAAAACATATTTTGGTTCATGTTAGAGACAACAATTAAAATTTAGTCACATGGAGTATTTTGAAAAAAAAAATATACCATTGTTGAGAGATGTTTACAAAAAACTGCAGGGGAAATATTTGTCCCTTATACAATATAAAGTCGAAACTCAACTTTGACAGATTAATACCCTTACAGAGTTCACTGATAGCTCATTTTTTAGATAATTTTACTGTCCAAATGTTATTTAACATGATTTTATTGTAAAATGAAATTAAATCGAGCTGTTGAATAAAACCAAATCACCTTCTTTTTCAAGATGGCAGCATTCACCTTACATCAGGCCCCCCAACTACTTGGTTTTAAAATAAGGAAATGAAGACACACCCAGGCGTTCATTTTTCTTACCCAGTTTCAAGGAGACCAAGCAGTGAATTGATACTTTCTGAAACCATATTCGCCTAATGTCTAATCCATCTAAAGAATATTTTTACGAATCCACACAGGCCCTTAATATTTTTATTCCATATCACAACACAAAGTTATAAGATCTTTGAAAAAGGAAGAAGAAAGAGGTAATAAGGAAAGGGATAAGGATAAGTGGCTGTGCCATTGCAACGGGGTGGCATCGTACTAAACTTCATGAAAATCACATAACATTGTCCTGACATGAATCCTCTTGCATCGTTTTTTTGTGTTATACATATGTATATACAAAGGTACTACATCTAAGATTGGTGTGCGCGTTAAATATTTCTTCGTTATCTTATTCAAAAGGACATTTTTATTTTTATTTTTGTTGATTTTTTAAGAATTGGTAGAAGAGAAAATATCGAAAAGCGTTTAAACGATTTAACGTGGACGAAAAACGAGAATAGTTTTACACTTTTTATTATTACCAACCCAGTAGGACTATTTTTGAAATTGCTAACTGTATGTGTGTTGTGTGTATGTTTATTATTTATAATTTTTTTAAAATTATATTTCTGACGATTATTTGTCAAAATCTATTTCAAACATAAAATTCAAAATTTTTAAATGACCAAGCTTTCCAAAAATGTGACCTAGTTTCCCGGAATTCAAGTAAAAAAGAATTTAAAATCAATTAAAAATTTAAAATTTGTTAAAAAAAATTTGGGTTACACCAGAACCACCATCTATAGAGGCTTGTCGATTCTGTTTCGCGAGAGTTTTGCAATTTCCCGCTTAATTCCAATTCAGCAACGGAATTGGAATGATTTTAAATTGCTTTTCACGTGTAGTGCACAAGTCCATATACAAATACATAAACACCGCTTGCTTATTCTATTTGCATTTACCTAGTGGCTATAGGGATTCGTAACTTTACTCTTGTCCACCTCAATGCACCCAAGCTTGAATCCACTCACCAGTTTTGTTGTTGTTGCTATATTGCAAAGGGATGCGCTTGCATCTCCTCATGGCTTTGGTGACTGACACTGAATGGCAAGGATATATAGAATATCCCAGGTGTTCAGAGATACATTTAGTCATGTGTGCCTGCAACCTACATTTATAAAGCTACGTACCTACAACTTCCCATCTATCCATTCGTTTTGAGGTCAAAGTGAAATATTGACCCCGACCATCCGGTACAATGGAGAATCTATAAATTCGTTTCACGGAAGAATTGCTCTGGCAGACACATCTATATATCAATTTACTTAATCAGGTGAAGCACGCGTGTGAGGTAAACGAGGGGTGTAAAGGTATTTGTATAGGTAAAAGTGGGAGTTAAGGCTTGGAAGATTTGATTTGCTTTATACATATATGGAATGAGGATACAAAAGGGATATGTAGCAAACAGTCCGACATTGATGCATTATCCTTAAGGGGTGAACATTGCACTTCTGATTTGTTGCCCTTAACAATAGCTAGCTATTACCTTAGAGAATCCAATGGCGGCGATAGTTTATTGAAGGGCTCTGGATGCTGTTGTGTTCACTTTTCGACATCGATATCGACATCACATCACGCCGACAGATGACGACGAGTAAGACGACGACGATGCCAATATGACGCTGCTGCTGCTGTTACTAGAGATTTATTAGGTGATGTGTTGGGCATGTGGGATAACAATCACACTAAAGGCGTCGACGACGACGACGACGACTGCCTTCCTCTTAATCATCCAGGATAGTGTTAGTTTGTTCTGAAGGACAGTATTGTATCAATTGATAAGATTAACGATACATAAATCTTTAATAAAGAAAGAGTTTTGTGAATATCAAAAGCTCTTTTAATATGAAAAAAGTGTATTGGCGCTCCAGTACCTTAGGGGGTCATGGAGGAGAAGATGTTTCCACTCTAATAGTTCAGTAATTGGTCACAAAAGACAGTGCAGAATTTCATAAATGCCAAAGTTTTAGCCAATTTTTCCGTTAACTTTTTTTCATTTTAAAAATGGAAAAAATTCCTGAAGAATTTGTGTTTGTTTTGACATATAAGTCCACTCGAAACCCGATATCAGAGCTTTAGTAGCTGTGAATGTACGTGACGTAAGCTTCTGTATCTCTTGCGTAGAAGCGTATCTCTCCATAAATATTATACAAAAAGTAAATTAGGTCTGTAAGGTCTAGGGTTTCGGTGTAGACACTAGAGCTTAAGCCTAGACCATTTTCTATAATGAATCCAACGTAGCAACACGTATATCAAATTTGAATTCAATTTTACAGGGACTCCACATTTCTGCAGCTGCTGCTGCGCCAAAAAGGGTCTCAATGGTAGCTGGTCAAAGATATTTGTTTGTTTTTGGATATGTATAGGAATTGATGTTTCCATATTTTCATGGTGGTTGCTAGAATATTTAGGTATTGGTCTCAAAGTCATACAACTAGCTAAGGAGATTCTCACTATTATTAAGAGGAGAGTATAGACCTCCAAGTGCAAATCCAGCATGAGAAACATCAAAAGTGACCTTTAAGTACTTGTGGACTCATCGGTGTCGATTTAAACGCAGAGCATCACCTTCGTCACCAACGAATGCAAGGCTTTATTGCTGACTGGTTGGATACCTACAGCGATCAGCATTCATTGATGTAATTGCACAACCGAAACTAACCATCCCGAGAATGCTATCAACATAAGGCTTGTTTTCTTTCGTCATCTTATTTTAATAATTTTCTTCCACAAATCAGCAATTCAGCTTAGCATCAGACTCAACCAACCCATCTTTCTTGCGACAGAACCATTAATGGAGCATTTCATTAACTACAGAAGACTAGATATTGGACTTTCATCACCCTAAAAATAGCAACCTGTAGAATATTGCAATTGACATAGCCATCGACTGCCTGGCCTGGAACTGGTTGTTGGTTACGCACTGGAACTGGATAACTAAAAACTGCCCAAGACGTCAAAGGATAGATATCAGTACTTTCCCCAGTATATCCAAAAATACAATACAACAACCAACAACCAAATCGAGAAAACATCACTGTAGTCAATCAAACCTGGACCTGATGCCTTCAAAAACAACAACAGACTGATAGGTCAGGAATCACTTATGTCTGAGACGATCATCACCAACAATAGAGATTGAAAAACGAAACAGGATAATGTTAAGGCCATTGATACCCATTTTGAAGGAAACCTCATTCCCAGCCCATGTGATGATCGAGTTTTAATTGATGAAATTGAGGCATCCTTTCAGCAGACACTGATGCCCTACTAGGATGGAGTGACACCAATCCACCTAGTGATCCAGTTGACAATCCAAACTTGAAGACCCCAAAGGAGATAGCTGAGTTTATTAGCACCTCCAAATCAAAAAAGTCAGTTGGACTGGATGAGGTTCTTAAAAGGCTTCCAAAAAAAAAGTAATGGTGTTCTTATAGTCATCATCTAAGACAACTGCATCGATAACAGTGATGACTTTCAACAGAAGTGGAAAACTGTAAAATTTTGGCGATTCAGACGAAAGGTTCTAAAAACATTGTCACCACAATCTACAGGCCGATATCCCTCCTCAACAACCGAAGTAAGCTCTTGGAAGAGCTAATAATCTGGAAGCCCAAGAAGTTCTGTGGAGAAAGCAACATAATCCCAAACGTGCAGGTCGGTTTTTGGGAAAAGCAATCCACACTCGAAGTACCTCGAGGCATAATGGATCTTTGGCGTCATGCCAATGGTTTGGGTTCGATTTCCAGCTCCTACCACCTAAAAACAGAAATGTTTTTTCCGAGGTACTGCTTCTTCGAAAGAACTGACAAATCCTTCAAGACTGTCTGTTGTAAGTAAAAAATGCTTCTCATCTAGCCGTTCAGACTCGAAAAAAATTGTAGGTCCCCTCAATTCCTACCAAACACATGCACACAGAAATGGTTGAGAGTTGTAAGTCACTAGGCCCTGGTTATCCATGAGCTGTTGCAACACCACAGTTACTATAATCTACACTGCACAGTCTCACGGAGTAGGGCTCAAAGACTTTTCGGGCAAGAGTGGAGTGGTTGTCAATTCGCTCTATGTGACCCAGCCCCTTCAATCGTTGGCTTTTCCCTTTAGTGGCTAATTAAGTCGCTGCACAGCCCGTAGGTACAGTTCATTGTTATATCTTCTTTTCCGCATTTCCCATCTATGCAGATGGGACCATAAATCACTCGGAGAATTTTTCTCTCAAAACAGCCTAAGGCGCTCTTATCCACCTTTAATAATGTCCATGTCTCTACATGCTTCAGGACCTGGATGATTAAGGGAATTTGTATTAAATTCAGTTAATACAATTAATTGCGTATGACAAAGCCCTCACTATGTCACTGATGAGTCCAAGTGAGTAAGCCGGGCGAAACGCCAATTTGTAGTAATTCAACAAGTCCAATCCTTAATGCTAAGTCTTCTACTTGGCTGATTTATTTCAGTAGTATATAGAATTTGCATTATAAAGCCTTCATATATAGCTCGTCTCCATAGATGTCATACGCAGCCTTGAAATCGATGAAAAGCTGGTGAGTATCAATTCAAAATTCCGGGCTTTTTTCCAAGATCTGTCGCTGTGCAAATATTTGGTCAATGGTGGGCTTCCCTAGCCTCTAGCCTAAGGCCACATTGATATGGTCCTAAAAGGTTGATGAGAAATGGCTTCAGGCATTCAAAAAGTACGGCGGAGAAGATCTTATACGCGATATTTAGAAGATTGATGCCTCTGTAGTTGGTGTAGTCCACAAGATCACCTTTATTCAGGCTCTGTCAAACAATGCTGAGGTTTTATTCATCGGGAATGCTTTTCTCCTCCGACTCTAACCAAATTTTGCAGATGAGCTTGGGCATGCTCCTAATCAATTCATCACCGGCTGCCTTTGAACAGCTTGGCCGCAAGGCCATCAGCTTCAGTGGCCATAGTAGAGTTAAGTTTAGATATAGCTCATTTCACATCGTCGATATAGGGTGGACAGGATTGTTGAAATATGTAGGTACGTG
This sequence comes from Dasysyrphus tricinctus, assembly GCA_963921185.1. Lineage (NCBI taxonomy): Eukaryota > Metazoa > Arthropoda > Insecta > Diptera > Syrphidae > Dasysyrphus > Dasysyrphus tricinctus. Next base: position 115,761,728 of record OY992533.1, on the reverse strand, counting down.
TAGTCCAGGTTGAATGGTGCTTTCCGCATGGCAGTGGAATTCGGTTCGCCATTGCCATTATACAATTTGTAGAAAGTATTTTTCCATATCCTCAGCACCGATTCTACCACGACACGTTCCCCTGATCGTTCTTGCAGGCTTCAATTCGGGCATTGTAACCCTGGGATCTTTTTTACTTTTTAATAAAACTTCCGAGCTTCATTCCTATTTCCTCGATCGAACGCATCTCAAGCTTTTTATTTTTTTTAATAGAAAAGCCGTTGTTCCTCTCTTTGCTTCTGCTCGTAGAGCTTCCGGACTGCTATGGTCCTTCCAAGTAGCACTGAATGCCTGTTGTTAGGCTACATGTACTTTCCGGCTTTCTTTGTCAACCAGGGGTTTCGTTGTGGTGGTCGCGTAAGGCCCAGCACGTAAAAGGCAGTATTTCGGATGGCTTTCTGGCAATTCTTCCTTTGGTTCTTGATACTTGAAGTGTGTGGCATTGGCATAGGACTATTTAAGAGGTTGCGAGAGCTTCGATCGGCGACTGCAGTCTTCCGACGCCGACGCCGACGTCGATCTTTCTTCCAATATTTCCCTGTTTTGGCTTTGGTCTCGATATCCGTAACATTACCTTGGCTACAAACAAAAACTCTTGCAGAGTTCTTGAAATAAATTTATCAGCTCTTAATGGCATCTTAGTTCAGTCTTCTTGATACCATTGCACTTAATAAGCACTTTATGAACTCCTAAAAAGATAATTTAAAGCCAATACTTATAAATACATCTTAAAAACACCTTATAGACATCTTTTTCAAGTTATTTTTTCATATCTCTTTATGAAACTTCTTCAAAACCTTCTTAATTCCTTAAAAATAAGAGTATTTTAAGAGTTTACTAGCTTGCTCTCTCAAAGACATCTTATAGACCTCTTTTTGAAGTTATTTTTCCATATCTCTTTATGAAATTTCTTCAAAACCTCTTTAACTCCTTAAAAATAAGAGTATCTTAAGAGTTTACTAGCTTGCTCTCTCAAGACATCTTGAAGACATCTTATCGACCTCTTTTTGAAGTTATTTTTTCATATCTTTTTCTGAAACTTCTTCAAAACCTCTTTAACTCCTTAAAAATAAGAGTATTTTAAGAGTTTACTAGCGTCCTCTCTCAAAGACATCTTGAATAAGAGGTCTTCCAGATATCTTTAAATACATTGTTGCACTGATTTCTTATCTGTCAACTTGAAGTTATGTTTCTGTATAGCGAAACAAAATCTCACTATAAGAAGTTACATATATCTTTTAAAAATATTGAATATAAGAAACTGTTGGGATAAATGGAAAAAAACTGCCATTAATTTATTCTTGGAAGCAAACTAAGTTCAATCATATTTCCTGCACCATAATCTGATCAGTTTATAAAGTTCCTCTTGTCTTGCTATGCACTTCTTCAACAAGGTTGTTGCCATTGATACTGGTTTGACATTTCGTTTTTTTAAGACCTAAAAAGTAATTAATGACCACTTAATGGTGTCTTATTTAGAAGTAATTTAGCGAGATTTGACTCTGGGGAAGAGTGACTATATCCAAGACGTTTTTAAGAGTTTTTTAAGAACTTTTTAAAACGTTTTGAGATTTGGAAAAAATATTAATTTATTTATGTATATTTTTTACAGGGTGTCATTAACTTTAAAAAATTAAAATATTTGTATTTAAATGTTTAATTGATATTTGTATATTTTTTGGTTTGTTTGTCTATCTGCTACGCATGATAGGTTATATATTGAGACCAAATGGCTACATTATTGTTATAAGCCGCATTTTATAAAACTTTTTGATCAGATCTGTATAATAGAAAAAGCGTTTATAATATGTGAATAAAACATTGAAAATTTTGCGAAACTCAGAAGGGTGAAAATAGCTTTAATTTTGATGTGTAATCAAAACGTGGACTTTCCTCTGTGCAACATTACGGAGTATAGCACGTTTCGTAGCGCGTATTCTCGGAATTCTGATTTGACATTTTGACACCTGTCAAACTAAAAGTGTTCCAGTGGACCCAGAACGTCAGGCGTGACATTAGGTAATATCCACCTCCTAAATCGATTGGTGTACTCCGCTTTTCGATCCGCCGTATCAACAGTTTTGGCACATTTTGACACCTGCCAAATTAAAAATATTCTAGTAGACCCAGAACGTCAGACGTGACACTAGTAAGTAATATTAATCAATTGGTGTACTCTGTTTCTCGATCCGCCGTACTAAAATTCTGAACTGCAAATTTTCGGGTTTCCACTGGAGCTAAAGCGCTGGCCGTGACAGCAGGTAAGAACAAACGTTGATGTTTACACATATTAACCATGAGTCCCAGCACTCAGACAACTTTCTATCTCTTTTTTGTTTGTGACTTATGTAAATAATAAAATGCAGCGTTAGAAACAAACAAAATAAATAATTGCGTAACTATTTATATATAAGAGGCACCCTGTCGCTTACACGCCATATTTATTGATTTCAATTTCTAAAACTATTTTGTATAAAATATAATAAATGACAATTTGGGCTTAAATAAACGCAGATTCATTTCATAATTTTGTGTAGACCTCTTAAAATAACATAATAACCCAACAAAATGCAATTAACATTTTTTTACTTCTGTAACAAGTTTTTTGTCTAGAAAGAAAATGAAAAAAAAAATGTAAATATCTTTATTTTTGTAAGCGCGTGAATTTTTAGGGGGGTAGCATCTATGACTTTAAAGTAAATATGATCGCGCAAGTTATGTATCTATATATCTGTATATCTATATATAATATAAATATATATTAATACATTAATGTAATCATAACCTTTCAATTGTAATCAAATATTATTTTCATCGTCATCAAATAATTATTTTCATTTAAATATTTTTCAACTAATGTAAATTAAAACCTTAAATTCAGGTGTGAGATACTCTTTTGGTTTCCGTTCTCACACCTTAAACTCAATATGTATGTATGTATCTATTTTATCCAGGTTATGAAAATAAAACTTTGACACTGTGCATTTGATTATAGAACTTCAAAGAATAAAGTTGTTTTTTTTTTAACTCTTGGAGTTAGGAAAAACGTAAGTGGCGCAGTCGGTAGGATTGCAAAATAAATCCTATTCGTAATCTAAACGTCGTGAATGTTTTAAATATTGGTGCAAATAAACAATTCAATATCAACGGTTTATTGATATAAGTGACAAACAGATACAATAATTAATTCGTATCCTAAACGTCGTGAATGTTTTAAACACCGGTTAAATAAACAATTCAATATCAACGGCTTATTGATATAAGTGACGAAAAGTTACGATATATAATTAATAAAGTGCAAGGAACACAAACAGTAGTTTGGCTGAGTTTCAACTCTTTGGTTCCAGAAACCTACGTGTCATCATTTAAATAGTACGGCAGAATACCGAACTCATCAAACAAGGTCATCATAGAATCCGGGAGAATACTGAATTCATCGACCAATGGCGATATTGTAAGTCAAGTTCGTTAATATTTTTCCTAATTTTTTTTCCCTTCCTAATCATTAAATTTAACTGAACTAATGCCAAATAAATATATTAATAAATTAAGATCTAGACCGTATTATAGAATAAATAGTGATAATATTTTATTAGATGATAGTACTCAAAATAATAGTGAATTGGAGAAGGTAGTTTTAAACGTTGATCCAAGTGAAATAGGTATTACGAGTGAAATAGAGAATCTTTCTGAAGTATTTAATCCTTCGGTTGGTAACAATTTGGAAACCGAAACAAATAATCCTGAACTAATTACTCACATTAACATGGCTAACCCTATTACCGAATTATTCAACTCATTAAGAATACCTGATGCCATCAAAGATCTTCCACGATTTGACGGCAATCCAAGGCTTCTTTACGAGTTTTTGACTAATGTCGAGGAAATTCTGTTGTTAGTAACGACAGTTCCGGATATCAATTATGGAAAATTATTGCTCAGAGCCATACGAAATAAAATAGATGGACCGGCTAACGAAGTCCTCAATATGTATGGAACACCTTTAGAGTGGTCTCAAATTAAGGCTAACCTTATTCTTCACTACGCCGATAAGCGTAATGAAACTTCATTAATCAAAGATCTACATAATTTACGCCAACACAATAAGTCTATAGAACAGTTTTATAGCGAAGTTATAGAAATTTATTCTACAATAAGGAATCACATCCAAATCCATAATAATGATCCTAATGTTGTGAAAGCGAAAGGAGACTTATATAGTGAAATGTGCCTAAACATATTTTTAACTGGATTAAAAGAACCGATAGGTTCTACAATAAGATCCATGAAACCTAATTCCTTAGCAGAAGCGTTTGCTAATTGTATCAAAGAACAAAACATGGCTTATTTTAGATACGAACACAAACCTTTGCCAAAACCATCCATCCATCCATCTTACTTCCCAATAAAAAATATTCCTTTCAAACAAACCACCTCGAACCCCGTACAGCCAATGTTTAATAATCAGAAATTCGCTCAGTCGAGCACGAGACCACCAATTTTCCAACAACAGTACAGATTACAAGAACAGTATCAACCTCAACTACAATACACACCTCAACAACCACAACAATACAGACCCCAACAATTCCAACAATATAGACCTCAACAACAACCTTATTATCAAAAACCAATTAGTACACAATACACAAATAATGTTCACCAACCAAAACCAACGTCCACTAAAACAGAACCAATGGACACACTTTCGGCTCAAACATTAGTAAAGAAATCCCCATCTGGACAAACGAACACTTTTCGGCAAAACGCTCAGTTCCATAATATTGACGAGATAAATAATCAAATAGAAAGTACAGACGATCTAAATAATTATGTCCCAACAGAACCTACAAATCTCGGTGGTTTTCAAAGCTGTTATACAATAGAATTAAATCTGAATGATACAACAGCTGCCACCATACATTCAGCTGAAGAAAATCTAGACGATGGTATCCCTATAGCAGAAAAATCTCTTAATGAATTTAATTCGCAAATAATATTACAGAAATCATCAGATAACCAATCCCAAAATTTATTAAAAATTTTATTTAGAAAAAAGCAAAGGCGAATTTTTAGACGAAAATCATTTTCTGAAAATGATATTATTTCATTTTTCAAAGAATACCTTCCTGCAAATAAACTCGTTGCAATAATGACAGATGACGAAACATTTAAATTGATACAACAGGTCTATTCAAAATTTTTTGCTAGAAGCAAAACTTTCCGGTTATTGAGATGTAAGAAACTTTTGCTTGACATCATCGAAAGTGATGAACAAGACAGAATTATTTCCGATTACCATACCAAATCCAACCATAGAGGTATCACCGAAACATACCAACACCTACAACGAGATTACTATTTTCCTCATATGAAGGATAAAATAATGAAGACAATTAATAATTGTACCACATGCCAGACACAAAAATACGAAAGAAGACCTCCCATAGTTACCTTTGGAAAAACAGAAATACCATTAAAACCACTTGACATAGTACACACAGACGTATATTCCATCAACAACAAAAGTGTCCTTACTCTCATTGACAAATTTTCTAAATTCGGGGCAGCTTATACCTTACCAAGCCGCAATAGCGTAAACATAGTAAAACAAATTCAACATTTTATAAGCCTTCACGGTATACCAAGGAAAATTATATGTGACCAAGGATCAGAGTTCACATCAAATATTTTCCAAGATTTTTGCAAACAATTCAATATCGAAGTTCATGTCACTTCTTTCCAACAAACTACAAGTAATGCTCCTGTAGAAAGGATGCATTCAACATTAACCGAGATATATAGAATTATTAAAGAAAAACATAAAGACAAAGAACATGAAGACATACTTTACGAAACCATTATTACCTACAATAATGCGATTCACTCTTCGACGAATTACACACCGTACGAACTTTTCTATGGTCGAACATACGACTTCAATCGAACCCTGACATACAGCGACAAACACGATTACCTACAAAAACTCAATGCCTTTCAAAGAGAACTTTTCGAGTCCATTAAAAAATCCCTAGAAACCAAAAGAGATAAAAATATAGAAAAAATAAACAAGGATAGGGAAACCCCAACTAATCTTGAGATAGGAGAAGTTATTTATCGAAAAGAATGTAGAAGAAATAAAATTACTCCACGATATAAGAAACAAAAAGTCCAAGCTAACAATAGATTGACAGTTATTACTAACGACAATAAGAAATTACATAAATGCCGTATTAAGAAAAAACGTAAATTTCAGATTCCTGACAACAATACTACTAATGGGTGCACAAGCATACCACCTGGAGATCCATAATTTAACTGACAGCTATGGACTCTTACCACTCAGACTAGGAGCCGCACGAATTATTGAAACTGAAAAAAAGTATATACATATAGTTAAATTACAAAATTACGTCGAAAGCGTAAATGAAATAAAAAAATCTATAACAATTCTAAATAAACAAGACCTTAATAGCGAAACAATAGACATAACAGAAATGAAACTTAAAGAACTAGAACGCAAATTAGAAACCATTGTACCTCTTCAACGACAAAAACGAGGCATAATCAATGGTTTGGGTACACTCATAAAAACTATCACAGGTAATATGGATGACAATGATGCATTAAAACTAAACCAAGAGCAGAGCTAGAAACAATAGAACTTAATCAGAATATCCTTAAAACCGAATCTAACAAACAAATAGGAATTAATCAAAGGATGATAGAAAGATTTGAAAATATCACTCGTCATGTCAATAACCAACAAAATTTAATCAAAGCATTCTTAAGTCTTCAACAGAAAAATATAAATAATTCAATCACAACAACTCAAGCAGCACTCATTCAACTGCAGTATATTCACAGAATCAACTTTAACATTGACCTACTCCAAAATCACTTAAATGATATTGGAGAAGCTATTACTTTAGCCCGCCTAGATATTATATCTAAACAAATATTAAGTAAATCTGAATTAAAAGAAATAAGGTTCTTCCTAGAAAATCAATTTATTCATTTAACATCAGATGAACAGATATATGAATTTTTGAATTTAAAAGCTTACTACAACAATACTAATATAATATTTAGCATTAGTATACCAGTTATTTCTAACAATATGTATTCCTTTTACCATTTAATCCCTTTACCCATTAACAAAACTCTTACTATTTCCACCTACCCATATACCGCTTTAAACGAACTTGAGGCACAATACTACAATAAAGAATGCAGTCAACTGGAAGGAATCTACTACTGTAAAAGACACGGTTTACAAACCGATTATCCAAATTGCATACCAGAGATCATCAAAAATCAACCAGCTAGCTGTAAATTGATAAATGACACAGAACACACTTCCATAACTCAACCCGAACCAAACTACATACTTCTCGTCAATGTCCAAAATGTCTCATTGAACACAACATGCAGCATCCAAAATTATATAATCTACGGAACAGTTCTTATTCATTTTTCAAACTGTACCATAACAATAAATAATATTATCTATGATTCCAGAGTAAACACCTTTTTTGACCAAATTGTGATTCATCCTCCAACACGTAGAGAAATAAAGTCCAAAACAACAACATACCACCTAACACTGGAAAACTTGTTATCAAACCAACTGCAGAACAGAGAAGAAATAACACTCTTGACTACAAAATCCACTTACAACATCTATACCATAGTATCAATAACAGTACTCTTCGCATTGATAGCTGCAGTACTTTACTTTTATCGAGATAAATACCAATCACCAAAACTTACCAATACACAAGACGTTAACAAGATCGATGAAGAATCAAATCCACAAAGCAATACACCAATCGCTCCTTCAAGGACAAACATCCTCTGGCAGTCGCTTCACTAAGGGGGGAGGAGTTATGTATCTATATATCTGTATATCTATATATAATATAAATATATATTAATACATTAATGTAATCATAACCTTTCAATTGTAATCAAATATTATTTTCATCGTCATCAAATAATTATTTTCATTTAAATATTTTTCAACTAATGTAAATTAAAACCTCAAATTCAGGTGTGAGATACTCTTTTAGTTATGTATCTATATATCTGTATATCTATATATAATATAAATATATATTAATACATTAATGTAATCATAACCTTTCAATTGTAATCAAATATTATTTTCATCGTCATCAAATAATTATTTTCATTTAAATATTTTTCAACTAATGTAAATTAAAACCTTAAATTCAGGTGTGAGATACTCTTTTGGTTTCCGTTCTCACACCTTAAACTCAATATGTATGTATGTATCTATTTTATCCAGGTTATGAAAATAAAACTTTGACACTGTGCATTTGATTATAGAACTTCAAAGAATAAAGTTGTTTTTTTTTTAACTCTTGGAGTTAGGAAAAACGTAAGTCGCATGTCGAAACACATTCTAGATATGCTTCACAAAATATGTTAAGACTGTCATATTAAAATAACTAACTTGGCCGAGCTTCTTATAAATGAAATTAAAAAAATTCCTTATGTTTTCACCACTCATCTTAAGTTTCATTCCATTTCATTAAAATGCAACTCAATGTTTACATGCGTGAAAGAGAAAATATTATTTATTGCCATGATGCATGCGTAAAAGAGAAAAAGTAATTTTTTTCTCGCTTCCGCGTTTACTTTTAAAGAGATTTTAAAGACCTTTTTAAGAGGATATTTAAGATCTATTGAAAACCTCTTTAAAATATCTTGAATACGTCGTCAATACATCAACAAAAGAAGTCCTCTTTATAAGCACTTACAAAGACATTAATTAGAATTCTTCACTTCATACATTTGGCTCCGCCCCTTTGGGCCTTTTTAGGTCTTAGAGACATCTTTAAGTTATCTTGCAGTGTTGAATGCTCTTTATTTAAGAATTCTGAAAGATATCTGTAAGAGGAGAATGTGTTGCTTGGGAGATGCAGTGGTTCAAGCCAACGTCGGCTCTTGGGAACGTTTGGACATCCTTGATATCGGAGGAGTGCCATGCATGTGTCGATCGCAATGTGGTCAATCTGGTTGATGATTGATTGACCAAGATATCAGAGATGTTGGAGCTGCGTAACTAGCTATCACAACGTTTTGTCCTGCCGCAAATTCGATAACCTGATTCCATTATAGGAGGTCGTATTGTGCAGAGTGCAGGTTATATCTTCCGATTGTGCCACCAAATACGTCTTTTTCCTAGTGTGGCATTTAAATCACGCGAGACAATTTTAATGTCATAGCTAGGATATTGCTCATACGAGCTCTCCAGGAGCTCTTGAACTCGTCTTTGGTGTCATCATCTTTCTTCTCTGTAGGGGCATGCAGCATATGAGGTTTATACTCTTGAATGTTGCCTTGATGTTGAAACTCAAGACTTCTTGCCTTGATGTTGCCTCCGACTAATCCAAAATGAGGACACTCACCGGAGGATTAAATTCTCGTTTTTTTTTACAAAATATTTAAACTAAGAAGTTTTCAAGAATTTTTAAAGATTTTTTTTTTAAGAGTTGAAAGTAACGCAAATGTATCTATAGGTTTTCCGAGACAATAACAGTGTTCCTATCCTATTAATAACATCCTTCAAACTGTCAGTTCTTTCCTTTTAGATGGACTTTTGAATAAGCGTCAATGTGTTTTAACTTCTTTTGAATGTTCATATTGCTATGACTTTTAAAAAATAGTTTGTGGCATAAATTACACAAAATCTCATAAATTTTAAGTCCATCGTGTTTCCTAAACAACTTACTAAAGTGAAGTCCTTTTCAAAACTATAAATTTCTTGTCTTTGTCTCAAGACTATTATAAGTCATTGGATTGTCAAAAACTAAGAATTCCTAGCTCTAAATAGACTTCTTGTCTTCTTTGGTTGACTATAGGTATATGTTTGCTTCATATGCAGCTCTAAAACAAGAAACCTACAGAATTCTCTTAGGCGACAAAATTTCGACCTAATCTTAAGTGATATTGAAGCCATTTGGGACCTACGAGTAGGTGATGTCTGAGAATTTTGCAACAAAATTGCACTTCATTGTTTGGACTTGATTGTCGTAATATACTCTTCGTCGTTGTCGTCTTCCATCGGCAATCAAGAGAATGACAGACAAATTGAATTCCAAACTCATAACTGAATAAAGAAACAACTCATATACATTTATATAGAGTAGCAGTGATGATGTTAGTCCTTCATCACTTCAATTATATCAAAATGCATTTAATGCAAATGAATAATATCAATGAAAGGGATTTCGTCCTGTCGACGAAGTCTCATATCGGCTTCTGCTGCAACATTCTCTTGATTCCTCGAATCTATAGATGATGACTCCCCATCCAACAGACGAGATTCGCATTGAACGAGAGGATGCAGTCATCCATGAGGCGATTGAATGATTTCCTCAAAAGTTGTCCGAAGGGATTAAATTTTCCTGCCGAATTGTATATGATGTGCGGAGGAGCAGCTTATTTGATTTTCTATATTCAAATGGATTTTAATCATCATCTAAATGTTGACTTTTCAAGGTAAAGGGGTAGGTAGATGGAGTTTTTCAAATCCCAACTCAATATAAAGCCTACAGACACGGACACAGACACATCCACACACACACAGATAAACGTAAAATGCAAACATAAGTAATCCATTACAAATATTATTTGTGAATTTACCACAAATATACCTACGAGTAGGTATAAAGAATTTTTGCATTATGAACATATTATATTATCCTGGAGAAGCCAAGCCAAGTCAAGCCAAACCAAGCCAAGCTTAGCCCAGCCTAGGCAAGTGCACGAAAGTCCTCGAATAATATGAACATTAAAGTTTGTAATTATGAATAGAATCCCGAATGAATGGCCATTGAAAAGTATTTAAAGTGGGTGCTTTGCTCTGCCAGTGGCACAGAGGCACACTCCATGTGTGTGCTCTTGAGAAACACAAACATAAGGATTGCATCCTGTGATGTAAGGTTAGGTTATGGTATTACATACTCCCTCCTGTTTACACATATATTCGTCCTGTGTTAAGGATTCAAGTTGTTCTTCTAGATTCTTGTTTTTTTTTTTTGAAAAATATTTTGCATTTTAACGTCATCATAGTCAACGACATCGAACACGACTAGGTATATGAGACGTCCTGTATGTAGAAGGAGTTGAGTACTTATACCTAAATAAAAAATGAACATCAACATTTCCTTGAAAGCTTATGGTGGTATGTATTTGAGTATAAGAGCAAGTATATGTGTACCTATATGAGTACTCACTCAACTCTCAACCCTATCCCTACCTATGATGAATTATTACTGTTACTAGAAAGGAATTTCTACTAGAATGGTTTATTCCGTTATTCTCTAGCTTTTTGCTTCTCTGTTAGTTAACTGTTGAAGGATAATTGAATTGCAAATTGATTGTTGGTTTTGGTTGACTGAATTAAATTTTTGAAGCTTATTTGATTCTCGTTGACGACGATGATGATCAGCGACTATGATATAGAATTGACAGTGTATCTATTGATAGGATATTGAAGTGGTTATATGCATTATTTTATGATGAGAACTCAATCATAGACAACTAGAACAATGAGAGTCATTCCCTATTTTTGTTTATTTTTAATTTGCAATTGATTGACATTTAAGCATTCCTTAAGCTTTTGGAGGGAATAAATAACAAATATACATTTATGTAGTGAGTACATTGACTCTGTACTCATCACACTGGATACTTTGTTAAAATTTTTTGTTACTAGTACCTGCAGCTTCTTTGAGTCACTAACCTAATAACAATGTTATTTCCATTAAGATAACATAGTTTATAGTGAATACTAATGCATGTACATATATGAATTTGTATTGGGTACTTTATTTTATAGAAAATTACAGCTGAAGATCTTATACATACATTGCCTTCTGTTTTGTATTCTATTTTTGTTACTGAGGGAAAAAGCATAATGTAGAAGATTAAACAGAGGGAAAATGTATGTACTGGATACAAATAATCTATTTACTGAGTACCTTCATATATGTATATGTTGAAATCTGTACTGATTACAAATATTTATGTTCTGAGTTGTGTAGATACCCAATAAGAAATTCTACGGCATCATAAGATATGTATGTAGTGAGTACATAGACAGTGTACTTATCACAATGTGTTGTTAGCAATTGTTTTTTATTAGTTCCAACAGCTACTTGTAGTGATTACAAATTTTTGAATCATTGTCTTAGCTTTGACGGTTGACTTTTCATTTATACTGAAAGTATACGTATTTATTTTCTTTGAAAAAAATCATATTTATTAACTCAGATTTGGATTTGGATCCACTGATAGAGCGCTCAACCAAAATAGGTTAATTTGCAATACAGATTTCTTGTGTTAGAAATGAATCAGTTGATAATTAAGGTCTTTACACCATGTCCAGAATGACCATGCAATTTTTCCAAATGAAAATTGTACCCAGTACATATTTGATTGACATAATACATGTTCATTTTTTTTTTTCAGTACATAGCCTGCATCATACAATTTTTTAAATCTAGATGGAGATTCATATGTACCGAGCACTTGTCATATGTACATATTTACAAGACGTGTTGAATATAGACAGAAAATGTCTGTTCGTTTACTTCCCAAATCTACAAATTTTTACGAGTTTAGCCCAAAGTTCTGTCAAAGTTCATATATACAAAAAATTAAATTGTAGTAAAATTTGTATAGAAATTCGTTGATTTAAGAAGTACTTGAACAGACGTAAAGATTGTTTAAAAGATCTAAGTACACGTTAATTGTACAGGGCACATATTGTTTGCTAGGATGCTTTTTATAATATTCATGTAGTCATTACATATTGATCTATATAGGGCTGACTACATGAGTATTGATTTAGTACATTTTGTTGATTGTATTCGGCGCATTACTCTCCGGGGTTAGTGTTTAAATGTTTTCTTACGTCTATGCTGTTGCAATATTTGTACTGAATTTTAAAGAAAGAATACGTTAAGAAGTCAATGCTTTTCTTTATGACCATGAACTGTAGATTAAACGAATCCAATTTTAATCAAATAACAACAAAGCAAACGAGTTATTTTTTATTAGAATAAATATGTGCCCAGCACACGGGCAAGTTAAGAATGTCAAATCATTTCATGAATGTTAGGAGATAGAGAGATAAGAGGACAAGTGCGGCAGTACAAACTATAACAGCTAAAAAGGTGCCCAACTAATAAAATTGCTTCGCATTTCAGACATTATAGTGTTATTTGTTTCTATGGCGCTCCTATTACCCCTCTGACGGGAAGTAAATACCTTATTGGAGCATAAATGATTCCTTAAATATTTTCTGGTGCAAACTATATCAGCTTGATAGAAGCGATATACCAATGTTTCTTTAATCCTTCTATATTGATCTATAGACATCCTGTAAAATTATTATACAATCTCTATGTTAGTTTCTGTTACTTGTTAGGTGCAGCCACAAACAATTTCTGCAATACTAGTGAAAACACAAACCACTTCTGGTATACTTAAGAGTACAGCTACAAATCAGCAGTGTGGAGAAAGTGCATAAGATTTTTTTTACCAGAAATATATTCTTCCATAGCTGAGTGGTTAGCGTGGTGGATGTTCAATGTGAGTGGACCATGGTTTCAATCCCATAGACACCTTGTAATTTGTATAACTTAAATAATATCTAATAAATTCTAAGATTGCATTTCAGATATAAACTTTTAAATAAAATTTCAGCAAATAAATAAAATAAGATAAAAATATAAATAAATATATATAAATGAATTGTGAAATATTTTTTTTATTTTTCCACCTTCTATTAAACCTCTAAATTGAGTCCAGCAAGTGCTTTTCGGAGCAACTGAATTTACCCCATAAAGATCCAATAGGAACTTAAAAAGTGCGCCTTTTTAATTCTATGGACTATTATATAATGCTTATATGATTGCAAGAAACTATTATGAGAAGCTTCTTTGGATGATTATAGAGGCAAAATTGTTAGTTCGATGGGCTCCCACGGGAAACATTTTAAGATCGTTTTCCTTGACCGGGAGCAGAAAATGTAAAAGATTTTGTCAGGGAAATCGGGAGCAATGCTGTATGCCCTATAAGGAAGCGTTGACAAATTGACCATTCCTATGTGTCAGACTTGTTCAATATATAACATTATACTGATTAAAACTCCTCCATAATACCTCTTGGCGTCTGACCCGCCCTCCCGAGACCACTCTTTGTATCACTTTTAGGGGGCTGTCTTGTTTCCCTTGGGGGATCAAGTTGCGGACTCAACTGTTTCCCGATCTTTTTTTTCTTCTAAGAATATTTTGATCTATAAACTTACAGGTTTTTTGCTTGTTTAGTATCTTCTGTTTTATGTTTTCTGGCTTGATGTCACCAATGTTGCTCAATAGTTCTATATGTTTGGCTTTCCATCTGCTGCAGGCAAAAAACGAGTGTTGAGCTGGGCATCGTCTTTTACAGAGTCTCCATACTGGCTAGCTGGTGTATTCAATTTCCCAACCTTAATGACAAAGGTGTTGAAATACCAGTGTCCGGTAAGAAACCGAGTGGGAGACATATACGTACACTTCAGATTCCATGTTGTAAAGAGCTTAGATCAAACTGCATTGCAACCTACAAACAGAGGCTAGTCATAAGTGCATGTGTTAGTAGTTAGTAAAATGATGGAAACTAACACATGCTTACTTCACTATGTTTTTTTCGTTCATTCCACTCAGCCACATATTCCTGGTCAGCCTTACCGTCCATCGTCCTACTTTTCGAGCCCCAGTGCTATTTCCACTTCGGTTTTGAGAGTTGGTTTTCCACTCCAAATTCCAACTTTTGTTTTTGTTTGAAGAATGTCCTTTTTTGTGCCCTATCAGACGATCAATAGCTGTCACTTCTGTGACTACAAGCGCAGCTGGTTCCGACACTGTTCGGTTCAAGCTAGCCAACACGCAAGGCTCCACGTTTTTGGTACTTTCAGTGTTTTTTGCCGATATTAACGCAGAAATGTCGTCTAGGTACCCCAGTAGAAAGGTTGTCTTCCAGCACGTCCATGCGGATCATAGCAGATGTTCCACCGATTAGGCCTAAGGATTGATTCCTGTGCTGTTGCTTCCTTCGTTGGATCCGTGGTCTCATATATCAGGTCTCAATCCCTGAGATAGTCATTCACCATCCACAAGAGATAAGCTTAGATATTGAAAGTATCCTCTAGCTCGTTAAGCATGCCACTCCACCTGACTGAGTTAGTGGCGTTTCTGACATACCATAGAGTTACCAACAGCACAATGTGCCTCAAGTAGTGGTTTCCCTGTTGAGAAATTTGGAAGGTCTTGACTACTTCTTCTATCACTCTGATCGTAGAGTAAAATATAATAAATAAATTTGGTGGCGCAACAGTTCGTGGAAAATCAGGGGATAGTGACTAACAACTCTCAACCATTCCTGTATACGTGTTGTTGGCAGGATTGAAGGGACCTAATATTTTTAACGGGTCTGCAAGTATACTCTTGGAGGATCTGTCAGTTCCTGGCAAGAGGCAGTACCTTGGAAAAAAACATTTTTGTTTTTAGGTGCCAGCGCAGCGGCTGGGTAACGAACCCAGACCTTCGGCATGATAGTCCAACGCACTAACCATTATGGTGTCTGTACTGCAACGGTGAGTCCCGGTCTCAGCATCTTCCCAAGAGGAGGAGTTGGGGGCATGCTAGCGTGGTCATTTTCAGAACTTCCGTTATCGATATTCCATCTAGCTCTAGGGGTCTTTTACTATGTAAGGCTTCCACAACTAATCTCAACTGTTCTGCACTGAACGACATGTCATACATCCATCGTCCGTCATGGCGGAATGTTCTTTTGATGGGCCGATATGGTGCCAGGTGCCAGGTGGCCTGACTGGTTGAGTTGGAAAGAGCGTACCCAATATATGGCCATTTTTTCATCGTTTAGAGCAGGGGTGGCCACCATGCTCCAAGTCATGCGCCAAGTTTCCGTGTAACAATCTTGTAGCCTAGCCCCCAGGAGTCACTGTTGAGGTTGATATCTCGGTGGAAATCCTCCCATTTCTGTCTTTTGCTAATATTGATGACCCTCTTGAGCTCAGATCTCTTGGTTTTGAACTCCGCAAGGTCATCCCCTGTACCTTATAGTGACTTTGAATCTAAGTTGCAGGCATCTTCTCAGAAGGTTGGCTATCTCCTCTGTCCACCAGTAAACGGGATCCCTGTTCATGTTGGAGGTACTTTTTCTGGGCATCGAAGCATTGCATGGAGGCTTATTAGTTCCATCTTGGTTTCCGTTTTGGTCTCCGTAGATCCTCCTTTTTCAACGGACATGCAGATCTTTTCATTTAGCTTGCTTACATTTCACCTTGGAGCTTGTGCCTGATTTCGGTAAGGAGCTCGTGGGTTCTGTTCTAGATCAAAGATGATATACTGGTTATATCTGCCGGTGTAATCATCGATTTTGAAGCTTGCAAAGGTTATGTCTAGGACTGCTCACGCAGCTTGACCCCTTGAAGAATGAAATCTCTCTTCTAATTCCCAAGGAACAATTGTTTCCGAACGGTTCATTCTTTCTTATATAAATCCTTTGAATTAGCCAACTATAACAGAACAGAAAGCGACAAAAGCATACTTTTTCTATCCAATAAGCCTTCTTTAACTATTGTATAATTGTTTCTCTCTGTATTTCAATTGCTAGAGTGTTTTTTCTTTGTAGTAGTCAGTATGTATGCATACAAGTTGATGTAGGCCAGCAAGAAAAAAGTGAAAAGATAAAAACCTAATCTTTTTTGCTTGTCTGAGCCAATGTTTTCGAAAAGTAGATAATTTTTGAACCTTTGTAATAATTCTTTTCTTTTGGTCTTTGAAGAACCTATGTAGGAATATTGTCCAACTAAAAAAAACAAAAACCCTCTTTGCCAAGATTTAAACCCCTAGTTAATCAAATATATTTTTTTTTATTTTTTGGCTATAAACACAGGCGCAGATTCCAGAGCATTATAATTTATAACCTTTAACGAGATTAAATATCGTTCGGGCAAACTATGGCAACCTTTTTCGGGACGACGAAAAGTCATTACAAATGACAAAGGTGTGTATACGATATGTACGTATACTTGTCTAACTATACAACAATTATTGTAACAGGACGCAGATTTCATCTTAAAAATGTCCTTTTTTTGTGAAATAAACAATAAATTAAAAAAAAAGTTTTCTTGCTTTGTTATCGTTGCGATGTGTTTGTTGACTTGCTTAAAAAACACAAACTTCTATCTTCTAACAGACAAGTCTTCTTTTGGGATAACAGCCGAAGGTGTATTACACCATTGTCACCGTACGCACCCCTCAATGACCGTAATGTTGCTCTATAATTCATTGTCATGCGAGTGTCCTTTGCCAAACTCTACAAGTATAGATTTACAACGTGTCGTTTGTCGCAGACCTCTTTGATGATAGTAAATATAAACCAACCAAGCAACGCACCTTGGGATCCATGGGACCATCATAGTAAATAAGTCCTTTCCACCCACTCCCAGTTATCCTGTTTTTATGTCAGGATTCAGGGTTATGGAGAAGTTATATACCATCCGGAAAGTCAACACAAAATGTTGTCGAAAAAGTGACTCGTGTATACGGATATGGCTATCAAGACAGATAGTGGCAGGACAGGCCAGGCCATCCACAGATAGGGGAGCGTGTGAAAATAAAAACTAAACTAAAAAGGACTTGAAAAAATAAACAACTCCCGTAAGGTATGTAATTTATATCCTTCGGGGTGCGATACAAGGACACAACACAACATGAATATGATTGCACAGATGGTCGGTCAACCAGAGCAATCTTGGGTGTGATTTTTCACGCATCCAACTGGGGCGAGTTGCAACAAGTCTGAAGAAGTCTAAGAGGACACTCTCACTCATAGAATATCCTTTTACCCCCTGTCTATCTGAGTTTTGATTTTTTTTGTTGGTATCATCTGACTGATTGTGATGGTTGAAGAAGTTGATACCAATGACACAGATTTGTATCCTCACAGGAAATTGTGAATAATTTATAAGATGTCCTTATCGCTTGTCCTTCATTTTTGTTATTGCTGTTTTTTGTATTTCAGCTGATAAAACACTTTAATTTTCTCCATCAGACTAAGGGGCCAGCAGACTGTTGAATAGAAATAAGAGACTTCATTTGAATTCTTGAAAATTTCTATTCCTCTTGAGAAGCACTGTCTTTTTTTTTTAGTTTAATTCAACGGAGGAATTTTTATCTTGAATGCTTTTCAGTGGTTAATTAAATTGCTTCGTGTGGTTGGTATGCAGGAGGGTTGTAGGATTGTTGTTTTTTTTTTGCAGAGCCCCTCAACCTGTTTAAAATCTCATCGAAAAACGTTTTCTTCTGCATAGCCTGGTGGAAAATTATACCTTTCGCTAAGATGATGAAAAACAAATATTTAAACAGAGTGGTCCTTGTCATAGAATGGAGTGGTTTCAGCTGTGCTACTGTTTCTATACTTCTACTTCTGTGATGCTGTTAGGGTTGCTTTTTAACGTGGGGCGAAATCTTTCTCATAAATTTATGGGGAGATGTGTACATACATTTTTTTTTTGAAGACTACGTAAACATTCTAAAGAGGACTTAAGTTCTCTGGCAAGAAAGACAGGTGGACTTAGCTTGAATATGCTATATTGATATTTGTACAATAGATAGAAAAAGGATTTTAAGTTATATTTTTTGAAGAGGTAGGAAGGCGAACTTTTGAGCTTAGTTCAGTCAAAAAACAAAGCCAACAATGTACATAAGTATTTAATAATATTATTTCTAAATAGAAAAAAACGAGAACATGTAAATAAAGCATCTCTTCTCATCAGGTGAAGTTATGAAGTGAGAAGCGCAGGTTACTCAAAAGTACTTAAGTTTTCTCACAGATGGCAGTGAAAGCCAAAGTCTCAAAATCAGCTTAAAATCTAAAAGTAACCATTCAATGATTTTGGCATTTGCAAGTTTGTGGAATGAAATTGAAAATCCATGTTTCCATCATTTTATTTTGTGTAATGCTCATAAGTTGGCAAACTAATATAGATTGGCTAACTTATGTACCTACCAGATGGCCACACAAAAAAGCATTTTCTATTTGCAAGCAAAATGTTAATTTAATTTAATATAATATTTTTTGACACCAAAATTTGAAACATGGTGATGAACTTCTTCGTAATAAAAGAAACAGAGCTTGGAAGAACTTCATGAAAAGTATGTCCCTTCAAGGCCGAGAATTGTATATTTCATTGTTTGATGAGTTTAAAAACCTCTCCAATCATTTATATGCTGAATATCTTAAAAAAAGGAATGCTTAACCCCTAAAGTTTTTGGAGTTTCGTAAACTTGAAAAAGAAATCTTATGGCTATCCAGTCAATTTTACTTATTATAATATTATTTTTAATAGTCCTTGTTGATACCCCTGTTGATGTTGATGAGAACTTCTTTCTCTACTTAAAAGACTGCCCACAAATTACCTTCAATAATATCCCAATTATACTTGAAAAAAATGTTACATTATATGTCCTTACTTCATGATTATTACTCGTCTGGACCTGATGGCATCCCACCAATAGTCTTGAAAAAATGTAAATCAATATTAGCACTCCCTCTTCTTAATTTGTTTAACCTATCACTTGGCTCAGGTAAATTTCCAAGTATTTGGAAAAAAGCATTTATTACACCAGTTTTAAAAAGGGTAACAGATCTGATGTATGCAATTACAGGCCAATCTCCAAACTATCTTGCATTCCAAAGCTTTTTGAGCAATTAATGTGCGATAGTTTGACATTCAACTGTAAGAGTATAATTTGCAATCAACAACATGGATTCATGCAAAAGCGATCGATGATAACCAATTGTGTAATGTAATAAGTGCTCAACTGCGTTGGAACATGGTCAAGAACTCGGCTGCATTTATTCAGATTTTTCTAAAGCTTTCGATCAACTTTCTCATGACATCATCACGTTTAAGGTGTTTGGGTTTCCTCCTAAACTCTTCACTGAGCTCTGTCTCCAACCCTTTCTTTACCAAATCTGGAGTTCCCCAGGGTAGTCATTTAGGCCCACTTCTTTTTATCTTAGCTATCAATGACGAATCCCTCTGTATACCTACGTTATAGTGAAATTCTAATTTTTGCTAATGATATGAAAATTTTCAAAAGCGTCAAATCTATGAGTGATCGCTTACTATGCAAGAAGATATAAACAGTTTTGTTATTTGGTGTGGTGTAATAAAAACGGTTTAAATCTCAACCCTATTAAATGTCAAAAAAAAAAAAGTTCCTAGTTCATTTGATTATAAAATATCGCAGCACACATTCCGTCATGTTGATAGTTTAAAAGAAATTGGGGTTCATTTTACTTTTAATCTTGATTTTACGAAGCATATCAATTTAATCGTCAACAAGGCAAACTCTATGTTGGGGTTTGTTAAACGATGGTCTAAGGAATATCACGATCCTTATGTTACCCTCGCTCTCTTCAATAGCCTTGTTCGCCCGCATCTTATATACGCATCATAGGTATATGGACTCCTTTTTACGATGTTTAAATTTTGATTATAACTTTTTTATTTATAACTTTAGGGTAAAAAGTGTGCTAACATAAATTGAAGAGAATTGAATTTGTAACAAATTTGTACCAAAGTTTTCTAAGACTAATAAAATTTAAGTTGCCACGGAAAACTTCTTAGAACTCGTTTTTCAATATGGTGGCCAAATGGTGGGGCTTTCAAAACCTAAAATCGAGTTTTATACTTCCACTGAACCCCCTTACACATCAAAAGAGAAAATCTTTGACCAACCTAAATTTGGAGGTTATTGTAACATTTTGATAGACATTTTGCGAAAATGTTAAAAGCTGTTTTATTAGATGATTGACAAATTTTCTTGGTTATTTCGTTAATACACAAGCATGTGTTATACCATTTTGGAAAGTGCATTAAATAGACAACTTTTTAAGCAATTGGCCATTCATGTTCTCATACAATTTTAATTTATTAGAGGTGGTTAAACTTTTTTGAAAACAAATTTGAGTACTGAAAAAAATATTTTTAAAAATTATAATAAAAAAAATGCAATAACTACTATTAAATTTTACCATCTATCTATTACAACAGTCATTCTAGAATATTACAAAAATAAATAAATAGCTAAAATTGTTCATCCATGGTCGTAGCGTTCACGTATTTGAGGAAAGTAGTACTTGTTAACAACTTTTGGAAAAAACATCATAACATAGTAACCACTGGGAAAATATTTTTTTTATATTTTTTTCTGGAAAGGTCATAAGGCCTGCTATAACTAGTTGCAAGGTTATCCATTATTTATTCATCAGCTTTAACGGGCGTTATTGATGCACCTGATTTATTATCTTGAACTAGCCTTAACTACCGTGGCGGAGGTCACAACACTCGTAGTCTAGAACTAATGCATATATCTCAACATCGTACATGGAATGCATGAGCCTTTTACCCGCGTGTGCAACATTCTGAATTTGAACTCAAACTTTCTTGATTTTAATATAAGTAAGAATTGACTAAAAGCTACATTGAAGACCAGTGTACCACGCTCTTAAATGTTTTGTAATTGTTAATCTTTCAATGTCATTGTATTTGTTATTTTATAATTATTGCTTTTAATTTTATTTTATTTTGCAAAGTATGTCTTAAGTGGTTTGTTGCTTACTAACTACTAACAGACTACACTAAGTGATGAGCCTGATGAGTACTTAATTTGTGTTTGGCAATTCTTTGGTCGCAAGATGTCGCTTGTACTAAACTCTCTTCGGCAAAGATCTAATAGTGTAAAAAAAAGGAACAAACTAAGACTTTGAAAAACAAATATCTCATTCTCTAATAATTATTATTTTTCTTAAAGGTTAACCCCTCGGTTTGGCTAAATTTATGAATTTTAGAAAAGTTATTCTTAACCTAGAGAATTATCATTAGGAGCCTCCTTAGGAGCTCTCTTTAAAAAGTATCAGTAAATAGAGATTTGGATTGTATTAATTTGTATTCCCATTTTTCTAAATTGAGAAACGTGTTGAAACACTTAAACAGAAGCCTATTTAATAATTTCCCTTGGTAAAACTCACGATCAAGTAATTAATTACCTCTGCCTAAAAAGTGTGTAATATTGTGCATCCAAAGTGTGAAAAACAAAATTTAAAAAAAATTAATATTTCAAATTGATTAATTTTTCAAACCAAAATCAAAGTGGTATCGGATTTATTATAAGCCTCTCCGAAAGCAATGATTCCCTCAAAATCTTCCTGTCAGTGATAGAATTTTTGCCTTTAAAATTATTATTCGAGAAAATCATTTTTATCCTTATATCTTACTACTTGTTTTTATGATGTAGTGTCAAAGAAAAAGCAATTACCTATTTGAGGAAAAATCATTTATTGAAAATTGGAATCATCTTATATGATATGTTCAAGAGGCTTAGGAGTCCAGAAGTGTATTTTTCACTCAATTTAAATCCAAAGTTAACTTTAACTTAGCTTACCATATTTGGTAGGTTTACTCAAAGACTAAACAGAGGGTATCGCACATTTCAAAAGATTTGTGACAACTGAAAGATAAGACTAGGCTAGTCAGACTAGGCTAACTCTTATTTGACTCAGAGCTTAGCTCAGTCATAACTCAGTTTTTTAAATATTTTTATTGCATATATCGTTCTTATTTAGATAATGTGGTGACCTGTGACTGTCAGTAAAGATTTGTAAATTTAATATTTAGACTTGACAGAATATATAATCTTTTAGTCGAAGAATATCCGTCGACAGGAGCGGACGTGTTTCAGTCAGTCTTGGAAGATCCGTCGAGCAGAATGGATGTGTCAATGTACAGTCAGTCGTAGGACAGCTATTGGAGTAGGCGGACACAGCTGGATGAACCAGAGGCTACTTCAGATAACCATACCAAAAAAATTTATCAAAATTGCAGGAGCCATTTTTGAGAAATAAACGATTTTTTTCATGGTTTTCGAACATTTGCAAAAAAGGTACCATTGTTTATTAATAAAAGTAATTTTTTTTGTGAAAAGTGTTAAAAAATCCCTTCCGTTTTCGAAATCTTAAGTTAAAAAGAAAAATTGTAACATTTTTTAATAATCAAAAAAAATTATTGTATAAAAGAGGGAGATGAAAGGGGTGAAATAAAAATCTGACAATGTAAGGAAATTTTTTTAAAGTTTCTTTTTAGGACCATTTGATGATTATCAATGTTATTTTGGGTTCTAAAAACAATGAAAATAAATTGTGGGGGGTTGACCAAAAAACTTCATTCATCTTTGAAATGTTATGAAATTTGTTTTTTTTTTTGTGTGAATTTCTCGAAAAAGAAATTGAAGGAATAAATTTAAGCTTATGCAATTCTACACATTTTACATATTCTTTCTTAATTAATAGAATTGGAGAAAAACATTGCAAGGCTGCAAGTGCATATTTTAAGCCTATACTCAGAAGGACTCAACAACTTTTTTCGTGTTTTTAAGGGGTCGATTTGTTTTATAGATGGAGACGTTGATGCATGTGCAGTGCAGACATATGATAACTAATTTAATTTTTAACTTGAAATTCTTTGTTCTTCTTCGATCTCGACATTCGGAAATCTGCCAGCTCTGATATTATATCAGCTTGATTGCTTGAAGATGTGTTCTTCCACCTTAGCGAGACCACTGCGTAAGCTCTTTTACGTTTCCTATTTCTTATGCCAGTTTCTCTCTGGGTGGAGAAAGTATTTGCGCACCCAATCCCTAATAAAGGCGATTCACCTTTTCCAATTACCGACCATTTGCTCTGACATTCATTCTTTCCAAGGTGATGGAAACGCTGATTAATCGTTAGCTTATGAAATATGTTGAACAACGAAAGGGTTCTTAAGCAGTGTTGGGACTTGGGAAAACTAAAGTGGTGGTAGACAGCCAAAAAAAGGTGGTAGAAAGGTGGTAGAAAAAAATGTTTTATTGGTAAATAAATCATTTATTTATAACAATAAAATCAAAAAAAAAAAAAGAAACAAAATCAGCCCATTCAAATTATTAAAAAATTATTATTTTTTAAAGCATCCAGTCTTTGAATTTGTATTTAGAAGCATATTTGACCAACAACTATGTGGGATCAAAATGTTCCCCATTTCCCAAAAGTTCTTTCTGAGCTTAAATGTTGTGAACAGTTGTTGTTGTGTTTAATTTAATTCTTTTATCATTTTTTAAATTTTTGAGCTGTGAAAATTAACGTTCAGCTGCTGCGCTACTGTGTTTACCCCACAGTACAACAAAGTTGTAACATGTATGATGACAGGTTCCAGCAATGACTTTTTTCGGATCTTAATATTTTAATACTTTAATTTTATCATCAAAAAAAGTAAATTGTTCTTGAATTTGTACACATAACTCAACATAATAGGTCTGTTCCTTTACTTTGAGTTTCTGTGATTTTCTATGCATTTCTGCGCATTTTAGTCGAAAGTTATGTCAAAGTTCATATAAAAAAAATGTTGGCACAAGTTTGGACTAAAAATCAGATCTAATAGCTGCACATAAATTCTCATAGCTCCATGATTTTATTTTCATGTATTCCATTTTCTAGTATATGTATATGCTTCAAAATATAAACCAAAATACATTTGACTGTATGGCAAATAGTTTTCAGAATTTTTTTAACATCCGTATTCAAGTCAATATTTTCCTGTTTTATAAAATTTTTCATTATATTTAACTTAAAAGATTCCATACTTTCGACGAGGAGGTGGATTTTTGTCATATCAGAGTGAAATATTCTATTCAAGTCGTTAGTTATATTTAAATTCAATGCAATAAAATTAGAAACAAAAAAAAATAAATTTTCTTTATTTTTCAGAAAATTGAAAATGCTCATAGCTTTTTAGTTAGGCTCTTGGAATGAATGTAATAATATATCAAATAAGGTATTCCATTGCTCTATGATTCTTTTGACGACAGTCAGACAGACAAACCGAGTTTGACAAACTTTTAAAATTTGATGTTCATCGACACCAAGTGCTTTCTGAAAAGTTATGAAATTTTTTTGTTTTTTTGAGCTTTGACAGAAGTAGAAATATTATGTGCCTCAATGATTTTTCAATGTGTCCTGGTAAATACTTTGCAGCATTGGTGGAGCACAAACTTAAATTATGGCAGCTACATCCAATCGTTAAGAAATTAGGATTCACATTTTGCAACCGTGTGCTAACGCCAGTCAGTGTACCCGTCATAACAGCAGCATTGTCTGATGAAAAGTCAAATCATAAGAATTTGTCCTTAACAGAATTAGCCACAGAGTCAATGTCCCTTAACACTAAAACGAGACATTTTTTTGAAGAAACGTCAGTGGTTTCCACATTTTACTCGTAATATTATTTAATTCAAATAATAATAATTATTAGTATTAGAAATGAAAAATTATTATTACTAGCAGCAAAATGGTAAAAGGTGGTAGATTTTGAGTTTTAGGTGGTAGGAATTTAAAAACAAAAAAAGGTGGTAGAAATACCACTTAAGTGGTAGAAGTCCCATCACTGTTCTTAAGACCATCAGTACGGATTTCATTGCAACAGATCCACAAGTAATTTGATAGATTTTCTCACCGAAAAAAGGAATCAATTGTTTCATCGTTTCTGTTTCGTTGGTTACAGCTCTCTTAGTTTTTCTACTCATTTCCAGGTTCGCCTCCCTAACATGCTGGCTCCACCTGCCATGAACGATGCCAAGACTATGAACATGTCTAATAAAAATCCAATGGAGCCTGAAAAATCCATGTCTTGTCGACGACATGTCGAAGAAAACCAACTTTTGAACAAGACATGAACGCTGTTCAAAGCTTGCCATGAAATTTGACGTTTCACGTGCGTGTGAGTTTTTTCAGGTTTTCCTTGTATCTAGAGGTAGCTTGATATTAAAAAAGGTCTTTCTATTGTTATCTGGAGTCTAAAGGGCGTGTATTATTGCAAAAGATAGAAGTAGGGGTGAGAGGGAAATGAAACGACATGACATGAACTGCCCAGCAAGAAAAAATCTGCTGATTGTTGATTGGATTGTGGTTGTGATGTTGGGCATCTGTATGTCCTGTGGAGTCGGGGTGTAAACGTGGAACAGCAATGTCAGAATATTACGAGCTCATTAAATTCAGATTTAAACAGCATTGCCAAATGGGGAATTTAATGCATCCAAATTCAAAACTGTCTTCAGTCATCAAAGCCGAATAAACCCCCTTTACCATTATACCTACATATATGAAACTTGCATCGCTGAAATATTTCTTACTGCAATCAGTGTTTTATCGCCAATTTTTCAAACGTTGCTCTGTTGAAAAAGCTAGCTGCATTCCTCCCCTTAAACAATTTCAGCGTAGTACCCGCTCTGCTAGGAATGCTCATCATTATACCCCTGAGGCCTGAGCCTAACTTCGGACGTATACCTTCAAGTAAAAAGATGTTTTGCCGTACCACACGAATGTGGAACTCCTTACCCAAATGTACAAATGTACATCGTTATCTCCTACTTTCTTCTCCCTCTATTTCTTAAACGCTTGCACTGTTTGAAAATATTTTATGTGTACCTATTCATAACCCCTTGAAGGCGCACCAATTATAAGAACAAATTTTTTTGTCGAAATGCTTAAGTTCACATTTTAATTTTGGGGTAAAAAGCATTCTTAAGTTGGACGAGCAATTTGGATTCAGTATACGGAAAAAGGGTTAAGATTCATTTTTATAAATATCTCAGAAACTATATTAGTTTTTTGAATAGCATGATAAGATTATGGCTTATAAAATTCTACATAAAAAAGATAACAATACTTTATTTCAATGAAGCAACAGACTTTGAGCAAATATGTGAACAAATACGCTCAAACCTTTTCACCAGGCAGCAGCGCATCGTGCCAGTGTTTTGTAGTTTTAAGCTTTCTAAGCCGATATAAATAACGAACGATTAATTAAAAAAAAAATATGGATAATCATGCTTACTACTCCAAAAATTTGACGAATTTGATAGGACATTTTGTAAATACCTAAGAAAATTTTGATAAGAGTTGCAGTTTGTGATGTGAAGATAAAGTATATGTGTTTGACATCAAATGTTAACTCAAGTTTTTCGTTATGGTTATTAAATGAATTTATTTCCTTTAATTTAAAAAAACAAACTCAATAAAAAACCATTCTGTCTACTTCACAATTTATTCCTTTAAGTTCAAATTTGTACCAACTCATCTCTGAATGATTTATTGCTCTATCACCCGCACACTCCTTCGCCCACACAAAAACAAAAAAAAATGCAACGTTTTATTGAAAAATTTGAAATATCCGCATTCATTTGAATAAAAGATCCCAAAAACATAAGCCGAAGTTCTTGTCTAGCGAGTGCGAGACTGTAACGAAATGAGAGAAAAAAAATGGATAAAACCATTTGGAAAATGAAAAGCGTCATTTACAATTCTGAATTTTCGTTTACTGTCAGCATCCCTGTGGAGCATAGTTCAACTAAAAAAATTAAAAAAAAAATGCAGGCTAAGAATTTCCCCATTGCATTTTTACAATATTTTCAAAAAAAAATATATACACAGCTATACATGGATCAAGGATATTATTTATATTTTTCTTCTTAACTTTTCACATCCCGGCTATGATTCTATTTTAATATAAATTGAATATCCACCCTGGGAAGGATATGTTGATGTGTACCTATATGTCGTATATGGGTTGAGCTGGAGGATATAATTCAATTTATTTTTGAATTCTTCACATTTGATATACAAGGCAATTCATCATCGATTTAGCATATACTACGTACCTATATACTTACATAATAAGCACGGGAGTTATGCTGTAAGTGAATCCTTTTATCATCCTAACATTTTTTTGAGCAATTTTTTACTTAAACTCCTTGAGCTAGCCGGCTAGCGTGACTCTGGGCTATGGAATGTCTTGTCAGACAACTATAGCTACTCCCGCCACGCCGCTCTGGTTGTAAGAACCTCCCAAAATTTCACGTCTGAAAATGATCAACAATGTACATTATAAAGGGTGTTTCAACAAGATTCATTTAAAAATAAAAACACGTATTTTTTGATTGAGTTATGTGATGATTTCATTGCATTTTTAAGAAGACAAGTAGTTCCGATTAATAGTTATGAACTAAAATATTCTGCAATGCCGTTAACAGTCACGAAGTTTGCGAGCGGGTTAAGCGTAACTTTCTCCATTTTTGTAATGGCTTTTCACAATGATAACGCGTTTCTCTTGGCCAGTGCTTCATTATTATTTATCAGGACAGTCACAGGGGAATAATCTCAGAGCTGCCATTTGCACGACAAAAATGACACAAAATTTAAATAATTCACTCTTACTGAAACACCCTTTATAAGATGGGGTTAAGGATTCTTTGATATACATATTTATTGTAGCGGAGATATTGGATGATGAGGATGAAGGACCCACTTACCTTTGCTCTTATGGGTTCATATATGTACATATATCGTGGAGAGTATACAAAAGCTCGTGAGAAAGACTATTTAACACATGATGATGCTGATGAAGTGATGATGATGATAGCTGACAGGGAAAATTTTAATAAAGTAAACGTGAAAAGGAGCATGATATGAAGATATCTATTTTTTTTTTTATTTTTATTTTATGACTGAGTAAACGGTACAGCTTATTATTCACACATGATCCAGAGTATAGAGCAAGAGTGCATCCAGAAACTCATTTGTCTTCAGATGAAAAGGTGAACTCTTTTGACTGAAATTAATTCCATAAAGGGGGTTAACATTATATTCAAGCTTGGGTGCGATGGTGAATACGTGAATAAAATCAAATTGATTGAAACAATTTATAAAATCTTGGACTATTTGACGTCAAAGTGGAGAGACTGCTGAGTCAGGAAAAGAAATAAGGTATACTATATGCTGGTTGCAGCATGTATGTTATTTTTTTATGAATAATCTTAGACGGATTGCTTATTTTTAATTAAAAACTTTTACCAAAAGCTGAATAAAAGACTTGAGTATTATGGACTCCTTATAAATTTCTAGTAGTAGTATTACCTCGTGGCATGATGGTGTAGTAGGATTGTCACGCCGAAGGCGTGGGTTCGATTCCCAGCCGTGCCACCTAAAAACCTAGCCGTAGGGAAAAAGTTGTAGGTGCTCTCCAATCCTAATAATAACACGCACAAAGGAATGACTAAGAGTTGAAAGTCACTAGACCCTAGTTCTCCACGAGCTGTCCCGCCACCAAATAAAAATAAAAATTTCGGTCTTCTGCGTTCTTTCGAAACAGGGAGCTTAAGCCTCTCTTGGCTGGAGCATTATCGTCCTTTCATTCGATATGGCCAAGCAAATAGAGGCGACGTATTTTGATTTTCTACATCCACATCTTGATAAAGCTTTTAAAGTTTTTGGTATTGTATCCATTCGCCCTCCTCGTACATAGAAAAAAATATCCGTTGAAGAATATTTCTTTCGAAGGACCCCAGCATCAGCATAAGAGTTTTATAGATCGCGCAAGTCATCTTTCTTGTGAGGAGCTTTGATTCCATCTGTTGCTCCAAACCGAAGTTGCAATGGTTTACTAGGGTCATTCTTCGACGGAAGATTTCGTTCGCGTAATTTCCGTTTACTTCGAGGTAGATGAACTCCTTAATTGCTTCTAAGTTGTTGTTATCAAAAGTGACTTTTTGTCGTAGTCAGTTATTAGATATTTCATTGTTTTGCTTAAAGCATGTATTAGGTCTTTGTCCTCGTTTTTTTATACTCGAAGACCAACAAGTTCCACCTGCTCTTTCATTGTTGTGAAAGGCTCTTATAATAACCTGTTGGGAGCAGCCAATGATGTCAATATCATTGGTGATTACCCTAAAAGTTCGATACATCTGTTAAGAATAGCCTTCAGTTAACCTGCCCTGCGCACTATTTACGTACTTCTGAAAGAGATTGAAGAAATCACATAATAGGCTATTGATTATGTCCTAAAAAACAGGGCAATAAGGAAGTAAGACGTTCATGGGATTACTGTAAAAATCATCAAAGGGGTCATTGAAGATGAGAAAACCGCGGAGTGCTATTAAATTGGATGGTGCATTTTTTAGAGGGGGGTGCAAAAGCACCGTTTTTGGTTTTTTGCATATAACTCGAAAACGAAGCAAAATTTCGAGATAGTTCTTGAGACCTTTTTTGTAGAGAATAAAATTTACCATCAAAATGGATTTTTGAAAAAAAAAAATCAAAAAAATTTTTAGCTAGCTAAATTTAAAAAAAATCATTGCAAAAAAATGTGAAAAATAGCATTTCTTGGTTTTTTTACGTATTTGCTTATAACTTTCTTACCAGGAGAGATAGGTTAGATTATACGGTCAAACTGGGTGTATTAGTGAGCCATGATCAGTTAAGTCAACAATAAAACTCAAATTTAAAATTTTTCACAGTTTTAGGGTTGCTATCTATTTTTTTTATTCAAAATTTAGAATAATTGCCAAAATCTACACACTTGCTCTTACAAAGTCGGGTTTTGAACACATATTAGCTTATACCTTCTCTAACATGGAAAAAAAATAGTTCCCATGAACGTCTTACTTCCTTATTATGACATAATCAATAGCCTATAAGAGCGCATCTGCTTGTCGAAACCCTGTCCATTGCTTGGAATAGTTCGGAAGGGCTTTTCCCTAGTTGCACATTGCATCGCGTATTTTCCAATGTCATGCGACAAAACTGAAACAGTTTTCCCGGGATTCCGAGCTCAGCCATCGCATATAATATGTAGGTAGAGGTCCTCCACAGTGAATGCTATCATATGCAGCTTTGAAGCCGATGAATCAATGATGAGTCTCGAATTGAACTTCATTGGGCTTTTCCAGAATTTGCCTGAGAGTATTTGATCTTTGGTCGATCTGCCTGGCCGGAAACCACACTGGCACTTGCCGATTACAGCATTGCAGAACGGCTTAAGACCTTCACTGAGTACGTTTGATACGATTTTGTATGCGACGTTTATCAGGGATATGCCTCAATAGTTCTTGCAACACATAATATCATTTTTTGGTGAATGGGATATTTATGTATGCAGCAGAGAGACCAGTTATTGGACATTCTTTCACCCTTTCAACACATGCCCTCCATGCTTTAAGAGCTCCACTGGAAAACCATCAGATCCGATGGCCTTGTTGCTCTTAAGCTTCTTTAAAGCTTAGTTTCCGTCTTCTATTGGATGGTGGTACTGGGTCTTTATTAACAGGAGGCTGGTTCACTTCTTGTATCTACTATTTGACGCTCTTCCGGATACCCATTCGGTTGCTGTTGGAACCGCTGCTTGAATAATTAGGTTTATTTTGCTGTTTCGAAGGGCCTGCGATCCGGTTTTAAAACCAGAAGCCATTTTCTTGGCTATTTTGAAAATTCCGGGTGTTGTTTTGATCGGAGAATTTTTTGATTTCCTTGATGTGGGAGGCTGGGTACGCCCGTTTTCTTCTACGGAGGGTCTTCTTTTATCCTCTTCTCTTTGTTTACTTATACATACACACTAAATGGGTGCACCGAAGAATTTTTCTATGGAAGGAGCTGAGTATAGCTCCCCCTGTTTGCTTTTCAACCAACACTTCGCAGCATAAAGCTGGACTGGCAGAATATGGGTTTTATAAAGCGTCCACTTTGTCTTTCGTGTGAGGAGTTTTGAGCTTATCTATTTCACAAAACCGACGTTTCACAGGTTCGATAGGCTAATTATTTGTTGAATCTCTACTTAGATGTCGTTAGTGGAAAAACGTGATACAAGGTGTTTCGGCAAGGAGATGCTATCATGTGATTTCTTCAATCTCGTTCTGGAGCAAATAGTACTTGGGCGGGCGTAAATACTGAAGGCACTATTTTAAACGGAACTGTCCAACTTCTAGGTTATGACGTTGATATTGACATCGACAACAGGCCGTTATAGAGGCCTTCACGGCAGTTGAAGAATAGGCAATACTTGTTGGTCTTAAAGTAGACGAGGAGAAGACCCATGACATGTTGTTCAACACATCCCTTCCGTGCTTGAAGAAATCAGCTTGTAAGCCATCAGACCTTTTTATAGCATAGTCTACCTCTTATTAATTGAGTGGTGGTACTGGGTCTAAATTGACTGGGAGGTGGGTCATATTTTTGTCCTATTTGTCACTTTTCCTGATGTCCATTCAGCTGCTGCTGGAAAAACTGCTTAAACACATCTATTATTCCATGTGCATCGGTGACAAGGTTATACCTGCACTGTTTCGAAGAGCCCGCGTTCCAGTTTTAAAGCCAGCAACCATTAACTTTTTTTTTATAAAACTTCTGGGTGTTGTGTTGATCGTCAGACTCTTCGATGTTCTTGAGCTGGGAAGCTGCGTATGCCCTCTTCTTTCTTCGAAGGGTTTTCTTCTCCTTTTTTGTCCTTGTTCGATACTCCTCCCTCACAGCTCTTGTTTTCCGCTGCAGCATCTGTCACATTTTTGTGCTGTACGCATTCATCATCATACCCAGCGTTTCTCTTCGGGGGTGGTTGTTTGCCTATATTGGTTTAAACTACCTCTTTAATGATAAAGCGATACCAGGAGCACTTAAAGTTGGCGTCTATGGCAGGTAAATGAAAACTGCAGAGCTACTTGATGAGATGCTCACTGAAGGCTCTGGTGACTTCAGGTATACTAAGGCAACCAACTTCGACTTCGAGTGTTTTCTTAAGGGCACGTTGGTCGTTGTTTCTTTTTTAAATTTGAGCTCTAAGCCTTGCCGCAACAAGAAAGTGGTCAAAGTCGCCGTTTTCCCCTCGAAAAGTACGCAGTTCTAAGATGTAAGAGAAGTGTCTTCTTTCGATTAGCACATGGTCGATTTGGTTGGCGTTTATCGACCGTTTTGGGAGAGTCCATGTTGCTTTGTTGATTCTTAGCCGTGGAAACCTAGTGCCACTTATCACCATATTACGAATTTCTGAAAAAAATCTATTAGTCGGACTCCGTTATCATTTTTGTTTCTTCGTGGACTCAGTGCCAACCAACTAATCCGCCAAAGCTTTCCGCCTTTCAAATTTGAGCATTGAGGTTCCTGAGCAAAATTTGTGTATCGTTCTTCGGGCAGGCTCTGTAAGTTTTGTTCAGGAGGTCAAAAAACTCATCCTTTAAAAAGCAAAAAGTTGACCCTTGTCTTAGAAAATTAGCTAAACAATGGTAAATTAAAATGAAAACACAATACACCTATTATTTACGAATGAACCTATAAATTCTGAGAAGTAGCTGTAAAATAACTGCGCAGTTACAATAATAAAAAACAAAATGGAGATAATTGTAGCCAAAGAAAGTTTCGTTAACTAAGTCACACTTTTTTGAAAGTTGCAATTACTGAGTAACTAATGGTAAACAAATAGAATGTTGCCTTAACCGAGGTATTGCGTAGATCGAGGGTTGCTTTTGCCGAGAGTGTACTGTATTTAGCTACAAATTACAATATTTTCGACAATGGAGCTGAATTCTAAGAATCATATATATTCAACTTGGTAAACGTTGAAGAACTGAAGTTGCAAAGTCTTACGCTGAAAAATAATCTCCCAATTAAATGAAATCTCTTACTAAGAATTGGAATTCTATACTTAAAGCCTTTCTCTAAACAATACAAAAATTTATTTTTATTCAAAAATCATCAAAGTACACACCTGCAAGGCAACTACAACTACTCTATAACTGCAAAAGCAACTATACAACTTACGATTACAAAATGCCTTCAAGTCTTTTCGCCACTTAAAATTCCATTTAATTAACCATAGCGTAAAAATAATACACAAACAAAAATAACGAAACTCTAGCAGCCAGTAGGTAAAGCAATACCTTCAGCTCTACCTACTTTAAGTACCTCTACCTACACCTGCAATTAAATAAGAAAAATTTTACGTTTCAATTTCATAACCATAAAACGCAAAACTTCTAACGAGAGTAACAACCGTCATGATCCTTTTCATCATAATTTCCATCATCACGCTGACTGCTCCTCTGCTCTTGCTCCTATCCCTGAAGTTGTTTCCCTAAGAACAGTTGTAGTTTTCAGGACTTATGTAATGTTAGTGCTAGTACTAGGTATGGGTGATGGTATAATGTTGCTATAATGCCATAGCTCTTCATTTCTTACTGCGTACAAATTCCATTCCTACACTCCAGGTAAACGGACGCAAATTTACATTAAGCACGATGGTGATGATGATGATGATGATGCAGCCGTCATTATCGCGCCACCTCCAGATTCAATTGAGCCTTCTCACATCAGGAGCCGGAGCCGCCACATTGCGCGTAACAACTGCAGTACCTTCATCGTCACCATCGTCGTCGCACAGTTGGAAGCTGCATCCCCGTCATGGTCCTTTTGAAACTATTTTAGTTGTGTATATACTTGAGGATGAATGTAGAGTGATGCCCACTGGCATCATATTCTAGCGTATGAGGAGACACAGGAAGTCAGCCGCATATGGGTTAAGCCCAGGTAAAAGGACATCATCCTTAATGTTTAATTTTCGAGCTTATCCGTGAGCTCATTTGCATACATGGTAAAAGGGAGGCTAAAGAGGGCTTTAGAAAAACTTTTAAAAGAGCAAACTCTCGGGGTAACGCGTGCAGGAACCATTTATCCATGATGTGTGGTTTTAGAACCATTTCGTAAGCCTCTTCTTATGTCGTAACAACTTCCTATAGAAACAGAAAAAAACAGAATCCTTTAAACGTAGACAGATGGAAGTGTGAAAATGACATGCTCTCGCGCGCGATTCAACGTTAAAGTTGTATTCGCTAACAGACGTTAACTTCCTGGGTACAAAGATGATGACTGCTTGGATATGAGTATAGGCGGGAAATAAACGGAAGAAGAAGTTGCTTTTTTTCAGCGAAAACCACCTCCGACTTCAGAGCGGCACCAGAAGGTTCCCTGAAAGTTGTGTTGATTTTTTAAGCATCCGGCATCCCTATACCTATATAGCCACACAAAGGTAGGTAGGTATAGCAGCCAGAGGATGAAAAGTATATATGCACAAACTTAGTCCGC
Source organism: Dasysyrphus tricinctus (assembly GCA_963921185.1). Taxonomy (NCBI): domain Eukaryota; kingdom Metazoa; phylum Arthropoda; class Insecta; order Diptera; family Syrphidae; genus Dasysyrphus; species Dasysyrphus tricinctus. Next base: position 115,726,583 of record OY992533.1, on the reverse strand, counting down.
ATGTGATTGTGCCGTTTGCAGAATTTTAAAGTTTTAATTAAGGTAAACAGTTTTAACTTTATATATATGTATCATTTCTAACGGTATACCTACTCCGTGGGCTGGCAAGGTACCTACTCATAACAACCTCTTTCTCTGCCTTTTTCTTAAGCTAAGCTAAGCAGCTGCATTGATGCAGGAGTTCTATGGATCTTGAATGTAGTTTCCAAACAGAGTAGGATCTACAGAGGTATAGGTATAAGGCACATCCTAGAATCCTTCTGTTGTAAGTTCAACATTGTGTCAGAATATCTATTAAATATTTACTTCAGGGATTTTACCGGCTTTTACCTGGAAAAAGTGTACACAACCCTGATGCTTCTCTGCTTCTTAGGATATTTTTTTTTTTTTATTATTTTACTTTTGTTCTGAATGCGAGGATGAGAATAGAAAATATGTCAAAATAAAAAGCCTGAACTTGAGGAAGACGAAGATGGAGCAATGTTTGACATGAAGATTACGGAAGAGGTGTTTGCTAAGGAAGCCGCAAACATCTTGGTTATGCAATTCTTTGGTTGGTCTTTGCTGTGTATATATGTGTTTAAGGTAGGTTAGATACCATCAGGTTGATCAAACAAGATAAAGTTTTATGAAAAGGGTCTTAAAAGAACGAAGAGAGTCTAGGGATTTTATCGAAATAGTGTGCTTTTAGGTTTTTTTTTTTGTTTTCTTAATGAGAACATGGAAATTGCAGAAAAATGTGCATACATATGAAGGAGGAATTTTGAAGAATTTTCTCAGAGTAGAGCTAGTAGTTGTGTGTGTTGGGTTTTGTTAATTTGTTTGTTTTTCTACTGAACTGGAAGAGATTCAAGTTTGCACAGCAAAACAAATAGTTGCGGTAAATAAAAAGTTTTCTATAATCTATAGTCTTCTGTTGGAAATGACTGGCGGTATAATTTGGCTAAAATCTTGAACGAGCTTATCAGAAGGATGGTGTCCTGTCCGGCAAATGAGTTCAACATAGAGAATCAACGTTGTCACCAATAGTCTGAAAGACAGAGACCTTATATGGGCTACTCTGGTATACTTCGAGATGAGGCCAGTAAGGATTTTCAGTACTCGCCAGGCTGCTGAAAAAGAGATGGTAGTGGCTGAACCCTTAACAGGAAAACGGCAGCGCTCATACCCTCAAAGTGGGCTACTGGCATCGGACTATCCGGCTCACTGTCCTAATAACAATTAACTAGGACCTGTTCCCCCGGGTTTGGGGGTTGTGTTAGCTTCTTTATATCGCAAAAAAATGGGTTATGAGACAGCAGCAAAGAGCTAAGGATAATAATAATTCTCAAATGACAACAAGAGCCGGCATGGATAAGGCAGATATTACCTCAATCCAGGAGATGCGATGGATAGGATAAGGTATACAGCTTCGATGAAAGACTTCACATGTGTAAGGATGCAGATTCACTGTGGGAAATAGTTTTAGAATAAAGTTATCGACTATAAACCGATAAGTGATCGTCTGGCAGGCTGTGATCCACATTAATACCACTTTCCAAAATATAAGTTGAAAGCTACTTTGAAGGTTGAGTTTTATGACCTCCTGGATAGAACTTGCAGAGCCTGCCTGGAGTAGGATGTAAAATTTTTTCTCGGGGACCTCAATGCCCAAATTGGAAAGGAAGAAAGCTTCAGTGGATTAGTTGGAGGGCACAGCTTCCACGAAGAGACAAATGATAACGGAATCCGACTAATAGAATTTTTCAGAAGTTCGTAATATATAGTGATAATTAGCAAATGGTTTCCACGGCTAAGAATCAACAAAGCAACCTGGGCCCTCCTAAAATGGTTGATAAACTACATTGAGCATCTCAGCAAGAAGCTCCTCAATGTGCATTCACCTGCCAAAGACGCCAACCACCAGTTCTCATGGTATCGCGATATCATGAACCAACTCCGAAAAAGAAAGCTTGCTGGGATGATGTTTGCGTACAGCTGAAAATGGTTATACATAAGATGCACATGCGAATAATGCTGCAACGGAAAACAAGAGCAGCGAGTGAAGAGAATCGAGTCAAGAGAAGAGATGAGAAGAAGAGCATCCTAACTCAAGAAGATCAAAGAGTCTCGCGATCGACACAATACCCGGAAGTTTTATAAAACCGAACAGGCTCTTTGAAACAGTGTAGGTAGGCTTGTCACCGGAAATCGAAATAGTAGACGTATTTAAACAGTTTTGCCAGCGGCAGCTAAATGGGCATCAGGAAGATTGGCAAGGAGGACAAGAAGAGAGCCCACCTCCTAGTCAAAAAATTGACCCAGTTCCAGCATCCAGTATAGAAGAGGTAGACTTAGCTAAAAAACGCTCAAGAGTAACAAGGCTGGCGAATCTTATGGTCTACCAGAGGATCTCTTCAAGCACGGAGGGGATGTGTTGAACAACATGTATTTGGTCTTGTCTTCGATTATTTCAAGACCAATAAGTTTTGTCTGTTCTTCAATCGCCCATGAAAGTCCTATTGTCGAACGTCGATATTATCGGCAATAGAGCCTTCAGTGTTAACGACCGCCCTGCACCCTATTTGCTCCAGAACAAGATTGAAGAAATCCCATGATATCGCATCTCCTTGCCTAAACACATTTCATCACGTATTTCTACGAACGACATCTTGGTGGAAATCCAACAATGTTGGTTTGGCGCAACAGATGGGTTCAAAGCTCCTCACATGAAAGATAAAGTACAAAACCTTACACTGCCACTCCTGGCTTATGCTGCTGAGTGTGGGCGATAAGAAGAAAGGGAGAGCTGATACTGGGCTCATTTGAAAGAAAACTTCCTTGACGGATATTTGGTCCTGTGTGGAGGAGAAGATACAATCACGAACTCTATTAGCTTTACCAAGATGTGGATGTTGTCCAGAAAATCAAAACACGTCAACTACATTTGATCGGCCACATCTAGCGAACGGACAATAATGCTCCCGCCAAGAGAGTCCTTCAATCCCAGCTCTCAGGTTTGGGACAACAAAGAAGACCGAACCTCCGATTAAAAGACCAAAACAATGTGGATGTTAAAAGACTTGGTCTAGTCTACATGAGTGGAAGCAACGTGCTCGGGATTGCATAGGATGGAAAGCTGCCGTATGTCAGGCTGCGACCCTTAAAAAAATTTAATTCAAACATTTTTACGAATGTGAAATTTGACATTTATAATACCGAAGTTTTGCATTAGAGCCAAAAACTCGAGGGCTAGTAAGAAATTATCAGTTTGAATGGGTACATCTATGTTAGTTTTGTATAAAAATTAATTTTAGGACATGCCGTATTAGACCCTTGAGCGTCTCCTTTTTTCAATTGAGCATGTCTTAAGACTATCTCTGCTATAAAAAAAGTTATGAGCAATTAATAAAAAATTTAGAAATCTTTGCTTTTCGTTTTTTATTTTCCTGCTTAAGTTTGTTTATAAACTTGCTACTTATTTTTTTCCCCCAACACGCGTTTGGCATCTGAGGGCGTTTCTAAAACTTTGTTAATGTTCAGAATTTTAAAAATTATTAACATAGAAGTGGAGGCATCAACCTTCATCATCAAAAAAAAGTATGTTCTCGAAAAGTGGCAACACTGATATTTTATGGGAAAGTGCGTCTTTTTAATATCTATCCATTAAAATGTCAACCGTGGTTTTCTCAACATGCGTTTGACATCTGGAGAAGTTTCCGCAACTTTTTTCATGTCCAAAATATTAAATATTATCAAAATAAGTGACAGTGTCACCATTTGACATCAGAAAATAGTACGTTCTCGAAAAGTTCGAGGCAGACGAGTGGGCCGACCTAAAAGTACATGGCAAAGAACTGACGAAGATGAATCATAACAACAGGAGAAGAGTTTGAGTGAGCTGAGGTATGACTACTGATAAACCATTCGCGATGGCGCGTAGGAGGAGTGGTAGTCCTATGCCTCATAAAGGGAACATCAAGAACTCAACATGTCTGAAGACCTGAGTAACTGTTAATTCCCAACACGGGTTTGGCATTCGGACACGTTTCCACAACTTGTTTCAGGTCCAAAGCACCTATTAACAATTATCAAAAAAACTGAAGTTCCACTCTTTGACATAAATATTCCCGAAAAGTGGCAACACTGATATTTTACTTGAATGTGCGTTTACTAAACAACAATTTTGTAGGTTATGTTTTACAATAGAAATTTTATAAGTAATTGACGAATTTTTTTATTTTATCATTTGGCCCACATTGGGCGCCATTTATTGAAAATGACTCCCAAGCAACAGAATTACAACAATGACTCCCAAGACAAAAATATAATTGTTACTATGTTGTAAGAAATCGAATGAATAAAAAGTCCACCCAAAAAGCCCACGGGATTCGGTTTCCTGACCGGATTATCACAATAAATCAGAATTGAAGGATACTAGTTGCATATGTCTCAAAGAAGGTTAATTTTAATGAAAAGGCAAACACTTATATTGATCACTTTAGAGCTTATAGAATTCCTCAGTTAGTATGTGGTACAGCCTTATATTGAAAATACCCTCCAAACTAACTCCTTACCGCGTCCCCATAAATATACATTCAAGAGGATCACTATTATTTATGAGCGATAAGAGTAGATACACACATCCAGCATCATAATAATACTCGTTTACGTACATTGTGTGTCATTAACAAATTGTCAAATGCAAATACACTCAGGTACCAACCACTCCAGTGGGTAAACACACACACACACATACATATCGACATCCTCTCAAACAAACTCACATTATGTACTTACAACATACCGTGATGCTCTGTATACCTACTTCATTGAATGCGGAAAACATGTTCAATTTTGTATTGCACCCTCCTCCTCCCCCCCCTCGCACTTATGGCCCTAACCAAATTTGCAATCCCCCGTTCCATCCTTTCCAACCATCGCATCGGGACGGAATCAAATGTCAAATGCACTTATATGGCGGTATCCGCATTTCGCATTTTGCATTTCTCGCATCCGCACAGTGTAGTCTCTTCTCTTCAGTCTGAAGTTAGTACAAGTTCTATTAATTTTGATTGCACCAAATATTGCGATGCGACAACATATCCGGCGGCAGCCAGCGGTGGCGGGAGTGCATGGCATTTGAAGTGGTTGGTAGAATATATGTGGCACTATATGGCAGGCAGGCGGATGCGACACAGAGCAGAAAGTCCAAAGAGGAGGTGTGTATAAGCTCTCAACCTATACCCACCCTAATGGTAGAAAATAAATGTTGCTTTTTCTGCGAACCGCAAAAAGCTCCTATAGAGTGAATGAATGTGAGGCATGCCACGATATTTTATGACAGAAAGTCCACCCAGAATGAGGCCCGCAAATAAAAGAAATATATTTTTTTGTGTATGCTATCGAGACTTGAGCTACTTAAAAAAATTGCAACAACGATAAATTCTGTGGGTGCTGAAGTGTCAAACCACTTTGACAGAAATTCGATTCATAAAGCTTGAAGGAGGTACTCGAATCATTAATGGGCTTCCAAGTTTGTTTATGTTTTGATATTCCAGAGACGAAAAATAAAATAATGATTTTTTTGTCAAAAGCTTGAAACTTGAAGTAAGAGAATGTCGCCTTCTTCGAATTCTTTCGAACATGTGGTTGTAATTGCAATACGAGTTCCCAGCTAATGAATTCATGAGCTTCTATATCACCACTTCCGAATTTGGATTCCAAAGGGTTATGAAGCTCTTCGAATGTAAATCAATGGCCCTTGACATGGAATCAACGAAATGTCAACAAAATGCTCCAAAACTCCAATATTCAGTTTGGCTACGAAGGCTGACTCCAGGTTATAAATTCGTTACAACCAGCGGTAGAATGTATGCATATCAACACAAACCTATCAGCAATCAGCGTGTGGTTGCTTTGGTTAGGACAAAACCTGGAATATTTTCCGATCATCCTTACTTTGGTATCACCCTGTCCTTGTATAAACGAATAAATCGTCAATAAGACTCAAATATTGATCTCAAATCATTAAACATTAAAGAACATCATCTCATCCTGACATCAACTTTTCCACAAGATTTTCTCACAGTTTAGAGACTTCCCAGGCATTGAGGTATGCCCTCAGATACAAGATTTCACTTTGGAAGTGGTTCAGAACTTTCCTTTAGCTAGATGATAGCTTTATATATGCTTTTTCTCTAAAATGTTTGCCTCGATATATTCCCATCACTTTCTCTATTATTAAACGCATCTGCACATTGATGCGGTTGTGGCCAAGTGAGGTTAGACTTCGGGTCTGCATTCCTTTTGGATGGAAGTTGTCAGAGCTGGAGCCGGAGTCGAATCGTGTTAGCTATGATCAACACCCAAGTGAGTTCTCTTAGAAGTTTGGTCCTGCTGCTATCTATCTAGCAGTTTCTAGCGCCATTCGCCATCACCATTACCACCCCCTATATGTGTCTATACCGGTTTCGTCGTCTCACCCGAGTGCATGTGAACGTGTGAAATCCTATTAAGGATGTTACATGGCGTTAAATTTGATTTATTTACGGGTTTTTACCGTATGTGGAGCTTAAGGGGTGGCTCTGGCTATGTTCAAGCTAGAGCTAGTGCTGGTGGTGGTGAGATGTGGCTGTGTACGATTGCACACGAGAATTAGTTATGTTGACTTCTTTAGCTTGGGATTTTAGTCCGTACACACATGGACCACATATACATAAAGTCCCGATCCTTATAGAAAAGGATATAAGAGAGAGGTGAGTGTATGTTATGTTGCTTTGACTTCTGTCAGAATTTTCATTAAATTCAAAAATTTTGCAGAAATTTAATCGAATTTAAGGAAAACCAGTTCTGTCGTAGGAGAGATATGAAAAAGCAAGCGGCGGCGGCGATGATGGGGAAAAGAGTGAAGTCGTATATTTTGCAGGTTTTTCCATCTTCTTGGATTTTAAATTGCTTTATATAGTTTGAATCTGGGGATGGAGTGCATATGGTGATGGGGAGGACTTTGGCGGGTATATATGGAAGAAGGTTATTTAATAGCAAAGGAAATGAGGAACAGGACATGAAAAAGTCAGTTATGGTTGGTCATGCTGTGGTTAGTGTTGGACCCATAAGACCTGAACAAATATGACCCACAGCAAAGGCGCAATGGACCGTTGAGCATTTAAGTGAATTACACACATGGGCTTCATCGGATGATGGCCAAGCCAAGGTGACTTAAAATGGGTTTTCATATTTTCATTTTAAGTGTTTGTCTTTTATATAGTGTATGTTGAGTGTGTTCTTTTTTAGTGTTGTTAAAGAGAATTTAATTAAATAAGAGTTGCAAATAATATAATTTGACTATGACATTAGGAGTGAAAAAGCCTTTTTTGCTGTATTTTATAAGGAATAGATTGAGGTTTAAAATTAGAGAATTTGTTTTGAAATGAAACTTTAACAGGGATGAAACTTTAGAGAAAATATTTTAATTTAGCTTATCAGATGATTGCGAAAATATCATAAGCCATATGGTCAGCTGTGTTGCCATCTCGATGTTGATAGTGAAAGGTGTAAGAGTGAGATATCCACAGAGCCACACATCGATTTCAATTTATTTTTGACAACTGGAAGATAAAGTACCTCGAGGCTAAATGGTTAGTGTGCCTGACGGTCAAGCCAAAGATCTGGGTTCGATTCCCAGCCGCTACCACCTAAAATTATTTCCCAGGTCCGAGCTACTCCCTCTTGCGAGAAACTGAGAAATCCTCCAAGAGTCAGGGCCAGACAAGTTATACGTGCAAGCGGTGCAAATGCGCAGGGCGGTGAACCCAATGGGCGTCTTGAGAAAGTATGAAGAAAGCCACTACCACTACCTACCTAATTTTTTTTTTTAAATTCTTTTTAATAGCTCACACCAATATTGGTTTCCATTTTTATTCTGAATTGAAAAACAGATATCTGATGTTCCAAAAATAAGTCGATGTCTAACATCCTAAATCACAAAATCTTTGTGAAGTGCACGATTTTGTTCGCCTCTTGGGGACTTCTCGTTCTTCTCTTGGAGATACTTTGTTTAAAAAACGCATTTCAAAGTCTACACTTTTGGTAATGAGAACATGACTTCTTCCACCAATAACTGCAATTGAGGAGTGCTAAAGATGAAGCTTGCGTAGAGCGCTAATTTAGCTCGGGCCGGCCCTGCCAAGAGTATAGCTATGATTAGACAGTCAAATCAATTGGTCTACGCGTTGGCTCTCTGACATGTCTGACATTTTTTTAGTACAATTTTTAGTACATCGACAGTTGATGGCTTGACAGATAAGGGGAACGAACTATAATTTGACGGCAAAAGTATATTTCAATCCAAATTTCATCGAATTGCCCTAAAAATCACTTTTTTTTCTGGAACAGTAGGTACACAAAATGTCTGATTTTATAGATGTTTTCAATTTTGATCTTGTCAACTCCGCATCAACGTTCATATTATATGTTTGGATGGTGTCAAGTAGTGTAATCGTCAACGTTTCACGTGTCAAAACGTTGACACCAGAAGGTACTAATTGCGTTGACACAGATAGCACGTCAAGTTTGGTCCCTTTAGTGGCCAAATGGCTCCTTTTTTGCGTTCGGAGCCCGTGGCCCCCACTTTTTAAAAAATCAAACAATTGGCCCCTTTTTAAAAATGTATGTGATTTTCATTGAAAATTGGGTTTTTACATACAAATAGTTGAACTTCACCGAGTTTCGTACTAAATAAGGCAAAATGGCAGAAGAAAGGGATAAAATAAAATAAATTTTCGAATTTATTTAGAAGGAAAAAATAGTTGCCTTTTTTGTTATATTTTAATAAAATAAATTTTATTTTTTATTATTTGAATAAATTTTTCTTTAGTTTTTAAATAAATGTTTACCAAATGCTTTGCTCCTTTATATACTAATAATTTGTCTAATTTATGGCAACTCTTAAAAGGCTTACAAGCGGCAACACTGGTAAGTAGGTATATTTTAGTGAGGACGTGAGTAAGTCAAAGTCAGTCAGTTATGGTTTTAGTGATTTCTAAAGTCCTGATTCTTAGGAACCACTAGCGCTATGAAGTTTAAATTTGGTTACAGAAGTGAGAGGTGGTTGAACATTGCCTGAATTGGCTCCTTAATTGTTCGCCATATTATTCTCTTTACAACTTTTATAGGTGCGTTTTTCAAAATGGCTGCTGAAGCACACCAATTACAGCTGATCCATTTCCAATAATTTCCAATTTTTGTTATAGTTTTTACATTATGAACAATTTGTTTGACTCTGCCGACTTGCCTATGTTTATTATAAGTATTTCTGAGAAAAGAAAGTTAGGATTGAGAGAAATTGCGAGTATGATTGCGTCTTTTTTTTTTTAAATGATATGTCTAAAATAGGAACTTTATTTTTCGATATCACTGCACTTGAAATGGGTTGTCTGTGGCAGCCATCATATTTTGATGGCGCCTGTCAGATCTGTTATTTATCATTCAATCACTGATACCAAATTACTAGTTAAACAGTTGAGCAACAAATGCAAATAATGGCAAGATTTTATTATTAAAAAATAAAGTGGGTGCTTTCTTGTGTCGACAAAATATACGCACCCATTTGACTAATAACATGGTCATCCTTCCAAGTCTACTATTCCACGTTTAGTGGCCAAATTTAATTCAACCCAGTTCAGTGAATAATAACAAAACGGAGGATTTGCCAAAAACCATCGCCTCTGCACATGAGAGTTTGAAGTAGCACCCGAAGAAGTCAATTCCGTCATACAGTTAACAGAAACCTCTTGTGATTGATTTTAAACAAGCCCTAATTTGATAGTACTTACATATGTGGTTCCAACAAAACATCACTCAGTGTCACACATATGGTGCCCCAAAGGACATTTTGATGCACGCTATTTTCCTTAACGGGTTCTTAACATTTGTGTCAAAAGTATATACTGTTATATTTTCATATATGTAAATTGTTTTCCTAAAATATTCTAGAAAGTGTAAATAGCCCTTAAATACTGAGTTTCAAGAAATTGACCATGTTTTCAAAATATTTGATTATCAAAAAAAAAGAAAAAAAAATTGCACTTTTTTTAAAAATTCTAAAAAATATTTAGTTTTCTTGAAAGTTTCGCTAAAAAAAACTACATATTAGTCAGCCATATTCTGCATATCATATTTTGTCTCGTACTCCTAGTCGAACTCGTACTCGTCTCGTATCAAAATCGTTATTCTTCAAGTCGTATACATTGGATACGAGAAGGTTTAAAAAACAACGTCTATCGCTGCTTGTAGAAAATTGTCAAATTAATAAAATTATAATTAAATAAATAAAATCATATGTATGTATGTATGTGCTGTTTTCCAATATGCAGCTTTTTGTACTTGGTTTGGGTACCGTTGAGACCAAGAGGCTTCCCAAAATGATACCATTGCCTCCTACAAGGATCAATTGCACCAATTGAAGGCACCAAAGAGGAGTTCGTCCACGACTGTTAAAGAAACGCTTTGGAGAATGATGCCTGCGTTATCCTTCAAATTGGATGTCCATGTACCACTTCTCGGAGGTAAAGTTCTAGGCGTTCTTTAGCTCGTGCAGTTAAGGTCAAGAGATAGACTCCCAAAGTATAGAAGAAGAGCAGGAAACAAAGAAGATACCTGTGGCGCAGAGAAGAGGATCCAGTAAGTAATAAAAAACAAAACATTTTATAAAATATGAGTTCCGTCAAATTATTTTTTCTGAGGATAACAACAATAGCCTTGTGAATTTATCCAACGTCTGGAAGACAATTTGGGACAAATCAAATCCAATGGATTTGCCCGATGTTGGAATAAGTCGGAGAGCTGGGTGAACGTTCATACCACTAAAAATTTTGTAGACGTAGGTACATATACCGTTCGCATTAGTGCAGCAATACCACGGCCGGCACCCTTTAAGCACTATTATGCACTTTCAAAATGCAAACTGGGAAGTTAAGGTATTTTATACCGCTTAAAAATTCTTAACATATCTGTAGTCGCTAAGGCCACCACAATGCACTTTCAAAATGCAACAACAAAATTGTTCGAAGTAAGAGTAGTATTTTATATCATCAACCTTGTAGGGATGCTGCGGCTTTAAGAGCTAAGGCCGCCAAAAGTTAAAAGAATGCAATACTAAAGACTGCTTGAATGCATATGGTCCTTAAAATTTCTTTAAAAAGAACACATTCTTAAAGTCTTTTCGTTTAAAACACTACTGCAATCTTTTGACTGCTTTTAAATCTTTTTACTTCCAGCAGTCTTTTATGTTTGCTAAAGTGAAGTTATATTAAACTTTTGAAGTTGTATTAAAAAAATTAAAAACATTGATTTTTTATCCACTTTTGTCCAAAAAAATTTAACTCGTTTAAGAAATTTTATACGACTAATAAACGACACAAATACGATTTTAATTTAAACAAATACGAGATTCGGAATACGGCGTATGCGATGTTGTGCGTTTCTCAATACTAATACGAGTAAAGTCGGATATGCGACTCCTGGAATAACAACATACGATTGTATTTAGTGGCGTCTTTAGGCATGGGCCCGGTGGGCCAGTGCCCGGGGCCCCGCGATTTAGGGGGCTCCTGAACTGCCCAAGTATACCAACCGATTGTTATTTTTTAAAGAAGATATATGCGAAGTTGAGATTGGATTTATTTGGCTCTAGTAAAATAAGTGATAGAGCATTATTTTCCATCCTTATCATGAAAGACCACTTAATACTCTTAAAACCTTTTAAATTTTTTCACAAAAAAGAATATTTAAGTTATTTTGGTATTTTTCGTACCAATATGAAATTCAAGAAAAGTTAAATTTTTAAATAAAATAAACGCAATTAAATAAAACTACATCTAACGCATTTTTAGGTTAGGAACAAACCAACAAATGAGAAAAATTAGTTAATCTTTTGAAAACAAAGTCGATTACAGTAATATAATTTTGTATTTTTGGTTGTCTTTACTCCCTTTTTTTCTGAAAAAATTACAATAATGTCTCAAGAGTATTAACTGGGCTTTCATAATAAGGAAGCAAAAATTATACTCAAAAATTGTTTTTAATAAAAACAAGAACAAATTTTAGATCAGGTTACAAATGCTCGTTTGAATAGATCTGTTGTAGTTTGGTAAAGGTAAAGCTATTTAAAAATAAAAATATCGAAAATAAAGCGAAAACGAGAAAATTATAATTTTTAATTTGTACATCCTTGGACAAATTTTATGTTTAAACTTCGTTTGCGGAACATTTTAAAACATCATAGGTACAATATTATTTTTATTACGGCACTATGGCACAAACTGAGAGTAACATGTGCAATGTGCATTGTGCAATGCAATGAATATGTGTCCAGAAAATTAACTCTTAAATGAGCTAGTGAGAGCCAAAGTTGCAAACTGCAATTTTATCAAAATTGAGCTTATTACAAAAATTGAATCTGTATTAAAAAATATTTCTGCATTTGAATTTTTTGAATTGATGAGCTCCATGCCAGGACTTTTTTCATTTAGGAACCACCAGAAAATTCAAAGCTTGAGTGCAAGAGTTACCTATCTGATCAGTTGAAACGGTATTTTGTAGAATTATTAATACAAAATCAAAAACCTCTTTTTTTATCATATTGCAAATAAAAATCGAAATGAATTCATTTTTTCATTTCATTTTTATAAAAGTACAAGTGCTTAAAAGTATTCTGTTCCTTATTTTAGCTCTACTGAAAAATAATTTGCCATAAAATACCCGATCGGGCCATACGGCCTCCTACTTTGAGTGTTTGCCCCTAGACCCTGGCCCTGGAAAGGCCCGCAAATCTTAGTTTTCTGTTTTTATACAAAAATATTTTCTTTAAGAGAATCAAAATGATATTGCCTAAACGCTCTAAAGTATGGCTGACTAAGCTATCTGGTAAATAGTTTTTGTTTTCAAATTTTTTTCGAAAGTGGTTGACAATTTTATAAATACTACGTTTCGTTTTGTAAATCACCTTAAAGATTCATTGAAATTTTCTCTATGACGGAATGTGGCCCGGACTTTTTACAAATGGCACCCAAAAAGGCCCAATTGCCAGTGGCAACGCTGGCTGGTAGGTAATCTATCAATTTTCCATGGGACTATCCCGTTTTAAGTTTCAAAAAAGATATTCTCTAAACATAGGTATTTTAAATATAAATGAAACGAAAATTTTCTTTGAACACAAAATTTCGAGCCAACAACTGTCTGTATACGTTTCAAAAGAGCACCAGGGTCTAACCTTTTGATACTCCCGAAATAGTTAAATGATAATGGTTAATACATGGTTAAATTTAATAAAAAATTATGGTAAGACTTTTAATATAAAATAGTTTTCAATAAAAACAATTCCAAGGGGCCCCCATATCGTTAAGGCCCAGGGCCCCCAATTGTCTATAGACGCCCCTGATTGTAGTCGAATACGAGTCATAAAAACGAGTCTCAGAATGTGGGTGAATATTTTCCATTGATAAATGGTTTCCTGGTACCTGATGGTACCTGGTATTTAAAATAAACTGATTATTTTAGAAAAGTTGTAGAGCTGTTTTTCAGAAAAATCAGATTTTGTAAAATTGCAAAAAAAAAATTGTATGATATGACAGGTATCATTATTTTTGATTCCAAAAACAAATAATTTTGAGGGGAGATTCACCAAAAAACCACCACCTATGTATCTAGTCCTAAGAAAATCGATTCATGCATTAAAACTGATTTGAAATTTCGTGCATAAGAAAATGAATTTTGATCTGTTCTGCAATAATGATAAAAATATAAAAAACAAAACAATGCTCTATGGCAGATAGGTAGGTACTATTAAAAGAACCTTAGTGTAAATGTATTCAATATTTGGTAGTACCTGTTGAGAACCGTTTTTGAGATAAGAAAATTTTGCTTAACAATTTTCTAACATTTGTATAGAAGGTATATACCTACTTACCATTATTTTTTCATAAAACAAAAATGAGTTTTTAAAAATTTTATAGAGTGTAATAAACCGTAAGGCACCAAGTTAACAAACATTAAAGCAAGTTGTTTTTTAATTTTAAGTTTGAAAAAAAAATTAATCATGTATCATAAAAGTCCAAAAACTAAGTTTTTTTTTTTAAGTACACAATATTTTTGCATCAAAAGCTTCTGTATAAAAAATATATTTAAATTGGGCATTTTGTTTTGTCAAGAAAATGGAAAATAAAAAAAGGTTCTTTCTGAGGTATCTACCATTAATAACCATTTTTGGAAAAAATGGTTTTCCTCAAAAAAGAAGTCTTTATAAATGTACCTAATAAAAATAAATAACAAATAAATTTGTTAAATTGCTAAACAAAAAATTAAGGTATGACCGGTAACGTTATTTCTTAATAAAAAAAAAAAACTTTGAACCAAGTTTAAAACAAATCCACCCAACTATTTAGACTGTAGCCGACGAACAGACAGACAAAAAAAAAGAAAAATTAGTTTAAAATTACTCTGAAATAAATTTAGAAAAACTCAAACAATTGATGGAAAATTCCTCAAATCAATTGAACACCACTATCATCACATGTGTCTTAAAGTTTATCCAAAAGTTTTAAGTTCCATCATTCTCATCACATCTTCAGGGTCTAGAAAGTCCATATATGTATGTATGTATGTAGTCATAGAAAATTCATTATCTTTTCTATTCCCATCACACATCTCAGAAGAGATAATACCATACAGTTCCCCAGGTTAGACTGTGCATATTGAATGGATTAAAATAAGTTTTCGGTTAAGTGATCCTTTTGACATAATTGATAACACATACATACGATATATATGTAACTATATGCAGGTATATATTCTCTATTCTATATATCTACTACTTGTACTCTCTTTATCTTGAGGAAAAAGGATATTTTTTAATTGTGTTTGCTTAGTGTGAGTATGTGTGCGCAAAGGAATCATTTTAAAGTTGAAGTTGGCAGGAAATATAAGAAAAAAAAAGAAAGTAGTTTGGGGACTAGTAGTATCAAGTACCTTACTAGACAAACATTTGAAGTATTGATTGGATGTCACAATATAAAGGACAGAAAGGGAGAAAGTGAGTTGATTTTAATTTGAGATGTAGTTTTCTGGTTAAACTGATATGAAAGTGTGTACTTTGTATAAGATGATGTCCTATATGTGCACATATATTTCATTCTGTAGAAAAACTGTTCAGAGAAAACTATAGTAACAGTTAATGCTTCTACATTTCAATTACTCTGGGAAATCCTTAATTAATATATAATAAATTGGAGCAAATGCAGTTGTAACTCGTTTCTTTATAATCATTTTTAATTGATATCTTGAATATAAAGGATATTTCTTGAATTTAATGAATGAATATGTATGTTCATTTGACTGGTATCAAGTACTGTGGTGAAATAAAAAACAAAATTTATTTAAGGAGCGTATCTTCTTGAAGTAATTTTCAGAGGTTAAACAGTAGTCTTGCAACTGGAAAAAGTCAACTTCTTACCAAAGAAACCGAAGGTAAACACCCACACATCCCTAAAAGTCTACAAAAATAAATTCAGGCAGTAGAACCGTCCGTTTTTGAGACTGAACTCTAAATAATCCCTTCAATCAGTTTTTATTTGAATATGGCTATAAGAAGTGCATTTCCGATTGAATGGATAATTAGCTTTGAAGCTTTTCGAATGTGAATACAGCTAAACCTTAGACAGCCAAACTATACCTACAAACATTGATAAAGAAGATACAAAGAGAAATCTAAACTAAACCAAACTCGCTGCATATTGACCCACAAGTAGTATACGAAAATACTATTCGCATATGCACAAAGGATATCCAATCAATCAATCACTCGATCACGTACTGTCACACAAACGCACTTGACAACTCCGCACCTCCGAACAAAAAACATAGAATTCCAAATCAAAGCACTTTTACCTACCAACCGACCGACGATGACAACAACCAGGACATCACCGCCATCAGTATATATATGAGTATATGGGAGTACCGAGTACCTACACTGGCTCGTACAAGCACTTAACCCCATTCGATGTGCTTTGGATGTTGTCATAGTTGGTCGTCGTCGTCGTCAGAGTCGTCGTTGTCGTCGATTCCTTGCAACAGGATTAACATGTCCAATGCATATTGTTAAAGTGAAGAAGAGAACAAAGAAAACACATAAGGACTTCAAATATTCAAGCAAAACTAAAAAAAAAAAAGAAAATAACTAGAAACTTCCATAAGCAGGACACGTATTGGACAAACGAACTTCAAATGCAAAAGAAGCAAAAGTACCTACCTACCTTCCGACTTGGTGGGACTCTCTCTCGAGTTCTATATAACGGACCCCCATTTATGGTTGTGATGTGTATACCTACGAAAAAGAATGCTGCACAAATTTAGGAAGGAAGGAAGGAAGGACATCGGACATGCACTACCCATATCCGCGGGAGTACCTACCTACAGTGGATACAAATTTGAATCTCAGCCTAAATAAAGTGTCCTCTGTAACATTTTCAGCCTTCCTACTTCATAGTCCTGTAAACTCTGATGGAAACCACTGTGAAGAACGGCAAAGTAAGTTGGAAGGGCAAACGAAGAAGGGGCAAGACATAGTTAATTCATTGTGCCTCCAATGATGTGGACCATGGGTCTTCCAACTCCACAAGCACACATCCATATACACACTCGCATATACCTGGAGAGTACATTTTCTACAAAAGTACTTTTTGTCCATCTCATCGATAGGATACACTCAAAGTGAAATTACATGGGGATTTGTGTTAGATGAGGATCGTTGTGTAGTTGGTCAAACAATATCTACTGGGTTCGTCTATATATGAAGCTAGGTACCTACTGCATATAGGCTGACAAGGATTTGAATTCAGAAACTCTACAGAATTGATAGCACGGATGGCTGGGTTCTGGCTGATGGTTGTGGATTCATCTTTATGCAACGACACGAACATCAATGCAAACATAAGAATAACACTGTTTCATGGATAAAACCTGAGGTAGGCGGCTCCAAAACAGGTGATTATAGGAAAAAGCGACAATCCGTAGTGATGGTTATATGGATGAGTTGAATACTTAAAATTTTCAACTCTACACGAAACTATACCTACTTAATGGGCAGCAAAAATAATGACACACTACATCGAAGGCAAAGCTTGAAAATTTAACCACTTTTTGGGGATTTGAAGCTTGAGGGGAACACTTTTTACAAATAGAGTGATTGATTTTCTAAAAAAAATATTCTTTAAAAAAGACCAAGTGAAAACTTGTCAAAATAAAAATATTAAAATGTTGATTTTTGATAAATATCAAAGTCGGCCATTCACGATAAGACGGTCGTAAGGACTTTCGCAAGAATCGTAGAAATTTTCTATGGAAAATTGACTGGTTCTATTGTGAATGGAAATTGTTTGTACAGAAGTTCTTTGACAATCTCTACAAACCTTGCGACCGTTCCTAAGACTGTCTCAACGTGAATGTCCAGTTTAAGTTATAAAAATGCCAAAAATCCATTCCCATGACAAGGATCAAAAGTTTATTATTGTATTTAAGAAGATGTGACGAACGCAAGATTATGTTTGGTTATCAATCAACTTTTGGGCGCAATTGCAGTCGGTGCATTTCTTTTGACCGAAATGTCTATTCAAAATTCGAAAATTTTTGGCAACACAGTGACAACATGCACTTCGGAGGCAACTTTGCAATATTTTCCGATGACGCCCACGTAGTTAAAGCATAGATCGATGTTCAAAGGGTGGACATGCCCACAGATTTTTTGCTAAGTCCATTTCTGTCTATCAACTCCTACTCTCTCCTCCCCGTGGTGAACACTGGGTGCCTAGTATCTCAATCTTTCCAGCTTTCGGTCCTTGGAGTTATTCTAAGGGTCTGGTCCTCCAGGTTGGCGGTCATGTCATCGAGATGACTTCCCGGCCACGTAAAGCTATTTAGTTACAAAGCAACAATACTCCCCGGATACGGACAGATAAACTGATGAAGAACCTAGCAACCGAAATAATGACAACGAACTTCGGATCTGCATGTGGAATGCTCTCACGTGCAGCTGAACATTTAGCAGAGGCCCTAAAGCTACAACAAAAGCAGACATCTATTCAAGAAGTGCAATGGGATGGGCCAGGCGAAATGAAAATGAAAGACTGTGATATCTACTACGGGAACTGCTACCGGCAACAAAAGTGGATCGATTCGCATCAATTCTAAAGTTGCCAACAATAGCCTCGTGTGCGCCCATACCCCCACAAAAGAGAGGACGGGTTCTACGAGCTCTTGGACAATACATATGAGCAATGCCCTAGTTATAACTTTAAGATTATCTTGGTCTTGAGTGATTTAATGCCAAACTAAACTAGGAAGGAAAGATGTTTTGGTGGCACAATCGGAAGATATTGCCTGAACGACAACAATGCTTGGATGTGAAACATTGTGGTAGCTAAAGGGTGATTTTTTAGCTGGTTTGGTTTTGGCAACACTGGTTTTGACAGCTGACGTGTGTTTAGTACCTTGTGTCACTGTCAAACAGCTTCAGTTTGGTTTGCAATTTAACCATGGATCGTCTTACAAATGAACAACGCTTGCAAATTATTGAATTTTACTATCAAAATTCGTGCTCGGTTCGAAATGTTCATCGCGCGCTGCTTCCATTTTATGGTCGGCATTCTCGACCTTCTGAGCAGTCTATTCGGAAGATTGTGACCAAATTTCGCACCAAATTTACTTTGTTGGACATTAAACCACCAACACGTTTACGTACTGTGCGTAGTGAAGAAAATATTGCGGCCGTATCAGCTAGTGTGACAGAAGACCGCGAAATGTCGATTCGGTGCCGTTCCCAGCAGTTAGGCCTTTGTTACAGCACTACGTGGAAAATTTTGCGGAAGGATTTGGGCGTAAAGCCTTTTAAGATACAGCTGGTGCAAGAACTAAAGCCAGCCGACCTACCACAACGCCGAATTTTTGGTGAATGGGCTCTTGGAAAGCTGGCCGAGGATCCGCTTTTTTATCGAAAAATTAATTTCACGTTTCGGGCCGGTCAATTGGCCGCCTAGATCGTGCGATTTGACACCATTAGATTATTTTTTGTGGGTGTATGTCAAGGCTAATGTCTATAGGGACAAGCCCGCTTCGATTGACGCACTGGAAGCCAACATCCATGCATTCATTCGTGAGATACCGGCCGATATGTGTGAAAGAGTATGCCAAAATTGGACTCAGCGGATGGGCTACCTGAGACGCAGCCGCGGTCAACATTTGCATGAAATTATCTTTAAACATTAAATTGCAAGGTTCAAACTATCGATTAAAATAAATATTTCATTCATTTTTTCGAATTTTTTGTGTTTTTTTTTTTTTTAAGTTCTAAACCTCTTAAAAAATCACCCGTTAGTAAGCGGTTCCCACATCTCGATTATCATTGGAGATGGCAAATTCCTGATCAATCAACCAGCAACTAAATTGACCACATTGCAAAATTGCAATCGATGCAAGGCACTTCTCCAGTATCAAGGATGTCTCAACGTTCTGGAGGAGCCAACGTTGACTCGGACTACTACCTATTAACCTCGTTGTAGCTAAAGCAATGCTACGCATACCCAGACCAAAGCCAAAACATGGAAATACTATGAGCAAATTTGACGTTGGACGGCTACAGCCACAAGAGATCGCCAGGTTCTTTTCCGATCGAGTTTCTCGCACCTTCTTAAATATTCCTATGCCACCCGACTTCAAGCATCGACAACCAGTAGAAAAATTGCCAAGAAGCCATCAGAGATGCCGCCTCTGACGTGCTGGGCGTTACACAAACACCACAGCAAAACCACTGGTTCAACGAAGAATGCCAGCAATAACATGCAGCCAAACAATAGGCATTCAAAGCAGCGCTGCGTAAGAGAACCAGAGCTGCTCGCGAGCTCTACGAACAGAAGAGGAGATAGGAACACCGGCTTATAAGAAGAAAAAGAAAGAGCATTAGAGACGTTTGATCGAGGAAATAGAGGTATGTTTTCGCAGAAAGAAAGTGCGGAAATTTTTGCCAAAAAGTAAAAAGAACCTCCTTAGTGTTACAAGGCCCGAACCGAAGCCTGCAAGGACGACCAGAGGAACATCGTGGCAGAATCGCAGTCGGTAGCTGGGGATATGGAAAAATAATTTCTGTAAATCTAGGTATTGTATAACGGCGATTACGAATCGAGTTCCGCTGCCATGCAGATTGTGCCATTAAACCTGGACAACGTAGGCCAAAAATTCTATCCACCCGATCTCACTCGTGCAGATAGCTGATATTTAAATTTAAGCCTAAAGCAGGAAGAGCTGATGGCCCTACGGCCGAGCTGTTCAAAGCGACTGAAGATGATTTGGTTGGGAGTATGAACTAGCTCATCTGCAAAATATGGTTGGAGGGAAGAATGCCCGATGAAAAGAGCCTCAGCATTGTCTGCCCGATCTTGAAGAAATGTGATCCTCTAGACTGCACCAACTATAGAGGAATCAGTCTCCTTAGCATCGCATACAAGATCTTCTCTGCACAGGACTTGACTTTATGAATGCCTGAAGCCATTCGTCAACAACCTGATATATCCATACTAGTGTGGCTTTAAGCTTAGAAAGTCCAGCATTGACCAATTATTCTTAGGACGGTAGATCTTGGAAAAAGCTCAGGAGTTTCAAATAAATACCCGTCACCTTTTCATCGAACTCAAGGCAGCGTATAACAGCATATAGAGATGAGCTATGTATAAAGACCGATGTCTAGTTTTGACATCCTTCGAAAACTTGAACGTTTGAGCAGAATGACTATAATGGATGCAAGCTGCTCCTTCAGGGTCAGCAAAGACCTTACAGATACCTTTGATGTCACAAAAGGTTTTAGACAAGGCAAGGCGCTGTTGCGCAGCTTCTTTAAAATCGTTCTTAAAAGAATAGTGTAAGACTCTCACGTCAACACTAGAGGCACAATCTTTCAAAAGTCCGTCCAATTACTCGCTTACACCGACGATATTGACTTAATCGGATAAACAAAGCGTGATGTCAGTGTTGGTGCTTTCGTGAGTATTCAGAAGGAAGCCAAGATGATGTTTTTAACGGTGAATGAAGGCAAGACCAAACATTATGTTGTCATCAACCGACGTTTTGGATAGAACGTCATATAGACAGCTATAATTTCGAGTTGGTTAGGGACTTTGACTACCTAGGCTCCAATATCAACTCAGCGAACGATATCAGTGCTGAAATCAAACGAAACATTATTATTTTTGCCAATCGCTGTTTCTTTCTCCTGAGAAAGCATGAGAAGCTATAAGCGCTCTCTCGAGAAACTTAAGTGTCCCTGTATAAGACGCTTATCATCCCGAGCCTGATTTATGGTGCAGAGGTATGGACACTATTTACGTTGGATGTGAACGCTTTGGGCTGTTTTGAGAGAGATTTTTGGTCCCGTCTGCATATGTATGGAATGTGAAAGAAGGTACAATAACGAACTCTACGGGTTATGCAGAATGCAGCGATACCAATTTAGCCACAAAAGTGAAAAGTCAACAGCTGAGGTGGCCCGGAAGTTTTTGAATCCAACCTCGTGGGACCGGACGGTCCATTGGAGGAGGACAAGGAAAGAGATGACGCATGCAAGTCGATGTGGACCTAAACTAACTTGCAACTTGGCGTGCAAAATTGGAGACAGGATGCTATAGACCAAGCCGGCCAAAAGAAGCTTGATAGTTGAGGCCCTAAGTTAAGTTAGGTTATGTCAGGTTAGGTTAAAAGAGGTGATGATACGAAAAGGACTCATCACCTCACTTGGAAGATTTCAACAGATTGGCTGGTAAGGAGGTTATAAGGATGGGTAAGGAAATGGATTAGTGGAAGCTTAGGTATGAAGGGCCTTTCTGAACCATCCTGTATTCTGAGTAAATTTAAGAATGTTTTTTAGTGGCAAAAAAGAAATGTCACCCAGTTCGTCAAAAAAGTACTCTCCGAAGGCTGCCTTTCCAGTTCCGACTAGGTTGGGTCATTCACAGTGGAATTGAAATGAGCCCCCTTCCAGGTCAGGTGAGCCATTGCCCATTCTGATTAAGTGGGTTCCCATTGTATTGAGGTTTAGACCCTGGTCCACACTGGTTTGTAGCACCACCTTAAGTTTAAGTAAATCCTGGAAAAGATCAACCAATTTTAGGTCCAGACTCATCATCTAGTCATTGACTTCAAAGCCGCATAATTCTGTCATTCATCATAGCAGCTCTATAATGGCGATTGCTGAGCCTGGGATTCTTGGGAAAACCGATTCAATTTTGTCACGTGAAATTGGAAAAAACACCATGCAATGTTCAACTAGGGTAAAGCTCTTCCCAACTATTCCAAGCATGCACAGGGTCCG
The DNA here is from genome assembly GCA_963921185.1 of Dasysyrphus tricinctus. NCBI lineage: Eukaryota > Metazoa > Arthropoda > Insecta > Diptera > Syrphidae > Dasysyrphus > Dasysyrphus tricinctus. The sequence goes on along the minus strand of OY992533.1, from coordinate 115,704,193 downwards.
GCAAAGTGATGCGCTATAATGTGATTTCTTCAATCTCTCTTCTGGAGCAAATAAAGCTCAGGGCAGGAGTTTACACTGAAGGCACAATTTTCAATAGATCTGTCCACCTTCGAGGGTGGCAGTTATGGAGTTTTTCACGCCAATTGCAGAACAGAAGACGTGAATACTGTTGGTCTTCAAGTAAACGAGAACAGGTTTCATGCTATCAACTGGCTTGGACAAAACGTCACTGTTGAAGTAGTTAAGAAGTTCCTCTACCTCGCAGTAAGCATTTATCCCACGAACGACTTCTTATTGCAGATCCAACGAAGAATTACCCTAGAACACCGAGGCCACTGTGATTTGGGGCATCCAGTTGGTTAAAAACTCCTGACACTTAAGACGAATTCCATGCTTTATAAAACCCTTTAACTGCCAATCCTGCTTTATGGTACCTAGTGTTAGGTGAAACGCAGAAAGAAATAGCTGATGCTGGGCTGGACCGCTGGGCTCTTTCGAAAGAAATATTCTTCAACGGAAATTTGGCCTTGTGTATGAGGAGAATGAATGGAAGAGAAGATACCACCGCAAACTCTATGAGTTTTATAGATGTGGATCAGAAAATCAAAAGACGTTAAATACATTGGCTCGGCCACATTGGACGAATGGACAATAATCCTCCAGGCAAGAGAGTCTTTGAAGCACAGTCCCCCGGTTCGAGAAAACGAGAAAGAACGACTGTCTGGTTAAAGCCATGAAGGATGCCAGAAAGCTTGGTCTAGATAACTGGAAGCAGCTTTCTCAGGATCGTAAATGAGAGGATGGATTACTACCGTGGTCTCTGGCTGCGAGCATTCATGTATTGGGAACCGGATAAGTTAGTTAGTAAGATTTTGTCACTGAGACGGTTATTTTTTCTTTTTTGGCTTAATATATATTCCGTTAAAATCCATCCATATATTATTTTGACACGTCTTCAAGAGTAAAATGTTCCCTGAAACTTTATATGAATTTTTCCGCTTTAATTCTGATTGCAGCTAAAAATTTTTTTTTTTTAAGCAACGACTAATCCTTCTTGTGTTCTTATTACAAAAATTAAATAACGGGTGATTTCTTAGCTGGTTTGGTTTTGGCAACACTGGTTTTGACAGCTGACGTGTGTTTAGTACCTTGTGTCACTGTCAAACAGCTTCAGTTTGGTTTGCAATTTAACCATGGATCGTCTTACAAATGAACAACGCTTGCAAATTATTGAATTTTACTATCAAAATTCGTGCTCGGTTCGAAATGTTCACCGCGCGCTGCTTCCATTTTATGATGAGGCTCATTTTTGGTTGAATGGGTACGTAAATAAGCATAATTGCCGCATTTGGAGTGAAGATCAGCCAGAAGCATTGCAACAGCTACCAATACATCCCGAAAAAGCCACTGTTTGGTGCGGTTTATGGGCCGGCGCACATAGGAGTATTTGCCTCCAAAACTCGGCCAAAAGTCGATTTTTCAAGTGTCAAAATTGAAAGAGGAACTTTTTCCAGACAATAGCTAAGATCCCATGGAACAATAGGCTAAAATATTTTTTTTATTGCTCAACATATTTTGGCTATGATATTAGTTCAAAGTCTTCGATTAAGAATTTGTCACTTCTTTTTGTAATCAACCTTCAAAAAATTTGAAACATTTTATTAAATTATTTCTTAAAAATTTTGTGCAGTCTGATGAAATTTTTGGTTTATAAAAACCAACTACAGATGTTCACTATTATATAGAGCCATTTTTACGACAAATATTTTAGTATTTATATTTTTTTCGAATTTTTGTTCTAAAAATGCAAAAAAAAAAACACTATTTTTGTTGGTTCTTTTTCATTGGGAAGTAATTTTTTTATAGATGTAGGTGGAATTGGGTTCTCATTTGTATATGGGTGAATAAAATAAACCATCAAGCTTCATTTTCAAAAAGAATCGGCTGCGGATTTTTGCGGATGTAGTTGTTTTTTGTCATATCGTATTCCCACTTTTATGCCCATTCAAACTGACTATTTGTGCTGTTACTTTTCTTTGGGATTTCATTTTTTTTTATTTTTTGGAGTTATTTGGTAATTATTTGTATAAAATATGGTTTAGCAAAGCTCCCAGTATTGATAAAAAAAAAATATTGGCTGCAACTTTGATCCTTTTTATCTTTTTTGGTCATATCGTATATCCGATTGTATGCATTTTTTCTTGTTTCCAGTTGAAAAATTTAAAAAAAACTTGAAATTTTTTTTGTTTTAAAAGAGGGTAAATTTCTTAAAAACGGTATTTATTACATAGTTTAAGATGAAAATATTGCAATCAAGACAAAAAATAATTTTGTCCAGTTTTTGCATACAAATACTCCTATGTGCGGCGGCATTATTGGGCCATATTTCTTCAAAGATGATGCGAATCGCAGCGTTACTGTCAATGGTGAACGCTACCGAGCGATGATAACAAACTTTTTTTTGCCCGAAATGGAAGTTCTTGACTTGCATGATATGTGGTTTCAACAAGACGGTGCCACATGCCACACAGCACGCGAAACAATGGCGCAATTGCGAGGCGAGTTTGGTGAACAGTTAATTTCACGTTTCGGGCCGGTCAATTTCATTCATTTTTTCGAATTTTTTGTGTTTTTTTTTTTTAAAGTTCTAAACCTCTTAAAAAATCACCCGTTACAACAAATGTTTAGAACTTTACGACCTTATCGCTCTATCCTTATAGGAAGTATGTAATTCTATTTTCTGCCTTATTGTTTCCTTTTGTGTTCAACGCCCCTATAGGCTATTATTAACTCCACCAAAAAGGTCCTTTTTATACATACTTATCAGTCAAATGGATTTTGCTTCATTCAGTTGGAATCGAATATCCCATAATCCCTGGCCATTAATCGAATAGAAAACCCCTAAATGCCTCAGGTGGGTCAAATGCCCATAAATCAAAGCAAAACAAAATAAATCAGCGATTAATTTTAATGCCTTTCCGCCGCCACAGGCTAACATGTCAGTCCTTAGAAAACAAAAACAAGTCTTATTATTTTCTTTTTTTTCTATAAAAGCACATCCTGCAGTGTCCTTAAGAAGTCCAAATCCAAACGACCTATAAGTATATAGGTTTATACTATTCTTCCGATACTGCAAAAAACCATTGTTCTGATGTTGTATAGTATGAGTGTGCAGTATCAGCAGTGAGTTCTTATATTCTTAGTCTCAGGATAATTACGTATCCTGTAATTCCTTATTTATGATGAATTTCATTACGTTATCCCGGGATTTTATGGTAATGTTTGTTAAATCCCTATTCCAATCCACTTGGTTGCTTCCTCCGCGCTGCCCTCACCGCTCCACACCGCACCACCCGCTGTGTAATTATTTATTTGATGCTCAGATGATGTCGCCAGGATCCGATGCAATGTCAAGGATCAGAAACCGGAAAATTCTCTTTTTTAAGTTAAGTTGTGGTTGGGAAGGTGGGATGGGGGAGAGAGGAGATTGGGTGACTTTGGGATGCATCAGCAGGGGCGGATGGATTGTACGTAATTCGTAATCTGGTAAAAAGTCTCATGAATAATCGTTCCGTGGCATCTTAGGAGTTAAGATGATAAATTGTTTCGTTGGATTTTTTTTTGTTGTTGTGTGTGTTAAAGTTTTTTTTGCTGTACTTTATTTTGTCTTTCAATCTGATGATGGTGCTACCTAAACCCTTCTCTACTTCACAACTGAAAGACCATCATCTTTCTTGGAGAAAATGCAAAGCTCAAAAATATTGTTGTCTTGTTGGTTGTTCCTTAAGGATAATGTGATGGACGGTGAATAAATGGGCAGGATGCAGGAGGGATACTATAATCTCCAAGACAAGAGGGTGTGATAGAAGAAAGTCTAGCAAAAACTAGGTACATCAAAGTCAAAGATGTCCTCTCGACCAAAATGGAAACAGAAGAAGAGAAGAAAAAAAAAATTGAACGAAAGACTGAATATGACGGACATAAAGAAAAGAAGACATCCTGATTTTCTGTTTCAGAGAGGGTAAAAGTTGAAAGTGTCTTCTTCATCTTCTTGAGAAGACAAGGATTAAATCAGCAAGAAGTTTTCATAGCAAAAGATGGTGCTAAAGGTTAGAAAAGTAAAGTCAGTTAAAAAGGTTCTTTTCTGTATTGTTAATATATAGGACGAGAGAAAGAGATAGAGAGAGAGAGAGTGAGAAAGTTTACGACACAACATCTTAAGAAGCAAAGATTTGTTAGTTTTTTTTATTCGTCCTTTACAAGGGGTAGGTACTTAGTTTTGTTTTAAATATACACATACACGTACCTAGACAGAAAGGGTTAGCAATAAACCTATATATCTAACTTAGAAGTATAAAGGGGGATGGATGAATCTCGGTGGAAATAAATTGTGAGTGTTTCTGAGATTAATTGCTTTGGAGGAACAATTAAAAGGAGATCAGTCTCAGAGTTATTTTTTGTTTAAACAATTTTATAACTTTTCCTTATATAGAGGAGCGAAAGTTATGCATGTTAGCATGGGTGTTTTATGATAAATCCATGAGAATGGATTGCAGTTTTGTGCAGGCATCGTTCACCAGTAATAAGAGGGGAATGAAATTATGACCATATCTACATTTTATTTGAAACTAAATGATAAATTGAGTGACTTGTTCTTACATTACTTTTCAAAGAGTTGAGATTGAGCTCAAAGTTGGACAGAAACGACTTTAACCACATTTTTGGGGTCGAAATTTCATTGTACAATGTCAATAATGACGGTAAGGTTTCGTTCAAACATTCAAAACGTCACAATTATTCAGTGCTACGCCCCAACAAATGAAGTGACCTAGGAAGACAAAACCGCGTTCTACACTCATCCTAATTCGGTTTACATGAGTGTACCGAGAGCCGACATCAAAGTCGTCATGGGAGACCTCAATTCCAAGTCGGTTCAGACAATTATGGGCTGGAGCACGTGATGGGAAAGAATGGCTTGGGGTCACGGAACGAAAATGGCGATTTGCTGGTGGTTTTTGTAACGCTTATCGTCTTGAACTGGGTGAGACTGTGTTTAACCACAAGACTTGCAACAAATTTACCTGGGTGCATCTGGATGGTCAAACCGAAAACCAAATTGATCATATCATTCATTCAGCTGCGATAGAGGAAGTCAATGTGCGATGTTCGAAGTATTAGACATGCCGACATGGGAAGCGATCATAATTTGGTTCTCATGAGTTTCAAGCTATTCCAACCGCAGCTAAACAACCACAATTACAGGGTGCAGCAAGGAGTTTGAAGTTCAATACGAATGCTTTAAGAGATCCCAACATATATTGTAACTATGTCAGCAACCTTAACGACAGAGCTTCGTCATTAAACGGAATTCAACATTCAACAATCGATGAGATGTGGGGTGATATAAAAAGTGTTCTTATAGAGCCTAGATCCGAAACTGTACCCAAGCAGACGAGAGTTAGAGACTCTTGAATATCCATAGACACCTGGGATACAATTGATCTTCGCAAATCGTTGAAGACGATCGGCGAAAAAATGCCGAAGCAGATGCTCAACGAAAGGTTGAATTGTGAAGAGAGTATCGCTTAGCACATAAGATGGTCTATCGCTGTGTGAGACGTGACAAGAGGGTGAGCTTAGACGATCTCGTAGAAAATGCTGAAAACGCTCTGCAAGAAGAAGAGATATGTGAGAATTGTACCAAATATCCAAGGAAGTTGTCGGGAAAAAAGCAACACCAATAAACCGGTAGTGGATGTGGATGTTACACTTTTGGTATCAATGGATCCGCTACGCTGGTGGAAGGATCATTTTTGTGCCTATCTTAATGAGGATTCCGTTGAGAAGAGTGCTTAAGTGCCCCAACTTAACGAGATGCCCAGATCATTAGGGGTATTGACATCGAACCCCCTACAGTACTGAAAATTCAATCTTCGATAAATCTTCTCAAAAGCAACAAAGCAGCTAAATTTGACCGAATACCAGCTGAATTCTTGGAAGCTGACCCTGTCAGAACTGCTTCTAGATCCGTCGATACAAGCTGTGTGGGAAAACGAAGTCTATCCCAGCGACTGGAAGGATGATGGTAAGATTGTTAAACTGCCAAAGAAAGGTGTCCTAAGGAATTGCAACAATTGGCGAGGTATTACAGTTTTGTCCGTTTTTAAAAAAACAATATGGCAACCATAATTCTGGAGCGGTTAAAGGTAAAAATCGAGTCTACACTCCAGAGGCATCAAGCTGGTTTCTACAGTGGGCGGTCGTGTGTGGACCATATCAACACTCTGCGTATCGTTTTTGATAGTTTGCGGAGTTTCAATCACCGTTTTACCTCATGTCCGTGGATTTTGAGAGGGCCTTTGACCGAGTCAACCTTGAATGTATATGGAGATCACTTATTGGTAGGAGAATTCTTCCAAAAATTGTTGACAATTGTTGAGAGTCCTAAAACAAGGCAAGATGTTTTGTTTTACACAATGGGCAGCTATCCGACTCTTTCGTAGCGAGGCAGATTGTGAGACAGGGGGATGTCCTATCGCCAATTCTCTTTCTACTGGCGATAGAAGATGTTTAGACGGCCAGGGTTAGAACACCGGAGAGACAGAGCATTCAATGAAGACCATTTGAAGGTTTAGTCACTTAGGCTATGCCGATGATATTTATATCTGTTGGCAAATAACATCAGCTGGCTGATCGGGATGTGTCAAGCTCTGAAAGTGAAAGGAAGTCGAGTGGTCTTAAAATAAATATCAAAAAGACAAAAATAAATGCTCACAGGCCGCTCCACATATCAGCGTATTTTTATACAGGCGACGCCAGTAGTTGAAGAGGTTGAACAATTTAACTACCTTGGAAGTATTGTTTCAGAAAATGGTGCTACTGATATGGACGTTCAAAGTAGAATAAATAAAGCTCACGCAGCCTTCGGTTCTCTGTCCCAAATTTGGAAATCCAGTCAAATCTACCTACGCACAAAGTTGAGATTCTTCAAATCCAATGTCAAACCCGTGCTGTTATATGCTTGCGAATCATGGAAAGTTACAGCTACCATCTCGAAGAAATTGCAGGCTTTTAATAAGTCGTAAATGGCAATGGATTGATCACACACACACTAAGGAAACCAAACGATGAAATTGCAAAACAGCCCTTTGAATGGAATCCTCAGGGTGCACGGCGGGTTGGAATACCAAGAACAACATGGAAATCAACAGTTCTAGCAGAAGCAGACTCCCAGAGAAAGACGTGGCTACAGTTAAAATATCTAGCTGCAGACCGTGAAGGGTGGAAACGATTTGTTGGCACATTATGCCCAATTGGGTTTTATGAATTGATGATGATGATGAACATTTTCTTCGGGAAATTTTCCAACATACAACCAAGTCCGTGACATTTGTTCTGTAAGAGTGACCGTTCGGGAGATATTCCTTAAAAATCATTTGGGGGGGGGGGGGGGGGAGGTGCATTTGACCCCCCGTAAGGTTAATAGTGATGCTCATATCGATGGGACAAAAAGCTTTAATGACTGGACTAAAATGACTTTTAAAGAAACAAATGGACAACGTTATCTTTGCCCTTCAATACTTCTTTGAGAGATGGCAAGTGGGTAGGCCTAAAGAGTTACTATTAACACAAAATTATTAAAACGCTTTTTTGTCTTGCAATTAACTGGCTTTAAAAAAGGAAACACCCTTGCAATTATGTATACCTATTCTTAAACTCATGCAAGCTGCGTTAACCAAGTACCTAAATATATTTCAGAAAATTCCTTAAGAAATCCTTTTCACTTGGCCATTTAATTTTCAGGCTTTCAGAAAGTAAGATACTCAGTTCTTGAATCACATACATAAGAAAACTTATTTTAGTTATTCCAAAAAAAAAATTAAAAACATTTTTGCCTTAGAATATGAATAAACCTTATTTGCAAACGACGGAAGATTTGCTCTCCATGATTCAGTGCCACTTTCACTTGAGAGGATATCTTATGGACAGTAACAACTATTCAAGCTTTTTGCAAAATAAAAAATAAATACATGCAGCTAGTAGTTTATTCAATGGAAAATTTTTGTTTCTTCCAAAATCGATGTGTTTTTCCTTGAAAGCATACAAAATGTGCAGTTTGCATCTCTAACTCTATTTATGTTTAGTTTTCCGATACATTATACGATTCAAATGGAAAATTCCCTTTAGATTTTTTTTGTTTCGTCTGTTTGAGAGCTCAATTGAATGTTGGACAGACTCCATTTATATCTTTTCATCCTTCTCATATTTAAATTTTTATTTTTTGTATTCACTTATTAAGATAACTTCAATTCTAAAGATTCAATTTTCGGATTAGTTTCTTTCTTTGTTATTTTGTTTGCTTTTGTGAGGCTTTTGAAATTTTTTTTTTTTAATATAGAATATTAAAAATTAAAAAATGGCATGTATTAGTTTGTGTGCTTTTTAATTAAAATATGTAGTTGATATTCTGTCGTCATAAGGAAAAAGGGCATATCTCCATTAAAGTAGTTTTGAGATAAATGCATTTTAATGCTTTTGCTTTTCTCGCCTTCTAATTAAAATAATTTTAAAAATGTTTAAGAGCTATTTCTTATTAAAAAAAATGATGTTATTTTGCTATGCGCATAAATTATAGTTATTTTATTGATCATTTAGAAAAATGAATTTGCGACTTTCAAACTTTGTAATGGCACATAAGCAACTTGCTTGAAACCTGCAATGAAATTTGCGTTTGTAATTCTTTTCCATTTTCAGTTGAAAATATGATTTTTAAACTTTACACAATACTAAAAGGAAAAGTTTTATAAAAATCGTAGCAGCCATTTTTAAGAAAAAAAAAAATATTTTTCTTAACGATTTTTAAACATTTGTATAAAAGATACCGAAATTTATTCATGTGATAAAATTTGTTTTAATATTCTAGAAATAGACCAAGAGCCCACAGCAAATTTTTGGGTGTGAAAGTTATCCAAAAATGAAGCACATGAGACGAAAACTTTATTAAGGCTTATGAAAAAAATGAAGGCCTTGCAGTCCCTGGTCGCGGCTTTAGTTAGTTATAGTATAGTGATCAGGGGAGCATTGTCTACGGCAAGGCTGTAGCCAGGGGAGGGATCACAGGGGTTTGATCCCCCCCCCGAAATTTTTGAGAAAGGCATTTGCAAATCATATTTTTCCACCTTGTGTGAAATTTGTAATCAAATATCTGCGATAGTTATTAATTGATCTACTACCTACATACCTTGATGATTTCTTAAGTCAGTGTATTCTGATGCCCTCAATTCTTGGAAAAAATTAACAAAAATTTAAAGAAGAAAACTTTAATTTTAAAAAAATTTTGGATCGTTACAATTTAACGTTTAAAGGCTGAATGCATGATATGGTAGACAAAATGCCATACACAACATGATTCACATAGACAAGTTTCTTAAAACACGACTGTAACATGCACCCCGAAAAGAACTTTTTCGACAGTGAAACGTCTATAAACTTACCTAAGAGATTCTACAGATGAAGATAAACTCTTAGGATTGAAGTTAAAATAATTTATCAACAAATTAAGACCTATACTGAGGAAGTTATCGGGGTGAGCTTTGCGCAAATAATTAAATGTTTGACGTTTAAGAATAGTTTACAGTTCCCATGCATAGGAAAAATTAAATTTTTTAAAACAGTTCTCCACCTATTCTGTGCTTAATTTTTTATAATATTTTAGGCACAAAATTTTTGCCTTTGCCTAAGCCACCTATTGAGTCATACATAAACCCCTTTTATTTATAATTATGGGCCTAAAATTGGGAAAATATAAATTTTGGATGCACAAATATTTTGCATGCAAGTAATGCAGTGAAATTATTTTTTTTGAAGTGCAAAAAATTTTTTATTCACCAAACTTTATCTCACGTGAAACAATTTTTGACATGCGAAAATAATTGCATAGATTTTTGCACAGGAAATGTAAACTGGGCTTTATAACGATGAATTTCTGTGGTGTTTGGTAGAAACATGATAACTCCATTTTAAAATTTGCGTCTTTGCGTCCACTTTACATCGTTCTACAACCTAAACGGGTGAACCGATTTTCTTCGAATTTGAAACATAATATTTCAAAGGTTATGTCCATAAGTATTCCAAATTTGAAGAAAATCTGTGGCCTCGTTTACACTCTAGCTTGATTTAAAGTGGGCGTAAAGACGCTAATTTTAAAATGGAGTTATCAGGTTTCTACCAAACACCACAGATTTATTTTCACGCAAAAAATGTCATTGATATTTGTTCACTTAGCTCGAATGGTGAAATATTTTTTTTCGAAAAATTATATCCCCCCCCCCCCCCCAAATAATTGTCTGGCTACGGCCTTGGTCTACGGATGTATCAACAAAAATTTGGGTTCGTACAATTATCCCCAAAGTTGATTTATTTGCATTTCTGAGGTACTATTACTTAAGCCGCGACCAGGAACTGCAAGACTTTCAATTCCTTCATAAGCCTCAATACAGTTTCGTCTCATGTGCTTCAGTTTTGGGTAACTTTCACATCCTAAAATTTGCTGTGGGAACTTAAACTAAAATTTTTAAAAACTTCTTAAAACCCAAGTTCCAAAAAACAGTTGATCATTCAGTTTCCAAAATATTTGATTTTCAAGAAAAAAATTTGAATTTTTTTTTTAAATTCAAAAAAAGATTTGATTTTTTTTTGAAAATTTTGGTGAAAAAAACTATGTAGGTATATTCTTTAGAAGCATTTTTTAAGAAAAATTGTTAAAATCAGAAATACTGTTTTTGGAGAAAATTGAAAATATAAAAAAAAAGATTCCTTGGGAGGCACCATTAAAAGCTAGCTTTTACAAAAAGAAAATTATTGAATTTGTTTTAAGAAAAAGTGTGGAGCCATTTTTAAGGAAAATTGAATTTTGTAAAATTGTTAAAAAATTTGATAGCAGTTATTTTTGGTTTAACAAAAATAAAAAACTTTTATGGAGAACCAGTGGAAGCATACCAGCCGTTCTGGCTCTAGCCGAACAGTAGCCGAACAGACAGACATAGAATTGTGAGATCCACTTTTTTCAGCGTCATCGTCATGACAAGTCAGATCAAAATCTCAAGTTTATTTTTTCTACGAGTTTCTGGTTTTCAAAATTCTGTCGGGTCAAAATTCTGTTTGCCAAAAATCTGCTTATGAAAACTAATATTCTGTTAAGGGACCTGGTCACTTAAGGAGCGGCAAGCAGCAGAGCGGCAATTTTCAGTTGTGAAACTGACGTTGCCAAGTATCTAAAGTAATGTAAAAATACAATCAAACAATCATTTTATTTTTCGTTCAAAAAACTCCATAACCTGGCAATCAGGATTGAATAAAAAATAAAACAGAATCAAACAGAAGAAATCAGAGCGACGCAACGCCCGCGCTGTGCCGGCCGCTCTGCCGCTTCCTGCTCGTGCGTAGCCGCAACCATACAATCCCATATGTTTTAATTTGTTGTTGCAGCTCAGGATTGTGTAGTTTTTCCACTTTTTTCGAGTTTTGGAAAAATTCAAGTTAGAGAGAAATACATATATTTTTTTTGATTCAAAATAACTTTTTATGGCCTTTAGTCCTATAAATTGGCGTTTCGTTCGGCTTACTCACTTGAACTCATCAGTGACATAGTGAGGGCTTTGTCATACGCAATTTATATTAAGTTCAGTTCAACTTACATGAATTTTTCAACGAAAATCCACTGTAAACTATACCCAACAAGATTAGAATTCCTAATCATTAAGCTGGAAGTATTTTTGCCCTGGGCAAACTTGATGAGTTCAAGTGAGTAAGCCGAACGAAACGCCAATTTATAGGACTAAAGGCCATAAAAAGCTATTTTGAATCAATAATTCAACAAGTCCAATCCTTAATGCTAAGTCTTCTACTTGGCTGATTTATTTCAGTAGTATATAGAATTTGTATTATAAAACCTTCATATATATTTTTTTGTTAAAAAATATTTAGAATGTGAAAAAAGGATAATAAGCGAATAATAAATTAATAGTTTAAATAAATAAAAAGAACCTTGTTGCTTCTTTTAAAGGGTGTTTTTTTTTTTAGACGTGTGGCTTTCAACCTTGACGTACTTTTTACGGAGTTGGTTTTTTTGACATCTGTCACTTGATTTTTGCTCAGTTTGATTTGCAATTTCATAATGAATAGACTTACTCCTGCATAACGTTTGCAAAGCGTGCAATTTTACTACCAAAATGATGGTTCGGTTCGCGCATCGCGCGCTGCGTCCTATATTCGGTCGATATAATCGCCAAGCGGAGTCGGAAATTCGAGCAACCATCGATCGGTTTCGCACCACGTTTACTCTAGTCGATAATGCGCATCCTCAGTGACGCCATACAGTGCGCACCGAAGCCGCTATTGCTGCTGAGAGTATCGAAGAAGACCCAAATGAACCCATCACGTCGAAAATTGGTGGTTGAAAATTCGTGGTGGAAAATTGAGCCTCTCGGCTGGATTTTATTCGAGCCAGCCACGGCAGCCACTTGCCCGGAATCATTTTTAAAACATAATGGCGAACCCTTATCTTTATAATAAAGCTAAATTCTTGGCTATAACATTAAATTATATGCGTTTTATTTCTTCTTGAAAACCACACGTCTAAAAAAATACACCCTTTAAAAGGCTTTAGCTAATAACCTAGCGATGGAGTCCTTTAAAAGTTAAATCTCGTGTTATTATTCTGCCCAACTTAACGTAAAAGCTAAAACCGAAACAGTTTCGAGTTAAAGAGAATTTCGTTGATTTTCCTCTAGTGGGCTTAAGGTCAATTATTGATTCTATATCGCTTGAGCTGTAACGTTTCGGGTGTGATTACACCCTTCTTCAGACAACTGTGATAAATAAGAATGTATACACAATAATTCTTATTTGCTGGTGTATTTTCTTGTCCGTTTTAAAATATTTTGAAAAAGACGTTTTAAAATCAATGGGCGTATCGTTATTTTTTGCGTTTGTATAAGTTTGAAAATTATTTTCAAACAGAATGAAGTTTTGTTATTTTTATTTGAATATTTCTATTCAAATAATAATTTCAATTTGAAAACAAACTCAAATATGTGTGTATGTATGATATAAATATGTATACATATTTAAGGGTTGAGTTTTAACTAAACGAATATGGTTTAATACCTATGAATAAACTGACTATAAACACTACTAAGCCTATCACAATCTGAACGTCTGTTAATACTATTTTCTGTGTTTTTTATATGTAACATTTCAAGTAACATTCTTTTGTTATAATTCTTTTCTGATTGTAAAATTGTTACATTTTTAAAAAAATTATTATTTGAATAGAAATATTCAAATAAAAATAACAAAACTTCATTCTGTTTGAAAATACACTCCTCGTCAACTGAATACGCACAAACATTTTTTAATATACTTTATCCATTTTTTCCAAACAGTGATGGTTATTATGCCATCTGTTGATGCTAACTATTCCCTTAAGATGTTAAGCAGATAATTCCGAAAGAATTATCCAAAAACAACCGTGAGTTTTTCTTCAACCACTTGCAAAGTGTTTTATATGCAAAGTAGGAGTTTTTTTTTAGTCAACTGAATAGGTACATCGCCATTTTCTTCGTTGTTTATAAGTTTTTTGGAGTGCTTGACAGTTTAAATTAACGATTTTAGTGTTTTCAGTAAAATTTAATTCTTGATTGCAAATTTTAAGAAAAATGGGTAGATCTACGTGTCTTAACAGTGTTGAAAAAGCTAAAATCGATTTACTTAGAGACCAAGGCCTAACTGGACGTTCAATAGCTGATAAAGTTGGCCAAAGTTTTAATGTAGTTTATTCTTACTTGAAAAATAAAGATGCATACGGCAAAAACATGAAGGGAGGTAAGAAAACAGCAACAACAGCAGCTGAGAGACGAAGAATTTTAAGATATGCATCAAATTCTTCTGATTCTGTGGCAAAAATAAAACAAAAAGTCGGCGTAAACGCAAGTTGCTCAACAGTATTAAGAGTAATCAACAACTCAAGCCATCTTAAACGAATGAAACTTAAGAAAAAACCACCACTTGACGAGAGACGGAAAATGTTGCGATTAGATTTTTCAAGACTTCACATGAGTTGGAAAAAAGAATGGTATCACGTGTTTTTTTCAGATGAAAAAAAGTTTAATTTCGATGGCCCTGATGGGTTCAACTTCTATTTTCACGACTTAAGAAAAGAAAAAAGATTTTTAAAGCGCCATCATAGTCGTGAAGGAGGTGTCATGATATGGGGAGCAGTCAGTTATTATGGAACAGTTGAGCTCGAGGTTGTAACATCAAGAATGACAGCAGCTGGGTATAAAGTAATTTTGGAAAGAAATTTTCCTAAATTTTCTAACATCTTTGGACCCATAAACTGGACCTACCAACATGATAATGCGTCTATTCACTCAGCGCGCATAATAAAAACATGGATAGAGGAGCAACAAGTGCAGTTGCTTCAATGGCCGCCGTACTCACCTGATCTAAACATCATAGAAAATGTCTGGGGATGATTAGTACGCAAAGTTTATGAGGGTGGTCGTCAGTTCGAAGACAAAGAAACCTTAATTTCTGCAATCAAATTAGCGTGGAGCGAAATTTCGTTAAATTACATTAAAAAGCTATACGATTCCATGCCGGATCGAATTTACGAAGTAATTAAAAATAAAGGTGGAAGTACCCACTACTAAACTTAAACAAAAACTTGTTTCATTCCATTCCAATACCAATTTTAATTTTTGTACCTATTCAGTTGACTCAAAAAAAAACTTCTACTTTGCATAAGTTACACTTTGGAAGTGGTTGAAGGAAAAACTCACGGTTGTTTTTGGATAAAACTTTGAAATTCTGTTATTTATATGTTACGAAAATTTTTACCATCAACAGATGGCATAATAACCATCACTGTTTGGAAAAAATGGATAAAATATATTCAAAAATGATTGTGCGTATTTAGTTGACGAGGAGTGTAATTTTCAAACTTATACAAACGCAAAAAATAACGATACGCCCATTGATTTTAAAACGTCTTTTTCAAGATATTTTAAAACGGACAAGAAAATACACAAGCAAATAAGAATTATTGTGTATACATTCTTATTTATCACAGTCGTCTGAAGAAGGGTGTAATCACACCCGAAACGTTACAGCTCAAGCGATATAGAATCAATAATTGACCTTAAGCCCACTAGAGGAAAATCAACTTTTTTAAATAAAAGGTCACGAAATAAGGATACATAGTTTAAAGAGAATTTCGACTTAGTCGATTGTATGTAATGTAAGTTCTTAACACGGTTTATTTGTGTGCAAAAATTCTGTAATAGCTACTGTTGTAAAATAGATTACAAAATTTTTAACAGAATAATGAAAAATAGAATCTTGAAAAAAACAGAACTTTCGTGAAAGAAAAACAGAATTTTGAAAATTAATTTTTTACCCGCTCCCACATTTTGTCTTATGCGTTTTTTCATACAAAAAATAAACGGTTTAAAAGTGTAATTTAAAAATTGAAACCTGCTATTGCAACGCCGCCATCGCCACCTTTTCGACTGCATCTTATCTACCTCTATAATTTTCGAAAATCATATTCGCATACAACTCTGTGTGCTTTGTCTTTTAAGAGTAGAATCTGATACTTTTCGTACGATGTAAGATATGACCGACACGACGTTGTCGTCGTCATCGTTGTCACCTAAGCTAAAACAATCATCCTTTTTCTTATAATAGAAAATGTTGAGATCTATTTTCCTTACCACTGGACCGAGATTATTAGATTGTTCTCTGAGCCTTAGGAGGAAAGGTGGCGATTGACGTTTGAAATGGGAAGATGATTACGAAAAAGACAAATAATTTTTGTATATAACTTTGGTCCTTGGTTCGATTCGGGATGCAATCGGTTTTCTGTCAGTCAACAAAAATGGAAGAAAACAAAGGAAAATCAACCCTCTACACCCCACACTCTGTCACGCTGTCGAAAGAACAAAAAGACTATTATCGTCTTTGGTTTTTCTTTGATTTAAGTTTCTTTTAATCTTTTTTTTTTGTCCCTCTGAAATCTACCTTAGAACCACAACAACTCTTAAAAGTAATACTCCTTACAATCTTAAAAAACTCTTCAAATAGTTTGTAGGTATGTGTGTGTGTGTTTTTGTATTTTTTTTTTCTTGCGTCTTGAAAATTCTTTCATTGTCACGTTCCTTTGTCACGATGAATTTTCCGTTTGTGTTGGCAAATCTTTCATCAAAGTGTTAAAGGACATTAAGCAAACTTAAAAAAAAAAAGTCCAGGGACTCCAGTATTATATCATGAGAGGGGAGGTTTTGAGTCTCTTTAAGAAGCTTCATACAATTATCTGGGGAATCGAAATTTCTTCCATGTTTTCTTCAAACTTGGGACTTTCGGCACTCCAAGCATGGTCATGGTATTCCCCCAAAATTGATTGGGCTCCTTTACTCAGGTGCTAATAGTGCTAACACCGTCCAGGTTTAAAACTGCTTAAGCCAGTCAACAGATTCAAAGACGGTTTCTCGAAAGTAATACCTTTCTAGCATCAGTTATCATTATCAAATCTTAAGCACCTATTGTTACTGTTTTCTGACTACGTCTCTGCTGTGATAACAAACAAAAGTAAAAAGTTAGCACATCAAGAACCATCACCAAATTGAAAGATCTATTCGTATATAGCCCATCAAGGAATATAGCGATGGCAATGACGGCGATAGGATAGGATTAATAAAACCTTTTGCTACGAACCAAGTTCTATAAATATAGAAGTAGAATATGCTCTTCTTGTTCGCTCAATAAAAACTACTTCCAATGACTGTATCCTGCGGACATATGATGTTCAATTTCAAATAGTTTTTCCTTTTTTTGAGAAAATCCAATTCAACCAAAAAAATCTTACACTAGTGAACTACTAAATTTGTTTCACCCGAAGCGGCAATGATGAAGGCAATATGAAATGAAAGGTCTTTTACCACCAGAACCACGCAATACCAGAGGGTGATGTCTGGATGTGTTCATCATCAGGCAACATGGTTTCATAAAATCTCTTTATTGAGCGGTTTTTTTTTTAATCTTTCTTTGAAATGCATCCACTCCACGGATTTTTGTTTTAGAATCTACAAAAAAAAAAAAAAATAAACGGTTCATTAGCGCACCTTTCAAACGTGAGACTATTGAGTTGCAATATCCAAGTTCGCTTTTGAAGTTTAAAAATTCTTTTGATTAATCTTTAAGCCAAAATATGAACAAAAATAAAGCAACAAATTAAATTATTCTCTTCTTTAATTTTTATCCCAATAATGACATGTTGTGTCTGTATAATTCATCGATTTTCCTTGAATCTCAACATCAGAATGCTTTAATGATATTAATCGAATAAGAAGTATCAAATGAATAAAAAGTACCGCCATCATACATTTTTATAGCTTATCGAGTAAGAAAGTCTGAGTATGTACATAAATCACAAAAGGAGTTTACATTTTATCTTTACATTATTTCACCCTTAAACTGGATTTCATTTCAAAAGGCATGCAGTGAAGGTGGGTGACAATGTCGCCCCATGTGTCTTCTAGGAATAATTTTAAACGTTAAAAATGTTTGTGAACCCATTGCCATTTGCATATCCAGGAAATGGAAGATTCGTTAATGCAAATGATTTTACACACTCACTCACCCACATATTATGGAATGGTAGATATCCAAAAGGACTACAATCCTTTAAATTTCGATTATTATTGATTCATCGTTTTACTAAAAAAAAAGATAAATTGCTTCAAATGAAATCCATCAAGCTTTAAAGAGGAAAAAAGATCAATCAATTCCAATTTTGTTGACTTATTCATAATAACTTGTTGAAGGTTTACAAACTGAGGGTAAATACCCCCCCTCCCCTTAACATTCTAAAAGCCTGTTTGATCTCAGCTAATCATATTAAATCAGTGATTATATACGCATATCCATATCCATATCCATATCCATATCCATATCCATATCCATATCCATATCCATATCCATATCCATATCCATATCCATATCCATATCCATATCCATATCCATATCCATATCCATATCCATATCCATATCCATATCCATATCCATATCCATATCCATATCCATATCCATATCCATATCCATATCCATATCCATATCCATATCCATATCCATATCCATATCCATATCCATATCCATATCCATATCCATATCCATATCCATATCCATATTCATATCCATATCCATATCCATATCCATATCCATACCCATATCCATATCCATATCCATATCCATATCCATATCCATATCCATATCCATATCCATATCCATATCCATATCCATATCCATATCCATATCCATATCCATATCCATATCCATATCCATATCCATATCCATATCCATATCCATATCCATATCCATATCCATATCCATATCCATATCCATATCCATATCCATATCCATATCCATATCCATATCCATATCCATATCCATATCCATATCCATATCCATATCCATATCCATATCCATATCCATATCCATATCCATATCCATATCCATATCCATATCCATATCCATATCCATATCCATATCCATATCCATATCCATATCCATATCCATATCCATATCCATATCCATATCCATATCCATATCCATATCTCATATTCATATCCATATCCATATCCATATCCATATCCATATCCATATCCATATCCATATCCATATCCATATCCATATCCATATCCATATCCATATCCATATCCATATCCATATCCATATCCATATCCATATCCATATCCATATCCATATCCATATCCATATCCATATCCATATCCATATCCATATCCATATCCATATCCATATCCATATCCATATCCATATCCATATCCATATCCATATCCATATCCATATCCATATCCATATCCATATCCATATCCATATCCATATCCATATCCATATCCATATCCATATCCATATCCATATCCATATCCATATCCATATCCATATCCCGTAATGCATTCTCGTTATCCGTTTCCGGATCTTATGTTATCCGTTTTCGTTATCCTTATCTGTATTATAGACTTGTAAAACCTTTTTTGAACTACATACGTTGCTATAAGTGACGAATTGCAGAAATTAACTAAAAAAATTCTTATAAGAAATATGCACTCCACTTCCTCCTTCATCTGATTCAAAAACTGTTTCTATCCAGTAAATTTTTTAATGGCCCTAAGTGTCCTTTCATGATTCTCAGAATCTTTTGTCTTTAAAATGAAAAAAAAAATATATATATTTATCTTCATTTTAAAAGTTATGGTAAGCCTTCTCCTAATGGAAATGGAATTGTACATTAAATTCCATTCGAATTCTTAAAAGAAGCTTACCATTATTTCAACTGTGGAAGCTTCAATATTTTATTGAATTTTCAAAATGGATCGAAAATAATCCTCAATTTATTTCAGCAGTCCAGTTTTTAGTCGGTGAAGTTAATGTCTTTCTTAAAAAAATACAAAAGAAGTTTTTAAAAAAAATTTTTATTACTTTTTCCGGAGATAGGTATCTACTTTTAAGTCATCTGTGATAATCGTTCGCTTTTCTCAAAAAATGTTTACCTCTTCACACTGCAATTAACCTCGTAATTTATTTACTGATAAAAATTTAGCATTGGAATGATTTATTCGAAATAATTAATAAACCAATAAATAAAACAAGAAGCACCTTCATTCGATTTGAATATCGGAAAAAAAAAACAAATTGTAATATCCTTTCAAGAACTCACTATGGATATCCTGTCGAAAATTTATTTCGAAGGAGTCTCGACACCAAATGGAATTCCAAGTCAGGCTAGGGCAATTTCAATTCAATTTAAATACATTTTCCATTAAGATGTCTCCTCCAGGACAATGTCAGTTAATTTTTTTTTGCTACATTCTTGTTTCTTTGTTTCTATATTCTACGCCCTTGATGGTTTCTTTTGGTTTTATTTTTTTTTGTTTAGTTTTTGTTAAAAAACAAAATCGTAGACGACAAAAAAAAATTCAAAATTATTTACGAAAGTCAATTTAAGTGATGTCAATTGTTGTTCTGCTTTACATTGTTTTCTCTCAACATGAACTGATGCTGGGTGTTTCATATATAGTCCGCCTTCTTTTTTCTTGCGTTTTCTTATTTTCGTTCTTTTTTTGAACAGGCTAGGCTGTCCAATTTATTATTCGAATACGAATGAAATTATTTACTTTTTTTTTTGTTTTGTTCTTATGTCTAAATGAAAATTACTTCTTCTTTTACAGTTCGTTTAAAAATTAAACAACAAAAATGTAATGCACCTCAACCTCCTGTGACGCCCCCTCCCGCCCTCCAACCACCATCGTCATGCCTTTTGCTGACATCCTTATACCGTATATACCGTTGATTACAAAAGAAGTCGACTTCTCAATTTATTTCTATTGTTTTGTTATAACCGTGGCGGGTGGCCGATGCGGCGGGCGGTGGTGGTGGCGTGCCTCGGAGCGGGTTGTTGGGTGGTGATGACGGGGTTGGGACTTATGGGGAGGCTGGTGGAGTTTTAAGGAATCGTCGCCATTAGTGCCGGTTCATAAAATGCCGTTCTCGCTACACAAGAGTGACACACAGTTAAATAAGGATTTGTATTATGTGTGTGTTAGATGGGGAACAAAATGAATGGTTTGAAGCACAGCTAAAATGTAACGTACTTATCCGCCTTGATTTACAGATTTGATTTGCCAAGGAAATAAATTTGCAGTCCCTTTTTGGGTAAAGTAGATGTTTTTTTTGTTGTATATTTTTAGAAAGGTAGGTTTATATTTTTAAACAAAGAACCATCACGCTTAAAGGAAACCAAAGGCTTTCGAACTTTTTGACCGAGAATTCCAAATTCATTGACACGGGTAATTTCTTGTCATTTATCATGATTATAGGTTCCACACTTAGGTGCCCCCAAGAAGATTTTATTTTGTTTTACTTTATTTTTAGTATGAAATTGAAAGATAGATTTGCCTTTGTATACGGGGCTTTGAACAAACGCACTTTTATCATGTTGTTCTTTTTTCGCAGCTTAGGTTTTTAGGTTAGATGAATTATGGAGTCAATATTGTGTTGATGTTTGTTTTTTTTTTTTGACAAAAAGGTGGAAGGGTTTGGTGGATACTGAAAAAAAATGTTGTTTTTGTTAAAAATTTGAAAGCAATTTTTAGTCATTAGTCACATTGCACATTAAGATTTTTAATTATGTAGTATTTTATGGACACCTCGCGGATACCTAGCGAATACCCCGCGTTTGTCTTGTGGATACCTTGTGGATACCTTGCGGATACCTTGCGGATATCTACCGGATAGTCTGCGGATATCTAGCGGATACCTCGTGAATACCTAGCCGATACCCCGCGGATGTCTTATGAATACCTTGCGGATACCTTACGGATATCTCGCGGATACCTTACGGATATCTCGCGGATACCTTACGGATATCTCGCGGATACCTTACGGATATCTCAAGGTTACCTCGTGGAACCCTTGCGGATACCTCGCGTATAGTTAGCGGATACCTAGCGGATACCTCGTGGATACCTAATCGATACCCCACGGAAGTCTTGCGGATACCTTGCGGATACCTTGCGGATACCCAAAGGATTCCTCGCGTATACCCCGCGGATAACCTGCGGATACCCTGCGAATACCTAGTGGATACCTCGCCTCACGGATACCTCGTGGATAGTCAACGAATTCCTCACGGATACCCCGCGGATACCCAGTTGAGATCTCGTGGATACCTAGCAGATGCCTCGCGGATACCTTGCGGATACCCCGCGGATACCACGCGGATACCTCCCGGATACCTCCCGGATACCTTCCGGATACCTCCCGGATACCTCCCGGATACCAAGCGGATACCCTGCGGATACCTAGCAGATACCCCTCGGATACTCAATGGAAGTCTCGCGGGTTCCTAGCTACCTCGTGGATACCTCGCGTATACCTAGCGGATCCGCGAGTAATCTGCCAGGCATCCATGAGGTATCCACGAGGTATCCTTGAGGTTTCCGCAAGGTATTCTTGAGGTGTCCGCAAGGTACCTGCTAGTAATCTGCTAGGAATTCACGAGGTAGTCATGAGTAATCCGCGAGGTATCGGCGAAGTATCCGTGAGGTATCCGCGAGGTATCAGCTAGGGACCTGCACGTTATCCGCTAAGTATTCACGAGGTATCCACGAGGTATCTGTTAGGTATCCGTGATCCCATAGGTATTCGTGATCCACGAGGTATCCGCTAGTTATTCGCGAGGTATATGTGAAATATCCGCGAGGTATCCGCAGGGTATTCACGATGTATCCGCGAGGTATCTGCTAGTTTTGGTAGACACAGTTTGCAAAAATGCCTACTTACAGAATTCATTGCTGAAGAATGTTAACGGTACGGCACATTAAAGAATACTGGTTGAAGTGAAAAAAAACTTTTCTTTTTTCGTTGATGTTGAAGGTGGTTGGAAGCTCACGCAGTGTTGAAATTGTGACTGAATCTTTAGATGAACGGCAAAAAAACATGAAGGTAGTTCAAAAAAGTCTGCAAATGCATAGGTGTTGAAAGCTTGTAAAATTTGAATTTCCTGAGAAGAATACAAAATAGCAAAGAAGCGAGTATTTGAGGTGCTTAATAGAACAATCAAAGATTTGAGAAAAATACGAGATGCTCTGAAGAAGTAATGCTACTGCCGGTGGTGATTTCCGTCACATTTACCAGTCATCCTACAATCAAATCCACCCTTAGACGAACACAACGTTAGCCTGAAAGTATCGTATTTCCGGGGAAACGTTAGGAAGCTGTAATAGACGATAAAATTACTGCAGGCCGGTGGTGATTTCCGTCACATTTACCAGTCATCCTACGCTCAAATCCGCTCTGAGACGAAGACAACGTTAACCTGAAAGTGTCGTACTTCCATAAAGAAGCGTAGACGACAAAATTGCGAGTTGCCGTGCAGAACGATCCATCAGCCGGTCTTTTCTCAAAAAGAACTTAAGGTCATTGGAAATGGATGAATTCTGGTTGATGCTGTAATAGGCTTGAAAGGTTGGTTGTTTTTTCAATCCTTTCTATTAGGAAAAGAGGTAGGGAAGGGTCTGTTGACGTTTAAATGGGATGTTGTGAAGTCTTTGCAAACATTAATTCCCCCATAACTCTGAACAATCTAAGATACATCATGCATGCCAGGGACAATCCTTGTTCCTTTGGGCTATTCCTCTAGAAAGCTCATGTCCCAGGTTCTATTACGAGGGTTTCGACCGCTTTGTTCCTTATTTGCTGAGGCCATAGGGTTTCCGATAAGAGTTCCTAACCATTTTTCCTTCGAGTTCCACGTCAAAAACCTAGGTGGGCAAGGTTCCTCCTTGTGCCATTTCACACATAGCCGGCAACCGGGTACCCGGTACCCACTAACCGGTCGTTTGGTTAAAGATCTTATGGAAGCTTTCACACATGCCAGAACTGGTTCATTTGTTGAAAACCGGGTAACCGATGTCGGCTAACCGGCTGCCGGGCATGTGTGAAATGGGCCTTAGAAGCTCATTGGACAAGGTTCTTTTTTGAGAGCTTCGACCGCGTTTTTCGCTGGGATGTTCACGTGACAACCGTTTTCTTCCTTTGGACTTCACTTCAAGAAGTTCACTTAACACAATTCTGTCTCAAGGATTCCGACCGTATCTTTCCCTGGGTTGTGTGCCAAGGATAATCGTTTTGTTTCTTTGGGTTACTCTTCTAGAAGCTTCATTGTTCTCCTTCGAGGGTTCTGACCACTTGTTCTTTGTTTACCGAGGACATTAGGTCCCCGATAAGGATTTGTGACAATTTTTTCCTTCAAGTTCCTCTTCAAGAATCTAAGTGGACAGTTTTATTCTTTGGGGGTTCCAACCGTTTTGTTCCCTAGGTGTTTCATTCCGAAATTAGATCTCGTTACCCAAAGTTTCATTTCGAATTCTGGACACCGCCACCGCGCCGGGCTTACCTGGGCTGCAAAGTATCTAAAAGCATCACAATATTGACCATTTTTTTGGTTGGTTCCCTATTTTTAGCAGAAATTCGGAGGATTGTTTTCGGGAAAGGTTATCCTTGGTGCTCGATTCCCAGCCGTGCCATCTTTGTTTCAATTTGCCAAACTATTGCCATGAAAAAAAACAATTTATTGAAAAGCTGTTAAGAATTCATTGCCGCTTTAAATAATTAACTGTCAACTGGCAGACGGCTTAGGTAATGCTCAAAAATGAATGTACCTACTTTACTATTGAATTTTTTAATATACTTCATGAAAAATAAATCATTTTTGAACCTGAAATCTATTCCTACATACACCCTTAATCAACATTCAATTTCCTCAATGAGAACCTTCTTTCCTGTAAAATATAAAATTGTTAGTTTAATTTCTAACATTTAATCTCAACCTTAAAGCTAATGTCCTTGCATACTAATATGAGCTCTTCCTGTCTAAAAATTAATCATTCCCTCACATAAACTAGGTAGGTTTATCTCTGCAGCATCCACTATGTCTATACCAAAACTCGACATTATCATTGCTTTGCTTTTAAAACGACAACAATCTATGTGCTAAATCAGGATAGTAGTCTTCCTTTTTCTTCTGTTTGTTTCTATTTCACTTTATAAGGATTGTTCATTTTCAATGTTTAACACGAGCATACAAGATGAAGCCACCCAGACACTCAGCTGCTGCTACCACCCCGCGTAACGCCGGCTGGCCGTTAGAAGAAACAGCTTCTTTTCTATGTGTGTACCAGCTACTAGAAAACAGCAACGCAAACGGCATGTCACCCAGAGTACGTGCCAAATCACAGCAATGTCACTCAGAAACACGACACCAGAGAATGACATAGGGAATTGCAAATATATGACAAACTAAAATTAAAACAAACATATAAACATAGAAAAAACACACATACCTACATTCATACTCGTAGATAGAAAAACACCACAAGAAGGATCCAAAAGGACGAAGAAGAATGAAATATAGAAAAACTTACAACCAAAGAAACAGAGAGCTTAGTATCAAATCAACATCTAAGTTCGTTTTCGCTTTGACAATGACGTTCTTCTAAGAAATGTATGTATGTGGCGAACAGAGGCAAACTACTCGCATAGAAAAGCGAAGGATCCTTCTTGCTTGCTAGCAAACTAGCAAGGATATTGGCTCGTGACATTGTTGGTGGTCGGGTTAACATACAGCAGCATGAAACAGAAACATTAATGTTTACGTCACATTGAAGAAACAGAAGCGCCAATTTGTTGAACGGATGTATGGTGGCAGCTAGACTACATATACAAAACATATACATACACACATATGAGTACAACATATAAGCTGCTGCCATATTTTTTTTGTTGTCCTCGGTGGCGCATCCTTTTCAGTTTTCCTTTGTGTATGATGTGGATTGGATGTGTCCCAACATATGAGTGTGCATATTGAATAAACATAAAATGTTAATTTCTGCATTCATAATGTCCAATTCTGTTTGAAGACGTCTCGTTGTTCTTTGCGGAGGCGGTTGTTGTTGTGTGCTTGGGGGATGTGGGTGGCTGGTGCTCCAGCAGCAGCAACATTAGGACGCGTATATGGGTATAGAACTACCTTATACAGCTCAGAGGGCTCTGCTGAGGATGACAACTACTCCTTGTTCGTTGTCGATTAAAATTATTAAAATGAAAGAGACAAGAATGAAAATGACATGTTGTTGGGGATTACTAGCGAAGTGATTTGTCTTGTGATGTTTATTTGAAAGTTATGGATGGAAGGTTGCTTTGTGAGTATTATTTATGTTAGGTTTGGGTCTTATATGTTTTGAGTTGTCTTTAGGGATTTTACTTTGATTTTTCTTTGTAATATGTATTTTTATAAAATAAATACACATTGGCACTGCAGTGTTATACTTTGACTTTCAAATTGATGTCAAAGAAGTAGTACAGCAGCAGCAGGAGCAGCAGCGTAGGTACATAAAACACACTTATTGCAGTTCTCTATTAACTACTAATAATGCCTCAGAGAATTTGGGTGTTATTAAGCTTCAGGCGTACATATTTTGCTTATAAAGGATGTTTTTTTTATAGGCATAAGACTTTGAAATGGAATAAAACAAAGATGATTTTTTTTAAATTGATATGGAATTTACTTTATTCGAAAGATAAATCTTCTGGCATTATAATTTAATTATGATTTCTGGCATATGGCCGCCACGGCTGGCTCGGACGTAGGTAGTCTAATATGGATGTACATAATTTTCGATGATTTTTTCCAACATTCGTGGCCATATATCGGCAATAACGCGACGAATATTGTCCTCCAAAGTAGTAAATCATTTCGGGCTTATCGGCGTAGACAATCGACTTCACATACACTACAGAAAATAGTCAAGTGGTGTTGAATCGCACAATCTTACAGGGCAATTCACGGGTAGGTATGTAACGTGAAACTATGCGGTTAGTGCCCTTTCACACGAAAAAACTGAGTTGCCAGCAAATTTTAGTTCCGTGGTGAGAAGGGCAGGAGGAAAGAGGGGCGAACAGAATCTCCCCGGTCGAGGATTTGAGGAGATTTTTTGACATTTCCTTTCACATCTCGGCTTAGGTGTGTTCAACCAATATACTTTCAAAGGAAATTTCAAAAATTGCCTGCTGATTTGTTTCCTCGTATGAAAGGTACAAGAGATTTTTAAGGAGATTAAGAGAAAACGTCAAAAAATCTCCAGCAACTTGTTTCTTCGTGTGAAAGGGGACTTACCAAACGTTTCCTTCAATAAATAAACTGTGACACGAGCTGTGTGACATGTTGCGCCGCCGTCTTGTTAAAACCACAGCTCCGGCACATCATGGTTGTTTAATTGATGAACCAAATAGAAATCATGGCTCTATAGCGATCACCATTGACTGTAACGTTCTGGCCAGCATCATTCTTAAAGAAGTACGGACCAATTATTCCACCAACCAATATAAAGCACACCAAACAGTCAGTTTTTGTGGATGTAACGGTGTCTTAACATACAGTTAAGGATTATCATCACTCCAAATACGGCAGTTTTGTTTATTGATGTATCCATTCAACCAAAAGTGAGCTTCATCGCTAAACAAAATTCGCTTATGAAAATTTCAAACAGCACCATGATTTTCAAAACAGATTTGAATAATTTAGAAGCGTTGTTCAGGCGTTGCGTCAGTCTATTCATGTTGAGATACCAAACAAAACTAAAAATAAATCACTTGACAGCTGACGAAATGGCAGCCAGTTAAAATAGTGTTACCAACATAAAGTTCTATACCTCTAAAAAAACACACACTTTAATAGGTTTCTCAAAATTCACGCAGATTGAATGGGAGCCTTAAGAGACCCCGCAAAACGATATCTCGAATAACGAAGTAATTTTCGTTAAAAGAAGTTTGGGCTGTAATATACCCAACTTGTGCTGCCGTAATTACCTGTGAATGTGCCGAATTTAAAAAAAATCATACTTAGTGTATGGTTTTTAGAAGGTAAGTACTCATTTTCTTAACGTAAAGTTATCATCTCAATTTTCGATTTTCAAAGAAAAAAAAGTTAAGCTGTGTTGTGCTCAACTGGTGCTGCCTTGTCCAATAAATATTTAAAAGAAAATAGCAAATTTACCAAATTTTAAATTAAATAAAAATAAAATGTTAAAAATAAATCCGCAAATTAGCTAATTTTACGGATGAATTTTGTGGCAATTTTAAAATGTTCAAAAAAATGAAAATTGTGCTGTTTTAGTCTTACTCTTAGTCTGCCATTTACGCTCGCAGAAAAGATAACAAAAAAAAATCGAACTATTACAACTTTTATGACCAAAAAACAATAATTTTAATTTTTTGTTTCTAAAAAATAAAAATTGTGCTATATTGTGCCCAACATTGCCATAAATGTTTAAAAATTGAAATGTCAAAACGCACGAAAATTTTGAATAGTTTCTACTTTTCTAAATTTGTCTATCAACGGAAAAATTCAGGCGTACAAACTTCTGGTTGGTGTTTACAATGACGCGTTGAGCTTTATGTTACGATTTCTTATTCAGCCAACTCACAAACCAACGTAACAGTATCGGCTGCAACGAAAAAGTAGAAACTATTCAAACTTTTGCGTGCTTCTTGACATTTCGATATTTTATAACTTGATGCTCAAGGCAGCACATGTTAGGCGCAATACAGCACAATTTATTTTGTTGAAATTCGAAAATGGTGGATAGTGGTGCTAACTTCACGCTTAGCAAAATTGTTTTCTGGCACATAAAAGTTGCAAATATGCTGATTTTTTATCAAAGAGCTGCACAAACTGAGCACAAAATAGCATTTTTATAATTTTTAAGAAATATCAAAATTTCAAAAAAATTTATTCTTAAAATTTGCAAAAGGCAGCACAAGTTGGGCACAATACAGCACAATTATTTTTTAAAACATTTAGCAAAATTTATTTTTGGCCGAAAAAGTTGCAAATATCCGATTTTAGAATTTCTAAATATTTCTTCGATTTAAAAAAAAATATTTTTGACACAAGGCGGCACAAATTGAGCACAAGATAGCACAATTGTTTTTTTGAAGATCGAAATTTTTAAACAAAAAAAAACAAAATTTCATGAAGTTTCGCAATGTTTTTTTTGAAGAACTCCTGCATATTTAAAATCTTGATGCCTTCCATAATCTCACAGTTACAAAATCTCACTTTTAACAATCTCGCTTTTAGGTATGTACAACTCGCAGCAAAACATTTTCCAAATATCAACCAATATCAATATCTTGCAAAAATTCAAATATCACAGTAACATTATGTATGGGTTGACTACGAAATCACGTAAATTGAAATCTCGCATTTAAAATCTCTCATGACGAAATCTGGCAATAGCAAAATTCCGCTTTTCAAAATGTCGCAATAACGTAATACCTTAAACTAAAATCTCACAAATTAAAATCTCGTAGAATTTTAGTGAATTGCATTAAATAGCTATATTTTTTAATCAAACATTGCAATTAAAAATCTCGCGCGAGATTTCAATTTGCGATATTTTGATAAAAAAAATGTATTTTTTGCAATGCAATTAAATTTTTCGAGATATTCTACCTTCTGCAAAATATATAAATTTCTTAAACTTTTAGATCACACCATTATTTATCAAAAATGTTTCTGTTAATTTTTCAATTTTCAGTTTTCCAAGGTAACAAGAGAGAAGTTTTCGCAAAAGATATGAAAATTTTATTGCATTGCAACAAATATGTTTATTTTTTGTCAAAATCTATTACTATCCCGTGTGAGATTTTAATTTGCAATATTTTTTTTTTGTGAGTTTTTAGATTGCGAGATTTTGTAATTGCAAGATTATTAAAAGTGGGTTTTTGTAATTTCGAAATTATGTAAAGCGAGATTTTCTAATTGCAAGATTTCGTTGCGCATAATTTCGTAACGTGAGATTTCGAATGAGAGATTTTAATCTGCGCAGTTTCGTACCCCTTCCAGATTGAATTTGTCACCATTTATGAAGTAAAGTGTCAGGAAACCCTAAAAAAAAGAAAACAATTTGACAGCTGACAGTTTAGGGTTACTGAAAACGGAGTGGTACACGAGAGAATAACATGATTTCATAATTGGACAGTTTTTCAAAAATAATGAAAGTTTGGCGGTCATAGATCGAAAAGGGTGTTCCAAAATTTACACAAGATTTTAATGAAATAGAAACCCCATTTTGTTTGCTTAGATTGATTTTTTTTTGGAAATAAAGTGCACAAGATAAGGTTATGTGTACAGAAAAGCACATCAGATGAATGGCATCCACGCTTTTTCTGGCACAAACGTACTCTGTGTGGAAATTTTCCGTGATCATTATCTCTTGTTACTGCTTGAACAGAATGTAAGACGGAGCTAGAATAGATGTCAAAAAAGCTGCAGCCAGAGCTGCAAGAGTTGAACAATTTTTAACGTTTACTGCAGCATTTTTGACATCTACTGCAGAATTTTTGACATCTATTCCAGCTGCGTCCTGGATTCTTTTCAGGTAGTTATGCTCTATTATTACTTACCCTAAACTGACAGCTGTCAAATTGTGTGTTTTTTTAGGGCTGCCAATACTTTATAACACAAATGGCGGAAAAATCAATTATTAATTTTAAAATATTTGAAAAATAGTTTTTATACTCACCAATTTTGTAAACAAGATTTTGAATTTTTTTTAAATACTTTCTTCCATTATGCCACCTTAACAATCGACCTTGTCATTGTTTTTCCCTATAATCAAAGATTAAAAAGTTCTACAAAATATTTTTCAATCCTTACAATAGAATTAAATGTAAAAAAAGAAAACAAACAAAACTAACTCACAAAGCTTGAAATAAGGCAGCAAAACGTAAATAAGTAGTCGCAGTTAAATGGGCGTCATTGTTTTATACCTATTTTGGTTTTGTTTTGTTTTACTCTCCCGCACAAGCAAGAGGGCATAAACTTCCGTTACATCAATCAAAATACTCTTATTCCCTGAATGGAGAACCAATTTGTTAACGAGCAACTAAAGGATTTTTACTGTTCCACCAACCGACCCACCGACCGACGATGATGTTTATTTTTCTTTTTATTGACCCTAATTTATAGCAATAAAAGTACATAATTGTATGGTAGAGAGGTATGGAATAAGGAGGTTTAATGGTTTTTGTTCTATAGAGATCTTGAATTGAGTACCTATCGTAATTTAATGATTTGTTAATTTAGGCTTTTTGTTTCGATTATTTAAGAAAAAAAAGAAAACAAAACTAGGAATCCTTGCATACTTTTGTGGGCAGGTTAAGTTAACTTTCTATGTGATCGGTCGTTTTAAATACTCGATTTACATTTAAGGGTGTTGGGAATTAATGTAGAACATAAAAAAGGTTTAAATTTTCAAATTGGGTTCACATAACATATAGGTACCTTATGTTCGCATTCATTGGGAACTAAAAATTTGCCATTATTTTAAATGAACACATCAAGCTGAAAGGAAGAACACAAACTTTTGCTCGGTTTTGGATTAACACACACAACCAACAAACTGCCATAATCTGCGTAGCCTCTCTCCATTAAGCATCGTGTTTAATGGCAATACATGTGAACACAATACCAGAGAGTGTACACTCCTGCAAGAATATAAAATTCCACCAATATTCAGGTCAAGTTAAAAGGAATATGTTCTTTTGTATAGCAATTAAAAGATTCAGGTTTTATTTCCTTTTGTTCAGTGTCCTCATTCTTCCAGTCTTAATTTTTTACGCACTGTGCGTTAAATGCAAATAGTATTTTACCTGTATCTCCAAAAGCCATAACCAAGAACCAACTTAAGCGTAAAAGTGCTGTGAAATTTTCCTATTAATTATTGTCCCATATAAGAATGAAACACATTCGAGAACATACCTACATTCTCCTAAACTAGATCACCTTCACACAAGCCCATTAAAACATCCTTGGGTTGGGTATAATATGAATTCATTTTTCTTCAGAATTGAAAAATTAAATCAGCCAGTAGGCTATAGCATGGAGTGCAACAAAATGTCGTCCTTCACCTAAACCGCACCACACACAAGATTTAATTAACAAGGAAGTGATGCAGTAGCATGCATCATGCAACAACGCTTAATGTCCTCCTTTTTAACTCCTGCTGCTATATAGGTAGGTAGGTACCTATACCTACTCCTACTTTACAATTTTTGAATTCAAAATTCAAAATAAGAAGAAAACAAGCGGAAAAGGGATAGTAGCGGATATAACTTTAACAAGAAAATAAAAGGATTTTTATCTTATATATGCACCAAGGATGCGGCTCATCGTATAACTCCAATGAAAGAGATATCGCGCCTTTTGGTAGGATGCACATATTAAAAGACGCTCCACTATACTCTGTGGTAAAAGCGTGCGCGGCTATGTTTAAATAAATAAACAATACAAAAGTTGCACCATTCTCCCATAGTAGTTTTCAAGAATAGGTACTATACCTATACATAGTGAAACCAAGAACACTTTATGATTGTCCTGGAATTTATAGAGGTATGTGTAAAAGGGTTGCCGTTGTCTGTTTTTGAAAGATATTGTTGGTTAGGAACACATGCGGTAGGCTTTTTTGCAATTGACTTTTTGTCTTGTTGTTTGTGCTTGACTTGCTTTTTAATGTGCTCAAATTGCGCTGTCTTATATCTTGAATATTTAAAAAATCGCAGATCTACCAATTTTACAAATGAATTGATAATTGATAATTGATAATTGAATAAATGGGTACCCTCTAAAAACCATATCCTTAGAACGATTTGTTTTAAATACGGCACATGGCAGCACAAGTTGGGCACATTGCAGCGAATCCTTTTAAACGAAATTTGAAAGGAGTGGTGCTACCATGTGCACTAGCACAATCACAGTTAAAATGTTTTAATTAAAAACAGTGTTGTGTGTGGAAGTAGCGTTGCCACACTTTTTCCAAAATTATTTTATTTACCTTTTTTGATTTTATAGTTATACGTGTTCTTTCCTTTTATTTTTTATCCACCAAAAGAAAAAAAAAACAATTTGTTACAATTTGTCTATTTCTTATTCCATACAATTGTGGTTTTTCTTCTACATTAATTTTTTTATGAAAAATTACGCGCAAAGTGTTCGATTTTTGAGTTTATTTCTCAACTTAGTTTTACTGAAGTTTGTTGAAGAGCCCTCTCAGCGTTTGTTCCACTGTGTAGAAGAAAAAAAAATATATGGAAGCCATTTTATAAAATTTAGGAATCTATCATCCATATCAAATCTTGTTAACAAGATCACTTCAAAATTCCTAAAAGTTTTTGGAGGGTGTAGCTGATTGTCAATGTTTCTCAGTAGCCTATATTCCATGTCTAGATCACTTAGTTCAGATTGAGTAAAAAAATAAGGAAAATGCTTGAAAAGTGGAATTAATTAAGAAGTTCTCTTATTTTTCAGAGTGATTTGAATAATAGATTTGAGGAGATTAAAGACTTGGCCATCATCATAAAAATTAAATAGCTTCAAAATTTCTCACAAGCTGTTATCAAAAAATTCCGGCATGTTTTTTAAACTAACTAGTTTCAAACTCACTGATTTCAAGTTGTTTTGATATACTCGTAAGCATCTGAGTTCTTGCACTGACTATTTTTCAAGTTTTCTGGGTTCGTTTTCCTTTTTTCCCTTTAGAGTTAGTCTAAGAGCTCGCAACATATTTTTGGCGAGAGAGGAAACCAGACGATATTAATGTTACAGGTAGTCCTGGCGAAGGTGATAACGAAAACGTTCGTCTGCCAGCAGTTAGTGGTCCCGTTTACGAGAAAAAGTGCATCAAAAGTACAACTTTTTGCAAAATTGAATTAGTGAGGGAAACCACTTCAAACGTAATATTTCCTAAAGTCTTCAACTCACTCATTACAAATATCGTTATGACAGACGTCTAAGTGGTCCCAAAACCCCCGACAGACGTCCTTGAAAGTGCAACTTTTTTCGTGTTTTTAAAATTTTGGGAAACCACTTGAAATATGTCTCATATGAAAGGTCTTGACTCCCTGAGTACGAATATGCACGTGACAGACGTCTAAGAGGCCCCAAAGCCCCCGACAGAAAAAAAAAATTTAAAAACACGAAAAAAGTTGCAAGTTCAAGGACGTCTGTCGGGGGTTTTGGGATACATGCAAGTTTAACACTGATATATCGTTAGGTACCTATGCCATTCAATTAACATTATACCTTATTGAGATAGAGATTTTAGATATTCATAAAATATAAGATGCAAGACTGGGCCGCATGTAATTCAAGCATGTTAGATTAAGAAATATGTGTTCTTAAAAACATAGTAGCCCAGTGAATTTAAACTTTTTTTTTAATAAAAGATTGGGGAAGCAATTTCTTCTTGATTTCGTTAAAGTACCATACATAAAGCTTAGGTCCAAATTTTCAACAAACAGGGTTGCCGCTATATTGATTCATAGAATGAATTCGTATTTAACGAATAATATCCGTAATTTTAAATTTATCGAAAAAATAAAAATGCATTCCTTACAAAATAAATTTGTTCTACAAATTTGAATATAAAGTATTTTTTCAAATTGTGTGTACTTAACGAGTTATAACCAATTATAAGCAAACAAAAATGGAGATCACACTTTTTAAGTCAAATTTTTTTTCTTTCAGTATTCCGCGAACATTTCTAGTAACCACTATATTCTACAGTTTTTTCCTTATCATTTTCTGTTTATAAGCAATTGTTTACCAACTGTATCGCTTAAATCAAAATGTTCGACCCTCAATCTATAACAGGGTTGCCGCAATCTTCAATTAAGGAGTGAATTTATTTTTCACAAATAAAATCCGTATTTTTAATTTTATCAAAAAATACAAATGCATTCCTGACAAGAAGAATAAGTTCTATAAATTAGTTATAAAGGATTTGTTCATGTTTTGTGTATTTAATGGGCTTTAACCAATTATATGCAAAAAATTGAGCTCACACATTTTTTATTCAATTTTTGTTCAGTGCTACGTTAAAATTGTCTCCTAAGAATTCTTTAAAAATCGTTAACTTACAGTTCTTATCTTAATATTTTTTTAGTCCAGACAGCTGCTTACTTACTGCAGCACCTGAAAGGCTTCCACACTTAAAATATTGCAATCAGGATTGTAAGATCTTAATTTTCTTGTTTTAAATCAAAAGGGTCGGTAGTTCTTGTTAGTAGCGAAAACACAACCGTTGAAAATATAAAAATCAAACAGGTTCTTGAAAAAGTTGATCTCGAAGAATTGCGATTTTCAAACAAATTTTTCGACAAGAATAACAAATCAATCAGAAATTCCTCAAACATGGGCAAAGTAATTTTTTCTTATCTTTCCAAAAATATTAGATTGTCTAACAACAAGTATCATCCTGATTGATTGCAAATTATTTCTTAGCCATCTACTTCTCCGTTTTTGACTTAAAAACGTTCATGTTCTTTAAGAACTGGGAAAATGTTGCATTGAAGTACAACGTCGTGCTGAATCTACGTGAAAACAATATTTCCGAGTGGGGAAACATCACACGAAAATTCGTACTGGATGTGAAACAAGCTATCAAAATGGAAAGCATATCGCAAGCAGAAAACTCAACAACTCGTCAACTCGAGCACCAACAGATAAACTACCTAAACACTGGCCTTAGTACTGCACAAATTTCAATGGTAATCCGAGTGCGAGGAGAACTACTTAAACTCAACTGTATGCCACACCGCGAAGATGTTCTATTACGTTGTCGTCTATGCAATACTTTAGAAAACGAGGACGTGATGCAGTTTCCTGTCCCATCTTGAAAAAAATTAGACGTTATGGCTATGGAATTGATTCTATGATGATGGAAGATATAAAACGCGTACTTAAAGATAGCGAACATTGGACTAGACTTGCTTCCTATTGCCATTCTGCTCTCAACTATAGAACAAGAATAATAGATGAAAATTTTTAATAATTTGTAAAGTTTCTCTTAATCATATGTATTGGTAAATCTACTCTCATTATTCGTTATTTAAAATCTTGCATTTTGAAAAGTTATTATTAAATTTGTTGTCATTTCTCGGCAGACGGCCAAGCCATGCTTAAATGTACTAAATTTAAAATAACCATTGTGAATTTTACTAATGATTAAATAAAGTACCAAAATGATAAAATAATAATAACGTTCATATCTCCATTCCTTTATTTTCTCGAATTTTTCATCACACACCCACGACTTTCTTGAAATTGTATAATCTATCGAATATCGAAAGTGAAGAAACGTGTGGGGGAGTGAACCAAAAACCACTATGTATGACCTATAGTTAGCTTTGAAGAAAATCGATGCAGTCATATACTCGTAGGATATAGGCAAACAGAGGGATAGAATTGTGAGATCCACCTTTTTATTAAAATTTAATAAATTAAAATTGTTTCTAAAAATTAACGTTGAAATTTTTTTAAATCATTTTATCGTTTATTTTTTCATATATTCATACATATTTCGATAGAAAATTTAATTTCTTATCTAAAAAATAATGAAAACTCTGCAACGCATTGTTCTTTTCTATAATGACTCTATGGCAACTCTATTTGGTTTGTTATATATGTCTATATCAAATGGACCCCCGCTATATTCAATGCAATTTTCGTCTTCATCGTCGTCTTTTGTTTGGTGGCATTGACGACAACGTCACATCCTTATAGCAATAGCCATCTTTGCTGTTCTTGTCGTGCATCTAAGATCTAACCTAGTTAACGGTATAAAACTAGAACAATAGCATAAAGCCAAAATTAATGGAGTTCCGTTTTCAACAGGAGCCAGGATAACACTATTTCTTTTTCTTATTTCTTTCCTGTGTGCTTGAATGGTGTGCTGTGCTGTGCAGTCGTTGTTGGTGAGCCACAACCGGGTAATGAAATTCGCTAAGGACCTCATAAGTTTTCTGCGGTTACCGGTAGCTTAAAGAAGAGGCTCCTTTGGTCTATCTTCTCTTTTAGGACGAGATTGAGAGCGAAAACCTTCACAGGATATACATACATACAGTGCATGCCATCGCCACACCGTAAGTTTGTGAACGTATGTAGATACGTTCTTTGCGCCGACAAGAATGTGTTGTCTTCTGGTTTACAGTTTATTTACTGTTTACGGTGGTGATGTTGTGTTTTGTTCTTCCCTCTGCAGTAAGGTACTTTCGATCAAAAAAAACAAAAGCAAAACAAGGATGTCACAGCCATATCTCTCTCTTCTCAGAACCAAACAAAGGATAACTTCTATGTTATAGGTTAGGTTTAACTCGCAGCATCTCGCTCTCATCGGACGGAAAAGATGAAAGTATCTACTTAAAGGATCATTTTTATGTTTGTTATGCATGAAATTTCATTTATGCGGCACTGTTTCTGCACACTCTCTATCTCGGTGTACAGTGAAGCCTGTGTGTCCATGGACATCCATGTTTGGGCAAAAGAAAAGTCCTTTCAAGGCATGCATGTGCTACTGCTTGCGTTGGAACTTAAAATTATAGTGTTGTTGTCAACGTTGATGACTTTGCAAGATAAATTCCTTGACATGCACTGAAGCAAACACTAAATGCGCTCGTTTTGTTGTTTTGTTTATCGGCGAAGGATACTTCTTCTCAATTCAGCTATGAACGAACTATACACAATCTTATCCATAAGCAAGGACATGCTCATAAATTTATTATCCACTTTTATTAGCGGCTCGGGTGTTTCTTCGTTCTCGTCCTTGTTTATTTACCTACTTTTTTTTCTTCGTTTTTGTTGACTTTATTTTTTTTATATCCTTGAACGTGACTACCGAATTGGATGATAAAACTAGCGCCGCGCATAGCGGCCAGAGACTTAACTAAATTGCAATATGGCGGTATAGTATATCTACTCTGTCTACAAGTGGTGATGGCGCGCGAGTAAGGACTATTTATTTTATGTTTTTCATTTTGATGTCGCCGTCTCGTAAAGATTCTTGGTCTTGGGTATAGCTTGTAGCTTGGTAGCTGTAAAACATCAAAAGCTGCGTTGGGGATTATTTCTGGTGTTGTGGCAAAATTGCTCTGAGTAATTTGTTGACGTAATTGGTTAGGATGAGCTTAGGTTTATTAAAAAGATTTATTATATTTTTATTTTTATTACACCAATATTATGTAGACTTAAATATCATATATGAATTTATTTTTCGCGTAAAAGAAATTGAGATTGATTGAGGATTATGTTGGGTAGTCAAAGTTTTTTTTTGTTATTATTTTTGTTTATATCCAAATAAGTTTATTGAGATATAAAATTGTTTTAAGTCTTTTTGCAAGAGCAGTGGCTAAGTAAAAATATCAATTGCATTGATGGCATTTTTATGACCATTTAAAATTTATGATAGTATGTCTATTATCCTTGGCTCATTTTTACGAGAAAAGAAAATTATAGAATGCAAAACACTCTCAAATGAACAGTTTAAAAAATTATTTTTAATGTTATTAAATATTTAAGCCTTGATATTTAATTCTGTAAATTAAATAATTTTACGGTAAGCCTACATAAATTCCATAATTAGAATTATAAAAATTTGAATACGAAAATAATTTTCCTCTTTAAAATTCTAACATTAACATACATTTTTTAACTGGCAATTGTTAAATAATATGAAGTATATTTAGTAAAATTGTGTTTTTACTATGGTTGCAAACACTTTTTTAACAAATTCAAACTTTGCATTCATTTTGAGGCACCCTTTATAACGGGTGTTTTTTTAGAGGTATAGAACTTTAAGTTGGCAACACTATTTTAACTGGTGGCCATTTTGTCAGCTGTCAAGTGAATTATTTCTAATTTGGTTTTTCATTTCAACATGAATAGACTGACGCCTGAACAACGCTTTCAAATTGTTCAAATTTAATTTGAAAATCATGGCTCTGTTCGAAATACGAAATAAGCGATTTCTGTGTTTAGCGATGAAGCTCCACTTTTGATTGAATGGATACGTCAATAAACAAAACTGCCGTATTTGGAGTGATGATGATCCTCAAGTGCATGTTAAGACACCGTTACATCCACAAAAACTGACTGTTTGTCGTGCTTTATGGGTTGGTGGAATAATTGTTCCGTATATCTTTAAAAACGATGCTGGCCAGAACGTTACAGTCAATGGTGACCTTCATAGAGCCATGACTACTGACTTTTTCGTTCATCAATTGAATATGCTCAATGATGTGCTCCTGCTGTGGTTTCAACAAGACGGCTAACACACAGCTCATGCCACAGTTGATTTATTGAAGGAAACGTTTGGTAACCGCATAATAGTTTCACGTTACGTTCCCGTGAATTGGCCTCTAAGATCGTGCGATTTAACACCGCTTGACTATTTTCTGTAGGGATATGTGAAGTCGTTATCGCTAGTCTACGCCAAGAAGCCCAAAACGATTGACCACTTGGAAGACAACATTCGCCGCGTTATTGCCAATATACGGCTACAAATGTTGGAAAAAGTCATCGAAAATTGGACCTCCAGATTTGGCTACGTCCGAGCCAGCCGTGGTGGTTATATGCCAGAAATTATCTTTAAATTATAATGCTAGAAGATAACCTTTCGAATAAAGTAAATTTCATGTCAATTTAAAAAAAATAATCTTCGTTTTATTCAATTTCAAAGTTCTATACCTACCTCTTAAAAAAACACCTACCTCTTTGTAGGAACACCTTCTTACTACGTATTTATTTTTTTAGAAGTAATAAATAAAAAAATAGTATCGGCTTTGGTGTTTTCCGTAACTTGTTTTCAGGGATCCGAAAAGGATCTTGGAGGAGTTAAGTATAGATTGGATATTAAGTATGGATAGATGTTGCAAGATCCTAGGATGCTTGGATAGTAGAACTCTTAAACGTAAGCACTAGAGCCTTTCAAAATATCCCACTTTTTGGCACCAATTAACTTTTCAACTATAAAATATATGGGAAATTTAAACAATATCAATATTGTAGAGAATTTTATAAACTATCTTTTGTTCTCAGAAAATTTTTGGATAAGAGAAATAATTTATAGGATATACATGAAAAACAAAAGAATAAAAATGTTGCAAATTCCTGCTGCTAGAGCTCGCCTCAGATTTATGAAGACTTTTTTACCACTTCATAATTAGACCATTCTTAACAAGTTTCAAAACTATTGAATTTGAGGTGAAAACCTTAATTGACTGGACTACACACTTTCTGTCCTTATGTAACTACGAATCTAACTTAAACATACCTTATTTAAGTCTAAGCTAAAACTATTAATCATATAATTGCTGTCAACTGCAACTGACATTCGAATAACCTTCATATTTTTTTTTTTTTTATTTACAAACAAATCTATTCGGCTATTATGAAAATGGTACATTATGGCGTATACGTACTATTATGTGTAGGTATTTATATTTATACCTTTTAGTAAGGAACAATTACGATTTAAAGTTTAAATATATGTTTGTCTAAGCCACCGTAAGATGCTTTTAAATCCACCCTTGTTTTTCTGAAAAAATGGACACACTACTCCGTTTTCAATGTTTTTCGTATAGCTCGTAAAATAAGCCGAGTTTGACAATTTATTCTTTTAAATCTTTTGCAAGGATTTAATTTTCTATCGAAATGAACGGTTTATTTTTTTTTTAAATCTTTTTGCAGGAAAAGCTAACAAAATACAACCACCCCAAAACAAAAACGAAAATCGAAAATCAGATATTTCTAATTTTTAAATAATTTGCGCCTGACATAATGATGTGCTTAATCTAAAGAAACATAAAATGCACGACTGCGGCGCACGTACTTGTTCGTATGTTAAAGAGGATTTGTAATTTTAAAAATTGTAAAAAAATGTAAAGGCATGTAAATTGTGAGAGAAAAGTAATTAAAGCTTAAAATTTGATATTTAAAGTTTTAAAACTACCCCCTTCATAGTTTTTCAAAAAAGAATGCCATCTGATTTCCTGGACAAATTTTAATTTATGAAAATAAAATTTTTAAAATTATCGGAGCAATTTCTTATATAAAATTTTCACATATTTTTCCAATTTTTTTTTTAAATTTAATATACAAATAAAATTTCTAAAAAAAAATATCAACCCGTTTTTGGAATATTAAATTTTCAAAAATATTTTGAATTTCAAAAATTAAATTCCAAAAATATTTTTGTTTGAAATTTTTAATATGCTTTATATTGATACTTTTTTTAATTTTATGCATAAATAATTTTTTTAAATCCTATGAGCCAATATTGAAAAAATTCTAAATCAAAAATAGCGTTTTAAGCGAGGAACTGTTTAAAGTTGCACAGTGCAATGTTTTTTATATTGTGAAACCCGTTTTATTTTTAGCAGATAGAAATTTTTATTAAAATCTAAGAAGTAATTTTCGAGAAAATTGAGACTGTCTTCAAAGGTTTTTTTTAGAATTTGTATGGATAGAACCGTTATTTTAGCATAAAATTAAATTTTGAATCAATATTAATAATATAATAATAATAATAATATTTTTAAAAAGTGTTAAATAATCGTT
This sequence comes from Dasysyrphus tricinctus, assembly GCA_963921185.1. Taxonomy (NCBI): domain Eukaryota; kingdom Metazoa; phylum Arthropoda; class Insecta; order Diptera; family Syrphidae; genus Dasysyrphus; species Dasysyrphus tricinctus. Next base: position 115,663,101 of record OY992533.1, on the reverse strand, counting down.
AGGTATTAAGTCTTTAAAAATCGACTTGATCCTTATGATTATAGGGATGATTAAAAAAGTGGTCTCACAATTCTGTCCGTCTGTCCTCTGAGCTACAGCCTAATCGGCTAGATTGATTTTCTTCAAACTTTTTTGGGTCACTCCCCGCATATATTTTTATATCTTTTTTTGTTTAGATCCATAAAATCTTATTAAACAGCTTACTCAAATTCCCAAAACTGTACTTGAATTTTTATGACATCATTATTTTGCTGAGATAGTGGTATTCAAAGTATTTTTTTTTATTAAAAGTCAGATAAAAGAAAATTGTTTGAAAAAAAAAACTAAATTAAAGCTGAATAAACAACCTATCTGAGCATACCATTTGATTGAGTCAGAAAAAAATAATCCATAAAACTGAAAGCCTTCATTTCTTGCAGAAAGACAATAACTTAGAATGCTGTTTTCACTCAATACGACCACATCACAAAGATACAGCTCTTCCAAAAACACAAGCAAAAATTGAAAAAATCGTGTTTTTTTAATCTTTTTGACTATTATGAATCGAACCTGGTTCATATTTTGTCATTTTTATAACCGTCAATTAAACGGATCTCTGGGTGTATTCTTGCTGTAAATTTTTCTTAGGCGTTTGTACTTGTATGTACATTAAAAACACATTTGACTCGGAAGTTTGAAGAAGGGAATTATTGCCATCATGTACTTGAGCAAATATTTTACAATTGAAGGTATTCGGTGTTTCAAAAATCAAAAAACAAAAAATGTTCTCAAAAACTCAATTTTTCTTCAAAAGACAATAGAAAAATACATTCAATAAGTTAAACTACATTAAAAAATAAACTAATTTGTATTTGGAATTGTCTGGTTTTTGCTCCGTCTTCTTGGTGAAAAGATTAAAAATTAATGGAAGCTTCGTTTTCTTCGTCTGCGGTGCAAAAACAAGACAACTACAGGGACCAAATTTCGCAAGTGATGTGAACGATTTTCCGTGTACACACTCTATTCATGCCCAAAACAAGTGTGAATAAATTTGACTGATAGTACAATTAGCCCAGGAAAATTAGACTTTTTTTTCATACAGTCAATAGATTCAGAGAAAATCGTGCAAGAACTTCATGGTGGAGTAAAATTTGTCAAAAATGTATCAAGATTTCATTAATGGATGGGCAAATTTTTTTTTACGATTTGTGTTTGGCTACATCTACTCATTATAAAACCAAATTTTTGGGGTGGCTGGGGTAAAAGGAAGGTCACCATCTTGAAAAGGAAAGTCATTTGGTTTTTATTCAACAACTTGATAGAATTTCAAAACAAAATTATGAGAAAATAACATTTATTCAATAAAATTATCTAAAAAATGAGCTATTAACCAATTCTGTAGGTTAATTAGTCTTGAAGTAATAGCGGGTCAAAGTAAAAGGGATAAATTACAGTTATTTGTAAATATCTCAACAAATATAATTTTTTTTTCAAAAAACTAATAGATGCATATTATTGCTTATAAAATTTTACACAAAAAAGATTTCGACACTTTTTTTCGAGAGGAGCAACAGATTTTGAGAAAAACGGGCACAAACCTACTCATAACCTATTTGACCCAAGCAAGATAAAACAAATTTCATTCCAGTAAAACGCTCTTATTAAAACGTTTTGGCACGTTTTTCTCCAAATCTGTTGCTCTTACGATAAAAAGTGTCATAATCTTTTTTGCGTTTTTCAAATATAAAACAAGTAAAAAGCAGAGTTTCAAGTAGGTACACACAATGATGCGGGATTTTTTGTTTGTTATTGTACCAAAAAACATTTTTCGTCAAAAAGTGGCGTTATCTGGTATTTGACCGGGATACTTCAATTCAGTGGCGACGCGTGAATGAAAAATATAGTCGTTCACTTCATTTATTTTTTTTCTTATGATTTAAGTTTGCACAAATTTTGGTGTTATGTACCTACTAGTATTTTTATTCAAATTTTCTCGATTTGTTTAAAAATATTTGCGCTACACTTTTGTGAGAGGAACTGTTTTCCTCAATTTTTTTCAATAATTGTCCTAGAAAAGGTAGATTTTAAATCTTTTAAGTTAAGCAAAAGATTTTCAAATAGATAATTCGTAAGTTTCTGAAAAAATTGCATTTAATTTTTATAGATGCGATGTTAGAATAAAAACAATGGTTTAATAAAACAAAAATGTAGTTAAAAACGATTTTAAAAAATTTCCTACAAAAATATATGAAAAGATTCAACATCATAAGGAAATTGAAAAACAAAATCATAAGAAATTGTTCTACTTCAAACAACGCCTATAGCTGCAAAATTAAAAAAAATTCTTTCTTTCTCTGTTAATGCACCTATCTTCTTTTTTTCAAAAACCTAATACTTACATTTCAAATTTCTTAAACAGTCTCCTGATTTAGACACTTTTTTTCTTAAATTTCTATTTTGGAATAATTAGCTAAAAAACCCTACTTTACTGCAGGGTCATATTCATAAATATTATAATATATGAGCCTATAATATAATTTTTACTTTTGTTCTACCACCCACCCACTTAGCTATGGTTATTTTCTACTTCATGATACCTACCAATTTTTTCATGCACTCAATTTTGCTTTGAAATTTAACGCTTCTTAAAGAACCCAGAGAAGTTTCACATAAAAAAACTCAATCCCTCGAACAAATTTCCCATTTCGTTCATATTCTTCTTGCACGAATAGCAAAAGGCATCATACATACAACCACTCATACTTTGCCCAACCAACCCATCCATCCTATGTCGAACACAAAGCACAAAAAACCTTTGCTTAATTTCGTTTGAAGTTCGAACCCACCACTACCATCAAAAACCATACCGACCAAACACCAAACAAACAAAATTTAAGTATTATAGACTTGAGCAAATCTCTCCACACTTGCTTGAATTCGTTCACAGGTAATTTGAACGAATAGGTCGGTAGTATTTTGGTTATACTTTTCTTGTTGTCTGTATGCTTTTAGTAGTTACATTTCGTTCACAATTCATGTGAACGAGTTGAAGGTTAAAAATGATTAGGAATTTTGGTGTCGCAGTAGCAGGTTTTTTTGTTTGTTTGTATTTAAACTGCGTGCACAAAAGGGTTGCACGAGCTGGAAAATTGGAATTTGAGTGCGAAATTGGCTCAAACTAGAAGAAAAGCAAAAGAATTTTGTAGGTGGTTAGGTTAATTTAATAGACTTTTATCATAATAATTTTATCTGAAAGCTAGTCGTGCATGAACGAATTGAACAATAGGACGCCTCGCCACTGGTTCAGCAGCAGATGGCTAGAGATGCTGCGATGGCCAGATTGGCTGAAATGAGATAAAAAAATGGCAAAGAGCTCATATTAGTTCATATTGAATTAAACAATTATTTTCCAAATTTAAAGAAATTTGGTTAACCCAGCCGCAAAGTGGACGTAAGAATGCATGCATACAAATATTTAATAATCAGGATTCTATCACACACCAAAGATTTTTTTCATAATTTTCAAGACTTTATTTACAATTTTTAAATTCCTAAACCAGTCGAGTCGTGCATTTTATTTATTTGCAATTCAATTCCGGTAATTTTGTCGTTTTTGGAAAAATTATTTTCCACTTTTTAGCTTTCGATAAATATAATTTATTTAATTTTTTAAAGAAAAGTTATGGAGCAGTTTTCGAAAAAAAATAATATTTTGTATGTAGGTACACTTGTTAAAAAATTGTAGATGCATGCTTACGAAAATATCAAGCACTAAATATAATCGGTCGTTTTAATAAACTTTGTCTAACTATAGACAGCTGTCCTACTCCAAAAAGTTATTTAAAGATGTTGTTCATTATTGTCCTAAAGTTGTCTAACTTGGACTCTGCTATATTTGTTTTTTTTTTTTTTTTTATTAAAATGAAAAAAAGAAAAACAGCTAGGAAAACTTTTATAATATTCTCTCCATTGAAAATATCATAAGCAGGCTCCATTGTCAATGGACTTCTTGGAATTTTATTAAAAAAAAATGAAATAAAATAAAATTAGCTACCTTCCATTTTACCTATTGATTTATTTTAAGACCATTTATCTTGCTTAATTTTTTGTTTTTTCTTCCAAAAAAATAGCCCTGCTGTGATTTTTCATTTCATCTTAAATTGATTTCCACTGTTAATCACCATAAACCGAACCTATTCATCCTGTCTGAAAAAAATCCCACCTACATGCCTAGGTATATCCAGATTTCGAATACCTTTACCAACAACAGCAAGAAAAAAAAAAAACATGAAAAATTTCCCAAAATTGTTCATCTCCCAAAAACAAACAAAAAATAAAGAAAATAAATGAGAAAAAGCCCAATATACCATCCTGGTTGGAGAGTAAAAGGAGAACCCGCTTAGAAAACAATTATAAAGTTCTAGGATCAGGAATTCACCTTTGTCACACGGACTCTCAATACTGGATATACCTTGCTAGGACAGGCTATTTCAAACAAAAAAGTCTTAAACAACAACAACAACACATCTCTACCTCTCACCTATACCAATACCTACATACCATGTGCGAATATTTGAAAAATTGAACTCCTTTCAATATAATCAAAAGAGTTTCGATGATGGCAGGCAAGTCGAGTAGGTTTAGTCCTTTGGCATGCTCTTAGTGTCCTTGCTCCAAACAAAACGTCGAATTCAATCCAGTGGTAAAAGAAAAAAAAATTCAAAAACGCGTCGATAAAACGTTTCGTTGGGAGTTTTACATCACTGTTGATGACAAGTTTTTCTTTTCGTCTTCAATGGCGGTTCCTGCCTTCATTTCACCATTATTATCCATAGAGTCCTCGTATATAGAGAGTGTGACTCCAACAATGCCAATGGACAAACAAAAGCGAAAATTCAATCGAATAAAAGACAGGCATTGGTGGTAAAAAAAAAAACATGAAAAATTAAAAAAAAAAAAACACTGACGATATCCTTGAGGACGAAGTTTGTCCTTTCACCACAATTCTACATTGGCACCGTTATCGTTGTGAACTGTATTCCATTCGGATATTTCACCGTTGTTGTTCGTGTTGTTGTTGTATCCTTAAACCCGAACGATATTTTCCATTTTTCACATACTCACTCGTCGTATATGAACTTTACAACTCGACGAAGTATACGATGACAATGACAGCAGGTAACGGTGCGACATTTACCTTCGTGATGTCCTTACACACATGGATTTATGGCAAAATGATGATAGAGTTGGTACCTCTATAGCCTGACCAAAAAATCAATTTCTCACACCTTGTTCGAGTCTAGTATTTTGGTCATAATTTATGAGATCTGCAAGAAGTCATGGCATGCTACGACAACCAACCGGCGCGGTGGCGTCGCTGAGGACCTGTCAAATGGCTTTGTCAATTTTTTTTTTTTTTTCTGTTTTGTTCACACTCTTTAATATGAGTTAGCAGGTTAGCTAGTCCTTGGACAAGAAAAAAGTTTCAGGAGCTGCTATGGTTTGGTTATTGTTTCGAATGGTTTAAAATTTGTTTTGCGTGTGTGTGGGCATAATGAAAAACTCGTATATTAGAATAAGTTATACGTTTTTGACATTCCAATGATACAGTGTGTGCGTTAGAAGGGAGGTTGACAGAATAAATTATTTGAATTTGAACGACAACAATAAGGAAGTGTTTGTTCTTTTTAATGAAGGGGCATTAGAAATAAAATGCTGACTAAAAGGAGTTCTGTTTATTTACTCAAGGCATTAGAGAAAGGTTTTTCAGCTTTTAAGGATTGGTTGTACCCTGCCATGAGAAATTTGACAAAAATATCGAGGAATAAAAAGAAGCGAGATTCTTCCTGGCGTATTTGTTAAATTTTTGTAGATGTTGGAACAGTGTTTCCATAAAGGCTTTTCCAATTGATATCGGTCAATGTTGACAGTCTGTGGCAGCCATGTTGTTTTGGCTCGGGTGTGTTGTTTATTATTCAGTCATTGATGCCAAATAATCATGGAAAGTTTCACGAATTGGTAACTCTAACATGGTCGTCCTTCCCAGTCATCTGTTCAAAGTTTGACAGCCAAACTCAAGTAGAACCAGTTCAGTGCACAATAATGCAATACCCGTTCAGCAGGATCTGCCGAATTCAGAACTGCTGTCCAGGAGAATGTGTTGAAGAACCAGAGGCAGTCAATTCCGTCAGTTGCGTTAACGATGATAAATAATAATTCTTTTTCAAAATAGCTTTTATGGTCCTACAAATTGGCGTTGCGTCCATCAGCTAACTCACTTGGACTCATCAGTGACATAGTGAGCCTTTTGTTATAAGCAATTTGTATTAAGTTCAGTTTAACTTACATGGATTTTTTTTGCAAGAAAACCACTGTAAACTATATCCAGCAAGATTAGAATTCCTAACCATTAAGCTGGAAATAATTCTTTTTGCCCAAATTGGTTGATATGCTCTCCACAGCTGATTCCACAAAGGACACTATGAACGATTTGAGGGTAGGGCTCTCTCGTGGAGGTGACATGAATTTTGGCCACCATAATTGTACAATTTGAGCTCCGTAAATTTTTTTTAGTGGTTTTCTGTATTTGCAGACTTTTTGCAATAAGTTGAAAACTGGCCTTCTCGGATCTATGACACCTAGGTGGAGATCTCAATTTCTTCAAGCCCCTAATGCATTTGCTCATGGGACCTGTTTTTTATTGTGCAGTGCACTATGACCCGCGGATATAAAGTTCGTGGGTCTTATGAACCAAAATAAAAGTAAAAAATGATTAAGGGTATCTTATCCTTATCGAAATGGCAATAAGACCTACTAAAAAAAAGAAATAAGGACCGTGGGTCTTACTGCCTAGTTAGGTTTAGCAGTAAAGCCCATACTAAAAGTAAGATTCGAACTTTTAGCTCCAAAAAATAAATGATGCCCTTGGAAATATGGTCTGAAAAAAAACAAAAATCGCGGGGTAACTGTCAGATATTTTGTACTAAATAAGGATTTCAACAATCAAACCGTGCGATTTTTTAAACTACTTTCAGATGCTTTTCAATATAAGGATTGGGTTGAAAACCTTCACCCGCGTGTTACAAAGGGGTGAATGAAAGTGGCATTTTTGTAGACCTTCTCAAGTTAGCAATCCAAAATGAAATAAGGCCCCAAATAGTTATTTTTTTCAAAGGATACTTTTTGAGAAATTTCATCATTGTTGTCTTCTGTGCCTTTTTTGGGGTCCTATTTATTTTTTTCTGTGGCTTCTTATTTCCTTGAGCTTACTTTCTTAAAGCATGCGGGTTCATAGAATTTGAATTCCCTTTTTGAGCTTTTTGAGTCTTCTGTTCCATTTGCTGCACTTGGGGCAGGTAATTAGTCGTAAATTAGTTGTGACAAATTCAATTTGATCGTGCAATGTTTTCTATGTTTTTTTGGGTGCTTGGCTAACTTGATATCAAGTTATCAAGGAATCTCTCACGGTTCAAAGAATGGAAAGGTGCCATAATTTGTCGTTAAAAAATTTTGAAATTTGGTTTGTTTTTTTTTTTTTTGAAAAGTGATAAAAACTTCTAAAATTTAGTATTTAAGTGCTTAATAATTTGCCGTTAATTAGTCTTTAATTAATTGTAAAAAAATCAATTTTTTCATGCGATGTTCTCTATGTGTTTTTTGGTTATTTGTTTTCTATGAGTGTCAAGCTAGGAAAACAACTTTGACGAACAGAAGAATGGGTAGGTTTATAATTTGCCATTAGTCAGTTCCGACAATTTTGAATTTGTTGTTCAATATAGACTTATGGCTAAATAAATTGTCATTATTAAGTCTTTAATTAATTGTGAAAATTGTCCTTTACAAGCTTGATATCAAGTAAGCGAAGCACCACTTAAGAAAGAGGTTAAAACTGCACCGAATGGTAAATGGATTAGTAATTTTTCGGTAACTAGTCTTTAATTATTTTATTTGTGACAATTTGGAATTTCTCATGGAATGTTTTCTACACATTTTGTGTTCCTTGCTAACTTGACAACTAGTTAATATAGCACCACCTCGAAAGGGAGTAGAAACTGTATAAACAGAATGATTTGTGGCTAAATAATTTATGGTTAATTAGTTGTTACTAAGTTTTGAAAATTAAGTGTTTTTCGTTCTATTTTTTCTTTGTTTTTTTTTTTTCCAAAGAGTGGTAACAATTTCAAATCTTCACATTTACTGCTTAATAATTTGCCATTAATTAGTTGTTAATAAGTTGTGACAACTTCAACTTTTTCGGGCGATGTTTTCAATATATTTTTCCACGAAATCACCTCATTTGACCCAGTTAAAACAATAAAGCAGCCAATTTTAAATTCGTTTTGAATGTTACTTGATATGAATTAAGGAATTTAAACGAAAAACATAGAAAACATTGCACAACTATGTTAAAATTGTTCCATACAATCAACGGCGAGTTAAAAACAAATAATTGGTCAATTAAAAAGGTTCTATAAGAACTTTTCTGGAGACCTTTGCTGATTGCATAAGAATTTATAAAAATAAAACAAGAAACATAGAAAACATCGCAGGAAAAAAATTGATTTGTTCACAATTTATCTATTAACGACTAACTAATAGAAAATTACTAAGTACTAAAATATTAAATTTTAGTAGCTTTTACCACTGAAAAAAACACAAAAAACATAGAACGAAAAATTTGAAATTGCCACAAATAGTTAACGACAAATAAATGCGCCCAGCCACTTTTTGATCGTTTAGAGCTGCTTTTCTAACTTGATATCAAGTTAACAAAGCACAAAATAAAACAAAGAAAATAAAAGACTAATTAATGACAAATTATCCACCTACCCATTCTTCAATTCGTCAAAGTTGCTTTTTAACTTGAAACTCATTATTTCCACGGGTCTTATTGCACTACATCCTTCATCAAAGGGCACGGTAGTGCCCAGCCAAGTTCGCGGCACTACACCCTTTTTACAGGAACAAACTCAGGCGATTTTCAACCCCCCTCTAACTTCAGTACCAATAAAGTCAGAAACTTAAAATTCGGAGTATTTTCTGAACTGATCAAACACAGGTGGCTCACCAAACTTCATCTCTTTAGCATTAGTAGTTCCCAAGATATAGGACTTCAAAAATCGCAAAAACCGTAACTGACTGACTGATTCACTGACTCACTGACAGATCATCAAAATTATGGAGCACTTCCCGACATCGTAGAAACTTGAAATTTCGCACAACGGTAGGCCTTGTGGTACATACAAAGGAAAAAATCGAAAATCTGCAATTTTCTATTCAGGGGGCGTGGCATCCACCCACTTTCTTAAATATTCTATAAATTATATGGAGCCTTTCCGATTGTTGTAGAACAATAAAAATTGGTAAGTCGGTAGGGTTTAAGGTATTTAGAAAGAAAAAAATTGAAAAATAGGAATTTTCCATACAGAGGGCGTGGCATCCACCCACATTCTTAAAAATTCTTATAAATTATATGGAGCACTTCCGATTGTTGTAGAACGATGAAAATTTGTAGGTCGGTATGGCTTAAGGTACTTAGAAAGAAAAAAATTGAAAAATTGGAATTTTGCATTCAGGGGGGCCTGGTATCCACCCACATTCTTAAAATTTCTTATAAATTATATGGAGCTCTTCCGATTGTTGTAGAACGATGAAAATTGGTAGGTCAGTAGGCCTTGAAGTACTTAGAAGAAAAAAATCGAAAAATTGGAAGTTTCAGTCCAGGGGGCGTGGCATCCACCCACATTCTCAAAAATTCTTATAAATTATATGAAGCACTTTCGATTGTTGTAGAACGATGAAAATTGGTAGGTCGGTAGGGCTAAAGGTACTTAGAAAGAAAAATTGAAAAATTGTAATTTTGCTTTCAGGGGGCGTGGCATCCACCCACATTCTTAAAAATTCTTATAAATTATATGGAGCAATTCCGATTGTTGTAGAACGATGAAAATTGGTAGGTCGGTAGGACTTGAAGTACTTAGAAAGGAAAAAAATCGAAAATTAGGAATTGTCCATTCAGGGGGGGGGGGGGGGGGGGGGTGCCATCCACCCACTTTATCAGAATTGCTATTATTTGTATGAAGCACTTTCGGTTGTCGTAGAAGTATGAAACTTTGTAGAGCGGTAGGGCTTGACTTTAACCTGGCAAAATAAGTCTTTGCAAAAAGGAGTGAAATCACAACAAAAACATAAATTTTAAAAAAGGAGCCAAATTCTTATGTGCACAAGAAACCTGTGCGTAAAAAGTCAGCCAAAAAAATTTTTCAGTGATTTTTGACAGGCTGTATATTTCCAGTGAATAATCGTATTGCAACTTAAAAAAAGGGTTTAAGAATTAAGATTCTAATTTTTAAAATTGTTAGCTAAAATTTTTCAGGAGCTCCTCATGTAGTCCTATCAATAATATTCTCAAAATAATATTTTTATTTTTTTGCTTTTTACTTGCGATTATAGGTACTATAAGGCAAGTTTTGGATTCGTGCAAAAAAAAAAATTTGAGATAACAATCAAACATGATATTACGATGATAGTGAACACCAAAAAAGTGGGTGGCAAAATTCTGTCTGTCTGTCTGTCTGTCTGTTCGTCTACAGCCTAAACGGCTCGATCGATTTTCTTAAAACTTGGTACTTAGTGGTTTTTGGTGATTCTGCCGACACGTTTTTTTCATTTTTTTTTAGAACCAAAAATAACGGTACCTGTCATACATTTTTTTTGGCAAATTTACATAATCGTATTTTTCTCAAAAACGGCTCGACAACTTTTCTTAAAAAAAAATTCAGTAAATTTATTTTAGTAAAGGCTTTCTTTGGGTGGAAAACCATTTTTCAAAAATGGTTATTAATGGTACCTCCCAAGGAACCATTTTTTTAATTTTTGATTTTCTTCAAAATGGTATGACCGATTTCAATTATTTTTTTTACACAGAAGCTTCCAAAAAATGTTAATAGTTTTGTGTACCTACCAATATTTTTGAAAAAATATTTTTTGGATTTTTAAAAAATATTTCAAATTTTTTTTTGGAACATCAAATATTTCCAAAACGGCATCATAGATTTTTTTGAAACTCGATATTTAAGACTTTTTTAGTACTCTCTAAAACATTTTTAGAAAAAATTTCACATTTATGAAAAAATAACGGTACTTTCCATACAAAAGTGAAAAAACCGCAAAGGAAAATATTTTTTTGCTTGAAAACGACTCCACCGATTTTGATTAAACTTTTTTCATATACTAAAATTAGTACGATCATAGAACGTATTTTTTTATTTTGAGTTTTCTCGTTATCAGCTTAACGGATTTAAATTAATTTTTGAATATACTAATTTCAGATAAGATTTAATAATATTGCATATCAAAATTTTCAAAAAAAAAGTTTTTGGATTTTTAAAAAAAGTTTCAAATTTTTTTTTTGAAAATTCGATATCTCAAAAACGGGTTGACAATTTTTTTTCAAATTTTGTTTTTATATACACATAAATATATAGTTTAAATCTGCATACCAAAATTTGTTCTTAAAAATGTTTTAAGAATTTTATATATAAAAAATTAATTTAAGAAAAAACCGCTCCAACGATTTTAAATTTTTTTTTCCCATACAATCATACTCCATCATGAATTAAGATGGTATACTTTTTTTTCACCTCAAACTGTCAAAAGAGTTGGTTTAGCTAATTTAAGTGTCGTATTTCATGCTTCTCTACATTTTTCTCTCATAATTTCCATGTTTGTATATACAATTTTCTTAAACTCGCAGTGTCTTGAACATAAGAGCAAGTACGTGCGACCCAGTCGTGCATTTTATTTTTTTGGTCTTCGGGCTTGAACAAAATTTATTTAGTAAGGCTGACGTAGGATTAGATAACCTGTTTATTTAGCATTAATTCCTTTTTTTTTTAGAAGTATAATTTAAGAAGATCAGCGACTGTTACTTGTAAAAACTTGCATATCATCGGCTTTCTTTCAAAACCTCATAAATCTTAAAATGCCATTTCAATGCATTTCATATCAAAACAAATCACGGAATTCAAATATCAATATCTCGTAACTATGTTATGGTACTTTTGGGGCTAACAACCATTTTAAAATCATTTAACAATCTAAGAATTCCATTTTATTACCTTTTAAATTTGTTTTGTGTCTTCTAAGCAATTTTTTAAAACAGACTTACAAGGCTTTGTCGAAACTTGCAAAGCGGCGCGGTGCCCAAATTAAGGCTTGGAACTCAGCCTTGACGCAGATTTCCATCTTTAGATCTAATTTACGCATTTTTTGACGAGGGGTCTACCGAAACCAGGTTAGTTTTGAAAGTGGTCTACGAGAAAAAAAAAAAGTTTGGGAACCACTGCCTTATGCCTACCCTTTTCTCAATGCCGCCCCTCTTGGAGCCTTTGAAAAATTGTTATACAATTTGTTACATAATGGGTAGTGCGTTGGACTATCATGCCAAAGGTCTGGGTTCGATTCCCAGCCGCTACCACCTAAAAACAAAAAAAAAAATGTTTCGAAGTTGCGAAGAGCTGACAAATCCTCCAAGAATATTTGCTGTCATGAAAAGGTGCTCATTGTAGGTTTTGTTTGTCGTAAGTTTGATATGTTTTGTGTTAGTTTGTAATTGAAGTTCTCGAAGACAATCTTTAAGCCCATGTCCATCATTTCGTGTCTTAATTGTTATAGTTGTAAGTTTCCTCCAGAAGCTTGAATAGACGCAATTTATGCATATTTTATCTAGCTGTGTCCTCTCTCATACACATATAAAATTGCAATTTGTTAAATACAATAATTTTGTTGTTGATTTAATTTTTGGAAAAATACACAAAAAGTTATAAGTTATAATATTGAATTTTTCAGCTTAAAGAATAATTTAATTTAATTTTAATAAAATTTAACTTGTAAATATACCCGTCAAAGGTCATATAATAGTTAAATTCACGATTATTCCCAAAGGTGTTGAATACCTTTTGCCAGAAATTGACTCACAATACATTTGAGTATGTAGATATAACCTAATAAAAATTTAACAGTGCCAAAAGTTTTAATTTATAACTTTTTCACTTTCCAAATCCAAAGGATATTTATGTTTATTCATTAAATAAACATAAACGCAGTAAAAGCTATTCACAACAGAGAGAGAGAAAGAGAGAGAAATAAGGAATCAAATAATCCAGTTTAAACTATAGACAACACATACATATGTGTATACGAATTCTGTTTTTTTTTTTGTTAACCATAAAAATATTCTTTAATTAAAACCATTTATCATTTTGTAAACAAGGAAAGACTGCAGTAAGCTCCAGAACAACACTGCATGCATACAATCATTTATAAGCTAATGAAACTCATCCTTGTCCCAAAACCACATATATGTATATCTACTTGCCCCTCTTTTAGCTTTCATACACAACATACCGCCACAACACCCTTGAACCAATTCAAATATTGAATTTAATGCCAACATTTTGACCAATTAATGTAATTTATTTTTCGCATGCATTTATTCCAGAATTATAAATTATGTAATTATCGGAATTATCCATCTGTTTTCTGGTAAATAATTACTTGTTAAGTCCGTTTGGTTGTATGAGTTTATATGTAGTGATAATGTTTATCTCATCGTCCGTGAACAAAAAAAAAAGATACATCAACACTGGGTAGGGTATTGGGGTGACCGCATAATTTTCTCGAATTTCAAAAGACATTTCTCAAATTCGTTTTTTTTTTTTAATGGCAAAGGTGAAGTTGAAATTGTTTGATAATTTTGTTTGTCGTTTTGAAAACTGTCTACGAGCTAGTTGTGTTGACTGAGATTCCCTCAAATTTGGGTATTTTTGTGTTTTGGGGCTTTAGGCACCCAACCGTGTCAAAGGAGTTGATGAATAAGTTACTACAAACAATTTTTTTTTAACTTTCTTGGACGATGAAAATTTTTGTATACCGTTTCCTTTGAAAGTAAACTAAACTAAAATATTATAAAATAAATTAAAATAAAATAAAGTAAAATAAAATAAAATAAAATTAAATAAACTAAAATATTGTATTTATACATCATAGATGGTCACCCTAGACATGTTAAACATGGAAGATACAAGAGATTACCAATCACATGGCAAAGTGTTCTCATTCTCAGATATCTGTTTAAGCATTTTATATTACTGGACACTTCAAAGGAATACATTTTTGGCATTATTTATCCTGAATGAAATGCACTGAATGATTGCCAACTACTTAAAAAAAAAAAATAAAATAATTTAAATCATGATTTGCTCTTGGGTGTGATGGAGATGTAATTCAATGATTGCAGCTTAATGAGTGAATAATTGGAACTGAAGAATGCCTGATGGTAAAATTAATATTGGCCAAACTAACTAGAGCTGTAAATTGGAATCGGTTACTATGAAATCAGTTCTGAAATATATTGGTTTCGAAGATTCAAGTTGCATGAATCAAGCTATTTAATAAAAAACAACACAATCTGTTTAAAAGGTTCAATAATTTAATTGAGTTAACGCAGAAGAAGGTGCCAGTAGCTGTCAATTAAGTAAATGAATTTTTGTTGTACAGAATATTGAACAAATTTAAAATTAATTATTTTAAAAGAAGAGATAAAGCTTAAATACCAACAAGAGTAGGATTTCATATTATTTTCTAAGAGGTAACAACAGGTAACAGAGGTTTATAAATAAATTTAAAATAAGTTAAAATAATATTGCATATCAAAATTTTCAGAAAAGCATTTCTTGAGTTAAAAAAAATATTTTTTTTTTGTTTTTCAACATTCGATATTCCAAAAATGGCTTGACAACATAGATAACTATCTCCATTATTGCTTGAAATGTCTGTTTCGAGCTCAAACAGCTGTATTTTTTTTTTAAGGAAATTGAAATTTTGGGCAGTCAAAGCATTGTTTTTATTTCCCAGAATAAATTTTCTTATTTTTGAATCTACAGATTCACTTATTTGTTTATCTTGATCAAATTGTTACTTTTTTTTCTCCTGCACAGACAAACGAAAACGAAACGAGGCTTAGTTGCGTGACCACGATGACAGGTGACAGACGTTTAGACCGCACTTTCGGAAAGGGTTTCGTTGGCGGAGAAAAAAAGAACGCGTTCAGCCCGCGTTTGATGCCTCCACCTCTGACTGCTCAGCAAGGCCACCCTTCAGCAAAAATATTATATACCAAATTTGATTACCTTGTTGACTAATTTCCCCGCTTCTTTTCCAAACCTGAAACGAAGAAAAATGGGCGCCAGTGATTTTTTCTTTTAAAAGGAAATCACAAACCTCTGACGCAGAACCGACACGGTGAAAAGATTGTTGCAATAAAATAATTGAATCATCGTTTCGAATGAAATTCGAAAATTATTTCTGTACCTTTGTTCTAACCTCTAAAAGGGCAAATGTCCATTTTTTACAATATTGACTAAAGTTCACTTTTTGACTCAGCGAAAGATGTTCTAAAACTGTAATAAGGGCAAATGTGCTCCAATTGTTTCTTAACAAGTAATAAGCATTTCTAGAAATAATAAAACTTTATTTTCAATTTCCAAAAAATTATCAAATTGGACATTGGCCCTTTAAGAACCAAGGTACAGATTTATTAATTATTTTGCTTGGGATACCTTGCAAAACAGAGGGCTTAAACCCAAGATCTTTAAATCGAATTTTACAGCAGTTATATCAGATCAAGATGAAACGCTATCTCTTTGTCCCGAAAGAACCAAGGGGATTTTACTAAGGGGTTGCGAGTCCTGCAATGTCAGGAGAAAACCAACGGAACACAGACTAACCAAATTTCAAAATAGCACTATCTTAGCCACAAATAATAATGACAAATTAACGAGTGAAATTTGAACAAAAAAATTACCAAACAGTTTAAAACTACTTATCTATCCATTTCCGCTCCTCTGCAAACTGCTCAATTTTTCCTCCTCAAGTTCTTAACTTTTCTAACTTTGAAATTAAAATTGATTTCTTCAATTTCTAATTCTCTTCTTTAATGCTCTATTAAACGATCTTTATTCTTGCTCTTCAGTCCAGAAGTGTCCTTGCAGGTTTTTCAATGACTGTTCGAACCTTCTTTAACTTGCTTCCCCTGTGCTTTTGGCCAATCAGAACCCGCGTACTTCTATCAACTAATTTGTAAGCAACTGCCAGCTATGTTAGTGAACAGTGCCACCGTTGACGAAATTCAGCGGTTCTACTTACTCGCACATACAAACCATAGAATTTGAAAGTCATCGTGGAATTCACCGATCGCTGGTGTCACTTCCAGGAGCACGGGAACACGATGAATGTATGCAGCCTATTTTCTAACTTTTTAAAAGAAAACCAGATGAAAGCACCAAACATCGAATAAACCAATTTCGAAATTGTAAAACCATTTTGCCCCTCCAAATTTTCAAACCTAGAACCCGAAAGTAAAAAAAGAGCTCAAGCAAAAAAAAAAAGAAGACCAATAACTAGTAACTTAAAATGCGGAAAGGTAAATTGGAAATTGTTCTACTTGCGATGAAAAAAAATTAACCTACTTCGACGAGATTTTGTTAGATTTGGGGAAATATAGGGAGTAGTCGATAACGTTTCATCTTTTACAATAATAAAGTTAAAATTATCTCAGGCACTAAGCCATTCTCCAAAAGAGTAACATCTAGCAGACGGCGACCAAATGTCAAGCGTGCTTCTTTGGGTAATTTGGATTCGAACAGACCACCTGTCTGTCTAGGCTATTGGACTTGAACAGACCACCTGTCTGTCAGTTATAAGGGCGTTCGAGAATCAGCTGTCACCGTCACCTTGATTATCTTGTTTCTTCAAGATACTGGGATAGGGCACTAATGGCTGATGGACCAATGTTTTCCTACTCTCTCCGAGTATATTAAAGAGAACACCAATAGAAAAAGTAGGGATAGAACGATAGGAATAAGGATATTGGAATTTGAAAATAATAGTTTTTGTCGCGGTAAATTTTACAGTGACAGAATTTTTGGTTTAGATAATTCACTATTACAGTCATCGACATAATTTTGAAATCTTTATTTGAATATAAGAGCAAAGGTGCGACCCAGTTGTGAATTTTTTTATTAACACGTTGCCGCCAAATTTAAATTTGAGTTTTATAAAACCAACCAAAAATTAATTTTCCAGGGAAGTGCATTTTCAAACTTGTTACTTATGCTTGCTAAGCAAAAAAAAAATAAATTACATTACTTTTGCTCAAATAGTTCATGTTGCTTCGAAATTAAGAACTTTTAAAAATATTCAAGTAATTAGGGACAAATTTTAAGATTTTTTTTTGTCGAAATCGTTAGAGCCGTTTTTGAGATCAATAAACTTTTTCTTAACGGTTGTTTTGCAAAAACCGCAGTTTTGGAGCTAAAACAAAATAATTTTCCGTATAAGGAACTACAAAAAATAAAGCTCAAAATTTGAAGAAAATCGCTTCAATGGTTTAGGCTGTAGGTCGGAGCAAGGACAGAGACAGACAAAATTATATGGGACCAACATTTTTGTCGTGCTCTCTTTCATCGTAATATCATGTCTGATTGTTATCTCAAGATTTTTGTTGCACAAAACTAAAACTTGCCATTAGGATCTTAATGCATATATTACAAATACAAATTTCAAGTAAGGCCTCAAGGGGGTGCATTTACCCTACGCTTGCTTGGACACAAAAATTTTAAGCATATGTGCCCTCAACATAATTGCTTCCCCCTAGTCATTTTCGGGTTTCAAGAAATCAATGGCCAAATATTTCGTGAAAAAATCTAACGAGCCACAACTCAATGGGAATCTATATGAGCAGAATGGGCTACAGCTCATCGGACTTACGTCAAGATGAAGAGGTGGATGAGGGCTTACCACACTCCCTGTGTGAATGCCCCAACCTAACCAGAACCAGTAAGGCAGCCCTAGGAGAACATTTCTCAACGAACTGCTACTAAAGAACATCCTAAAAATATTTTGCTCCCCCTTGGTATCATCTCATCTTGATCTCGGCCTCGTTAATCTAAATATCGTTACGTTTACGGTCTCGTTTTGTCTCGTCGTTTTTGTGCAAAAAATGTCAAATTGAAAAATGTTAAAATATTAACATTTAAAAAAAAAAATCAATTTAAATTTGAAAAAAATTTATGTTTTGTTTCACTTTTATTATTTTGCCAAAACTTTCAAGAACGATGAGACTCTCGCAAAATGTCGGCTAGAAAAATTACGTCTCGTTTCGGATGCGTGACGAAATCGATATTTTTCACTCGTGATCTGCCCTTATTCCCACATCAGGAGCGTAAACTTTAGGCTCAGTAGGTTAAAAAAAAAAAACAAAATAGAGTAATGTTTTAAGATGTCAATAAACCAAAAACATGAGTGCTCAAAACTTTTAAAAATAAGAACAACTCATACATGTGTAGGTATATGAAAAAATATGATATAATTTTCAATTCAACTTTCTCTAAGTCTTATTGGATTTGCATCCAGGCTGTTTGCCTATGTATTTACGGTCAAAACGTGCTTAATGTTGGAATCCTTACATTGTTGACACAAATGTTAGGCAGAGATCACGATTCTTTTCACAGAAAAGTCAAAACCTTAACTTTTAGATCAAATTAAACCAACATCTTAATACAATTTGCAATATGACCTTTATGTTTTTTCTATCCTCTCCACAGGAAAAGTTTAAAAAATCAAAACAAATTTAAAAATAAAACAACTCAATCCTGACTAATTATTCACTAGATTGTACTCTATGAATAAAAATTAAGTGCAAATAAAATGTGTCTTTGCCATACACTGACTTTCAAAAGTGGCCCTTTCCATCCATCTGGCTCAATCTCCTTTTCTCCGTCTATCTCTCTGTTTGTGTCTATTTATATCATGAAAAAGAAATGTCTTAATTATCATTTGTAATTGTATTTTCCTTAAGCTTGTTAGTAATATGCATGATGTTAATTCAAACACTTTGTTTCTCTTGAGCCTGTCAAGGACATTATTTCTTCTTCATCATAGCAACAATCCATGTAATATTCTATGTTTATTTATGAAGAACACACACACATACACAGATACACAGAGCAAAAGGGCTTGATATGAGGAGCAAAAGAAGCTTCAAACGAAACACATACACCTTCAACATAAATACATACAAAGAACAGAAACAAAACAAAACAACATCAAAAAAAGACCAAAAAGGAAATTAAATGGAAATTGAAACTTTGTTAATTTAGTTAAAAAGCTGAGCATCCTAGGCACTTCAAAAAATTCATCATTTTCTGACATTGATGAGTTTTCATCCTTCAAAGGAAGGCACACATATGTAAGGCCATATAGCCATTAGTATGTGTACATGTGAGTTTCTGCTCCTGATCCTTCTATATATACCTACCTCAAGATGGGTGCTCTGCTTTTGCTGGTTTGAAGTGTGTAATATAACCAAGTTCACAGCTGGGAGTCTTCAAAAAGCCATCAAAACATCAATGTTCCTGCTGCTAGAAGCTCTAAGGACACGACGAAAATGCTCTTAATTTCGTTAAAATTTCCATATGCATATGTGTTCATATATATACATATGTATGTTGGTTTTTGTCCTTGAGTTTAGTACCCTATACTCATACCAAGGAACATCCTTTATCACCAGACCCAACAACACCTACAACAACCACTGTATATAGTATAGTGGAGGATTCATCCCATCATATTTATTTCAAATTCATCACACGAAATATAATATTTAATCAAAGGATATAATTCTCTCAAGTGTATGTCCTTTAAGAGATTTTCTCCACCGCTTACCTTCAACCTCCATACACCACTTGTTCATCCTCTAATGTGAGTGGTTGGAAAAATTTCCTTTTTAAGGATCCTTTGATACCTTTTAAACCTAATCTACGTGGTACATTTCATAGATGATGGATGTGTAGAAAGATTTATGTGAAGCATGAACGAACCAAACGCATGCCACAAGGACTTTAAATTCTTGAATAGAACACCTCTTCTTTTTTCTTTTCACCAAAACCAACCAAAGAAAAAATAAATGTAAAGAATACAAAGTGTGCGTTTTCAGCAAATGAAAAAGTTTCTCCCATAAATTGTGTCTCAAAAATTTTACGATAGCTTTGGGAAAATTAATGGTCGAACTTAGTCTATCTATTATCCTGACGATAATGATCCTTTATTGGATGTTCCTTGGCTGGCAGTGCAGTTGTCATGATTATTGCTGCAACCGCAAGGATTGGTAAAAAACAAAAAATATATAAATCTACCCACGATCCCCCCTCACCTAAGAAGGATTGTTCAGAGAGGCTGGATGGAGTTCATCCGGTACTCTCATATGTAGTTGACTCACATCCGATATTCGAACAAATATAAAACTGCCAAGATGCGTTTTACACTCATTCAAAACTTTTCAAAAGTTTTTAATGCTCGTGCCTTGGTGCTTGAGTATCAACAAAACTATTCGAACACGTTTCATGTGGTGTATGCTGTATGGATGGATTCTGAAAAAAATACTATTTTCAACCACTGACTGTTAGAGCCCCTAAATGCCATAAAGTCAAAAAGATAAAAAATCCTTTGTTTCAAGGTATAAGTGGTATATGGACGGACGATGGATACAAATGGACGGTGATATATCAAATGCAGTTCATGTTTTATGAACTAAAGCAAAGAGAGCAATCGGGGAGGCGAGCAACTATCAGACATTCAATCCATTATCGACTTTATTGCTAGGACGGATGCAATTTGGCTTTTCTTGTACAGAGGTTTTATGCGATTAAAAATAGAAGGAAAGAATTTAAAAAAAATGACAAAAGTGCATTAATTCTTCAATGCACTTTCGCCTTTATGCTCTGTACCTATACGAGAATTTCCACCGAATTTATGGTATAGATTCATATAAAAAAAGCTAAGTAAGACATTCGTCAGAAAAATCAGCTGCAAGCAGTTTGAATTGTTAATATCCTTCTGTTTGTTTTTTAATACAAGAATTGAATGAAGGTAAATGAAAATTAAGGAGATTTTAAATAAAAAAAACTTCAAAGAAAACATTAATGTTGATAGATAAAATCAAATTCTTCAACGTCTTGCTGGTATCATCGTAAGAACGGAGTAAAAGAAATTCTAGAACTCCATGATCATTCAAAGCCTTGTGAAACTGATAGGCCAGTCTCACTTGGCGACAGCCATTGGCCCTAATAACTTAACTGTCGCCTTTTTGTAAACGACAATAACAACAACCTATCGTTTCTCATCGACACGGGTGCTGATATTTCTGCTATTCCGCCAACAATACATCAAAGAAAATTACGCAAATAACACTCCGATCTCAACTTTTAGAAATAAAACCCTCGTACTTGACCATGGACTCCGACCTATGACGCTCTTTCAAATGGAGTTTTGTGGTGGCCGACACACGTATCACGACCGATAATAGGAGCAGATTTTTTGAAATACTTCAGAATTTTAGTTGATCTTAAGCAACGTCCATCTCCACAATGGGATACCTCGTCACCAACAGTCCATCGACCGAGCTCACCAATGTCAACCGAGAAATGCCATTCCAGGATCTGCTTCATGGGTTCAAGGATATAACACGTCCTACCTTAGCAGCAAGAGCTATAAAGCATGGCGTTACGCATTATATTCCGAATACGAGACGACTTCCACTTTCCGGTGCCATCCTGCAAAAAGTGCTTCGGCAAGTCACACTTTTGGTCCCGAAGCAAAATGGAGAAAGTGGAGACCTTGTGGGTTGTGGGGACAGTTGGCGACTTAATGCCAACTCCGTTTGGAAGACGCAACAATTTTTTCAACGCTGGACCTATATAGAAGGCTTACCATCAGAAACCGGTAAGGCTGGATGACATACTGAAGACAGCTGTTATAACAACATTTTAGTCTGTGGGAGTTCCTTTTTATGCCACCTGGATTGCGGAACGCTGCACAAACGTTCAAGTGCTGCATAGATAACGTGTTAAGAAGAGGTTTGGAATTTTCATTCCCATATATTGTTAACATCCTTCTCTTCTAAAAATATGGAAGAGCATCAAATACATCTCCGTATAATTTTTGAACGCTTGCGTGAGTATGATTTGATATTAAACATGGATAAAAACCACTTAGCACAAGAAGAAGTATTATTCTTAGAGCATACAGTCAATGCCACCAATAAATAAATTTCAAGCGATTCTTGATTATCCAAAGCCAGAAAAGCTTTGTGACTCAAGGCGATTTCTAAACTCTACCGATTGTTACAGCCGCTTCCTAAGAAATGCTGTCGACAATCAAGCCATACTTCAAAGAAATATAGGTACCAAAGGGAAACAAGAAAAACGGCAAGACGATAGTCGAATGGTCTCCAGAAGCAGATGAAAGTTTTGAAAGGCGTAAGAAAGCTCTCACTGAATCAAATCTACTTTGACATCCGAAATCAAATGCGCTGCTGGCATTGATGGTTGATGCATCAAATTTAGCTGTAGGAGGAGCCCTTTAAAAACTTTCCAGAGGCAAATGGAAACCTTTTGGATTTTTTTTTTTTCAAAAAGCTGACCCAATCCCAAACGAAGTTCAGCATGTATGACTGACAGGGAACTTTCCGGTACTCATATGTCCGTAAAACATTTTCATTTCATGCTAAAAGGTCGCATCCTTTGTATTTTCACGAACCATAAGCCCTTGACATTCGCTCTCAACCAAAATCCAGCGAAGGCATCACTCAAGTAGGTCAGACATTTGGACTTCATTAGCCAGCTTACGACAAACATACGATTTATTGCTGAAAGTGAAAGCATTATCATCGATACACTTTCACGAATTTCTGAGTTTTCTGTTAACAAAAGCATCGACTTCCAAAAATTGGCGGTAGACCAGGAAAAACACGAGGAGCTCCAGCAATTTTTAAAAGGAATTTCAAATTGCTTTAATATTAAAAAGTGTCCTGTTCTTACAGATCTTAAGCTAGTTTTGCACAGTGACGTTTCAACTCAGCACGTTTGCCCAATTGTCACAAAGCAGTTTCGACAATCTGCATTCGACAGCGTACACAACTTGGCTCATCAAGGTAAACGTGCAACTGTGAAGCTGATTACAGAACGTTTCTTTTGGCCATCAGTCCGCAAGGTTTGTCAAACATGGACAAAGAATTGTATCGCCTGTCAACGATCCGAAGTGTAGAGGCATGTTGTCACACCAACTAACAAGCCTCAACATCGACATAGTGGGACCATTGCCGACATCGCGTGAGTTTCGATACCTTCTTACATGTTGTGTGGATCGATTTTCAAGATGGTTAGAGGCCATACCAATCCGGAATATGACTGCTAAAAACGTAGCTCGAGCCCCATTCGATGGATGGACTAGCAGATTCGGTGTTCCACAGCGAATTAAAACCGATCAGGGGTGGCAATGTGAGAGCGATCTTTGTAAAAATCTGATGAAGCTTTTTGTCATCACCCACATAAGAACAACTACATACCATCCGGAGGCTAATGGTATGATTGAAAGATACCACCGCATTCTCAGAGCTGCTTTCAGATGTAGAAACACCGATGCCTTTAACGGACGCCTAGCGGAGGCCTAGTGGAGGCTTAGCGGACACCTAGTGGACGCCTAGTAGAGGGCTGCAGAATACCTAGAGGACGCCTTGGGGAGGCTTAGTGGACGCGCCTAGTGGAGGCCTTGCGGAGGCATAGCAGACGCCTAGCGGAACTCTAAGGGAGGCCTAGCGGACGCCTGGTGGAGGCCTAGTCGAGCAGCTTTATTGGACTTAAGTTAGATATAGCTCACTTACTTCGTCGAAATCGGGTTGACTGAATTATTGGTCTACGTCATCCATGTTATGGATGACCATGTAATCTGCATGGTTGCGGAATTCATTTCTTCATATACAATTTGCCGAAATGATTTTTCCACATCCTCAGCACCGACTGTGATTCTACCACGATGATCATCCTTGCAGCTTGCAGGTCTCGGTTTGGGCCTTGTAACCCTGGGAGGTTCCTTTTAATTTTTTGTTAAACTTCCGAACTTCATTTCTGCAATGGCATCCCTCTATTTCCTCGATCGAGTGATTCTCATACCTTTTCTGTTTCCTTCTTAGAAGATTATGTTCCTCCTTCCTCTACTGCTCGTAGAGCACGCGAGCAGCTGTGGTCCTTCTATGCAGCACCGCTTTGTATGCTTGTTGTTTGGCTGCATGTACTTGCCGGCATTCTTCATCGAACCAGGGGTTTCACTGTTATGGTCGTGCGAGGCCCAGCACATCCGAGGCAGCATGTTTAATGGCTTCCTGGAAATTCTTCCACTGGTTCTCGATACTTGCAATTGGTGGCATAGGACCTTTTAAGAGGGCGGCTGTAGCCGTCTGACTTCGAACTTCCTCACAGTATTTCCCTGTTTTGGCTTTGTTATGGATATCCGTAGCATTACCTCGGAGCGTTCGGACATCTTTGATACTAGAGGAGTGCCTTGCGTCGATCGTAATATGGTCAATCTGGTTGGCGGTTGACTGACATGGAACTCACCATGTCGCCTTCTGTATATTTAGATGCGGGAACTGCGTACTAGCTACCACAACGTTTCCCCCGCAGACCTGAGTCCATTATAGGAGGTGGTGTCGTGCAGGCTATATCTTCCTATTGTGCAGCAAAAACTTCTTTTTAATTTGGCATTAAAACCACCCAAGACAATTTTAATGTCATAGCTAGGGCATATTGCTCATATGTCTTGTCTAGGAGCTCGTAGAACTCGTCCTAGGTGTCATCATCTTTCTCCTCTATGGGGGCATGCGCGCATATGAGGCTAATGTTGGCGAATTTAGCCTTGTTTGTCGTGAGGCGCTCGTAAGCATAGATGAAAGTGAAGACTTCTTGCATAAGTCTGCCTCTAATGATGAATCCACATCCAAAAAGACGCTGCCTTTGTGTGTGGTCGGTACCAGTCACCGTAGTAGATGTCGCAGTCTTTCCCTATTCTTTTGCCCGGCCTATCCCATCGCACTTCTTAGATAGCGGTGATGTCTGCTTTGTAGCAGTCTAGGGCATCCGCTTAATGTTCGGCTGCACGTGGTCTATAGAGAGACAGATCATTCCATGTGCAGATCCAAAATTCGTTGTCCTTTTTTCGTTTGCTACGTTC
Source organism: Dasysyrphus tricinctus (assembly GCA_963921185.1). Classification (NCBI taxonomy): domain Eukaryota; kingdom Metazoa; phylum Arthropoda; class Insecta; order Diptera; family Syrphidae; genus Dasysyrphus; species Dasysyrphus tricinctus. Next base: position 115,637,997 of record OY992533.1, on the reverse strand, counting down.
GTCAACAGTTAATCCATCCATATCCGAGACTTGGATGACTAGACCCTTACAATATAACTCCAAGGGCAGGGAGCCGGATTAACCGCTCCTTATAGGCCTGAGCTCCGAATATGTATATATTCCCTAACTGGTTCAGCCTGACTGGAACTGTAGACACCACCTTTGATTCCATCTAGGGAGTTCTTCCGCTATCGCCTTGATAAAAGGAGAGGTGCCTTAATGGGTACACTCCTCTCGGCCTCTGTCTTCAAGACTGTTCATGGCACCGTTTATTCTCTATGCTGAATTCATCCACCACACACCATCCATCTGATAGGTATATTGACTTCACTTTTGATTAAAGAGCTTTTCGCATAGTTTTTGTTGCCTAAAACCATCTGCACTTACCCACGTCCGTCAGTGGTCCCTTCAATCTAACTTTTCAAACCAATTACTCAAACGTAAAACTTTACCTCCATCATCATCATCATCGAGTGAGGAAATAACAAATCATCAATATCAGCAATTTTAACGTTTTTTTTTTTTTTGTTCTTTTTTAATCCTCGCGTTACTAACTGAGTTTAAAATTTTGAGTTTGAAGTTGAGCTTGACTGACTTATCTCTTATTCACTCACCATGGCTAATTGTTGGAGTAAAAATCCCAGATCCTTTTCGATAAGGATATTTAATTCTATGAGCCTCTACTAAAAGTATACATCCATATACTTATACACAGCGAAAGAAGGACCTCGCGGACATTGCTATATCCACATCTTGTTCAAATGGCGACGACTACAATAATGGTCGTCACTTGAAATGAGACTATCAGAATAAATTAACATCATTTCTTTGTAGGATTTTCATCCTTCGTCATCCGGACACTCTAGCTCGTACTACTCTTAATTTCAACGTCCTTTTTTCATTTATCCCACACAACAATATACGACATGGAAGTTGATGGTGGCATGGCGATTGCGATGGCGATGGCGGACAGAGCCTTGATGGCGAAACCGAAGTTGCTGTTTTATTTTTTATTTTTCTTAAGCCATTCAAATTACAAGCGCCCCGAACGAACTATATCCTAACAATGAATGGCCGGAAGGATATGCTAAGAGGGCAAGGATGGTGATGGAGCCGACACACAAAAAGCACACCAAAGACGAAGGACTAAGCCGTGTCCGCTAAGGAAACGCCCGGAACTGTAAAGCCAGTGAATTGTAATCTCAATGACGTGCTGACAGTGACCTTTTTTTCTGCTGCCTCGGCTTCAGCTTGTCCAGTCCACCGCTCTCTGTCGCTATCGTCATCTGCCTGTTTCGTTTGACTTCAAAGGAGGAGGACTATATACTACAAAGACAAGACAACAGGAAGCAGGAGACATTTATTTTTTGTGCCACTGCGCTGGATTGGTGGAACACTAAATGAGCAGAAATCCTTATGGGACAGACGCTTAAAACTAATTTCTGATTGTCACTCTTGTTAAAGTCGGTTGCCATTTTTATTATTAACATGGGTATTGTGTTGTCGATATGGTGGTTGTGGTAGCAGCTATAGCAGCGGTGTGTGTCGGAATGTCTTATGGGCAATTTTGCAACAAACTAACATACAAAAAAAAAGGACACAATATCACTTGATTGCGGGTATTTTTCCCCCTTCTGATGATTTCCTCTAACCCTAAACGATTTTTTTGTGTGTTCCCTTTGATTCCCCCCCCCCCATCGAACAGTGTGTATGTGTTAGACGAATGTGTGAATTGAGTTCAATAGATGGAGTTGATTAGTTGTGGTCGGTTTTTATGTAAAGGGTAAGTACGGGTATGCGAATGCCACACCAGAAAAAAAAGGACTTCTCCCCCCTTATGAAGGACGGCTTTCCACATTTCTGATGACTACGGTAGGGATTCTCTTCGATAAGTGAGTCAGCAATTTGAAAGGAAATTATAGTTTTTCGTGGTGGTGAAAGTGAACGATGATGTGTGCTCTTTTTTTTTGTGTGTGCCACACATAAATGTTCTATTCGAGTTGGGGTTGGCAATTGTGCGAGGAGAGGCACACAATGGAAACACACATCACTGATAGTTCAGCATAAAAGTTGTGGGTTTTCTGCAAATTGATTCCAGTTTTATTTTTTTTTTATGAGAAAATGCTTTATATTCGAGAAGAGGGTAAAAAAGATTGAATTGTGTGCCTGGTATAATAGGCAATTTTTTATGGAATGATGAGTAAGATTGCGGAGTAGATGTGTGGAGTGTGGTGGGGTATGGTATAAGACATGTTTATTACAGAGATAATAATATCAATATTGGATGACATAGTTATTATATTGGTTGACTTTTGTATTTTGATTGCTATCAGCCATATGGACTTTCAATAGAATTAAGCTTTAGAAATTCTTAAAAAAAAAAAATAAGACTTGAGGATGCATGATGCAAATAAGTTTGTTTTGAATATTAGAGATTTTATTGATTTACCCTCATTCTGCTTGTGAATAGCCTTTAACTAAAGCGTTAGGAATTTTTATGACCTTATTCACATGATGGCTTCATGATTCGACAATTGAACTTAAATCGCAGTAAAGTAAGTATCTTAGTATAACTGATAAATTACTCGGATGAATCTGGTAGTAATTGTATCAAAACTGGTGAAAATCACAGAACAATAAAAAAAAATTGCAGAGAAGCTGGTAAAAATCTCAGTAAAAAAGATAGAAATCTCGGACGAGTTCGGTAAAAATCACAGTTACACTGGTAAAAATCATGGTAACACTATTAAAAACCTCGGATGAATCCGATAAAATCACAGTAAAATTGGTAAAAATCATAGTAAACTGGTATAATCTCATATAACTGGTAAAAAACACTGTAAATTGGTATGAATCTCAGAATAACTGTTAATAATCGCGGATTTATTCGGTAAAACCGCAGTAATGACCGGTAAAAATAACATTGGTTACAACTGGTAAAAATCTCAGTAGATATAGCTGGTAAAAATCTCGGACGAATCCGGTAAAAATAACAGCAAAATTGGTAAGAACTACAGTATAACTGATACAATTCAAGGACGAATCCGGTAAAAATCTCAGTAAAAGTGATAAAATTTACATTACAACTGATAAAAAACTCGGAAAAATTCGGTAAGAATCGCCAAAAAAAACTGCTTTAATCTGAGATAACTGGTAAAATTCTCTGACGTATCCGGTGAAAATAGCAGAAACTGGTTAAAATCTCGGATGAATCAGATTAAAATCACAATAAAACTGATAAAAATATTGGACGAATCCGGTTAAAATCTCAGTAAAACTGGTTAAAACACAGTGCAAGCGGTTAAAATCTCGGGAGAATCCGGTACGAATCACATTAGAACTTGTAAAAATCTTGGATAAATCCGTTAAAAACTGCAGTAAAAATGGTAAAAATCTAAGACGAATCCGGTCCTAGAAACATAGCAGTAAAAAATCTTGGAAGAATTCGGTGAAAATTACAGTAAAACTGATAAAAATCTCGGATGAATCTGTTAAAAATAGCAGTAAAACAGTCTTGGATGAATCCGGTTAAGATCACAGTAAAACTGGTAAAAATCTCGGATGAATCTGTTGAAAATCGCATTAAAACTGGTACAAATCTTGGATGAATCCGGTAAAAATCACAGTAAACTGGTAGAAATCTCGAATGAGTCTCGGATCTCAATAAAACTGGTGAAAATCACAGTAAAACTGGTTAAAATCTCGGACGAGTCCGGTTCACATCGTAGTAAAACTGGTAAAAATGCCAGTACCTATAACTAGAAAAAAAAAAATATAGAAACAATTCCTGTAACTGGCACTTGTGTTCCTTTTTCTTTTCAAGACCCCTCCTTCCCGCTCGTCGGGGACAGTCTTTAATTTATTGGGCTGGGTGTGCTATTGTTTATGGTTTATTTTCGTCAATGTAGACCAGGAAAAAGGTGGGGTTGGGAGGAAGGACAACGTTCTATTTATATGTCATACTATTATTGTTGCAAGATGTGAATGGCAGGAAGTTGGTTGATTGATAGTTTCTTGCTGGTATAACATTCCAGGTTCGCCTTGGTCATCGCTGTTATTTGAAAGGTAGAGGCAGCAAGAGGATGATTACTCTTGTATTTCTTTGTCTGAAAAAGTCACCATATCGCTGTTCCTTAGCGTCATCCAGTTTCTGGGAAATCGGAAGGTAAGCTAATGACAAGCATTGGATCCATCTGATCCATGGGTTGTAGATACCTGAGTTACCTTGTCAAGAACTAGGAGCATACAATAATATGCTCTGATCACAGGCCTCGGATAGATAAACCGAGAATGTGCACCTTCTAAACAGGCCGCGCAAAGCTGAACAGCTATAGCCAAAACCCTCTCCTGTTTCAAAGCTGATGCAACAACTCTCCAAGAGCTCCTTGTCAAAGCGTATACGAGCAGTGTCCCATACATGATATTTAAATCCTCTTGGGAGATTCTAACGCTAAAATTGGCCTACACGACACCACTTCTGAAAAAAGGACTCCAGGCTTGTTGATTTTGGAATGGGGAAAATATGGTGCTAAACAGCCCACGATTCCCACGCCTTGACATCCACAATGTTGGAACCTGCTACCAAATCGTCTATTTCGCGATTGACGGAAGACATTCCTTTAGTTTTGTGAATGTCAGTACATTCCGAGGAGCCAACATCGACTCGGATCACTATTTATGTAGTTGGTGCCAAACTTTGAGTACGGATATCCAGAGCAGCTTTTAGGCGATCAACAACCACACAGATGAAATTCAATGTTGGACGACTTCAATTGCAGGTGACTGTAACCTATGCCGATGGCATATCTCTTGAACTTGCGAGAAATCCCGCGGCTGTATTTATGCACCCGGAAGACCAATGGCGGCTATATTTCATCAAGCGATAAGAATTAGCCGTGTGAGAAAGTATTGGCTTTCTCACAACCACCTCCGAGAAACTCCTGGTTCCACTCCAAATGTGCTCAGGGGCAAACAAAACCAAAATGGAGCCATACCAGGCCGTAGCTCCAGAATAGACCTGAGCATGAAAAAAAAAAAAAAATAATAATAACGTGAAGTCGAGGAGATGCAGAAATGCTAAAGCAGGAAAGAGGTGTGAGTGAAACCATCAACATTAGGATTCACAAGTCCCACTGGGCCCTGCAAAGATAGAGATGAAATAATTTAGTAGATCCGCAGTCAATGTTAGCCATCTGGAAGACTACTTCAACCAGTTGTTGAACGAATATGATAGCCAAGATGCTGCCAATCACCCTGAGCCAGTCAACCTATAGGACAACCAAGAGTTACATCCGCCCTACCAAAATGAGATTGAAGTAGACATTACCAGATTAAAAGCAATTTAAAGCACCTGGAGCTGATGGGCTCTTACTTATCTACTTACTTAAGGTGTTACTTAAGTCCGGGGTGGACCAGGGCTCCAACCAACAAGCTTCTTCCAGCCTGCTCGGTTTCTAGCTAGCAGTCTCCTGTTTCGCACGCCAAGTGGGTTGAGGTCCTCTTGCACTTGCGCTCGCCACCAGTTACGCTGTCCTCCTCTACTGCACCTTTCCATGGGGTTGGATTCAAAGGCATTCCGGGCCGGATCATTGATGTCTATTCGCTCTAAGTAACCCAGTCATCTCAACCTTTGGCTAGTTCGGTGTCGCTGTATAATCCGTACAGTTCGTTGTTGTAGGTAGACAAAGGCTGTATGACAGTATGTAAAAAGAGATGAGCTTTATCGTGCCATGTCCAGCTTTATAATTTCTGCTGATACGTTTTATCAGCAGGAAATTGGAGAATGCTCGCTGTTCCGTCCAGATCGATTGGGATTCTACCGAAATTTTTGACACCACCACAGGGTTAAGACAAAGTGACGCACTGCATGTCAAGCAGCTGCTTGGATTGTGCTTGAAAAAGTAGTACGTAACACAAATACCCCAGTACATCATCAGGCACTATCTTTCATTAATCAACACAATAAATTCGGTTTGCTGATGATATTGAAGTCAAAGGAGGAACCAAGCGAACAATAACCGGTGCCTTCAATGGAGTCCAGAATCGGACTGATTATAAACCAGGAAAAGCCAAAGTATTTGCTTTCATCAACAAACGACCCTTTACACCACCACCGACTTGATCAGAAAGTGGCAAATGATAGGTACATAACTTCAAGGTCGTCAGGAAATTTGTCTACCTGGGCACTTCTGTAAATGCAGAACACAACACCAGTGCGGAAGTCCCACGAAGAATAACTCTTGCTAATCTAAGTCTCATTGGCTAAGTAAGCAATGGAGGAATAAAACTCTATAGAGAAGAACCAAAGAGAGCCACGATGAACTATAATACTTGCTGTAGAGTGACATAAGCATAGTTAGAAAAATTGGTATTCAATCGGTGAAATGACTGGGCCATGTATAGAGCGAATGGAGATCAACGCTCCAGCTCAATAAGTTCTTAACGCCATTTTTGGATGGAGTCAGAAAGTTAAAGTAGACCTCGTCTTCAATGGAGTGAGCTGGTAGAGGGAGACCTCCGACTGCTTGGATTCGAGATCAGGCCGGCTGGAGGGGCATATTAAGTTAGACCCTGGAGCATCACGCTATACAGGGCCATCTTAAGTAAAGTAAGTAGGTAATCGATAATTATTTCTCAAGACACCTACCAAAGTGCGCACATAGCCATCATTTCTTTATGTTTATTTGACTTCTATGTACAAAAAACAACCTACAAAGCAATAAATCATTTTTATAATATGAAAAAAAAGCTTCAAAGGACATTATAATTTCCAAAATGTGCCTTCTTTGAAGTTTTCACAAAAATAAAATAGCACTGAATTTCCAGAATCGAAATATCAAATTACCTCACACTTCAGATTATATCGTCAAGCATCTCCTCTTAACTTCACGTTATACCAACCTATCACTTGTGTGAAGGTATTTACATAGCTAGGACTGTTCAACTATATTAAGTATCAAATCATAATTTGAAGTAGGCTATACCTACTTTAAAAAGAACCAATTAGGGTGCCTTATATACGCACTAAGCCATCACACGTGCTCTCAATAATTGAAGTAAAACAAAAATGAACAAAAAAAAAGAAAAGCAAAATATATGTCCTTGTTCATTTGTGTGTAAATTCATCCTTATATATAAGGATGAGGTACTCCAATCTTTGTGAGAGAGAGCTTGACATACTTGAATCGAATTTTGAAAAAAAAAATATCAATTTGATCGCCTCATGTCGTATGCGTGTCAAATGCCATTTTAAAAAGTGTCAATTTGCTCCATATGACATTTTTTTTCATGCGAAAGTTGGTACCTCGTATATTTGATACAAATAGAGTGAATAGATATGCTTGAAGTATAGGTGCTATATAAGGTATCCCCATAAATATTTGTCTATACAAGAATCCCCACCCTGTCGTTCGATAACATGTCTCCAATTTGGAAGATAAAAGAGATACTGATTTTGTTGTTCCTATGGATTTGGGGGCTAAGGCATTGCTAACATTGACTTAGATTACGTTAATATCTCACTTAAATAGGCTGGCATATGTCTGGGAGGAGAAGGAGGCGGAAGGCAAGTAACAAACTTTTGACATTCGATTTTGTATTTCCGGCATCGATGCGGAGATGTTTTTTTTTTTTTTGTATCCTTACTCCCTACAATTATTTGCCTCTCACTGGGGAATCTGCTCTATTTTGCTTCTATAATTACCTGCCTCGTTGAATGTCCGAATGATGTCAGTTTCATGGATCGCAGTAATGGGGAAGCCCAAACAAGAATATGGACAACTCAAAGGCAAATAGGGGATAATGATATACATTCACATTATAATGTTGTTATCTTCAACAGCAACAACAACAAATTGTGTTAAACACTAATTAGATTCAGAAACAAGAAATAAATAAAAGAGAAATTAGAGATAGAAAAAAAAAATATTGATGGTCTTACCTTCTTCAATCTCCTATGGGCGAGAAGAAACTTTTTCTCTCCTGAGGATGTTGTCAAAATTCAGGTAAAACTTATGGTAACAAAAATAACGAAGACTTAATTAGAAGGCATTCACCCATATTTTGAGACTCGTTTTTATGGCTCGTATTCGACTACAGTCGTATATTGTTATTCCAGCAGTCGCATATTTGACTTTTCTCGTATTAGTATTGAGAAACGCACAACATCGCATACGACTGTTCATATTTTATGTTATTCCGAATCCATAGGCGCCCGCAGGATTTTGTCCAGGGGGGGGCGGACACCAAACCAATTTTGAGATATCGAATTTTCGAAAAAAATGGGTATTCAATTTTTTTTTTTATTATTTTAATATGCAATATAATTTGAGCTTTTTGGAAGTTTTTATAAATAATTTCATTTAAATGTTTCAGTCAATAATGAACTGTCTGTTAATAGTTACCCAGCGTAAAATTATTTTATATTTAATAGTAGACCGTACTTTCCAATTAACATACTCTTCAGAGTTAAACTCCCGAAATCCACAAATCTTCTCTCATAAGGTTCTTTTAGATCCCATAGATATACTTAATAACTAACATCTTGTTATGAAAGTTAAATTACTCTCATAGTAATTTTATAATAAGTCTCTTTTCAAATTCCAAATGCTTTTAGACCAAGATCCCAGGGCCGCCAGACATACGTCATTTTATCATAGCTGAATTTTTTTCTGTGAATGCACACTAGGGTAGGTATGAACGAATGGATAATACGAACCTTGAACCCGGGTGAAAATATACCTCCGAAACGCACCCGGGTTCAAGGTTCGTACTATCCATTCGTTCATACCTACCATAGTGTGCATTCACAGAAAAAAATTCAGCTATGATAAAATGACGTATGTCTGGCGGTCTTGGGATCTTACTCTATTTAGTTTTATTGAAATAAATTTTTTCTCCCTTAGTAGGAGTGTATAATTTTTAAGTCTTATAATATTTTTATTATGAAATTTGATCTCTGTTAACAATATTGTGATGCTAATAATCCCATAGTAAAAACCTTATAAGCGGATATGACCGGTGGCTATGCTATACTGTACTAGTTTTCATAACAAGAAGCTAATAGGAGTTGAAATAAAAACAAAATGCACACAATAAAAAATGTCTGCGTTGTAAAAAAAAACATATAATTTTCAAAAAAAAAAAGAAGACAATAGTCAATGGAACAAATGAAATATTCAATATTTTACATGGGGAGATTTCAAAGAGCCTGCGTAAAGATACTCTATTGCCAAAAAGTGAACACAAGAAAAAAAAGATAAGAAAAAATCTAAACAAAATAATTGAAATATGCATTATTTTGAAAGCGCTTTGATTTTTTTTTCGAGGTAAAATGTAATTATTAGATAATAAATTTTCAACCGCAATCCAATTTTGGTCCAATAGTGTGAAAAACAACTATAATAATGTACAGCTCAAACATAATTATTATTGATTCCCTCATAACATAAGTAGCTACTCTAACAAAATTAAATTATAATAAAACTTCATTAAGGAGATAAAAAGTATTGTTAATAAACGTTTACTCTTTCTATAAGTAGAAAAAAAGTCTCCCATAAGTGGGCCATTTAACGCTTATTAGAGTGTCATAACAATGTAGAAGTAGTGTTCGAGACTGACTTTAGCTCCTTTAAATTAGTGTAGTATGACTCTCGGAATATCTTATGAGACGGAAATTGTTACTTGGATTAACCACACAGACATTTTTTTGGAAGTTTTTGTATAAAAAGCAAGGTTCATAGAACAATAAAATATCATTCGTTCACTCGTAAAGAAATCAAAAGGGAATGTTATTTTTGATTCGATTTAAACAAAATTCATTTTCACTATAGCTAGGATGTGGATCTATAAAATATGGTTCGTTCCATTGAAATCTTTCAAAGAACAAAGAAGTTCTAAAATGTTGACATGTTTTTGAAACACCCTGTTTTTAAAATATCCAAATGTCAACGAATTTCCCTAATGGGCTTTTCGATTGGCAATCCGAAAGACCAATTCGATTCTTGTGAACGATTCTGAAATCAAATCCGGAACAATTTTCTCTCCTTTTCAGAACAAGAACTGTCATTCTTTCCCCATTCGAAAAGGCCATAAAATCACCTTTTTGTAAAAAATGTGAAAATTTCTGATTTTTTAGAAGTTTTCTTAAAGCATCTTCAACAGACTTTGAAAATTAATGGCTTGACAGAGATGGGGAGGGACCATGTATTTTTTTTTAATAAATATCTTCACAGCCGCAGTGAATGGATACTTGATTAAGAAAGATTTATTTTAATGACCTTCTCAGATCCTTATTTAAATCCGTTCAGCCAATGACCAAATCCAAAACAACTTTGGACGTACTGTTTACAAATTGTTCAGCGTTAAATTATTTTCTATAAATATATAAATCGAACTACGGATAATAGACTGTATAATTATTTTGTTTTTAATTAGTTTTTCAGATCAAAATTTAATAATTATTGATTCATTTGCTTTCAAACTCAACAGATTTATTATTTTGTGTATAAAAAAATGCATACAATTTTGTCTGTGAATTTTTCCGATATTTTATTAGTTATTCTTCTATTCGAGACGATTCCAACAAATCAGTTATCAATTAAATAGGTCTAGCCGTTCTTGAGTTATAAATGCTGTAACTAATCCAACTTTGTTTTATATAGTAAAAAACTAAGAAAATATAAAATTTGAAAGCTCAAAACAAAAATTTCGAATTCCGAATCAAACTTTTTTTTTTTAAATAAGAAAAATCTCCACTTTTTATTTGTAAACAAAATTTAAATATTTACTTCAACTTCATTATTCAGCCTCATCACGAACATCATTGTTATCGGACACTTGATTCGAGTCCCAAAAAAAAAAAACTATCACAGATAGTAGTGCAAAACTTCACACAAATTGCCATCAAGAAAACATTCGGTAATAGTTTGTTTCGGGATTGTTAAACAAATCCGATTACCATGGAATTCGTGATAGGGCTGATGATCAATTAAAAATATTAATATCCTTTCAAACAACTGACCTAATAGCCTACAAAGCAGATAAGCTTTAAATTAGAATTTTATGCTTACGCAATAAAATTATAATACATATTAACGTTTATTTCCTAAAGACTACGGTGTATATAAATATTGTACTTTTAGGTATTTAACATACTTACGTTTTTGTGTCATAAAATAACAACTACAAGAAGCACCACATTGTTTTTTTTAATTTATTCTTTAGAGAAAAGGAATTGCATACGCCTTGGCCCTCTACCAAAACGATCAAATACTTCATTGAAAAAGTTTTTTTGTTCTTTTCGATATTTGTATGTATGTACATCATTGTATATACATGCATTGTTAAAATTTAAAGTAAAAAATGCAAGTTGCGTGCTAATGCCAAGGGGGGGAAAACCATGAACTCAATAAAGAATCTGTAAAGAAAATATCCATATTTTCCAACAATATCGAAACTAAGGATATTTTCAGATACATTTGGCATGATCCAGAGCCAGGGGGGGGGCAAATCATCGAGAGAAGGCAAAGTATTTGTTAGAACTCAAAGAAAAAAATGAAAAATTTCTTAGTTGTGTGGTATTATCCACAGCCAGGGGGGGGCAACTTAGCTCTTAAGGTGGGTCCACACTATGGCGATTAACATTGTTGGTTAACATTGTCGATTAGCAAACATTTGTGTGGTTTGGAATTTTCTGATCGATGCGTCAGGATGCAACCGAAGGGTTCAGGGTTCAAATCCTGGCAGCCCCGGATCTATGGGGGAGCAAACCGGTGCCTGTGCCCCGGGCGGCAGCTTACAGGGGCGCCAAATCTATGTGACTGAAAAAACTGAGAATTTCGACGCTTAATGAAATGAAATGAATTGAGATGCGGCAATGGAATATCAAATTGTATATCTCCGTCAACCGTTAGCAGTTTTTCTATTATTATTTCTCCATTTAAAATAATTTATAATTAAAAATTAAAAAAGAAACAAGCTATAATACATTGTTCAAAGTTTTTCTGTTGTTTTTTAACAATAGTTTTTTGCATTGTTTATAAGTGTATTTTTACAAAACTTCCCCTCCTCCCTTAACTGTAGGAGATATATCCTACTTCTTCAATAATAAAACATTTGAACTGTGTCCCTCTACAAGCGTCACACCACGCCAGCCGTACAAATCCTAGTCTTGCCTAAAGGATTATTTGCTGGATACTGACAACTTTATTGCACTGTATTTTAGATCTTTTTTGATTCACACAAAATATAAATACCCACAAAAATGTAGGAAATCAGGTGCTCTAAAAAACTACTTAGCAAAAATGTTTTCGTTCAACGGAACAAAAAGTGAGATAAACGCTGAAAATCATTTTTACAATTTTCGACAACAATTTTTCATAATGTCGATAATTTTTGGAAACAAAAAATTGAAAAGATATTTTTACTTACGAAATAAAATAAAAAATCCTACTCTCCGAGAAAATTGAATTTACCTTATTAAACACCCTTTTTCAAAATGGCGGATAACACTAAATTTCTCACCAGCCAGAGACTGCTCTCACGCGTATCGAAGAACCAGCCAATCCAAAATAACTTGTGTTTTGACGTTGCTTAGCTCTCGTACTATTAAGGTTTGAAATTTTGTGTGTCAATTGCATTGAAATCGTTCAAGGAACAACAAAGTTATAATATGTAAACATTTTTTGAAAAAAACGGTTGTCAAATATTTTTTTCTGTTACAATTCTGTATCAGCTATCCCCTGAGTAAAATTTATTTCAATCTCTCAAGAAAGAACGAAGTTGCAAAACGTTGACATATTTAAGAAAAATCCTATTTTGAAAATATTTTATTCAGCTATAACTTTGTCTCAGCTATCACTTCTGTCAATTTCATTGACTTCGCTCAAAGAACAACAAAGTCCCGAGGATTTAAAAACATTTTTCGGAACTTTTTGCTTCGATACTATATTTAGCTTAACTTTGGCTTTTCGAAAGTGTGTCCTGTCGTAAATTTACCTTCTCCTTTCTTCGGTTCAGGGAATGGATCTCCAATAGTTCTCCAATGACAAATTCGGGAACGAACTATATTTTACAGATCCATGCAGATTTCATTCGAATGAAAACGAATTTTATTAGGAACCAAAAAATAAAATTCGTGATCGAATCAAAAATAAAATTCTTTTGAATTGTTCACGACAGAACGAATCATATTTTATCGTTCTACGAACCTTGGTTGTGTATCGTCTTTGTTTAGGCATTGTTAATTTTCTTATCTATAGTAATAAGTTGGTGAATAGGTACGTGACAAAAAATCCAAGCAAGCAGATATGTGGTTCCTTTCATTTTTATCAAAAACGGCAAGGGCGCCAAAATCAAGTTTTGCCCCGGTTCGGAAAAATAGTAGATCCAGGGCTGAATCCTGGTGGTACCCAACTTTTTTTTATTTTTTCTTGTCAACAATTAAGTTAAAACGATATTATATTAACATTAAATATTTATTCACAACAAATATTGCATTTTTCATCCGGTAAAAATGTGATAAATAACGCACAAAACCAGTAATTTTGTTCATGAAATCAAAACCCTACAAATGTTTTTAATAAAACGAAATTTGTTGAACAACTTTGTCGATTGCTATCCATTTGAATCGGGTTACGTTCGGGTCAACAATAATGTTGAATGGCTTTCTCGATCAACACGTCTACACTTACTCAACACTGTTGATCAACGATGTTGATCTACACAATTCGACATAATGTGGACGCGGCTTTAGGGTTTTAGCAACCCTACCGGGTTGATGGCATGTCGGTTGCACGGATACAGCCAACGAAATTTAAATCGGTATAAAAACTACTTTCTTAGTCTTCTTATCGGCTACAGCCTACAGGTTATTGGCATTATGTAGTTTGGACTTACATATAAAAATTTGTATAAATTTTGTAGCGCAGTAAAATACTTTCATTTCCCTTGTTTTTTCCATTTTCAATGTGCAGTTTAGTGGTTAAAACGTAACGCTAACGTGGTATCGCTGCCATATTGATGGCATATATTTTGCACTAATGCGATAAGTAAGTCTTAAAAATTTTCAATGGTAGGTATGGATGTTCACCAGGTTTGACTTTTTCCAAATATCGGACAAATCTATTGCATTTGATTTGTCCCAAATCATCTTCCGGATGGTGGATAACACTTTTATTGCTTTCATCACAAAAATTAAATGCATGGATCTTATATTTTATATAGAATGTTTTTGTTTTATTCCAGAAAAAAATCATAATTTTGAGAAAAGTTCATCTGGACCACGACGCACGGCGCCTGAATCCGTGCAAGAAGTTGACGATACGTCAGCTGTAGGTGCTGCATCTTCCTCTTAACGCTACCGGTCTTCCTCTTCTTCTTTTCTTGCTTCTTTCCGTGCTTCTCTTCTTTGGAAATCTGTTCCTTGACCTTACCCTGAGGAGTCGTGCACTTTACCTCCGAGAAGTGGTACAGCTATATCCAAATCGAAGGATGACACGCTGCTAACGCAGACACAAATGATTTCATTTGATGAAATTTTAATTATTTGACAAAAAAAATGACAAATATCTACAAGCAACGACAGACGTTGCTTTATAAAGCTTCTCGTATCCAACGTATACGACTTGAAAAACAACGATTTAGATACGATACGAGTTCGAGTTCGACTATTAGTACGAGACAAAATACGACTTGCGGAATATGGATGATTGGTTTGTTCATATGTAGGTTTATGGAAATTAGAAACTTTATAATTTAATTTTCATATAAAAACACCCGCCACCAGGGCGTAAATATGACTACTTTACATTCCACAGCTTTAATTTTTTAGCTATTTTAATAATGGAAAAAATCAGTTTTTCAATTTAATATAAATATTAAATTTGGTACCTTTGCTAATCTTATGAATTTATTTATTATATTAATAAAATAATAACATTTAAAAAAAAAACTGTCAACCCGTTTTTGAGATATCGAATTGTCAAAAACAAAAAATAGTTTGAAACTTTCTTAAAATTTCTTTTTTGAAAATTTTTATATGCAATATTATATGAACTTATTTGAAATTTGTATGTAAAAAAAACTAATCTAAATCCTTTCAGTTGATAATGGGAAAATTCAAAATAAAAACACCATTCTATGAGAGGTACAACTAATAGTTGCTAAGTGTAATACATCGGAGCGTAGGAGTCGTTTTTTAGAAAAATATATTTTCCTAAATGGTTTTTACTTTTGTATGGAAGGTATCGTTATTTTTTCATAAAAGTTACATTTTTTTCTATATTTTAGAAAGCAATAAAAATCTCTTTAGTATTTAGTTTAAAAAAATCGATCATGTCGTTTTCGCAATTTGTATTTGATTTACAAAAAAAAAATTTGAAACATCTCTTTAACCCAAAAACACTTTTTTTTTTAATTTGGTACACAGTACCATAAGAAAGTAAAAGATGGGAGGTACCATTAATAACCTTTTTTTGAAAAATATTTTCACACCCAAAAGAAGCCTTAACTAAAAATTATTCATTAAATTTTCTTTTAAGAAAAGTTATGGAGCAGTTTTTTAGAAAAATACGATATGTAAAATTGCTAAAAATAATTGTCTTGCAGGTACCGTTATTTTTGGATCTAAAAAAAATTAAAAAAAAAAGTGTGGGGGGAATGACCAAAAAACACCATATAGGTACCTGTTTTGAAGAAAATCGATTCAGCCATTTAGACTGTAGCTCAACTGACAAACAGACACAGGCGCGGATCGAGGAATTCAGTTTGGGGGGTCATGAAATTTTAAGATCAATAAAAACTGCTTACCAAAAGTCCATCTTAATTATGGCTTCAAGCCAGTCGAAGGCATTATCAGGGAGAAGCTTAAGACTTAATCGGACTCCCACTTATATGTACTTTGAGCTAGATATTGTATTCATCAACAAGATTTAGCTTCATTTCATACTTTTCGGACAATGATGAGAATGAGATAAACATTTAAGATTGGAAGCGAAATTGACGAGAAAACCGTTCTTTTGAAAACTTTTGAGCAATTCACAAAGAATAGTTGACAGTAATGGATTACACATTACATATATGGTACATAAATGTAAAACTAAAAAAAAACAAAAGGGGTAATTCAAGTATCAAGTGCCAATTTGAGATGAAACAGATAGAAAAATTGCATGTGGCGGATTCCAAGAAAATAACTGCAGAAAACTAAAAAAATTCCGCACTTAAAGATGTATGTATTTTCCGATTTAATTTTTTCTGTTTCACATTTTTCGGAAAAAAAAACTGATTATAATGAATTGTTCCTGTGACAGCGATGAATTTCTAGCGAATGAATTCATTCTCCAACCCTAATATGAGCTTTCACAATATTCGCCAAACAATATTTACACATGAAAACTATATGATCATATTAATTCAATACTGAACTTGATTTCAAAAAATTCGGATAATTTAGATAAGCAGTTAGTAGATGCAGTTAGCACCGCCATTTTCGATTTTCAAAAAAAAAGTTGTGCTGTATTCTGCTCAACTTGTGCTGCCTTGTGTCGTAATCATTAAACAAATCGCGAATTTTCAAATTTTACGGATGAGAATTTTTTGAAATGTTAGTTGTTTTTTGGAAAGATGAAATTTTTGTTCTGAGATATTTTCCATAATAGAATTTTGAGACCCTGCGGCCGATTTTAGGTAAGAAACAGCACAATTCGAAAAAGTGGTCAGGAAAATCAATTAAATTTGCGTCGATATGTTCTCAAAATTACATATGTATAATGTTTTATTTTGGCTTTCTTTTCTCATTTCCATTGACCGAACATCAATTTAAAGATGCTGTATAGTGTTAAGAACGCAAGTTTCAACCAATTCGAGCATTCCATTTAGAAAAATAATCGAAAACATCAAGAAAATCGATCTATTTTTCGGGGGGATTTTATGTAAAAATTTATGTCATGATATTTTGAAAAGCAGATTATTATGCTATTTTCTTAGCAACAGGTTACAAAAGCAACAAAAAAAAAATCATTATAAGTTACTTTGACCTCATATAATATTGTTTTTTTCGGACCACTTTTTCGAATTGAGGCCTTTTAACCTAAAAACGGCAGCGGGGTCTCAAAATTCAATTTTGCCAAATGTCCCAGAACAAAAATTGCTTCTTTCTAAACCCTTTACAAGATCCACAATACGAATATAAAAAAAAAATCCGACACCTCTAATATGTAGATAATTTTTGATCTAAAAGTTGCAATCATTAGATTATTTTTATCTTTTCGGCGCATGACAGCTCAAAGTGAGCACAAAACAGCATACCTTTCACTTTTAAGAAATTGCGAAAATTTGAAAAAAGCATTCATAAAATTTGCACATTTGCAATTTTTTTTTAATTTACGGCGCAAGTTGATCGCAATACAGCAAAGCAAAAATGGCGGTGCCAACTTTACGCTACAGCCCTTCGCATTTTATTTTTGTCCATTAACGTTGCAATTTTGCGAATTTTATTTGTATTTCTTTCGCGCCTAGCAGCATAATTTGAGCACAAAATAACACAACTTCCTTTTTCAAGAAATATTGAAATTAAAAAAAAAAAAAAATTCGCAAAATTTGCAAGTTTGCGATTTTTTAAAAATATTTACGGCCCAATGCAGCACAATTTTACTCTCGAAAATCAAAAATCGCGGCGCTAACTTCACACCTTTCCTTTAACTGGCTTAATCTTTGTCAAACTACGGCAGAGTTTAATTTTTTGCATAATGGTGACTGCGGGGAACGGTTATTATTTAAGAGAGTCCGCAGAGTTTTATGTCGGATCTCGGATGGATAAGACAATTTAGTGTATCCTCGAGGGCTAGTAGTGATTTTTGATCAATATATCTTTCCTCTCCATTTCATTATGAAGCTTGGCTTGGCTTTGTTAAAAGAAAATAGAAGCTAACCATTAATAGGTCATGTTTTTCGTATAAAAAATATGGAATAACCCAAAAAGTTTTTCTCTGTCCTCTAATTTTTTGAATAATCAGTAAAAATTGCTCGTGTTTGTTGTTTTCACTGGAGCTCTGGGGGGGGGGGGGGGTCATGACCCCTATGACCTCCCCCCTGGATCCGCCACTGAACAGACAGACAAGCAAACAGAATTGTGAGACCCACTTTTCTTGCCTTCCCTACATCGTGACAAGTCAATCTCGAGTTAATTTTTTTTACAAATGCATTACTTGCCATATAGCACCTAGTTATATATCGCTAGTAAAAAGACGTGGCAGTGGGCGGATTCCCAAAAAATTTTTACATGATCTTGACAGCTTATTTTCAAAACTTCAGCTCTCTAGAACAACGTGTTGAGGAGAACACTCAAATATAAGAAAAGAAGGTGTGGCAGTGGGTGGATGTCAGTATCTCTTGCTTAAAAATCTACCAAATCGGAAAACAAAATTTATCAAAATATCACTTCACAAAATGTGAAGAAATTCACGACACCGTTTTCATTCTTCACACTTTCGTCTTGATTTGAGAAATTTGCATTTCCTTTGTTATTTTGCTCTGGTCATGATTTTGCCCACAGAGTAAAATGAATCACGACCACAATTTTGGCACTACGGTTGTAAATCTGTGATTATTCCAAGAATTCATAAATTAAATCAAATTTCTTGAGTTTTTCTGCTTCTATACTCAAGTTTTTTGACGTTATAAAAATAAAAAAATCTATTAACAAGAAAATAAATCTCAAATTAAATCTGTTACTCTTGCTATGAGATAAAAATAACCTCTAGCAACTAGACCATTCAACGCTTTAAACGATCTTATAAGAGTCTCATAGTATCCTAACAGAGTACATTTTAACTCTTCAACCTCAGGGAAATTAATTAAGTTAGGCTCTGATAGAATCTTTTGAGGGGAATAATATTACTTGGGTAGTTCTTGCAACCAGAAGACGATATTCAGTTATGTGAGGTTCTGCTTTACCAGCACTATGCCTACTTTGACATCAAATCTGAATAAATTTATTTAATGAAACTAAAACCTATCCTTTTACTCTCTACATTGCAAATTAAAAACCATAACGAACATCAAAGTGGGGGGATGAGGGAAAAAAGCCTCCTCACATTACGAAACTCATAACAATTCACAACCCAAAAAGGTGTTCACAATTGGCTCTCCTTACCACTACTATGCATACATTCACAATTAAAACAAAAAAAAAAACTTTTTGTGTGAGTGTGACTGCTGCTGCAAACAGTCGACAAAACTTGTATTCCAGAATATTAGCATAATTAATTAGCAGGAGGAATCTTTTTTTTGCTGCTAACAAAAAAAATTATTTCATTACAGAATGAATTAATTTTCAACAAGAGTGCTCTTTTACAAAGCTTTCTCTTATCCAAACTCATACAATTTTTCAGTTATGATCCTTGCCAAAAAGGATATAACAAGAGTGTGGGCCATAGGGGAATATGAGAGCGGTAGGACATAGTTTGGTTTTGTGAAGTTGGTACTAAGAATTAATATTTCACAACCTGTACTTGACTAATATGGGGACTGTCCTCCTTTTAGTTGCTAGTGTCCTTTTGTTAATTCAATAAATAACACAAAATGTTCAACCATTTGTATGAGTGGGCGAGGTGCCGTTAAAGTACTTATAGTTCTCTGGACAAGGTTCAGTTACATTTGTATTGTTTTTTTTTTTTGTTTTTTTTTTTTAGTTCGAGTTTGAGTGTCGTTGGCAGGCAGGCAGGCAGTTTTTGTTGGCATTTTTTTTTTTTGCTGGACTTATTTCCTTTTTGCCTATACCTAGTTTGGTATAAGTACTCGAGAAGAGAGATGTACTGTTGATCCTTATCCGTGTCCTATTGTCCATCCCAATGAATGGCAGTAAAGTGTTTTGCGTCCTTCTATGTCGCCTCCTTAAAACTTGTGGTGAAATGGGTTTTCTGTTTGCGTGCACAGAGTTGAGAGTGGGATTTTGTGTCCATATAGTCCTACTACTGATCACATAGCCTGCCATATACAGACTTTCTCCAAAAAGGATATAAAGTATTGTGTTTTTTTTTTTATTTTGTTCGTTCATAGTCGTCGGGATTTATATTTTTTTTTTGTCTGTATGAAAGCATAGAGAAGAACGAAATAACTTCGGGTTAATGGATGCACTAAAGTGAGTGATGGCGGAAGTGGTAGCCGAACAGAACCAAATGGATAACTTGGAAAATTGCATCCGAAATTGAGGTCATAAATTACGTACTCGGGGAAAAAGGACATGCACAAGTGGAGTATAATTTCTATCATGGTTGTTTCTTGTGAGAGGCAATGAGGAAATATGCGTGGGTACAATTCAGCCCTGGTACCAATACCAATATACAAAAAAAACAGCACCCATTCCATAAGCATTGGCAAAGGATAAAAGATATTTTTCGAAGCAATTATTTACATTTTATGGAGACTTTTGATTTATTTTTTTTTTGGGGAAATTCGAGCACATTTACGCATGGATAAGAAAGATAAATGTAAAACTGAAGAGCAGTTATTGGTGTAGTTTTTTTTCTGAAAATCTGGTCAAGAAATTCGGTAAATTGGATATGGAGAACTTAAATCTTTGAATACCACCATAATTCAAGTAAAATAAACCTAAGGATTTATTTTATGGAATTCGGATACTAATCGATAAAATAATTTATTCATGTTGTGCAGCACTTAAAATTTTAATTCTTTTGACTTGTATGGTTGGAGGCAAATACAATTTTTTGAAATTTGAATATAAATTGCATTATTCAATATAGTACCTACATTGACAGCAACTACAGCAACAGTTCCGGCAGATGTAAGTCAAAAATTGACACTATTGAGTATAATGTACATTCTGATTTACTAGACGGTCTGGATGTTTCAATCTATTTTTTCGGGATAAAAATCAAGTGGTCTGGACATGTTTATAAGCAAGAGTGTTCTTTGATTTTTCAACACGTAGATAATTTGGCTGTAGTCTCTATTTTCATAAAGAGAAATGCAAAAAAGTACTGTGGTGTGTATCGGATTGACTCGTATTTTATTTTCAAAAATGCAACTTTTCAAAAATCTATATAAAACCAAATTTCATTATGAAGTAAGGCCCCAATGAAATAAGACCCCAACATTAAGTTTGTGGTTAGTTTCATTTTATTTTGAAGATACAATGTGGGACCTTATTTCATTTTACATAATTTACTTGAAAACAACATTGCCTTACACAAAAACATTGTGAAAATCTACTAATCGTAGACCCAGAGCTGGCGAAATAGCGCTTATTGTGGACTCATCGTTACGGTAGGGCCTTATTTCATTAGGGTATAGATACAATATACCTACATAGCTAGTTTATGAAAAGCTACCTCAATTTGAGGCATATCTAATTTTCTTTCTTTTGGAGACTTATTTATTTTTTTCCTTTTGGAGACTTTTTTTTTCTTGTTAGACTTATTTCCTGGGGTTTTATTTAACGGAACCATTTGGTTTCTTTCATTAAGTTTTAAAAATAACAAATGGAGCTTTTGGAAATTAGTAAAAGCGCAGACAAATTTGACACAGCTAGAATTTGTATCCCAACTTGGTTTGCATTTTTCGAAAATGCCAAAATTTGTCTGGAAAGATTTTTAACCGTCTGATAAATTTCAACGACACATCTGATGGTTGGAGTTCTTCTGAGTACGGATGCAAAAGGGTTCAAAATAGATCAAAATCAAGTTGAACATCGAATTGTAGGTATGAATTTGAAGAATTATTCATTGGAAAGAGACTATTTAACAAAAGTGACATAAAGACAGCAAAATACTCAGAAATAAATGCATTTATTCACTATAGAAAAATTTAATTTGCGGGAAGTTAGCACCACCATTTCGATTTTCAAGATACAAAGGTTGTGTTATGATGTGCCCAACGTGTGCTGCCATGTGCTTTAATTTGAAACAAATCGTACTAAGGGTATGGTTTTTAGAGGGTATCCATTTTTCAGTGGCGTAGCGAGCACCTTGGGAGCCCCGTATCAACATTTTTCCTAATAGGTGCTCAGCCTTAGGTAAACACTGTTTTTACTTCCATTAGCATATTAGATAAGTTAAATTTAATATTGGATTTTTACGTTAAGAGAGACAAAAAAAAATTTAAATCTTAGCTCATGAAAATATATGAAAGAATTATTATAAACAAATTTTGAGAAAAACGCTCAGTGGTCGGTATTTACCCCATTGTGCTGCAGTGGTAGTGTTGAAAAGATATCAACAATAATTTTGTTTGATTTTTCCCAAAATCTGTTGCTCTAACGAAATAGAGTAATAATCTTTCTTGTGTAGAATCCTATGAGCTTAAATTTAAACCAGGTAGATTTTGAAAAAATTAATAGTTTTCTCGATATGTATTTGCAAAAATATTTGTTTGTCACCTTACGGTCAAAATCAAATGTCAAATTTTGAAACGCTATAACTTTTAGACCTCATTAATAGCTCATTATTTAGATATTATAGCTTCTGGTTCGTCAATTATTCGTTGTAAAATGAATTTCGAATGAGTTATTAGAAAACAAATTTACATCTCGAACCTTTCGTAAGAAAATAAATAATAGGAGATAAACCCGAATATAAATTGTGCAAGAAATGTTGCCCATCGAAAAATGAAATTTTGATAAGTTTTTCAACTAAACTGGCTATGAAAGTAGGTAAAGTAAAATGGAGCTCTCCATCGAAATTCAGTTTTATAAGAATTATTTCCTAGTTTTACCATTTTTTCCACTAATATTCTCCTGAAAAAAGTGTTTGCACGTTGCAGTTGTGGTTCCGTTAGTTGGTAGGACTTAGAAAGAGATAACTACACAGGAATGAAAACTATTGAAAAGGCAAATGTGAACAAAATTGGTAAATCGTACAATTAAAATAACATTTAAATTAGGTTTGTTCGTTGAGCCCTTAAATCACCCCAAGGCTTTTTTTGAAAACCCTGATCTCACATTGGCCAGCCAATTCTTTGTTTTCTGACACAGGAATAGAAAATGGAAGCTGTGGTTTGTTTTTATTCATTTTAAGAGAAAATGTTGATTCTTGCTTATTTTACAATTGAAGATCCTTTGATGTTTTTGAAAACCAAAAAACCCAGTTTTTTTATATCTCTTTTGGTTGTCAAGAAAACCTGGGTCAATTCTAAGCAAATTTCAACGAGTGAACCTATTAAAATGTGTATTGAATGCATGTCAATGAAAAATTTACTACACACAGGTCTGTATCTCGGGGCCCCTAAAGCTCGGGGGCCCCGTCGTATCATTGCTACGACTGATACCGCGGTAGCTACGCTACTGCCATTTTTTAGCGTGAAGTTAGCAATACCATTTTCAATTTTCGAAAATTATTGTGTACTCAGCTTGTGCCGTAAATATTAAAAATTATTCACTAATTTTCAAAATTTACGAATAAAATCTTTTTGAAATTTTGACATTTCTTATAAAAGTTTGATTGTCCTCTAGCGGGCTATAGGTCAAAATTTGATTTTAGTTTTTGTTATAAGTTGTTACGTAACAACTTATAACAAAAACGAAAATCAAATTTTGACCTATAGCCCGCTAGAGGACAATCAAACTTTATTAACAAAAAAGGTCACGTAGAAAGGAAACATTTCTTATAAAAGGAAGTTGTGCTCAGAAGAAGATGCAAAGATACAAAGAGGTACACAAAAATGGCAAAAATCCAAACTTTGCGAAGGGCTGTAGCGTGAAGTTAGCACCGCCATTAACGATTTTCAGAAAAAAAGTTGTGCCATATTGTGTTCAACTTGTGCTGCCTTGAGCCGTAAATAAGAAAAAACGTGAATTTGCGCTACCACGTGTTGAAGGGATAAAAAATTTATTTGCAACTTTTAGGCCAAAAACTAATTTATTATTTTTTTTTAAGTTTTAAATTTTTCTTAAAAACTAATTTGTATTATGGTTTGCTCAGTTTGTGCTGACATATTTCGAACAGATAATTGGAGCAAATTAGGATATTTTTTATTTTTGAAAGGCAGTTTTGCGAAACGTGAAGTAAGCCAGCTAAAAGATTTTTTTTTCTAATTCTCTTAAGTGCCTATCTGAACATTTGAAATGGCTTTGGCTGGGTATTTTTCAAAAAGAATCATTTTTACAAAATTGCAAAATTTGAAAAATTTTCATCCGAGAATTATTAAACTTGCTAGTTTTTTAAAAATATTTACGGTACAAGGCCGCACAAGTTGATCAAATACAATACACCTATTCTTTTTTTTTTGGAAAATCGAAAATGACAGTGCTGACTTCACTCTTCGCAAAAGAGCTTCCCAACGTGCAACGGTCATGAATGCATGAACATAGGTGTTCTGCAATTGAATCTCCCCCATTGCTCTTGACGTGTGACTATACGAACAATACGTTCCAGATCTTACGCGTCACCTGAAACAGTTATGCGCTCCGGCCATCTGTAGATTTCTATATTAAAAACTCCATCTCATTTGATATGTTCCCAGCAATATAACCGTGATAGTTGCAAGTTTTGAATGGGATAAGCCTGCAGCAAACAGTATTAATTCTTCATAGGTCAGTTTCGAAAAGTCTCTGAGATCAGGGTGATAAGCTCTTCTTATCTAATGAAAGCTTAAGTGCTTGAGTTACAGCCAAATATCGTAAAATTCCAATTGGTGTCCGTGTCCCTTATAAAAAGTAAGTATTCGCCACAGTACACAAATCTTAATATAAATATATTGCACATAACCATTTTATAACTCTTCATATAACAAGAACAAATATCGACATTTGACAAGTAACAGATACCTCTGGACAATAGCAAAATTCTGAGCCATACTGAATAATATGTGTAACACTAACAGAGTCACATTCTTCTGGATTCTGGACATAGCAATATGGAAGGGAATAATATAGCAGAGGAACTGGAAAGGAAAGGGTCAGTATCAAATAGAAACAGTTATAGCCAATTAGGTATGGGACCAGAAATCCCGATGGGCGTGATTAAAATGAAAATAGACTCAATAACGAAAGAGCAAATCAATAACTCCTGGTGACCAAAAAGGCAGCGCTATCTCTAAAAGATTTCTGTAGGAGCTATCAGGACGTAAGAAAAAAAGAAAAAAAGAAACCATTAAACACCTGGCCCTGAGATTGTCCAAACAAATCGCCTCCGTTGTTTCGGAAACATGTTTGTTGAGAGCTTTAAAATGGTTATTCTGGTTATAATCCTTCAGAAAAATATTCAACGCATATTTTGTTAAAAAAGCAGTTTTCAAAATAGCTTACTTTTGTTTCAGGATTAAAAAGTTCTTCCACTATAAGATATTCGTTAATTCTCAAAATATTTTTTGTATTTTTTGTTAGAAGTGGATATTTTTCTTTACGAAGAAACTTCCTTCATATATGTAACTCCAAGAATTTGGTTACTATCCCTTCCTATAATAAAATGTACTAGAATTTTGAATTTCAATAGTGGCTCCCTCAATCTTTAACAAATTCCCTTTCTCCATTCGAAGAACATATAAGAGTTTCTTCATAATTTCAACACAACGTAAAATCATGAATTTGTCACACGATCACATTCAAATTGAAAACTAACAGTCTTAATTGATAAATTTCCTGCCTTGCCCGCAAATGTGCTTGATTTATTTTGTTTGATGGGCGCTCGCCTCCGTGAAATAAGGCCTAAAAAAATTAAATAAAGCCCCAAAAACAACAGGAACGAAGATCCTAAAATTTTGGAGTTTTATCTCATTTTTGGGCCTCATTTAACTATTTACTTTAGGGCCTTATTTCATTGCTTACTATGAGAGAAACACACCCCAAACTTGATCTCTCTTGGGCAATTTCTTGCATGGCTGTCTCAGCACCTTCGTCACGAAGTTACGAATTGATATATTTGGCCAAACACTTGTTTTTCATGAGTTTTCAAGTCGTGAGTTGGGAATTTAGCTTTCACCTGAAAATTATTTTTGATGACCAAGTTGCGTCGTATCATATGAGTGTGGCAAAGAATATCTATATTCGTTGTCCTTGGCTTTCACTTGCTTCAAACTGTATAGTACCGTAAATATTTCAATTCATGCCTTAATTCAAATAGATATGGTGTAAAAACTGCAAGGCATTTGTAGATACATAACCTATTTCTCAACTATATGAGTAAGAAAATTGGAGTTCAATAAAACTGTGTATAAACATCACAAAACATATTGATGCCAATTAACTCAGAATAGCCTTCTAACAACACTTAAGTCCAATCCTTACTTATTATTTTTTTTTTTTCAATTTAAAGTATGTAACTACCTCAAGTGAGGTAGAAAGTCCTTGGATATTTTCATTAAACAAAAAATCTTGAACTCACTTTGCTTTAACCTCCTTTAATAAATTGATAAAACACCTTGATGCTTAAGTTTTCTTAGCCCATTATACTGCACAACAATTTCCCCCCTACATTACCACCTAGGGATGCATTTCTCTTAATTTCCAACTTCAAATGGCAATGAACTTAAGCACGTCCTTAAAAAGTACATCATCTCTTATGAATCGACTGGGAAGCAAACAAAAAGCCTTCGACCACAGACAAACATTTTCCTGTTATACCATACCCACCTCCCCACTAGGGAGAACTAATTTTCTTACTTTTTTACGGCAAAAGTTGTACCAGGCACACCATAACCATTAACTAATGCAGTTTGCTTGCAATTTCATCTTTTCTTTTTTATCCTTCTTCTCTGGAATACATATACCTGGTGTGGTTGCCCAATAAAGTCAAAGCACGCATCCAGGATGCAAATTAAGCCTTCATCTTCCGCATGGTGGGCATAAGTAAACTTCTGGTTATGTATGTTTTACCTCCCATTTTAATGGGAGCCTTTTGAAGCGATGAAAGTTGCCAGTACTCTCTCTCACTCTAATGGACCTAAAAGGCAGAGAGGGAGAAAATATATAAACGAAAAAAAAATATGTATACCGGAACACGTCCTGCAATTAATATTCATATCACGGTTTTGCTATAAAAGACCAAAGCAACTACTGTTTTTTTTTTTTTATTTTGTTTCGGCTTGGCCCTTTATGTCAAAGATCAGAAAGCAAACACACTGGAAAAATAAAAAGAAAACTACATCAGAAATATATTTTTTTGCGACCGTTCGTTGGTTGCTGTTGGTCCTTCGGGTGGAATTCCTAAATTCTGTCATATTCTTAAAATTCAAGGGAGCAAAACTCTAAAGGGGTTAAAGATCGCCTAACAGACCACAACAAAAAAAACAAACAAATAAACAAAACAACATTAAGGTGGTATTTTTTCGGTGCAAAACACTAACAAACATCCCGCAGATATTGGATTTGATGAAAGATTTAAGAGAATGGTGATGCACAGAGGCATGGGGCTCTTGCTTTCAGCTGTGCTGTGGGTGAAAAAAACTATTCAGGTACCTAGAGTGAAATTTAGTATTCTTAAAAGGTCCTGTTATTGTTTACATGAAATATATAAATATTTAAGCTAAAATTGATTTGCTGTCTATGTATGTGAGTCTGACTGGTATAACAAATGGTCGATTGCGCTTAAATAAGTACATAATGCATCGAAAATTAATAAACTTTTTTATGAAAATAAATACTAACATTAATCCATTGACTAAAAAATAGACAAGAAAATATATTTTGTGATTGGTATAAAATGCTGTAACTCATATGGATAATGGGGGAAAATGTTTTACTTACAAATTTGTATTTGTAAATGTGCCCTACTTATTGATAACTAAATAAAAATACAAGATAAAACAAATTTTGAGCATGAACTGATTGGTATAAAATGATCTTAATCACATAGAAAATAAAATAAAGGATGTTACTGGAAAAAATGAATCAATGTCAGTATATCCTGTCGAATAAATACAAAACAAAAAATTGAACGGAAACAAATATTATCTATTATGTAATTGGTATAAACGGTCTTATTCTCCTAGAGAAGAAAACTAGGTGGATATTAAACATATTTAAATATGCCTTATCAATTAAGGAGCAGAAAAGAATATAAACAATATATTCTAAATATTTATAGGCTGATTGGTATAAAACGGTCTGACTCATACGGGGATGAGGAAAAATGATTTACTGGTAAAACATATCTGTGTAAATGTGCCCTTCAATTAAAAATAAACAAAAATATCACACAAACATAATTAATATAAAAGCTAATTGGTATAAATGGTCTTATTCACATAGAGAATACGAACTTATTACTGGGCTACTGTTCATATACAAATGTGCCTAATCAATTTTAAAGTAAACAAAAATGCAACACAAATTTATTTTTCTTATAAACTGATTGGTATAAAATAGTGTTAGGAGTTATATCTTTGTAGATGCGTGCTATCGATTGAGAAATAGGTAAAAATATCACTTAAATATTAAATATATTATCTAAAAAGCTTATTGGTCTAACTCATTTGGAGTATAGAAAAAGGAAGGATTTTGCTATGAAACTTTATCTGTTTTAATATGTCTACCGTCTTCCAACTACAAAATAAACAAACAAATTATAAAACATATTTAATTTAAAATTGATTGGTATAAAATAGCATTACCCACATATAGAATAAATAACAGGTTTTACTAGAAAACTATGAAGTGTGTGAAGTTGCTTAATCGATTGATGAATTTGCAAAGACATTACACAAGCATATTTTCTTTATAAGGTGATTGGTATAAAAAAGTCTAGCTCTCATAGAAAGTCGAAAAAGAAAGGTTCTTAAATACCTTTGTGAATAAATATCAAACCTTTAGTTAGCACTAAATGAAAAGAGGCCGTTTATACCAATTCTCGGAATGGTATAAGGAAATCCAATGAACACAACCAGTATTTTTCTTAGTTTTCAGTGAAGTTTCTGTTTTCACTATGTGAACTTTACGTATTTATACCTATTAGCTACATATGTTCCTACTTTCACCTAATTTTTACAAGAATTTGGTGCTTAAGTTGTAAAAAGCCAACTTATAACTCCAAAAAACAAAATCATGTTTGTCATAATTTACACAAACGTATGTCACAACTTTTTCTTTATTTATCAGAATTATTGGTATAATAACCAAATTCAAAAATCTTATTTCCGAAACTAGCAAAGCAAATACATGTAACCCCATGTCTCTGTGCTGTGTTTAGTTCCTAAATAAATATCCTTTGCGACTTATAACAATAAACCCAAGTAAAATTACGAAAATTATCACTTTATTTTATTATTCTTCATCAACTCTATACGACGACGTTGGTAATGGTTTAAACTTAATTTAAGCATGTCACCACCTTATACAATTGTGTATACTTACGGTGACCATATTTTAGAAAGCTGAATAATGAACAAAAGAAAAAAGAAACAAAATTCAACTCAATTTTCAATCATTTATTCCATTTAATAATAAATATATATTCTCTGAGGAAAAATGGCTCAACTTAAAATAGAATAAACTCTAATCAATTCAGTCTTTGCTTTAAGCTTAGTACGCTACTGATGCGAAAAGAAAAATCCCATACAAAAATGACAACGAAATAATAAACTATAAATTTAGTTCTACTTTTCGTTCTGCAGTACGCTGTTCGATGAGCGAAATTGATAGTTGTAGCAGATTATTTGGAGAAGTCTACACTCTTTTTTCGCACACAATTAACTACCCAGACCATAATTGTCTGCGAAAAAATGAAATTTGTGTTTTTTCGTGTTTATTTTTGTTGTTTCTTTCATTACAGCATGGCTGCTTGTATTTTTTTGCGCTTGCATTTGTTTTAATTTTTTGAATCTATGCAACTGTCAATGAATATTTTTCCGCTTCGTTTTCGTAAGCATTTCGTTGTCTTATTGGAGAACAACTAAAAATTTCGTTTCGCATCAGCATCGTATTAGGCTTTACATACCGACTTAGGAATAAAAAAAGACTTAAAAACTTAGGTCAAGAGCTTGTACTGGTTTTTCAATTCTTTATTAAATACACACTTCCCCCTGAATGGCATCAGGGTAAGCTAAAATAATTTTCAATATTGAATTGCTTTTTTATAAATAATTTCAAATAAAACTTACAAATCTCAATTCTTCAGCGCAGACGCAAACAGCACATAGTTCACAGACAGCTGATGTGTTCGTGAAATGAATAGGTTTTGACTTGCACATGACAAATGAGGCCAAAAGCGATAGAGGGCGGCAAGGAAAAATAAATTCGTACTAGATTTATTATTTCTTCATTCACTAACTAAGGGCACGTTAGCATCATCAGTTTCTTTCATTAAATTTTTACGTTCCCAATGTGTGCGTTATTAACAAAATTAAAGAAATACAGAACAAATAATGAACAACTAATAAAATACAGAACATTTATATGTTTTCGCGTACAAAATAATTAATAATGAACAACATCTTCAAATACAGAACAGTTCATTATTATAATGAACGGATGGTCACCGTATGTATACTACATCTACACTGTGCCATTCTATCACTATACTGTTATAGAGGCCCATCAACGTCAGTTTCACCGAAAACATTGTCCTGTCCCGAACGAGAAGAAGTATCACCGCACTACGACAGGACTATCAGGACCAACTTTTTTGTCCTAAGCCCTATGACACTGATGATGATTACAATTCTGTCCTGTGGTTCTGACATAGTGGTGTACAATGAGAGTTCTCGGGTGATAATACAGGAATTGTAACAGATATTATAGAAACGAAAAGGGCAGTAAAAGATATACACACCATACGTAGATACAATACAAACCGTTACAGGAAATTTCTGGAGAGAAGATGTCTTTTTATTTTTTTTTTTGTTCACAAAACAAAACAAAAAAGTAGGAAAATAAATATTTAAAAAAAAAACCAAAGAAAGAAAAATAACCTGCATAAGCTCCGGAGAGAATATTTTCTCTCCTGCAGAATAAATCAAATTAAGAGCTTTAATCTTAATGTCCTGACCGTGACGATGGCAGCAGGAGAGGAGCATCAGCAGCAGCAGCACTAGCAGCAGCAGTAGAATTGCCCCCAATGATAGTGACATGGATGACCAAGGATAACGTCGAACGACGACACGATGATGGTGCAACATGGTAGGTATGTGGCACCAGACATTTTGGACAAACCAAAGGTCATGATTTGGTCGTTGTTTTTAAGTTGACTTTTTTTTGTCCGTTCTTCCAGGATTATTAGTATGTTTTGTTTTTTCAGCTGCTCCGCGGTGGCCTGTGTGTTTCCGTTCGTCCTCTCTGTGGTCAGTACCCAAAATGAATATAATATTTTCTCCAATTTTTTGATGGAGGCCTGCAAAAGAGGGTTGGATGCTGAGGGGTGGTTGTTAGTGCCGCCATTGTGGTCATATGCACACATTTTGTCTGCCATTTGAAGATGATTTAAGGACATGGTTTTGATCCCTGCAAGAGGCATGAGGGTGCATCATTAATGAACCACTACTGGCGCCACAACCTACATATATATAATATGTGCGGATTTGAGGATATTTTATGATTCGGAAGAGGATGATATTAATTTTAAGCGAGCTGCATGTATTTATTTGTCTGCATTTTTTTTTAGTTAAAATGAATTTTATGGATACAATATTATAATGGCGAAGAAATAGTTTGATGTTATTTCATTTTAATTTCAGCTGGCTTTCAAAAAAGAAACCCTTGGACTGGACAGCAAAAAATACATTGGATTTTGAAAAAAGAATTTTTCAATCAGTGGTATTTACACTATTTTTTTATATTACAAAAAAATTGTTATATTTTTGATCAATTTTAGTCCAGAGGTACCTATACTTACTACAAAAAAATTAATGAAAAATCATTCTGGGAATCATTGTTGGTTGGGTTTGTTTGTTCGGTTCTTTTGGTTTTGTTCCAGAAAAGTTTGAGCGTAAGCAGAGTTTGAAAAGTTTTTTTTTTATCAGAAAGTGGACGCACGATGGAGGGCAAGGTTCTTCTGTAGGTAGAATTTTCTCAGAAATTTCATCATAAATAATTAAATTTCATTTTCCCGTGTAATCTGTAGGTGCGTGGTTTTCATCGTTGATATATTTGAGGAATATATTTATACCTTCTTTCTGTTAATACCAAGTTTGTTTGCGGCTTACACAATTTTCAAATATCAATTAGATGCACTAAAAATAACATGGAGTTGATTTTGTTAATACGCTTTTCAAGGTTATAAATAGGTGTATTGGATACTTTTATTAATGAATCCCGTGTCTGTTTCAATGAAAGTATTTAAAAACTTTAATCCTGAAAATTCTTTAAGAATTTTTTAATTACAGATTTATTAGTAGAAGTAAATTGATTGATTTTTTTTTTTAATTTAGAATCAGAATTGTTTAACCTACTAACTCAGGGGTCTCTTTCGATGTCAGAGTCATCTATTAAATTTAGACATGACGGGAATAATTGAAGCATGAGTGCAAAAGCGGTGTAAGCCATTTTTATTTTAGCAAATTTGATGCTTTCGTCTAGTATTTATATTTACGCATCAACAGACAAGCCAAAATTTTAATTTCTGAAATTTTTAAAAATGTGACTTTTTCTCCTTGAGTCTTAACTTACATAATTTTTTTAAATTCAGAAATGTTTGATAAACTTTTGCCAAGAACCGAATTGCATCGACTTTCTGCAAACTTTGTACATTTTGATCATTCCCATTCATTTATTTTTTAGAACCAAAAATAACGGTAACAGCAATATTTTTTTTTCAAGCACATTCACTTAATCATATTTTTTTTGCGAAAATGGCTTCTCAATTTTTCTTTAAAAAAAAATCAATAAATAACTTTTAGTAAAGGCTACCTATGGGTGGAAAACCATATTTCAAAAAATGGTCAATAATGGTTCTTCATTGAGAATCATTCTTTTGTTTACGATTTTCTTGGAAATAGTATGTATAACTGATTTTAAGAAAAAAATTAACTTTTATGAAAAAATATCGGTTTCCGTATCTAAGAAAAATGTATAAAAATCCTAAGATTTTGAAAAAGAACTCTTTCTGTAGGTAATTATTCTAAAACTAGTGGAATCTACTACATACCAAAAATTATAAAAATTTCCACTTTGCAGCTATTATAAGACCCTCTCCTAGAAAGGTTTTCGCTTTGAATTTTCAACATCAACATCATTATCAACAATCGATTAATTTTTATACCAAATTTTGAATAGAAAGTAAATAATATTGGTTATCAAAATTTTCAAAACAATTTTTTTTTTGGAAAGAGGTATCGAGACGGGTTTTTCTCTAAATTTTTACTTAGAGATGTTTTAAAAATTTGATTTATAAAAAATATTTTTTTTAAAACTTCTTCCAAAAATTTCAAAAAAGAATTCCTCATATGTACAATAATATTTGATCAAGAATTTAAATGGTATCCTCTTTTTTCTTTTCAAACTTTTACGGAAGTTGTTGTAGCTTATTTAAATATCGTATTTCATGCTTTTAAATATTTTCTCTCATAATTTCCATGCTGTTTTTATGTACCTATACATTTTTTTTTAGCTTCAGCCTCTTGAACATAAGAGCAAGTATTGACGTGCGACACAGTGGATTTGATTTTCATTTAAATTGATATTTTGTTGGAAATTCAAATAGAGTAGGAAGGTACTCTTTGCCACCTCTTGTATTAATAACCACTGTAAAGAAGGGTTCACACTATGCCGATCAACTTTGTTGGCTAACATTGTCGATCAACATGCAATTGTGCACGCCAAAAACTTTTGTAGCAACAATTTGTGTGGATTGGAATTTTCTGATCGGTGCGTCAGGATTTGCATAAAAAATAATTTTTTTTTTAATCTTCAGATTCGAATATCGCAATAACGTGACGTGCTAGAGAAATTCCAAGGCCAGATTCAAACTCAGCGCATCAAAGACCATCAGAGAAGTATATCTTGGTTCATGTTACAAACAAAAATTCAAATTTTGTCACACAAAGTAATTTCTTAGTGCTTTCGAGTGGATTTTCGAAAACAGTAAGAAAACGTTAAATTTTCAACAAGTGCTTGAGTCCAAATGGGTTGTCGCAGAAAAAAATCTTAAATTGAGATTTATTGGAAATTGTGTATACTTTCAATGGAAGTTTAATGTCATTTTCGAATAAATGGTAGTTTTCGAGCCATTAGTGAAAAACTCCCAAAAAATGCCTTTTTACATCATTTTTTGCATTTTTTTCCATGTTGCGTCACGAAATTTTTTTGGCAAGCCTCAGATTCAGCACCCCCGAAAACATTAAGGGGGGAAAAATTAAAACTACCCCAAAACTTTCTCGCAAAGAGCCTTTTTGATCACAAATTGACTGGACTATTAGTAAATTTTATAATTTCTCAATTGAAATATGCTATTAAAGCCTTAATCTCAAAGATTTTATAAATTTGAACTCTTCAAATTTTCTTCATATTCAATTATTATAAAAAGCCTGAGCGCGGGCATTTGAAATTCTAAGTGTCTGAATTTAACCAAATTCCCTTAGAATAATAAAATTCATAGTATATTGATGCTGTGATTTTTATATTAGTCGGTAAACATCGATACAAAATTGCGTCTTAGAAGGGTACGATAGTCATCTAACTGATGAGCCCAACTATTGTACCTGGACGAAACGCAATCATGGAGTTGAGCTCACTTGAACTTTTAACTTTGAATTATATATTCGGTCACTCCACTTAAACAGAAGAATTTCTTTTCAAATTTTCTTCATATTCAACTATCATATTTCACTTTACCAATGGGAAGTAAAAGACCAATTTGGCCTTATTGCGCTTTAAAATTTGTGTTTGAGCGAACTGTTTTTTTTTTTAATTTGGACAGGAATTCTGCTTTAGGCGCCAGTTATAGCTATCATTGAAACTCATCATTGAAAATTTTAATGATTGATTTTGAGACGTTAAGGAGGCAAAATCATTTATTATTTTGATGGACGATCAAAGCTTAGCACTTAATTAATATTTCTAGTCAAAAAAAAATTTCAAAAAGGCACAACTTTCCACAAAAATTGACTTTTAATTTTTCAATGATCATTGGTAAGGTAGTTCAATCATTGAAATAAGAAAAGTCTTTTTATGGGGAAAGTTGGGCCTATTTGAAAATTTTTTTTGGCTAAAAATATTAATTAGGTCTTTAGCTTTATTTTTCCATCAAAAGAATAAATAATTTTACTTCCTAAACGTCTCAAAATCAATCATTAAAATTTTCAATGATGAGTTTCAATGATAGCTATAACTGGCACCTTATGCTTGGTACAATTATATATTTTGCCGTTATTCGTTATTTAACATACAAACGTAGCTTCAACAATAATTTCAATTTCGGAGCGGTGTTGTTAAGCAAAACTACCTATATATTTTCAATTTTGATATCAAATTATTTGCATTTTCAGTTACAAGCATGACAATGAATTTTATAAAACTTTCACAAATTTAAATGATCTACTCCCAAAACTATGTCCAATTTGCCCAAGGGAAGAACAATTTGGGATGCGACAATTAAAAATTCGCGGTTTGGCTTTATTTCACTTTGTCAAAGTGAAATAGGGCCAAATGATGAAATTTGGCCTTATTTCACTATTGCAAAGTGAAATAAAGCCAAATTTTCAAATTTGGTTTAATTTCGCTTGGCCTTATTTCACGACATCAAATTAGAAATATTTGACTTTTTTTTTGTCTAATATTTTCCTGCTTCAATATTTTTTCTGAAATTTCTGAAACTAAGATAAGAAATTCAATTTTGGTAAAATAGTTTTGAAATGTTAAACTGTTTTACATTAATAATGAAAATATATCAATTCCGATTGATATAAAAGACTTAGTTTAAAAGATGTAGGTATGCCGTTCACAAAAGTGTATAAAGAAGTTAAAGTCAGTTAATTCAAATACAAATTGGAAGAAGAGAAAATAGAAAAAGAAGGACAGTAGAAGATAGAAAGATACAAAAATACGAATGTATCTATTGAGAAAAGAACCTGTGTTGCTAACGACAGTTTTAATTGGTAGTAACAACATAAACTGTCCAATTCAGCTTATTTTTCGAGTCATACCAAACATATTGAGACGTGGCGAGTTCTCTCAGAAACGCTAGGATGGATTTAATTTTCACTGTTGGTAGTTCCTATTAGGATTAGTACTTCTGGCTTTCCCAAAAGCTACCAAACATTACTGTAAGTGTTGCCATTGTTTTTTAATTAGTTGTATGCTATTTTTTTTTTAATTGCCCCTCCCGTAGGATTTTTTTTCTTGTCTACTTCTCAGTTCTCATCTACGTGCCTTGAACTTTTTGGCAGATTTTTAGCGAACTTCCCAAAAAAGAAGGAAATTTAATTTACCCCTACAGGAACTATAGGGGTAAAAATAAAAATCTGGAAAAAATAGGAATATTTTTTTCATTTAGAGCTGATTTAAGGCCCATCCAAATATAAATACTACAAAAAAAAAGAAACATATAACGACCACCCTAATGTACATTGAGCATATGTAGGTACTATACTTTAAGAACACCAGCAGGTCTTGAATTATTTTGTAGTCTATGCACAAATCTTTCTACGAACATAAGCGAAATTAAATAGAATTTTGTTCCACATACGCCCGAGTGACTTGTATTTCGTTTTAATTTTGTCAAATTTAGATGGAAACTCTTAAAGTTGTTTGGAGAACAAAATATTCTGGAGGATTTTATTGTCTTGAACCCAACTCAACTAATTGTTATTAACAAACGATTAAATGGTTCGGTTGTTTTAGTTTTTCCCTCCTAAAACCTCTAATATGATTTGATTGTTAAATAAAGTGTTTATTTACAAATATTATCTCAAGTAGCAATGTTTTTTTTTATTGAATTTTGATCATCTTATGGCGTGAGTTTAATGCACAAAAATCAGATATTATGTTTTCGAAACTCATATCACTACAACAAGCTTGGGTTCAATTTATAAAAAATTTCGAGACTATTAAATTTTGTTTCTACATTAAAGATTTCTTTTGAATGCATTTAGTGCTCTTGGGGATTAGTATGATCCCAAATCTGGCTATGTGAGCTTTGTTGCTAATGATGTCTTCCTTTTTTTTGTTGCAAAAATCACATAATCTTTAAATAGTTTCTTCAAGGGAGCACTGATTTTTTAAATAAAATTTGATGATTTTGCACACGTTGTTCTACAGTGATTTTCCATGGCTACTCAAAATAAACGAGTAGAAAAAAAGTTTCTAAGAAAAATATTTAGTGCTGCCATTTTGGTGGTTTTTGAAATATTTTTACCTTAAGGTTCAAAATTACCATTTTCATTTGCGATTTTCATATAATATGTATTTACTTAGGTACTATATGGTAAACTATGCAATTGCACAAAAATCGTAATTGGGATTTTGATCATATTTGTTATTCTGATGATAGGTAAGAGCTGTCTGTCCGTTGAGCTACAGCCTTGGCTTGATCGATTTTCGTCAAGCTTGGTACTTGGCGCTTTTTGTCGTTCCCCCCACATGGTTTTTCATTGTTTTTAGAACCAAAAAAAATATCACCTGCCATTAATATTTGTTAACAATTTTACATAATTATATTTTCATCAAAAACTACTCGATAACTTCTCATTATAAAAATTCAATTAACTACTTGTAGTTCACCTTTCAGTGGGAAACCATTTTCCAAAAAAATGGTTATGAAAAAAAATCATCTCTTGTAATTTTAAAGTCCTGAGATTTGATATTTAGGCTACGTACGAATTGTTTTTAATCAAATAATATTATTAATAAAATCAACGGACAAATTCTGAAAGATAATATTTTATTGTTCTATCTGTTTTTTAAATCAAGTTGTTAGAGTGAATAGTTTTTGATAAAATACATTTCAAAGTCAAAATTTTAGAAACAAAAATGTGAATTTTTTTTATAAATTCATTATATTCAAAATTTTGCGCAATTATTGGCTTAAAATCAAACCTTTTATTAATTTGTAGTCAAGTACTGAAAACCGCATACAAAAAGTTTTCTTAAATTTTAAAGAATTTTTATTGTGAAGCGAAAAAAGATACCATTCATAATTAAACCCATTTTTCGATTTTGTTAGTACCTTTTATTTTTTTAATTTCTCAAAAACTAAGAAATGTTTCTATGTACCTTTAATTATCGAAACTTGACTAAAAATTGATAAGGGCATTGGATATTAAACACAAAAATGACACTTAACAAAGCAAAATTTAATTTCTCAAAAACCATTCTTTTAAGCATATTCATTAATAAAAAAAATTAAATAGAATTTCAAAAAAATTATACCACATTATTGCATGTGAGGTTATGAGAACCTAAACTCACCATATCCATGTCAGAAAAACTCTTCGTAACCAAGTTAAATTGTTAAATAACTCATGTGCTTACGTTGATTTTAAATGTTTTCGTTTGCATTTAGAGTCAAATTTTCTGAAGGCCCCCACCTCCCTGCTTCAAGGAAGTGTATAGAATTTTCCTGCTGTACATTGTTTCCTTGAATTAGGTGACACCCTGTATAAATAATTTGTCTCCCCCCCAGAATAAAATACTAGTTACGCCCATGTATTTGTATGAAGAACCTCAAAAAAAAAAAAAAATAATAATTGGTGTTATTTTGGAAACTTAAAAAAAGTGTTTCGGAAAAAAAAATTTTAAAAAATATATTTTTTGAAAACTTAATATTTTAAAAACGACCCCTTCGAATTTTCCGAAACTTCTTATCGCACTTGCGGGATTGCGCATCTAATGTAAATTGCTGGGCACA
The DNA here is from genome assembly GCA_963921185.1 of Dasysyrphus tricinctus. Classification (NCBI taxonomy): domain Eukaryota; kingdom Metazoa; phylum Arthropoda; class Insecta; order Diptera; family Syrphidae; genus Dasysyrphus; species Dasysyrphus tricinctus. The sequence continues at coordinate 115,599,274 of OY992533.1, read as the reverse complement.
TTCCCGCACGTTTTTCTCAAAATTTAATATAATTTCGGAAAAAAATTGTTTAAACATTTTTGAAACTGTAACCTTAAACAGAAGACAAATAAATCAGACAAATTTAATAGACTCATTTCCTTCGTCTTTTCTATCATCCTTCAGCCAGATTTGATCAAAATATCGAGATTTCGATGACATTTGAACTTGAGAAAATTTTTATTTTATTTTTTTTTTGTTTTGATATCGTTCCCTTGGTTAGTAAAAATCATTATTAGTATTTTTCATTGGATATGGCTGGCTGAGTTGAAATAATGTGAAGCCAAGTCATGCCAGATTAACCTCAAAACACTACTTGAAATGAACAATGTGTCATGGCTAAGACGCCAACCATTTTTTTTTATTTTTCAAACATTGTCTTGGCAAAATGACCTTTCGTCCACAAAAATGGGCGCTTCATTCCTGTGATCTCAATTGGGATCATGTAACCTAACTCGAGAAATGATTTGTTTCTTTTTTATTTGTCTTTGCCTGGCCATATACGTACAGTCTTAAAACTATACACATCAGTCTTACCTTTTTTCAATCCACGATGAAAGAAATGCCAACTCTCCAACTTCCTTACGAAATAAAAAAACACTATATGTGTTATTTATTTTTAAATCTTTTATTTTTATTATTCCTTGTTATATTTCACTATTAGATTTTTATATAATTTTATTTTTTTTTGTATTTTTGCTGAGTCTAGTTCTTTTTCATTGTTTTTTTTTTGTTTGTTTTATTTTTATGGTTTGTGTATATAATTATAATTACAATAGTATAACAAAAGAAAACAATTTTTATATATATAATATTTTTTTTATATCGATAATAATGTATAGCGTATGTTTATATTTTTATTTCATGTTTTAATTTTATTTATACAATAGTTTAAGTTTTTTCTTTTAAATATTAAATGGTTTATCTGTTTGTAAACACTTACATTTCTTCATCTTCTTGCTATGACATAAGACTAAAAATGACAAATGTGATTCTTAAATCTTAATTTTCTTTAGTTTTTTTGTTTTGTTTAGAAAAATGTAATTTACAATTAACAGTTACTATATATTAAATTCTTTTCTGTCTACAATTATGTTGTTTTTTTGTTTTTATTTTTAATTATTCAAAAATAGTTGTATTTTTCTGTGTTAATTTCTATATATAAATAATTTACAATTTCTATTTCTATTCATATAAAAACGAAAACAATTGTTTTTTTCTTATTTAAAATTACTTTGCTAAGGATATCTTTTGAGTTTTTTTTATGTTAAGGTTTATATTACACTAAGGTTGTATTGATTGAGTTTGAGTTTTCCGGTTTCCATTTTGATGAAGAGTATTTTTTCTTTTAATTATAATACAGATTTATTTCTATTTTCTATTGTATATTTTTATGTAGATGTGAGCGTATTTAAAGGTGTATACTATATTATTTTATTTTTATGAAAGTGATATTTCAATTTTTGTATTAGTTTTATGTTTTTGCAATTTTTTTAGTTTAATTTTAAAAAATTTTTCTGTTTTGTTTATTTAAATTATTTTATTCTCTTGTAAGGATTTATAAATAATCTCTGGCATTTTTGTTTTTGTTCTTCTTTTATAGGTTGTGATATTCTAGGTAAAAAAGCTCATTATCATGTTTGTCTCTATTTTGTTGATTTTATTAAATATTATTAAATTAATTAAAAATATAAATATAAATAAAGATAATATTTTTTTAATAAATAATATTAATAAATAGAAATAAATATATAATATAAATTAAATAAATACAGTTAAACTATGTTTTCTTTTGGTTTAGTTTACATTTTTATATTAAAAGTTTGGCGAGTAGTTTTTTTTTACTTAATTTTTGATTTAATATTTTAATTTGGTTTGTTTCTAAATATTTCTTTTATTTTTTTGTTTATGTTTGGCTATGTATAAAACCTATTTTAAGTACTTTTTAGCTGAGAATTTAGATAATTTGTATATTTTTTGTTTGTTGTTGGTATGATGCTAAGTGATATTGTTAATTTTGTATTTATTTTTTTTATTTTATTTTTATATTTAATTCGTATGATTAGAAAAAAATGCACTGTTCATGTATGTTTTTGTAGGACGTTTAATATTTATTTGTATTAATTTATATTAATTTCTGGCATTTTATTTAAAAAAAAAATTATAAATTATTCTATACAAAATTTAAATTAAGTTAAATTTAAAAAATAAATAAAAATGAAGAACCTATTTCTTAACTTGAATAAGAGCACCGGTCTTCTTGTCCTTTTTAACAAGAGCATATACCGATGCAGCTTTATAATTAATTGGACCATAATTGTGAAAATCCATATCGGCATACTCCAGTTCGTCATCAAAATTCGAAGCTGCTAGGGGCTAGATTTTTTATTTGATTTGAAAGGAAGGATTATTAGATATTACTTGAATAAATTTCATATGAATTTTAATGGCTTTTGTGATGACGACACACAACACATGCAGAAGTTAGTTTTTTTTTCAACATTTAATGTTAAAACGTTGGTTAAAGCACTTTATTTGTTTTTTTTTTTTTCATTTAGTAAAAAATATGAATTGCTTGAAGGATCTTTCTATAAAATATCTATGAGTGTTTGAAAAGATTACCCAAATTTTATTCCACTGGTCTAGGACGCTTGAGGCTAATATTTCTAGGAAAAAGACGCTTATTATTTCAAGGATAGGTTACGGAAGATAGAATTCTTTTTAACTGAAATTTATAACGCTAACAAAACTCACAAACTCACACTCCAGCTTGGATAAGAAATGATAACATATTGATTGATTGCTAAAACAGCTCCCAAAGCTTTATTTCCTGGGTGACGGGATCATGAAAGCTAAGTTCCGGGCAAAAGTTCGTCGCGTCACCATCATACAGTGTTACTCCTCAACGGAGGAGTTGGAGTTCTTTCGTGCAGAAGGAGGCTTTTAATAACCAGCTGCGGGCTGTTTATGATATAGTAAACACGTGGAGACATCATAGCGGTAATAGGAGACTTGAATTCCAAGGTTGGCAATGACAACGATGAGCTCAGGAATGTTATGTGAAAGCATAGTGTTGGTGACCGCAACGTCAATGGCCAACGTTTTATCGATTTTTGTAACGCCTACCGCCTTGTGACAGGTGGGACCGCGTTTATGAACAAGACGTGCCACGAAGTCAGTTGGGTCTTGACGGACAGACAAGCAACTTCTAACCAAGGTAATCACTTGATGATCAGTCGCTGATTGAGAAGCTGTCTCTAGGACGTACGAAACAGAAGGGTGGGAGAAATGGGAACGTCCCGGGACCACCATCTGATGTTTGTTACCATAAGATTACGCACAGCTACAGTTTAAAGATTGCAAGAAAACAGCGGAATGTCCAAGTGCAATACCAAGGATACTTAATACTTAAGGATCCTTGCGGCAGGCTGCAACAAAGGGACCACCTTTAACAAGGATTGAGAGCAATCAGTAGCACGCAACCCACTTCCGTCAAAAATGTTTTCATATCCTGTGCTAAAAGTATAGTTGCTCGGTCACAAGGAAGAAACAGTGTCTGGCTCTCCGAAGAAACTTGTAAAACTGAAAGCTCGCATGCAGGGAGGAACGATTTGGAGTCTGCGTATCGCATGAAGATGAGTGAAGTTTGCCGTACAGCGTGCAACGTGGTAAGTGTATTTATATCATCGCATTGACTACATGAGCAGAAAAAGCTGCAAGCAGGTGTGACAGTAGGACCGTCTAGAGAATAACCAAAGATTTAACAGTTCTTGTTCTCGTTGGTGATATGATAAGTAATGTTCTGCATGCAGCTTTGCTATCTGAAAATGGAGGAATTCAGTGGAATTAAGTCACAAACATCTGGACTAAGTGGAAGAAGTATGCCTACTCTTTCATAAAATAATTATGGATCTTCATCAAATGTAGTAAAGGGTGGAGAGGGAAGCTGAAATCATTGGCCTTAAGATCAAAAAGGCAAAAGCAGAATCAGCCTTGGAACTTCCTCTTCTGTCCTTGTAAATGGTTTTGGAAAACCAGTAGAAATGGTATCATCTCTACTGTTTGTAATACCAACCCAAATCGGGAAAGCAAAAGATGCATTTGGAGTGCTGTCCAAAATATGGAGAAACAACTCTATTAGCTTAAAGACCGAAGTGCGACCGTTTCGCTCTAAAGTTAAATCACTTCGAAAGTAAGATCCGTCAGCCATCACAACTCACAAACTGCAAACGTTCTTCAAAATATGACTGCCAAACGTCTTAAGGATTTTCTGGCTCAACCGTATCTCCAATGATGAACTTCATGTGAGGAAAGGCCAGGAAACCATCGATTCTATCATACGTAAATGCAAGTGGCAGTGGATTGGACATATAGCCTTTGGAAAGACCACGAGTGCATTGTGAGTCAAGTGATGCCATGGAACCTTCCCATGAAGCAAACTAAACGAGTGAACCGACCTGGAACTACTTGGCGACAAACGGTCGAAAAGGAATCAACACAACTGGGAAAGAGTTGCAGAGACCTGAGGTGTATCTCCAGAAACCGTACACAATGGCGCGTAGGAGTACTGGAGGTCCTATGCTGCGCAAGGGGAACCTCACGGACGTAAAAGCAAGCAAGTAAGAAAGTATTCTTTCCTTAACCAAGTCAACCGTATTACTCGCACGTCAGTTTACTATTAATCACAATTTTTGATGGACTGTCAAGTACAGAGATTCTTTTTTAGCTGAACTACACGAATGTGGAATGCCTTACGCAGATCTGTTTTTCCCTTCCATTTTGATACTCAGAACTTCAAAACCAATGTGCATCGTAAAGTCACCCCTTATTTTCTTAAAGCTGCACTGTGCTCAATTTTTTTAAAGGTAGTCGAAGCCCCTTTTTTGCAGGCATAGTTAAAATAAATCATATGCTGCCGCTGAGAAGAATAACAGTACTACATCTGGTAGAAGTGATGTCTTCGAAGTTGGCAAACAAGTTTTCACCTAAACGAATGAGAACACGCGACAGACATTTGCAGCTTTTCATTTCTATTCCGTAATCTGTAATAAGGCTCGTAGTTTTCCGTATTATTTGAAATTTGCAAAAAGGCTCCAAATTTCCAGTTTCAGTTCCAGTTCGAGTCTTACGCAAAATCTTTAGCTACCTCCGATGCTAAAGAAAATGGTTTTCATGATAACATCGTGGGGTGATCGTTTTCTTGAAATGAAGATAATACTGCAAATTCGGAGCCTTCTGTTCTTAAATCGACGTGGTGGAAACCCTGAAATGTTTTAATAGTCTAAATTCTAAAACATGGATTTAAGCTTCTAAACCTAAACAATGGGAAGCAAAATTGTTCTTACTTAATAAATTATAAAATACTCATAGGAATCTGACTGCCTACACTTATGGACAAATTATTATATTTACGTGTGAAATATTTTTAAAAGATGGTTATATTTCTGAAATATCTTCTTGCCATGTAAGAGCTTATTTTGGAATGCAATTTGATATTCAAATACCTGTCACAGTTATTTTATTTATTTTTGTTCGATTTGTTTTTTGTTAATTTAGCAATATTATACGAGTATTAAATTCCATGATTCAAATAAATGATAAGGAATGCGTTAGTAAACAAACACAATAATATTGATTGTTATTATATGATTTGGATTAAATTCTGTCGTATTTTGCTGGCGGCACGTTATTATGATAATTTTTGTTTGAGTGACATTTTATATAATATACACACATATACAATATTCGTATTATTGAAAAAATAAAAGCATTAAATAAATGCAACACATATATAATGATATAATAATACAAAAACAAATACATAAAACATGAGTTAATATTTTATAATGATATTGAATTTCAAAAAGAAAATCAAGAATTTGATATTGTTGACCTATTATAATATTTAAAATTCCAATAAATCCAACGTATAGTTTTATCTCTACCACCATCGAAATACGACAGAAAATAATATTTCTGTTCAGTTTTTTTATTTTTTATTTATTTGAGAAATAAAATCAGCAAATAAAATATATAGATAATATTGAAACACTCCATTTAAATAAATATTTAAAATTTAATAAAAATTTACCTTAACTTTAACAACATCAAGAATATTTTTTATATTTTGCTGACTAGAACGCATAAAACAGATATTTTTATTTTGGACTAAAAATAGTAATTTATTTCGAGAGGGTGACTCTTTTTTTGAAAAAAAGTTTATCATTTTCTTTCTTTTTTTGTTTTAGAAAATATATGTATTACTGCCTTTGTAGATGTCCTCAAAGTCAGATACATGCTAAAAAAAAAATAAATAAAAGAATAAAATAGTTTAAGATTTTTAATAAAGTGGAGTGTCAGCAACAAAAGAAAAAAAACTAAATAACGAAGTGAGTGAACTTTCATGTCACTTTTCTTCAACCAAACTTAGATAATTTAAAATTGTTAGTTTCTTTTATTTTGGAAAATTTTTTACCAGCGATATGCTGATTATGATGAATAGTTAAACACAGTGATAATTAAAAAAAATGTACACGCCATATTTTATCTGTTCAAACTCGTAAACATGGGTAAAGTTGTCGAAACAGGATCGTTAGGACGACCAGCATTTCGACGTATTGGTAACTTGACTGTACCATGGCGGCCACTTGCTGATCTTGTTAGACGAATTGGTAGGCAGTAAATATCCTAAAAAAATACATCGGATATGTTTTCAAAAATATTGTAAATATTTTGAAAAAATGTTCTTATGTTGGTAAAAAGGAACGACTTATTGTTGAAATGCATGATTATGCTGTAAAATAGGGGGAAATGTTTAAGGATATTGTATAAAAATGTCAAGACCGTCGAATTAAAATATGAAAACGAAAAGAAGAAATATATTTTGTTTTTATAAAATAAAAAGATATTTGTATGTGATTTATAAGTTGACTCAGAAAATCCGACTCCAACAGCTTTTTTGTTTCGAAAATATACTCGCTGGGCAGAAATTGTCTTTGAACAATCTTGCATATTGGGGGCCATATCTATGCAACTTGCTTTAAAAGTTTCATTCTTAAGTAAGAAATGACAATATGGATTTATCGAAAAGTTCACTCCATGGAGAAACCTATCCAAAGCTCTAATTTATTTTTGGCGAATTCAACTATTTTAATGGCACCTTTAATCCCATATATTTCATACTGAATCAGAGTGACTTAGCACTGGTTTTCTTTACGTAACATCAACGAAAGAGATGATGCTCAATTTTGGGTGGAGATACGGCTACAAATATAGCAGCAGAACGAATCTTTTGGTGGTGCAACAGCTAGTGGAGAGTAGTGTGCGTGTTGATAGTTCGCAGGAATGGTGGAAGGCAATTATTTTTTTGCATCGAATCTAAAAAGTTAAGATGTCGTGACAAGACCAGCCCAGGAAAAATGTACTTTGAAAGATATAACTATTTCTAAAATTGATAAAAACTCAAAAATACTGGTTTTTAAATCTTTGTTCCTCAACGATGGATTTTTTGAGGAATAATTTATACTTATTGCATAAAATATGAAATAATATTCTTTTAATGAAATATTATAACACTTTTCACATACGAGCTCTCAATTCCATGATATTTTGGTTCAAAAAATACATGTTTTTCGGGGATATTACGATGATTTTTTGTCTTCTAAATTTTGAGTTTGAAGCTATTTCTTTTAAACAAAATGGTATTTATGTTCATATTAAAAAAAATACTTTCAAACTCGAACTCAAAAAACCATTATTTTCTAAATTTGACCATTTTTTGAAACGCCTTGGAACCTAGTCATCGCATGGAAAAGGGTATAAATGGTTTTTCCTCTAGAGAATTAAATGTCATGAAAGTATTTCTATACGAGCAATAAATACCAAGATATTTTGTTGTAAAATGGTAACATTTCAGAAATACAGGTTTTTGGGGCAAAACGATTTTTTTCCAAACTTAGAGTTTGAACACATAAATGTATTTCTTTCTTTTTAAAATAATGGAATTTTTGTCCGTCGTTAAAATAAAAATATGTACTTTTAAACTCAAACTCGAAAAATTGTTATTTTCGAAATTTGAGCAATTTAAGAATGGCAGCATCTTGACCTTGGAACCTAGTGATTGCATGGAAAAAGGTATAAATGCTTTTTTCTCTAGGGAATTAAATTTCATGAAACAACTTTCTTAAGAACAATCAGTACCAAGATATTTGGTTGTAAAAATGGTTACATTTCAGAAATACAGGTTATTCGGGGACAAAACGATATTTTTTATAAAATCTTGAGTTAGAGTATAAGTATGCATTTCTTTCATTTTAAGCAATAGAATTTCTGTCCACAGTTTAAAAACTCAATCATGGAAAACCAGTATTTTTGCAATGTGGCTCTATTAAAGTCGCAATTTCTTGATCTTTGAACCTTGTGATCGTATGGAAAAAGATGTAATTGTATTTCATCTAGGCAATCAAATATTATAAAAAATTTTCCATCTGATAGGTTTAAAAAAATTACATTTCAAAAATACAGGTTTTCGGTGGCAAAGCGATGTTTTTTTCAAAATTTTTGAGTTTGAATCCTTTTTATTTTGGTAAAAAATGGTACATATTTCTATCCATAATAGACAAAAAGCTTTCAAACGAAAACTTTTGGAAAACAAACTATCGCAGTGCCTCAGATTTGTTTTTTTTTTTCGAAATTTCACAAATTTTTAAGTCCCAACATCTTAAACTTTGAACCAAACGAGAATCTAGAGAATTAAATATTATGATACATGAAACTTTTTTGTATGAGCGTTCAGTTCCAAGATATTTGGTTGTAAAAATGGTTACATTTCAAAAACACTTTTTTTTCGGGAACAAAATCAATTTTTTGTTTCCAAAATTTTGTGTTTGAGCGCATATATGCATTTCTTTTTACTTAGTAATGGAATTTCTGTCCAAAGTTAAAAAAACACCTCGAAAGACCAGTAGCTATGTATTTTCAAAATTTTACTCTAGTAAAGTCGCAATTTCTTGATCATTGATCGCATATGAAAAAAGACGTTTTCCTCTAGACAACTAAATATTATGAAAATTTTTTCATACGAGTGGATTCAAAATTGCTACATTTCAAAATATAGGTTTCTTGGGTAGAAAATGGTGTTTTTTCAAAAATTTTGAGTTTGAACCTCTTTATTTAAAAACAAAAAAAAGGCACCTACTTCTATCCATGATCCAAAAAAACGTTCAAACTCGAACTTTTGGAAAACAAAACATCGTAATGTCTCAGAAAAAGTAGTATTTTCAAAATTTGACTGTTTTTTAAGTCCCAATATTACCATTTTGGAAACTAGAGACCAGATGGAAAAGTTTTGATACTATTTCCTCGAGAGAATTAAATTCATGAAATTTTTTTTCTATAAGTAGGAACAAGATAATATGGTTTAAAAAATAGGACCATTTCAAAAATACTAGTTGTTTGGGATGTTTTTTTTTTAACTTTGAGTTTGAGCCGATTTATAATACAAATTTAAGATAGTGGTGCACATAAAATCCATTAAAAAAAAAAAAAAAAACTTTTTAACACAAACTTTTGAAAAACAAAACATGTCCAGAAAAATAAGTATTTTCGAAATTTTACCATTTTCAAGGTCCAATTTTTGGAACCTAGTGATTGCATGGAAAAAAGTGTCATGATGTTTCCTCTAGAAAATTAAATACTTTGAAACATTTCTCGTACAAGCACTCGATTCCAAGATAGTGCGGTTTAAAATATGGGACCATTTCAAAAATACTGGTTATTCAGGATGTTTTTTTTTCTCAAAAATTTTAAATTTGAACTATTGTTTCATTCCATAATAAAAAAAATATTTTCATTCTTTGAAGATAAAACATCATAATGACCCCGAAAACCCAGTATTTTCAAAATTTGGCAAATTTTGAAGTCGCGAGATCTCAGAACCTAGTGATCGCATGAAAAAGGTTGTCATGATACTTTCTTATGTACAAGAAGTAAAAATTATATTTCGAAAAACACGCCGTAAATGAGCAAAGAAGAAAAACCGGTATTTTTAGCCTTAAACATACATTTGAAATAATAATATCTTTTAAATGATCACTATTAGAAAGTATATGTTGATAATGGTGGTCCCTAGAAGAGCCATTGTGTTATTTTACGAACCACCCTTATTTCTTCTAAATAAATAAAAAAAAATTCCTCTAAAATTTTACCCCATTATTTTAAAAAAATGGATCTATTATGAAGAAGATATACTCCAATTCAAATTGAATTTGTAGCAAAATCTATATCCGCCCTTAAAACTAGTTAATTTATAAGATTCTTCAAACAGAATTTAAAAATAATTTAAATACAAAATATTAAATAATTAAAACTAAAATTAAAATAAATAAAGGAGCAACAAAAAAACCTAACATAAACTTACTAAATATTACACACTTTGCCTTGCCTTTTCACATAGATTTTGTTTATTTGTGGTTTTTTTCTTTTTACATAAAAATAATGTTTTGTTATTGATGAGTTTGTTGATCTATTAGTTTTTGCTTTTATTATTTTTAGAAAATCCTTAAATCGTATATTAATAATGGTAGAAACACTTAGTTTTAGAAAATATTTCACCTAGAATAATTTTTTTGTTTACCCTTTTGCATGGCCCAAACTTAACGACTTTTTTTATACGCACCTTGTATATAGTTTTTTCTTTCTTTAGTATTATAATTATTATTAACATTTATACAAATAAAAAAAAAAGATTTAATATAAATTAAAACCACACAAAAACTTAACAACACTTTTGACAATGTCCTTCATCTTATATAATGATGATAGAGGAGTTTGCTTAATTTTATATTTTCACTTCGTTGAAATTACGGGCGGAAACATATTGTGTAGTGCGTTGTCGGCCAGGACTACTGGCCACACTAAATATCGTTACATCCGCCGCTGAATCTTCATCCTCATAGAAGGTGTAATCAGGATCAGCAGCTATACTTTGACAGCTGTTCGTTCTTGCAGTGTTTCGCGGGGTGGATAATTTCCGCAAATTAGGATATCCCGAGGAGTCCTTTTGTCTACGGAATTGACTACGTTGAATCATTTCGCTATCTGAACTGATGGCCAAGTCATCGCGATGGGTTGTGGATGGTGGGGGGAGTGACGTGGGTGCTGCTGGTTTGAGGACATCAGCATAGATAACTTGATTGCATGGCGGCACACTGGACGAAACGTCATCCTCTTCGTCATCCGAATCGACTTCCTCGTCATCATCATCATCCTCGTCGTCGTCCGAACTGCGATGATGTTTTATGCGTCGCTGATGATGATAATGCTGATGATGCATCAGTTGTTTGTTATAGCGGCTGCTGTCATAGGTTTCCACATTTGACAGATGCCTCTTGAGGCTGGTTCCGCATATCCGTGGAATCGGCCGGCCATCTGCTGTTGACTTGGCTTTTATCTCTTCGAAATTTCCCTGAATTAATTCATGACTAACTAATCGACTACTGACAGCGCCACAACCACCGCCATTGCTACTACTAATATGCTCGACTGGTGAAATTGGCTTGAAGGCGCTATTTTCGTTTAGGAAAAGTGCCGACCTCAGTCCCAGTTGTGATCCATTACCAGCACCAGGGCCAGGACCGGCACCACCACTTCCCGAGCTTGGATGCTTGAGTCGATGTTTGGATCTGATTCCGGCCACAGTTTGTGATGGCTGGAAATGGAAGCTGTGATGCTTACGAAGCGGCAACTTCACCGGCCTGGTGGTATAACCAGGATTCTTCTTCGATGCTTGATGTTGATGCTGTTGTTGCTGCCGCGGATGCTGCTGATGATGATGATGGGATGAATTATTCAAGGCCCCTAGAACGACACTACTTCCGTTGCTCTTTCTAATGGAGTCCATGTCTGTTGCTGCGGTAATTGGTACTGAGTGGTGATGTTGGTGGGAGGCAGATATTGGTTCCTCACTGCTCACTTCACCATCCGTTGCTGATCCACTGCTAGAGTTGGGTTCTGGGATTTTTTTAATTTCTTGTTGTTGTTGTTGCTGATGGTCGTGATTCTGATTTGGAATCTGGTTCTGGGAATTATGGGATATTAGCATTTGTTGCTTACTACTACTGGTACCGGTGCTGTTGTTGTTGTTATTGTTGTTGTTGCCTGGTGATGGTGATATTGACGACTTGATGCCTGATGATGGCTGAGAGTATTGCGCGGACGTGGACGAGGCGGTTCGATGAATGCGACTGGATTGGCTGTGGTTACTGGCACTGGTACTTCCTCCACTGCTTGCACAACCGGATGATGAGGATGTGGAATGGTTTGTTGCTAAAAATGGATTAGTGGTAGTATTTGGTGCACGCTGTAAGTAGAAGCGGTTTTGTTTTCGTGTTTTTTTTTTTTGCATTAGAAGGGTAGGTTGTGAGGGGGTTGGTGTAGGGTTATTTTTTTTTTATAGTAATTTGTTGGAATTGGGTTTGAATATAATCGTTATGAAATAAGGCAGGGAAAAGGGGAAGGGAAGAAAACAAAAAAATGCATATTAATGGGGTTGGTTAGATTTAAGGTTTATTTAAAAAAAAAATATGTTGAATTAAAGGATTTAGCGGTTTATTGAGATTTAATGTGGGGGTATAAAAAATGGATATTATTTTTAAATAGTTTTTGAAATTAGGCTAAAGGAAGAAGTGTGAAAAGCTTAGCTTCTATACAAATATTTTCCTGGCCAAATAAGAAGGGGTGAATAAGGAGCTAGGATAATATTTCCTTGTCTATTTCTAGGAATTTGTCAGCTTTAGATAACTTGTAATCAAGGCTTAAAGATTCTCATGGTCACACATGCTTAAAACTTCATAAAAAAAAAGCTTTGGCTGACCAATTACTGAAACTAGCTGACCTCTTATGAAGATCTAAGAGGCTTTCAGGAAGTATTAACTTTTTTCTAATTTCCCATAAATGGGGTGCCAAAAAAAAATTATGACTTTGAAATTTTTTAAAAGTTCACTAAAAAACAATCTAAGACCAATTTACTGAAAAAAGCTGACTGTTTATAACCGTGAAGTGGCCTTTCAAATGGCATACTTTTTTTTAAATGACCCAAATGAGGTGCCAAAAGATTTCTTTTTTATCGTGAAACGAACTTTTAAAATTCATAGAAAAAATCTGTGGCTGACCAATTATTGAAAATAGTTGACCTTTTATTAAGATCTAGAGATCTTTCAGATGGTAAACATTTTTGCAAATTTCCCACAACTGAGGTGCTAAAAATTGGACTGACCTTGCATGACCTTGAGAAACTTTAAGCCTTGATTACAAGTTATCTAGGGCTGACAAATTTCTAGGACTAGTTGATCTTTTCTGGCCAATTACTGACCAGATATATGGCTTTTGTTTTTTTTTCAAATTTCCCATTCAGGTCCAGAGCTGTAAAAGTTCATTATCAGTATAATGCTGCTTTTTCGTAAATATTCCTCATTAATTTGTGTAGAACGCGGGGCAAGAAGTTCGAGTTAGAGTGGAATATTATAAAACAACACTGGTGTGAAATGTTGAATTTAACATTTCACTGCTTCAATTTTGAAACAAAATACATAGTTGAGAAAACTTAAAGCATTCGTTGGAAGTGAAGAGACTTTTTGGAACCGTATACCTTGGGTGGATCACTCTGGAGTTCCTCAAAAGACACATCTTATACGTTTCCCCGCTGTTTAACAGCCAATTTCTTCGCAGCGTACTAACGTTTATACCGGTACTAGTCCTAAAGTTGATACTCAAATCAGTACCTCTCATTTATTCATACTTGTGTGTTTGAAGAAGTGAGATGACTGATTTGAGTATAAACTTTAGGACTAATACCGGTACTAACGTTAGAACTCTGTGAAGAAATTGGCCGTAAGAGTATTTTCTCTTGTTTTCAAACCTTCAGAAAACTGAATATTTGGGCCTCAAAACCTTGTAGCACGAGATTTTATTTCATTATAGTGCTCATCACTCGTGAAATGATTTTTAACCTGACCTAGTGTAGAAATTATTTATTTTTACAGTTCATTAGATTTGTAAAAAAAAAAATCTGTGGAATGTAAAACTGAAAATAACAGTCTGATGCTTTGGTATGATTTCTTCCTTTACACTTGAATTTCTAGCTTTAATCTTCAAAACTCATGAAATTATGAATACGATCCACACTGTGAAATTCAATAAACAAGTTCCTACTGTTGGCGAAGCCGATAAACGAGGACCTACAAAAATTAAAATCCAAAATTTCCCTGTGTGAGGTGCTTTTCATATGAACTGCGAACTGTGAATGCGAATAAATTTGTTTAGACCATTCCAAGCGCAAATATCAACAAACGCGTTCGACAAAGTGAATAAATGACCCTATTTACAATTTTAAATAGAAAACACGAAATAAAATAAGCTTAAATTGTTAAATTTAGCATTTTTATATTTTCTACGCAACCAACGATAAATTTTCTGCGAACTTTCAAACACTTTATTTGCAATCCACTACATCAGGATGCATTCCACTCTTCGAAAGAAAAATTCGCTCGAATTTAACTTCAAATTTGTTTAGCACCCATTTCACTGGTTAATTTTCTATGACAATTCGCGTCTGTCGGCAACCACTCATGTGAAAGCAATGTCAAAACTCGCGTGACCATTAGCAATTCGCAGTTCGCTATTCGATGCTCATATGAATATGACTTTAGGAAAAATTTCGCTCGTGAAATCAGAAATTTATGTATATCACAATCTTCCTTCGGAAATATTTTTGATTTCTGAGTATGGGGTAGCAAGGGAAATAGATAAATGAGAGGATGTGGAAAGTTTTACATTTTCCAACCAATTCAATTGAGATAAACGCCTAGTAGGTACTCACCTCTCGCGGAAATGAAAAATAAATGCATTTCACAATCTTCTTATGGTCACATTTTCAAATTTTGAGTATTAGATAGCAAGGGAAAAAGCCGATGCGGTGTGAAAAAGCTAACATTTGACATTTTTTTAGTTTTGGTTTCAAATAGGAACTGTGGAATGTAAATTTAAAAATTTCACACTGACAATTCTGAATAAACTTTTCATTTTTAGTCAATTTCTACAGTATGCTTAAGATGGGAGCTATTAATAGCTCAAATTCTAAACTGGTTTTGAAAATACAAAATAAATACGTTCCACATTATGTTTTAACCAATTTTTCACACTTTTTGAAAATACAAAATAAATACGTTCTACAATATACGTTTCAACCCATTTTTCACGCTGTAACGCTTTCGGGAAACAAAATTTAGAGTAGCTTGAACCTCTAAGCATCCATTTTCATTAATAAGAAAGGATTTTAAAATAAAAATCCATTTAAAAATAGAAGATAGATAGGAGTGAAAATTAAAAAGTTCACTGATTAGTACAATGGAACTACTTTCCAACCATTTGAAACAGAAATAAATTGATTTTGAAAATGAAAGGGGTGACATAGGGGAATTGCTGGAATAGTATTCAAAGTTCAGACTGTTACAAATTTTCGTGACGTAGAAACATCCGCCCCTATTTTGCTTCTAGTTTAACTATACCTACTATGATCAAAGGAGATCGAAAAAGTTAAATGAACAAATATTAGAAAAAAAAAAATAAAGAAAGTTTGACATTTGTCAATTATAATTTACCTTGTTCGAATGAATTCCTTGTGGATTGTAAGCTGCACACAGGAAAATCTAGTTCTTGCATCAATTTTGACTTTTTGACAAAAATTAAGATTCAAAGCTACCAAAAGATCTACAGCGAGGATCTATAGCTACAATTTTATACTTCTAAGATCTAAGCCCAATAAACAAAAATCTTACTGATTGTCCTTTTACTGATTGTCCTTTTAGTTTTTAGTTAATACACACTTCGAGTGAAAACGTGGAATTTCAAATTTTACATTCCAATTTTAGATAAAACTGATTGACTGCCAAATTTATACCTAAATTATAATGCGTCATCTTTTTCCCTTGCTATTCCACATGTTGTACAAGTTACCGTTGTTAAGTTTTGGAATGCATTCATTTCTCACGAAAGTTGTGGCTTTTTAAGACAAATCAAAGTGAACAATTTTTTGGAACTTAATAAATACCAATTTTCTTGCAATTTCACACTTCTTCAGTAAGAGGAATTAATATTTACAAATAAGCAGAGGAATCATGTAGAATAAAAAAATAAATTCTTAGTAAAATTTTAGTAACAAAAAAAATACCAACCTCTAGACTCTGCAGCGAAGCCGAACACGAGCTTGGCGTTCGTCTTTTGCATTTCCCCGAAGATGATGTTGTATTTCCAGTGACTGTCGTCGTCGATGAGGAACCGTCTTCAGGTGTCGTCACCTCCTGATGGCTGCTGCCACTGCCAACTAATCCGGACACCCCTTGCGGATGCCGACTGCAACGATTCGTCGCACTATACGAACTCTGACAAGATGACACCGAAGTTGGATCAGCTGAGGGATCATTCTGTGACGAAGGTGATTCATATGGGGATGTGGAACCTCCACCACCGACTCCGACTACTGTGCCATCTACATTCATGTAGACAGGAGTTGTAGTAGTGGTTGTGTGTGATGATTTTGGGTTTGCATTGCGATTTGTCTGAGTTTTTCCTGCCGTCACTGTAATGGCTGCAGGGACAACTGTGGCACCAGGACCGATTCTAGGGGCCGGTACCGGTGTCACACATTCATACGAGCTATTCGAGATGCCCGAATCGCTGCGGTATATGCTCAGTCTTTCTGGTTCTATCAAATTGAAGTCATCAACCTTTTTCTGGTGCAAGTGCTGGTGATGTCGCTTTTTATGATGGTGCTGGTGCTGCTGTTGCATTTGCTGCAGCTGCGGATTAGATGCTAGTCGCTCTTTTTGCTGCTGCAACTGCTGTGATGGCGGGGCATGGTGAGTGTCTACCTGGCATTCGTGTATCTGAATCGAATCGTTTAGATTCTCATAAACCGGTGGTTCATAGAATCTCATTTTCGACTGCATCGGTGTGGCATAGGTTGGTGGGGGCACCACCACCGCCGCACCGACGACGACATCGCCATCACCGGCACCAGCAAAGGAATGATGTCGCTTGCATTTATTTCCTGCTGCTCCTCCGACTGTCGGAACTCCACCAACACCGCCACTAGCCACTGGCTTAATCGAATTCAAATGGTGATGCGATTTTTTATTACCCGGAAACTTCAACGAATAGAATTTCTTCTCCCCTTCTGGCATTCCGCCGCTGCCTCCTCCTATCGAGCTGCCACCACTATTGTTTGAGTGTCCTTTGGAACGTTTCGTTCGATGCATGCTGCCACCGGAGCTCGTGTCGAATTTCTTGAAATCGCCCCCTGCTAGAAAGGGATTGTTGCTGTTATTATTAATGGCCACTGCATTGCCGCTTCCGGTGACACTCGCTGCCGTGCCACGTTCCACAACCGTATACGGATAATTGTGTTCGATTGAGTTCAGCAACTGGGAGTTCGATGTGGAGAATTTTTGCTGCTGTTGCTGATGGTAGTATTCGGTGTAGCTTTTGGGGAAGCAATTGTTAAGGCTGTAAGTAAGCTGATGGGGGCCATTTTGAGAATGATACTGATGATCTGGAGGTGGTGGTGGAATGCCTAGACTATTACTATCCATAATTGCAGCACTGCTCCGTGTACTTTTGATGGTGTTATTCAAAGATGGATTGCAATTGCGATTGTATTCGATAGTGTTGTAAGATTGTTGTTGTTGCTGGTTTTGTTGCTGCTGTTGTTGTTGTTGTTGGAGTTGATGGTGATTTTGAATATTGGAATGATACTGGTGATTGGTTAGTTGTTGTTGTTGTGGATTATTTATGTCATGATTTGAGGTTAGTCGTTTGGGACGTGGTGCAACACGTACCACATTGGTATTGTTATTAAAATTTGTAGGAGTCGTAATAAACTGTTGAAGGGTTTTTTTCATTTTTTTTAAGATTGGAATGAAAGAAAGCAAAGAAAAATTAAATTTATTTGATTAGTAAGGGTTAATGTTATTGGTTAAAATATTTTATTTAATTGCATTAATTTTGGAAAATGGGAAGTGAGTTTTGAAAAAAAGCAAAATAAATTAAGGAAATGAAAAAAAAAAAAAAATAAGTGTGATAGAATACTTTTTTCAACAACTTGGTTACAGCTAGTGTCTTTATGAACTAAGTGAAGCCATATAATCTTGGTCCCTAAAATTATACACTTTAATTTTTTTTTTTTGGATATAAGAAAAACATTAAAATTAAAATTTTGCGACAATCCTTTAACTTTTTTGATTACCCACAGTTTTCAAAGAAAATCGATTTTGAAAAATGGGGGCGAAGAAAACGCGAAAAGAACCTCCAAAAACTTGATCTTTTTTCAAATTTGATTTATGATTTGGTCAAAAGAAGTTTATGTTTTTTTTTTAATTTTGAAAAAAAAAAGTTTTTTTCTATAGTTTTGAGTACATAAAAAAAAATCGAAATAAAAATTTCAAAATAAAAATTAAATATTTCCAGGGATTTTTCAATCATCCCAAGAATTTTTTCTAGGTTCGAAATTTTAATTTTTTATTTCTTTTGTATTTTTTCATTTGATTATTTTTGATTTTCGAAAATGAGATGACCAATCTTGAAAATTAATCAAAATTATCGAAAACTATTTGTTTCAAAATTCAAAAATCTAAAACTTCTTTTTGAAAATTAAAACAAAAATCAAAGGAAGATATACCAAAACAAAATTCAAATAAGAAATTTCAAAAATCATACAAAATTATTTTTAGGACAGGTAAAAAATTTGAAATTTTGTCAATAATGCTCAAAAAGAGACCTTTTGAAAGCATTAATCAAATAAGAAAAATTTATTTTTGGAGGGCAGCGTTCTCTTGGCTACCAATTTTTCAAAATCTATTTTTTCCAAAACTATGGGTGGTGAAATTGATGAAAGGTTGGTCGGAAATGCTAATTTATGTGATCATAATTTACAAAAAAATAAAACGCAAGGAATTGGTCACTTTTGCAAAGTTAACTCATCTGATACAACGGAGCTCTTAAATGTTTTGGATCTTTACTGTTGAGATTAAGAAAAGTTATGGTTGTGGTCTTACTTTTGCTTCTCCACCGACTTCGAGTCTTTTTTGTCATATTTAGATCAACACCTATCATTTAAAAATAATGTCCTGCGACAGGAAGTAAAAATTCCGATAGTATTAAATTTTGCCTCATCAGAAATGTTGAAAATTGTGCCTTTTAACAAAGTGTTTTCAGATAAAATTTTTAACAATATGGAATTTTGAGAAAATTATCCCTCAAGTCAAAATTCTGACTGTACCAAATTCGGTTTAAAAAAACCGAATTAAAAATGAAAATTTAAACAAGATAGATACAGGAAGATAACTTAACGGTTTGGGGTAAAAAATGTGTTTGTACAAAATTTTGTTTTTATGTCCGGATCAAACTGAAAAAAAAAACAAACACATTAAAATGTATGTAACAGGAAATTTTGAGCAAAATTTTGCAGATAATTTCCTAAAAAATTTGGGTTCGTAATTCTGACTGTACTGAAACTATAGGAACCTTCATATTCATTTAAGCAAAATATTTTCAGACTAAATTTTTCACAGAAAGGAATTTTGACAGAAATGTCACTCCTAGTTTATATTCAAAATTCTGACTATACTAAATTTGGACTCTAAACCAAGGCTTTCATTATCTGAAAGAATGTTTAGTCAAAATTTGACTGCACCAAATTTGGTTTCTAAAATCTTACCTTAAGAAAATGATTTGAAAGAGTAAGTAAATAAAAGAAAATTTTAACTAGATGTACCTTAGCGTTTGAGGTCAGAAATCTGTTTGTACTAAATTTGGTTTTTATATCCGAATCAAATTGAAATAAATTCTTGTGAAAAAAATTGCATGCAACAGAAAATTTCGTACAAAATTTTACTATTTATTTCCTTGAAAATTTGAGGTCTTAATTCTGATTGCGCTTAATTCTGCCTCTAAAATCATGGAAACTATTCCTATGCCCAAAATATTTTCAGATAAATGTTTCACGTAATTTCGACAGAAATGTCTCTCAGCCAAAAGCTCTGATTGTACCA
Organism: Dasysyrphus tricinctus; assembly: GCA_963921185.1. Classification (NCBI taxonomy): domain Eukaryota; kingdom Metazoa; phylum Arthropoda; class Insecta; order Diptera; family Syrphidae; genus Dasysyrphus; species Dasysyrphus tricinctus. Next base: position 115,579,154 of record OY992533.1, on the reverse strand, counting down.
AATTAAGTTTCTAAAATCTGGAAGAACGTTATCTTAAAAAGTAAGTTAAAAAAATAAAAAATGTGAACAAGATATACCCATAAATCCGATTTATGTCCGGATCAAATTGAACAAAAATGTAAGCAACAGGAAATTTCGAACAAAATTTTAGAGCTAATGCCCTATTCAATTTGGGGTCATAATTCTGATTGTACTATATTCTATCTCCAAAATATTGGATCCTTTTCTTTAAACTGAAATAATCAGATAAAATTATGCACAGAAAATAATTTTGACTGGTACATGTGTCCTGTTTAGTTTAAAGTCAAAATTTGAATTGTACCAAATTCGGTTTGTATAATCTAGGCCTCTTTTCAATTATACAAATTATCTGAAGGAGTTTGTAAAAAAAAAATATTATTGTTGCAGATGTATAAATTGCTTGGCGTTATAATTCTGTTTTGTACTAAATTGTACTAAACTTAAACCTAAAATAGTATACAGGTAAAACTTTTGGGAAGGTCATTAAGAAAAATTGACAAATACCTAAAAATTTTACACAGAAAGGTAAAAAAGAGTGTGTTGTATTAATTGAATCTGTACCAAATTTCTTTTGTACCAAAGAATCTGAGTCAATTTTTGAATAAAATCATCTGAAGAAAGTAATTTCAAGAAATCCAGCAGAAATTTGATAGTAATGTGCTAAAGGCTTTGTGGTCAAAACTCACTTTTTACGAAGTTCAGTTTCTATGTATACCTCGATTGATAAATAAAAAAAGTGCGGACAATTTAATTTAATCATAGCCAAAATTATTGGGGTCATACTTGAGAAAAAGTCTGGTAAAAAGTATGTGGCATTCAACTAATTTACAATATCATATTTTCGCATCTAATCTTAGTAAACTGCTTTTCAAAAAAAAAAACATTGAAAAAAAAAAATTATAAGAAAGTTGTAAATCGTAGTTCTTTGTCATTTAAATGTTTATATTGCATTAAAATTCGTATTCTATCACACTTTCACTTAAACAAAAAATAATTTCAAACATTTAGAGTGAAAAATTGTAAAAAGAAAAATTAATTTTATTTGTTGATAAATTAAATTAAAAAGATTATGTTGTATACAAAATTAAGAATAATAAGCAATTTGTACAGAAATAAAACATGCAGGAAAATTGTTTACAATAATAGTTTCATATTTGAATTCACACTTTAACAATAACAACAAATTTTAAATACAATGTTCTATTTTAAAAATATATTTTTTTACAAACTAAAAATAAATAAATAAAACTTAAAATTAAAACTAAATTTGAGAAATAAAGAGCAAAATTACAAAGAACCCAATCTAAAGAAAGTTCAGAATAGTAACAGCGTTTTGAGTTGAAGAAAATAAAAGTTTATATATATTTTTTTCATTTATATCTTCTTACTTTAAAAAAAAACCCTGAAAATAATGTTTTTACTTGTATACAGGAGTTTGAAAATCATAGAATTATAAAAAAAGAAAATATTCGTTCCCCTATACATAAAATAACATCAAATTCTTGATTGTTTAATTTTAATTTATTATTATTTTTAATTTCAATGATTTTTGTGATGTCGTGTTTGATGCGTGTGATTTTGGTTGTGTGAGTGAAGAAATTTTTTTTTAAATGACATAAACATAGAGCGAAATGAACATTAAAATTCAAGATGAAAAGTATAAGCATAAATATAAATAAAAAAAAAGTCTACTTGTTTTGGTCTACCAAAAAAGCAAGTCAATGATAAAAAAGCATATAGAAATATATGAAAACATTTAACAATAAATTTGAAAAAATAAATTAGAATGATTACAAGACACAAGAAATCGAAATAATGGTCGAGATAATTAAATACAAAAAAATAGAATGAAAATCAAAAAGAAAAAACTAAATAAGAAGAAAAATAAGCAAATACCTTATTAGGAGCCGTTTGCAGACCATGAAATGGTAGATTCTCATACTCTCCAGGTTCCGTCAATGGATCCCCCAGTGAAGATGACTTGTCGTGTACTATAATTTTTTATATTTTTTTTCGTTTTATTTTGATGTTTTTTTGTTTTGGTATAATCACGATTTCGAATTTGTTGGTTTTATTTTTTTTTTGTTAAAGAAAAAAAAGAAATAAAGAATCATAATTTTAAAAATAAAAAAAGACAGCAGATTTTAATTTATTTTATTTTAAAAATAAATAAATAATATAAATTTAAATATAAATAAAAATTTAAATTTAAATGTTAATCTAATTAAGAAGAGATAATTTACGAAAAATAAAAAAATCATCTAAAGTGTTTACCTAGTAGAATTTGTGAAAATTTTTTTGATTGATGAAAACTATAAATGTAAATTTAATTTAATAAAAATCATAAATATTTTTATCTTAAATGAGGCTAGGTATAAGTGATATGACTTATTTTTCTGACAAAATCCATTCTTTTTCCTCATATTTGTTTATATTTGTATTTGTCAAAAACTATTTAAGCTCATAAATATCTAAGCCTCAGAAAATATTACATCATTTGAATCTAACTAAACAAAACTATGCTCATAACTAGTTGGCTACACCACTTTTAAACTCAGCACCTCAAATATAATTTAATATGATTCTACCCTGAACCACAATTTCATAGGACTGGCCGTAATGAAAATTCTATCAACTTTGACTCCGAAAAAATTCCAACCAAGTTGGATTTTAGTGTTGAGCTTTATTCTGATATATTAAGCATAACCTTAAAAATAAAGTAATCTGATAAATAGTGGAACTCGTTCCACAGTGAACCGTTATTCTTTTTTTCAACTGCTTAAAATCATAATTTTTGTTTGTTTGAAAAATTTCTATAAACGAATTTGTGCAGTTCATTTTGAATTCGTGGTTATTTTGAATAAATTAAAAACTCTGTATATTAAAAATAATTGACGCTATATCGTTTTTTGTAAAAAACTATTTCTCTAATGAAAAGAATTGTTTTTATTTTCGATTTTTGATTAGAATTATGTATATGTTTTTGACATTAAAAATAGTGATAGTTTTCAAGAAATGGTAAAGGTGGGTCCACACTATGCCGATCAACATTGTTGGTCAACATTGTCGACCAACATGCTAGTGTGTACGTTAAAAACTTTAGTAGCAAACATTTGTGTGGTTTGGAATTTTCTGATCGATGCGTCAGGATACCACCGAAGGGTTCTGGGTTCGAGTCCTGGTGGTTCAAAACTTTTTTTTCTTTTTTCTTTTGAACAATAAAGCTCAAACGATATTGTTAACATTAAATACTTATTCACAACAAATATTGCATTGTTCATCTAGTAAAAATGTGATTAATAACGCATAAAACCAATAAATTATGTTCATGAAATTAAAACCCTACAAATGTTTTAAATAAAATGAAATTTGTTGAACAACTTTGTCCATTGCTATCCATTTGAATCGGGTTACGTTCGGGTCAACAAATGTTGATTGGCCTTGTCGATCAACACGTCTACACTTACTCAACACTATTGATCAACGATGTTGATCTTCACAATTCGACATAATGTGGACGCGGCTTTAACAGATTTAATTTTCTTCTCATTCACCCTACAAAAATAGGGGGATCTTTAGGATATTCCGAAGACATCCAAACAAAGCTCTATAGCTTTGTCAGTCAAAATGGGAGTTATAAATTAACGCGTAACGACGATGCTCACGACCATTTCTTTTGGTCATCACTGTTTTTTCCGGAATCAGGCTGAGGATTTTGATTTACTGAATTCGAGTCCAGTCTCAGAAAAAGTACATCTGCTATAGATTTTCATATATTCTAACATACCTACATAAAATTGTAAAAAAAACATTTTTCAATATTTTGCTTTTGTTACATTTTTTCTCGTCTCGATAGTACTAATCTTCTTCTTCAAAATTCATTAAGAAATTCTATAAATCATATTTTTTTTCCTTATCAGAAAATTTATTTTTTAAAATAAAAATAAAAGCCCTTTTTAACGTTTGAGTTAAACAAATATTTTTTCCGACAAAATTTGTAAAACATCGAAAAACAATAGGTACTTCCCTTCTTCGATAACAGTACGTTTTTCTGAAATTTTCTGATATACACTTAGTTGAATAAAGTACCTAGATTTTCGTAAAAAGTAATATTCATGAAAGAATCTCTCGCAAAAAGAATAAATTAAAATTATGAAATCTGTATGGGGAAGGTTAGAAAATTAGGAATGCGTAGCAAAAAAAAATTATATATTTGTCTGACATAACCTAAAACATACCTTGAAAACCTGAGCTGATGGAGCAATTGTGAATTCAAAACCTTCATAACTACTACAAAATGTATTTTATAGCTTTATTCAGAGAAGCTATTCTTTGGACTGTTCAGAACATCAGAAAAGTATAAATTATAATGTGCGGGAAACAAGCACCGCCATTTTGGATTTTCGTAAAAACAGATTATTTTTTTCTGGGGTTGGGCACGAGGTACCGAATGCTAAAATCCCGAAAAGGTAAAAAAAACCGAATTACAAAATCTCGAAGACTCAAATCCCGAATGTAAGAATCCCAAATGGTTTAGCACTGTTTTTGGTACCTATAGCCATCAAATGGAACTTCCTTGTGTTTTTTAGGTTTTGATATTCAAAATCCTGTGAGACATTATTTTTGGTATTATAAAATTCTTGATTTTTGTACATTATAGATTTTGGAAATTGTGGATTATGGCAAACGGGATTCTCTTTTTTTGTAATTCGGGATTTTTGTATAAGGGATTTTGAACCCTTCTTATTGTTATATGCCCAACTTGTGCTGCCATGTGTCGTATTAAACAAAATTGTACTAATGGTGGATATGGGTTTCATAGGGTAGGTATTCATTTTTTTTAGCGTAAAATTAGCTTATTGAATTTTCAGAAAAAATTGTGCTGTATTTTGCTCAACTTTCGCAGTAATTTTTGCTTAATTAAAAAAAAAATCAAACGTAAAATTTGATTTTTTTTTAAATATTTATGCCACAAGGCGGCACAAGTTGAGCACAATATAGCATAACTTTTTTATCAAAAATGGCAGTGCTAGCTTTATGCTTCGAAAAATTTTGTTTGGCCGTGAAAGTTGCTAATATATGCGCTTTTTTAATCCCTTCGGCATATGGTAGCAGAAAACAACAAAAGTTGGTTTTTAAGTAAAATTCTAATGGCCGATTTCACGAAAGGCTTTTATTATTTCCCCCAAACACTACCCTTTTTTTACATCAAAAATAGTGTGTTTGTATCTTTATATCTTATCCAATTCCTCGCGTTCCAATTTTTATTCGCTAGGCTTTCTAGTTATCCCAAAAATTTCGAGATAAGTTGAGTTGTTGTTGCGTCAGCGGTCATCAGTTGTTTTTTAACATGGGATTACAACAACACAAAGATATCCGGATAACTGAGAATTTACATCGGAACGTGCCCATTAGGGGGGTTCACATGGACCAATATTGCTTGACAACATGGCTTGATTTGATCATTTGAACGCAAGAAACAACCGCTTGACAGACAATGTTGTATGGTTTTTAAAAGATTTTGAATACTTGTTCCATTTCCATCAAGCGATGCTGTCATGCCATGTAAACCCCCCTATTCTTTCTGTGTTAGCCCAGAACACAACATCCTCAATTCCACAATCCCCTTCCAGAATGAAATCCACAGTTTGACAGATCATATTGATTTTCTCTTTCTAGAATTAATAAGGGTATTCATGCAATAGCGTAAACTCGTCGTAAACGTAGTAAAGTTGTAAACTTTGTAAGTCTGTCAAATTTTCCATACAAATTGTGACAGAATTACGAATTTTAAAAGTTTAAAAGCTTTACGACGACTTTACGCTGTTGTATGAATCCCCTAATGTATATTCTTCACATTTCTACTTCGGTTTTACAATGTACCGTTTTGAAATTGGAATGTGAACTGTTTTTTAAGTTATTCTCGAATGTTTGATGGAGTTGCACAAAATCGTGTGCTAATTTAATATTTTATTTTGTGAACTTCTATTACCTGGAGTACCAAATGAAAAGATATTTTTCAGCTATCAAAAAACCTTAGTAAGAAATAACTTAATGCTGTTTGGATTCATGTACTTAAGTGTATATTTTTGGTTTGTAAAAATGTAAATAGTTAATTTATTTGTATACAAGAACATTTTATGAGTTGTGTATGCCTAATAGTTTATTATACCTATGTATATTTAAAAGTGAATAAAAGGATTACAAAATTTGTAAAACTATTTTGTTCTTTTTTTACTACGTTTTTACTACAAATTTTTTTCCTAAGAACAACATTTTCAATCAGTTGGGGGGCAACACTGGTCCCTCATCCAAATGCCTTTTCACTTTTTCTCATAGACTTCGCATGTGTGAGGGTAACAACCTCTTTTTTTGAATCCAGGGATGTGAGTAAACTCAGTCAAATTAAAATATCCCTAAAATATCCTTTTTCTACATTTTAGTAACTATGCGGATATCCTTTGACGTATGGCAGTACAAACTGAGCAACAAACAGTTCAGTTTTACTAAATTGAACAATTTCAAAAAAAAAAATCATTTCTAAAAATCGAAAATGGTGTTCCTAACTTCACGCTACAGCCCTTCGCAAAGTTTGTTTTTGGCCATTTAAGTTGCAATTATGCTAGTTTTTTTTAATCTCTTCGGCCCTTAGCAGCATTAACTTAGCAAAAAACAGCACAATTTTCTTTTTAAGAAATGTAAAAATTTCAAAAAAAAAAAATCATTTCTAAGACTTGCAAATTTGTGAATTTTGTAATATGTACGACACAAGACAGCCCAAGTTGAGCTCAAACTTCTTTTTGAAAGGCGAAAATTGTGGTGCTAACTTCATACTAAAAAAATTTGTTTTTTAAAAAGCCCCACTATACGGACCTATTACCTAAATGTTTTTTTCTTTAAATACGGCACAAACATTTTCTTACGAAAATTCAAAATGGCGGTGCAAACTTCACGCACATTAAATTTGAATTGGCCATCGGGTAAATGTCTTTGAGATAATTTTCAGATAACTGTGTTAGTGGTGTTGAATTTTGACACAAGGTGATGGAAAGCTTAGTGTGAAGTCATTAATATTTGTCAGCTCTTTGCGAAGGAGGGTCCACACTATGCCGATCATCATTGTTGGTTAACATTGTCAATCAACATGCCAGTGTGTACGTCAAATACTTTCGTAGCAACAATTTGTGAGGATTGGAATTTTCTGATCGATGTGTCAGGCTCCTTTATTTTGTGAACAATAAAGTTAAATCGGTGTTATAAACATTAAATTGTTTTTAACAACCAATATTGCATTTATTATCTAATAAAAATTGATTAATAACGCACAAAACCAATAAATTATGTTCATGAAATTAAAGCCCTACAAATGTTTTTAATAAAATGGAATTTGTTGAACAACTTTGTCGATTGCTATCCACTTGAATCGGGTTGCGTTCGGGTCAACAAATGTTGACTGGCATTGTCGGTCAACACAACACGTCTATACTTAATCAACACTGTGGATCAACGATATTGATCTTCACAATTCAACATAATGTGGACGCGGCTAAATAGATAGCAATCAACAAAGTTGTTCAGTAAATTCCATTTTATTAAAAACATTTGTAGGGATTTAATTTCATGAATATAATTTAATGGTTTTGTGCATTATTAATCAAGTTTTACTAGATGAAAAATGAAATATTTGTTGTGAATAAGTATTTAATGTTAATATAATATCGTTTTTTTAACTTTATTGTTCAGAAAAAAAAAATTAAAAGTTGGTTACCCCCAGGATTCGAACCCTGAACCCTTTGGTTGGATCCTGACGCATCGATCAGAAAATAAATTCCAATCCACACAAATTGTTGCTACGAAAGTTTTTGACGAACACACTATAGCATGTTGATCGACAATGTTAACCAACAATGTTGATCGGCATAGTGTGGAACATAAAGGTATTTGAAATAACTCGTCGAACTAAAATTTAAATGAGTATAGGTCCTCAAATCTTAAAATAACACTACTGTCAATATAGTTCGTGTTTATTTATTATATATTTGTAACCCTACTGAATATAAAGTATTATTCCCTATATCTTTTTTTCTGTGAAATTGCCCTCAATATTTTGCTAAAAATGTATATTCACAAAATATTTCCTCATTTCAACTTGTTGTGTTATTTTGTTTTATTATATTCCTGTCCAGCTTATACAGTAACGAGGTTTTCATGTAAATTTATTGTTTGCTATGGTAAATGGAATCAACACAAAAAAAAATAAAATAATAAAGGATGTAAAATTTATTTTGTTAATAATAAAAATAAAAAAAAAAAAGAAAACAAAATATTCCAATGTTGGTATATGAAAATATAAATCGAGTGCAGTTAAGAAATTTGTAAATATATACACACACAGCAAGTCAGAGCAACACAGATAATTTTTGTTCTTTTTGGTACAAAAATAAAATAAACAAACACTTTAAACTGAACGTTAATTATTATACACATAAAATTTTTTGACACAGATAAATTACAGGCATATATGAGTGTATAATATATTTTTAACATAACAATAATCAAAATATTAAATTAAACAGAATGAAAAAAAAAACATTATGGTGTGCGTATAGTTATACAAAAAAATAAAATCAAGTAAATTTAAATTTATGACAATAAGATATTAAATATTGTTAACTTTTTTTACAATTTAAATAAGAATATAAAAACACAAATTTAAAAATAAAATATTTATCTTACTCTCTTTTGCCATTGTTTGCGTCTTTGGTTGCGTAGAATTGCTTACTAATGATGTGATTGTTGCCACCACATCAGCATCCGTTGCTGCTTCAGACGCTGTTGTCGTAGAACGTGTCAAAGTAGGCGTCTTTTTATATGTAACTATGTTTATTTTTTTTTTTTTTTGCAATATTCATGTTTTTATTACAAAAAGCAAAACAACAGCCCAGTCGACAGGATTAATATTATTGTAGCAATTAAAATAATACAAAAAAAAAACATTTGTCACGCAATTGAAAACCACATGCAGGAATAAAATTGTAGAAAACATAAAATTAAAAAAAAAAACAGAATAAATAAAATAATTAAACAAATAAAAATAAATTTAATTATTTAGGCTGTTATAAGCGATTTTCAATAAATTAATATAGAATCGGATTAGTATACATTTTGGGTTGTAGGAGCATGTTCACTTTTTGGTTTGGCTTGGTTTGGTTTTGGTCATGGTTAAAATGTTTTTCACATATTTTTAATTGGATCGATTAAACCATATAAAATAAATGGATGATTACATTGATCTGAGGATACCTTTTGAAATTAAATATTGTTGTGGGTCAGTATTAATGTTTTTTTTTGTTTTAATTCAGTTTATTTAAAACGTTTTAATCCCCTGCGTTCAATTTCTTTATGCTTACCTATTTTATATAGCATTTAAGAGGATTAACATTGGTATGTCTTTGAATTTCAAATAAATTATTTTTATATGAATTAAAAGAGATAAGCTATATACCTCCGGGTATAAAAAAGAATTTTGCAACAAAATATTATTTAAAATAAATATAGACAGTGAAAAGTTTAAATTTTTCATTGAAAACAAAAAAATTAATTAGTTTTAATTACAACATCCTCATAATGATATTAAATAAAAATGAAACGAGGATTACATAATTTCAGTACTAATTCTGGCCTTGGAATTACTTAAAATGGAAATATCTTATCTAATTAAAGGGATACATAATTAATTACACAATTAACATACATTTTAATACAACTTTTGAGTGCAGATAATAATTATGTATATAAGCTATCAATGTGAGAAGAAAATATTTTTACAGCAAAATAAAAATTATGAACCCATGTTATAAATTTATATAAAATATTATGGCCGCAACATCAGTATGTGACATAAGGTCATTGGTCATTCAATAAGAGGTATACGGTATACTATTTTAATTTTCACGCAGTAGGCCGCCACGCCCTCCACGCCACACAGTGGAACGATCAATACAAATTTCTGGCCAAGAGCGTATTTTTTTAAGCTTTTAGATATGAACATAATTAGTCCTTGTGATGTTTTGAAAATTGTTTCCTGTTTTATAAAAGCAAAACAAAATTTTTATATTGAATAATATTGAACGAACAACAACAACTTGTGTGTGTTATCACCAAGTTATAGCTATTTCACGAGAGCCACCTCGATCATCACACTCCTTTAGTGGGGCTTAGTCTGGTTATGCTCGTATTAATTGAAAAACTCTTTTTGCCGTCATCTGGGAGCGAACTTTGATCCTTGCAATTCAGAGGCCGACAAAATTTTGTTGTTAAAATAACGGTTCTCAAGAAATAATGGCTTGATTTTACACTATTTTTTTAAACCAAATAAAATATGAAATTAGATATAATTTTGTCTTCGGTTGTTTGGATTTAATTTTTAAGGAAACTTTTTAAGCTTTTAAGCAAATACTTTCATATATGCTAGCTTTGCTGAGTAAAAAAAATTAAATAAATTGGGTGGTGCAACAGCTCGTGGAGAACCAGGGCCTAGTGTAGTGACTAACAACTCTCTGGCAGGAATAAAGGGAACCTACAGTTTTTTGCCGTGTCCGAACGGCTAAATGAGAAGCACTTTTTCATGGCAAGTATACTCTTGGACGATTTTTCAGTTCCACGCAAGTTTGCTGAGTAACATTATTAACAAAAAAATTGGATTCACCCGGATCCGACCCCGCTTACCCATGAGCTTATAAAAACGTTGACCTACCTGCTATCAGCTCCACTTTGTACCTTGACTTACAGCCTTAGCCATCACCGAAACAAATTTCTTCAATTTTTAAAGTTTTTGGTAATTTAATTTTTCGGAGCTGGGTTCCAATATATTTTTATTTTTTAAGAAAACCGATCTATTTCTAAAATATTACTATTTTTATATGAATTTTTTTCAATATTTCTGACTTGTGACCTTTAAATGATCATCATGTTGAAAAAATCATGCAAATCTATATATTAGTTCAAAAATTCTTCGACGATATCCACCTTTTTCAGTTTTTTGTTCCTCTGTGCGGCCGTTATGAGGTGGTTGAGGGGCTGGCAGAAATCATTTAATATAATGTAGATGTTTTTGAATACAGTTTGATTAAATAATAATTGAACCTTAAAAATTATGATTTTTTTTAATAAATTTACGCTAGTCGACGAAATTAAAGGAACTTTTTTTTCAATTTTGCTTAGTGTTTTTTTTTGAAGAGCTGTATCTTTGTGACGAGTGGTCGTATTGAGTTGAAACAAAAGCATATTATAGCTTTATATTTTTTATTTAGAGATTTGTTTGCAAGATTTTATTTTGACGTATCTTTATTGCGTTATTGCAAGAAATGACACGTGAAAAAAAATATTATAAGAAAATTTTTGTTTGAAGGTCCTCATTTCTATGGATAACTATTTATGAGTCAATCAAATGTAATGGTCAGATACCTTGTTTATTCCGCTTCAATTCAATTTTATTTTTGTACAGTTTTTGTTTGCATGGTTTATCTGACTTTGAATGAAAAAAGATACTTTTAGCTTTGATTACCAATATCTCAGCAAATAATGACGTTAAAAAAAATTTAAATACAGTTTTGGAAATATGAGATAGTGTTTTACAAGATTTTGTAGAAATTATTTTTTACAGCTTACCGTTAGTTTAAAAAAAGTACTTAAAACTGACCTTTTTTGGTCTTTTCGTAAATCTTTTTTTTTTTTGCAAATATTGATTGCATGGCTTGCGTTGGTATGCAAATTTGTAGAATTTTAAAGCATCAATATTTCTGTAAATTTCAAATTGATTTATCGAACCGTTTTTCCTCAAAGTCTTACAAACCATTTAAAGGAAAAACTTGTGTTGTTCCTAAACAATGCGTATTAGTCGTCATAAAAATGACAAGAAAACCACAATTCCAGTAGATTTTTTTCACAGTTTTGCATTAGTTAGATACTTTTTTTTGACTTGAAATGAAATAAAAAGTCACATTTTTCCAAAAACTGAAAATATTTTGAGGTTAATTTTTTTTGTTAAATTTAAAACAAAAAATTCAGCCAAAAAATATGTAATTTATCTGGTCTTCCCCGGTTGGAAAGATTACTTGAATGTAAATTGTTTGTGGAGTTTTATCTTTGCATTGGTATTATATTGAATCCAACTTCTTAAAAAAATCCAATTCATGACTTCCTTAACCTTTTTTCTTTGGTTTTACTAGGTACTACTTTTCTGCAATAAATCTTTAAAAAGTGGGCGTGGTAAAAAATTGTATATTGCATAATTTTGTAAAAAAAAGGCACTTCCTTCATACTTTTTTCAAGGTTTCCTTTCTTAATTTTTTAAGAAAACTATGTCAAAATCGCCCTCAAAAATGGGCGTGGCAAATATTTTGAATCATTTTCTGTTTTTAACCTGTTATGTAATATGGGGAAATTAGTTTTGTTTTCATGGAAATTGGTCAAATAACTTAAGTAAAAAGTGAGCTTAACTCCATGGAGTTTGATTTGAATTTATTTTAGGGGCTACTGACGTGTGAGCGACCAACGACTGACGAATAAACGATCAAAATGAGATTTTAAATATTTATAAATCTTAATGCACTCATTCGCTCCACTTAAACAGAAGAATACTTTATTCATATTTTATAGATTTAAGAGCACCTCTCTATACAATTTGAACAACTGTGTGCTATTGTACTGAAAATAAACGCCATCCATGAAACAATCGTCATCCACACACCACTCGTCATCCATGAACCAGCATACGCACCAAAAAGATTGAGTGCATTACTTAGCTACACGTACCTGCTTTTATGATCGAGAAGCTTCTGGCTTAGAATTTTGAACCAAATATAAATTTATGCAAAAAATTTTGAAAATCATTGGAGCATTTTTTTTTAATTAAAGATTTGACATGTGGGCGTTTCTCAGCAAACTGATACTTTTGAGAGCAAAAATTATGAACAAAAATGTTAGATTTCTTAAAATTTGTTGATGCCATAAAGATTGTTATTAATAATGCTTCAGCTTCCTTCTAAGTCAATTTCTTTCAAGAAAAAATGTTAAAAACAAATATTTTCAAAATTAAAATTAAAAAAAAAAGAAATACTACACGGGCTTCCCTCTAAGCTTTACTCCGTTAAAAAAGAAAATCATTCTCTCAATTCCCAATGCCATTATTTTATAAATTTTTTTTATTCAAACGCTGAAAACCAAACTATTCTATGTTCTTTTGTGTTGACAGTATTCAAAACTAAGAACACCACTTTTTCCTCGAAATTAATATTTTTGGATTTTTTCCATCCAAACCACTATTTTTTATAAAAAAAAAGAAACACCCAAATTTATATTATTTTTGTCTTCAAAGTCTAAATTGTCGTATACCCATCTTCCAAACTTTACTCCTACTTTGACCCCATTTTATAAAAAATCGGTAAATTTCTCGTTTTAATATTTTAAGCAGGGCGGTTGAAGTTGGTACATTAAAATTATTAGCCACCTTAACAACTATTAGAGCAAATCTATTCCACCCAGTAGTACGTTTTATTTTTGAGATCTGTTTAAGTAATGAATTAAGGCAGGTTGTTCAAAAATGGCTTCTTATCAACTAATTAATTAATTTGAAATATAAAAGAAGAGTTATACCTATCACAGTGAACATGCTCCACTTCTTTTTTCAAAATCCATCATCCGAAATATTTAGCATTAAATGAAAAAGTATATTTTTTTTTATATAAAAGCATTACCACTGCCAGAACAACGTATTCCCTTCAAACGATGTTCAGTTGAAAAGGGATTTGAATCATCTCTGTGCCGCCAGAATACTTTCGGTGCATTCAACATTGAATTCAAAAGTCCAACATGAGAACGCTGACTATCCCTCGTTCGGTCATCATTTTTTCGTCGTCGTTTGAAAATATCACCAAGCGTTGCCAGCCTATCGAAAAACCCAGCTCCTCGTTCAATCTTTGAGGTTTCGGTATTATTTGTCATCTGAATTGGACCTTCCTCATCGTCACTCGGTGATACCTCATGACATTGTGATTCATCATTGGGTTTGGGGAGCAGTTCATTAGCACTAGTTGCGGAGATATTTGTCAAAAGGTTCGATGAATTGACCGAGCTCTTCAGCAATCTCGGATTCCTCGGTGGCAGAGGTGGAGGCACCGGTCGGGGTGTTTCATCTGTCAAAATAGTATTATTCGGATTAACTCGAACCGTTTTGGATTGTTTCGATGGCCTGCCTAAGGACTGAGTTCCACCACGTAATATCGAATGATTGCTCCTTGCACCCAGGGACGAATTATTATTATTGATATGAGATTGAAGTGCTGATGATGATGGCGGAGAGTTCATGCTTAAGGTGCTCTTCGTGCGAGTAATTAGAGTGTTGTTGTTATTATTTGTGTAAGGAATTGATGTGCAATTATTATTAATGTTATTTGATGGTTGGTATGATGATTCAACGGTGGCTTTGGTTGTTCCACGTAAATAAAATGATCTTGGTATTGTTGATGCCCCACTATTATTGTTGCTCGAATTCAACACCAAGCGATTGGCTGCGAGATTCTGTTTGGTGTCGTTTTTGACGTGCACCATTACGCCCGGTCGCAATGGCCATCTTGGTGGACTTTTTGGTACTTCAAGTGGAGTCTGTGATGTAGTTGATGATGGCAGAGGTGATGTGGGTTGATAGGATAACACACTGTTTTTTTTTGTCATGGCAGGTAGAGGGTGTTTTTGGATTTTTTTTTTTAAGCAGCAAAAATATTGAAGGCAAATGAAAATCAAGCAGGCGCACACACATAAAATAAAAAAATAATAAAAATTAATTCATAAATCAAAAATTTCAAAATAAAAAAAAATGTTAGGAGAAATAATTATTTCAAATTAGTTTTGGGCATGCATAGAAAAAAATTATATATATATATATTAAAGTGCACTTTACCTACATAAATAATACTTAACTAGGTAAGAAATTTAAATATTTATTAGCAAATCTTTTGAAATCAAAAGAGTAGGACTATAATAACCCGGTTGAACCACTGGTGCTGTGGCATATTGTTGAAGAATAAATAAATATTTAATAAAACAGAGTACCTACACAGTTAAAAAGTTTAGTTTGATATCATATTGTATGCTGACAAGATTTTAAAGTATTTCCAGCAATTTTTCTTTTTTAAAAAACTGTCAATCTAATATTATTACTAATCTTTCCAGTTGTGTCATTGTGTTTGGATTAAAATTAGCTAGGATTCAAAATCAGTGTTTGTTTGTGAGATATATTTAAGATAAAGTCCATTTTTCAGCCAGTTTATAATTTAATTTAAATTTTTTGTAAAAGGTTTCGCTAAAAAATATTATAAAATATCAATTAATTTTGTATTACAAACCATATCAATATTTGTCCGAAATTTTGTTCTTCAAGATTTTGTCTTTCGGGATTATGGCAGTCCCAAAATTCCGAAAGCGCAAAAACAAACTTTCGGGATTTCGTACTCAAGCCGCGCATTCTTAAATTTTTTTTTTTAATTCATGCATACTTTTAGTAAGGGCTACCTTTGGGTGGGAAACCCTTTATCAAAAAATTAATGGTTCCTCCCAATGAACCATTTTTCTTATTTTCGATTTTCTTCAAAACGGTAGGTATGACTAATTTCAATAATTTGTTTATACAGAAGCTTCCAAAAAATATAAATAGTGTGGTGTAACAGCATTTTTAAAAGAATAATTTTTGAATTTTTAAAAAATGTTTCAATTTTTTTTTTTTCAAAAACGACTATTAAGATTTTAATTAAACATTTTCCGTATGCTTAAAATAGTGCGATCTACTACAGAAAATTATAAAATTTTACACAATTTTTTTAATAATCTTGCAAATCAAGTTTAAAAAAAATGGAAATTTTAAGAAAAGTTTCAAATATATTTTTCTTAAATTTGATATCTCAAAAACGGGTTGACAATTGTCTGTTGACATTTTATTTTTATATGCACATTAATAAAAACTTAGGATATAGTAAAAAAAAATTTAAAAACGTTTTAAGATTTAAAAATTATTTTTCAAAAATAAAAGCTCCAACGATTTAAAATTTATTTCCATTATATTCAATCAAGAATTAAAATGACGGTTTTTTTTCACCTCAAACTATCTAAAGAGTTGTTTTAGTTAATTAAAATATCGTATTTTATGCTTTTATTCCCTTATAATTTCCATTTCCTTGTATATTTTCTTAAACCCTTACCCTTTAGGACATAAGAGCAAGTACGTGCGACCTAGTCGTGCATTTTATTAAATACAGAATCTCCCAAAAAGTTTCAATAGATATGATTACCAAAATTAAAAAATAAAATATTTTTGGATTAAAAAAAAAAAATAAAAATAAATTTTTTGAAAACTCGATATGTATTTTGAAAATAGAACAATATTTAAGAAAATTTTTATTATAGTGTAAAATTAACGGTCCCTTAAATAATTATAAAATATTAACATCATCTCATTTTTCTCAAAAATGGCTACTACGATTTTGGTATTTTTTTTAATGATGTGCTTAAATTAAGGTCTAAAATAAATATAAACAAAATTTATACTAGCTAACAATCAACCATACTTTCCAAAGAACTTATTTTTATTTTAAAATATTTTTTTTTTGTTTTGAACGGGCTAAGATTGATTTTTTTACACAAAATCTTTCAAAAAATTAACAAAATATTGCAAACCAAAATAGTATAAATCAAATAAGATTTTTTTTAATTTCAACAAAAAGTTTCAGGATATTTTTTTCTTAATTCGATATCTTATGTACAATCTTTATATCCATATTAATTAATCAATACTTTAAAATTGTGTTCTAAAATTTTCGTTAAAAGATATCTTGAAAATTTAGTATTTAAAAAACAATTGTTTTTAAATACCGTACCCAGGATTTTTAAAATAATAGGTATTTGAATAAATTTATATTTGTTCAAAGGAGTTATTTTTTCGGTTTAAAGAACGAAATCCATACTTTTAAACATTTATTTTTTCTTCAAAATATCCATGTTTAAATGTTGGTAGGTCCTTATAGAACTTTTAAAGTTTTAAGAGCCTTTTGAATGTAGAAGACAAAAATCTAAAATAAAAACTGTTATTTGAGTTAAAATTAATACATATTTATGCAACCTAACACTTTCTATAGCTAGAGCGGTTTTTTTACATTTTAGAAAAAAAAATTGGTACCAATACATTTAAAAACTTAGCTTCAAAAAAATTCATCAATCCATTTTTGAAATATGAAATTTTCAAAACAAAAAGTTGATAGGAAGGCTTTAAATTTTGATAGGCAATATTATTTGTATTTTCAGGCACCTTCTGCATACAAATTTTGATTGAAATCCGAGTAGCCGTTGACGAGTTACTTAAATAAACACAATACGCTTACAGTTAATTACAGATAATTTTATCCTCCTTTAGGCTCCTATTTTAGACATTTCATTTAAAAAAGGCACAATCTCTCATAATCCTTATATGCTTTCCTCAGAGTCAAACAATTTTTCATATTGCAAAAATAATGAAAGATTTTATGATTGGAAAAAGAGCAGATGTAAATAATTCGTGTACTTCAGCGGATATTTTGAAAAACGCACTTTAACCTCACATATCGTCGGTGAAACTAGAAAAGTGTGTAATGTTTTGACACAATATAATTGAAGCCATTTACATTATATTCCTTTCGAATGATTTTGTTTTTGTCTTCTATCATTCGAAGCTATGATAAATTTTACTTTTCAACACGAAAAATTTGAAAGGGCTAAATGAAGCTAGTTTTTAAGTGATTATTTGAGACCAGTTTAACTATTCCCCTGTCCATTTTCACTAGTTTTTTTATAATTTAATTGACTAATTTTGAAATTTTGAAGTAGAATACCCTTTATCACAGATTTGCCCAGTTTAAATTCTGCTTTTTTTTTTGATTATGTACTCAACAACTTATTTTTTATAATTATATTATTATTGTAATTTCATATCAATTGTTTTTATTTTTTGCTTACAAAAAACAATAAGTATTATCACAGTCCTTTCTTTAAAATCACAACTCCGATTTCAAAATATTTTAATTTCTCAAAAAAGAGTGCTTATTTTACACTAAAAAAATTATTATGAAATTAAAAAAAAAAAAAAATAATTTAGAAAAGAATTCAGTGCAAACACAAAGTTAAGAAGAAATTTTTTACAAAAGCTTATTTAGAAAAACAAATGTAAACATTTAATTATGTACAATGTTACTTAAAAATTGAAAAAAAAGAAAAAAAATAGAAATACAAAAAATAAAAATTCACAACCAATTATTGAGGAGAGCTTACCTTTGTGTTGCGCTGATGGACACTTCCGTATGATCTGTGTTATTTATTTTTTTTCAAGTGTTTGAATATTTTATTTCAGCACGTACGTGAGTAATTTTTTGTGCAATTTTTATGTGTAATTGTTTTTTATATTTAAGCAATATGTATATATTTAAAAAAAAATATTTTTTTTTTATTTAATGCAACAGAAGAGCAATAAAGGATGCACGTAAAGTGATTGTATGGTTGTTTTTTTTTTTGTGTGTGTAGCATTTTTATATGTTTTGTAATTTTAAGTGTTTATATTTATTAGTGAAAGTAATTTATGAGTTGATGGTAGGTGTTTTTTTTTTGTATATTCATTATTTTTTTATTCCATTTGATTGCAGTAGTTAGTTGCCAAATTCAGCAGAGTGTATGATTTTTTGTTTGTTTGTGTGTTAAATGCGTGATTGATTATATGTTGATGTTTTAATTTTGTGTACGATGTATATATAAATATAATTTTTTTTCGCATACGTTTTTGTTTTATATTTTTTAAGTTGATTTAAAAGCGCATCAAACAAAATTCGTTAAAGCGATATAAAAAAATAGAAAAAAAAAACATTTAAAAAAGAAAAACATAAAGAGAAAAAAATGAAAAATAAATGTTTGCGTTAGTCAAAGGCATAAGTATACAAATACATATATAATTTTTGTTTTATGTTAGAGTGTTATATTTAGTTTTTTATTCTTTTGATACGTATTTATTTTAATTTAAAATTAAAATAACAAATATTTAATGAAATGGTATACGATAAATAGAAAGTACATTGATTGAAGGGATAAGTTAGTGATTAAATCAATTGAAGCAATGGAATTGTATAACTTTGAAATGAAACTTTTCATTATGTCCCTACTCTTTTGCATGATTATAATATATTAAACGGTTTAATTATTGCATAGCTTAAAATTTTTTTCTTAAAACAACAACTCCCTTTAAAATAATAATATGTAGATCTTTTGAGGGAATATACAGGGTGTCCCGCACCTGAGTGGAAGTATCTTAGGGTGTGGTTCCTGGGTATATTCTAAGAAAAAAATTGTATGGGGGGAAAGTTGTATCTCCCCTCCCTGAGGCAGGGGGGGCAGTTTCTGAAAAATTGATTTAAAATGCAAAAAAAAAACATTTAAAATCAACAAAAACGCATCTAATAATGTGCTGTATTTTTTTTGAAAGCTAATACTCCATTCTTGCATTTGGTTTTTAAATCAAGTTGTTTAAGCAAATAGTTTTTGAGAAATTAAACTTCAAAGTCAAAATTAAAAAAAAAATTGTGATTTTTTTTTCTTAAATCGATATTTTTCAAAATTTTACGTAATTAAGTGGTTTTTTTGTGTTCAATATTCATTGCCGTCATTACTTTGTAATCAATTACCGAAAACAAAATGTAAAAATCTTTCTTAGTTTTTGAGAAATTAAGAAAAAACAAAAGGTACTTTTCCCAAAACAGCCCGAAAAAATTAATGTATTCATGAATTATCCATAATTTAACCCTTTTTTCGGGCTTTTTTGGTAAAGGTACCATTCGTTTTTTCTTAATTTCTCAAAAACTAAGATAGATTTTCACATTTGGTTTTCGGTAATGGGCTAAACATAAATGAGCGCAATGAATATTGAACACAAAAATAGCACTTAATTAATTAAAATTTTGAAAAATATCGACTTAAGAAAAAAAAAATCACAATTTTTTTAAACAAATTTGACTTTGAAATTTAATTTCTCAAAAACTATTCGCTTAAACAACTTGATTTAAAAACCAAGTGCAAGAATGGAGTATTAAATTTCAAAAAAAATATAGCACATTATTAGATGTGTTTTCGTTGCTTTTAAATGTTTTTTTTTTGACATTTTAAGTCGATTTTTCAGAAACTGCCCCCCCCACTGCCTCAGGGAGGGGAGATACAACATTCCCCCCATACAATTTTTTTCTTAGAATATACCCAGGAACCACACCCTAAGATACTTCTACTCAGGTGCGGGACACCCTGTATATTAAATGCTGAGGTTTGACAGTCAATAATTTAGAAGCGAACTAAATTAACGCTTAAAAAAATAATTTTAACCATATTCCCACAAGACTTTAGCGTTCGTTAACTTGGTTTAAAAATGTATATTTTTGTTTTAACTATTTATATGACCACCCGTCAAATTTTTGTCTATCGACTAAAGTTTTTGTAGAAAAATAGAGTTCCTCCAAAATTTGATAAATACTTTAAATTGAACTCTTTTTGAAAATTCTTTAACATCCGTTTCATTGTTTTAACCGTTTCTAAAAGGTTTTTTTCTATTTTTATATTTTATTTTTTATTTTTTCTGGTTTTTATTTATTACTTATTTTGAATCTTTACCTATCCTAAATGCCCCCCTTAAAATTACAAACATTTATTTATTTATTTTATCAAATGTAATTTTATCAAAAAATAAGCACTGAGCTTATAAAACTTGGAAGCACCGTATTCAAAACATTTAATTCCAAAAATCTTCAACTAGAAAACTTTAAATAAGTTTAATCTTCTCAAAAAATGTTTCCTTCAGACCAAAATAATATGTAAGTTTTTTAAAGTTTTTGTTTACCTACACCTATGCCTATACATCAAGTTTTTAGAAAGTTCCATTTCAAAGTTACCAATTTGGGTTAATATATTTTGTTTGCGTTTTCTATTTCTCGTTTGAAAATAAATAAAAAAGAAAATAATAAAATTTAATTTTCATAAGCAATAGTGAACAAAATCAAACTGTATACATGTTTTTATTTTTAATTTTTTTTAGTAAAAAATGCTCATTCCAAAAAGGACACACATATAAAAAATTCAAAAATCAAACAAAACAAAATATTCAATAATATTTTAATTTTCTGTTAAAATTCTCAAAGTGAAATAGAAATTTAAATAAAAAGAAAATAATGGTCTCATGCATGGCAAAAGAGCATTCTCGCAGTTTGAAATACAAACAAAATAATAATAATAATCCAATAGAATTATTTTCATTGACTAAATTCATTGTTTATAAGTATTGTTTTGTTTGTTGTTGTAATTTTTGTTTTGCAAATGCAAAAATGCAAACTCCATTTAGATAATAAATTCTGTTTTTTTGCAATAAAAGATAAATTTAAAGTAGTTTTTTTGTTTTGATTGCTTTACTAAAACAAAAATATAATAAAAATTATAATTATTGTGAACACAAAAAAAAGATGAAATGAAAACGAATAGAAATAATTGGGATAACTTATACGTACAGAGAGATAGTAAATCAAATTAAAAAAACAGAAGTACAAACTAAAAGTGTTTTTTTTTTCTTGTAGATACATTTTATATGAATTTATAAATAAATTTTTATTTTTACTTACATTTATCCTGTCGTCGTCTTCGCCGGCAAATGCAAATAATAATACAGCAAATAATTATAACAGCCAGTAGGAGGGCTAGTATCGCTGCAACAAGGATAATTAGAGTTGTTCTGTCCCATCTTTGCCACCAAGCAAGTTGTTCTGTGGAGAGTTTTTAATTAAAATGTTTATTATAAAGGATTATGGAAATAAAATAATTTTTTTTTTTTTTTTTTCAGGGACATAGGTGTACATATAAAAGATTGTGATATACATTTTGAAGGTATGAATGATTGTGAAGGATTTTCTTTGTTACATTGACAAATGATAAGACAATAGTACACGTAAGTGGTAAGTAAGACATTTTTGATTCCTTTTAAGAACTCAGTAAGGGTTGAGTATGAATTGAAAAATGAGTAAGTGCTTGTTTTGGCTGATGATAATTAAGTTGTATCCAGCATATGAAGCTTCAAGTTTATTCTGTATACCTAGTGTATTTAACATGAGAAAAAATCGTAAGGGAAAGCGGATCTATTTTCCCCCGCTAAAGGGGGAGGGGCAGTTAGTACAGAAGATAAAGTATTAAATAATAAAAAGAACGTCACATTAAAGCTTTTTTGAATCCAAAAATTGATGCTCTATAATTAACTATTTTAATTAAAGTATTTTTTGTAAAATTTTAAATTGTTACATTACTAAGTACATTTTTTGCTTGAGGTTTTCATTATACTATTGGAGCATTCCATGAAAAAGAGGAACTCTCAGCTAATTTACAAATATTTTAATTTTTAGTTTCAATGTACGTTTATACAAAAACCGGTGAACTGATTTGCTTCAAACTTGGTACAGTGCATTAATATGTAATACTCTACACGGAAAATTTGAGATTTTATTTTAGCTCCCCTAAAAGGTCCAAAACGCGAGTGATTTATCTTCCAGTCTCTAAAATGCCTCACTAAAATAGACTGTGTTGTCATGTGAAATTGCCAGAACCTTACTTGGACTTTCGAGTTCTCACTGAATTCAAACTAACAAAAATAGGATAGAGTACCGAATTCATAGCCTGTCAAAACCCAGCCAGGTGCTATTAAAAAACTACTGTCCGACACGTGACGTGATTTTGTCCGTACGTGACAGAACATTAAAAAATGGTTTGAAATATAACGATGTATGCATTTTTTTAATTTTTTTTTCTCGTTATTATAGCTTTTGATTCATTCTCATAATTTGGTTCTGACACATTTGTGATCGATGATCCATAGTTTCGCTGAAATTTGAACATTTAGATAGCAACCTAGAACATTGGTAGAATCGGCCCGTCCGTACGTGACAGCTCTTCTTATTTTTTTTTCTAAGACATTCAAAGGAATACCTTTAGAATCTTTGCATATAATAAGAGACTCATGTAGAACCTGTTAAATAAAATTAATATATGACATGTCTAAGTAACGTATCCAAAACTAGACGTTAAATGATAACATAAAAGTAGTTGAATTTGTCCGTACGTGACCATGGAATGCTCCTATTATTAATTTTTAATTAATGACTTTTAACCACTTTATTCTTTAATGTCATATAGTTTTTGAAAAAAACAAATTAAAAATAGCAATAATTAATTTCTCCAAAGCACACAATTTTCACTTTATAAAAAGAGTAAATTAGCTATTTTTGTATTTTTTCACTATAACAAATTTAGGCATATGGTTTTCAGATTTGTATTAAAAATCAATAAGAGTATTGAATACTGAAAACAGGAATTATAGTAGGTACATAATAACGTAAGACTTAAAAAATAGTTAAACACATATTTTTTCAAAATTTTACGTTTGAAAATTATTTTTGTTAAAAAAACTTTATTTAAAACGTTCATTAAATAATTGATTTCTGGCTTTAAAAATATTTTTTAGTGATTTGTTGTTTTCTATCTTCAGTCAACTTTCTAGAAAATCGGCCTTTTCACCCTTTTACGCGATTTTTTCCTATCTGAACCCAACCTATATCACAGTTTAAAAAAATACCTTGTATAGGTTCTTTATGGCAAGTTATGCATTCGTAAATAAAATCGAGCTCGACTTTTCGAACAAACTAACCATTTCGATTATAGAAAAGACAACAAAAGAGGGTCTCAGAATTATTCTGTATTTCGCCTAAACGGCTGGATCGGTTTTCTTCAAATTTGGTTCTTCGACATATTTTTTTTTTTCATTTTTTGTTTAAACAAAAATAAACTCATGTAGCACACTGTTACTGTAGCAAAATAAATGAATGAATGAACAAAATTTCATTGAAATTATTCAGTCGACATTACATTGTTTACAAAATCATTGCGTTTTTTCATTAACAAATATTAACAAAAACCGAGTAGTTCGAAGTATAGCAATATTTGGAATGTTATCGTAGAAAGAAGAACTTGTGAAAAAAAAAAATTGATAACATTGCCAAACCAGTTAGCAACTTAAGCAAAATCATGGAAACTTTTTTGGAAAATGGGGAAACATCAACTTTTTAAAACTTGTTAAACATAAAAAATAAGATGTCAACATTTAAAAAATGTTAATATGTGTATATAGTATTATGTATATAAATAGGTGTATATAGTATTATGTACATAAATAGTTTATAAATATTTTAAGGAATATTTTTTTTTTAATTCTCCAATTTTGTGTTTTTTAATTTAACAAACTATTGAACATTTATCTTACCCCTTTCAGCTAGTTTAAAAAAAAAGAACAAAATTCTTAGAAATATTTTTTTTCACAATATTGCATTGTTTTTCATACCAATTTCTTTGATTTATACAAATCAGTGAATATTTTGCACAGTTTCCAGCAAAATAAATGTTCCGAAAACAAAATATTGCATATTTATTTTAAAAGTGTGTACTTTTATCTTGTTTTTTTTTTTTAATGGTAAATTTCTTTCAAACTCAGTGTTGGATAGGGGTCATATTTTTCCAGGAAAAGTGGGATACAAATAAGATTCAGCTAGCAGCCATTATTTAGATTGAAGACATAATTAATTATGCTGCATTTTTGATATTTTCAACTCGTTTTTAACACTACGTCTCTAAGAAAAACTATTAAAAAACGAAAATTTCGAACAATGAATTTTTGGACGCAAATCAATTGACAGAATGGAATTCGTTTTCAAATTATGCACTCACATTCATACTATTCATGATTTTCTTTCTGTATTATAATGAAGGTGAACTGTGCGGAAGTATTTTTGAACAAAAAATAAACAAAGGTGTAAATTGAAATCGTTTCCGATTGAAAAAATAAACTTCAGTGTAAATTTTTGATATATTTTATCCATCGAATCATCGGTAAAATTTGTATACAGCCGGTGTAAATTATAAACGAGAATGGGTTTTTATTTACACTGAATAGAAATTTCATGTCCAAAAATTGAACTGAAAAGTGATTTATTTCTATATGCAAAATGTAGAATATATTACCTACACAGATGCAAAAAATACCTAAAATATTTTGGTGTTTTCTGGACTTTTATGCCTATGTGAGAGCCAGAGATCAGAAATAAAACTCAATCTTTTGAAAGTTTCTTCACTTACTCTCTTTTGTTGTCACTCACTAACCTTTATTCTAAAAAAGAAATTTTTTTCGCTCAGTTCTGAGAGAATCCTTTATTTTGATTTTTTTTTTTTTTATATTTCGGTCTGGTTGAGATTTATCACTGAGAAACAAAATAAATCTCATCTGCAATTGTAGGCCCTACATGGAGAAATGCATTTAATAAGGCTATTAGTCATCGGTGAATACTTACTCGTTGATTATGAGCAGAGTTGTAAAAATCTATTTTTTTTATGGATTTTTTTTAAATGCATTTTTATTTGCATTAATTATTAAAAATAAAATTTTAATTTTAGTTTTAATTTATAAAAAAGGTTAATGCTAAATCGAAAATTTGTTGCATTAAAAAAAAATGTAAGAAACTTTTTTGTTAAAATCTATGTCAATAATATTTAAGGGCATGATTCGTGGTAATGATGGGTAGGACACGAATTTCAAATGGGTTTGTATGAAGTACTCATTTTGTGATAGGACGTAGATTCACATGAACACGATTTTTGACAGGTGTTAAAATGTCAATCTCAAAATCTTGAAAACCGAATATGCCATTCAATTTAGAAGGGGGGGTATTACCTAGTGTTCCCGCCAACGTTGTGGGATCACTAGAACACATTTTATTTGACAGGTGTTAAAATATCAACCTCAAAGTTTTGAAAAACCCCCCATCTAAATCGATTGGCATACTCGGTTTCTTAAAAAAAATTATTTTATTTTATTGACATTTTTTTTCAAAGCAAAAAAAATTGCATTCAATTTTTTTTAATGCAGAAAATTTTTGATTCGCACTTTTTCGCATTGCATTAAAATTTTATTTTTAATAAAAATGCATATTTTGCAATGAAATTTAACCAACTCTGATTATGAGTGATTTTATGCATTAATTCCAAAAAAAACCATTTTTGACTTATTTTCAGCGAAAAAGGTTAAAGGTTGACCTTTTCCATTCATTTTTTTCGGAAAAAACTCAACCATTGATAGATATTTCTTAAAATTAAAAATAAATTTCAACCGATAACCTAAATTTAAATTTTTTTTAAATAAATGTCAAACCAAAACCGAAATCTTTTTAGGGGAGAAACCAATTGAAAATAAAAGTTGACAGTTATTTCTGATCTCTGCTTGAGACGTTATCTACCATACATTTTATTGTGCAATTCAAAAGTATCCATTGCTCTCAAAAATTGGTCCTGAGAAATTTAAAACAAAATTCAATACTTAATTAGTTTGAGTAACGATTACTTGAAAGCGAAAAACTTTTTTTTTAAGAATGGTTCTTAATGATACACCTGAACAATTTTTGATTTTAGGCTTTCGATTTTCTTGATTTTGATTTTTTCTTTTATGCAGAAGCATCCAAAGAGTTTACATATAGTACATAATGCATAGGTACAAACATTTTCCAAAACTTTTTTTTTTCTTTTAAATATATTTTAGATTTTTTTGTTGAAAACTCATTATTAAAAAAAAAAAATTAGAAACCTGAAACTTGTTATGCAAAATTAACGGTAGCTATCGTAAAAGAAAATTTCATTTTTCTCAAAAACAGCTCCTTTGAATTTCAAGTTTTGTTTGAATCATAAAAAATTTCAAAATATTTTATTGAAAATACAACATCACAACATCGGGTTGATAATTTTTTTAAAATCTAATTCTTATCGGCATTTTAACAAGTACCTAAAATTTTCATACCAACATTTTTATACTTCAAATGTTTTAGGATCATATTATAAACATTTGTTTCCGAAGACGCTTTCAACGATTTCTAAAATTTATTTGTATTTATTAAAGAATTTCGATGGCATTCTTTTTTTTCAGCTGATGATATTTTTAAAGAGTTGTTTTAGCAGTAGAGTACAATTTCCATGATAAAAAAAAACAATATTCAAAACTCTATGCTTCTTGAATGTAAGAGCAAAGACGTATGCGACGCAATCAGTTGAGCATTTTATTTACCAATTCAAAAAATTCTTGACTTTATTTTTTTTTATATGCCAACAAATGTTCCTATTGCACTATCAATTGTTTGTTTTCTAACGCAACAAATGGTAGAGTTTTCATTTACATATACGAAAATTTCAAAAAACATTTGTTTTTGTACACTTTTGCATTGTTTATATTATTGATACATGTCAGCTCGAATTGAAAACACCAACATTTCTTCTCAAGTTTTAGCTTTCACTCCAAAATTTCAACTACACGTTTGTATTTTGGATCATTTATCCTCTTTTGTCAATTCAAAATAAAATCTATAAAGAACTGAATTTGAAAACATACTCCAAATTTTAATAGTCTATCATATGGCCAGTCAAAACAAAAATATTGGCACTCCTACAAGTGTTCAGAAGTGGAATATTTTATTATTTCGCAAAAAATGTACATTCTCAAATTGTGCATAACTAGTCCTAAACGAGGTTGTGTATCATATTGGAGTCCTATTTAAGTGGTTAACGGCTCTTTTTTGTCGAGATATCTTAGTAAAACCTATCACTATGTTATTCACTACTGCCGGTATGACGAGGGTGACATACTGTCAAAATGTCTTCCGGTTTTTGTACCATCTATCATAGATTAAATGGTCTTAGGTAAGCAACATTCTTTTTCACAAAACTGACAAATGTAACAAATAAAATTTAAGTCCATTACACTTGCACTGTGCAAGTATTATACAGACACCTTTTTGCAAATTATGACAAATAATTAACTTACTCATTCTTTTCTGGCACATTGCTAATAATAATCAGAAAGCATGTGACCAGTTTTATAGTAGAAACTCTAACTAATTTGAAATTCGTGTCTTGTGAATTCAGTACCTATGTATATAAGGCTGGAAACAACCCGGATCAGTCAGAACGTTTTTGATTCGATAGGCAAGAAATAGTTTTAGCATGTTTGCTTTGCTTCACCTGTTTGCTGTGTGTTGGCTCATAAATATCAACATGTTGCTTGTCTCATACGTCAGAACAAAACATTATTTTGATAGTTAGAACGAATGAATACCCAAAGTATGCTTAAATTATCTTCTTATAATAAGCAGAAACAAACAAGATTTTAAGATAATCTGATTTTCGTTTCAAGCCAAAGAACATTTTTACAACTTTCCTTGTACACTTCCTTCTTCTCCCACCTTTTATGAAAGCATGTTCTGAATTTTTCTACTATAAATTTAGCATAGCTATTAGTGAAATACTTTCTGTTCTTGGTACTTCTTCATAACGTTTGTAAAAAGTAACTGCCTCTCAAAGTGGTTTTTGTAGTTACATGAAATGCTTTGCTTTATTCAGTAATTAAAGACTTCGATTTAAACACTCTGAAATTATTTCCGGGAAGCTGAATTTTTATTTACAGTCTGTGATACTCTTAAGAAATTTTTAAAGGTCTCAAGCATCTACATATGAGCGCTGCTTGTATTTTGATGGCCGTCAAAAGGTCCAAGAATAGTTTTCGTTAGTATTTCTCTAGTGTTCACTCCATTTTGCAATTTTTAGCTTAAAATATTTTTCAATAAATTCAGATTCAAACAAATTTCCTTTAAAGCGTGTGTCCTATCCTAAATTTTTGATTTCTTTTTACCGAAGCATTAAAGAAGAATGCGAAGAGCAAGGAAGTTTGTTTAATATATTTTAATATTTTTTTTTTTTACTTTTGATAGAAGCTAAAAACGAGTTCGAGAATCATTTATCATATAATGATCATCTGCAAGAAAATTAAAACAAGTTGGGAAGAAGCAAGAACTCTGTGGAGAATAATTGAGAAGTTATTTGTAAAACAAAAAGTATCCCTACCAATTAGGGGAGCTATTTGGATATTCGAATCATGTTAGATGTGTTATTCAAACTCTCAAACATAATTTGTACCTTTTTCTTCTTCAATAAATGAGCATACGGGAAATTCTGGAATCTGCACTTCTATATCTAAAAGTCTTATTTGGAATATTATCGAAACTATCACTTCAATTAATATAAATTACTATCATTATTATTTGAAAAAAATCGGAAAATATTTTGGATATAACAAAGAAACACAGTATGTACTTAAATGTTTTATGCATTATATGCATTAACTCAAATTATAGGTTCCAAAACTTTGTAGAGAAATTTATGAAAACCATTTGTCTCCTAGTTTTATCATCTTAGTTACATTTTTCTTTCATAATATATCATTATAATGTGTTTAAACAAACCTTTCATGTAAAAGTCCTCTTCAATACACCAAGAACTCATTTTTTGTTTAGTTTTTCTTTATTTTTCTCCTAAAACACAGGCATTAATCATTAAAGATCAACCATCAGATTGTTCACTTTATTCAACTTTCAGGTGAATAACTCAATTTACCCCTTTTATCAAAGAGAGGTTAATAAAGGGATCCTTAAATCAAACAGAATTAACACACCTTTATTTAAGTACTCCCTGAAGACAAAGACTATACAATACTGGCATGCCTATAAATTTCCCCTAAGAAATGATCTTTTAACTTAAATTTATCAATAAAACTTCTAAGGCATCATCCGTTTGTCAACACCATAAGAAAATATATTACACCAATTTACTTTTTACTTTTTTTTCTTGTGAATTTTGGTCCTTCAATTTGCACCTCACGTTTTTTTTTTCTTTTTGTAAATTTTTTGAAGGCAGAACATATACGTTTATCATTGAGAAGAAAAGTAAATGAAAGATTCACTTTGCATAGCATATAGCCCACCTGCCAAAAAAAAAATCAGGGAAAATAAAAAAAAATAAAATATCAAAAAATCCAGGAGGCTCTTTCAATGGCACAAAAGTGGCACAAAACCGCCCCCAAAGGTAAAATCTCCCAAAATGACTTTAACATCTCAGTGATTTGATTCACTTCGCTTAACCTTTCAGGAACAGCAGAGACAGAGAGCAAAAAGGAATACCTCTACACGACATTATGTGTGTCAGGATTAAGAGGTTGGAAGCCTGTAGTATATTTTGTGTTTGCTTTTTTTTATGCCGTTTTGTTCTCTCCCTTTGGAACAAGAAGTTTAACATTGAACTTGTACTTGTTTTGTTTTACACTTTACATGAATTTCTCCCTTGAGTGTGTGCATAGAGTAGGTTCATACCTAATTTATCAGAAGTTCCTTTTTTAATGTTTTGTAAAGCGGTGCCACACCTTGAGATCTTGTTTTTTTTTTTAAGCTTCTTTAAGCGGCCGCGTTGGCAGCAGAGAGCACAGCACAAATTAATTGAAGTACCTAATATCCTCTCAGCATTTTCATATAAGTAGGAACACGTGTAAATGCTTTGCTTTTTTTTTGTAAGTAATTAGAATTAAGTGTACCTAAGTGACAAGGCTCAAGGCCTTTGGCGGAATCTTCTGCATCAGAGTGAGGGTAGATTTGCATACTATCACCGTCACCGTTGCCATTGTTGTCGTCGTCATCATTCGTTGTCTTATGACAGGAAATCCTAGTGAAATAGCGGGGAATGCATTTTATATGCAAATATCCTTTTGCTGAATTCATTCGTTTATTTTTTTTTGTTTGAGTATCCGGATGACACAAAAGGACTATTAGAGAAGGAATGCATTAAAAATGACACATTCAACAAAAAAAAAATAGTGTAAGGTACTCCTGGGAATATAATGGAAAAAATGAAGAGAAAAATGCATTGGTGTTGTTTTTTTCTGCCGTCGTCGTTATCTCCTTTTTTTGTTGATGGATGTCATGAGAAAGGACGAAAAATAAATTACGTCTTCCCTTATTTTTTTTGTAAATTTAGTTCTCTTGTTTAACTCACACAACATGCATAAACACATAATAGAGTTGCATAGATTGTTAGCTCTGAAACTGTGTAAAGTTTTGCCAGTTGTGGACTAGAAGGTAAGTAACAGGGGCCCTAAAATTGTAGGGCTCTATTTCCTAACGACATTTTTTTTTTGGCTTCTTGATAAGTAAAACAGAGATTTAACATATTTTTAAAGATTTTCTCCACAATGCCATTTGATAGTTTGAAAAAGAAAATCTGAAAATATTTCAATCAAACTAGTTCTATGCGAAAATGTTTTCAAACTTAATTTACGTTGAAATGGTTTGAATTCGCAAAAATTATTGCTTTTTCGATAGGTAGAGTAAAATCCATTGAGGGCCCCTGAATTATTTTGTAATTAGGCCCAAAAACCCTCAATACAATCCTGCTTCTTCTTCTTTAAAAATATATACTAACAAATATTTGGTCCTTTTTTTCTATACACCAAACTATACAGCTATACAAAAAAATATTTTTTGTTGCATGATTTTTGCATTTTTTATCAATCTGCTACTCGTCTCTTGTTTCACTTTATGGAAACATCATCATTTGAATAGAATATTTATATGCTCGTCAAAATATATGGAAAAACTCAAGACTCAATATATTTTTGCAAACAAAACATGCCACAAGGACATTACATGATTTCATTTTCAGTTTTGATGATTATCTATTGTTTGCATATGAAAATGTCCTTGGTCCTGTGTGTGCAAAAAAAAATAAATAAAAACAAAACAAACTAAAATATTGGCATTTCTTTTTTTGTTTAGTGCTGATGTTGTGGTTTTGAATAAAAGGCATCATAAACAGGAGTTGACTTTTTTTCTATTTTTTTTTGCTTGCAAAAATATAAATGATTCAGGGGTCATTAGTTTTGTGTCAGATTTTCAACCCGCATGTGGTTGTGACAGAGATAAGTGTTTTTGAGGATTCTTATGTGAGGAAATATAGAAAATATTTTGTCGTTTTTTTTTTTTGTGTTGATGATTTGTGTATGTTTAAATTGTTTGCTAGAAATTTGACAAATGGCGCAGATTTTGGATTAGAAAGTGTTCAATTGTAGTCCATGTAGAATTTGGTTATACGTACGTATAATGTCAAAAAAAAACTGAAAAAGTGAGGATTTTGTCATCAGAGTTGTTCTTTAAAATTAAAATAAAAAATATAAAGGAAATTTTCGGTTAAATTATGGTCCCAACGTCTGCAATTGCTTTTTTATTGGCTGTCCAATTGTTTACTCAATCTATTGGATCGTAGGAAATTTTTTAAAGGTGGAAGTAGTATTGGGGTCAAATTTAAAAAAATATATATTGATTGTTATATGATGAGTGTCTTACGTCAGTTTTTACAAAAGTCCCATGAGCTCGAGGAAAATGTGTGAATACATTAATTTTTTTTTTTTTTTTGAAATAGAAAAAAGAAAAAACCATGTGTACATTACATACTCTGTAAATCATGCTTTGCTTATTGAAAATTTTGCCAAAAAGCTTTTGCTCTTATTATTTTTGTTTAATGTCTCATGATGTCAGGATTAAGTAACTACGAAGTTTCCCTTAGCAGTAATATTTCAGTTGACATTAATCAATTTAACGTGTAGTACCTGGTGGCATGATGGTTAGTGCGAAGGACTGTCATGCCGAAGGTGTGGGTTCGATTCCCAGCCTGCAAATAACACGCACACAGGAATGGTTGTGAGTTGTAAGTCACTAGGCCCTGGTTCTTCACGAGCTGTTGCGCCACTCAATTTATTTATTTTAAATCAATATAACGTGCCCAAATAAAAATTTTGAAAATATAATAAATCAAATAAATTGATTTTAAAAAAAAGTTAAGTATACGTCAGAGTGAACCTATATTTTAACTAAATGCATTTCTTCTCTTTTTTCTATATTCATTTTCATAAGAGTCATGAATTAAATTTAATTGCATATTTTTATTCAATTTAGACAACGTTCAATAATGTTTTTATGCAACATGAAAAATTATTAATTTTATTTTAAACTTTATATAGCTTTAGGAAAGGAGTAAGTGAAGTGACAATTCCTCTTCGCATGACCCTTGCTAATTCTTTTGGAGATTTTTTACAAAAATAAAATAAACAAATTACATAATCTGTTTAAAGTTGCTTAAAAAAATTTGTACACTAGGGTGATATAAATCTAGCTGTCTATATTGGCAGCACTGTTGATTTGACCGCTGTTAATAATGGCACATTCTGCAATTGCACTGTTTGTTCTAAAGCTACTCATTTAAGAAATAGATCAGTTAGCCATAGCTCAACGCGTTCAAATTAATCAATTGTTCTACAGAAATAACAATTCTGTAACAACAATCGGGTTTCGAAGTTTACGAAAAGATTAACTGTCCATTTATTTACTACTGCAACTGATAAGGATCGCTTTTCTATCATAGCGAAAGCTAGATAAACTGGAAAGTGAAGTATTTCGGAATTCAAAAGGCATGCCAGGCCGTCTTTAATGTGTGGATTGAAAACATCTTCGCTTGCAGATTTGTCTGATAAAATCGTTCCTGCGTTGATGTTTGGATATAAATTTTTCAATATCCAGCCTCTTTCCATTGCACATTTTTGGCAGACTTAAGTCTCTCAACAGCATTTTTGCTTGCAATCCAATTTTAAAAAACAACTGATGAGATGGCATTACGGATGGTTTAAGCCAGTTAAGGAACTTCTCAGATGGTGGGTTGACTTGACATCTTGTTTCTGGTAAGTGATTCTGCCAATAGACTCTTTCTCCAGTTTCTGACAGATGGTATCTAGATAGTGCTACCGATCCGTATCATCATCATTTTTGTTCATTTTTTTTCCCTACGCAGTTTTGTAAATATGAAGACTTGATTCAAGCATTGACTGCATCTGTTGTTGGGAAGAACAGGAAAAGTTTAGCTGAAATCCTCTTTCAATTGCAAAAAAAATTATCAGTTTTGCTTGTCTGGATTTTTTGGAAATATTTGTGCAAAATTAGATGTTAGGTTTAGCCCTGAGTATTTCCTTATGGTAGATTTTCATCCATTGATATGTTCACTTCTACTTTAAATATTCTTAAATATTTCTTCAATCGGCTTTTCTTAAATTGGTGTATTTTTTGTTGTTTCCTTAATATGTGCTTCTTAAATCCTACTAATTTTTTTTTGTTTTTCAGGCATTAAATCTATATTCTTGTCATTCCTCAATACTCTCATTCTTTAATACTTCCTTATAGCCTATTGAATAGACCGGAAAATGAGAGGTATAAAGGAACAATTACGTGCAAGGGCTTTTATTATTGAATATGTTTGTTTGGCCCATAAGCATGCCTAAGACCAAAAATGCTACTAAATTCACCCATGCGTTTCTGAGAGAATGGTCACACTGGCCACTTTTCAGTATTTTTGGTATAACTCGAAAACTAAGCGGAATTTGACAATTTTACATATAATACTTTTTGTTCAAAATTAAATTTTCTATTGGAATGGATAGTTCAAAAAATTTTACGAAAAAAATTGAGCAGGAAAAGTTAACAAAAACCAACTTAAAGAAAATCAAAAAATCAAGGATATCTAAATTTTTTAATAAATTGTGCATAACTTTTTTTGAAGCAAAGATAGGGTCAAGACATGCATAGACAAAACAAAGAAGAGAATAATGGCCTTAATATGGCATGTTCAAAAATTAATATTTGTTCAAAATTGACAGAGATATTCCCATTCAAACCTTATCATTTCTTATAATTTTTCGCAGTTTTGGCCCGAAAGTCCCTTTTTCCGTACTATGTATATTGCAAATTTCACTTTCGTCAAAATGTTCTAAATCAAAATTTTGATATAATATGACATTAGAACTATAGAGAATTTATAAAAAGGATGTAAGTTCGCAATTTCGTTTTTCGGCTGATTTTTAATGCGTTCAGACCTACAGACCGAACGGCTGGTCCGATTAACATAATATTTGGTATTAAGTGCTAAGAACGTTAAATTTATCATAAAGTACCAAAAAATAGGCTTTCGGGCAAAAACTGCGGAAAATGATAAGAAATGGTAAAGTTTGAATGGCTATATCTCTGTTAATTTTTAAATAATATGGCTTTTTTAACATGTCATATTAAAGCCGTAAGACTCCAGTTTACTTTGTTCATGAATGTCTTGAGCGTTTCTTTGCTCCGAAAAAAATTATGCGCAATTTAGAAAAATTTAAAAATCTTTGATTTTTCGATTTTGTTATGTTGGTTTTTGTTTACTTTTACTGCTTAAATTTTTTTAAGAAATTTTCCAAATTATCCATTTCGATAGACAATTTAATTTTGAACAAAAAGTATAGCATGTAAAATTGTCAAATTCAGCTTAGTTTTCGAGTTATACCAAAAATACTGAAATGTGGCCAGTGTGACCATTCTCTCAGAAACGCATGGGTGAATTTAGTAGCATTTTCGGTTTTAGGCATGCTTATGGGCAAAACAAACATATTCAATAATAAAAACCCTTGCACGTAATTGTTCCTTTTTAAAAGGTCTATTCAATAGGCTATTATCAGTCATTCTTTAATACTTCTTTAAGCTTTCTAAAAAAAAATATTATTAACGAAAGCCTATGTCAATTGTTTTGAACAACTGTAACCAGTAAGTTCTTTTAACTTTGTCTTTAAGATAACCACTGATAACTTATATGTGCATGATTGGCTGAGAAGCGCAGAGGAACGGCATGCGAAAAAATTTGAAGGGAATCCCGATAGGAGCACAGGTAACTTAAAATTGCGATTCACATACTATGTTAAATAATGTATACTGTTATTACAGAGAAAGAAAAAATATTTGAAAATTAAAAATAAGAATAAAATACTTTTAAATTTAACACATACCGGGTTTGTCTTTTTTTTTAAGGAAAATTCCATTAATAACAAAAAGTTATTAAAGGAATTTTCTTTCAAAAGAAAAAACATTCGAAAATAAGAAGTAAGAAATGAATGATAAAAAGACCAAAAAATTAAAGTTAATTAAAATATTAAATAATAAAAATAAAAGAAAAAAACAATAAATAAATTTGAATTTTTGATAACGTTTAAACTGTTTACAGTAAAAGTTTTTTTTCTTAAGAATTTCCATACGTCTTAAAAAAGCAGTAAAGAAGTATTAAAGAAGGGGTTAGGAAGTATTTTAGGCTATCGAAAACACCTGGAAATGGGGGGAATGTTCAAGGGTTGTACTAATGTTTGCTTGGGGCATAAGTATGCTAGAAACCGAACATTCTACTAAATTCACTCTTGTGTTTCTGAGAGAGTGTTCACATAGGCTAATTTTCAAAATATTCGGTATAGCAGGGAAGCTAGGCTGAATTTGAAAATGTTTTTAAATAACAGGCCTGTGCTGAAAAAATTATGTTACAGAATGATTTAATACTGGCAGAGGACAATGACTGGAAACATAAGGCAATATTTAATAGTTTTGAATGAACAAAAACAACCTGCTGTTTTAATATTGTTGTCTCATAAGCCAAAGTTCTTAGAGCCTGGGACTTTTTGGTTAAAAAAAGTTCGAGGAATATAACCAGAGAAAATCCCCTAGAAATTGAAATTTAGAAAAAAGGAACACAACACCAACAGAAGATTGCGTTTTCTATGAAAATAATATAATAAAGAGGAATGGCACTTCCATTACTATTCTGTAAGAAATTTGCCACTGTACGTGTAATTTTGATGTAGTATTTTTTTTTTTTTAATTTTTAAAATTTTGTGTAAAAAATTGAAATTTCTAAATTTTACTTGAAGGTTTTTATAAAAAAAATTCAATAAAATATGTAGTTAATTCCTAACCTAATGCCACCTATAAGCAGAGTTGTACAAATTTCAATTCAAAAATAATGCATTTTGCATTAAAATATATTTTTATATAAGCTCCAAAATTATTTTGCATAACAAAAAAAAAGTGTGAATGCAAATTCGAAAGCTTGTTGCATTCAAAACAACAAATTAATGCAAACAAAATATTGTTGCATTAAAAAAAAAATTTCAATAGCATTTGGAAATAAAAAATGTTTGTGCGGGTCAAAATGGGTCAAAATATTTCTGCGTTACAAAAAAAAAATGTCAATAGTATTTGAAAAATTCTTGCTTAAAATGTAAACATTTTTCTAAGTTTATGGGAAGTAAAAAAAATAAAAGTGCTTTTTCCCATTTGCTTGTTTCTTTTTATATTTATGACGAAAAACATACAATAATTCATAATTAAATCATTTTTTCAGAATTTTTGTTTTGGGAAAAAGTATATTTCTTTTATTTTTCAAAAACGAAGAAAGTTCTTACATTTGTTTTCCAGTATTTGACTAAAAATTGTTTAGGGCATTGAATATTTAACACAATAATATATGAATAAAGCAAAATAATTTTGAAAAAAATCACAATTTTTTTCAAAAATTTAGAATCTGAAATTTATTTTCTCAAAGACTATTAATTAAAACAACTTGATTTAAGAAGTAAATAAAAGAATGGAGTATAAACTTTAAAAACGTTCACATATGTGCTTTCTTTGATTTTAAATATTTTGCAGAAACTGCTCCCCCTGCCTCAGGGAGTTTTTTTTACTCAAGCAATTTTCAAGTTGCATTTTTTACTGACTCAAATTATTATTTTTGTAATGCAACATAAATTCGATTTGTCGAACTGTATGTTATGTTAAAAAAGTGCTAATACCACGGCTTCATCCAGAAAAAAAAAAAACAAGTTTAATGTAAAACGGTTGACGGAATTGAGTTCTGCGCCAAAAATTGCCTTCAGAATAATTTTATCTTCCCCTTGCCCAAAAAGTGTAAGTCTGCGTAATTGAAAATTGAGTTGTATTTTGTTGCTTTTTTTTTGTTCATTATTTGGTATTGTAAAATACGGTCACCGTAGTCATACTTCATCATTTTATTTATGTATGTATATGCTTATATGATATCATTTTTTGGCTTCTCGGCCATTCCAAAAATTTCGAAACCAAGCAACTCAATTTCAAATTAAGGAAAAAAATATATTTAAATATGCCAATATTTACTATATATATTAGAGTTAACGAAAAAATTGTAAATATAAAATTTTACTTGTTGTTGTAAAATAGGCAAGTGATCAAAAAAGCTCATACTTTATCTTTCGTATCTGGGCATTTTTCGGCATTTTTGCCGCTATCGGTTCTCTATAAATTGTGATGCAAATGGCGATGAGCAGTTAGGTTTTTATAAGTGTTTTCAACGCACTACTTAAATTCGGAACTATTTTTCTGATAGGAGTGCTGTAAAAATAGTATTACGCCTCAAAATGACTGAACATTTCATGTCTTCTCCGTTACCGAAAAATGACTAAAGTTGGTATAAATGGTGAACTATATTAGTGTTTGTAAAATTATTCCGCATACAAAGCAAGACTTGAAAAGGGATTATGGTGGATTTTTTATAAATTTTTAAATCATGTTTTACTGTCTAAAACAGGGTAACGGAGAAGACAAAATTGCACTTTCTCATCCAAATATCAACGACTCACAGGCACTTTTTTTTTAAAGTCTGAATTTCTTTGATCCCCTTTCTTAAAATGGATCAAGGTAACTAAAAAAAAAATATGTGTTAAATTTCATTGAAATCGGTTGACGTTTACACGTGCTAGCGAGCACTTGAAATTTTTCATATAAAAAACATGGTGTTTTGACAGTCTTTTACTCAAAGGGCCCGTAAAAGTGTAAACGTTGATGGAAAAAATTTAAACTTGGCAAATATGCTAAATACCATAAGGAGTATACAAATATATTTTTTTTATTTTTGTTAACAACAGTTACTCCATTTAAAATAGCAACAAATGCACAAAAACAACGATTTTTAGTTAAATTTTTTGTTGGGGTTAATATTATGCAAAACTATTGAAAATATTTTTTTTTGATACTCCTAACAGTAGTTAATTTATGTGCCAAGTTTAAAGATTTTCTATCAACTTTTACAAATTTGCTGATATTTTGAGTAAAAACTGTGAAAACCCCATGTGTTTTGAATGAAAAATTTCAAGTGCTTGCTAGCACGTTCACGTTCAATGAAATTTTACACACATTTTTCAGTTGCCTGAATCACTTTTATCATTGATGAGAATAATTTAAAAATACGAATTTCAATATAACTGAACAAAAAAGAAATCTTTAATCGTACGTGTCTTCTCCGTTACCATTAGCTGTCTTCTCCGTTACCATCTTTCATATTTTTTTCTGTTAGTAAAATGAAACTTGGCATTAAACCAAGGATGGTTTTTGATAAATGTTGGTTTTATGAAAGTGTGTAAAAAAAATTAACTTCATATCTTAATGGACGGCGCAGAATTTTAAACTTCAAGGCAATCGTCGGAAATCTCCAAATCGTATGTGTCTTCTCCGTTACCGTCTATTTTTTTTTAATAAACTTACTAAATTTCATAATTTTTTGGTGAAACTTCTGTGTCGTGTACTTTGTGATGAATTCTTAAAAACCACTGAGTTTCATAAAAAAATATTAATTTCTTAACAAGAAAAACCTTACTACAAGCGTCCGATTGTCTTCTCCGTTACTTTGGAATGGCCGTTCTACACATCTATTTTATTCAGTTAAATCAAACAAATTTCTAAGTCATGTTTTTTTCTAAATTTAATGATATTCTACAGTTGTGCCAACTCATTTTCAATATCGATCAACAATACCAAAAATATTTTGAAATTGTGTCTCACTCATAATTCATACCTTTTACTTGAGCTTACTTAAAATGTACATAAAAGAATGGATACTTAGGTGAATATACACAATACAAAAAATAATGGTGTTTCAACATGAATATGAAATTGAATATTCCATGACAGGATGTAATCCAATAGTATTTTCAAAAATATAAACAAAAATTAAAGAATGGAAAACAAAAAATACAGAAACATTTATTTACAATTATTATTATTTTAGTGCGTCTACTTACTTTTAGGTCTTACTGTTATGATAATTATATTCCAGCATATGATAATTAATTTTGATTGATTTTGATAGGAAAGAATGATATATAATAAGGGTTAAATTATGTAAATGAATGATTAATAGCAATTATTATTTTATTTATTGTGTTTTTTTTTTGTAATATAATAATTATTTTTTATTTTAAGAAGCGAAGTTGATTTTCAAAAAGCATTTAATTGAAATTTTATCCATAATTATTGAAACAATAACCATAAATTATGGGAGGTTTTTTTCAACTATTTAACAATAATAATTTATTAATATTCGAGTATAATTATGTAGATCAAACTAAAATAAAAAAGAAATAAGTACTTTTTTGGTGTTGATTATATAAGTATGATTGTGCATTTTTCAAGCAATCTGAGGGCTTGAAGGAGATACTTAAACGAGTGAACGAGTCTGTATTGATAATAATTAAAAGTCTATACAATCATCTTTGCCTGTAGAAATCAAACTCTTTTATGGAGTAGACTCTTTAGTGAAACGAAAATCAGGAAGGCTAGCCTGTGCTTTTGGAAAAGTTGAGGTGTAGGGTTACAGGACGCCTGAACTCTAGTGAATTTTGTCAGAATAAATCCATTGCCATACCATTCCAGGGCCATTTTTAATTTACAACTTTCCCAGAAGTTAAGCCGTGTAATTGGGGCTAAATTGTGTTAAAATTTACTGGCCATTTTCAAAAATCTTCAAAAATTGTCTATCAATATCTTCAATTTGGGTGTTTTAGGAGAGCTGACAATGCCTTGGCAGTTTTTGACTGTAGTACCTACTGTATGAATTCCAAAATATTCTAAGTAATAAAGCAAGCCAAAAAATGCTGTCAAAATTAATAATAATTCCATTTAATGTTTCTTTAGAATATTTTTTTAATTTTTAAAACTTTGGATTCGATTGTGGAATTCATACATTAAAACAGTTGAAAATTATTGCGGCATTTTCAATTTTTTAAATACAACCATAAGAATGCAATTGGTAGCAAAATTTGAATATTGATGAAAATCACCAATAATTATTGACTTGAGAAATTCCATCGATACAATTGCAGTCAAAAATTGTACAAAAACCCGTAACTATTGGCATTAATTGATTGGAATGTGGTCGCTAGTTTTTGACATGGTTTAGTAATTATTACAAAATTGTGACCAAATATCATACAGGTACTGTTGGGTTTCTAAAAACACCCATAATGACATAATTGGTATAGAAGCTGTTTCAAATTAATTTACCCACACAATTTTACTTTCTGGAGCTGTAACTTTGGGCTGAAATATCGCATCATCTTCAAAAATCTATTAAAATGTTTGAAACGTTGTGTTCTTCATCTTTTATATGGAGTAAGTTCGCGAAAAGTTTTCAGGGAAAAAGAAAAATACAAAAAACTTAAAAAAAAAATAAAAATAAAATTTTATAAACATTTTTTAATATTTTCGTTGAAAAAAATTCATATAAGTTGAACTGAATTCAATACAAATTGCGTATGACAAAGCCCTCACCATGTCACTGATGAGTTCAAGTGAGTAAGCCGAACGAAACGCCAATTTGTAGGACTAAAGGCCATAAAAAGCTATTTTAAATCAATAATTCAACAAGTCCAATCCTTAATGCTAAGTCTTCTACTGGGCTGATTTATTTCAGTTTTATATAGAATTTGTATTATAAAACCTTCTTATATAAAATATTAAAATTAAGAAGATATTGCAAAAAAGTATGTTTCCAAAAAGTGGAAGCACTAGAAATGTTCCCCAAAGGTGCATCTACTCTACACCTTTCTTTTTCAAAGTAATTATTACCTACGAGTTATTTTTTTTTTTCCTTTACCATTTTCCACAGTTTGGAAGTGACGAAAATGACTCCCAAACTAAATTTCATACTTAGTGCGTAAGGAAAGAAATCCAATCACAAAAAAGGTCTTCGCGAAAAAGCGCGCGGGACTCAACTTGACGGGACTTGACTGGACTAATTCAAGTGCTCTTAAAATCCTTGATCTCTATGATTTCAATATTGATATTTTTCAATACCTCAAAGTTACTAAATCACTTTATTCACTATTTTATTTCAATAACAAAAATTCAGTCCTACGGAAAGCTATGTAGCTGGTAGCTGTGTTGGCCACTTTCAAATCTAATTTCATTTTCATGATGCTTTTCTCTCTTTCTATCTCTTATGGTCTGGTCCTGGTCCACTAATACTGGATCAGGCGCACTGTAAATTTAATTTATTCAACGGTTTCAATTTAATTAAATAAAGTAAAATAAAAAAAACTCCTGAAAGTCTTTTTATTCTCTACAAACCGATTACCTACAATGAATGAAAAAAAGGACATAACGCGGATATAAAATAAAAAGGAATCATATACCCCTTGCAACCCCTCAACCCACTTGAAAAATAGCACTCGGTGTGTTTTGAAAAAAAAAATTTTCCACTACAATAACCTCCTCCTCCCTAAAAAAAAAAAAAAAAATCAACCAACCAACAACCCCCCTACTATAGAATAACCATGACAACTAAATGTGAATGAAAATGTTGAAATAAACGAGAAAAAATGAGAAAATAGTGCTGATGAAAAAAACAAAAACAATATATCGAAACTTATATAATCCTTGTAGGTAGGAAGAACTTACCGGCAACTTCAATTTCACAGAACGATCCAGCTCCAACGGAATTATTTGCCACACAACGATACGTCCGTGCAATCGCATAATCCTCATCCAGGATATAAAAGCTCTTTTCCTTGTTAATTTTGCTATTGCTCAGCATTTCCACAGAATCGTTCTCCGCCTTAATTGACCATGCGAAGTCGGCCTGTTTGTTTGTGAGTGGACAGTGAATGGTATGGTGTATATGAGTATGCCGATATGATGTGGATAATGTACGTCCATTCGAAAGGATTCAGGATATCACCAGAAGTAGCACCAGCAGCAGCAGTTGAGAAAAACAAATAAAACAGTTTTTTTTTTTGTATTATTGAGAGAGAGAGATTTTTATATTTTTTTTGTTCATCCTGTCTGATGCTTTGCTTTGGTTTGATATATAAACGGAATCGAGGTTTTGAAAACCCCGAGATTGAAATTGAATATATACACAGACTGACTGTGGACTTTGACTATGTGGTAGGTATAACTTATAAGCGACCTCCACTATATGTACAGAGACTACACTCTAGCTACCACACGTTGACTTATACAACTTACCTCTATAGGATTTCCGAATGCTGTGCATATTAACGTATCCTTATCGTCGATTTCTCGCCTCTCGATTTCACATTTTGGCTTAACTGGAAAACAAAATCAGAGAAAACACATATAAGAATCTAGGACGCAGCATGTATTTTTTTTACTTATATAAAGGTACTCGAACGTCAGTCGTTTATATTCGTATTGAGTATGGCAGAGAACAGAAGAAGGAGTTGTGTTGTAGGAAGGAAAGGGGGCAGTTTTGATTTTTAATTGAATCAGGATGCATGTGAGGTTCAGGTTAGTAGGTTTTATAAAAACGAGGCTAAGGATATCAGAGAAGATTTATGAGTTTTTCCGATGGATCTAGAGGTTCAAAAGTATAAAACCTTTTGACCAAGGGTGTAGTTTCTGGGGAAATAAATTAAGTTTTTCCTAGCAGTGGAAATTTGTTTGATTTCCTAAAGTTACAATAATGTGGATATAAGTTTTAAATGAAAAGTAACTAATTGAAAACAAAAAAATTAAAGACGGAGTTTACCCAAGAAAAAGTTATAAAATGGTGGACGCTATTATTTTGGTACAGGGTCATAATTCCTTGGATCATGAATTTACAAAACACTTTTAAAATTGGTTTCATGGACCAGTAACAGTAGTTTTAGACATTGTAATCAAAACAATTTTTCATAAATGAAAATTAATTGCTTTATTTTAAATGATGTGCTCTCCTAATTTTTTATTATTTGGAAGAAATGTTTGGGTGCATCATTGAAAATATAGCAAATACCTTTTTAAGGACCACCCTATAATGAACATATGTATATTGCTGAATTTTGCTTTGTAGCTTCTTTTTAATATTTTCTCATATTTTTCATATTCTTAGAAAGAATAAAGACAAAATCATCGATTAAAGTAGGAACCTGGCAAAGCAAAAGTCAGTTTAAGTCATGAAAAACTGTGTTGGTGGCCTCAGGCTCATACCCCTGTTAAATTGTAAGTACCGCTCATAACGATCGAGAAGATTCACAGTTTGCTTTAGGTTCTTGGACCAAGGCCCTTTAACAGTGTTTCAGAACATTGTCTTTTCAGAACTTTATTTCCTCTGAACTTTTGTCGAAATAGCAATAAGCTAATTGGGTCTCGCAAGTGGGCTAAGGGGTGTTTTTAAATAATAGCGTTGTAGGCTATTGAATAAACTGAATAATTATCAATAATTTTTACTAACATCTGTAAGAATATGTTTGTTTAGAATAAAAGCTAAGCATGCTTAAAACCGAAAATGCTACTAAATCCACCCATCCAAGCCGAATTTGGCAATTTTACCCTTAAAACTTTTCGATCAAAAATAAAATTTTTAGTGAAATGTATGGTTGAAGAAATTTTATAGAAAAATTTTAATATAAAAAGTTAACAGAAACTAACCAACAAAAAAATTCAAAATTGAAAGAGTTTAAACTGAGCATTTGGTTTAAACTTTAGTTCAGCAGAACAATTGAACTCAGTTCAAGGTTTAAACGAGACTGTGAAACTGGGGGTATTTTTTTTTAATAAATTGCGCATAAAATTTTTAAGAACCAAAATACTCTCAATACTACCTAAACAAAATTAAAAAATGTACAAAGCTTTAAAAGGACACGTTCAGAAAGCCATTTTTTTTTAAACTGACAGAGATATAGCCATTTAG
Source organism: Dasysyrphus tricinctus (assembly GCA_963921185.1). NCBI lineage: Eukaryota > Metazoa > Arthropoda > Insecta > Diptera > Syrphidae > Dasysyrphus > Dasysyrphus tricinctus. Next base: position 115,534,244 of record OY992533.1, on the reverse strand, counting down.
ACTTTATCATTTCTTATAGTTTTTCACAATTTTGGCCCAAAAGCCTTTTTTTTTGGTACAGTACTTAAATTTTTATCTTAGCATGTCTTGAACCTATAGTCAGAGGAAAACCTCAGGTGAATAATTAACAAGATGTCCTATCAACTAAAAAGTTACAGAAATATCAAAAATTTACCTGATTTTAATAACCTGTAAAATCAACCTGCTGGCGTTTCTTACCATATTCAAGTTGATTTAACAAGATTTTCTGTTATTTCAACACTAAATTCTTATAAATAAGAAATTTTGATAAGAGCAAAGTTTAATTTAAACTAAGTTCAATTTTTTTAACACTGTATGTTATCAAGTTCTATTGTTCCACAACTCAGTTTGAATTAACATTTTAAATGGTTATTTTACAATTTTTACCTGTTTAATTAAACCTGGTGTCCTCTTAGAATAGCCAGTTTATTTCAAAGTGACACTGGTGTTGAGAGACAGACAGGCCATCAAAACAAAATGAATATCAAGTGTGTAATTGATTTTAGACACCAGTTTTTTTAAGCAGTGAATGCGTGCTCTTTCCGTGTGCGGAAGGCTCCCAGTTCATAGTAAGTATCATTCAGTATGTACTTTTAAAATGTAATGAATATATAATAAATTTCTGTACTTTCAGAATAATGCAAAACGAGTTGAGCGATAAGCAGCGTTAGAGACAGCTGAGACAACATTGAATCATGTTAAATTAACAAGATTTTCGTGTTAAATGTACAGGATAGTCATTTTAAATTAACTAGATTTTTGTGTAATATTTACAGGATTACAATGTGTTACGTATATTTTACCTGCAACCTAAGTTGGTTTAACTAGACAATATAATCAAAAATAACAATCTAAAAATCATGTTAAAGACACCAGAAATTGGTAAATTTATCTCCGAGGGTATCTTAAAAAATTTTACCTATGCACAATTTATTAAAAAATTAGAAATCATCGATTTTTTGTTGGTTGGTTTGTGTTAGATTTTCCTGCTTAAAAGTTTTTTATGAAATTTTTTAAAACATTATTTTCAATAAGAAATTTAATTTTGAATAAAAAGTTTTAAAAGTAAAAATGTCTAATTTGGCTAAGTTTTCAAGTTATTTCAAAGCATATTGAAAAGTGGCTCCCAGAAAGCCATCCCTTTTGAATTTCAAGCTGAACTTTATTGTTAAAGGCTTGTTGCAGTAAACGATTTTCAATCGATAACAAAAGTTTAAAAATATCGGTTAACTTACTTTTGAACACAAACAAACAAGAGTGTTTATTGGTATATTGCAGCCTATAACCATTTCCAGGGTTCCATCTATCCCCATATCAAAATTCATCATAATTGATTCTTCTGTTTTTAAATTTTCAGAAAACATTCATTCAAAGTTGTAAAATATGGCGTATCAAATTTTTTGAATTTTTCGGAAGTTTGATATTTTCGAAAATTCGATATTTCAAACACTGCTTTACAATTTTTTTTCTTTTACTAAATTTTTTTTCTTAAAAATGTTTTGAGAGTTTTCTATTCAGGGTATCCTCTAATTCGTCAATAATATTTTGGGGGATGACTTATGGGATCATTCTAAGAAAAAATAAAATGCACGACTGGGTCAAACGCACTTGCTCTTATTCCTGACACTGCAGGGCTAAGAAAATTGTATATAAAAACATGGAAATTATGAGCAAAAATGCAGAGAAACATGAAATACGATTTTAAAATTAGCAAAAAAAACTCTTTTGTTAGCTTGAGGTGAAAATAAAGAATGCCATCTTAATTCTTGATGAAATATGATTATATGAAAAAAAGTTTAAAATTGTTGGAGCGGTTTTTTTAAAAATAATTTTTTTATGTATAAAATTCTTAAAACATTTTTAAGGACAAATTTTGGAAATCAAATCTAAATTATATATTTATGTGCAGATAAAACAAAATATATAGAAAATCTGTCAACCTGTTTTTGAGATGTCAAATTTTCCAACAACAAAAAAATTGAAATTTTTTTTAAAATTCAAAAACTTTTTTGTTTGATACGCAATATTATTTAATCTTATCTGAAATTTGTGAAAATTTATTTAAATCCGTTTAGCAGATAATGAGAAAATACTAAATAAAAAAATTGTTCTATGACACGAACCATTAATAGGTCCTAAGTGTAAAATTTTATAATTTTTGGTAGAAGATCGTACTAATATTAGTATATAAAAAAAATTTAATCAAAATTGTAGGATTCGTTTCTGAGAAAAAAAGTTCCTTTGCGGTTTCTTACCTTTGTATGGAAGGTACCGTTATTTTTTCATGAAAATTATAAAAATGGCTCCTTGGGAGGTACCATTGATAACAATTTATTTAAAAATGGTTTTTCACCTTAAGGAAGCCTTTACTAACATAAATTAATTGCATTTTATTTAATAAAAGTTTTCGAACCATTTTTGAGAAAAATACGATTATGTAAAATTGCTAAAACAAAATTGTATGGCAGGTAGGGTAGAGCGGGGCTAGTTGGACCACGGGGCAAGTTGTACCACGCGAATAACTCAGAAACCACAAGAGCTAAATGAAGACGATTGTAGACGAATGAAGCATCAGTACTAAATCACACGTGCTAAACTTGTTAAATGTGGATTGTTTCTGCCAAAGGAGAACCACGCGCTTATTTGTGTTTTTTGGGTACAAAAGTAAAAAATCGAATTTGTTTCTTTGTGTGTTATCGTGATGAAAACGTGCAAATTTTTCAACATATTTAATTCAGTAATTTTGTGAGTTCTGTTATTGAATTTTTGTATTGCATTTGTGAAATTGGAAAATTCTATGTGGTTTCTTCAAAGTAACGAAATATATATACACTAAGCTAGGTGCGGGGCAAGTTGGACCAGGCGGATCAACATACCCCACTGTATTAAAAAAAAAATGTTTTATATTGGAAAATAATATGAAAAGTTTTGGACACCATACATTTCCAAAGTGGGAGAATAATATTGCTGTATGTTGTTATCGTTGTGAATGGAACCATATCCTGAGACTTAAATTGGCGAGAAGTGGGTGCATTGCTCAAATTAGGCCCATATAAGTTACAGGATTCTCTATTACTGGACGTTGGGTCATTAACGTTACCTTTTAGTTGTGATTTAAATTAGCTTTGGTCCAACTTACCCCATCTACTGGTCCAACTCGCCCCGCTAATGGGGCAAATTGGACCACTTGGACTTGGTGCATTTAAAGTAATCTTATTCTTCTGCTAAAATATATTTTAAATTTTTTCAAATTTATTTAAGAAGCCCATGTTACATTCTTTCGATGGATTTCAGTTTCATTGTAATGTTATGAATAGGTAAAAAGTTATGAGACTTCAAGTAAAAAGTGGTCAAACTAGCCCCGCTCTACTCTACCGTCATTTTTGGTTCTAAAAAAATTAAAAAAAGTGTGGGTATAATCACCAACATCCACTGTGTACCAAGTTTGAAGAAAATCGATCGAGCCGTTTAGGCTCGATTCACAACAAATAATGCATTTTTCATCATAAAAATTGATTGGTAACGCACAAAACCAAAAAATTATGTTCATGAAATAAAAACCCTACAAATGTTTTCAATAAAATGAAAATTGTTGAACAACTTTGTCGATTGCTATCCATTTGAATCGGGCTGTGTTCGGGTCAACAAATGTTGATGGGCATTGTCGATCAATACCTCTATACTTACTCAACACTGTGGATCAACGATGTTGATCTACACAATTCAACATAATGTGGACGCGGCTTAAGACCTATATCATTGGAAAGGAATGTGTAAAAGCCCATAGTTAATGTTGCAATCCACTATGACCCATTCCCTCCACAAGTTGCACCCCAAGTGTTGTTACACTTTGTGACCCATATAATTGGAAAGGTGTAAATGAGTGTTATTTTTGATGAATGGGCATAGGTCTATATCTCGTGCAAGGAAAGTGTTATAGCGCAGTGCAACAGTTATTGGGCTATAACACTTTTCCTGCACGAGATACAGACTAAGGTATGCCGATACAAAGAATAATAGCAGCCATTGAGACCTCTCCAATGATAAAAGTCAGAAAGTGTAACAACATATGGGACGAAACCCCATCCTCCTTTTTCTAAAATTTGTACTTTTAAATTAGATTTCTCAGAAATGAATCACTTAAATAACTTGATTAAAAAACAAAGAAGGAAATGGAGTAAACTTTAAATTAACATTCTTTGTATCTAACCTTTAACACACTCTTGTCTAACACTTCAAAACCTTAAACAATTCAAATAACCACACCATCAAATTAATCGATTATAATAAATTCTCATTGAATAGCCACCAATCGATGAGTTTTCCCATCATTGACGTGATGAAGAGCTTTTGAAGTCCTCAATATTTTGGTTTCATTGTTTTTTCAGCGAAAAAAAAAAACAAAAAACAAAACTACAGTAGGTAAACAGTTTTTATGATGATTTAAAATTTAAACCAAAAATCCATACAAAAAAAAATTTCCACTGCAGGGGAAAATAAAAATAATGTCAAGTACCCATCAATATTTGAACTTGTACAAATTTTTTTTTACCCGCGATGTCGATGGAGCAATATTTTTTTATATTTTCAGAATTCAGACATTTATACTCACATTGTACATCGATAAATGTATCTGACACACTTGAGCCATGTTTGTTAAATGCCACACAAGTGTATCGTCCTGTATCGTTCCTTGACATAGGATTATTTATAATCAGAGTGCTGCCACGGTTAATCGTTTTATTGTTGAATCTCCACTCGTACGATGGTTCTGTGGATAAAAAGAAAAAAAACTTTTATTATGACAGGACGAATGTGAAACAAAAAAAATATTTATTGCGAACAATTTCAGAGGCATTCTTTTTTGAGAAATGAATGAAAATAGGTCAAACATAACCTGCATATGGTAGTAGTATATTATTGTGGGGGTTAGATCCTTTATACCTCCCAAGGTCTCGGTTCTGTTAAAAACACCAACAGACCTTGGGAAAACACAAAACCTCCCCCAAAACACACTACTTTTAGCGAAAATACATACAATCAACAGACATTGACAACTTACCGGGATTTGCTTTTGATTTGCACACGACACGCCCCGGAATGTTACCTTCAAGGACATGCACAACCTCATCTGTTACTGTTGTATTCTCTGGAGAATCTGCAAGGAAAATCGTACCATTATTTCATCAGGCGACACAGTTTAAAGCAACACTAAAAAGAGGTAAAAAGAACTTACATTCAATACTGAAATATGTGGCACTTTTAATGCCAGCTCCAACCGAATTACTCGATGATACACACGAATAATTGGCACTATCAACGTCAATGTCGAATCTCTTATTTGGCCATGCTGTCATATTGAAATGCTACACGAAGGAAACAGCAACAGCAACGGCAATGACCACAACGACATGGAGAATAAGCACAGGATAAGTGTCAAAGGAACAATTAATCTAGACACATCGTATAGGTACTTACCAGCACTGACATTACACTCTCGAAGTCCCCTGTTGCGGGCGAAGCGGCCATGTATTCTTCTTTCACAAAATACCGCTCATTATCCGGTTCCAGAGCGATGCCATCCTTATACCAGGATATCGTACACCTGGGCACACATTCAATGCGACACATTAGCGAGGCGTTCCTACTGGTATACACAATGCCCGTGTATGGGAAGAGGTTCTTTATAAAAAATGGCGGAGCATGAACTTCCAGGTTGACTGTGGCCGGTACTCCATGGCCACCTTCGTTGTACGCATAGCAGGAGTAATTTGTGCGACTGTCCAGACCGACGGGCTCAACTGTCCAATCTTTGGTCACCACATCCTGGAGTGGACCACGTCCACCACGAAACCAACGGAATCTATCGCGGTACGAAACAATATTTCTAGCATGAAAAATTCGACCCCTTAGCATTGAGGTAGTAGATGTAGATGATGTGGTGTTAGGGTTATTATGAATGGCGGATGAGAAAGCGGAAGCGGAAACGGAATTATGATTCAGGGCTAAGGTGGTGAATTTGATGCATGCAGTGTATTGATGCTTGTGTTCGTCGTTGTTATGGTTTTTATTGTTGTTGTTGTTTTTGTTACCAACTACAAACCTATTCGATTCTGGATAGCCGGGATCATCGACAGAGCACGAAAAGCTGACACTCTTCTTTTTCACTGCGATGAGGGGGAAATGGGTGAGTGTTGCTTGTCCTGGTTCATAATGGACCTAATTTTTTTTTTGTTTATAAAGATAAAAACCATTTTATAGAAATTGGTAGGGTATTGAATATTTATTTTGCTTACCATTAACTCTCTGTCATCAGAACGTGGTCCCCAACCGGCTGCATTGAAACCTTCACACGAATAGTTGTAGAAAAACCCACGACCAATGCTCTCAAGGAGCAATTTACTTGGGTCAATGTGACAAAGATCTTCCTGGGAGGAGAGAAACTAATTGTTAGTAAAGATTTTTTATGGATAAAATATGAATTTTGATCTCGTTAGCTACGGTGGTGTGATGTATTTTGATGTGTCGTTCAAATCACTGTGGAGTATGCCTACGGATGCGGTTAGTGTTTGATTCATAGAAAAGCTGTTTAATTGCATACTTTTTACTTTTATTTATAAATATGTATAAATAAATTCTTGGTATATTAAATATTTACGCGCGTAATAAGGCAATTACTAACAATAATCTACCAACTGTACTGAAGTTTTTGAAAAAATCAATATAAGTTTTTAGCTAGTTTTAAGACGACTATCAGTTTTTTTTTTTGTAAGTTGTAAGTGTAATTTTTTAATATTTAAAAAAAATGTTTGCGCATATACATTCTTTTTTCGCACAGTAAGAAAATTTAGAGAAAAATATGAAAGTACGTCATAGTATAGGGACAGAGAAATTTTCCAAAATAAAAACTTATTTGAAACAATTTGTGTTTTTTTTTTTTGTGGCTTCATTTAGTCAGAGAATCATATCTGAAAAAAACCATTTTGCTACAACTTTTTCTGGGTTATTACTTGGTTTTTATTGCACGGAATGATTATTATTGTTTCGCTCGTCCGAGGTATTGCAACCGCTCTTATAAAGAAAATTGGTAGAAAGTGATTATAATTACAAGAAACTATTTAATTACATTTATTTAAAATTCAATAGGATTTAAATTCCACGGTATTGACATCTACGGTACTGACATCCATGGTATTGATATTTAGACAGTTTATGTAACCTCACTTTTCTCTGCTAATGAGAAAAATAATTTTTAGAAAACTTATACCTTTTAAAGGAAAAATTCTTATAAACAACCAAAAACATGTTATAATCTGCTTTAAAAAAATACTGCCACGGTACTGACAGATAAATTTGTGATACACTTTCTTCGAATGAAAACAAATCACTCTTAAAGTAAAACAACATACAAAAAATTAAGTGACTGATTTTAACTATACATAAATGGTGTCTCTTTTAATTTTCTAATTTTCTTTCTAAGTAAAGTTATTTTCGTAAATATTAAAAAAGAGAGCTAAGACATTTAAAAAAAAAAATTCATAAATATCCTACTCCCATCAATTGTTTCTTTACTAAAAGCCTTTTGCTTAAAAAACTGAACATAGTTAAAAGCTAGTTTTTCTGTAATGTGAAACATTCAAATTTGTAAAATTTTACAAGTGTTAGTTATGGTTATTTTTGATTATCTCGTTTTATAGAAACTGAGAAAAAAAGATTGAAAACTGAAAACATAAATTGTACTTCAATAAACGACGTAAAACTTTAAATTATTTGTTCAATATTTTGAATTCGGGAATTGATTTTTGGCTATAAAAATAGCTATATTAAGAAAATTTAAATATTGCCATTATTTTTACTATTTTTTTATTTTTATTTTAAGTCAATTTTAGAAAATTTGCTCTCCTGTCTAAAAAGATGGAAAAAGACCTGCCTTTCATATACGTAATTTTCTTGTCTGAGCACAACTTGCACAGTCTTTTTTTTATCGTACTTTATGCAAACACCTTGTAGATATAAATTGCCTGGGGCTGCCTTTGTTGGAAATTAGTAAAAGCACCAAAATCAATCAAAATAAATTTCTTGAGATTCTTGACTTTTGCCTGAAAGAGAATAATTATCTGCAATTCAAAGATGTTATTTTCAAACAAGTCTTTTGAATGCCTAGGGGAAATCCTTTGTCACCCACAATTGTTTACCAACTATTGCTATTGGTTGTTTAATTGATCCTTCAGTTTTTGAAGTGTGCCATCTTTCACGTCAGAAAAACCATAGGACTACAATGCAAGTTAGATCTTAAAATTAATTAGCTAACAAAATATTACTGCCCAGAGATAGCTATGAAAATAAGAGGATTAACGGAATTTTAATAATCACGTTTAAGGGTTTTTATCAGTGAATATGTTTTTTTGAAGTATAAGCCAGCATACTTGAAACCAAAAATGCTTCTAAATTCAACCTTCGCGTCAATATGTTTGGTACATTTCGGAAACTAAACTTAATTTGACAATTTAGCTTATTAAACTTTTTTTAAGAAACTGAATTTTCTATGGAAATGTATATTTTAAAAAAAATATTATAAACATTTTCACACGAAAAGTACACACGAAAACCAAAAAAAAAATCAAAAAATTTCTAAATTTTGAACTAAACTGCGCAACTTTTTTTTCAAGCAAATATAGGCTTAGGACACGCCCAATCAAAATAAAGTAGAGATTTAAGACTTGAATATGACAATAGCGTTTTTACTCAAAACAGGCAGAGATATACCCATTCAACTTTTACCATTCTCATCTCTTACCGCAGTTTTTGCCCGAAAGAATATTTTTTGGTACCAAATGAAAAAAGAGAAAGGACGTTTCGTCCCATACTTTGCAAAACTTTCTGACTTATATCATTGGAAAGGCCTCAATAAGTGCTATTAGGTTTTGTACAGTCATGAGTCTGTATCTGGTACAGGGAAAGTGTTATAGCCCAATAACTGTTGCACTGCGCTACAACACCTATAACTATTACTGGGGTATAACACTTTTCCTGCATGAGATACAAACTTATGTTTGTACAACATTAAATAGAAATCATTGAGACCTTTCCAATGATATATGTATGTAGGTCAGAAGGTGTAACAACACTTGGGACGCAATTTGCACAGGGAAAGCGTTAAAGTGCAGTGCAAAGGTGTTTATGGGCAATTACACTTTCACTAGACGAGATACAGACTTATGCCCATACAGCAAAAAAAAACACTGGTTAAGACCTTTTAGTGATGCAAATTAAAAAGTTTCGCCACGCTCGTGACGCAGATTGGGCAGGGGAAGAGTTTAAATTCAGTGCTACCGTTATTGGGCTATAAAACTTCCCCTGCACGAGATACACTTTCCTTGCTCCTAGTACCAGGTCTTACATTATATTAATCGACCCAGCCGTTCAGTACAATCAAAATGTCATATATATTTGATCAAAATCTCGAGCTCGAATATTTTTATGAATGAGAAATTTGCCATGAAGTCATGTCATATTTTAGCGTTGAGCATCTACTTTACTTTATTTTAGCGTGTTTTGAGCCTTGCTTTGCTCAAAAAAAAAAAAAAATGGGCGCAAATAATTAAAGAATTTAAAAATCTTTGATGATTCAATTTTTTTTGTAGGTAGTTTTTGGTTACTTTTCTTGCAAAAATTTTCTATACAATTTTTTTTACTCATTGATTGCAATAGGAAATTTAATTTTGAATAAAAAGTGTTAAGTATAAAATTATCAAATTTAGCATATATACATATGGAAAAGTGGCCAGTTTGACCATTATCTCAGCAACTCAAGTATGAATTTAGTGGCATTTGAACCCTTGATCGTAATTATTGTAACTTATTAAATGGTGTATTTTCTAGCGTCTAGTCTAACTAACAAAGTTTCCAGTTTCCTGTTTTAACAAAAAATTCAGCTTTCAAATTCAAACATCATAAAGTTTCATAAAAAAATTATTTTTATAATAAAATAAAATAAAATAAAATAAAATAAAATAAAATAAAATAAAATAAAATAAAATAAAATAAAATAAAATAAAATAAAATAAAGTAAAATAAAATAAAAAAAATAAAAAATAAAATAAAATAAAATAAAATAAAATAAAATAAAATAAAATGAAATAAAATAATTTAAAATAAAATAAAATAAAATAAAATAAAATAAAATAAAATAAAATAAAATAAAATAAAATAAAATAAAGTAAAATAAAATAAAAAATAAAATAAAGTAAAATAAAATAAAAAATAAAATAAAATAAAATAAAATAAAATAAAATAAAATAAAGTAAAATAAAATAAAAAATAAAATAAAATAAAATAAAATGAAATAAAATAATTTAAAATAAAATAAAATACAATAAAATAAAATAAAATAAAATAAAATAAAATAAAATAAAATAAAAAAAATAAAATAAAATTATATAAATAAAATAAATATTAATATTCTACCACAGAAAGGTAGAACAGTTAGCCTAGCCATCAGTAGTTTTTATCAGCCGATTTTGGTTCGAGGGAGAAGAAAAAGACATTTTAACAAAATTTGCTAAAAAATTCATCCTAGGTGCTTTGTTTCTACTAGATGCGGTATCTACAAATTATGTAACTCTATTACACTGTATAACAAAAATTAGCTTATGTTTGAATTTTTGTTAGTTTCTACTTATACGATATGTTTGTTTTTTTTTTTTACTATGCCTGTAAAACCTAAGGTCTTTTAAATGCGCAACCAGAATTGCACGGCACTAGTTAGAAAGAGTAAGAGGAGAGGAAAGATTTGGCATAGTGGATTGAGATAAAGGTGTTTATTATCTCATTAAATCTCACGGGTGGCGTCCAGTTAAGCTGGGAGAATGTAGAAAAGAATGCTGCCTAGAATGGGGCTCGAACCCACACCTCTTAGTTAGCAGTCATGCACTACATCCACTGCACCATTGCCACCCGCATATATCAAGTACAGATTATAACTATAAGCTGTACATTATCGGCATTGAAAAGTATGCAAGATATCGCTAAAATAACATCTATTTTAGTCTCGTTTAAATTTTGTTTTGTGTTTTTTCTGACTGATGAAACAAACAACTAATTGTGTTTTATGTGCCAAATAGTTTCACAATTTTTCTTACCCCACGAATCAAAAAACGTTTGACTGATCCGGTGGGGTTTCAGCTGAATCTACACGACTCTTCTGTCAAATCTCAAATTTTTCAGATTTTTCTTCTGAATTTACTAAATATGTGCCAGAAAAAGAATGAGGAAGTTGATCATTTATCTTGTATTTTGTCATAGTTAAAATGGTATCAGCACAATATTTAAACAATGCAAGTATAATGGAGCAAAATTATATATCAGTGGTAATTATCAATTTTACGACAGAAGCCCTGGCAGAATAAATTCCATAATTTACTCTATAAAGTCATAATAGTAAGAAAAATGGAAATATAAATATGACAAAATGTCACTCGTGTCATTCTGGCATTACTAAATTACATAGTTAGTCTACAAGGTAGGGCTGGTAACCTTGCAAATAGGATGCCAATCTTATAATCAACAACGTGTGGGCAGAGAAATAGAAAAGTCCGAAGTTTAAAATAGAAGAATAATTGAATATTCCCACTTCTGAGCACGTGAAGTAGTATAATTTTTCTATCCGACATATTTACATGATAGTTATTAGAATTGGAAGTAACATACTAACTTAATTCATAAGTTCTTTCTACAGTTTTACTGTCAAAAGTGTGGAAATGATTAAATATATAAACTTGTAGGTGAAATTCTTGAACGATAGCTAACACTTAAGAAAAACTATTTACGGTTTCGCATAAAGCTGACATGACAACATTTTTTGAAATTTTGTTACACAGTGTTATCAGTAATTCTACATTTCAAAATCTTTAACTCAAGCTCTTAATTTCTACTAAAAGTTTGACATATTTTTGAAATAAAAACAATATTACTGAAAAAAATCAAAATTCATCAAAATTATCAATAATTAAAATACAAATCTACTTGTACAAAATATCTACTCTTATGTATAATGCATTCTCTCGTATTGAAGTGTATTCACTTCCTTTCTATTTATATTGTACATTTACATACATAAATACTTACATTTGTTTCTGTACAATCAGGTAACTCCTTAAGTAGCGATGAATTAGCATACCAGCGTACTTTTGTCAATTGTGATGGATTTGCATCAATAATATTACAATAAAGTGTAACATTTGATTCGTCACTTTCCTTAACAGGTCCTTCGGGTGTCATTAGAACTTCAACAATTGGCACATCTGTGTAGGTATATGATTTCAAAAACGTATGAGAATAACATGTATGTACAAATGTGGGTACAAGAAATTTAATTATAGAATTTCAGTATAGCAGAGATGAATTGAATGTGTTTTGAATATGAAATTTTGAATAGAACAAAAGGTTGGATTTTGTGTGTGTGTGTAGATATGATATACCTTAGATATGTACATATGTATATGTTTGTATTTTGTATACTGTATAGTATGGAGTGTATTATTTAAACTTACATTGTACATCCAATTCAATTTGTGTTTCGGAAACTCCTTTGCCGGTTGTAATGGAATTCGATAAATGACATGAATAATTGCCAATGTCTCTCTTGTCAGTTGACTTTATGACAAGTGCAACATTCTCAGCATTTCCACCTTCATAACGGTCTGTGTCATTGACACTCACTAAATCTGTGTTTCGATACCTGGAAGACAATAAATTAATTTAAATATTATTCATTTATGAAATTTTCGGTCATTATTTGATATTAAAATAAATATTTATTAAAAATTTCAAAATGATTTTCTGGAATTCAGATCAAAAGAATATATTAGGATTATTCTGGTTTCAACTTTATTAATTTTCCATCATTCTCTTCCTTTTTTTCAGAATAATAACATATTCTAGTTTTATATACAAACATTTCAATTGAGTATTGAGATGGTACACTTCCAGCTTCCGGGAGAAAACTTGTTAAGCAACTTAGTGCTATGTGAAAATTCTCATTAATTACTAACAAACAGGTCACATTCATAGTGATTTTTCATTCGCTTATCACAATTACAACAAGCAATTAAATCTCTGGCAAAACTGCCTATGAAATGACAATCATAATATTCTATCAAAAGAGCCATGTCAAACATGGTTGTTAACCAATTTACTCGAAAATTATTAATATTCATAAAGCACCAATAACAACAACAACGGCCAAACGCCTCATTGTTGATAAAAATTGGAAATGAAAATTGAATTATTTATTCAACGGTAGTTGTTACAGATTTAATCAACGGCTCTTTGCGCTATGGCATGATGGTGCTCCGCATACTTTGATTTAATACTAAAAAAAAAAATACTGAATTGTGCCAGATAAAGTCGTAGGAGAGTTGTATGTTTTTGTTTATTAAACGGGGCTACCGTACTTTTAATATGTTACCTCTTAAGCCACATATACATACATACATACAACAACAACCCACTCATACTTTTCTATATAGTATGTATAAATTTTCCAGGATCATCATAATAATTATGCACAGTCAATCACGTATTGTGGTCAACTTGGTGATTTTTCTCCCCACAACCCCCATTTCCGTCCTATTCTCATTATGAAAATTTATAAAAGGTATAAATTAGTGGCTTTTTCATATCCTGTTCCGCTTTGGAATATCAGAGGGAAATAAAAATCACGTACGGCCATCATATCCTTCATTGGTTTCACATAAATTGGTAATCTATCAGGCAGGACGATATGATGGACGTATTGTTCAAAATTTACACGCGACACATATCGGCTTTGTTTTGTATTTTATAGAATAAAGCACCTCGACAGCATCATACTTTTATGAAGGTAGTAGAAATCATGAAAAGTTCATGTCCTGTAAATTGTGGTGATGGAAAACGACACTCACACGAAGGCAAATGGAAAAAAAAAAACTACCATACCAACCTGATACTGACAACGACACAAAATTAAACGAGAAGGACGACACCACAACCGTGAAGCAGACAGAGACCAGTCTCTGGTCACATCACAGGGAGTTTTATCACCTCATTTTTTTTTTGTTGTAGTTGTTCTAGGGCCAATGAAGATTGGTTTCACACCTTTCTCCTCATCAGCTATCCACCCATATACTTGGTAATTAAAATTAATTATTCTTGTTCGGGAGGCAGATTTATGCAACTTCGCTTTCGCATTAAATTAACGATCCTGGAAATTAATGTGAATGTGACTACACCAGGCACAAGGGCTAGTGGTTATGGTCTGGTCATGATGTTGGGTGGTTGATGGGTTTCCAGAATATATCCAACCATGCTATTGAAGGACGACCGTCGACGACGACGTGACAGTACAGTCCTGCTGAGATATGCTTTTAATGGACGACATTGCTGCTTCCACAGCACATACCTGGGAGGGTATAAATATACCTGGTGCCTGGCGAGAGTACCAGAAAACAAGAATCCTTTCCAGTTAAGCTTACAGCAAAAAAATACAAAAAATAAATGAATATCCATTACCCAGACCGCGAGGATGAAAGTAATTATTATTAAAATTCATTCGGCAAAACCTAGAAGCGATATGCACACGGAATTTTTTTTTAAGGATTTTCAACTGCAGCAACACGCACTTGAATTAAGAAAGGTAGGTAATTTTTGTTTTCTTGCTACTGCTGCAACAGGACGAACTTATCCAGAAACCATTTCAATTTAAGTGCAAAATTTTGATAAAGAAGCATTTTTTGTTTTGTATAAAAGGTTTGGAAATATGCCACCATTTTGGTTCAGAGAAATTTTCTACTTGTGAGAATTTTTAAACTGCGATGATTGTGGAATGGGGAGATTACAAAAGTAGCTATTGGTAAGCTGAAAACTTTTAAATGAATTAATCGAGGATTCAAATTTTGAATAAATTAATGGTGTTTTCTAGGAAGGGGGGGAGGGGCACAGACTACCATAACTGATGAAAATGGAATAGTTGGCACAGAAACAAACATTTCCTTATTGTGTTTCTTGAAAATAGTTTTGCTCTGTTTTTTAACAAGTAAACAAGCACAAGAGGATACAAGAGGCCAATAACAATTTTTTTTAAATATCAATAAATTACAAAGTTGTCTCCTTAATGTTCTAACAAAGAGTTTTTTTTTATTGTTAAATTGTCGGGAGAACATTTCGGTAACAATCACTGTTTGATACGAAATTTTGAACACTTTTTGGAGACTAAAATATAATATTGACCTTGGGCCTACTTCACTGCGAGATCATGCAATATTTAGAGTTTATCTTGAGCTTACTCTTGAAACGTTTTGTCAGTGAACTTGAGTTAACATGAAATTAACTCGAAAGTTAATCATCAAATCTTGTGAGGTAACTCTTAATTGATAGAAGAGATTTAAAAACAGTAGCTAAGTGTGCTGACGTACGTGCGTTCTAAATTAAGCTTTTTTGGCGTAAGAAATAAATTACTATCTTCATGCCTCGTACAAGTCTTCATTTTCATTAAGCAGTCGTTTCTGGTTTCCTTTTGCGTACTGTTTTAAACATTTGCATTACCGTTATATCTCTGTTTTATTTTATTTGCATGGAAACTTCACTTTTGAAGGTCAAGAAAAATTCACTTGAGTTTAAGTTCTATTTTAACATCTTTTTCAAAATTGTCCCAACAACGACTACTGAATTTTTGGTTGATTTTCAGTCCAAGCGTACCTAAAAAGGCCATATTCAAGGCTGTGGTTGAAGTTTGAAAATATTGTTACATACCAAAATGACCACTGTAAAGATGAGATAATAAAGGTATACAAATTTCGAAAATCGGTTGGAAAATAGAAATTTAATTGTATTTTTTTCCAGAAATTTTTATGTATTTTTTCCTTTTTTTATAAAACTGAAATTACTATGATAGGGAAGACAAACAAAAGTGGTACCTGTGATTTGATTTGTCTGCCTATGTACCTGTTTCACCACAGCCAAAATGGTTTTGCTGGTTTTCTTGAAACTTGGTGTATAGAGATTTTTGGTTATTCCCCCGTCATTATATTTTTAGAACCAGAAATATTTTTACCTAACAAATAATTTTTTTAGTTACTTTACACAATCTAATTATCCTTAAAAACTGCTGCACAGATTTTAATTAACCTTAAGTTAAAGCTACCTTTGAGTGGAAAACTGTTTTTCAAAAAATAGCTTTTTAATGGTATTTCCAGAAGAACCATTTTCTCGATTTTTTTTTCAAATGTGTTGGTAACCTACATACATGTTTAATTTATTGATCTAGTTTCAAAAATATAAGAAAATATTGTGCACCAAAACTTTCAAAAAAATATTTTTCAGTTTTTATTTTTTTTTATTCAAAATTTTGTAAACGTTTTAGTTGATTTTTGAACTTAGAACCTAATCCATTTATGACATTATTTTGTATTAATTTTTGTATTGAAATAATAATAATATTTAAAATTTTCGAAAAAATGCTTTGAAATTTAAAAAAAAAATCTAAATTTGAAAATATTTTTTTGAAATTCGATATTTCAAAAACGTGTTCGTTTTCTTGTCATTTTATTTTTATAAAAACTTAAGATCTATATAAAATTTTTCTTCAAAAAATGTTTTAAGAATTTTATATAAAAAATATTTTTTTTCATATGTTTTTGTTGCATACATTCATTTTGATAAAGAACTCCGATGGCATTCTTTTTTCTGCAGCTCAAACTATTAAATTATTTCATGTGAACAGACCTCAACCTTAGAAATCATGAGAGGAGTTCTCAACTCATGTGCCTCAGCCTAGTCAGAACCTAGAAAACACACTTGCAGAATACTTTTTCGGTGAACTGGGCTACACGAATTATCATTTTTGCCACTAGAAACATCCTAAAATTCATTCACAATTCAGGATAGTTACCTAATCTTCCACTTGAAGTAATAATAGAAAATGAAAAAAATTTAAAAAGAAAATTCTTCTGTTTGAGTGGAGTGACTGAATATAATTCAAGTTAAAAGTTCAATTGAGCTCAACTTCATTTTATCCTAGTCGGTAAACATCGATAAAAAATTGCGTCTTAGAAGGGTACGATAGTCATCTAACTGATGAGCCCTACTATCGTACCTGGGCGAAATGCAGTATAGAGATGAGCTCAATTGAACTTTAAACTTGAATTACTTCCACTTTAAGTTCCACTTTAACTCCTCTCATTTTACCCTACCTTACATCTTGCATATATCCTGGGGATCACAACGGATTCATTGAGATCCAATCACAGGCGGGGAGGGTCCCGTTTTTAAAAAGTCAATAAATTATTGCATTCAAAAACTAATTTAATTTTAGTTGGCACTGGAGCCTTGTACAACAACACTCCAAAAAGTTGCTGCTAAGATGTTAGGTGGGAAAGAAGTGCAAGCAATTACAACATGAAAAATCGCAGTGAAATTCACTGGTAATTGCAATCAAATAAAATGCACGACTGGGTCGCACGTACTTGCTCTTATGTTCAAGACAATGCGAGTTTAAGAAAATTGTATATACAAACATGGAAATAATGAGAGAAAAATGTAGAGAAGCATGAAATACGGCACTTAAATTAGCTAAAACAACTCTTTTGACAGTTTGAGGTGAAAAAAAGTATACCATCTTAATTCATGATGGAATATGATTGTATGGGAAAAAAAATTTTAAAATCGTTGGAGCGGTTTTTTTTTAAATTAATTTTTTATATATAAAATTCTTAAAACATTTTTAAGAACAAATTCTGGTATGCAGATTTAAACTATATATTTATGTGTATATAAAAACAAAATTTGAAAAAAAAATTGTCAACCCGTTTTTGAGATATCGAATTTTCAAAAAAAAATTTTGAAACTTTTTTTAAAAATCCAAAAACTTTTTTTTTGAAAATTTTGATATGCAATATTATTTAATCTTATTTGAAATTTGTATATAAAAAAATTCATTTAAATCCGTTAAGCTGATAACGAGAAAACTCAAAATAAAAAAATACGTTCTATGACAGGTACTACTAATAGTTACTATGTGTAAAATTTTATAATTTTTGATGGTAGATCGTACAAATTTTAGTATTTGAAAAAAGTTTAATTAAAATCGTAGTAGTCGTTTTCAAGCAAAAAAATATTTTCCTTTGCGGTTTTTTCACTTTTGTATGGAAGGTCCCGTATTTTTTCATAAATGTAAAATTTTTTTTAAAAATATTTTAGAGAGTACTAAAAAAGTCTTAAATATCGAGTCAAAAAAATCTATGATGCCGTTTTCGAAATATTTGATTTTCCAAAAAAAATTTTGAAATATTTTTTAAAAATCCAAAAAATATTTTTTCAAAAATGTTGGTATACAAAACTATTAACATTTTTTGGAAGCTTCTGTATAAAAAAATATTTGAAATCGGTTATACCATTTTGAAGAAAATCAAAAATTAAAAATATGGTTCCTTGGGAGGTACCATTAATAACCATTTTTGAAAAATGGTTTTCCACCCAAAGAAAGCCTTTACTAAAATAAATTTATTGAATTTTTTTTAAGAAAAGTTGTCGAGCCGTTTTTGAGAAAAATACGATTATGTAAATTTGCCAAAAAAAAATGTATGACAGGTACCGTTATTTTTGGTTCTAAAAAAAAAATGAAAAAAACGTGTCGGCAGAATTACCAAAAACCACTATGTACCAAGTTTGAAGAAAATCGATCCAGCCGTTTAGGCTGTAGACGAACAGACAGACAGACAGACAGACAGACAGACAGACAGACAGAATTTTGCCACCCACTTTTTTCGTGTTCTCTATCATCGTAATATCACGTTTGATTGTTATCTCAAATTTTTTTTTTTGCACGAATCCAAAACTTGCCTTATAGTACCTATAATCGCAAGTAAAAATGAATTCGCTGTACCATAAATCGCTTCCGGTTTCCCGAGGTTTGAAGTTGCTTCATCATAATGTTTTTAAGTAACTAAAGCAACTAAAAGCTGATCGCAGCTCAGTTACCTTGTGGGTACCAGTCCAGGCTCTGTCTTTGGGATCTTAGCTCTTGGCACTCCAAGTGTGGGAAAAAAGTATGC
The DNA here is from genome assembly GCA_963921185.1 of Dasysyrphus tricinctus. Classification (NCBI taxonomy): domain Eukaryota; kingdom Metazoa; phylum Arthropoda; class Insecta; order Diptera; family Syrphidae; genus Dasysyrphus; species Dasysyrphus tricinctus. Next base: position 115,515,135 of record OY992533.1, on the reverse strand, counting down.
CATCAACTTTTTTGACCAATTAAGTTCAACTAGTTTTAGAAATTGATCGACCACAGACGATTTTTAGGTAATCGATGGTTAAAGTATTTATGAATATCAGCTGCACTTTTTGGCAGCATTCTCATTTGTGGAATATTTGCAAAAAAAAAGTTGATTTTTTAGACGTGTGGTTTTCAATCTGGCAAAAGTTTTTTCGGAGTTGGTCTCTTTGACAGCTGTCACTTGATTTATGCTCGGTTTGGTTTGCCATTTCATAAAGAATAGACTTACTCCTGAACAACGTTTCCAAATCGTGCAAATTTATTACCAAAATAATGGTTCGGTGCACGCATAGCGCGCTGCGTCCAATATTCGGTCGACATAATCGCCCAGCAGAGTCGGTAATTCGAGCAACAATGGATCAATCAATCAATGGACAAAATTTTCACACTACGTTTACTCTAGTCTTAATGCGCATTCTCAAAGACGCCGCCGTACAGTGCGCAACGAAGACGCTATTGCTGCTGTGGAGTATCAAAGACAGTGATGCCAGATGAGATTTCTAGAATCCCACCAAATTCCAAAAAAAATCCCACCATTTTTGTACTGGAAGGAAAAAAAAACCACCATAACCTTTTCTGCTACAAATATTTCCTTGATATACAAAAAGAAGAATGTTGGCTCTGCACTCTTGGTACTTCATATTCGCAAAAAAAGTATGTCATCTAATTGGTCAGTAATTGGTGAAGAAAGTTAACTTGTCCTAGAAATACGTCAGCCCTAGAAAACTTATAATCAAGACTTAAAGTTTCTTAAAGTCACGTATAATTTTTGCCACCTCATTTTCTGGAATATTCACAAAAAATGTATACCGATCCGAAAGATCACTAGATCATGATAAGATCAATTATTTTCAAAAATTGGTCAGCCAAAGTTTTTCTTATGAATTTTTAAAGCTCGTTTCAAGGTTACAAAAAAAATGTTGGCATCTCACTTGAAAGGTCACTTAAAGGTCGTAAAAGGTCAACTAGTATGTTTCAGTAATTGGTCAGCCATTGATTTTTATGAATTTTGAGATATTTTTTAATTTTTTCAAGGTCAGTGATTTTTGGTACCTCATTTGTGTGGTATTCACAAAAAAAATATTTTTTAAAGTTTCTGTTTTTTTGTGCCAAATCATTGTAGGTCATAAAATTCGAAGATAGGCAGGTATAGTGAATTGTGGTTTGTCCCACCAAAAAAGAGACCATTGAAATATTTTCCCACCATAAATCCCACTATGAATATTTTCCCACCATTTTTCCCACCAAAGGCATTTTTTCCAACCATTTTGGTTGGAAAAACCACTAATCTGGGAACACTGATCAAAGAAGACCCAAATGAGTTCATCCGTCATCGCGTCGAAAATTGGTGGTCGAAAATTGGGCTTCTTGGCTGGGATTTATTCGAGCCAACCACGGCGGCCACTTGTCCAAAATCATTTTTTAAAACATAATCATTTTTAAAACAAACCCTTATCTTTATAAATAAAGCTAGATTCTTGGTCGTAATAGTAAATTATATGCCTTTAATTTCTTCTTTAAGACCACACGTCTAAAAAAAAACACCCTTTACATGTGTGTATACGAATTTTAAGGTAATAAAGGTAAGGTAATCTAAAGTTACGCACTTCTTTGGAAGGAACCCCGGCACAGGGGGTCGAAACTCTCTTTTCTGAATGTGAATGCCCCAGTCAAGTCAGGATCTAAAAAAAAAACGCTTGCAAAATACTTTTTCGACAAACTGGGCTACATGGCCAATCATTTTTGCCACTTGAAACATCCTCAAATTCATTCACAATTTAGAATGGTTAATGGTGTACCTAAACTTCCACTATAACTCTTTACCTTACCCTACCTTGCATCTGACCTATATCCTCAGGAGCACAATCGATCAAAGATGGATAGACACTTTTTTCGAGGAGGAGGCACACATTATTAAAAATTCAATAAATTATTGCACTCAAAAACTAATTTAATTTCTGTTGGCAGGAACCTTATGGAAAAACAACGTGGAGTTCCAAAAAGTTGTTTGTGGTGGGAAAGTGCAATCAATTACAGCTTTTGAAAAACGAAGCGAAATGTGGTGGTAATTGCGATCAAAAAACGAACTCGCTACCACAAATTGTTTCGGTTTTACCAAGGCTTGAAGTTGCTTCATAATGCTAACAACTGGGAGCAACCAAAATTTGATTGCTGCTTAGTACTTAGATCTTGCCAATCCATATTTAATAATAAAATAATATTTAAAAAGTATGTCATCTAATTGGTCAAAAAAAGTTCAAGTTTAGTTTTTGAAATCAATCAGGCAAGAAAAGTTAAAGTTAAAGATTTTCAATATCAGCTGCCATTTTTTGGCACCTCACTTGTGGGATATTCGCAAAAAATACATAAAACCATATGAAAAATCGGGAGTAGTACAAAATACCGTACACTAAAATCTCGAATAATGAAATCTCCCATTTTTTTACATCTCTAAAAACGATATCTCACATTTAAGTTTGAAACCATTTTTTAATGATTGAGTCCATATATATTTTATATTTTAATATATCCGGGAAAAGCCCTAGGTGGGAGGGTCATGACCCCCCATGTTTTTCTTGTGTCTGCCAATAGATCCAAGTAAAGTGATGCTGGCTTGTCATTTCATCATTCTTTCTAACTTGTGCTTGTTATACAGCACTTTGCCAAACAACTCAAATAATGATTTAGCAAATATTTTTAATTATCAAACATCTAAATTTCTATTTTCCATATAAACAATCTGAATATTTTGGATAACCTCCTTACCACAATTAGATTAGTCCACAGCACGCAGCAGAACAGTGCACTACATTGCCATCACAAAGTATAGTAATTGATGGGCATTAAGAAAATTCAATCATGGGGTTTCATTTCGACTTTCAAAGCGCTCGATTAGCAAATAATTTCTATTTGATTGCTTTCTAAAACTACAAATCGAAATCTATTCATGCAAAATAATTACAAAGTGAAATTTTCTGCGATGTATACCTAGCTACAAATATGTATAATATGTATCTCCAACCAAAACTCCTCCTTTTAACAATTATTTAGCTTTTCCCCGAATTACTATTATTATACCTACCGTAAAATGATTCGGACAAAATCTATACCAGTTGAAAAAAATCGAACAATTTATTGTTTTGTCTGCACCCCCTATTTCCGAGGAAGTATCTATATATTTACAAGGCAAAGGAACATCAATTTCATCCCCACCAAAATATCATCCCAAAATCATCATCATCATCCATGATTATAATTTTCCACATCATCATTCACATCATCGAACACAACAAAATCACATCAAATCCCTATACCCCGCTAACGCCACTACTACCGAGGCTTTTGCCTAAAGTAAGCAACATTCAGCATCAAAATGGCATCATTCAGTGACGCGGATCATATCAATTGTGCAACCAGATACTAATCAAAAACAAATATCGAATAACTGTATGTATTTTTTGTATGGTATGGTATGGTGTACTATACTATACATACCACAGAAATTGAATGCTCTGAACGTGCTGAATAGCACAGCTGAAAGGACAAGGACATGCAAATGAATCACTCAGAATTTTCTAAAGTGAATTAGATCCTGGGGTTTTTGGATTTATATGTGCAAACAGGCAATATTCAAAAATGTGTTGGAGAGGAATGGCGAAAGAGAAAGTTGAATTTCACCTGGCAGGTTATATGAGGTTTTAAGGAAGAATAACTCTTTCTCAAAACCTCGTAAGCCCTTAAATGACATTTGAATGTATAATTTTAAATTTAAACAAAAATCATTAAATTACAATTTCAATAACTCTTAACTATGTCATAGTTCATTTTTGCTCTATATCAATCAGTTTTGAAAACCTTTAGGATCTTAGAATTTCTGTATCTTTAAAATTTTTTGAATCGTGTTTCAATGTTTTATCTTCTGCATACGAGGTTTTGAGAGAAAGGTGACACTAAGAATTTTATAGATACCAATATTTTACATAATGATGCAACTTCACTCTTTTTCTAAGGCACAAGAGGTGGGTTACTGGCAATATAAATTTTTACTAGCCTAAAGCTGTAAAGCACCGGTATGATGACGAGCCTTTTTTATACCAATAAAGTCTTATATAACATCATTTATGTGCTATTATGTGGTTTTGAAATAAAAAATATACTCTATACGCTCAGCTGGTTTTGATTATGAAGTTAGACCAGTTTATACGAATCAGGACATCAGGAGATAACAAAACAAATCAGTATAGCCATTTCACCAATTCAATTGACTTTCACTAGAGTAGCTTTCAAATTATAACGCAACTTCACTTTTTTCCAAAGCATTTTATGTCCTTGAAAACTTAAAGATATTTGTCTAAAAAATCAAATTTTTACTGGCCTCAAGCTGTTAAAAACCGAAACGATGTTGTTTTTATACCAATAACAATTCATAAGATCATTTATATGCTAAATGTCTTAGGGAAAAGAGAAAATATAGCTACTCGAATATACGCCAAGCTTATTTTGATAATTAACATTATACCAGTTTATACCAATCGGAAGATAACACAAGGAATCACTATATTTCACAATTTCACCAGTTCGATAGACTTTTGGCGGCAGAGTGATGCTTTCAAACTATAATTACCAATATTTATACGCATGCCCTAAGCTGTTTAGGCTAGCCGGTTTCTTTATACCAGTCAAGCACACCCAAAACTGTCTGTTAAATATACTGCGCCTGAATTTTTTTCTATCCTTACTTGGCGTAAAGCAAGAGAAAAGTTAAATACACATTTGCTTGTTAACTCTTTCAGTTATAATTGGTATAATCTGGTCTAATGCTCATTAAAACAGCCAGTTTTATTACTTTTTTTTAAGGTAGGTCTGACATACAAACGGGCTTGTATAAGAAGGTCATAAATTATAATAAATACAACATGGCATAATTCACCTTGTAAATTGTTGGTGAGGTACCCTTCAAAATTTTTAATAGAATTGCGATTCCTATAGAGATATCTTTTTCCTTTCATTTCAAATACAAAACGTCAATGGTAAGGTATAACATGATGCCATAGTCTAGGCTTAGGACATTGTAGAGATAGAGGGTATAGATAGATTCCATCTCTCATCACAAAGTTAAAAGCTTCGATTGGGTGTGCAATGGCTCTTCCACCCCTAACTGTTATTTGTTTCTGTGTAAATTGGATTTTGTATTTCAATTAATTTCGATTTTTTTTTATATAGGTTTCTGTGGATGCTGTATGCTTGTGTGTGTCTGTCTATTATATATAAAACGAGTTAGATATACCTAAATAAAGCTTCTGTCCATGTCTGACTAGATAAAAATAAAAATAAAAAATAATAATAAAACTAAAACTACCAAGGATAACATTCAATGTGTCATTTTGTGGTTGATGGTTATAACCAAGGCAGGAAATAACATTTGTTATGAAACAACATTCAAATGCACCCTTTGGGAGTTGACATAAAGGTATACATATTGGACAAGAGTTGGGTATACAAATTCATCTATACATACATACCCTTAAATGTGTGTAGAATGAAAAATATATATTTTGTTGCACAATGATGGGAAATATACCACCGGATTAGAATAGATGTGGGATTTTTGTTGGCAATGCCCAGAATACCATATTCTGTCAGCTTTGAAAACTTTAAATGACTTTTATGGGTTTTGACATTTAGTTTGAATGCAGTTTGTAGACAGAGTAGTTCAGGTTTTTAACAATATAATAAATTATACCTGATGAATCGAAGAAGCATACTACATATGTAGTATCCCCATACATAGACACTAATACTTTTGTGTTTTTTGGGAGAAATTTTGTTTGGAAATTATAAATATTTTATGAAGATTGGTATTTACTCATCAAGAAAACCAAAATTTAATGGAAATTTTTGATCTTAATTGATTGATTTATGGTAGATGGATAAATCAATAAATACTCGAAATTTTGCTGTGAGGCATTGTTCGATATTTTGTAAAGTTTGTTAGAATTAAATTATGAAAGGCATTTGCAAATGTTTATTTGAGGTTTTATTGTTTTTTTCTATAGGTACATTCATTCGAGTGAAAAGGATAATCCATGTTTTAACATACAATTCTGATATTTCTAAAAGGAATATATGGTTTGCAGATAGCTAGCACTTAATGGAATAACAAGATGGAACTCCTCAGTTGGGTTAACAAAACTTTTATTTACATTTAACATAAAATGTAGAGGTAGCTACTTGCAAGGTTTTAAAAATTAGTTTTGAATGAGATTGAAAATGTTTTCACTAATCAATAAGTTTTCTTCGACAAAAGCATATTATTCTAGTGAAATAGCCTTACGTAAACATTAATGGAATAAAGAATACATTTTGGAATATTAAATTCTCAAGATTTTTGGACATATGGACCATTCTTCAGGATATTTGCCGATTCGATGCACTATAAAAAATTAAAATTATAATTTACTTTGGGCTCCGGTAAAAAACAACAAAGCATCTGATATTTTTTAAGAAATCAATTTTTCAAAAATTAATTTCCTGAAATCAAACTTCTGAAAAATTAAAAATTCTTAAACATTTTCAGAAATATTTTTAATATTAAAAGCAACCCTCGAAAAATTCAATACTTCGGTTAAGGCAACACCCAAATGTTTACAATTAGCGACTCAATAATAAGTACTTTTCAAAAAGATGTGACTCATTAAACGCAAATTTCCTTTCAATAACATATCCTTATTCCGTTTCATCAATATTTGCATGTTTTATTTTTGTACACTCATAAATCATAAAAGTATTTTATTTTCATTTTTATTTACCAGTTATCAGCTAATTTTCTAAGCCAAGGCTCAATTTTTTTGTGACTCGGTTAGTATTTAATATTTAATTTTTAATATTTAATATTTAATATTTAATATTTAATATTTAATATTTAATATTTAATATTTAATATTTAATATTTAATATTTAATATTCAATATTTAATATTTAATATTTAATATTTAATATTTAATATTTAATATTTAATATTTAATATTTAATATTTAATATTTAATATTTAATATTTAATATTTAATATTTAATATTTAATATTTAATATTTAATATTTAATATTTAATATTTAATATTTAATATTTAATATTTAATATTTAATATTTAATATTTAATATTTAATATTTAATATTTAATATTTAATATTTAATATTTAATATTTAAGTTTTAATATTTAATATTTAATATTTAATATTTAATATTTAATATTTAATATTTAATATTTAATATTTAATATTTAATATTTAATATTTAATATTTAATATTTAATATTTAATATTTAATATTTAATATTTAATATTTAATATTTAATATTTAATATTTAATATTTAATATTTAATATTTAATATTTAATATTTAATATTTAATATTTAATATTTAATATTTAATATTTAATATTTAATATTTAATATTTAATATTTAATATTTAATATTTAATATTTAATATTTAATATTTAATATTTAATATTTAATATTTAATATTTAATATTTAATATTTAATATTTAATATTTAATATTTAATATTTAATATTTAATATTTAATATTTAATATTTAATATTTAATATTTAATATTTAATATTTAATATTTAATATTTAATATTTAATATTTAATATTTAATATTTAATATTTAATATTTAATATTTAATATTTAATATTTAATATTTAATATTTAATATTTAATATTTAATATTTAATATTTAATATTTAATATTTAATATTTAATATTTAATATTTAATATTTAATATTTAATATTTAATATTTAATATTTAATATTTAATATTTAATATTTAATATTTAATATTTAATATTTAATATTTAATATTTAATATTTAATATTTAATATTTAATATTTAATATTTAATATTTAATATTTAATATTTAATATTTTAAATTATATATTCGATATATAATGTTAAATATTTCATAATATTTAATAGTGTGATCTCAAAAATAATTGATTTTGTTTCAAAAAAGAAATGCAATAATTTTAATCTAGCGCTGGTATTTTTTAACGGCATTGGCTGAAAAGATTCTAATTAACTTTTTTTAATTTTTGTTCAACATCCTTTGATCTTTAATTTTTTGTTTCAAAAACACATAGCAAACAAATGAAGGAAAATATTTATGCTCATAAAAAAAATCCATTTATCTCCTTCTGTGTTACAAAATCCTTTTTAGCTTTGCATTCTATAAAGTGTTGCATGTTTTTCGTTGAAAGTGAATAAAAAATATAAAAAAGAAATACTACTACCATGAATCCTTTTTGTTAACCTATATGCTTTGATTACGAAAGTGCACCACAATGCCCGTGACATGTATGTATCTACTCCTACTCGTAGATGTATTTTTTTTTTTAAATGAAGACTGACAGATATTTTTCAGTGAGACATTGAAATGAAATGAACCCTTCCAGCTCCATCTGCATGTCATGTCCTAGATGACAGCTATGTATGTATGAAAATTGCATGACAGATATTAAGCGTGCATTTCTCTTTCATGTTTAGAAAGTAGCAAAAACAAAACTTCAACTACCCTGCACCCATAAAATCGCAATAAAGATACGAATCATCACGTTTTATAAAAAAAAAATAGAACACAAAAACAAGTCATACCCGGTCAGAAAACACACCCTTTCCGGACCGCACCCACCCCCAACGTTTTAGTGATAATTACATTAATTATACAAGATTTTTTTTTTTAATGTTAAAACGAGGATTTTCTCCATCAAGCTTACCATTTAACACTTGTCAACGTGGCAGGATTTGCAACATATTCACAATTTAACAGAACTGTATCGCTGGTATTCACTGTTATGTGAGGTGGACTGACTTTCACCACGGGTGGGTCTGTTCAAAGGAAAAGAAAGAAAAAAAAAAAGTTCGAATCAAATCGACACACACATATAAAAGTTCTGTGGAAATGTATAGAAGAACTCTTTATGAGGAAAAAACTTACACATCACTTCCAGTGTTACAAAGGAGTAAATGGGTTTCTCACGATTCATTTGTAGGACAACGTTGTCGGCGTCACAACGGAATACCATGTCATTTTCAAAGCGAGAGGCGTTGAATACCAGCTCACTCTTTGTGTGAAATGTGCCATCTTGTTCTTCATTCTAAGAAATTTAAAAATTAAACCACGATTTGATTATAGGTTAAAGAGAGTGTTAAGGAATGACATTATAATTTATTTAATAGTCCTTACGTATTTATTTATTTCTTGCATAATATTACACTTACCTCTTGCGTTCTGATTTCCGTAAGGGCATTCTCTGTTTCAAGAATTGGCACTGAAGAATTAGACCATGAAATGTTGACAGCTGGCCGCGCTCCATAGACCTAAAAGGGTTTTGAAAAAGGTTAATTGTTTTGTGAGAGATTTTCAATGTTTCAGGTTATGATTTCTTGCAGTAACAACACATTCTTTGTGGTCTTCTGTTAAGAAGGAGGATGATTGGACGACCCGTTTTGACACATAAAAAGTCAGTCGTTTTAACAATTTAATTGGTATCGATAAGCTAAAGGAAGACCTTGTCTACGATGGAATGGTCAGACAGAAGGATGTTTCATGTCTCCGTTAAATTGTGGTACAAAAATGTTGACAAATAGCTCGAAGTTGAGCCAGGCTGGTGAGGTTTTATTGTTGTATAGGCTCTAAGAGCCAATTTTTCAATAGTCAGGTAAGCCTCAGACAGAACTTACTTTTCAGATAAACCAAAGAATCATTCCTATTGCTATAGAACTTATTCCTCTAATAGTTTAACTGATGATTGAAAAATCAGCTCTGAATTATAAAATTTAGGATAGTTTAGGGTGAGCAAACATATCTCCTTTTTTTTTAAATAAGCGTCACTCAAGCTGTAGAGGTCGTAGCAGGGAAGGAGCTGTCTCATTGGAAAGGTCCTGTTCAAGATCTTTGTATCCCTTCAGTCCAATTATTGTCAACAGGTTTTAAAACAGCCAGAAACTTGCGTTTGGATTTGGAATGGATTTCCTATTTCTTGTGGTCACAACTAAGCGTACGTTCCGGAATCGCACTAGCGTAGCCTTGGTGGGCCTTTATTTTTGTACATAACTAGTGCACACTAAAGGGGGCTTGGCTACCCTAACCCTATCACAGTGCGAGCGTTAGGGAAAAAGGAAAGGATTCAAGAGAAGATACCGATGCACATTGCTTTATAGTTCTGAATATCAAAATGAGAGGGAAATACAGAGCCAGGTAAAGCATTCTACATTCAGGAGGTGCGACTAAGAAAAATATCTCTTTACTTGACAGTATGTCCCAAATTAGACTCAAAGGTAAAGGAAAACTTATCTACATTCTTAGACGCGGTTTCTTATTCCCCATTGGACAATGCTATCGAGATCAGAATTTCAGGAGCTAATCATATGCTGCCGGTCAAGTTTCACATACAAAGAATAGAGCAGGAAAGCTGAGGGTACTGTCGTCTGCAAAACAATTAAAAAGAATAGAAGTTTCAGACAGGAAACCATTTATAAAAATAAAAGAAAAGAATTGGAGACAAAACGGAACACTGTGGTACACCAGCATTTATTTTATGAATATCAGACTTGAAGCTCTCTAGCACAACTTGTATTTATCGGTCCAAAATGAAATTTCTAATCCAACGAAGAAGAGATTTGTTGATACGAGATTGATTAATGTCAAACTCTATCAAACGCTTTAAAAATATGTATTAAGTGCAATAATCTTTCTTTTTCCTAAACGATATAAGGACTTGTTCCACTGGTCGGTATTGTGAGATATTCCATTAGATCACCAGTGGACATATTAATACGAAAACCATATCTACTGCCGGTAATTAAGAAGCTTTCGTTCTTCAAGATATTTCTTGAGCTGATAGTGTTTTCAGGACCTTCGAAAGAAGGGATGTTAGTGCATTTAGGCGATAGTTAGTTGGATAAGAATATTTGCCTTTTTTAGGGAAAGGCTGGACAAATAATGTTTTCCAATCCACTCGGAAAGAGATCAGTAAAGTAGGAGAGCAGGACATATGGAAAAGCTTACGCAGTGGTTTTGCCAGGGTTGAAGAACACCTCTTAAGATCAATGGAAGGGATACTATCAATACCAGTGGATTGGATTATATCGAGATCTTTTAGAAGTCTTGCAACTGCACGATTGCGAAAAGGATCCATCTGATAAGACCGCTCGCGCTTTCAAGTGCAGGAAGAGTCATAACACTCTCTTGGAAAGTCGAATCAGCAACAATTTGGAAGAAAATTGGCTTTCTCTAGTGAGCGGACGTAGACAGAAGATGAGTGTTGAAACCAAAGACAAGGTGTTATTTCTAATGATTTTTGGAAATGACCAAACATTTTTTTTGCTGTAATTTCTGGTGATGTAAAAACATGGTTCGTCGAATATGACCGTTACAGGTCTACCTGGCATGAACTTTCTCCGGTTTTCTCAGAGGAGTTGTCCCAAAAAAAATTTGGTGGGGTTAAAGTTCTTGGAGAACTAGGACCTACCATTTATGAGTGCGTGTTGTTGGAAGGAATGGAGGGAACGTACAATTTTTTGGCGAACGGCTAGATTAGAAGTACTTATTCATGACAAGTATACTATTGGGGGATTTGTCAGTTCCTCGCAAGAGGCAGTAGCAGTTTCTCTTTTTAGTGGCAGTGGTTTGGAATCGAACCCAGACCTTCGACACAATAGTCCAACACACTAACTATTATGCCACGAGGAACTCATGGGGTTGGCCTTATGAAATCGGAAGCTTACTCTCAAACCCTGATAACCTCTTAACAGCCAAATAAAACCCTGAATTCTCTTTTGGTTTGATAGATTTTATCCTATACGGGATAACATTTCTCACTAAGTAAAGAATTAAGTTTGTGATCATATCTGCACTGGAGTCGACGTCATTATCGAGGGACCGTAGTGACCAGTTATAGTCCCTGAAGAAACTGTTGAGACCGTCCCCGGATTTTATTAGACCGGAAATCAATAACAACATGACTCACAACGTTCAAAGAAACTGTGAGTATGATAAGAAGAGTTCCTTCGCTTATCAAATCACCTAAGAAAGCTGAGTGTTTCAATCTTGCAATCTTCACGGTATTTTCCGCCCTCTTGCACTTGGACATCATTCGATCAATCATAGAGGCGAACTCCACGACGATACCATCCATACCTACAAGCTGGCGATAGTGCTGGAAAACTGTGAATGCAACGTCCCTTCTCAGAATGCATGTAAGGCGCTTATCGAAAATGTTCCAGAGGATGATATTGTATTTTTCAGTATTATCTACTGGACTGACCCCAATTCTTAGAGCCAGGGGCAGCTGAAGAATTAGCATTGATATGGTGGAAAGACAATTCCGTTATCTTCAAGCTCGATGCGTAACGATTTGTGTTTGAAGAAATAGTGTTCAGGTGAAACGTAATCATTTTTACCAGTACGTGAAAATGTTTGAGGATTTTTTTACGACTTGATAAATTAGATATTTGCTTCTAACGATGGAGCAAGGTAATACTTCCAGGAGGTTCTCATCTGAATAAGGGGTGATTTGGAGTGGCCAGTATCACTCTACCAATTTGGCCTTTTGTAACGAGGCGTCGCACTTTTTCATTTAACGCTCCGATCCCTGGGTTGATTTAATACTTCCATGCAAATAAGGAATACAGGTAACCAGATGATGGTTGAGCTGAACACAAGTGACGTTCATTGTTGTTATTTTTTTTTCGCTCAGTTCGAACTGCCTTGTGTCTGAATAGTCAACATGGGGAGGTTGAATCCCAATACCTTTTTGTCTTCTCTTCTGCCTTCGTCTGATGATTCATACCAATCTAGGAAGCCGAAAGGAAGAATACCGCACCAATTTAATTTAATTTAATTTAGGAACACAATTTCAATTATTAGCAAGTAGAAACACGCAGCTCGGTACGAAGCGTACTAGATAACAGTTTCGATAAACTTTTTGGGTTCGGAACCTTTACCTTCTTCTTTTTCTATCCTTTCCTCATTCTTTTTTTCTAAGAGTATCGTCAGCAAGAATTATAACTCCTACTGATTTTTCTCCTAATTGTTTGCTAGGAGCAGGAACCTATCCCATCGATTATTCCACTGACAAGCTTGTTGCCGCGAAAAAAGCACCGATTTTTCTTCTAGTTTGCTGCTGAGTAAGAAGAAGTTGCATTGAACTTGTTTCTGCTTGTATCGTGGACAAGCGGCTTAACCTGAACCGATTGTTCTACTATACTCTTGCTAAAAACAGGGGTGTACCCCTCAACTGGTGTCCACCCACACGTCTTAGAAATTTTTCCGTGATCCTGGATCGCAGTTGCCTTGGAATTTCCGTCAACAACAACTCTAAGTCAGATGCAGGCTTATCCAAACGATACTGACATTCCTTATTGGAATATCAAAAGAATTTTGACATGAATCTTTCCCCCGTATGGAGAGCGAGTATAAAAATTAGGACTACGTCAGTGAAGGAGCAGCTAAAACATTTCTTTCTATACATGTAAGAGTCGTTTTTTTTTTTAACTTTCTATATACATATCTACAAAAATGTGGAGAAAATCGAAAGAAGGGACAAAAGTTCTAAAAATCATTAACTTTTGACTGAAGACTCTTAATTTGGTCAATTGGGGATACTATTAATTACAATGTCTCTATTATAAAATCCCTGAATCTGGGTGGAAAATGGAATACGAAATCAAATGTAAATTACCTACCAACCTACTCGTTCACAATGTAAGTCAACTACCCTTAGAGTTATTAAATCTTCAATTCTACATAAATACCTTATCGTTCATTATATCCTTAAGTCTAGACCCTTCTTTTTGTCATCTGTTTGACATTACGTCACAATAATAGCCATATTCTACTGATTCCCTTCGATTATAGTCATTAAAAATTCCACCAACGTTCCAATCAACCTCTACTCTCATCACTTTTCACCAATATGAACTACTACATTTCCTGCACTAACAATTACCCGAAGAAAAAGGACCAACAAGAGAAAAAAAAGCTTTCATTCCAAAAGAAAGACAACAATACAAAAAAATAATCCCTCAAGGAACTTCGTCTAGAAAAATGCCTTAACGACATGCAGAGAGACATCCAATCAATGTTAATTACGTCAATTATTGCCACTGAATAATACAACAATACTCCTTCGACTTACATGACATGTTAACACAACTTTGCTTCCTTGAACGGTGTGATGTTCCACTCCAGACAATGTAATGCCCGTCGGACGAACTAGAATGAAAAAAAACAAGAAAAATAGAAAATAAAAAAAAACAACAAAAATAAAATCCAGATGATTGTATAAAACTACTCCGACAAAAGGACAATGATGCATAATTAATATTGCAACTCATTGTCGTTGGCCGTTGGTTGACTTTCTTCTATTGCCGCAGCCATTTACAGTTCATTCAATGAGAGTTGATAGAATGCAACGTTGACTCGCACTCACACAATCAGTAAATTGAAAGGACATTGCTTCAAATGCATTCCAATTACAGAGCAATGGACATTGGCCATTTTACATTGGACAAGTCGGACTACACTGTCTAACTATACTCATTCACCCCTCTGCTCGCCTTACCTTGCATATCGACATGGATTACGCTGCGGATTGTGCCTTGAATTGCCGATGATTCAACACGACATTCAATTGTACTGTTCAAGTCCGAGCGTGATAATACCGACGATAATTCCAAAGTGGCTGTATAGAGACCATCCTTTTCATCGTAGGTGGGTGAATCTGGAATATAGGGATAGAGAGAGAAGAAAAATAAAAAAATCACATGAAAAAGGACTAGAAATTAGTTAATTTATTCAGTTTTTTTTTTTTCATTTTGTTGTTTTGCTGTGACTTCCTTGAAGCCATAGAAAATAGATGAGTATCCTTCTTTATTATTGTCAATGCTGATGCCTGCTTTTGGCTGATGGTAATCCCGATTGAGGCTCACTCTAATAATATCTGAGGATCTTTGCTGATACGAGCGAGTGATTCATGGAATTTGAACAGAGAATTTTAAAAAGAAAAGGATTCATTTTTGAATTATAAAAAAAGGGATGAGAAAAAAAGGATGAAAATACAAAAAAAAGGGATTTTTCAAATTCAAAACACTTTTGACTTTTTCACTTAAATTAAGTCCCAGATAAAGCGCGAACAATGACACAAACACAACAAAAAAAAGGACATCCAATCCTACTACATACATATATTTCTTATTGTTGTTTGGCAATAAATATAAATTTAAAGAAAAAAAGTTTCAATGCTGATAACAGCTTGAATGACAGCTTTGTAACACCACAGCAAAACAATTTATATTCTTGAATCGTAGATGTATGTATGTAAAGTTAAGGGCAAAATTGTAATTTATTGGGGTATAGGCCTTTTTGTTTTTGTGAAATTTGATTGAGATATATTTATCTGCATTTCATGATTGCGGGAATATATTATTCATACAGAAAACGCAAATATTAAAAAAATATTATTTTTGTTTTTGTGAACTATTGAATGAAATTCAAATTAAACTTTAATTTAAATTTATTCGTTAAAAAAATATATTTTGTAAGAAAATGTCTACATGGTGTCCTTGAAATTTAAGAAGATAATTTTAACTTGTAATATATTATACATATGTAGGTATGCTATGGGTTATGGGAAATTATGCATTCGTAAAGAAAATGAACTCGAGATGTTGATCAATGTTGTCATGTCATCACAGTGATAGGAAAAACGAAAAAAGTAGTTCTCACAATTCTGTCTTGTCTGTCTGTCTGTCGAAAGCTACAGCCTTTAGGGTTGCATAGATTTTCTTCAAACTTGGTACGTAGTAATGTTTGGTCATTTCCCCTACACACACTTTTTTCAATTTCTTTTTAAACAAAAATAAGGTTAATAGGTAATGTAACTGTCATTTGAATTTTTTTTTATCAATTTCACAAAATTTTACTTGTCTCTAAAACGGCTTCACAACGTTTCTTCAAAAACCTATGTAAAGTGTTTTAAGTTAAAGCTACCTTAGGGTGGAAAAGCATTTTTTTCTAAGCAAAAGGTCCTGTAAAGTACAAATAGTAC